>BPTQ01000005.1:280921878-282245361 GCA_019973895.1 Chrysanthemum seticuspe
TATATATACTAGTGGTCGTAGCCCGCCCAATGGGCGGGCATGTCTTATAATTATCGTTGACATAATTTGCTATAGCAAAATTATCTTTTTGAAAAAAATAAGTTAACGGAAAATAAGATATAAACGTACCAAATTTTTTATTGAATGCATTATAAACGAAAAGAAATAAACGGTTATCGAATTCGAATATGAGGAATGGTCATATGACCTTTTGAACTATTTCCGCCAAATGGTGTTTCATGACAAGACAGGCCTCAAAAGGAAATTGATTAATGATTTGTTGATCATTTAGCCCTATAGCTTTCCTTGTTTCCTCATCCACTTGCATGCTTGTCCATATTATATCTGCTTCCTTGGGGTCATTTGCTACAATATCAATATTAGTTTTTTGAGACATACAACAAATCTGAACCATTTTTACAGGTTTTTTTTTACTAACGGGTCAAAGGACTAAAATAGAAGAAAGTTAGCTAAAAAGGGAACGATTCAGATGGGTCAAAAAGCTCAAAAGTTAACAAAAGAAAGTAATGTATGATTAGAGAAGATGGATGAGGAAATTATGATAATACGGTCTTAAGAAAATAACTATATAAAAATTAGATATATGTGGGAATTGTATTTAGAATAGGATTCCATAGCATTTATAGCATTTATAGATTATAATATGCAACATAATTATCAAAATAACTTGTTGCCTAAGTGGTAAACACACAAGTTATTTATCAAAACAACCAAGGTTCAATCCTTGCAAGGAACCTTTTTTATAAACAATTTTCAAAAATCTTTAAAAAAATTCCGAAAATTACAAAAAAATAAAATAAAATTCGGAAATTTTAAAAAATCTTTAAAAATATTCCGAAAATTACAAAAAAATAAAATAAAAGTGGGAATTGTATTTAGAATAGGATTCCATAGCATTTATAGCATTTATAGCATTTATAGATTATAATATGCAACATAATTATCAAAATAACTTGTTGCCTAAGTGGTAAACACACAAGTTATTTATCAAAACAACCAAGGTTCAATCCTTGCAAGGAACCTTTTTTATAAACAATTTTCAAAAATCTTTAAAAAAATTCCGAAAATTACAAAAAAATAAAATAAAATTCGGAAATTTTAAAAAATCTTTAAAAATATTCCGAAAATTACAAAAAAATAAAATAAAAGTGGGAATTGTATTTAGAATAGGATTCCATAGCATTTATAGCATTTATAGATTATAATATGCAACATAATTATCAAAATAACTTGTTGCCTAAGTGGTAAACACACAAGTTATTTATCAAAACAACCAAGGTTCAATCCTTGCAAGGAACCTTTTTTATAAACAATTTTCAAAAATCTTTAAAAAAATTCCGAAAATTACAAAAAAATAAAATAAAATTCGGAAATTTTAAAAAATCTATAAAAATATTCCGAAAATTACAAAAAAATAAAATAAAACTCGGAAAATTAAAAATTAATTGCTTAGTTGGACAAAAATGCTTATGTGGCATTGAGGTGGCATTGAGGTGGCATTGAGGTGTCATTGAGGTGGCATTGAGGTGGCATTAATGTCAAATGCCTCCTGTTATATATAATATATATATATATATATATATATATATATATATATATATATATATATATATATATATATATATCTACTAGTAAACCGTACTAGAAGATATAAATGATAAATGGTTTTGTACTAAGCATTTGATAACAAGGCTCGTCTTGTTATCCAACATTTTAAAAAGGGAACCAACGTTTAAAAATAGAAACGTTTTGTAATAAAGGAGTCATTAAGTGTTTCGAGGGTATGTTTATTGAAAGGTGTCATTTATGAATATTTAATGTCATTTATGTGTTGTGCATGGGTTACGGATGACCTAACATTAATAGCGTCGATCCACGTGGATAACGGACTTATTAGGTTGACGAACCTAATAGGCGCCCGCTATGTACGTAGGATAACGTTATTAATGGGTGAATTATTCTTATGACTCGTTAGGATGCGTTTGGTTTTGGGATAATAAGCGACATGAATAAATGGTTGAGTTTATCGAGTTGACGAATTCGATAAGATCTAACTATTTATTCCGAAACCTATTAAACTATAAAGTTTATCATTTAGACGTCTCATTGTATCATTATGAGTCGCATTGTGGTTATTTGAGTGCATTCATGGTGTCTTGTTGAGTCGATACCACACACACACCCGATGATACCTAACGCTAATAACTAAATGGAGCAACGAGATATTTTGAGATGAGGAAATGAATACATTTTGGGCATATAACATTGAAGTTGGGAATATATATTAAGAATGGGTTATAAACTGGTTGTGCCTTGCTTAATAAAAATTTATCGAACCTCGATTGAATATAGACTGATCACCTATATTCAGCCAGAGACAGCAGGACATGGACTGATCACCTATGTCTGTCTCAGAGGTGAATTTTGAAAATACTGGGAATTGTTATAACAAAATTGTGTTCGAATTTGAGATTGGTTTTAAGAACTGTAACAATTCGCATTTTCGGGTCACTATTCACTGTTACTATTCACTTTTCACTATTCATCCCGTAAAATTTTTATTTCACATTCTCGTAGGATAAATTATTTTAGTAATGACCTGAGAGTTCGACAATCGTTAGATCATTTTCTCAAAAGTTATTAAGAAAACATCGTTTTAAGGTTTTGTTTTGGACGGTACACCATTTAAACATCCCGCGCATATCGAAAACCAACTCCGACAATTTTCCCCGCATCAGATAAATTTTTAGATCACTCATGATTAATTTGAGAATTTTTAAGATTTATTATTTTTATTTTACCAAATAAGCCCAGCGCAGAACAAAACTAAACTTACGTTTTAAGCGATTCTACTTACATCCAGACTTAACGATTCCTGCACTGTATTTCCTAAGATGAATAGAAACTTTTGTATTTTTGGAAAAGTCAAACATATTTCCCTCCTCCTTTGACCATAAAGAAATTAACCTTGTATGTTATACCTTTTTCTTAAATCGCGTAATTTTTAAACTTCACGAATAACTGTTAAGTTATCCCGCGTACGACGAAAACCAAAGTTTGACATCTCATATCACTTTTAGACTAATTTTAGTCTACTCTAAATAAATTCACTGTCGTTTCCCTGAAATTTCGTTCTTTTCTGATAAACTGCGAATTACGCGTTTTTGACCCGTATTTCCAGTTTTAAGCAGCGTTTTTGCACCCAATAATACTTATCACCCATTTTATATTTTTAGATGAAGTATAATGAGGAGTTTCATCATTCCTGCAAGTTTCATATTTTTACGATACCCGGTTTTACCTTTTATGGCTTCGGTTAACATTTAACGGAACCAAAACTCACTCCGTAATCAAGATAATACCAAAACTATCCACCTAAGTCATCTTATCTCTATATGAACGAAATTTGGGAGGGGAGTCATCACCTTGGTGTCAAAATCCTAAGCATGCTTCCTTTAGATCATTTACATGTGTAAAATTAACCATGGTTAGTTTTTAACCCAATATATAGTTAACTAAAATCTCTAGCCTATAAATACCAAGCATAAACCTTCATAATTTCTTGCACCACCCCTTCTTATCATCTAAAGTCCTAAACCTAAGGCATTTCTTATAGATCTTGTAAGAACATTCATGTGTTCTTGAAGAAAAACTAGCGTTTGATCTTCGTTCTTGGAAGTTTTCAAGAAAGAGTCGTTATAATCTTCAAATATCTTCAAGTCTCCAAAAAGACGTCGTTATAATCTTCTTTTCTTCTTCGGGTTCTCAAGAAGGCGTTTTTATAATCTTCTAATAGTCGTGGGTTTTCAAAGATTGCAAAGTCTACGTCGAAGCTCCGTTAATATTTTATTTTTTCATAATATTCAAGCATTCTATTTTAAGGTAAGTATATATAACTCAAACTTATTTAAGTACTTATAAACTTTGTTAGTTTATTTATTGTATTTATAAACTCTTAATATAATATATAATCAAATAATTAAAATACATGTTTTACGTATTGAGCACTACAACATTAGAGAACTTCATGTGAGGGGTTCATTTGGGTAAACGGATCGACGAGTTGCTGGATTTACGATTTAAAGTGTCCTAGCTCCTCGAACGTTTACTGCATGACCTCTGAATTATGATGGCCCGAACGGTAGTACGAGATATACAAACTAAAACCATTTCTATAAACAAACATACAAATACTACGTCGTGATCAATTTAATGGCATATAAGCTCGTTCATGTTTTCTTAGGCATTATACCGAACCTAAGAGTTGACATCATATTATAGGTTATACGTAGAGACTTCCAGGCTTATCCATCGATCCCGTTATACGTTGTGATATCATTTTTAAGGTGAGTTTCATAGCCCCTACTTTTATACATTTTGAATTACTTTTGGGGGAGATACATGCTCAACTATTTTCATTTACTTTCATAAGTACTCTAAACATTTACTGACTATCGTGAGTTCTTAGCCCCATTTTTATACTCGTTTGAAACTTTTGGGGGAGATACATGCTCAACTACTTGCTTTTACTTTCACAAATATTCTAAACTTTGACATATTACTGTGAGTTTCATAGCCCATACTTATATACATTTTCAATTACTTTTGGGGGAGATACATGCTCAAACTATTTTCATTTACTTTCACAAGTACTCTAAACTTTTAAGGATTACCGTGAGTCATAGCCCCTACTCTTTTAATACTTGTTTTACAAACTCTTTGGGGGAGATACATGCTCAACTATTTTCTTTTACTTTTACAAATACTCAAAACATTATACTTGATTGCATTATACTTGATTGCATTATACATGATTGCATTGTACTTGATTGCGTTATACATGATTGTGTTTAACTTATTTGCATTATTCTTGAGTGCATTATACTTAATTGCGTTATTCAACTTAGTGGCTCCAAATTAAGTTGTTGGATGACCATTAACTCAGTGGCTCCAAATTAAGTTGTTGGATGACCATTAATCTTTGGGAAGAGGCTCCCAGTACGTGCAATTCAGTGGCTCCAAATTAAGTTGTTGGATGACCATTAATTTAGTGGCTCCAAATTAAGTTGTTGGAAGGCTATTAAATTAGATACATATACAAGTGGCTCCAAATTAAGTTGTTGGAAGACCATTAATTTAGTGGCTCCAAATTAAGTTGTTGGAAGGCTATTAAATTAGATACATCCCAAATTAAGTTGTTGGAAGACCCTTGTGGTGACATTTATATTTTTTAACTACTATGATACATGCATACATGATTGACGTGCTATATTTTAGCAGTGGGTTGTGAACACACAGGTTGCAAGTTTTGTATGGGCGGAACTTGGAACTGAGTGGATTTACAATGCCTTTGCTATGTGAACATTCTTTAAAGGCTTTTCAACTTATTCAAAACAAACTCTATGAACTCACCAACCTTTGTGTTGACACTTTTTAGCATGTTTATCTCAGGTCTTAAGGCGATAGCTAGAGTTTGAAGCATAGAGTCGCACGACATATTTTGAAGACTTTATGCATTCATATTTACCATTCGAAACATTTTGTAAACATTTATGTATTATACTTTGGGACCTCATTGTTTGTAACTCTGATTTCATTAATCGAATGGTAACTTTTCAAAACGTCTCATTTAGAGGTCGTTTTCTATAACTTGTACTGTGTATTATGAAGTAGCACCCCAATGACACAATCTTCCGCTGCGGTATTTTGGGGGTGTTACAGATTGGTATCAGAGAATTGGTTATAGAGAACTAGGTTGCATTTAGAGCCTAGACTATAACTACTATATACGTTACCTTCCTCCCTATCGCCTTGCACACTTTAGACTTTTTCATAATTTTAGCATCTAAGAGAGATTTCTATGAACTGACTGAAACACCAAACATCATATGAGTCGATTAGTCCAAGCATTGCATAGTTACTCCTAAATTATACATAGCCTGATCACCTATGTCTAATTCAGGAAAAATCATGCACTGAAGGGAGTAGTAGTCTCATATGTGTAAGCAATTCCGTAATCGAGCCAAATTTTCAAAAGATTTTCTTCAAACCACTTGTTTCCAGTTTGATCCGAGTGACAGTTCTTGTTTGATGAGTTGCAAAGATCAAGCTAGAAACAAGTTGTTACTTAAACCGATTTCGCCTAATCGTATGACAGTTCTTGTTTGATGAGTTGTGGGATTAAGTAAAAATCAGTTACCTAAAAATCTTTTGAGGGTTTTGCTCGAGAATGGGAAAGCTTGCCTCATCAAACCTAGCCATAAGAGAGTATGTCTTTAGAACGGGCAATAGTCGCAATAGTCACAAGAACGTACCTAAGTAGATAAGAAACCCATATACTTGAGCTTTGACGTAATCTCTTAGACTATGCACACTGTAAGTAGTGAACATCAACAGAACTTCGGGACGAAGTTCCTTTTAAGGGGTAGAGACTGTAACAATTCGCATTTTCGGGTCACTATTCACTGTTACTATTCACTTTTCACTATTCATCCCGTAAAATTTTTATTTCACATTCTCGTAGGATAAATTATTTTAGTAATGACCTGAGAGTTCGACAATCGTTAGATCATTTTCTCAAAAGTTATTAAGAAAACATCGTTTTAAGGTTTTGTTTTGGACGGTACACCATTTAAACATCCCGCGCATATCGAAAACCAACTCCGACAATTTTCCCCGCATCAGATAAATTTTTAGATCACTCATGATTAATTTGAGAATTTTTAAGATTTATTATTTTTATTTTACCAAATAAGCCCAGCGCAGAACAAAACTAAACTTACGTTTTAAGCGATTCTACTTACATCCAGACTTAACAATTCCTGCACTGTATTTCCTAAGATGAATAGAAACTTTTGTATTTTTGGAAAAGTCAAACATATTTCCCTCCTCCTTTGACCATAAAGAAATTAACCTTGTATGTTATACCTTTTTCTTAAATCGCGTAATTTTTAAACTTCACGAATAACTGTTAAGTTATCCCGCGTACGACGAAAAACAAAGTTTGACATCTCATATCACTTTTAGACTAATTTTAGTCTACTCTAAATAAATTCACTGTCGTTTCCCTGAAATTTCGTTCTTTTCTGATAAACTGCGAATTACGCGTTTTTGACCCGTATTTCCAGTTTTAAGCAGCGTTTTTGCACCCAATAATACTTATCACCCATTTTATATTTTTAGATGAAGTATAATGAGGAGTTTCATCATTCCTGCAAGTTTTATATTTTTACGATACCCGGTTTTACCTTTTATGGCTTCGGTTAACATTTAACGGAACCAAAACTCACTCCGTAATCAAGATAATACCAAAACTATCCACCTAAGTCATCTTATCTCTATATGAACGAAATTTGGGAGGGGAGTCATCACCTTGGTGTCAAAATCCTAAGCATGCTTCCTTTAGATCATTTACATGTGTAAAATTAACCATGGTTAGTTTTTAACCCAATATATAGTTAACTAAAATCTCTAGCCTATAAATACCAAGCATAAACCTTCATAATTTCTTGCACCACCCCTTCTTATCATCTAAAGTCCTAAACCTAAGGCATTTCTTATAGATCTTGTAAGAACATTCATGTGTTCTTGAAGAAAAACTAGCGTTTGATCTTCGTTCTGGGAAGTTTTCAAGAAAGAGTCGTTATAATCTTCAAATATCTTCAAGTCTCCAAAAAGACGTCGTTATAATCTTCTTTTCTTCTTCGGGTTCTCAAGAAGGCGTTTTTATAATCTTCTAATAGTCGTGGGTTTTCAAAGATTGCAAAGTCTACGTCGAAGCTCCGTTAATATTTTATTTTTTCATAATATTCAAGCATTCTATTTTAAGGTAAGTATATATAACTCAAACTTATTTAAGTACTTATAAACTTTGTTAGTTTATTTATTGTATTTATAAACTCTTAATATAATATATAATCAAATAATTAAAATACATGTTTTACGTATTGAGCACTACAACATTAGGGAACTTCATGTGAGGGGTTCATTTGGGTAAACGGATCGACGAGTTGCTGGATTTACGATTTAAAGTGTCCTAGCTCCTCGAACGTTTACTGCATGACCTCTGAATTATGATGGCCCGAACGGTAGTACGAGATATACAAACTAAAACCATTTCTATAAACAAACATACAAATACTACGTCGTGATCAATTTAATGGCATATAAGCTCGTTCATGTTTTCTTAGGCATTATACCGAACCTAAGAGTTGACATCATATTCTAGGTTATACGTAGAGACTTCCAGGCTTATCCATCGATCCCGTTATACGTTGTGATATCATTTTTGAGGTGAGTTTCATAGCCCCTACTTTTATACATTTTGAATTACTTTTGGGGGAGATACATGCTCAACTATTTTCATTTACTTTCATAAGTACTCTAAACTTTTACTGATTATCGTGAGTTCTTAGCCCCATTTTTATACTCGTTTGAAACTTTTGGGGGAGATACATGCTCAACTACTTGCTTTTACTTTCACAAATATTCTAAACTTTGACATATTACCGTGAGTTTCATAGCCCATACTTATATACATTTTCAATTACTTTTGGGGGAGATACATGCTCAAACTATTTTCATTTACTTTCACAAGTACTCTAAACTTTTAAGGATTACCGTGAGTCATAGCCCCTACTCTTTTAATACTTGTTTTACAAACTCTTTGGGGGAGATACATGCTCAACTATTTTCTTTTACTTTTACAAATACTCAAAACATTATACTTGATTGCATTATACTTGATTGCATTATACATGATTGCATTGTACTTGATTGCGTTATACATGATTGTGTTTAACTTATTTGCATTATTCTTGAGTGCATTATACTTAATTGCGTTATTCAACTTAGTGGCTCCAAATTAAGTTGTTGGATGACCATTAACTTAGTGGCTCCAAATTAAGTTGTTGGATGACCATTAATCTTTGGGAAGAGGCTCCCAGTACGTGCAATTCAGTGGCTCCAAATTAAGTTGTTGGATGACCATTAATTTAGTGGCTCCAAATTAAGTTGTTGGAAGACTATTAAATTAGATACATATACAAGTGGCTCCAAATTAAGTTGTTGGAAGACCATTAATTTAGTGGCTCCAAATTAAGTTGTTGGAAGGCTATTAAATTAGATACATCCCAAATTAAGTTGTTGGAAGACCCTTGTGGTGACATTTATATTTTTTAACTACTATGATACATGCATACATGATTGACGTGCTATATTTTAGCAGTGGGTTGTGAACACACAGGTTGCAAGTTTTGTATGGGCGGAACTTGGAACTGAGTGGATTTACAATGCCTTTGCTATGTGAACATTCTTTAAAGGCTTTTCAACTTATTCAAAACAAACTCTATGAACTCACCAACCTTTGTGTTGACACTTTTTAGCATGTTTATCTCAGGTCTTAAGGCGATAGCTAGAGTTTGAAGCATAGAGTCGCACGACATATTTTGAAGACTTTATGCATTCATATTTACCATTCGAAACATTTTGTAAACATTTATGTATTATACTTTGGGACCTCATTGTTTGTAACTCTGATTTCATTAATCGAATGGTAACTTTTCAAAACGTCTCATTTAGAGGTCGTTTTCTATAACTTGTACTGTGTATTATGAAGTAGCACCCCAATGACACAATCTTCCGCTGCGGTATTTTGGGGGTGTTACAAGAACGATAAACTTAAGGTGGACTCGCACACTCACACTCATTAAACATCACGAAAAGCCGCACTCACACACGACACACTGGCATCGTAACACCTCTTGAATCGTAACACTTTTGGCATCACTATACGTCTCCGTTTATGTGAAATTCTTGGTTGTAGCACTTGAGAGCGTAGTCCGCCATAAATCGGGTGAAACCCGATTGGCACTGTTTGCATCCGAGTTGCTTATCGACATAAGCCTCGTCGATCTCTCTAGAGCGTTTGAAATTATTTTGGGCTATTTTGGATTTTGGTCTTTCGGATTTTGAATTTGAGATTTTGATCTCGTTCCAAGTTTTAACTCGTCATTTGACTTCGAATCATTATTTGGCCTTGAATTATTATTCGGCCCCATTTCGTTGAAAACTTTGATAAAAGCATCTTTCGACCTTTAATCAGTATTCGATTTCGAAACGTCATCCGGTCGCATTACGATAGTAACCGTATTGGAATTATTATTCCACCGTATTTCGATAGTAATCTTGTTGGAATTATCATTCCACATCGTTTCGGTAGTAACACCATGGATTTGTCATCGAGCCTTGTTTCGTTGGTAACCCTGTTACCGACACTTATACCTCAAGCCTAGTCTTGAACCGATTGTAGAGAAAACTTTTGAAACCTTACCATTCACTCGATGCTGATTTTAACGACTTCATCTAGTCGACGTTGCTCATTTTCTAAACCGATAATATTGTGGTCGACGTTGTTTCACCAACAACTTTCAGTTAAGGTAGTACCTTACGTGCTGTTGATGTTGTACCTTATCCTCTATGTTGGAACCCCTATCGATAACGATCTAACGACTTGTTTTAAGTGAAGTTGTTCACCAAGGATTATCCTTAGATATTGTTTCGTCGATGATTGACTCTAGCAACATTGAACCCTCAGCATTGTTTGTCAACAATAGTCTGCTACGTCACACCACCAGTAATGGTAATACCTACCCTATTTTATCAATATGGTACCTTACACACCACATATGAGAAATTCTCTAGCATACCTACTTAGAGCCGTTGACATTCACTCGTATGTAGGAAATGATTTGGATATCGATTGGTAGTTGAACTTCTTTTGGGGATTTTGATTTTGGAGTCGAACCTTGAAACCTCCTGCGTTAAGTGTTAAGTGCACCAATGAGTCAATCGACTGACCGTGGTTAGTAACCCATACTCCCTTTTAGGAGTCGTACTTTCGTCTCTAACCTAGATATCATGCTAGGTCAACCGACCGATTGATGGTAGTAATCAACACTTTCTAATAGAGACATACTCTGAACTTCCTAGACTTCTCATCTAGTAGAAATTTCGTACTCGGCAGAAATCTTGAAATCCTAAGGAGAAACCTGTACCACGTTCTCTAGGACAATCACATAATCCTTCTCTCGTCCTTCGAGAAGCACCTGCTAACCTTTCGAACGTCTCACCAAACGATAAGATACACCATAGACGAAACCTTGGAAGTAGATTCCCGCCTTTACCTAAGTGGTTGTTAGTAGCCTTACCAGCCTATTCACCTCCCGCGAATTAGTAAAAAGGAAAAGTATGGACGACAATGCTCGTCTCTCCTCATATAGTTATAGTAACACTAGAGAACCCAGCTATCTTCTTTTAAGGAGGTGAGGTAGTACCTAATCCTCTCCCTCCGGTAAAGTGACTTGCTCCAATAAGCTAGACCTCACCTTTGAACTCTAGCTCCTTACCTTCTTTCCACTATGGCACTTCTATTGGAAAGAGGGAAATTTCCTTGATCCGTTTTCCCTATCTGAGATTCATTTGGTTAGTATACACCAGATCCTCCTTCCCCAACCTTCAACTCATTTCGATACTCTTTAAGGAAGAAGCGCGATCGGAAAACCTAAGTTACACAAATGAACTTCTTCACACGTAAAGAAAACCGTGTGTTTTAGGAAAGACTAATTTCTATCTTTCCCGGATTATGGCAATCGCCACACATCCATGTTTCATCTATCACTTCCTAGGGCCGAGAGAACCGATCTGGATATGCTTGCAGTGTATCATCTCCAGACAAATGGCAGAAGTAGAGAAACCATTCGAACCCTAGTAGAACCCGTAGCGTGCCTGTTAAGTTTGACAATGGTCGGGATAGACACCTTCCCTTGGCCAACTTCTCCTATAATCATACCTACCACTTTGGTACCTCGAAGGCACCGTAAGAGATCCTTTACAGTCGTAAGTGCCGATCCCGATTGTTGGGTAGAAATGGGAATACCCAACCTACCAACTCTGAACCTATTTAAGAAGATACCAAGGAAACCATTCTAAGTTGAGATGGATATGTAAGTTACTCACAAACCATTTGGAGGCATAGACAACGTGAATCTCTTGAACCCTCCGAGGTAACCTAGAATTTAGCTTTCAGAGCCACCATGAAATTATGTGAAGCGAGTAGTAAATGTGAAAACTTAATCCCCGCTATTTCAATCTTTTTGAAAATCCTTGCTAGATTGAGACCAGTAGCTCAGAGCCTTAAGCTACCATCGAGACTCAGTAGAGAGTTCCCAACATTTTGTGTGTAATAGAAAAGAAATGACTCGCCGATGAGGAAATCGTTACCCCTTTAGGAAATCCTAATCCCTGGGACGTTTAAACTTCGTTGACATACCAAAACCATAGATGATGAACCTAGCAACTTTAGTAAAGTTGCCTATCTGTCTTCGAAGTTCATAGAAGCTCGCAGTGAGATCCTAGATTCACGTAGGGAACGTGAAGATAAAGCCTCGTGCTTTGCACTCACCCCTTCTAGAATTTTTGAATTGAATCGCAAGGACGCGATTCCTTTTAAGGAGGTGAGGCTCTGACAACTCGTAAATTCCTCGATGCGTCGTAATTGGAGAAACGTCGATTAAAGTGATCGTTTGATTTAATTTGAGATACGAGTCGTATTTTATATCGTTTTTATTGAAAATAATATTCTAAGAACGTTGGCGTAACTCCCGTGTCATGAATCATTCGTTTACTAAGCTAAACGAGCCCCGAACCTAATATAACGAAGATTTACGAAGTTTCATCTATGGTCCCTTTGATAAGTACACAAACGCCCCCTACACTTTCCATTGTACACCTTGGGTCCCTACTGGTCCTATATAAACCCACCCCTTCACCCATTATCCCATTTCTTCCACTTTTACTCTCTCTCTACAAACACACACTAAAGAAAACCTCCTACCTCTCTCTAAACTTCCGGCGACCCATCTAGGGTTCCGGCGCCGTCGCCGGAATCCGGCCAAATTCCGGCCACCTCCCTTTAATACACCACCACTTCTAAAAGATAGATCGGGTCCTTGTAACCCCGTTTATGCTTCGAACACCCTCATCAACGACCTAACGCGCCCTAAATCATGATTATAAGATTTGGAATCTAGGGTTTTTAAATAAAAACTTATTTGAAGGTTCAAGGTTAGATGGTTACGGGTTGTACCCGTGGGAGACACCATCACGACCCTCGTTCCTCTCCTATCTTCTCTCGGTAAACCCACTGTCCCTTATTATTATTTATTTTTATGTTTTTGTTCTTGTTTTGTCATAAAACGTAATAAATGTTTTGGTTTGATTCTTGGGGATATGAAAGAATTACAAACAAGTTTTAAATGTTTTACGGATTAAAACGAGATTGACAACAGTTTTGGCCAAACGTTTGTGTGGTAAGAAATGTGTAAATAAATCTGAAATGGGATGTTGATTGTTTTTGGTTTGAGTCTTGGTGACTCAGCCGAGTCGAGTGGACTCACAGAGTTGAGTCAGTGGACTCAGTCGATTCAGGTTGACTCGAGTCAGACTAGGCTAAACTAGCGTCCAATTGGTGATTGTGATGTGTCTGGTAACTGGGTCGGGTCGGGTGACCCATGGATGTGAAACACCTTGTCTGTCACGTTTGGGTGCTCAAAGATAGGGTGGTCTTAGTTGTATAGGTTACAGGTCAAGTATTAGGGTTTTCATGATCTTAGTTGGGTTACTTGGTTATAATATAAGTGTGGTTGCTTAAGGTATGGATGCCTCGTGGGGGAGTCAACTTGTTGAGTCGAGTCGGGTTGACCCTCGACATAAACAATGGTTACAAATAAAGAATTATTGAAAACTAATAAGTGGTATTTCATAACAAGTTAAACCTTGTTTTATATCTAACTTGGATGTCGCATAACTCGTAATGTGAAGTGAAAAATATAAATTGAATTAACTATATAACGACATCGGGATAACTTGTGACTTTTATCGGACAAATGATAACGATATTGGTATAACATTATCGGGGTAAGTGATATTGAATGTATCAACGATAGTACTAGTAACGATGGGTGATAAAGGAAATAACTACTTGAGTTATAGTTAGTAGCGGATATTACATATATGTTATAAGATTTAATACGGTTTATAATCTTGGAAAAACTACTTCTAGTAATTTATAATGATTAATAGATTAGACTATATTAAATATTTTGGCTTGAACAAGTATAAGGTATTAGACTTGGAAATGGGTTTAATATATTTGTTTCATGATATGCTTAAATGTTTTATTTTCTCATATCAACTAAAGACGAAATGTTTTGATATATAAATGGTCAACAAATACGGTTTTATTTAGTTAAAAACCCTTATTATCTACGATAATAACTTATATTTTATAACACATGATTAGCTTTTATAAACTTGTTTGGAAATATTATTTTGATAATATAACTTATTGAAGTCATATTAATTTGGAAATGTTGGAATGAACGAACGTGACATTTACAGTACACTATTTACTATACTTTATATGAAGTAATTTCGGGAAAACTTGTATGATTATGAATAACGATTGAGAAACCTTTATTGATTGAGCGATAAATGGAAACTTGTCTTTTATTATTAAACATGTACGTTTGGGAATTGTTGCGTAAATTGCCGAAACTTATCAAATTAACCTATCTATGTTACATGAATAGTTGTCGTCATTTCCTAGTCTTTGACTAGCTTGAGTAATGTCTGTAATTCTTGACTTGGTCGATGTCTTTTCCTTCTGGCGTGAGTTATGGTCTGGATGTCTCGACTGTGTCAATGTCCTCTCTGCTTCAGCATGAGTTATATCTTTGGTGTGAGTTATGCTTTGATATACTTTTTGGCGTGAGTTGTATGTCACGTCTATGTTTCTTACCACCACACGAAACGTTAAAACTGAACTTTTGAGATAATGATTATAAACGTTTGGGAACGATAATGTACTTTTGAAAGTAACGACATGAATGATCCACGAAAACTACAACACATTACTTTCTATTGATTTCTTTATCATATGAGTCGTATTCTAAAAATATCGTATACGCATTAGGTTGCGTCACAACTATTCTATTGTACTCATCGTACATTCTTTTGGATGCCATGGAGATTAACTTTAGATGCCAGTCGTGTCAATAGTGAATAGTGCATTGTTGTGCCGTGATTACCTGTTATCTTCTGCTGGTGTTTATTCGTGCCTTGTTGTGGCTAAGGTGAGTTTCATAGCCCCACTTTTATCTACGTTTTTAACTATATTGGGGTGAGAATCATGCTACTGTTTTTGGACCGTTAAAACTATTTGGATTTGCTTATATGCTTGACTGTTTAGATAGATGTGTGGTAGTTGTTGCCTTAGTCTAGGTTCAACCGTGCCTAACTAAGAATAGACTTCTACCTCGACCTAGTCCGGGGTTGGCAATTGTTCTAGATTTTGCCACGACAGTGCTGGACTAGAGTCGCGGGGCCCGAGTAATCCCTGGATGCGGGATATGATTGGAGATCCGGGTAGGATCAGTGTGTGAAACGGTATTTATCTATCTAGGTCTTGCATAGCAAATCAACTCTTACAGGTCCACTATGATTTTGTTGAACTTAAACCTATGAACTCACCAGTGTAAGCTGACCTTTTAGCATGATTACTCAGGTATTTGAGAGATGTTTGGAATACGTGATCGGTGGAAGCTTGACAAGAAGGCGGGGTTCAAGGATCATTTCTGACTCTGATAAACTTTGGGGACCTATTTTATTAAATCATGTTTTGGGCCTAATAGTTATACTTTTTGATTAAATGTTTTGAATACTTAAATTTGGGATTGGTATTGAATGTTAAATGACTATCTTTTGCTATACTTGTGTGCGATACCAATCCAATAGTAACGCCCCGAAAACTTGATTAAGTCTTCCGTTGTATCGAGATTTGGGGGTGTTACACATACGACCACCTATTTAGTATTTACACTATTCCACATACCCATGTATCCAATATTCAAGGCACACCACCACCTATCACCAACTACCAGATTTGCATAGCCATGAGCCCAACTCAAAGGGACACCTTGTTGTCACAACTTGGTTCACCCTCTCAGGGTAACACTTGTCACATCCCACCACCAACCCAGACAACCTCTAAGGAGAATCACTTAGTCAGGCTATTTACAAAGGAGGATCCATTAAATTTATTTTTAAGTTTTAAGAAATATGCAATACGTACTAATGGTTAATGTTATGTATAATACATTAAACAATAATTAATTTACACATAATTATTTAAAACATTTATTAATGTAAGTTTACTGCCAAACTTTTGTTTGATTATGGACATTTAAATTTTTTGAAAATTGCATATTCAAAAAATATTTATCATATATGTATGTATTTTAGTACAAGTTTAATGCAATCGTAATCATTTTGCTAATAAATTCTATTGAAAAGAATCGTACATGTCAAAGTACGAATATTTTCATGTGATTTAAAAACATTAAAATATGTGATTTTTGGATACCGTAATCTATATAAGCTGTTAGTGCAAATATTACGATATTTAATCTATACAGTCTCGTTTGTTTTGATTGATGACAAATATGTAACTTGTAATACATAACGTAAAATGTACACGTTACTTGTAATCACACTTTGTCTCAACATACATTCAACACCACTCGATGTCTCAAGTCCTCGTATGTTACAACACAGGTTCGTACATGTTTGTTATGTGGCATTATGATCAAACCCATTAACAAATCATTTAGAATGTTTAGAATACGTTTAGAGTCACTAAGTATTTTAATAGGTTAACCATTCTATTTCGAACCTCATTTTACATTTTGCATTCACAAGTATTTTATACGAATACATCTTTTGTAAAATGTCTAACAAATATATACTTTTATTTGTAAACTAACTATAATATTCATACAAGTACTAAAAGTTTACTTACACTTGACAAAATACATTTTATTTTGACAAGCACTCAACTAGATATTTTTACAAAAGGTAACTAGACATTTTATTAACTAGTTATATAATACATTTTACAAGTTTACTTTGATAAACTTTTTAATCTAAAATAGATATACATATTACATCATCATCTTTGAATCCTTGGAAGATCTCTTGAATATTTTGGTTAGATTGTCACTCAATATATCAAATGTGATCTTAGTAAGATTTGGTAATATCTTGGAAAGATTTGAAGAAAGATTTTTTAGATTTTCTGTCAGACACCCACGGCACCAAAAGTTATAAAGGGCGGAACCCTTTTTTTGGTTCCTTGGTCCGTGGGCACTGCTGTTCCCTTTTGCCTATAAATAGAAGCCCATTGTTTTCTCATTTCTTCACCACTTCAAAACACATCTTTTCCACCTTCTTGCATACATTTAGATCAATCATTAACAATGTAGTAACATACATTAAACACCTTAATCACCATGATCATAATGCTTCTAACATTCATCTTTGTTGTAAGCATACTCTACATCTTGATCAACCAAATAAAGCTTGGAGATCTAGCCATCCCCATTCACCACAAGCTGAAGATCTATCACAACAAGTTTAGGGAACTTGTGATCTTCATCATGAAGGCTTCCTATCAATGGAAGATCATTTAGAAGTAGTTATTCATATCCATTAGACATTTGTGTCATGAATCATTATTGTAAAACATCATTGCATCATCACAACACTTTCACCAAACTAGATTAGATGGTTTATGTGTTTGTGCCATAAAACACAAGGTTTGTTATGTTGGGCCATAAAACATAATGGGAGTGGTTGTACCCTTGTAAAAGAACTCGACATCTAGCTTAGTGTCGAAAATATTGTATAGGCGACGTTAGGTTGGTTCTACCTTGAACTAGAACCCGATATTTAGCTTTGTACCGGAAAAAGTGTAAGTGACGATTGTAAGGTTTTCTCCGCCGAGAAGGGAGCTTGTTGATTTAGTGAAGTAACTCTCGAGTTGGGTACTCGGGGAGTGGAGTAGGGCGGAGAGGAGATCCGTGACCGAACCACTATAAATCATCGTGTTCGGTTTGCACTTTCCTTTCTTTATCTCTTTACTTTTATAGTTGCACTATACTATTGCTTGTGATGTGGTTTGATGTTGATGCTTGTGTGACAACTTGGTTTACTATGATTTATATTAGTCATAAATAATAATTGGTACTTTCATATTATAACAAGTTTCATAAACGATTTGATACATAAGATCTAACGATTTTAAACGGAAACGTATTCACCCCCCCCCCCTCTACGTTTTCACATAAGCAATGCCATATATATTATTAATCATATATTGCAAAAACTAATTTATACTTCTCTATGTTACATGTTATATAATATTTTGACTAATATTACACAACATTTACTGATTAGCAAGCATCTTTCACCGCCAATCATCACAACAATGTAATACTACTGACTATCGTTTTTGTATCGGCATTGTATCGTGATAGATAGGTACTTGACATTTAGGGTGCGTTTGGTAGGGGTGAATCGGAATGATGAATGATAGTGGATATGATTGCAATTCTTTGGTTACGATATACACGATCAAATATTGTATTGAAATACATATAGTTTTCATACTCCATACCACTCAAAGAGGTAGGTTATGGAACTTTCATTCCCAAGGGACCCACTTTATATTTAAAACTCATACCCTATAATTTACCTTTCTTTTACCTTTTAAAAGGGTTTGATTGCATCGAGAGTCTGCGTTTGGTATCCCCCTATGCGAATGAGGGAATGATAGTGGTAATGATTCTAAGTGTTTGGTTAAGATGAGGGGCCCACATTATATTGGAATGAAATATGGATATTGTCCATACTCCATAGGAGTCCAAAAGGGGAGGAATGAATATATCATAGGTGATGGACCCATCTTATACCGAAACCGATACCGATTATAATTCATGGCATCATACTAAACACACCCTTAATATGAAATAGTGTGTGATAAAGTTATTCTCTAAATTCTCGCCATGCTTAAGTTTATTATCACGAAAAACATGTAATCAAAAAATATTGATCGCTAAAATTTTGATTACAAATTACCCGACACAACAACACAAAGTTTTTATAGCATAGCTTCTTGAATCCGTCTAATGAGGTATTAAGATAATAATATCAGTCAACTTTCTGTATACAATATCAACATATTTTTTCATTTATCCGCTTTAGTCAGTGTACTTTTATGTACATCTATGTGAGTATAAGACGAACACGTCCAATTTTGCTCATGTTGTAAGCCTCTAAAAATTTATATAATTCTTATAATGAATTGAGCTTGTATAATGTTAAATTCTAGAGTAAATAACATTGATGGTCTCTGTGGTATATCAAAAGGAACAACCTTCATCTCTCGAAGTTTGAAGTTGCACTTGTAGTCTCTAAATTGGTAAACAAATAACACTACTGGTCCATCACTTAACTAGTGTTAAGTGAGTTCCGTTATAATTTACACTTTAGCCCTTTTGGGTTAAAGACCGTTGCATTATCTATCCTCTATAATAACGGATGTCTATAATTTAAAGTTTTTCTATTTTAGGTACGTTTTATACGTTTTCAGACGTTTTTATCTGATTTCGTCTACTTTTTTACGTTTTCGTCCGTTTTCATACGTTTTTATCCATTTTCATACGTTTTTATCCATTTTCATTCGTTTTTATACGTTTTCATCCGTTTTTATACGCTTTCTTAGGTTTTTATCCGTGTTGGTCCGTTTTTTATACATTTTCGTCCATTTTTCTTAAGTTTTTATACATTTTCACACGTCTTTATCTATTTTTTTATGATTTCGTCCGTTTTATACGTTTTATCCATTTTCTTACATTTTTATCCGTTTCATCCGTTTTTCTTCCATTTTCATCCGTTTTCTTACGTTTTTATCCGTTTTTATACATTTTTGTCTGCTTTTCTTACGTTTTCATACATTTTATACATTTTCGCACGTTTTATCCATTTTTTTATGTTTTCATCTGTTTTTTTACGTTTTCGTCCGTTTTTATACATTTTCGTCTGTTTTTCTTACGTTTTCATACGGTTTTATCCATCTTATACTTTTTTGCTCATTTTCTTACATTTTCATATGCTTTTATCTGTTTTTATATTTTTGTCCATTTCTTTTACGTTTTTGGCCTTTTTTCTTACCAATAAAATGTTTGAAAATGTATAAGAAGACGGAAAAAACGTATGAAAACATAAGAAAAACGTATAAACGTCTGAAAACGTAAAAAATGGACGAAAAAATATGACAATGTAAGAAAACAGGCAAAAACGTATTAAAGTGGATAAAAACGTATGAAAACGTAACAAAAACGGACGAAAACGTATAAAAGCGGACGAATACGGATAAAAACGTAGAAAACATATATAACAACGGATGAAAACGTAAGAAAAATGGACAAAAACAGATAAATATGATAACATAAGAAAACGGATAAAAACGTATAAAACGGATAAAAACGTAAAAAAAATGATGAAAACGTAAGAAAAATGGACGAAAATGGATAAAACGTATAAAAATGTAAAAAACCAATGAATACGTAAAAATACGGATAAAACGAGTGATAAAATCGTAAAACGTATAAAATGGACAAAAACGTAAAAAAAAATGGGATGAAAACGTAAAAAACTAGATAAAAACATGTGAAAACGTAAGAAAAACGGATGAAAATGTATAAAAACATACCAAAAGGGATAAAAAAGTAAGAAAACGTATAAAACGGATGAAAACATAAGAAAAACGAACGAAAACGGATAAAAACGTATAAAAATGGACGAAAAAGTAAAAAACCGGACGAAATCGGATAAAAACGTAAGAAAACGTAGTTAAAGTAGAAAAACTTTTAATTATAGACATCCGTTATTATAGAGGATAGACGATGCAACGGTATTTAACCCAAAAGGGCTAAAGTGTAAATTATAACAGAACTCACTTAACACTAGTTAAGTGATGGACCGGTAGTGTCATTTGTTTACCAATCTAGAGACTATCAGTGCAACTTCAAACTTTGAAGAATGAAGATTGTTACTTTTGACATACCACAGGAACCATCCATGTAATTTACTCTAAATTCTATGTACCAATGTTAGGATCACATATAAAAAAATAACCAAAACGGGAGACAAAGCCTCGTTTTAACTTAGAACATCTAAGTTAGATGAACAAAACGTACAATGACCGAAACGAAGTTTGGTAGGTTGTGCAAAAAAGATCATTAATTATTACTGTATTACCACTGGGGCATTGGTTCAGTGGGGGGTGGGGGGGCTTTTGTCTTGGGGCTTTGGTCTTGAGTCAATTGACTCGGTTCGAATTCCATCACTGGCACTTTGCTTTCAGATAGGTACCCACCTCCGCAAAACCTATGGGCTCACTGAAGAGACTTTGTGGATAAGAGCTCAAGAGTCCGATAGTCTCGGCTCACTCCAGTTGGTGCCACACTAGGTCAGGAGAGTTGCCCGAAGCTATTCCTTATGGAGTGGATAATGGCTGGTGCCAGAAAACACCCAGGGTCATGCTGTTCCCGTCAATCGATTACTAAAAGTGTTTGCGTATCAACTAAATATGACATGTACAAATATGACGGTTCCAACCCCAATCTGTTTTGACCTATTATGCCACCCATCCAACTTGCAATCTCTAGTTATTCTCATTGAAATCGGTCTAACACTTGCTACGATTCTTAATCAACAACTTCCAGATTACACAAAACCATACTTAATCCTTCTGGTGAATCATTGCCGTGTCTATTCTACACTTAAAATGAAACGTTTCGTCTGCCAAGTTCAAAGAATCTTTCCCGGTGGCCGTCTCGTTGTTTTCGGTGGCCCTAGGCAATAACAACAAAGATGCCTAATTACACTTGTAAACTAAAGGGATATTTAATACAAACTTGAATTATATAACTCATATATGTTTAATATTATACGCATTTATATGCAAAAGTAATAAAAAGGTGACCCATTTTCAGTGGAGGCCCTGTGCGACCGCACCTATTGCACACCCCTCCGAGACCCCTACTTAAATATTGCAGCAGACTTGGCTTCAAAGTTGACTTTCTTGAAGATAAATGAGGATTTGACCATTTCAAGATTAAAAGGTGAGCTCTTTGTGTATCAAGGGAAACACTATTTATCTGCAAAAGAGCATGCAGTGTTTTTAGAGATGAGGCCTTTGGGTGCATTGGGGTAAGGTTAATTCAAATAGTCTATATCGTTTGCATTAGAGAAGAGTGGAGTCAGATGGTCAATTGAAAAAGTCAACATTGAGGATGGACATGCATCTAATGTGTTGCATACTTTCATGTATTTGAGCCTACAAATGCTTTGATATAAGTTCAAGAAACAAGTAGTGTTATTAGTACTTGTGACGAGAGTTTAGCCTCCCTTATTTCGGATGCAGTCCATAGTATTTTGAATGGTGTTTGAGGTCGAGAAATTACAAGTGTTTGCTAGGCAAGAAACTTGATTTCTGTTTGTAACTACACATGTTTTGTATAAAACGCAAATGATGCTAGCTATTATCAGATCAAGTACTGTCGTTTGGTGTTTTTTTAAAAAGATCTATGCTTTTCTATTAATTTATGGATTGGGCTAATAACCTATTAAAGCATCATACTTGTCACAAATGTCAGTTCGACGTAGTGAACAAAAAAAAATAGCTCTTCTAGACATTAAACTTGACATCTTTGTCTTTCTTTAAGTATTATGACCATTTTACCCTTCTAAATTACATAAATAGTCCCTGTGGGTTTGCGAAAATTGCATCCATCGTCCCTAGGCTAAATTATAAAAATAGTCCATGTCGTTTGAAAAAATTGCGTCCATCGTTCCTTTTTTTCAAAATTTTTGTTCCATTTTACCCTATTATCTTTTGTCATAAACGATATAATTTTTGCTATCCACACAGATATGAATTTAGGTAAATGGGGCATGACTATTGTCAAGCACAACATTAGGACATGAGCATTAGTTTTCAAAATATCATCCATACAACATTAATACAGCAATTCAGTTGAAAATACTTTAATACAACTATATATCTATATGCTATACTATACATATCTATATTCAGTTGAATCATTTGGTAAACAAATTTACAACATTTGTCACAATTCTCAATTTCCGGTCATTTTGCAAACTTTAAAATTTTTTACTATTCATCTCGGGAATTTACTATTCATTGGTTACTATTCATCATTTTACTATTCATCGTTTTTGAAGTCGATATGATATTTTGAGAGGTTATTTCAAACTTTTACTATTCACAAAATACTATTCATTCCCCGAGAAAAAAATTTATTCATCATTTTTCGTAAACTGGGTTTACGAGTATCAAATTCGCGTAACCGTAAGGGTTTAGCTGCGTGTTCATGAAACATCATTGAGAACACTACATATAGACTAGAGTTAGTCTACATATCATCAGTAACATCATTTTCATGTTAGTTCATGCATGGGTTTGCATATTTCATTAACGTATATTTTTCTATTAAATAAACGCTATCACACGATCATTTATTTTGAAAAATTGATCCGACATTTCCAACAATTATCCTGATATATTTTTATACTCATTTTAAGACTATAAAAACTTTATTATCAGTTTACCCGATGTTTCGAATTTATTTTGGTATAAAAACTGTTATATATATATTTACGACGGTTTTCGTAAATTCTAATCGATAAATATTTATTCACTCAATACTTGCGAGAAATGCATTTTTATAATTTTTATGATTTCAATATATTTTATTTTGTTATACTAAAATCGATTTCTAGCTAACGCTACACTTAATAATTAATTTTATGTATCAAATACACATTATACTTAACTTTAAATGTATTTAACTAACAAAAATACACAACCTTTATCCCCAAAAACCTCCTTGCCAACCAAACCACCCTTACTCATCATTTTATAAAAGTCTTGCAAGATAAAATGTACACCTACACAATTTTGGACTAGATATTTACATTATACTCATATTATACTAAATGAAAACACATAGAAACACTTAGCAAAAGGTGAAATAAACTAGAAAACCCTCTCTTTTCTCTTTGGGGATTCGGCCAAGCTAGAAACCAAGGAAGAATTCATAAGTTTTTCAAGAACAAGTGATTACATAAACCTTAGTATACTTCTATATAAGGTTTTGAAATAAAAACCAAGGAGTAATTAGTACCTAGTTACCTTAAACCTCATCATAATACTAGTAAGTGTTCTAAATATTTTTACTATACTTTCATCATCTTACTTGAGCTATTTTTATCATGCTAGTACAAAAACATGCAAGTATCATATGTATTAATACCACTTTTATTTGTTTTTACTTCATATTATAAGTTTTAATCATCCTATAATTATTCCCTTGAAACATATCATTGTTCATGAAGTTTAGGAACCCATGACACCCTAAGAAGGTGTATGGTAAGTTTAGAATAGCTTTGGTGTTGATTGGAAGGGTTTAGAACAAGTGTTACACTAGAAAAATCATTTTCGACAACATATGATTGAGGTCTGATTGTTTTTACGAAATCTGGAAATTTCGACAGGTCATGGAATATTTTGGTTTATATTTTCAGAAAATAGACTTCGAAACGAAACTGTGGTCGCTTGAACGGGTTAAAACGGATTTATAACGAAGAAGTTACGCTATTTTCAAGTTTAACGACGAAAACTAATTTTCTGAAATAATACTTGCTGTCATGGGTTATTTAAGGGGCAAAAATGAGTTTTAAACATTATCTAAATGAGTCGATTTATCAAAAATATATTAGTATACATTAACACGAAACTAAAGATATATAAAACGTAGAAAACGGACTTGTAACGACTAAGTTACACGCATTTTAAATATGACTATCGTAACTATTTTTCACAAGTAATAACACTTACATATTTTTACTAGACCAAAATGGTTATCGCAAGTGACCATGTTTGGAGTCATTTTTCATATCGATAGAATATTTTTGGGAAAACGATGTCTTCAAGTAAAAGTGAGTTCACCTATTCTATTTTCCAAAATATTCAACCGTTTGTCAAGCGAAGTTATAACGAATAATATACGATCACTCAAAATTAGTCATTTTCATGAATTGTCAAAGTGTATTATTTTACGACGAAAAACTATAATTTCTTAAAAAATCACTAAATGACTATCGTAGGATATCATTTCAACGTAAATACTTGTAAAGTAATTTATAACTTGACAAGACGTTATAAACTTATTTTTCGATGATAAACTTTATTTTCAAATGCACAAGTGGTATGGATATCATATGAGTTTGCATGCACAACATTGTTTCATGGCTTACAATAGAACATATCATTCATATTAGGTTGCAGATAGAGATCGCACCTCATTTCAGTGTATCTACTTTTGTCATCCTAATCATTGCATCAGGTGAGTTCGTAGCCCCACTTTTACTCGTTTAATCATTTTACAAACTCTTTGGGGGAGATACATGCTCAACTATTTTAATTTCAATTTCGATTATTTGCAAACTATATGTTGAATCTAAACTTAAACTATATTGTTTGAACTATCATGAACTTGTCAATCTTTTGTTTCACTCTTTATGCTTGTAAGTAGATTATGCTCGAACTAAATTGATTACTATGTTATGAACACTATTATTTGAACCACTTTCCTTGATTTTGAACCCTTCGACATATATATTTGAACACTTTGAACTTGATTTGAACCTTTTGACATATAGTTGAACTCTTTTAACTCGTAAAGGACCATTTTGATATATTTTGAACTTGTTTGACTTGATTTTGAGCCCTTTGACTATTTTGAACCTTTGATATGTTTTGAGCTCTTTGACTGTTTTGAACTTTTGAACTCGACTTAAACTCTTGAACTTAATTACGAACTTTTGAATCAAACCTTTGAACTTAATTACGGATTTATGACTTGTTTAAACTTATTGAATCGTACGTGCTATGACCTAAAAGTCTCGCCTTATTGGTGGAGTGTGCAAAGTCTCCCTATGTGAACGGAGCAACACTATAAAGTCTCCTTATGTGAACGGAGCAGCACTGTAAAGTCTCCCTATGTGAACGGAGCAGCACTATAAAGTCTCCCATGTTCGGAGCAACACTATAAAGTCTCCCTTGTTTGGAGCAGTCTTTATTTATTATATACGTGGTGCTATATTGTGATCTATTATGACAACGTATACTTGACTACTAGACATACATATTTTGACAGTGGGTTGTGAACACACAGGTTGCAAGTTTTGTATGGGCGGAACTTGGAACTGAGTGGATTTACAATGCCTTTGCTTTGTGGACTATTCTCAATGACCAGGAACTTAGACTCTCTCTTAAGAGTTTTCATATTATATAAAACGTGTGTACTCACCAACTATTTGTTGGGTGAACATTTTTGAAAGGCTTTACAATTCAACTAAACTCTATGAACTCACTCAACCATTGTGTTGACACTTTTAGCATGTTTTATCATATTAACCCTAAATTAATATCGACTGCAAACCAATAAGCTAGTACAAGAATATTAACGTTACCACAATCTATGTCTAATAATGAAGAAATTGTCACGCATAAACCAGGCCATATAACCATTATCCAAATTCTAACAACTAATATTGTGATAAATACAACAGCTAGGGTTGTTAATTATCAACTTTTTGCAAAAATATTAAACAAAGAAGCTAAAGAGAGATAAGTAGCACCATGGCAAGCCTTTCTTAGAAGCTCGGCATCAGCAGAAGGAGAAGCATCTTCATAAGCAATGAGGGTAGCCATGTCTTAATTTCTTGTATGCATTGGCCGGGTTTGGATGAAGGTTGTATTTATAGTGATATTATCTTGAAATTAACGTCTATTTTTCTTTTTTTTTTCTTTGGTTTCTTCAATTTTTTGTTTCTAGTAAGTTTTCTTTTCACACTTTGTTTTGGTTAAATGATGTTGAAACAAACATGAAGCATGCAAAAACATAAATAGGCCGGTACAACAACTACATTGAAAGTTTTGAACAATAAGCTAGAAATGTAATGGACTTTATATCAATTCTCATTTTAAGCAATATACCTTTTGCTTAATGTAAAAGATTGCAATATGTCTTTGTTCCAAGTTAAAAAGTTATCAAGGAGAGACCTAGTTGTTTCGTGCAACTAACCTCTTAAAACCAATTATAGTAAATTTTTTTATCTAAGATGTTTATATTTTGCCATTGAAGACTTAAAATTCTTTAAATACCCCAATGCATAAACATATCAAAAGCCTTTATTTCTTGATGAGATTCATATCCAACATAAATGGAAAATACATTGTGAATATAGCAAAAAGATACCCTATTTCGGCTTCGATCTCTTGAATACTTAATATCTAAAATATGAGTTGTTGAACCACTAATAAAAAGCATGAATAGACTAAAAATTACTACGTAGAATCTTAAAGTGGTGAGGTGTTATATATTCATATTTTAGTTACTAAAATGTGTCATCATCCATACTCCTCACGAAAAATGTTTGTCTGTTTCATATTTGAATAATTAAAGGTTTAATAAGTTGAGGAAACTCCAGAAATATGCCAAATAAAAAAAATTGTGTCCACAACTGAGTCAAAAATTTTGCAATCTCTTCAATTAATCATGTGCGACTGTGCGAACGTGTTATCCCATACAAAATTCGACATGTGGCATGACTAAAAGTACCATTTTAATCGCTTATATTGCTTGTTTTATATTATTTTATATAAAAATTGATACTTGATCGCTTACTTTTGTAAATCTCAGTTATAAACAAGCATTTGGTGAAAGTTAGCTTTTTTGGACGTAAATTGGAGCAAAATGGATCAAGTTGGTAAAGTCTGCTGAACTGAAGGAAGATACGCCGTATCATTCTAGACAGATACGCCGTACATCAAGACTTAAACGAATGTGATGACCATTGCCTGACTTTGAAAAATACGTCGCATGAAATTCTTCCATGCGCCGTATATGAAACCTTGGTCAACATAAAGAATCTGACTTATCTGCTTAAAATACGCCGCATAAATACTTTGACATGCGCCGTATCAACCTGAAGCCTTCACCAAGAAATTCCAAGATTACAAGACACATACGCCGCATCAAGACTGAAGATCCGCCGTATCATATGGCGGTGTACAAATATTCCAGAATATAATAATCTTGGACCCCACGCGAAGTTACCTGGATACGGCGTATCGAGTAAATTGATACACCGTATCGATGTTGTTTCCAGAATGTATAAATATAGGATCGGCTACCACATTCGTTATATACAATTCCACAGAGAAGGCGACAACCAGACCACACAAGACACAACCAGAAAAAGAATTCAAAGGCATGAATAGGTCCTGATTCACCAGTTTGTATCGGTTTTAATTGGTTCATTTTCGGATAGCTTTTCTTAGTTAGCCGAACCGGTGGCGACACCGGTTCCCGGTTGAACCCGTTGGTCCGGTCCGATTTTCAAAACTATATGTACCATCAACTTGTTAGCTTGTATGAAGCTTTGTGTGTTTTATTAATTTGTATAATATGTATAATAACATGTACTTTTCATTTTAGGGTGTTTCAAAATAACATTAATTAGTATGTTTAATTATTTTATAAATTGCGTGTCTTGTCTCCAACGTTTGACTCGCATTTAATCTGCTTTCCCATCGATTATAAGTTCATTTGATGTTTATTTGAATGTTCATGCGTTTATTTTGATTACTTACATAGTTTATCGTGCCCTATCGACCTTAGGCTCGCATAATTACTTCATTAATTGCATAATTAATGTAACCCCTAACGGGATAAATAATACATAAACTTAGTAATCATTAAGGTGGTCTTAATGCAGGTTTAATTAATCTGACAGGATTAGTTTGTTGAAAGACCTAAAGAAAAAATCTAGAGATCTAGGTGCGCCTAGGCTTAGGAATGATATACGCAGACACGTGAACAACCAACGAGAAATCCGAATTAGTACTCATCATATATAACTAAACAATTAAGCGAATAAAATCTACTTTACTATCGGTCAGGCCTCTTATCTGCTATATGTATTCTTATCTGTGTACTTGTGTGTCAATCGCCTTATTTACATTTTTACTTAATCTAAACATCGTGTCAGTCTTTCAGACTGAAAACCCCATTGTGTTAGATTAGGTTTAATTAGACTAACTTTAGAATTAAAATACTGATAGATATCTAAGTGTTAACGTTCCACTCTTAGTGATCGACACTCTACTTACCAACTAAGCTACACTGATCGGGTATGCTGCTCGTTAGTGTTTGTTATAGGTTAAATCGGCTAAATATAAATATTAAAACTTGAATTCACAAATAGACTTATACTAAACGACACATCAATTGTTAAAAAATGTCGGACCAACTTTGACTTTCTATAGTCTTCTGATTGGTGGATTAAACTGTGCGGATGGCCGGACCAGAGCTCGGGGTATAGATATGACAACGTGCCATTTTGAGTCCTATAAAAGTTAGGAGTTGTATAGTGGATACAATTGATAATCGCTACCTACCGATTAATATGTCAATGGCTCGTGATCAATCAAATTGTGATTAGATTAATGTGGATCTTGGTCTATAAATAATGAACCGGATCTACTCTATTTTTTGTTGTTTAATAATGTTTTGGTATAATTTTGCCAAACTTAACATGACAATCGTTGAGTCCTTCATGTGCTTCGTAACATTGTGGTCAACACCCAAATAGATTACAATCAATAATCTAACCCGGAATTATAATTATACAAAACACTAAAAAACGAAAGTACTTTTAGTACGTCGATATGTGAATTTCTGATATATTAAGAAGTTGTGTGTTCGCTTCGGTTGATGTCTCACTAGGGCAGGAGAGTTGCCGGAGCTTTTCCTTGTGGGGTGGACAATAACTGATGCCAAAAAGCACCCGAGGTCAGGGTGTTCCCGCTAATCTACACCTTTTGTGGAATAACGTGCTCGTTACTTGTGTAAATACTTGCCACAAAATAAAATTTTATATAAAAAGCACAAATATTAAATCTATATCCTAATCTCATAACTTAGAGTTAAGTACCTAAGTTTAATAAACCTTAACCACAATATCTTGCCTAAAATTTTGACATCTTAAACTTATTAATGAACAAACCTGATTTTTTGTCTACTAATATTTGGAAGTTGGGTACGTGGATGATTTGGGCTACCTGTAGTACACTTTAAAAATTATATATGTTTGTCTATCAAATTTAAAAAAGTTGTCTAACAAACTTAAGTGATTACATTAAGTACCAAAAATTGCTAATGGAAAAGGACAATGACGGACGTAAATATTTGTCATAGGAGATGCATTTAAAAAAAAATTAGGATTCGTTAGTTCGTGTTATTTAAGTAGAGAGTATGCACTGATTTGAAGTAGGGCATTAATCGATTTCATAGAGTATATGCAGTTAATGTAAAACTATAAAAAAAATAATTAAATTTTTTTATACACTACAAATACTTTTCAGATGGTATGTACATGTATACTCTTTTTCTCAAGAATGTTCTCAACTGTAAAAAAGGTTGATATCACTTATGAAATCAAATCAAATAATTTTAAATGGGTTTTTTTACGGTTTAGTTTATACCATGGTTCTATTTAAAACAATCATTTTTGACATTTTGAACAACTAATTTATAAAGTTTAAACTTACCGTCACATGAACTCAAATCGGGTAAAACCTTTCTTTTTAAGAGATTGACAAAGTCATTGTTTTCATCTGGAATGAAGTTGAGTTATAAGTTTTTTGCCATTACGCTACTCATAAGATTTCGGCCATAATTCTTCGGATACTATGGGATATATATTTAAACTCAAGCTAATGTGATATTTTGAAATTAAACCAAAGAAAAAAGTGAAAATAGAAAGAAAATCCATGTAAACGCTACCAGAAGAAATGGATTCTTTTTCATAAAGGATGCAATACTTCGTTTTTTTACACTGTGTTTTTGAGTATCACTTAAGACAGAACAAGAAAGAAAATTAAAATATATATATATGATGTTTTTGAGTTGCACTTAAAAGAGAAAATGAAAATTAGAGAAAAATAATGTGATTTGATTTATTTTTAAAGTAAAATGTTTCTTTTCAAAAGTAGGCTCTTATTACTTCTTTTTTTTACTAAAAAAACTTAAGAACACAATTTTAATCGCGTAAGTTTTCAACCTTTTTGTAAGAGCTAATCTGTGAAGATGTGCTTAGGAGTAAACAAAGTTTTCACTATCTTATGTATGACTTTTAATTATTTAACATAAAGAAATTATGTTAGAACTCTCAGGATCAAATGTGAATGAATTCATTATTGAATTAAAGCAAATAATGAGTATCATGTGGAAATAGAAAAATGTAGATTGAAAAAGACATTGCCCTAACAAATAATAATGGCTTATTTGTTACGTGGCATATTTAATATAAAGATATCGTTTGTAAACTTTAGAGTAAATTACACTGTTCGTCCATGTGGTTTGCTCCAAATCACATCGGTAGTCCCTGTTTTTTTTTTTTTGCTTTTTTGCTCCATGTGGTTTACATATTGCACGCTGTTAGTCCTTATCGCTAACTGCCGTTATCTTTTTCGTTATCTCAATGGCACTGTTAGTCCTAACCAAGCGATCACTTGCAGCGTTAGTCCTTTATACTAACGACCGTTAATAACTCCAAAATTTTAATCGTTTTCGCCCGTTTTCTTACATTTTCATGCGTTTTTGTCCGTTTATATACGTTTTCGTCTACTTTTTCTACGTTTTTGTCCGTTTTTATACGTTTTCCTTAGTTTTTTACGCTTTTGTCCGTTTTTATACGTTTTCCTTCGTTTTTTTACGCTTTTGTCCTACGTTTTTGTCCGTTTTTATATGTTTTCCTTCGTTTTTTTACGCTTTTGACCGTTTTTCTTACTTTTTGTCCGTTTTTATACTTCCTTCGTTTTTTTACGCTTTTGTCCGTTTTTCTTACGTTTTTTCCGTTTTTATACGGTGTAATTTAAAAAAAAATGACGTTTTTTTTAATCTAATTTTTTTTTTCCGATTTAAAAAAAATACGTTTTTTTTAATCTGATTTTTAAAAAAGTTTTTTACGATTTAAAAAAAATACGTTTTTTTTAATCTGATTTAAAAAAATCGGAAAAAACTTTTTTTTAAATCAAGTTTTTAAAAAAATTACGTTTTTTTTTAAACCGGAAAAACCTTTTTTATAAATAAGATAAAAAAACGTAATTTTTTTTAAATCGAAAAAAACTTTTTTAAAAATCAAATTAAAAAAACGTATTTTTTTTAAATCGGAAAAAACTTTTTTTTAAATCAGATAAAAAAAAACGCAACTTTTTTTTAAATCGGAAAAAACTTTTTAAAAAATCAGATTAAAAAAAAACGTATTTTTTTTAAATCGGAAAAAAAAAAATCAGATTAAAAACAACGTCATTTTTTTTTAAAATTACACCGTATAAAAACGGACAAAAACGTAAGAAAAACGGACAAAAGCGTAAAAAAACGAAGTAAACGTATAAAAACGGACAAAAGCGTAAAAAAACGAAGGAAAACGTATAAAAAGGGACAAAAACGTAAGAAAAACGGACAAAAGCGTAAAAAAACGAAGGAAAATGTATAAAAACGGACAAAAACGTAAGAAAAACGGACAAAAGCGTAAAAAAACGAAGTAAACGTATAAAAACGGACAAAAACATAAGAAAAACGGACAAAAGCGTAAAAAAACGAAGGAAAACGTATAAAAAGGGACAAAAACGTAAGAAAAACGGACAAAAGCGTAAAAAAAACGAAGGAAAACGTATAAAAACGGACAAAAACGTAAGAAAAACGGACAAAAGCGTAAAAAAAAGTAAGGAAAACGTATAAAAACGGACAAAAACGTAGAAAAAGTAGACGAAAACGTATACTTTTGGACAAAAACGCATGAAAACGTAAGAAAATGGGCGAAAACGATGAAAACCGCGTAGAAAACGTATACTTTTGGACTAACGCTGCAAGTGATCGCTTGGTTAGGACTAACGGTGCCATTGAGATAACGAAAAAGATAACGGCAGTTAGCGATAAGGACTAACAGCGTGCAATATGTAAACCACAGGGAGCAAAAAAAAGAACAGGGACTACCGGTGTGATTTGGAGCAAACCACAGGGACGAACGGTGTAATTTACTCTAAACTTTATAAAGAATTAGGGTGGTGGCATTCGAGCTCGGTTTCATACGGTTTGAAGCCATACCACATGGGCACACCATTGCCACTAGTGAGGTATGGTTCGGCATGACATGGATGATGGTATACATTGCCGAATCGGCATACCTTGGTGAAGCACAAATATTAATGAAATATTAAAATAAAAGTGAGTGAGGTATGGAATCATGGTTGCCACTAAAAAACTATGGTGAGGTATGAGTGAGGTATGAGATTAGGTGAAATGATATTATTGATGGGTGGTGAGGTATGGCGAGGTATGGTGCGGCATGAATGCCACCACCCTTATATCTACTCTATTTTTTTGTTTGATAATGTTTTGGTATACTTTCGCCAAAACTTAACAAGACAATCGTTCTATCCTTCATGTGCTTCATGCCTTCATATCTTGATAAACATTTTGGTGTATTTTGATTAATAACATCTAAATTTAAGAAAACCTCCCTCAATAGATTACAGTCAATAGAGTTAAGTACCTAAGTTTAATAAACCTCCCAAAATTTATATAAAACGCCCACAAATAATAAATCTATATCCTAATATCGTGACATAGAGTTAAGTACCTAAGTTTAATAAACCTTAACCACAATATCTTGCCTAACATTTTGACATCTTAAACTTATTAATGAACAAACCTGATTTTTTGTCTACTAATATTTGGAAGTTGGGTACGTGGATGATTTGGGTTAGCTGTAGTACACTTTTAAAATTATTTATGTTTGTCTCAAATTTAAAAATGTGTAAGTTTGTCTAACATGTCAATTTGTCATTACATTAAGTACCAAAAATTGCTAAATTATGACTATGAAGTTTGCAAAACTTATCATGGTACCGCGAGTTTGCAGAGAACGAACTATAAAGAGTAACAAATACTCTACCGAGATAGTTAAATATATTGCAAATGCTAGAGAAAACCAAATGCAAAGTTAGAGGGTCGGCCGGTCGGGTATGATCACATTTGTGGCTCGACATTTCTTATGTGGCAACCCAAATGGCATGCCATTTCCCATGTTACCCTATCAACATGTTTGCGTATTTGGAAGCCACTTAGTCAATTCCAGCCAGTTTTGTTCTAATCTTGTAAACATGTAAAACGAAAACTTTTATGAGAAAATAACCGGAAACGCGCACTAGCGTTTTTCCAGGAGCTTACCCTTGATAGTAGTAACTTGTTAAACATAGATAGAAATTCGAGCAGTATCTTATAAGGTACGATGGTGCAATTTTCATAACTTTAAACAGTAGTAGCACGTCTAAACATTAACATAAATGAGAATCTGCGTACCCAAAAACAAAATATGAAAGATTTGTAGCACCCTGTTCCATATACCTCGGTTCTGTTTGACAATCACATTATCATTTCCATTTTCCAATACACACATTCAGAAACCCCTTCATTATCACCTAATCGCTTACAAACTCCATATCTGAACATACGGACGGAACCAGGGTGGTCCTTCGAGGCTCACGGACCACATGCTTTTTACGAGTAGTGTTAGTTTTTATAAAAAATATCGATTTTTTCTAGATACATCCGCTCAAAGAATAGAAGTCTAGCGTCTCGTTTAGATCTTTTAACCCCCTTCATCAATTTTTGTCTTGATTTTGTCCTTTGCAACAAACTTTTTGTCCAAGATGAAAAGTAAACGAGAAAAATTCAAAATGAGCCACTTTTTTACCTACAAATGGGTCAATGAATAACAAGCAAACAGTCAAACACAGGTTTCTACCTACCAAGTACCAACAACCAGTAGAAACCACAAGGTTGGTAAAAGAAAACATACAAACCACCATGAAAACTTTAGTCTCCAATACTTGAGTGTGGTTTGTATTTCAAAGAGTGATTTTGACCTCTATTCCCATAATTCTATGAAAGATCAGCAACACAAACATCCACAAATAGTTTAGAAGGAAAACGAATATAACCCTTATGCGCCATCACCAACTGGCGCCACAGCATCACAAAGTCCCTTTACGTCACACTTGTGAATTATCTCCTTACCGTTAGGGCACTAGGGTGAACAGTGGTACACAGATATGAATTTAGGTAAATGGGGCATGACTATTGTCAAGCACAACATTAGGACATAAGCATTAGTTTTCAAAATATCATCCATACAGACATAACTAATACATGTATAACATAAAGGTCTTACAATCTCAATACACCTGATTGTTGTTAAGCTATATACTCTGCATATAACCGAAGTAAATCAAGACGCCATTCAAAAAGCTTAACCATGCTTATTCGTTCGCCCATCCTCACTGATAAACGCACCTGGAACCAAAGAAACTGATTAATATACGGAATACATGAGCAACTGTTATAGAGTTAGATACGTATAAAAATCAGGAAGGTTTACGACTGCTTAGAAAGATCCATTCATCATGGCGGGAAGGTCACTAAAGCTCCAAAGATCGACTTCATTTCCACCGGCTTGATTTGCATCTCCATTCAAGAAGGCCTCAACTGAAGAAGTATCCCAGCTGGTTTCAAAATACGGCATCTGAAAGAGCGATTCATCTCCAGAAGCAGAACCCGTGTTTACCGAGTCTGGTTTCAGTTTCTTTGCAGGATTGGCATTCTCCATGAAGCTGACATCATCAACCTCTGAGAAAACAGAGGTGATCTCTGGGGTCGTTGCGCAATGATCTCCCCAACCAAAATCAGAACAACCAAAGGAGTTGCTACCCTGATCAGAATTGAAGTGAAAAACAGCAGTGTTGTCTAACGGGCTAAATGAATTGACCCCCATGTTTGCAGCAGGATTAACTTGAGGCTTCTGTTCAAAGTATCCAAGTGAAGCGTCGGTGTTTTGGTTCAGGGTCGGGTTAGCTTTAGGAAGTTCTTTTTGAGGGGTTGACTTTCCTTCATCAGGGAAGTTAACTTTTGCCTTACTCCCTCGGATCCTCCTTGCCTCTTCATCATAAGCCCTAGCAGCTTCTTCAGCAGTATTAAAAGTTCCGAGCCAAACACGAACTCCTTTACGTGGGTCACGAATCTCAGCAGCCCATTTGCCCCATGGGCGCTGACGGATCCCTCGATACTGGTTCTTCCTTTTCCTTGTAGTAGATTTCTCAGCTTGAGTATCATCAGTCTTCACAGCAGATGATTTCGAAGATTTTGAGCCTGAACCAGAATAAGAAAACAGAAAGTGTGAACCTTCTCGGTTTATAGAACGATCCACCAAAAGAAAAAATAAAATCCCTTACATTCTATTATAGACAGACCTACACAAATGTTTCATACACGAATATAAGCTAAAGCAAACAATTGACAACTGGGCCATGTAATTTACCAAAAGACAAACTGCAAGAATACGTAATACACTATCCACCCTTTACGGATCGAGATATGCTACATCCTCCTAAACCTCTTCCTAATGGATACTTAGCGAAGATGCCTACACTCTATTAGGAATATCTTCGGCATGTATAGAGAGGAGACAGCATTTCTCTTACCGATAGATGCAAGGAACTTCCTAACCATCTAAAGCAACACTCTTACCATTTAATACTATTATTGGCATACCTTTTATAAAAAAAATGGTGACTCTGTTGCTCCAAATGGTTAAAAGAAGTACTTTGCACATCTCCGTAAAAAATGAACAATAAATTGCAGTTTCCTGCTGTTTTCCATTAGCTCTTTACTTTTAAGTTTTAATGCTTCAATTTCGTATGTCATGTAATTTTATAACTTCATTTTTATATAAATCATTTTAGCTTCATCTAATATATACCAATTTGGTTTTATAATCTAAGTTCCTATCATTGCAAGTGGTTTTAAAAATCTTGCACCAAATCCCGCTCTCATTTATCTAATTAACACAACTTATAACAAAACACTAACCAGCACGAGAAGGGCAAATTTGGTAAAACTAATATAAACCACATGAAGAACGTGAACTTGGATCATAAAACCCAAAATGTTACATACTAAATAAAGCCACAACTTTTCAAAAAACTCTTAACTATGCTCGCAAAAACATTAGTAATATATTTCAATCAAAATCAAAATTTTATCAAAACCATCTTCATAAAAACAACAAAATCAAATTAACAAACAAACACAAAATCAAACAAATTAATAACCAAATAAATAAGTTTTGACGTATTAATACACAATAATACAATATTTATCACGAGCTGATACATAACCCTTAAGATCAGTAAACCAAACAACTAATATAAACTAAAATTCATAAACCCAAATTTTTACATATCAAACAAACCCAAAAGTTAGGGGGCGTTTGGTTAAACATGGGAATTACTATGTGTATGGGTTTAAAATAAATAAATTTTAACGTTTTTTGACGGGTTTTTAGAAATTGTATACTTTTGAGGGTTTGATACACATCCAAATACCAAACCAACCAACCAACAATAGGAATGAAAGTCATTCCTTGATACCCATACCCTCATACCAAACACCTCCTTAGCCTAGGGAAAAAAAATCTATCATACTTGCAATTAATTTTAAAAAAAACATCAATATATCAAATCCAATAAATTTAAAAATTACTGTAGTAAATTTACAATAATTACCACAAACAACCCCAGAAGCCTTTATCATAACCATCACCAAAACAATAATAAATTAAATTAAAAAAACCTAATATCAAATAAATTAACAAACAACAAATACCCATAAAATTACTAAAAAAAACCCATAATAATTTTAACTTTTTTACTGCAGTAACTTTGAAAAATTACCGCGAGGTTTGACAGAGCCTTTAACAACAGCAGCAGAAAGAAACTCATCATCTTTAAACCCTGCAAAATCAGCTTCAAAATCTTCTTCACCGTCATCAAAGATCTCAGATCTCAAAGGCTTGGAGTAACAGCTTCTGCTAGGTTTGAAGAAACCATTTTGAGGGAAGAGATCATCAGCTGTTAATCGGCGTGATGATTTGTTTGTTGGGGCTATGAAATCGGATATTATTGCACCTCCACACATGGTGTCAAAATTGTTGTGTGTGTGTGTGTTTTTAGTGTGTGTGAATTTTTTTTGTTTGGGAAAATGATGGGAAAGAAAGAGATTGGGTTTTGGAGTGTGTGTAAATGAAAATGAAAGAGGTGTGTGTTATACACAATTTTTTTTTGTTTTGTTTTGTTTTTGTTTTTTACTTTGTTGCCCTTGTGGTTGTGATTGTGTTACCGTATTTTTTTCGGTTCCTGTCCGTACAAAATACATTTTCACACCATACATACGTCCCGTTGGGAATTCCGTTAATAAATGTGTAAGAGATTAGCTTAAGGCTGAGACTAAAAATTGACCGGAGCGAAAACCGACCGAATCGAAAAACGAGTGGTCCGGTTTCGGTCATAATTTTTTTCTTATTTCAGTCTCAGTTTGGTTCAGTTTAGTTTGATTCGGTCTAGTTTGGTCCGGTCTTAAATAAAAATCGACCAATAATGCCTTCTTTGACCGAATCGGACCGAATACATTCGTTCCGGTCCTCGATCCGTAGTTTTGTTTTAATTCGGTCTATGTTCGGTCCGGTCTTAAACTGATACTCAGCCCTACATTAGCTACCCACAGCAATACCCCTAGCGACCTTCAATTTTCTTGCCATATCAACTTTTTTTCTCATGCAACCTATAGAAGACCTTTTAAGCACAGTAAGATGACCGACATGTTTTATTCTACAACCTTTTTATAAACAAACTTAAAATTCATTAATAATAAAACACATTAAATTTTAAAAAGTTAATTTTTTTTAACAATGTAAAGGTACAAGTTTTTGTTCTTTTGTGGAATGCACTAATCGATCGAGAGGGCGACCGGTTTGTGAATTTTGGAGTCGACCAACCTTCGAATGATGCAATATTTTCTCGTTATCTTCTAACGTAGATCTAACAGGTGGGAAAATATTTGCATTATTAGTTCTCAATGATGTATAATGTCTAACATTTATTATTATTATTATTATTATTATTATTATTATTATTATTATTATTATTATGTTTTACTAAAAGAAAACAAGCACGAGCAACTATACGTGTCATACAAACGTAAAATAGCACGAGCAACTATACGTGTCATACAAACGTAAAATATATAAATTTCAAACTAAAATAATTAATCGTCCTTAATCACTGATTAGACAAATTACTATATTAATTATAAATCATGTGAGTTTCATTTCAATTATGTTATAACTCTTTGAACTCTTATTGCTTAATAAATTTTGTTATATTATCATTTTAAATATTAATTACAAGACGTAAAGACATTGAATATTTAAGTAGGATCTTTCTATCTCAATCCAATCTTACGATTCCAATCTTACAAAGATAAAAACAATGTATAGTACGATCTCGATCTTAACAACCTTACTTCAAAAAATAAAAACCCAAATTCAAACATCTTCTTACCCATCTTCAAATCCTTCAACCTCATTCTTTTATCAAGTATCAACCACTTCATTTTTCAATTGAACTAATTGAGACTTGATAGAAAAAATACGAAGATAGGGTGAAGAAGTGTTTCAATTTGAATTTTCTTTTGTTTGAAAAAAATAAAGATAAATGAGTGTTTGGGTTGAATTTTGAAAAAAAAAATATTAACAATAATAGTAATAGAACAATAATAATAATAATAATAATAATAATAATAATAATAATAATAATAATAATAATAATAAGACATTATACATCCCTGTGGATTAACGATGCAAATATTTTCTCTTACCTTAGAAGATAACGGGAGAATATTTGCATCGTCCGTTCTCAAGGATGTAAAATATCTAACGTTTATTGACAAAGTGGTGTATATATCCCAACTTTTCTGACAGAGATATATGATGTGAAAATGAGCAAACCACCAAAGATGTATTTTGAAGTTTACTCTTTTTTATTATTACACATCATTTTGTACATTATACAACTGTATTTTATTTATTGTATATCATATTTTAACTGTTTATATATTGATGTGTGCAATTCAAAAACCGGCGTGCACATATTATCTCAAAATCATCTCCTATACAATATATTTGTATTTTCCCAAAAGGCTCTTCTGAAATTTTTTTGTTTTGTGTTATAGTGATAACTTGGATTATCGGAAAGCCCGCTAAACATGTGAAAAAGTATTTTCTTTTTATCTTTTTCTATCCACGTCACTTAAGCTTCAATCTAAACACTGTGGAGTAATATTTCAGCTTTCATCAGTTCATCTATACGACTTTTTAATCCACCGATACAAATAGACATGTTAAAGTATATACTTCATAATGCATTGTTTTATGGTGTTGCGTAAAACATCGTATTTACAAAGTAAGTGTAAGCATACAATTTTTTATTTTTTTTACAATTTATCTCAGACGTCATAAGCAAGACTTGAACTCATAACTATTTAATTGAAAAATTACTTAATATAGAGTACTACTGAGACACAAGCCTTAAGCATACAATTAATCATATAGAATAAGTAACTTTTATCCATTAGAGTCTAAATTTGTCAGGGTACTCCTACTAAACAGATTGTTACGACATATATGAGATATGACTATCTTCTTTTGAATGTCACAATATGTGTCTAACTCTTTTACGAATGTTTTTTCTTGTGTAATTAAAACATTACTTTTACGTTTTCTACGTGGTCATGCCAACTGCAAAGACCATTTTTAGTATGGTTTACGTCCTCACGCATTACGATTACAATCTATAGTTATTTACTACTAGCTTAGATTACTGTCAAAATTTGTCATTTGAACATCGAGAACATCACTGAAGTATTTACCATAAATCAAATTTTCACCTTTTAGTCCTAATTCACAAAGTGCACTTTACACGTCAATAAACAAACCTCAAAAAATACTTTATTTGCTTTTTTAGTTGTTTAGGTAAGTAAACAAAAAGCATTTAAAAGGATCAAATATGAGGTCATAACTTATTGTGGTCACTTTGTTTTTTGTTCTCCCTTTTAATAAAAGTAATCGTGATATGCAAAACATAGGAAAATGGTGTGTGCATTACAAAAAAATATTGTACGTACGGTGTGAGATTCATTTCTACACGTAAATGACTTTTATATAAGAAGTTATAAAGTAACAGAAAAAAGTTGTAAAACTTTTTATAATCGTGTGATCTTTTTTGTTAGAGCACTCCCATTCATAACACCATAACACCAATAACATCGTCCACGTCAGCGCCACATCAGCTTTAACATTTAACATTAACATCACCAAAAAACACTCTCATCCATAACATCCCAATAACACCATAACATTCCCAACAATTTACAAAAACAACCCCTCATTTAGGGGCATAAAAAAAAAAAAAAAAAAAAAAAAAAAAAAAAAAAAAAAAAAACGGGCGTTAGCCCCACAACGCCCAGGGACTAACGCCGGAGGTCCAAGGGTATAACGCGAAAAACGGCGTTATTTTACTCCATAACGGCGTTAGCCCGTTATGGATGGGAATGCTCTTAGAGAGCTAGGTACCATAACAAGGGTTTACTTCATCGTCGCGCCACCTCAGCGCCACATCAGCATCTCATTTTCCCACAACTAACCACAACAAACCTCCTCCTCACTCATAACAAACCTCAACCTCTTCATTTGGGCCCCACCACTACCACTTTATTTTTTTTATTCAATTTTCATTTCCAAATAAACTAAATAAATTCATTTCATTCAAATTAAAAATACAATACATAACTAAACCTCAACCTCTTCATCTAAACTAAATTTATTTATTAAATAAAAATACAAAACAATATATTTAAAATAAAAAGTGAAAAAAAAAAAAAAAAATTGAATGTAAAACCTTACTACTCTATTCACCGCAAGTTTCTTATCCACTAAAAAAAAAAAAAAAAAAAAGAAAAAAATTTACTGCTCCTTCTTCTTCCTCCTACAAACACACACTACAAACACACACTAAAACACACACTAATAACACACAGTTACACACACAAACCCACTTCCAAAACCCTTCAATTTCACAGACCCAGAAAAAAGAAAATCAAACCTTTAAAATATATCAAGCGGGTCCCACTTTGTCAGTGTTTTTACTCGTCGTGGTGGTGGCGAGGCATCAAATGACGAAGGACGGCGAAGTAAAGCGGTGTGGCGGCGAGAGACGACGAGGCTTCCAGCGTGGCGGCGAGGAGGACGACGAGAGCCACACCGTCCGCTCTTATGGGCAAACAACTAGAAATGGCTCTTACGTAACAAACTTTGTAGTTTTATACTTTTACTATATTTGTATGCTAAAATCTGAAGTGTGATGGTGAATATAAGTAAACAAATATTATGATAATATCACTTTAAGTATTAAAAAAACATACCTACGATTGTTTAGGGGCAATGTTATATATTCTCTTTTTAAATTTAAAAATTTTAAATTGATTAAAGAGTAAAGTTCAAAATAATTTTTGAGGTTTGTCTCGTATCTTGCTTTATATTCTCGTGGTATTTTTTGGCACAAAATCATCATTTCGTTAGTAAAGTTGGTATAAAACAATTTCTCCGTTAGTAAAGTCAGTCAACGAGTGCAAATTATTTCTCCGTTATCTCCTAACACAAGTTAAAATATTTGCATCGTTTGTCCTCATTTACTATTTTACTAACAGAGGGATGTATTTTGGATTTTTTTTCGGACTTTTAGTATATTAACCCGTTTAAGTTTCGGCCGACCTTTTCATGTTGGAATAATACCACCGCCACCATCACCAATGCCACCGCCACTACCACCTACTGCGTAGCTCCACCACGGCCACACACCACCCACCGCCACCACCACCACCACCTCCACCACCATCGCCACTCACCATCGCCACCCACCACAACCACCACCAACTCCACCACCACCACCACTGCCACCACCACCAAACGCCACCACCGCCCACCTCCACCGCCGCCATTCACCACCACCACCACCAGCTTCACCACCCACCACCCCCCACCGCCACCACCACCATAACCATCACCACCACCTCCACCCACCACAACCATCATCAACACCTCCACCACCCGCCACCACCACCACCGATATTGGGTGGTGGTGGGTAGAGGTTGTGGTGGAGGTTGTGGTGGTGGTTGTGGTTGTGGTGGGTGGTGGTGGTAGGTGGAGGTAGTGGTGGTGGTGGGTGGCGGCGGTGGAGGTGGGCGACGATGGAGGTGGGTGGTGGTGGCGGTGGGTGGTGGCAATGGTGGTGGGGGTGGTGGTGGCAATGGTGGTGGGTAGGTGGAGGTGGTAGTGGTGGGTTGTGGTGGTGGCGGTGGTGAGTGGTGGGTGGTGGCGGTGGTATTATTCCACCATGAAAATGTCGGCCAAAACTTAAACGGGTTGATATACTAAAAGTTCGAAGAAAAGTTCAAAATACATCCCTGTGTTAGTAAAATAGTCAATGAGGACTAAAGATGCAAATATTTTAACTTGCGTTAGAAGATAACGGAGAAATATTTGCACCGTTAGTTCTCATTAACTGACTTTACTAACGGAGGGATGGTTTTGTGCCAACTTTAATAATGGAGGGATAATTTTGTGCCAAAAAAACCACAAGGTTATAAAACAAGACACGGGACAAACCTTATAAATGTATTTTGAACTTTATTCTTTATTAAAACATGTTTAAAAAACATTATACATTATATCTTCATATTTATACTTTAAATATATATTAAATTAATCATGAAAGTATGAGAAAAAATAAAATTCATCTTATCCTTCACATGTCAAATGAATATCGATCTTGTCATCATATATTTGTGTGTGACAAAAGATATGAATATATGACTTATGTCAAATGAACATTAAAATACAAGAGATACTTTATTTATTTTTACTTAGAACCCATGATGGTTTCTCTACTAAAAAAAAATAAAATAAAAATAACATAAAATAAAGTCTCTTTTATAACACCTTTAAAGGTAATGGTCATTTCTTCTAATTGCATCTTTTACATCATACAACTCCGGCCAAACATTTTAAATTTCAATTAAAAAGCCCAATTTTTGACCGAACCCAAACACAACCCTTATTGTTATTTAATTAATCCTCAAAGATTTTTTTTTTTTTTTTTTTCCAAAAACTATTATATGATTATTACTGCTTGAAACCGTACATGCACAACCAAACACCCATGATATATACCCATTTTTTACGAATTCCCCCTCGCATGTTGTTTGTAGAGTATCTCGGTGATCAAATGATTGCAGTGGTATGCAAATCATATGAGGGTGTGCGTTCAATTGACATCTATGAAAAGAGTGGGAAGCTAAAATGTGAGCCAATACTTAACACTTTTTAAACAGAACTTGGAGAAAGTGTAAATGGTCGTTATCATGTTTTATGTCTTGAAAAATAAGGCTGTTAAATATATTATTTTTTAAGATATATATTTCTTAAGTTTTAATAGTAAAACGTATGTATATATTTTATATTTCATAAGAATACTTGTGATTTTATCAGTTTTAGTTTGGTATTTGTGGGTGACTGGATGAAGTTAGGTGCAATGGTGACGGGAAGTAAAGTAGAAAAAGTATAATGAGTTTTGAGTAATACTATCACATAAAGTATTTTTGGCTTGTAACGTATTATGTATGATTGTTTAAATATATATTATGACATGCAATCAATAAATATTATTGTACTTTATCCATAATTTGTTGTCACTTGCCATGACAATGACGATATAGAGATGCAACACTATTTTTGGATCGTACTAGATATTTTGCTTGATTGTGAAAACGACTCTCCCACATTGATAAGTTTGCTGTATAGCATTATGGGTTGGCTTTCACAACTCAAGCAAAGCTACAAGCTAGCAATAATGCAAAATATCGGTACGATGCAAAGTTCAAGTATAAGATCATAGTTAGTTTTAATCCTAGTATGGTTCACCTTAAGTGTTATGTATTTGCAAAAGGTTGGTTCGACAGGCAATCCTAATCCGTAGTCCACCTTTGGACCTGACTTGACCTTTCGCTAGAGTATGGTGTCTCCGAGATTAATGCGTTTCAAAGTTCCTTAGTAAGTTTTGATGGTAGTTTAATTTGTAATACTGGTAAAGTTACGTGTAAAAAAAACTTTAAAGATATCGGTTGTTGACCCGATAACCCGATAATAACATAAAACGAACCCGACTCTATAACATTGTCGGGTTCAAGTCAAACCAACCCGATAAGCTTTTGCAACCCGATTTAACCCGACCATATAAAAATTATCAGGTTTAGGTTCGTTGACCTGACCTTACTGACACCCCTATCCGGATGTGATTTAGCTATACTCGATTCATGTTTCTTTGAATTTTGGCAGTGTTCCGAAACTAACTTCTGCCAGATAAAGAAAATCATTTTCTTATATCTTTAATTATCTCTAATGATTAAAAGAGATGTCGATCAATGTTTTGTACATACCTAGTTGGCTACTTGAATACATCCATACGTATAAACTTTATACACGTGCTATTAAATACTCTGAATAAATGATGGCCACGTACTTAAGCTTCTTGTTTCTCATATATAGTAATTTTTTACAAAGATTTGAGAAAGATGATAAGCTTTTATACACCTAGTTGAATACATCCATACGTATGAATTATTTGATGAGTAAATAATGGCCACTCGAATCATCTAACTTATCGTTTATCAAATGATTGATTGTTTTTATAACAAGCTATTGGCAATTAACAAATGCGAAAATAACATCCCTAACAATTCTGTCATCCATTATTGACAGAAGATTTTGCACCATCATATCCCACATTTCCACCTTTTTAGTACCTAAAATAATTCCTTCAAAAATTAGTTTTAATTTGTAACCAAAAGGTACTCTTAAGTTTTTAACAGTAAATGTTTGGAAGTTTTAATAAAAAAGTTTCAAGTTAAAATTTCGTAAAACACAATACTTTCACTTTATCCTAATAATAATGTAATAAAGCATGTTTGCTTTATCCTAATAATACGAATATAGAATCCCGAAGGACTACTGATTGATTTACAAGAGCACAAGGTAGAGTGACGTTATAAGCAAAAAAATTTGGTACGTATGGTAGCAAACGTTTTGAAGCAACTAATAACGAGCGGTTAACGTTTTGCACAAAATGCTTGTTTGGAAACAAGCAACTAGCATTTCTACTTTTTCCAAATGTTTCATATCAAAATGCTACTTCTAGATTGTGTTTGGCAACAAGCGTTTTGGAGCATTTTAGAGCGTTTAGCGTTAAGAATTACGCGTTAAAATTTAAAAGTTTGTTTGGGAATAAGCATTTAGCAATTAAGATTTAATCAAAATACTCCCTTTTCCAAATGCTTTTCTTATGAGCTTTGAGAAGATTGAAGTAGCATTTCTAAATGAGATTTACTATATTGCCCCTACCTATTAATTAATGAGTATGTCATTATAAGAGTTTGGTTGTCTTGTCAAAATTTAGTGTCTTCATTTTCTTTATATATGTGTGGTTATTGCCGATGAAGAAATATATATGAAGGTCTTATGTTTTTAGTATATTGCCCCTACCTACTTATTGAAATATAATACGTCGTTAATGTATTAATACTAGTCATTGATTGTCTAGATACATAAAATTTATACTAGCAGGGTATCCGCGCGTTACAATGTCGGGTACCCTGTAGCACAATTTTCGACGAACAATATTTTAGTTTTATGTTTTCCTTACATCGACATTACGGAAAACGATAACTTAAGGTTTAAGTAACTTTAACTTAAGGTTTAAGTAATGTTGAAGTAATTTAGAACCGTTAGTTGGTAATATCAAAGAGGTATGAGGTCAAATTTGTCGCGAATAGGTAAAATACAATGTGATTTCATTATATTTATACGATATAAAATCTACACTTCGTAATCTATAAATATGGTATTATTTTGTAAAAATAATTGCAACATATCAAGTTTAAAAGTATTTGCATGATGTTAAAAAAAATGTACTAGTTATAATATGTTAATTTTATTCATCTTGAGAAAAATGTACTGCTTTAAACATATTTAATTTGTATAAAATTGTTAGTTAAAAGATTTTCTATAATGCTAAGATTAATGATTGTATTGTGTTGGTTGAAAACAAAATTTACCTCATGAGCCATGGGTGATAATGGGCTTAACAAATCCACAACTAAAGGATCCATTAAGTATCTCCAAAATTTACATTAGGTTTTTTAGTTTATATTGTAGTTTTGTTACTTCTGCAACGTCTCATAACTCGGTATATTTTATTTCTATTAAGACTAAAATACACGGTTGGTCCCTAAACTTGACAAAACGCTTCGTGATGGAACAAAACTCGGCATTATCATCGCCAGAGGTCCAAACTTGGCCTTTAAATGCCAAATTAGTCCTTTGACAAAGTCAATGTCTGACTTTTGTTTTGTAGTCGAGGGTATTTTAATCCATACACATTTATACTTTTATAACACATTTATATTTTACCCCTTCATCTTTAACACATTTACTTGAACAGTAATAACATTTCTGAAAGTCACCATTGGCAAGTGTTTCAACATGTTTAACACAAAGGTTCTGTAATTATCGGATTATCCATACAAATCTTCCAGGTTCTCAAACTCTAATCAGTAGGGCTGAGAAACACCGTTAGCAGTCACCCCTATCAAATAGTGTCAGGTCAAGTAGAACACTGTTAGTTGATTGCTAGCCGTTGTATGCAGACCAAGTAGAGGCATACCTTTATGTTATTATTGTCGTCTCGATCCATCACACCTAAGATGAAAAGTCAGCAAGCGAGTACTAAAACAGAATGCAAAATAAGTAGGATCGGATAAAAAAATCATAACGGTAATTTCGACATTTGTAGTAAAAACCAAAGACTGATTTTACTTGGTGTCACCAGAAAATGTCAAACATTTATAATATCAACAGAATTGCAAATGAGCAAAGCTAAAACCAAACATAAAATTTTTTAATTCTCTCTTGAAATCACATGAATTATAAGTAGCAAATAATATAATCTAAAACTTACAAAATGAAATAATCTGGTATACTAAACTTTTGACCAACCTCAAAAGTTGCAAATTGTCAAAGAATGAGGTTAAGAACACAATTATTTCCACAACTAATTCTTTTATAATTCAATCTTCTTACATTGCAACTACAGAGGACCCTATTTGTTGAGCCACTACCGGAGAAGCAGTCACCTCCGTTATTGGCGTAGACACTTCCGACACACCTGCATTTGTCGACCTCCTAATATCCTCCACAAGTTTTACCACATCTTTCATTTTTGGCCTCTGCTCGGGTGACCTTGCAACACATTGCATCCCTATCTGCAACATTTCAACCATCTCCTCTTCAATGTTTGGATACTTTAATAGTTCCACATCAAACACCTCAGCAGTCCATTCCTCCCGAACCACTGAGTGAACCCAACACACTAAATGCACAACCTCTTCACCACCCGTTGAATGAGTAGGTGATTTCCCGGTTAAAAGTTCAAGAAGCACAACTCCAAAAGAGTAAACATCTGATGCTTGGTATACTTTTCGGGTGTCTGAGACTTCTGGGGCCGGGTAGCCACCAATGCGCATTACGGGTGGTGCTAATGGTGTCATTACTGTTGCTAGGCCGAGGTCACATACACAACCATATCGCTGTGGGTTTAGGAAGATGTTGGAGGCTTTTATGTTCCCATGAACAAGTTATCCGTTGGTTCGTGTATGGCTCGTCATCATATGATTTCAACTGAGATGATACATCATCTATAGCAGAGTTCAGCTCCGCTATCTTCTGCGCCAACTTTTGGCGTGTTTTCTGCAATAAAAATTTTATATCAGTATGTATCACTACATCATATGATTAACAATTTCGACCAAACTATAGATAAATGGGTTGGGTTATGTTTTATCTCTAACGGGTAAACGTAAAGAAAAAAAGTTAAATAGGAAATGAGTCGACTGCCCAGTAGTGTATTTTTCTCCAAAAGCCCTCGCTTTCCTGGCCCCACAAGGATGATTGCGGTGGGGGAATAGGCGTGCAATAGTGTATTTTTTTAAAGCAACTCAATTTAACCATTCAAGTATTCAACAATTTAAAATATTATACAAATAATTCAAAAAGTCTTTTGGTTCAACCAGACCCGCCCATGTCTCCACCACTACTCTATAAGCAAAGGATAAAAGATAGACAAAGATTTGCAAGAGATACAAAAAAGTTCACATATGCAACATTTTCACAAGGTTATTATGTGACTTGGTCAGATTGCATCACAAAGGGTGACCAACATACCTTACTAATTACCGAAGACTCGAACCTTACCATACAATGGTTGCAATATACACATAATGTCTGAAAGGAGAATGTTAAGTGAAAGTAAAAGGAAACCAGAAACTAATATAAACACCTTATGGATGTAAAATCCGAGCAAAAGTAATTGCGTGCTTGGTGATAATACAATTAAGTATGAGAACTGTGATCACTCTATTGTCTAGTCAACTGTCAACATCTGCAATACATATTCTAATTACTTTGTCCACTCATCTAGTGCTCTTACTTTCCAATGAAAACCTAATATCATGCAACAGCTCTGCTCTTAATGACATTAACAAGTGGGCAAACAAACTGAATCACTATTCATTCTAGATTCCTACCTCACTGCAATGTTTACTAGACATTTTGGTAGTCATGCTAACCCTTTGGTAAACTAGTCTACAGGATCTAGTAAAGCGCGACGTTCATATGTGCCATGTGATTTAAGGTCATTCGTCCAATTACCTTTAAGAAGTGGATAATACCTAGACAGACTCAGCCCTAAGACCTAATGTTTCATCGGACACCAAGTGACCTAGCTAATACCACCACACAAACAATTGTATCATTAAAATATAGACCAATAAAGTTTTCACCAACTTGGATTGGCCCAATTCAATAGATCATTTATTTGTGACATTGTAAGGCCATATCCGGATATCGCTCCATTCCCTATTATGAAGTAGTGTTCCTTAATTAAATGTATCAAAAGTGGCACTCTGCAAGTAATGTGGGGTATGCTATCTCTGAAAGAAAATGTTTCAATAGAACACCATATAAATTAGTAAGCAAAACCATATTGACATTGATCTCACTTTATTTCTTATACCAACAGTACGACAGATTGATAGAATATAGTACCTCCAAAGCCTTTTCTTCATCATAGATGAAATTGGGCAGCTTCTTCAGCAACTCTTTTTTGTCAGTTCCAGCTAGTGCCTTACTCATCGGTTAAAAAATAAACTCAGCTACATAATAATGCAAATACACTCTCAACAATATTCATGTGCATCAAGAATAAATTTCTTTTTGCATATATCAAACAAAAATATAATGCAACATCAATTTACTAGTCATGTCGACATATCATACCTGAGGGGCGAAAATGCAGCCAAGTGTGCCAACAAGTACTCCCCCTAGAACAAAGCCACCAATGAAGGCACATGCACTGCTAGATCCTCCATCATCACTGAAAAAAATAACGGCTGGTGAAAAGCATGTCCATATGCTTGAGAGCAGAAACATGAGATTCAAAAGTTATTACACATAAACAATACACCGAGCAAGGGAAAATTTCTAAATTTTCAAACTGCACTAGCAAGAGAAGTTTATATAAATCTACTGCTCCTTATCATTTCTTCATCAGATTCCAATTAGTTTTGACCGGTCAAGGGGGGTTTGGAGAAATAGGTAATCCAAACACCGATTTAAACCTTTTGGAGTACACGTAAGTTGAAACAACTCATTTTAACCGAAACAAACAAAAAAAGGAACCGTGTATTTTAGTCTTCTATTAATTTGCCAACTTCTTCTAGTTTCCTCTTTGATGGTTACTTTTCATATCCATAACATGATATAGATCTACAATGTGAACTCGTTGCGTTTGGCTTTTGTCGGGTCTTGATTAAAACAATTGGGTTTGGCTTTGCCGCTATAACTAAACGACACTTGGTCCGATTTGTTTGGAAGAAAGCATACTACCTTCACAGGCTTTATAGTGTGATCTAAGAAAACCCTTATTCTCATATTTTCATTCGATAAAAACACATATTTTAATAAATGCAACTCTTTCTTGAAATTGTTTATGATTTCCTTGTAGTCACCCTTTTTATTTCTCTTGTCATTTTCAAATTTTAACCTTTAGCTTGAATGGATTCGATGCGTGGTTCGGGGTTGAAAGACTTTCTTTCCAAAGAGCAAGTTTTACAACCCACTAGATAGTGTACCTAATCGTTCCAGTGTAGTATGGGTAAGCCCAGAGGGTTGATCGTTCTCTAGGGGAATAGAGATGATAGTCGAGATGTATGACGAAAAGGCAATGGTGAGGGTGATTCTTTTTAGACTTTTTATATTTTTTATGAACGCAAGTAAAATCTCGGAATTGAAGGAGTAGAGGTTTTGGTATTCTACCAATTAAACTATTAAACAAATTAAATTAAAACTAATTACTAATAAAAAAGATAAAAACTATGGATTGTAGAAGTGTGTTCTTGTGATAATTAAAAACGTGTTTACTTAGATTTTCTTACTCCCTAGTTATCTTTTATGTGTCGGTTGAATTGTCACATCCTTGCCTAATTGATGTGTTGTATTCCATGTTTTAGTAATATGGTGGTGCCTAATTCCCAATTCTATGAGTTGTAAGTCTCCTCTAGAACACCCGGGATCTCCAAGTACTGAAGTATCTCCCACGAATATCTTATTATCCTTAAGCTACAACTCACGCAATAAACACAACGGGAGCCTAATAGTGCACTCTAAGGCTTATAATCGTTATTTAAGACGTTCAAGCTCGCAACAATGAAAGAAGAAACTAGTTTTCCTTATTCTAGCGTGACAACCAATTAGAACAAGAGACAACCTAACAATAATCAATAATTAGGTTTCATTAGATCTAAGCAAACACTAATTTAGTTACGCATGATAGATAAGCAAGAACACAAGCAAACAATCAAACATAGATTAAACATGGTGATACATTGGATAAACAAACTTATCTTGAAGCGTAAAAGAGGGTTTAGAACCCTAAAGTACTATCCAAGGCAGACCAAAAATAAACTAGGGTTTACTCTCCAAAATAATACACACATAATGCAGAAAATCCGAGGTCTATATATAGATTTACAACTGCGACGACGTCGCCTTTTGATGGTGACGCCGTCTGATCGCCGTCATTAAGGTTTCGTCTTTTCCAAGTCATCACTGGGACGACGTCGGGTAGAAGACAGTGACGCCGTCTGGGTTGTACTCACACATAACTCACCTAGGTCACACTCAAGACGCTTGTAGATCTATCGTTTCACTTAAACCCATTAATCTTCCGCTCTCAAGCTCATTTCTCACATGATCCCTCACATCTAGCTTTGGAAATCTCTCAATTATGGCAAAATTGATCATAATCATCCTTACCTTAAAATTGGTCGAAATTGATCAAATTCTAGCTTTTCCATGTTAAGCCTTTAGGATATTCTCCAAAACATTATCATAAGTCTCTATCTGATTTCTAGGATCATTTAGCTCCATTTGACACTCTCAAAATCTTTAGTGTCATCTTTGTTCATTCATTGGTACTAATGAAAGCTCCAATTTCTTCCATAAAAGGCAATCATTAGCTACATCACTCATTACCCTTAAGTACTTAAGCACCTCTTCATTTAAGACACTTAGATGAACTGAAAACACTCAAGAAGAAATAGGCATTAGACCTTACAAAACATCATTGCATCTTTTCAAAGCTAGTGAGAGACGGATCCCCAGGATTAGCCTAGGCGGATCCCTCAAAGGAGGGAACTGTGGGATCCGTATGACAGATTTATGTCGATTCTAGCCAAAACAATCATTTCAAGCTCATCTTGCTAACTTGAACACTCCATCTCATCTTAAATGAGTTCCTAGATTAGTACAACTCTGAAGTTGACTCTTGTGCATGTTAATCATCACATTCCAATGAATTCTAGTGGCTTAAGTCTTGAATGCACTTGCCAAATCCTTTGCTTTATAAACCACATTGTTAGGACTCCTAAAGTCATCATCTTCATCCTCATTTTCAGCACTTAGAAATCTTTACAAACCTCTTGAAATCATCTCATCATGAGAAAAGCTCCAAGTGGTATCTCATCCACCAAAGAACCACCCAAGAAAATTGCTCGTGTTGTACACGAAATCTCTTCAACCGAATCATCTCCGGTCAAGTCCACTAATGCAAGGATTTCTCCTCCACCAATCAAACCAATCCTTAAAAGGATAGTACCCACAAAACTACCTATGCCAAACACCACCATACCTCCTAGGCCAAACAATCCCATCTCCACTAAACCATCACCATTGGTTCCTAGAGCTATCTCATTCACAACTTCACTATCATCACCACACCTCTACAATTTAGAGGATTTGCCTCCTAGGCCGTCTCATCCTCCTCCACCGGCAACATTCTCCTCATTAGGAGGAATAATGGTACAAAATCAAGGTGTTGAGTCAACACTAGCTTCGGCTTCCGTTTCGCCGTCACTATCATATAATCTCATTTGGATTATGAGAAATTATCAAAGTCAACCACCCGACCATATAGAAGTTGACACTTCTCTACCACCACCATCATTCTTGGTCGAGCCATCTTCAAATGTGCCTCCACTAATTCCTCCGTCGTTTGAGGCTCCCCAACCCGCTTCACTTGATCCTTTACATCAAGCAATTTTTTTTCTTCCACCACCACTACCTAGCCATGACAAAGATTGCTATCATTGTCAACATGTTGAAAGTTTGATACATGAAGTACGGGAAGATCAACATTTCATGTTTTATCATCTCCTCGAACGTTTCGACGAGATTAAACCTAAACAAACTTGAGCTATAGGATTTTGGTGGTGTCCTAGTATCAAGCATTACTTAGATAAGTCTAGTAACTCCAAATCATGTATCGTTTATTTTTTTTGGTTTTTAGAGTCATGTATATTATATCTCTAGTTTTATTAAATGAAATTACATGCTACTTGCTATATTTCTGAGTATATGATTATGTTGTATAATACATATCTCACTTTGATGTTAACATTATTTGTTATTTCACCATTGCTGAATTCAGTCATCAGCCAGATGGATCCTTGAAATCCGCCTAGACGGATCCCTACAAGGAGGGAACCGTGGGATCCGTGAGACAGAAAACTATTTTTTTACTAACTTGAGTCATATTTGCAGGAAATTATGCATTATACTTGTTTTCTAACTTTTGTTTTGTAGTTATTTAATTTACAAATGAAGACTTTGACACCCTAAAGCTAGGGGAGCTTTGTGTCAAAGCAATACATTGCAAAATCACTTGCAATATTAGGATTACATTTCATGACGTCTCTTTGCAAAGTTGCAATCATCAAGGGGGAGCATTTTCGTCACAAGGACGAAACCATTTGCAAACACAATTGCAATTCGTTAGCTTGTTAGTTTATATTTACTTGACGCCCTCACATAGGGATGGACTCGTCAAGGGGGAGTTAAGACGAGATCCTTTCCCGTTACTTGCTCTCTACTTTTTCCTTCTTTTCTATTTTTCACATGTTTTTCTTAAAACAATGTGTTAGTTTCCTTTCGAAGCTCTTTTTGTTTCGACAAAAAAGGGGAGAAGAAAGTAAAAACTACAAATTCAAACGTTTACGAATTTTAGCTTTTTTTTTAAATAATTTTATGTTTTGTCATCAACAAAAAGGGGGAGATTGTTAATACAAATAAGCCGTAAAACCGTTTATTTATATTTTAAGATCTTCTAATGTTTTGTCGATAACAAACGTAAAATCATTTTAACGAAACAAATAAAATACGTAAATGGTTTGAGCTAATAGTTTCTAACACACTTACGTTCTCACATAAAACACTAAAACAAGTATAAATGATTTTATGATTTAGTATTACATATGTACAACAACTAGTGTTTACATATTTGAGTAAAATATACACATAACTAGTATGTAGTATATTGGGTAATATAAATGGGTAGAAACTTAAGTATCATTACCCATTGACCAAATACATTGAATGTAGTTGGGTACAACCCAAAGTCCATGACCCATATCCATGGAGCTTGACCCATAACCCATTACATGACATCATGCTTATGTCATATATTTCCATAACCCATGGTATTGACCCATACCCATTTGACTAGGTGCATTGCACTCATGAGATACATTGTATCTAATAAAAGACCCATGGATCAACCCATAACCCATGACCCATAACCAAAATATCCATGGGCAAAGAGGAGCGTCCCACGGATTCTTAGTTTTACACTAGACGGATCCCTTGTGGGAGGGATCCGTGGGATCCGGGGAACAGTAGGCATTTTCTCTCTATAAATAGTGAGCCATTTCTTCATTGTTTGTTGGAATCACTCCTAAACCTTAATTCAAGTGTTAGTGATTCATATGTAATAGTTAGCTTAATATGGCCTTTATGTTTATTATTAAGCTTAGGCTCATGTAGAAGGCCCATAAGCCTTGGCCCAAGCCCATATGAAGGGAAGGTTGTTAGATGTGTTGCCCTAGCCCCTTGCCTTATAAATACTCTTGTATAACCCTCACTTGAGGGTTGGTTGTTCAATTCACTCTTACACTTTATGCATAACCTTTCACATATTCATACGCATAGTGTTGTGTCTTGTTCATCCAATCTTTCTCTTCTCTATTTCTTATATTGATGCTTGTGTTACTAATATGGGAACCTAACAGTGGTATCATTCGCCAAATATTTGGGTGAAAAGATTTTGTTTTTGAAGTTATTTGTGGTCTTACGTGTAACTCTCGTTGTTTAAACTTTTACACGCTTAAAAACTCAGTGTTTTCTTGCTTGGATAAGCCTGAAAACACTTCGACTTTGGATATCCTTTACACTGTGATGGTGTAAAAGATTTTTTGGGCAAAACCCTAATCTTACGCATAAGCTCAAACTTATGCGTAGAACTCTTTCCGCATAAGATTTTTCTTACGCCTAAGCTCTGTCTTACGCATAAGCTAATCCTACGCCTAAGTCTTCTACGCCTAACTTTCAGTTTACGCATAACTTTAGTGTTTCTCAATTCTTACGCGTAAGCTAATCCTACACGTAAATACTGCTTTTACGCGTAAGTTTGGTGTTTTTACGCCTAAGTGTTGCTTTGCCTAAACTTGGTTTTTTCTACGCCTAAGGATACTTCATCTACAACGTTTCATTCGACTACAAAGATCCATTTAACAACACAAGTTTTCAACATGTCTCAACCTCCATACTCTAGCTATTTTCCTTATACATATAATCAACAACAACAACAACAACGACTAAGTCCACAACATCAACAATTCAATCAACAAAAACAAATTTATCAACAACAATTCAATCAACAACATTGTCCACAACAAGGAGCAATTCCACCTCAAATGGTTCAACCACCACCTAGTCTTCAAGTACAACCTTACACAAACGTTTACAATCAACATCCATCCAGGAATACTATGAAGGAACCAACTTGGTTTGCAAAGATGTGTGAAGCTTTAAGTAGCCAGCAATCCATTCATGAGGCATGATCACTTGATAGACCTCCAATGCTCACTCCTGGTAACTACGATCAATGGGTGATTAGGTTCTTTAGGTTTTGTGATCTAAAGAAGCCACATGGAAAGTTCTTAAAGAAGGTTATCTTGGAAGGTCCATTTCAGATGCCTATTGTTGTTACACCCGGAGATCCAAATGATGTTCCACCAAGAGATGATCTCACAAACATTGCAACTCTTGCTGACCTTTCTGGTGATGAACTTCTACACTACGAAGCTGATGAGCTAGCAATGCAATATATCCTTTTAGGATTACCAAATCCAATTCTTCGAAGTGTTGATGCTCAAAAGACTGCAAAAGCAATGTGGGAACATATTGATCTTCTCATGGAAGGCACTACACTCAATCAAGAGGATATGGAATCCAAAATTTACTTGGCTTATGAACACTTCATGATTGAACCTGGAGAGACACTAGAGTCTTATCATCATCGATTCTCAGACATCATCAATGATTTGGATAAACACAACATCATCATGCCAAGAATTGCAGTCAATACAAAGTTCCTAAGTAGTCTTGGTCCTGAATGGGAGAAGTATGTCATTTTCATCCGTCAAGCGAAGAATCTTCATCATGCTTCTTACGGATTATTGTACGACTATTTGAAACCACATCAAAAAGAAGTTGACAAAGAAAGGGTTATCCGTGGACAAACTGCTTCACCATCACTTCCGGACAATCAACAACTTGCTTTGTGGGCTCAAACTAGTTATCCTCCTCAACCCGCTCCTCAACCAACTGCAACAATTACACCATATGATCAGTCACAGCAACAATCTCAACAAACTCAATTGGTTCCATACAACAACAATGATCAAGCACTTTATAGTGAAGCTAATGAGGACTCTGAAGCTTTTGATGCATTGCAACAAGGATTTGTTATGATTGCTAAAGCCTTCGGCCGGTATACAAACAAATCCGAACAATCGCATTCGCTCCTCATCAAACACAAGGAATCAGGCTGTTGTGAACAATGGACGTGTTGAAGTTCAGAATCGTGGTTATGGTCGTCAGATGGGAGGTGGTCAAGGGTTTAATGCTATGAGAAGGAATAACATGGGTGCTCCACAACAACAGAGAGCTCAAGTGGTTGAACAGGGTAATGCTCAGAATGGGATAAATGGTCTTCGCTGCTACAACTGTAATGAGAAGGGACACCTGGCTAATGCATGCCCAAAGCCGAGGACTAGGGGCAGTGCTTATCACAAGGAGGCTTTACTTTTGGATCTTAAGGATGAAGCTGGTGGAACTCTCACAAACAAAGAACAGAGCTTTATGGCAGATGCAGACTCAGATGATGATATGGAGGACTTGCAAGCTAATGCAGCAGTGATGTTGATAGCACAAATGCAAGCTCTTCACATGAGTGACACAGGCCCAGTGTATGACACTGATGGCTTGTCTCAGGTACCCGAACAAACCATTATCATCACTGATCTAATATCTCAGCCAACATCTGAATCTGACGAGGCTCAGAATGTTTAACATGAGTCGTCCACATCTCAGTCTGACGATTCTCAACTTGACCCCGTTGTTACATTTGACGATCAAGATGACCTTATGGTTACCTTTGATACTCAAATTGACTCCGTGGTTATACTTGAGGATCTGAATAGTGATCATGTTGTGACTCACGTTGAACACGCTGAACCTTTGCCTAATCCAGATATTGACCTCTTACTTAAAGATTATCTATCCCAAATGGATAAATGTCGTTCATCAAATCAACAATTACATAGTAAAAATGCACTGTTAACTAGGGATATTGAATGCTTAAAACAGCAACTCAATTTTTTCAAAACTCAAGAAAACCGTGAAAAAGGTTTTGAAGCCGCTTTTGCTAAATCACATCAAAACGAAAAATCTTTAGAACGACAGATTCGTGATCTAGCAGCATTGAAGAATGCTTTGTTGTCTCAAATAGAACAACTGAAACATGAACATAAAAAACAACTTAACGCTCTTACTTTGGAAACTCAAAAAGCCAAGGCTGAGTTGTTAACTTGTCAAAAACAGTTCTCCGCGTACAAAAAGCATTCAACGAAACGAATAGATGACCATCTTGAAGAAATTGTCGGCTTACAAAACAAACTTAAAGAGTTTCGAAATGTTGTTTATAAACATGGTGAGTCAATCACAACCATTCAAAAGTTTACTTTAAAACCCAATCCAAATGGATATGGACCGAATCTTGCTGATCACAAACCAAAGCTTTCAACCAAAGCATTCAAACCAAATCCTGAAGTTTCCAGTGCAAAATATAAAATTGATGATTCTGTTATGAGTGTTGTTGAATATCATCGTCAAGAGGAATTAGATGCAGAAGACGAGAGTCGATCAAAGTTAGAAACTGTTGTTTATAACAAACCATTCAACTATTCAAAAGTCGTCACTTTCGTTCCACCAAAGGAGTCTTCTAACACACCTAGGATTATCACAAAAACGTCTGAGTCTTCTAATGTTGCTCCCCAACCAAATTATGCACAAATTTATGGTCCTTTACCTTCACTCAGTGAAGTAAAATCAAAACCCGAAAATCGTCAAATTCTTAGATATTTTGACATTTTCACTTCTGACCTCAAAATTTTAGAACGTGAGATTGAATTTCATTTTGAAATAAAAGTTGAACATTTTCAATCGCCTCAGGCGCGAGAACAAAGATATATCTTTCAAAAAAGACTTTTACCCCATGTTAAAATTTTGAAAAATTGTGCATTGTATTGGGAAAGGGAATTTCATAAGGAACTTGGATTGATGAAAGTCGTTTTTGAGAAAACAGAAACATCTATTTCAAATACAAAACGTAAAAAGAAAAAGTTACGAAAAGATGTTGATCGACTCTTGGACGATGTTATTTGTGCTGATATCCATAATGTTGTGCTATTGCATTCTTTGTCATATGCATCTGATTATATCTCTGCTGATACTGTTGATTCTGTTGAAATTGTTGAGAATACTGATAATGTGCATCAGATCGAATCTTTAAAAGTTCAAAATGAACGATTGTTAAACGAAATTTCAAATGCAAAATGTCGTCTTCAATGGTGTCAAAAAGATTGTCAAAATCGTGAACTTTCTCTGCAAAACAAACTCACTCAGTTGCGCTCAAAATCTTTTGATCCTAAAATTGAGCAACTGGATGATCAAAACGTGTCTTTGAAATGTCAAATCTCAAAATATGAACAAGAACTTGCAAAAGTTAAAAAGGAATATGGTGTCATATTTGATTTACTCAAATAGGCTCGTGATGCAGAATCAAACGAAATTGATCATTATCTTGCACACACTAAAGAAGTCATGAATTTTTCTGGTAATCTTCGTTCTGAAAATCAAGATTTGTTGCAAACTATCATTGAGTTAAAGAAAAAGTTAAGAAAGTATGAACAAGTTCAGATTAGAAACATTAAGAAACTTGCACCTGTAACATTTAGAAAAAGTGACTCTAGAATGCCTACTGACAAACCACAAGATACTAATGTGTTTCCCTCTACTGAAACAGGAATAGTTGCCTCTTTCCCAACGTCCGCACTTCACAGCCTAGGAGCAATACAAGGAAGAATAGGAAGTTGCGACCTAAGAAAAGATCAATAAAGAATGCTGAAGTAGAAAAACACCCTAGGACTTTGAATAAGACTCATGTTGCACCCACTTTAGATATTGCGTCTGACAAATGTAATGGAAAAAGTGTTGTAACAAATGTTGAACCTTTAAGTACTTTTGATATTCAATTTGAAGCTTCTTGTGTTATATGTCGTAAAAGTATGCTTTCTGATTGTCATGATAAATGTGTTGCTAAAGCTATCTTGTCTCGTTTACGGAATCCTAAGATACGGAATACCTCTAGGCCCACTACTGCTTCTAAGTCTGTGCTTGGTAAACTACCCTCTTTAGATTCTAAGAAACGCATTGATATCCCTGTAGCTCCAGTATCACCTCCAAGGATTGTAGTACCACCTAGTGCATTCACTAAGACTAAAGCAAATACTAGTTGGAGATGGCAGAAATGGATACATAATACACTAGGATTTAAATGGATGCCTAAAGTCATTGATGTGTGTATTTCTACTATAACTGCTTCGGAACCCTCTAACTCTTCGGGTTCCACATCTACTTCTATTCCATCTGTGTCGTCTGTGTGTAATGCAGGTGATACAAATCATCCTTTGGATTGTTGATAGCGGATGTTCCCGACACATGACAGGCAATCTTAAATTGTTATCAAACTTTATTGCAAAGTTCATTGGCACTGTCAGATTCGGGAACGATCACTTCGCAGCTATCATGGGCAACGGAGATTATATCAATGGCAATATCGAAATTAGCAGGGTTTATTATGTGGAAGGCCTCGGTCACAATCTTTTTTCAGTCGGTCAATTCTGTGATGGAGATTTGGAGGTTGCTTTTCGGGAGAAAACTTGTTTCATTCGTGATCTACAAGGAAACGATCTTATGTCTGGCTCTCGCAATTCTAGTCTGTACATAATCTCAATGCAAGACATGGTTGCTTCTTCTCCCATCTGTCTACTTTCAAAGGCAACATCAACAAAATCTTGGCTATGGCACCATCGTCTCTCACATTTAAACTTTCAAACCATCACCAACCTTGCTCGACACAAACTTGTTGAAGGTCTCCCGAGATTCTGGTATTCTAAAGATCACCTTTGCTCTGCTTGTGAACAAGGGAAAAGCACTCGTGCTCATTTTCCATCAAAGGTGGAACACAGCTCTCAGCATGTGCTTCATCTTCTTCACATGGATTTGTGTGGCCCGATGCGCGTGCAAACGATTAATGGCAAAAGCTACATCTTGGTAATTGTCGATGACTACTCACGATGGACTTGGGTCTACTTTCTTCGAAGCAAAGATCAAGCTCCACAGATGATCATCACCTTTCTTACAAAAATTCAAGTTGAGCTCCGGAACACCGTCCGCCAAATCAGAACAGACAAAGGAGCTGAATTTGTGAACCAAACTCTTCGAGAATTTTATGAGAAAGTGGGAATTGAGCATCAGACATCTATTGCACGTACACCAGAACAAAACGGAGTTGTTGAAAGACGAAACCGTACGTTAGTGGAAGCTGCAAGAACAATGTTAATCAATGCTAAACTCCCAGATTACTTGTGGGCAGAAGCTGTATCAACTGCATGCTACACTCAAAATCGATCAATGATTACAAAACGCTACAACAAAACACCTTTTGAGCTTATCCACAACCATAAACCGAATCTCAAACACTTTCATGTATTTGGATCCCTTTGCTACCCAAATAATGATCGTGATGACTTTAGAAAGCTCAAAGCCAAAGCTGACATTGGAGTCTTTATTGGATATTGTGAAAAATCTAAAGGTTACCGGATCTGGAATCGTCGTACAAAGCAGGTTATGGAAACGATTCATGCAAATTTTGATGAGCTTACAGAAATGGCTTCTGAGCATAACAGCTTGGAACCCGGTCATAACCATTTAAACTTCCCTCAAACCCCATCGTCAGCTGAACCAAGCCCCCAGCTTACTCGTCAACAAATGGAAAAGCTATTTGCTCTGCTGTTTAATGATGACATTGATGAACATGCTCCAGGTGTATCCGTTGTTTCCGCTGCTCAACCTGATCACACTCTTATACCTGATACACATTCTACAACAACTACTGTTGAAGAAGCACCACCAGTTGACTCTACAACAACAGTTGAACAAACTGCTTCCAACGACGCTGAACCAGCTGTTGATGTTCTTAATGAAGTACCCCCACCTGCAGATTTTGATCCAAATGCGTTCTTTAACCCGTTTGCTAATGAAACTGCTGCACCTGATGTTGCGGAATCATCATAAAGCCATTTGAATCCTCAAAATCTATACAATGTATACCAACATCAACCCTCGACACATCGTTGGACAAAAGACCATCCTCTTGAGAACATTATTGGTAACCCAAATTAACCAGTCGTAACAAGACAACGTCTTCCCACAGATGGTGAACATTGCATTTATGCATTCACTGTCTGCCAATCTGAACCTAAAAACATTAAGACGCAATGACCAAAGACAACTGGACTGAATCCATGCAAGAAGAACTCAATCAGTTTAAACGTCTTGAAGTATGGGAACTGGTTGGAAGACCAACAGGGGTCTATGTCATTGGTCTAAAATGGATTTGGAAGAACAAATTGGATGCTGAAGGGAACGTAGTCAGAAACAAGTCACGTCTGGTGGCTAAGGGTTATAGACAGGAAGAGGGTATTGACTTTGAAGAATCATTCGCTCCGGTTGCTCGTCTTGAGGTTGTTCGGATCTTTCTCGCGTTCGCGGCTCATATGAATATAACGGTCTTTCAGATGGACGTCAAAACTGCTTTCTGAATGGTCAACTGAAAGAAACAGTCTATGTCAGCCAGCCAGAAGGATTCGTTGATCCAGAGTTCCCGAACCACGTCTACAAACTGAACAAAGCTCTGTATGGACTCAAACAAGCTCCTCGCGCGAGGTACGATAAGTTATCATCCTTTCTCATTGCCAATAATTTCACCAAAGGTTCGGTCGACCCAACTCTTTTCATACAATATCACGGGGAACATATTTTAATTGTTCAAATTTACGTGGATGACATCATTTTTGGATCAACACATAAAAAGTACTCAATCGCTTTTGCAAAACTAATGAAGAAACATTTTGAAATGTCAATGATGGGTGAACTTACGTTCTTTCTAGGACTGCAAGTTCATCAATCACCCCGTGGTATTTTCTTGAGTCAGTCCAAATATGCCCTTGAACTGTTAAACAAATTTGGAATGCAAAACTGTGACACCTATGCCACACCAATGGCTCATACCAAGAAGCTAGACGCTGATTTACATGGGAAATTGGTGGACCCTACCAAATACCATAGTATTATTGGGTCTCTTATGTATCTAACAGCTAGCAGGCCTGATATTGTTTTTGCTGTATATCTTTGCTCCCGTTATCAGTCGAGACCAACTGAAACCCACCTCTCTGAGGCTAAAAGAATCCTCCGATACATCAAGGGAACCATTAACTTGGGGATCTGGTATCCGAAGGATTCTGGTTTTGAACTAATATGTAGGATCGATATATTATTGTGTTGATGATTCGGGTGGCCTTGGATGATCAAAATACATGTTAACCATTTTAGAGAGAGAAAGTAGAGAGATGGTGTTCTTGGTAGAGAGTTGTTTCAATAAAATGAGAAGGTTAGATTGCCAAGCCACACCCCATCCATGGATGGAAGGGGTATTTATACTTACAAAATACACGACCTCCTATCGGCCTGTGGATCAGGTATACAGTGGGTAAAGACCCGTCCTTCCTCCACGGTGTTACACTACGCTAAACTAAACTAATAACTAACTAATAAACTGATAAATAACGTAACTAACGATATGTCTACGAGCTAACTTATGCTAGATAATATTTGGGGTGACCGATACTTTACTTATGGAATTTCCAATTCCTAACAATCTCCCCCTAAGGGAGGTCACCCCATGATTTACATTTTGAATCCTAGCATTCTTTCTTTGACTTTGTTCTTGAGCTCGTAGACTTCAATTCTTCAATTCAGCAATCTGTGTGCTTTAGTAGTGAAACTTCAAAGTCCGCATAGTTTTGTACTTTCAGTGGAGGTCTTTGAACTGATCCGCATCTTTGATGATCTTCGAGCTTTCTTTGAGATCATCAGCCACAGTAAATCTCTGGATCACCCTTTATTGTGTTGCCATCATGTGATGTTGTGACTTTCGGACCGACATGCTCACACTTTTGAATCATTACATCTTTCCATCAGAGTAGCGGAAGCTTTACTGGTTCATGATATTTGCAGCAGCGTAGCAGAAGCATAGAATAAAAATATCAGAACCAGGTTATGTAGATATGCACCAGTCATGATTTCTTCAATTAAGTGTAGATGTTGTGAGCATTCGGCTTTGGATTGACTTCTCAATTCTAATCAGTTGAAACCGTCCAAATGTACCAGCAAACAACAGTTAGCAATAAAACACACGAAAGTGTCTTTGATTACTTTCGTTGAATTGAGGTACACGGCCCACGGTTCCCCGTTGATCAGTACAAGTACTGCCTGTGATCAGGTAGGATTCCTAAGAATCTCCTTGACAGGGTTTCGCAGCTGTTCTAGCTGTTCTCAAACCGGAACGTCTCAAAGAAGACAACACGGGGTGAGTGAACCAGCGAATTGAGATTCACCGGTTGATGAAAATTTGATTTAAAAAACAATCGTGTATTGCTTGAAGAAAGAGTTTTGCAATACGACGAAGGTTTTATGAGAAAGATCAATTTTCAATCAAAATACTTTTTGTATAGAGAATGAATACACATTCGATGTGCTAGTAAAAGAAGAGATTCGCACATCGAACGGTTTTTCCAAAAGTATTTTTTTTCAATCAGAGATACTTTTTGTATTTCAAAATGAATACACATTCGATGTGCTAGAGAAAAGAAGGTTTGCACATCGAACGGTTTTTCCAAAAGTATTCGTCAATTCCATTCCTGGACCAAGCTTGATTCACGAATGAATCTCCCCATTGTTTCTATCCAGTTGTCACAAGCTTGATCTTTAGAAAAGATCTCACATGTCACCCACCAAGAGCTTGTTTGATGTTGCCTCTAGAAGGATTTCCATCTTTATAGTGAATATTTTAACATATCACTCGGATGTTCTGGCAATACCACAAGGATAATGCGTAGGACTCTTAATATATTCTTACTTTCCACATTGTGTGAAACAGCAAGTCTTCATTAATTTAGTGTCCTAATGAGATATTGTGGATGATCTCTTGGCTCTAGACTCAATTGTGCATTTTGGTTTCCTATGCCGGAGACTAGGGAGAGGGTCTCCTTCTTCAATATCAACAATCTCTAAGAGAAAGTCGATAGATTATTTCGGTTCCCCGTGAGAATGAAACAATTCCTTTTAAGAGGAACTTGAGTAGCTTGGGAAGTTTAGTGCAGTGCGTCACTGGGTCCATGACGTCTTGTCTTCAATACCAGTGTTACCTTAGTAAACACTAGTAGCATATGTATTGAACCCGGTTACTGCCCTAAGGTTGAATTATTGGAGGGCTATTTATTTTTACCCTTTTCTCATTCATTTCTTTTTCATTCTTCAACCCCTTCAGTGCTTACCGAGACTTCATAACTAGAACCTTGTTGGGTTTATTCCAGTACTAGCTCTGTCTCAGTCCGCACTCTTCCCATTTCTCATTTTTCTCCTTTTTTCAATATTCATAAGGACTCTACACTATCTAGTGGATTGTCCCTGGGTAGATCCCTCCGGTTCTGGCGGATCGTGGGAACTAATACCTAACCTAACCATCCTTATAACACCATGCATAAAGTAAAATGGTCGGTCTTTTGGTACAATTCATTCTTCCTTGAAACCAATTGAAAAATCATTTGAAAAAATCAATCAAGGTACTTGTGATATAAAATCAAAGCATTTTGTACCTTAATTGTTTTGATCATTTAGAAATGCTTCCCCTCAACATGTGCATATGATTTTGAAATTGTTTAGCACATGGAGGCAAGAGTTCTTTGAAATAATTTCTTTGAAATAATTTATTGATCACAATTTCCATGGAAAAAGCCATTTGATTTTCTTTGGTAAATTCTCCTCCTCAATATGTGCATAGGATTTTTGAAATCATTTTTTATCACATAGAGGAAAGAGTTCTTTTGAAGCACAATTACGATCACACAAGCTATTAAGAAACCATTCGCTCCCCCTCAATATGTGCATCAATATATGAAAGAGTTTAGCACATATTAGAGAGAGCCAGCACTTTGAATCAAAACGATCATCATTATCAAATTTCATATTAAATCACAAATTCTCCCCCGATCAAAAATATCAAACCCTTTGAGATTTTGGATCTCAAGTGATTTAATTAGGTTTAGAAAACATGGGAGAACTTGTGGCCTTGTTTAAATACTCATCTTGTTTTTTGGATAAATCCTCCTCCTCAACATGTTCATTGTATATATGAAATCGTTTGGCACATGGAGGCAGGAGTGCCTATAAAGGACTAAAACCAATTCCATTTAAACAGATAAGAGATTTAAATCACTATCTCTCCCCAGATCAAAAATTTCAAACCAATTGAGATTTGTGATCCCAAAAGATTTAAATCATTTAGAAAATTTTGGGGAAAGACGTGGCAAGATTTGTTTTTGAAAAATGACAGATAAGGAACAGTTTTTCGACATTAAAGATTGTTAGTGTCAGGTATGATAGTTTTAAGAGACCTTTTAAGTAAAATAAAATAATTTCACAATCAAACAAGAACAGAAAAAATTTCATTTTGACAGATCTTTGAGTTTTAAAGAAAATCATACCATGACATAACATTAAATCTTTAGATCACCACATTTTAGCGTACAAACAGACTCTTTTGAAGATATATTGTTTGAAAATACTTTAAATTAAATCACTCTCCCCCTCAATCCATGACAGTAGTCGATGATTGAGTGACTTATATTTTTGATAAAATGTAGACCGGTGATTTTCAAATTTTAGTCCAATTTATTTTCAAAAACAATATTTTTTCCATTTTCAAAACAATTTTAATCAAAATTTTCAAAATTGTTTAAAAATGGTATCCTGCACAAAGATACGTTAGGTGGTTGAGAAGCTTCCGCTGTTGCTGTAGGGCTTGGAAGAAAAACCGTCTGCAGACGCAGTGAGGCTTCTTCTTACGTTGCATTTTGAATGCCAACTGAGGTCAAATTAAGCTCCGTTTCTTCAATCACTTAGAAGAAAACCATCTGCAGATGCAGTGAGACCTCTTACGTTGCATTTATGCCAACTTTCCACAGAAGTCCAATTAAGCTTCGTTTCTTCATTTGTCAACCCAATATATAGTTACCCTTTCCTTTCGGCATCCAATCGTCTTCAATTGTGGGATCCGGATCGGGAACATTCTTATATACCGATATACCTACATATGTTAGTGGACACAAACAGAAATATGGTGGTCGACATCACCCAAACAGCAATCGACTAATAACAGTCAATTCAACATATCAATCAGATCATATAAAGCATGGGAATTATGTGTATATCAAACTCTAATCATCTAATCCTAACAATCATATCCTAAATTCCTAGTCCTTCGACACAGGCAAATATCATTTTTAATTAAGCACGTAGGATAATTAAGAAAGTCCGTTAGATGATATAGATTTGAAAACATTCTCCCCCTCAATCAATGACTTATTTTCTAAAAGGTTTAAAAGCGCTGAAGTCATTGATTGAGTTTTCAATTATTATGAAAACTCTGAATCTGATTGATTTGTAAACAACTCATTTTCCACCATTTTGAAAGCACAACAAATATTTTTCTGAAGAATTTTAGACGGAAAAACATTTGTGTAGGAATAGCAGTCCTTCGACATACTTTCCTCAATTAGTTTTAGGATAAGTGCACGCGATATTTTGAAAATTTGTTTAGCCCAACACTTTCCTTCTTTTGAAGAGCGGGTTGCTATCTGAAATAATAGCAAACCATAGTTTAGCACGGGTTACAGTCTGAAGTAACTGCAAGCCATTTGAATTTTGACATGTTTTGAAAAAGAATATTTACACCTCCTGCTCGAACTTCATCTAAAGTCCCGTGCCATTATTGAATGACATTTCTAAGACCGTAGATGTTATCGATACCAGAAGACATGTCTTGAGAAAACATATTTTTGGTATTTTTCAATTTTCTGATTTTTATGGGCTTTTGTTGGTTTTTATATTTTTCTATTTGGTTTTTCGAAAAATATATACAAAGATAGAGTAGATGATATAGTTTAAGAAGATGATGATACGAGTACCGAGATAAGGATATCGAGCAGCCCCGTTGTAGAAGATAGAAGTCATCATCCCTAAAACTTTCACCACCAAAGCTTCCGAGGCTCTTGCATTGAAGAAAGAAATTGAACCATCTGAAAGTGAGACTATGGCAGCTTCCCCCCAAACCGAAGATCCTTTGGATGAGCAGATTCGAAGCTCTATTTCAAGCTTGTCTTAGCCAGGTGCACAGAAAAGCACACCATTTAACATAAATCCCGCTGCTCCTTTTAAGAACGATAATCGAGATTCTCCGTTCGAGGTTATATCATCTAATAGAAATACAGCGACGTATCATCCCATAAATAAAATAATTCTTCTCAAATTTCATTACCACTGAAGTCTGACGCAATCCATTCCAACAGGTGTGAAGAGACCACTTCCCCCGAGTAGTTGAATTGATGCAGTCAGTCTCTTTGTATAATGCTCAAGAACTCTCCCGAATACACTTCATGAGGGGAATGAAGAACACCTTCCCATGTTCACATTTTTCTTCCCTGATGAACGTGTATGAAGCTCAAGAACCCGAAGTACACCAATATCCAAGAACTCTCCCGAATACACATCATGAGGGTAATGAAGAACACCTCCCCTATGTTCACATCTTTCGTCCCTGATGAATGTGTATGAAGCTCAAGAATCCGAAGTACACACATTCCCAACGAGAGAATAACTGATAGCACCTCCCTCATGTTACACATTTATCTTCCCTGAATATGTCGTACTTGTGTACCTCATTTATCTTCAGAAACTTTCACTAACATCACTTCCCCCACGTAGTTGGAATAATAACACTAAACGCCTTGATGAGTAAAACATTGAGTTTCTCTGCGGTCATGACATTTGTTTTCCCGGGATGTCTTCAATCACTTAGAAGAATTAAGTTCATCAAGTTTACTCGCCATGAGTCAAACCTTGAGTTTCTCTGCGGTAATAACATTTGTCTTCCCGGGATATCTTCAATTACTTAGAAGTATTAAGTTCATCAAGTTTACTCGCGTTTAGATGCGTGTCTCCTTCCCCCTTCCTGGTTTTGATACTTTAGAATCAGCAACATATTATAAGCCCAAGTACTTGAAATCTGTTGAGAAGATCACTTGAAGTCTTTGTGAGAATCAACTTGCTGAAGAATATGAGCAGGTCTAATTGGGGATTAAATTCGACATATCACTCTCCCCCAATTAGTGCTCTCCCCTAAACCGACAATCTGTTTGATAAATGTCCAGATTAAGAAGAAGTCTTTAGATAATCAAATGCAACTTGTCTTTAGTCTTCTAACATGTAGCAGAGAATGTAGAAACGACTGTAGACTCGACCTTCTTCAAGATTGTCCGAATGGGGAATAGAGTGTTAACATCTTCAACTCACACCAAAAAGCATCCCACCAAAAAGCATCCCAATTAACTTACATCTTGCAAATCCCCTTAACTAAAATCCCTCCCAATCAAACAAGAACAGAAAGATGTTCCTCAAGGAAATCAGCAATCAGGCCGCAACGAACACACAAGATGGTAACACCAAACTACCAATCACATCAAACAAGAACATAGAGATTGTTCGGAATCATCATGTTGATGTATACGTGAAGCATTAACCATAAGCACTTTGTCGATAAACTCATCAATCCGAGTGAAGATGTCAACCAATGGCTCTTAAAAGAAACTCCATGTGAAGATGACCCGATAAGAAGAAATTGTGTTCTTACATGAGTTAGGAGTCGTTTGACCATTTATTCTCATATAAAACAACATGTAGTGTCATCATACTTCTTCTCCCCCTCAAGAATTGCAGACGAAGTTGCCATTCTTGACTAAATAAGTGAAATCATCCAAATGTATTCTATTCACACTTCTCCCCCGCAAAATTAGCACAGGATGTCGCCATCATCATTATAGTTGAGCAAGTGGAATAAGAAAACAATCAACAGTAGTCTGGTTCACTTGATAACTGAAGCGCATGGAAAAAGCATGAAGCATGTTGATGAGAATGGTCATAATAAGAAGATTTCTCTTCTTCAGAAGATAAAGCGCACTGAAGCGTACACTTTTCTTTTCTTTAGAGAACGAGGCATGAACTGTTGTGTTCATACGTCATAAGAAGATTTCTCTTCTTCGGAAGATAATGCGCACTGAAACGTACACATTTCTTTTCTTTAGAGTACGAGGCATGAACTAATGTGTTCATACGTCATAATCTCTCTCTTTTCAATCTCTTGGCAAAACATGTAATCAATCCCATTATCATTCAGTAGGCTCTTTGTCGTGACAGCTGATGGAGAAAACCCAATATGATGAATTTGACCCTGAAGTAAACTAACCCGAACTCGTGACTTAAACTTGCACATATGTAACAAAGAGCGGTGCCGATTTCCATTAGCTTCTCTAAGTACTCTCTATGTACTCTATACTCTTCAACAAACCAATCATCAAGTATAAGACATACATTACCTCTTGAAAATCCACAATTGAATGTGACACTGAGCACTACAACGTAACTCCTTTAAGTGATAGTTATTTTGAGATGATATGAGCCCAATTCCCCCAAGTGGTAAAAAGAAAAGGTAAAATTCACCTAACAATAACTAGATTTCCAAGTCTTCGTTTTTGATAATATGCTTGAACAAGGATCATGAAGAATCTTCATCCAACCATCCCCGATACCTTCAGATACTAAGTACACTTGCTCGTGATATTTCACTTCAACCTCAAATAAATAATAGTGAATTAACCCCATTGTCACATCTTCTGGTTAAAAGCTCACATCTAGCCTCCTTTAACGTTTTAAGTGAACTATGATAATGGTTTTCATCCCGACCATGGTTAAAAGCACATAACCCCGTAAAACCATGTAATAACCAATCAACCATGAAGATAATCCAAACACACATCCAATTCATAAAGTACCCCCTTTATCCTTTCTTCGAAGTAGAAATCGTAGCACCAGCATCAGATAAGATCCAAAAATACACTTTCTCTTTCTCCAGGATGAATCTATAATCACGGGATTTTACAATCTATGGTTTAAACCGAAAAATAGATTCTTTCGCGGGATTTTACAAGACCAAGAATAAACCGTGAGATAGATCCGAAAATGCACTTTACAAGGATGTTTCCATTGTCACGGGATTTTACAAGTCTATGATTTAAACCGAGAAATAGGTTCTTTCACGGGATTTTACAAAATCAAGACAAAACCGTAAACAATGTCAGCTTGAATGTGACATGACAACATTGGTTTAAATGAATATCTGTTTTAGGGGAACATGCAGCTGTTTATCAACGGTTCATTCTCCACTATCAACAATTCTACTCCCATATGTAGAATAATCCACAAACCATACTAAGTAGAGTAGTATACACTACTTTCCCCTGGAGGTTGGCTGATAACGCTACACGCGTCGTTCGGGGTCAAAGGAACTTCCTTTTCTTCGAGCAAGTTTTATAACACCCTAGGCAGTGAACCTAATCGTTGTAGTGTAGTAATTATGGTAAGCCACGGGTATTGATATCGTTCTCTAGGGGAATAGGAATGCTAGTAAGGAGTTACTACGCTAAGGTTAAGGTTGAGGAAGATTATTTTTTATCTTTTTATATTTTATGAAAATGGAAAGGTACGAATCTCGGGTATTGGATTTGGGGGTTTGGTATTTCTACCGATTACTCTACTATTATCTAATTATCTAAACTAAGGTTGTGGGAGTCTATGTCTAATTAATGTGTGCTCGTATGATAGTTTAAAGATGTGTTTACTTAGTTTGTATTACTCCTTAATTATCTCCTATTGATGGTTGAGTGTCACGTCTTATTCCTAGTTGCGTTGTGTGTCTAAAGTTGTAGGGTATGCGTTTCTCCCTAACTCTTTGAACTTACCAAAGGGTCTTGTCTACAAACCCACTAGGGATTATAAACTCCTACTCTAAGGCGCTCTTTGGATGGTTTAGCCTACAACTACTCAGGTAATTATATTCTAAGGTTCACAAAGATGAATCAAGCATTAAGTACACAACGAATGACCTATCGCATTACTAGATCATTAATCAACTAAGATAAGAAACAACCAATCAATATTCAATAATTAAGTTTCATACTTCCTAAGCAAACACACAAATAAATTAGCCGGACATGGAGAACATGCAAGCATACACACAAATAATCAAAGACATAATTGAATTAATGAAGTAAAGACTTATCTTGATGTAAGATAGGGTTTAAAACCCTAAAATACTGTACAAGACACCTTAGGTTCGGTTTTAGGTTTTTACTCCAAAGACTCTCCACACAAAGACTGAAAAATTCGGATTCTATTAATAAGATTACAATTGCGACGGCGTCACCTTATGTTTAGTGACGCCGTCGTGTCGCCGCCATTAGGGTTTCGTCTTGGCCACGTTAACCTTGCGACGGCGTCACCTTATGTCCGTGACGCCGTCCTCTTCAGCTTCTGACGTCGTCTGGATTGCATCTAGGCCGTCTGAGTAGCGACGGCCTACTCTTTCACAACTAGACGTCGTCTCTTGAAAATGCGAGTTTTGGGTTCTGGCCCGTCACAATAATTTTGGGACGGCGTCACAATGTAGCACCTGACGCCGTCGCCTTCTACTTTCAGCAACTGTGAGTGTCTCGATTTTGACTTTGGCCATTTTCTTCATATATTTGCGCCTTTTCGTCCAAATAAGTGCCATTCCAGCATTTTGCCTTCACGAGACCTAAAAAGTGAAAAGGAACGATATTAAGCAATAACGGATACAAAAGTGATCAAATAAGGACTTAAACGACCCCTCAAAATGGTACCTTTTAAAACCTTATCAGATATCCCTACACTTGTTATTTGCTTGTCCTCAAGCAAATGTGCTTTTAGCCAATTAATTTATAAGTTAGGGGTCATGAAGCATTAATTCAAAACGGTCCACAACACATATAAGCCCCGCAAAAGTCATAACAAGCACGGAAATTACATACTAGCACCTCACATGGGGTGTTTGGATACTCACATCTCTCTCGGGTGTATATATGAAATATAACAAAATAGGAAATGGAAGATAAACACTCATTAACCGGTCCTAGTACATAGATTACCATAGGCTTGAGAATAGATCAAACCTTCATCGCTTTGGCGTAAGCACCTATGAAAGACTATCAAAGAGGTCTTTTAAAGGGTTGTAATGTTAGGCTTACGGTAAGGAAATAAGGGTTTGGTGGGATAGGCTATTTAGTGGTGGTAAGTCAAAAATCTTTATGTTAACTGCATATGAAGAATGACGTTGCTAAGCCAAGACTCGACACTCTAAACTCTAGATAACGGAAATAAACAAACATAAATTTAAAGGATAGATGTAGGATGGTAGCCCGTATGATTTTTTTTTTTTTTTTTTTTTTTTTTTTTTTTTTTTTTTTTTTTTTTATCACTCTATTTTTTTTCTTTTCTCTTTTTCTATTTTTTTCGATTTTTTTTTTTTTTTTTTTTTTAATTATACACTTTTACTCTACCATCCTCTACGATAACATCAAAATACTAGGGATTTAAAGGCACATCCCTACACTTGAGTTTTTTATCACTCTAACACTAATTTGACCCGATTTGAAAAGATCAAAACACTTGGGGTACATTATTATGCAAACAAAGGGAATTTGAATTTTTAACGTTCCCTTCCCGTCATTTCATAAACTTTAACTTTTCCCATGAATCCCAATCATCCCAAAACTGTATACAAAGGATATGACTCGACTTAGCAACTTATGCAAGCAACTAGATAATTGAACTAAGGGTTTAGGGTGATAACAAACATTTGCACTAAAAGTGAGTGCATAAGGGGTAGGCTAAGGCGATTTGGGTGTATATTTGGGGGTGGGGTGTAAACAATGCTCTTCATTGATATTCCGGAAAAACCGAAACATCACGAGAACCGCGAAAAGGATAGACTCTGAGGGGTTAACTAGGGGTATCGTGTACTAAAGATGAGTACAACGCAAAGGGTGTGGGGGAATTACTCAACCGATATGGAAGAAGTAATTATATTACAGGTATCAAACAAGGGTTATCCTAATGCCTCTTATCATTTAGTTATTCCTAACTACACAAGTGTAGCCTCACTTGCGATCTCGGAATGCATCACAAAACAAGTTCTAGAATCTAATATACTACCGGTTCACACTCTAAGCATTAAAGATGAATGCTTTAATTCCTACTAATCTAAGGGCGATCCTCACATTTTGGGTGGAATTTAGGTGGTAAAGGGTTTTTGTGCTAGTCATGCAACTTCCTATCCGTGAGACGCTTTTGTTAAGACTAATGGCCCACTCCTATATGTCATGAAAAATTTTAAATTTGGTGCCAAAATTAACCTAACCGACATTTTCTCATGGTTTATTACACAAATGCAATTTGGACAAAGCAAATAATCAAGGATAAGCATAGTTTCAAAGTTCCCGTTTTATTTTCCCTCCCTACACTTAAACTGAACATTGTCCCCAATGTTCCCCGAAAGTATCAAAGTTATGATAATGGAAGGTAATAAAAAACGAAAGAAACTAATACTCCCCTGATTAGCTCGGTAGGATCCGTGCAAAGTGGTGGTTAAATCTTTTCCAAGAAGAATTAATGCGTGAAAAGCTCCTCCCAATCTTATGTAACTTCTTCCTGCCAAACTAAACCTGCACACTTGAAGAAAACAAACGAAACCTTCGCGTAAAATCGGCGGTAATAATATATATAAGACTCGATTTAAACTAGGATATAATGCTTGTGGAATGGATGTTTACAGAATTTCTAAGAAAATTAAGACCTGGAAAATTCCAAAAATTTATAAGTTGCTCAGAAAACGAAAAAAAAGTAATCTGATGTTTTTACTCCTTCCTGACGCCGTCAGGTTGCAATCCTGACGCCGTCAGGTTATCCTGACAAAAACTGGTCTGCGATTTTCTGGAAAAAATTCTGGAAAATTTACATCTTTAGAATCTGGAAAAATTTCTGCATAAACATCCATTTTGACTCGATACAAGCATTTGACTCGAACAAACAAACAAAAATATCTTTTAGTTAATTGTTATTCTCATGTTTACATTTCTTTTGAAAACGTGTGTAATCCTCCCTACACTTATCCCTTATGTAAAATACCTTTATATGCAATTAAGACGATGTTAAAAATAAAATAAAGCATTTTTACAAATTTAAACATGAGGATAAACAATTAATAAAAGATATAAGACACTAACAAGCAAACAATTAAGCATGGGTTGCCTCCCACGAAGCGCTTTTCTTTATTTAAGAGTCTTGTAGCTAGACTCATAGTCGTGCTTCTACGTTTCCTCACGCATCCTCAATGAGAATTCTATCATGTTGACAAAATCTTCATCGACTCTATACCTAGGCCCTAGAGTTAAGCAATCCTTATAATAATGCCTCCTTCTTTCCCACATGAATTTATAACCTTTTTCAACATCTTCCTTGCTTTTGTCCTCAAAAGCTTTGATGTTGTCTCGATCATAAATGGACAAGTGGCCATACTCAGTTGTTTTCCAAGGCATCCTGTAGGTGATTTCATCGGTTCCTTCCTTAAACCTAACCGTTCCATCATGCTTGTTATGGCTCATTCTAGATGTTTCAACAAACGGTTTCCCTAGCACTACTTGGGATAAACTATAGTCAACGACGCACCCTACATCTTCTAGGACCATAAAATCAACTAGGTAGGTGAAATTTCCTATAAAGACATGCACGTCCTTGACTCTTCCCACAAAGTTGCAAACTACTCCCGGATACTTAGGGTCTCTCCTAATATTGAGTCGCTCATTCATAATGTCATTGTAAACAGCAGATGACATTACATTGATGGGGGATTCCGTATCTATGTAAGCGTGGTCGACACTCCTATATCCGATCATACAAGGGATTTTTAGGTTCCAGGGATTTCCCCTCCTAATCTTTGGGCATATCCTAATGATAGGTGATCGTGGATTATCGATTATGTATTGATGGTATGCAATCTCTTCCTTAGTGGGGTAAAGATTGAAGTAAACACTATTTTCCACATCCACGTTGTTGTTTATCATGCCATTTTCCGAATTACTGCTAATCATAGAGCCAATTATAGCAGCGCTGAATACCTTCTCAACAGCTTCCCTAATTGTACTATCGAATATTTTCTGTAAATCCTGAAGGTCGGTGTTTCTACTCACATAGCGGCTTCGACGGTTGTGTTGGTTATTGGGTTGGGTTTTGAGTGACATTGAATTTTTTTGTGTTGGGTTATTAAGTGGTGGTTGGTTATCATTCTCCATGATGAAGAGTGATGGGATTACGAACAAAGGTCACGAAGAAGGGGAATAGACTAAGAGAAAGCTAAAAATAAGAAAAATTTACTTGATAGGAATCAAGCAAAGAACCTAAACGAGGTGGACTACTAACTAGCTATTCTATTCCCCGGCAGCGGCGCCAAAAACTTGATAACGCTACACGCGTCGTTCGGGGTCAAAGGAACTTCCTTTTCTTCGAGCAAGTTTTATAACACCCTAGGCAGTGAACCTAATCGTTGTAGTGTAGTAATTAGGGTAAGCCACGGGTATTGATATCGTTCTCTAGGGGAATAGGAATGCTAGTAAGGAGTTACTACGCTAAGGTTAAGGTTGAGGAAGATTATTTTTTATCTTTTTATATTTTATGAAAATGGAAAGGTACGAATCTCGGGTATTGGATTTGGGGGTTTGGTATTTCTACCGATTACTCTACTATTATCTAATTATCTAAACTAAGGTTGTGGGATTCTATGTCTAATTAATGTGTGCTCGTATGATAGTTTAAAGATGTGTTTACTTAGTTTGTATTACTCCTTAATTATCTCCTATTGATGGTTGAGTGTCACGTCTTATTCCTAGTTGCGTTGTGTGTCTAAAGTTGTAGGGTATGCGTTTCTCCCTAACTCTTTGAACTTACCAAAGGGTCTTGTCTACAAACCCACTAGGGATTATAAACTCCTACTCTAAGGCGCTCTTTGGATGGTTTAGCCTACAACTACTCAGGTAATTATATTCTAAGGTTCACAAAGATGAATCAAGCATTAAGTACACAACGAATGACCTATCGCATTACTAGATCATTAATCAACTAAGATAAGAAACAACCAATCAATATTCAATAATTAAGTTTCATACTTCCTAAGCAAACATACAAATAAATTAGCCGGACATGGAGAACATGCAAGCATACACACAAATAATCAAAGACATAATTGAATTAATGAAGTAAAGACTTATCTTGATGTAAGATAGGGTTTAAAACCCTAAAATACTGTACAAGACACCTTAGGTTCGGTTTTAGGTTTTTACTCCAAAGACTCTCCACACAAAGACTGAAAAATTCGGATTCTATTAATAAGATTACAATTGCGACGGCGTCACCTTATGTTTAGTGACGTCGTCGTGTCGCCGCCATTAGGGTTTCGTCTTGGCCACGTTAACCTTGTGACGGCGTCACCTTATGTCCGTGACGCCGTCCTCTTCAGCTTCTGACGTCGTCTGGATTGCATCTAGGCCGTCTGAGTAGCGACGGCCTACTCTTTCACAACTAGACGCCGTCTCTTGAAAATACGAGTTTTGGGTTCTGGCCCGTCACAATAATTTTGGGACGGCGTCACAATGTAGCACCTGACGCCGTCGCCTTCTACTTTCAGCAAATGTGAGTGTCTCGATTTTGACTTTGGCCATTTTCTTCATATATTCGCGCCTTTTCGTCCAAATAAGTGCCATTCCAGCATTTTGCCTTCACGAGACCTAAAAAGTGAAAAGGAACGATATTAAGCAATAACGGATACAAAAGTGATCAAATAAGGACTTAAACGACCCCTCAAAATGGTACCTTTTAAAACCTTATCATTGGCCGTAACACATCAAAGTACACGTTTCTCCCCCATGATGGTTTCGAACTTTCAGAAGCATCATAACGTGTACGACCGTTTGCACGAGAAGTTCTTGTCATAAGCAAACATCTTGAAAAAGCATGAGTGACACTGAAGATTCTTGAACTATTTTGCTTAGACTATGAAGTATCATTGACATTCTGTGGCGTCGAATATTTCAAGAGAATTGTTGTAAACGAACCTTCTTTGATTCACCGGCTAATAATAATGACCACATATGGAGATAACGTCACTTCAATTTTGCATCAATAATACCGTACAAAAAACCCCGTAGTCATTTTCTTCAAATATTCGTTTAAGCCGTGAATTTTGTATCTCTCCGTGAAAATTATACCATACCAAAATACCACTTATTTGCCACAAAAAAAATTATCCAAAAACACTTTTTGTAAAAAAATGTTCGGATACTTTTTTTCTTATATGATAAACGATTCACCCGGATTAGTATCATGTAGCCCAAAGTCCAATTGATTCATTGTAGCCCAATGTTTATAAACTCATTGGCCCAAGAAATTAATAACACGATCAGCCCAAACAATCATAAAACCCGGTGCAAATCATACCCCGATCCAAAGAAAAACATTAACCGGGTTATACTAATAGATAGTAACACTAATATTTCTCACTTACCAAAACCTAAACACACAAAGAATAAAAAACGCCTCTCTCTAATCTATCTCACCTTAACTCTATCTTCACCAAAAGAACAGATAAAAATCTCCTCGTCTCCTATCATCAAATCATATCTCATCCATCACATCTCTAATCATCATAACCGTACCCTGATGTTTACGTTTTCAATACAAGCCGAATCAAGAAGTGTTCTTCAAGATCATAAAAAAATGGTCTCAGGTAGGTATTTATTCTTGTTTCCGTTTGGTTTTTTGGTCAATGAACGAAACAAAGAAAGAAAGTGGCACTCTTGTCATGGTTTTTTTCTTAATATTCGAAAAGGTTACACCTTTTAAAGATCTATGATGAGTATTGTCTTTCGTTTGCTTGACCTTCGAGTCTTGTAATCTTCATAAAAGATATCAACGAAAGCATTTTTTGAGATCATACTTTTATTTACTTTTTATTTTCGAGTCTAGGTGAAGAGTTAGTATGAGGAGATGGGATAGATGTGTAGTAGTAGTAGTCGTGATGGTGATAGGATTAGGATTGAGATGTATATTATGTCGAGGATGTGGCTGTTGTAACTTCGTGTTTACATCAGTCATCCCTTTTTTATTTTCAGTTTTGATATTGACTTATGATAAGTAGGCTGAAGTCAAAGAGTATATTGGTATTTGGGTAATGGTTTGGTCAAGCAGTCATGGTCTTCTTCTACCTTTCTGTCTAAGTCGCTAGCCAAGTTTTTGAGTCAAGTCGCTAGCATTATTTCAAAGCAAGTCGCTACCCGTTTTTCTCAAAGTCAGTCGCTACCCGTATTTTCTCAAAGCAAGTCGCTACTGACTTTCAAAAAAATCAGCAAATCTCCAAGTCGCTACTACAATAGATGTACAAGTTGCCACTTGTTAAAGAACAAGTCGCTACCCAAAATTAAGAGCACAAGTCGCTAGTTAGATTCGATGAATCTGGACAATTTTTTTGACAAGTTGCTAACTAGAAAAATGACATTTTCAGATGAGTTTTCCGACAAGTTTTGCGACCATCTTCATACTTACCCAGAAACACTTGCTATGAATATTCATTAAGACCCATTTGACCACTTTTTGACAAACCAGAAATGACCACAAATGACTCAAAAGATGTTTGGACCAAAAAAAATGATGTGTACTGATTGTTGTGACTGAAAATTTGTAGACCAAAATAAAAGTATATCACTGATTGATATCACTAGAAAGCAGCAAAAAGATATATTAACCAACCAATCATAAAGGACTAAAACCAGCTTAACCACGAGATACGAACGACAATAAAACAATAAACACAAACAACCATGGTACGAACCCACACAAATCAAAGATAACACAATAACCTTGGCTCTGGTACCATTTGTAGGATCGATATATTATTGTGTTGATGATTCGGGTGGTCTTGGATGATCAAAATACATGTTAACCATTTTAGAGAGAGAAAGAAGAGAGATGGTGTTCTTGGTAGAGAGTTGTTTCAATAAAATGAGAAGGTTAGATTGCCAAGCCACACCCCTTCCATGGATGGAAGGGGTATTTATACTTACAGACACAACGACCTCCTATCGGCCTGTGGATCAGGTATACAGTGGGTAAAGACCCGTCCTTCCTCCACGGTGTTACACAACGCTAAACTAAACTAATAACTAACTAATAAACTGATAAATAACGTAACTAACAATATGTCTACGAGCTAACTTATGCTAGATAATATTTGGGGTGACCGATACTTTACTTATGGAATTTCCAATTCCTAACATAATAGCTTTTTCAGACGCTGATCACGCAGGATGCTTAGATTCACGGAAAAGTACTTCAGGAGCATTACAATTTCTTGGTGACAAATTGGTGTCATGGCAATCAAAGAAGCAGGACTGTACATTGCTGTCCTCAACCGAAGCAGAATATGTAGCCATGTCGGCGTGTTGTGCTCAAGTCATTTGGATGAGAACACAACTCAAAGACTATGGCTACGTATTTGACAGAATCCCGATGTACTGCGACAATCGGAATGCTATTGCGATCTCGTGCAACTCTGTTCAACATTCGAAATCAAAGCACATCGATCTTTGATATCATTTCATCAAGGACCATATGGAACAGGGTACTGTTGAATTATACTTTGTCGGTACTGAATACCAACTGGCAGATCTTCTCACCAAAGCCTTAGCTCCGGCTAGGTTTAATGAGTTGGTCCACCGGATTGGCATGCGGTGTTTGACTCAAGAGGAGCTGGATGAACTCTTAAAGCATTCTTAAAACCAGTCAAACACCAAAACCTCTTTTGTAAATCTTTTTCAAAAACAAAATACAAAAATATAAAATCTGATAAAACAACAAAAATATTCTTCTATCTATATTTCTTTTAACATGGCAAGTACAAATCTTCCGTCAACACTCTTATCTTTCAAAATTCAGTATTTTTACGATCAAGTGTTGAGGGGGAGAATACAAATATTTTACGGTCTCATAAAGCCTTGTACTTGCATGTTACCTTATCACGGTTATTTCTTTAAGAATGGTGGTCACATTTCTGGTTTACTGACACTCCTCGGACTAAAATTTATAAAATTTCATTATTTCTTAAGTCGAGGGGGAGTGTCGTCAAATTTCTTTTCTAAATATCATTTCGTTTGATAACCAAATTGGAAGATATGGGCGTTGGATGTAAATAGTTAAGGTAGAGGGACCAATGTTGTCAAAAGAGTAAACTCTTTTTAATAAAACCTCCTCACCTAACACACTTAACACATTTATTACTCTCATCCATAAACATCCTACGCCTAAGAATCAAACTTCGAATTCGTGCTTTAAACTCCTGATTTGTAAGTTGATTTATGTTCTTAATACGTTTACAAACATTGGTTTTTAATTTCATAAACAACCAACGGCTTGATTTTAAGTTATGAGTGATTTGGTGTTCTACGCATAAGCGTATGAACACGAAATCATCAAATGATGTTTATGATGAAACAATTGTGTCTAAATGCTTCAAAACATGTGTTATAAACATTTTCAACTTTAAATTCTACTCAGAAAATGTTTTTAATGATGTTTTAAGGATTAGGGTTTATGCGCAACTTTGGGGGTTTTCAATTGTCAATGTTTTTGGTTAAAAGGACTATCATATGATGTTGTTTACAAGGCTAATTGATCATAATCATGCTTGGAATCAACCCAGAAACAACAATTGATCTTTAATTGGAAATTAGGGTTTAAGTTCATAAGTATTTGGGTATTTTTGATTCGCTTTGATTCTGATGTTAAAACTTGGATAGAACAACTCAATATGCTTCCTGGACATCCCAGAAAAACTTTGGTGCAATTCCTATGGCTAGAACACTTACTCGTAGAAATTGAACTTTAGGGTTTTAAGTTTACGCGTAACTTGTTTCTACGCATAACTGTTTAATGAGTATTCATGGTTTGAACTGATAAAGATTGAATGTATGTGTTAAGATTGGTGATATGATGAAATTATTTCAGGTCTTCTACGCGTGAAAATTCAGAATCAAGGTTACTTGCCATCTACGCATAAGGATCACCTTACGCGTAGCATGTTATGCGTAAGAGAAATCTTACGCGTAACGTTTACGCGTAAGGTTCTACATTGGGGACTACGCGTATCCTGTGAAGGATATGCGTAAACAGTAACCTCTACGCATAAGGTTGACTCTTACGAGTAAGCGTTACGCGTAAGGTTCCATATACGCTTACGCGTAAGCTCTACGCATAAGGCCCTCTTTTCCTACGCGTAATATTTCTTACGCGTAAGTAAAGAACCTACGCATAAGCTTACGTTTACGCGTATAATCACTTCTGTTTACGCATAAGCTTGCCATTTCTACGCCTAAGCCTAGTTTTGACCTTAATTGTGAATTGTTACGCGTGCAAACTTGTAAATAAATAAATCATAACGCCACGAAACCAATAATGTCACTAATAAGCTTAAATGTTTAATAAGTTGTGAAAAATAAGTGAAAACATAGACTTTAAAACTTGAAGTTAATCAACTCACGAAACTTATCACGACGTCTTTGGACTATTGGACTAACAAGTGACATTGAGCTCGTAACAATCATCGACATATCACATTCAATAATTAGACAATAAAACCATCTGTTGACTAACGTAATGTCTTTCGATATGTTGGTTCTTTTGGCTAAATATCTTTCAGATCACGACATAGACGCTCAAATGCAAAACGTGGAAGCACCAAACGTTCTCATCGTTGAAGATATTTTCCCTAATGGCTATCCGATGAAGATAGGAAAGAACAACCTTCGTGTTGATTTTGATAGTCTCACCTGCTCAGAGTCTTCTTGCTTAATAGCTGTGGACATTCTGAAGAACCACCCTTATCAGAACATGCTCACCAATTCTGCTACAATGCCGGAGATCTACATTCACCAGTTCTGGCATACAATGCGAAAAATCAAAGGTCAAAATGCTGTAACGGTGACGCTCAACCACAAACAAGTCACCATCACACCAGCAGACTTAAGGGTTGTTCTTCTCATTCCTGTTATCGAGCCAACCGAATACAATGCCACACCAACTGAAGAGGCTGTTCTGCAGTTCATGATCGACATTGGTTATGACGAAGCTACAGGAGTAATCACAAAGCATTTATACGTGGATCTTAAGAATATTCCTCAGCCATGGAGAACCCTCTACATCATCATCACCAAATCAGTTTCTGGACGTGATAGTGGTTATGAGCATCCCAAGCTCATGGAACTACAGATCTTTTGGGCTTTGGTCAACATGAAACATATTGAAGTTGAAGCTCTAATATGGGACGACATGATGTCTTTCCTCAAAAAGCTTGGCTCCAAGATCCCATACATCAGATATACCAAATTGTTGATCCAAAGAGCTCTAGGGTATAATCCTGATATCCCCAAGAGACTCAATGGCCCCAACAATCACTCCATGTTGTATGCGCCTACTCTCATAGTCAGATTTAAGGAATCTACAACAAAGAAACAGGGTGCAGTGTTGCCAGATCACCTTCTAACTGATGCAGTCAAACAACTCTATTCATACAAACGGTATCTGGTAGCGGTTTGATCGCTTCCAAAACAGTCAAGAAATATTGACCAAAGGTTTTAGTCAACAAAAAGTCAACTATTATGGACTCAATACAATTTTCTTTGGAATTTAGTGGATTCCCGGATCGTTTAGTCCCACGGAGGTTGAATGGTGTGTGAAAATGTTCAGACGTAGAATGATCACTAAGGATAATGATCTGTAAGGACTTTGGTTGATAATTACACTACTGATTGTTTGGAATTGTATTTGGATACAGAGCTATAAAGCACAACAATCAGATTAAACAAACGTGTATAGCAAGTAAATAAAAATGTAAATTTAAAAACTACAGGGACTTAAAATGACAAGTTTAAAACTAAAGGGTAGAAAATGAAAATTTTAAAACTTTTTAAACTTAAAGAAAATTAAAATCTAAAAAGAAAATATTTTACTAATATTATATTAATTTAATATTAATTAATTAATTAAAACTATTTTAAACTTATTTAAAATCTAGTTTAATTAATCTAAAAAGGATTTATAATACAAAACTAACTAAGAAAATTACAAATTTATTTTCTAAAAATCTAGAACAACTTAAAAGATTTATAAAAATTAAAAACAAATATTTTTGTCTTTTAGCAAAGGTTTTATAAATTAAAAACTTAATTAATAATTAAAATCTAATTAAACTAATTAAAGGATTAAAATTAGAAAATAAAAAGGGAAAATTATAAGATTAATTGTATAGGTTCTAATTAAGTTAACAAAGCTAGGAAATATAAAAACATGGTTTTACTTAATAAAAATTAATATTACTATTTAATACTTTAATATTAATTAATTATTACAACTATTATTAATTATTAAAAATACTAGATTAAAAAGGAAAAATATGAGAAAATTTCTAAAAATACTTTAATATGACAGAAACTTAAGAAAAATATAAAAACAGATAAGTGCTTAATAATAAGCTGAAAAGAAAATTTAAAAAGCTAATTTATATTAAATAAACGCTATCACTATTTTTAAAATTGATGTTTTTGTGATTTTTCTTTTACAAAACTATTTAACTACTGAAAATAAGCAACTTTAATAAAGACAAAAATTTTAGAACTTAAAAATAAGCAGTTTAGAAACTTAAGAACTTAACAGTTTAAGCTTTTGGCTTTTTTTGATGTTTCAAGCTAAAATAAGTGGCCAAATAAGCTAAACAAAAGTGAATTAAGATGAAAATAAGCTAAAGGTACTTAAATTAAGCTAAAAGGCACAAAGAAACACACTGAAAAGCTTAAAATAAGCTAATAAGCACTTATACTAAACCAAGCAACCAAACAGGCCTGCACATTTTTTGTAGGCCAATTTAAGCTAAGGGCAAAAGATCAAAACCCAAAAATAAGCCTTGATACAAGAAGCTGGCTTATTGAGGTTCCCAAAAAGCCAAGATTCTCACAATGGGGCCCACTAATAAGCTTGTAATGAGCTTGAGAAAAAGCTTGTAAAACACTGAGTGTTCAGTGTACACAAGAAATGGGACAAACAAGAAGCAACTAGCAGTCCTACCAAATAAGCTAGAAAGTTAAAAATAAGCACTGGACCTAAGGGACAGCTAGGTGAGCTTTCAAAAAAGCTAAGTTACACAAGCTGAAGTTCACTAATAAGCTCTGTGTGAGCTTGTGAAATCAAGCAGATACAATCAACTCCACTGGTACAGGGGAGGTTTTTGGAAAAGTACTTAAAAGAAGCTAGAAAATAAGCAGTTTAACTAGCAAACTAAAAATTATAAAAATTACTGTGATAAAGATGAGCAACTAAATATTAAAAACCTAAAAGCTTAAGTCCTAAATCCTAACAGTAAGATCACAAGAAAATTAACAAGTTTATTCAAAAACTGCAAATAAGAAAATTTGACTTTTTAATGAAATGAGCTAAGTTGACTTTTATGAGTTTTAAATCAAATCTACTTACTGATTATGATGTTATAAGGTGAATTAAGACTAGTTTGATCAATAATAACAACTTATGAACATAAAAACATGATCATGGAACATGAAATCTACACAGTTAATAAACAAGGTGTGATCAAAGGCTATTTTGACTTTCTTACAAATGAGCACTGGTTTTTATTGTTTTACTGAGCTACTATGACCAAGTGTGACAAACAACAAACAAGAACAATGTCTTGAACACCCTCTAACACAGTTTACACAATAAATCCAAACAACTCTTTAATAAACTGATTTTGTGATTTTCAAAGGATTTCACAGATTAATACCATGCAACTGATTTATAAGAACATTTAATGATATAAAAAGCTGATTTAAGCACATAAACACTAACAATAACAACTAAGACCTATAAATCACTATTATGCAATATTACTAGTGAAAAAGTGAAAACAAAGCAACTAAGAGAACTGATGGACAAGCAGTCAATTTTAAGCTATAATCTAACTAACATACACCAAATAAGCATAAAAAACACAAAGATAAGCAGTGATAAGCAGTTGAACAGTGAATGGCCAAAATTAAGAATTGAGCTTACAAATTGCTTCCAAGCTCAAAACTGAGAACCAAGGATCAAGACCACTTCCTATAGCTTCCCAAGAAGCTTCTAAACCCAAGGCAATCCAAAATTCACCCTACTCCAGCTGTGATTATCTTCTCCATTGATTTTTGATTTTCCAACTATTTTTTAGTATTTTTTTTTTATTTTTGAATTTTAACTCTCAACTGTGTTTTAAAGTTACTAAAAGCTTTAAAAAGCTTTATAAGGAGCTTACATGAGCTTATGAGTCCAAAACAACAACTATTAACAACATTCAAACATATTGAGAATTTAACAAGGAAATTTGCATAAACTGAATTCGTACTTTAAAACTTGAAATTGGTTGCTGAAAAAGGTTTATATTACACTGAAATAACTTAATTCAAGACTTGAAAGCTTAAAATTACACTGGAAATTTAAAATTACACTATTCGACATACATTAATTAAAATTAAAACTAGATAGCTTCCACATTGCTTCATTTCTTCTTTATAAAGATCTTTTTAGACTCTGTCGACATCTCTGAAAGTTTCCCACTTGATTTGAACCATTGGATCCTTTGAATTCATCATAATCGTGCACTTGGCATTTTGGCGCCAAAAGTCATTTGAGCAGGTTTTAAGCAATTAATGAACTTTGGAAGATTTTAGAGGTGGAAGGGAGTGGTTAAACAGCTGGGAGACAGGTGGAAAGGTGGTAGTGAGGTGGTAGGAGCAAGTGGTGGAAACCACGGTGGTTTCTGGTTTTGGCGGGGATTGTGAGAGAGATAAACAGTGATGGTGGTTTGACTGTGTTTGACCCCGTTTTAATTATTAAGCTGGGGGTTCAAAATGGGGGGGGGTCACAGGATATTGACAGGGGGTTCTTTTGGGTTTGGCTGGGGTTAATAATACACAAAGGGTCCGTTTGGTTTTGGATTATCACAAGGACCAAAATTGTAATTTTCTGATTTTTGAGGGACTGAAATTGTAACTTTCCCAAACTTATCAAAAGGACCAATTATGCCATGTATGAATAGTACAAGGTTACTTTTGATTATCTTCACTTTTTAAATTCACCAGGGACTATTTTTGACAATTTTTAAACTTTAGGGACTAAAGTTGTCATTTTGTAATTTTTAAACTTTGAAGGGTTTATTTTGACAACTTTTGAATCCCATGGACCTTAAATGATATTTTGCTTTATTTTGATTTACCATGGACTAATTTTGACAACTTTTGAAACTTGGGGGACTAAAACTGCCAATTATGCAAACTTGATACGTTTTTCACCTGCTTTTGGTATTTTTGCATTTGAAACACATAAAACACTTATTTGTGATATTTTTATCATTTTGATGCTTTGACGGGTGTTTTTGGATGTTTTTGGCAGTCTAAAAGGTACAAAAATGATGAGTATTTGCATACTCATCACGGTTGATGAAGGCAAAGTAGGCTTTCTTGATGAAAAATCTTCTGGTACACCCACTAGAAAAACCAGGAGAGGTAGTGCAGGAAGTGTTACAAGCACTGAGAGTCAAAGAAAGTTTCCTAAAAGGAAACCTGCACTCAAAAGGAAAGTTCCCTCTAAGGAAGCTATTCTTATTCCCATTCCCAAGCCTGAACCGCAACGAAACCTACTGGATGAAAGCTCTGAGGATACTGAATCAGACAAAGAGGTCACCTACTCTGAAACTGCAATCGATGACACTCCAACAGTAGCTAAACCTCCCAGTCCAATAGCTGATAAAGGCAAAGGGAAAAATCCTGTGCTTGAGCAAGATAAGGAAAGTTCTGAAGAAGAACCATTTGATGAGGAAAGAGAATATCAAAAGAAGTTAAAGAACCTCAGACAAAAATACTTTGCCGATGAATTCGTAAAGGATCAAACTCGTGGCCCTGAAGGGTCAAGTGGTGGAACGCAAGCCACACCAATTTCCGATGCGGTTAATCAACCCGATAAGGAAACTGGTACCACCACCCACGAACAACAACAAAGGCAGATAGAGGATTCCATCAACTTTGACATAGAGGAACCAGACATGGAAAAGACTGAGAAAACTCCTGGTGAAGATACTAAGGCTGATGAAACGGCTAAGACTGGAAATGCTGAAGATCTTGATTATGATGATTTTCTCCTTGATAGCCCAGCACGCTCCAAGGAAGAAACATCTGAGCCGCCAAAAGACCCTGAGTCTCCTCATGTCTCATCATCATCAGACTCGTCTTCTCACTCTTCACTACCACCATCCAAAGGTACAACCAGATCCACATCTAAATCTGTGAAGAAACCAACTGACTCTTGGATATCCCGGGCTAAAACCAAGATTGTCAAAGCTGTCAAGCAGGTCAGAAAGAAAGACGTGACCAACAAGAAGTTGAATCAACTAGCTGACAGTGTCATTCTTCTACGTGACGAGATAGACAAGATGTCAAGTGAAAGGGAGTATATCCAGAAGTTCATGCAACGTGATGTCCAAGGGGAACTGAACGAAATGATTAGGGGTTATACTCACAAGTTCCTACTCGACGCTGTTCCTGGAGTTACAAGGGAGATGTTCACCAGACATCTATATCCAAATCTCATGAAATTAGTCAAGCAAACAATGCAATCCACTCCGGTGACAATGACGATCAATCCAATGGAGCCTGCAGTTCTCTCTGATGCAGAGTTAATTTCCAAGTTGGTGCTACAAATGTCTCAACGATCTGCCACTTTCACCTCTGATGAAAGTAAACTATTTGAGGCACTACTGGAATATCAACTCAAGACTTCATGCAAGGAGCAAGCTGAAAGGCCTAAGCGTCCAAGAGACGATGAAGATAAGGATAAATATAATGATAACGAGCCTAAACGCCTGAAGACAACTGGTGAATCATCCTCCATACCACCTCCACCCCAAAGGACTCCATCTCAACAACGATCTCCTCCACGCTCTTCTGCTGACAAACCTCAGGACTCTGAGTCACCACCCCAGACAGAGAAAACTGGTGATCATTTTGAATACACTGGTGGTGACGATGAGGAAGTCCCTGAGCCCCAACAACAACCCACCTCTTCCGCTTCAACAAAGAAACCAGCATCCTCATCTAGGCCAAATAAGAAGAAAAAGTCGCCTAAGGTTGATATCGTCTCATGGCTAGACGAAGATGACACAGAGTATGAATGGTTCTCTACACTTGTTGAAGCTACTCCCGCCCTAACTGATGATCAAGATATGGTAGAAGGTAGTACGCTGGAGCATGCTAAGTTTCTTCAAGAAAAGTTTCAAGTGAAGAAGATGACGAAATCATAGTTAAGACGCATCAAGAATGAAGCCTTTCAACTACTCAAAGACAGCTCAGAAAGTGCTATTGAAGTTGAATATCACCTTGAAAACATAGCACGAGCCATGTCTAACAACATTGATTGGCTCAACCCTGAAGCAAACATTGACTTCACCAGAAGAGACAAGGCTCCATACTACACCGACTGGTCTAGACCTCTACCAACGATTGGCCAACCAGATCAACCTAAGATTCCATTCCGCTACTTCTTCAACAATGACCTGGAATTTCTTCTACACGGTAGCGATGGTTCAAAGAAATACGCTACATCACTTACACTTCCGTTCCCGGCAGCTATATACTCCAACTGCATAGCCATCGAGGAAAAGGCTACTCACATGTTTTCTAACAATGTGGAACAGTATGACATTGATGCAATGTATGAGATTCACCATTGGCCGGAACGCTGACGAATCTACTACAAGAGCTGCCAGGTTTGAAAATCTAAACATGAAGTGCACAGTGATAAAGGGATCGTTGCTGTTAAGCATGTAGCTCTTTCGTCTAAATGGGATTACACCTTTTTCAAGAATATCGTGGTCAAAAGACAAGACGAAAGGGACTATGAATTCTGTGAAGCGGACTTTCAGAACTTGTCTCTCAACGATGTTGAAGATCTGTATCTTGCCAAGGTACAGGGAAGAATGAGACAATTCTCGACTGAAATTCAACGTGAATACATCAAGTCCTTGCTCATCTTCATCAGAAGCATAGTGATCCAGGAACGTGTAGAAGATTTACAACTTGCTGTTGAATCGTATCAGACACGTGTCAACCTCACCAGACCTCAGCTAGAACTTCCTGACATCAATCATCTTCCACAATACACTCTCATCAGCAAACCGTTTGGAGTAGTTTACCGTAGTGAACTACAACGCAACTGCTTGATGGCGTGTAAAGATCTTCATAAGTTTGGGGATCACACACTGAAGAAAGTCAGGGACGACTTGGCTTATAGGTTGAAGGCGATACATGAAGGCATTGGGTCACCAAAGCGATGGAACTCTCAGGAAAGACGGGATGTTAAGAGGATCATCACTCGGATCGATGAAAGGTTGTACAGAAGGGACCAGTTCAGAACTCTGGAGAGCTTCGTAGGTGGTCGTCCCAGGATTACTCTTACAGGCTATCAACGCCCTGTTCGCATTCCTGGAAATATTGCTGGACTACCTGGTACCCCTTTGATGAGTGTGTAAATACTCATCATTTTTGGTCAAATCTGAACTGCAAAACACTTAAAAACGCTCAGAAATGCATCAAAATACTGAAAATATCCCAAAATTGTGTTTCATATGTTTCAAATGAAAAATGTTTAAAAACAGTTGAAAAATGAACAAAGTTTGCATAATTGGCAGTTTCAGTCCCTCAACTTTCAAAACTTGTCAATTTTAGTCCCTAGGCATTTGTTTTGTAAGAAAAGTCACCAAAGGTCCTTTTGAAATCATATGTTGTCATATTTAATCCTTTGGTGAAAAGTTTCAATAATTTACAAGTTTGGTCCCTGCACTTTCAGAATTTGCAAAAATGGTCCCTGGAAAAATGTTATTGTTGGAAATCTCATGTATGGTCCCTGGATTATTGGGACATGGCAGGAATCACCCTTGGTTTATTTTGGAAGATGTACAACTTTGGTCCTCCAATTTTCAGAATTTACAAACTTGGTCCTTATGTATTAATACCAAAGCTTGACCCTTGCCACTTGACCCCCTGCCAATACAACCTTGACCCCCCCTTTGTGAACCCCCTGTCTAATATAACACCGGTCAAACAACCAGTCAACCCACACCCCTTTTCCCTCCAAAACATCACCCTCTTCACCAACTGCTCTGCAAAACCAGATAACCCCTCACCTCCAGCTCACAACCCACACCCTCATCACTCCACCTCACCCAACAGTCCAAGTAACATTAAATGCTTCCCCTTCCTTGCACTCAATCAAACCCCACGTTGCTAAAATCATTTTCCCGCCAAAACTCATCAACGGCTAAAAAAGGCTCCAATAATCCAATGGTCCAGAAAATTGGTGGGAAAAGCTCAGAGGACAAGTGGGAGTACTTTTGCTAATAAATAGAAGGAAGAGAAGGAGGAGATAGTTAGTTTTTATTTTTGGAGACTTATCTCTTTTTCATTTTATTTTTCAGTAGCTTGTATCAGTTTTAAATTACCTTTAAATGTTTTTAGTAGTGTTAGCATAATCTCAGCATTGTACTCATCTCGTTGTATTCAGTTTTCAAGTTTAATAAAATTCTCCTTTAAGTTTCAATTACTTGTTCTCTATTTATTGCTTTTAAATTCTAATTAGAGCTATTAAAAAGTCATATTAGCTTATCTCATTTTCATTTTAGTCTGTTTTTACTCTCAATCAAAAATCACAAAAAAAAAATAAGAATTAAAAAAAAAAGGAAAAAAAATGTGTTTCAATTCAGTTTTATAACTTCAAAGAGCTCAAGCTACTGTTTCTATAAGCTCACTTAAGCTTATTATAGCTTTTTAGTGAACTTATTACTGGTTCAAACTCAATAACCACTCAAATCTCAAATTCAGTCAATAAAAGTCAACAGTGCAGAAATTAGAGTTAATTTGGATTGGGTTGCTGATGTGGTTTTGGCATTTGGTGGAGTTTAGCATTGCAATAGATTCTTGGTCTCATTGGTTTCAAGGCTTGCTATAGTGGTAGAACTAATGTAAGTTAAAAATCTGTCTTAAGTTCTTCATAAATAGTATAATTGTAGACTGTTACTTGTTAATGTTTGTGTAGCAGTGGTTATCGATTTCAGTTTGTTTGTATGGTAGACATCATGGTTTAGTCATAAGTTATCACTGCTTCATTTCTATTTGCACTTGCATTCTTTGACTCAGGTTTGCATTAGTACTGTTGAATTAGCATCATTTAGATCATGTGAGTTCAGTGAGATTTAGCTGTATGTTATGATTCATTTAGTGGTAATTAGCATGCTTGAACCTGTTTTGAAGGTTGGCAAGCCTTGGATTTGAGATTAGATTTAGGAGTTTGCATTTTTAGTTAGTAAAGTAGTGTTTGGATCAACTTGTTCTAGTGAGTTTTAAGCTTAGCTTTTGGTAAAGACCTGTCAATTTAGTCTCTGTTAGGGGGATTAGACTTAGATCAGGTATTCACTTGCACCTTAAATAAGTAAAAGTCAAAGTTGAATTTGATCTCATATTAGAGATACATTAGTTAGAATCAAGAAGCAACTACAAGTTGGCAGGTTTAGCATTAGTTATTTTAGCTTGTTTCCATCTCATTTTGTCTTAAAACATCTGTTTCATTCCATTTTATTAGCCCACAAGTTCATAAAAGTCAACTTTTCATTTCTGTCAAAAAGTCAAAAATTGCACAACTCAGTTTTTCACCAACCTATGTGGATTTTTAGAGGATTCATTTCTGGTTCAAAGTTTTTGTAATTTTGGGATATTGAATTTCAACTGGTTGAGAAGTCAAAAGTGATTTTTGATAATTTTTTTAGAAATCAGCTTGAGCTGTTTAGAAGCTTGTTTTTAGAGCTTATATGCCCTGTTCACACTCAGCATATACTGAGTGTGAAGCAGGGACTTTGCAGTCAACATATCTGTTTCATTTTAGATAGTTATTGGCTCATAATTGGTTTACAAGAACTTTGGTTGGCTGTTTACTGAATCCAAGTTCTGGATTTAACATTTGCTTATTAGGTAAGCTTGTGCTTAAGCTAAAAGTTAGGAGGAAAAACTGTTTTGGCACTTAAGTTTTTAAATCACCAAATCATTGTAGCTTATAGTTTAGAGGTTAAGCTTAGTTACTTTAGGTGCACTTAAGTTGATTTTAGCTTATTATAGCTTCTGGTCCAGTATTATAGCCATTTGCTTATTGTAAGTGCTTATTTTCAAGTACCTTTCACTACAGCTTCATAATCCTTCACATAAGCCCTAGTTTTTATATTTTTCTTAGATTTAGAATAATATTTTAGACTTTTCCTGGATTTTTCAGATTTTTCTATCACTGTTTGCTTTTTTTCCTAATTTAAATCAGTTTTTAGGACTTTTTAGATAGCTTTTATTACAAATAAATCAGAAAATCTTCAAAAAAGTAAGTTTTCATTTTTCTTAGATTAAGATAAATATAAAAAGCAAAAAAATAATTTTTCCAGATTTTTCTTAGTTAAATTTGTAATTTTTAGCAATTTAATTAGTTTTAAATAGTTTTTAAATCATAGAAATTAGAATATAAATCAGAAAAATACAAATCCAATTTTCAAAAGTTTGTTTAGTTATTTTAGATTTTTGAAAAATAGTTTCACAATTTTCCTCTTTATTTTCATAATTTTTAGTATTTTAATTTAGTTTTAAAAGTTAAAATTAGTTTTTAATTCAAATTTATAAAAGAAAAATCAAGAAAATCAAAATTTAAAAATAGTGATAGCGTTTATTTAATATAATTTAGCTTTTTAATTTTCTTTCATTTTTCCTTTGTCATCTAGTATCAATCACAAACCTTTTCCCGTTCAATATCGCCCGATCACTACACGTTTGGCTATTCAGTCGCACAGCTCGTTGGGACTTAACGACCCGGGGAAACACTAAACTCTCCTGGACTTAATTGCATTGCGTTCTCAAGCTGTCTGGCTTTTATTACGGTTGACCATTCACAAGTGGTTGACTTGTGTAATAAACCTGACTGTTTGGGAGCCAATCAAATTTTGGCGCCGCTGCCGGGGAGCTGTGCTAATAATCTTACGTTTAGCAGATTAGTGATTTGAATATTCACTCCTTGTTCATACCATCTATATATATATATTTATATTTTCTTACAAAAATCCAAAAATCTAAAAACATATAAAACACAAAAATATTTTTCTTTTGTTTCTACATATATATAAATAAAAAACCCAAAAAGATTTTCTTTCTTATTTTTACAAAATGTTTATCCAAAAATCCAAAAATATCCATCTTTACCCTCTCATATCTTTGATTCTTCATCCCTACCCCTCTGAAAACATTTGATTCTTTCTATGTCTCATCCTCACCCTCTTGGTTGTCAATGGTGTGGTGGTAATCCAACGTTAAAGAGCGTGTGAGCATGTTGGAGAAAGACGTGGAGACACTGGAGCAACGAAGCAGACCTGATGCAGACAACGACAACATACTATCACTACCATCACAAAGAACAAAGATCAAAGAACAAAGAAAATATTGACGTCAAAGCAGAATACTTCAAAGGAAACAATTTCTCTACACTGGGGAGATTGTTCGAATCAAGACACTTCTTCTCACAAGAAAGAAGAATGTCAGAAGACGTCAAAGCTACTATTACATTAGCACCTACAACGTTTATCACTCTTTCATTCATCACCAACACTTAGGGGGAGATTGTTGGAATCACTCCTAAACCTTAATTCAAGTGTTAGTGATTCATATGTAATAGTTAGCTTAATATGGCCTTTATGTTTATTATTAAGCTTAGGCTTATGTAGAAGGCCCATAAGCCTTGGCCCAAGCCCATATGAAGGGAAGGTTGCTAGATGTGTTGCCCTAGCCCCTTGCCCTATAAATACTCTTGTATAACCCTCACTTGAGGGTTGGTTGTTCAATTCACTCTTACACTTTACGCATAACCTTCCACATATTCATACGTATAGTGTTGTGTCTTGTTCATCCGATCTTTCTCTTCTCTATTTCTTATATTGATGCTTGTGTTACTAATATGGGAACCTAACATTGTTTCTCACCCCTTTCTCACATACTTTCTCCTTGAGTTAAAAACTCTCTAACCCCAGATCCAAGTGATCTATGTTTGTAGTTTTGTTTTTGTGTGATTCTCTAGGTTCATTTTAAAGGCGAGATCACCACCTTTGAAGTCAAGCAAACTCAAGTCCATGAGTTGCCATGCTTCCTCATCATCAAGACTACTGAAGTTATCTTGTTGATGGTTCTTTCTCTAAGAAGTGTAGTGTAGAAGACATTAGTGAAAGATGTCTCAAGTGTCGAGATGAAGACATTAGTGAAGGGTGTCGATCGTCCGTATTGTAGGCATTAGTTAAGGGTGCCTAGAAGTCAAGTCACAAGACATTAGTGAAGGGTGTCTTGAAGATCTAGTTAAAGGCATTAGTGAAAGGTGCCTAAGATGTACATCCGATATGGTGTGTTTCGATGTACAAGATAGATTAGTATTGGATCCAAGGATATTGATATCCTTGATGATGTTGTAATAAGGAGTTGATCTCCTTTGGGGTTAGTCGTTGGTGTAGTATTGGATAGTAGTTCCTCCATTGTAATGGAACTTGGTACTTAGCCTAGTACCGGATAAAGGGTAGGCGACGTTATGGTAGGTGTGGTTCACCTTGGTGTGAAAGAACCCGGTGGTTAGCCTAGTACCGGAAAAAGAGTAGGCAACGTTGTGAAGGTTTCTCCACCATAAGGAGTCGGTGTTGTGTAGTGATTACGAACTCTCGAGTAGGTGACTCAGGGAGTGGAGTAGGGCAAAGAAGGTGTCCTTGTAGCCGAACCACTATAAATACTCGCGTTGTGGTTTTGTGCTTCTTACTCTTTATCTTTTCATTACATGTTTATATTTCTATATGCTTGTTTGTCAACATCCAACACACATCCAAATAGATTGACATAAGTCGATCTAAATAGTTTAAAACGAGTTTTAATTGGCAAAACTATTCAACCCCCCCTTCTAGTTTTCTACAAAACTTTCGGCCAAAATATATCACTATCATATAATTATAACCAAACTTTGATCCAAAGTTTATTAGCTTAAATTCGGTCCTATATGTTTATGTGTTATTACTCGGTCCAAACAAAAATACGGCCCACTTGTGTTCGTTGTATCCAAGTTATTTAGTATTAGTCCAAGCCCCACAATACTACTTTAACCTAAAAACTACTTGATACCATAAACCTAAAACTAGAACACATTTACTTTTTTTTCACAAACCAAACGCAGTCACTCAACTTGTTTCTCTCTAAAAATGTTACTATGCAACTCTCTTCACCTAACAAGCCTTTCTTTAACAATCAAAAATATTATACCAACTTTTTTCCTCCTAAATAAACAAGAACACAATATTCATGAATCCTTGTAAGAATCTTTGAACGTTTTCAAATTTTGTTGTTCACTGTCTTCGGTTATGGTTTCAAACAAAGCAACCCTCTTTGTCTTTGTTGAGATCAAAAAAGTTTGTTATCCAAACAACAAAAGTCAATGATTCACGCCTTTTGTCTCGTTTTCTTGGTGAGTGTAGCTTAAAGATCTTCTTACAATGTCTCAGGTAGGTTTGCTTTCTTAAAAACAGATTGATGAATGGGTTGTTATGTCGATCTTTAAAGATCTTGTTAATGTTGCACCCTTTTAACGTGTTATAACTTATTGTTTGAGTTAAAATACGTTCTGTGCAAACAATATAATGTATACAAACAGTTCAAGTATAGCTATAAGTAAAACAGTTTATAATACATGACACAAAGTTACTTTTCAACGTTTAAACTCTTATTGATATAAAATCAAAAAAATTGACGAGGTTTGCTTGCGGAATAGCAATCCTAATTGAATGACAATTTGTATGTAATCTCCTCTCAAACTTAAACTAACACTACAACATGTGCTGAAAGTTTAAGTACCAACTATACTTACTCACTGGATATTCAGCGGCCTTGTTAGGTTCGAGGAGTAGTGATCTTCTTGAAGACTTTGTTGTTTGTTACAAGAGATACATTACTCCTTTACAAGCCTTCCTTTTTATAGGAGGGAATTAGGGTTTCAAAGGGTTCTTATAGTACGCGTGTTTAACATCCAATAGATGGTCTAAAACTAGTACAAGGTTGCACCTACTTTAGGGAACAATTGAGTACAATGTTTGTTTTTTATACGAACTGTGACAACTTTTCATTCACAAGTAGCTTTTACTTTATCTTATGTACAAAGTATCTTTTTCACGCATTTGAAACCTTCTAAATGCTAAGATACTTTTTGCTCAACATCTTTGTGCATAGGAGATCACCATCGTTAAGCAGGGTATTGCTACCCTTCATGAACTTTTGTTGAACTGAACTTCTTCATTTGGATTTGGACTCTAAAGAAGTCAAGGTTAAGTTGTAAGGGATGAGATGAATGTGTCTTCAACTTTGTTGGTTGTGAGCCGAATGTGTCTTCAACTTTGTGTACTGAAGTTGTCTCCAGTGTCTGAGCTAAATGTGTCTTCAGTGTCTGAGCAGAATGTGTCTTCAACTTTGCATGTTTGTGGGAGTTGAATGTATCTTCAGCCTTGTATGTTGTGAGAGCTGAATATGTCGTCAGATTTGCATAGTGAAGTTGCCTTCAATATCCTGTATTTATAGTATTTTCTATTCAAATCCTAGTTCAGGGGAAGTGGGTGATGAACTTGTTACGACCCATGAACAATTTGACCAAAAATTTGACTTTTGACTAGAATATGACGGGCATTCTGTTACTTTTTAATAGCTAATAAAAATATATAATAAACTAATCTTTAGAAGTATTTTTCTAAATGAAACTAGACTCAATTAACTTAAAAATGACGGGTGGCACGACTCGTAACGATGTACGGTTAAAAAGATACAAAATTTAGAAAATTGTCGAAAACAGTTGAAACCATCCAGCCGATCGGCTGGATCAATTTTCCCAGCAACTCACTCCATCCGATCAGTCTGACAATCCATCTGATCGGCTGGGGCTCACTGTCGAGCCTACTAGCATCTCTAACAGGAAAAGCAAGCAAAGACATCCCCTTTGGTTTGGTGGCCTCCTTCCTTGATAAGAGTGAAAGATTTTGGAGCATCCTCAGGAGTTGGTATATACCTTTTTAAGATCGTTTTCGGAAAGTCTTACTTCCCAGACTTGATAATTCGCAAAACTCTCCAGAACTTATTAATACATCATATATTTCACAAAAACGTAAAGTTTCGACATTTACAACAATCGAGGACAAAACTTTCAAAACAAAGGAAATAACAAATATGACCCATTTAACCCGTTAATCTCATAAGGAAACAACATATACACTTAAACATATGTATAAAACTACATAAGTAATCATTACTAAAATATTTCAAGGATATTTACACATTTTCTTAACCCATAACATACCAAAATGGTTAAGAATAGCTATTCACCAAACACTCCTTTAACAACATGAACCATGGCTAAACTCTAGCTAAATACCATCATTCTTTAACATAACTATTCTAAGACATAATTTAGACCCGTAGACACATTAAATCCATGACCCACAACACAAACAACACATATCAAAAAATGACCCGAATTGACAATGAAATACCAAACACGAAGACGACTCTTTGGGGCTTCTATCTTTAATGCTTTATCCAAGAGAGAGGTATACTACTTACCAATTCGAGGCTAACTCCTATGTACTCTAACCTATGCCTTCTCCTTTCCTTAGCTAGACTCACCGGTATCTATAACCACATAATTAGGAGCATTACTATAACAACATACATACCTCATATTAACATGTAATCATAACACAAATACAATAAGCAATGGATCCAAAGTTAACTATAACTTGCTCCATAAAACTATAACAAATTAAATATCATGAATTTCATGACCACACATATGACAACATCACTACTTATGTACGTACTTTAATCCACCAATTAAGTTCCTACTTGAAATTATTATAAGTCCTCCAGTTGCTTCCTTCTTGATTCTTGAGATAGGAATATGAATATGAACCCTTTAGGACTCGAGTAGAGCAACATTTCTTGATTAATTATGCGCTAGAAACACTTAGTTTTTTCCCTCTCTTTTTCTTTCTCTTTGGAATCGATACACACACACACACTTCTGAAATTTTCACAAAGAGGTGGATAATTATCTAATTAGTTTAGCCTATTGGCAATTTTGGTCCTCCAAGTCCCATTCTTCTTATATTGACCACTTTAGTTTCTACAACTTAACACTTATATACTTCCAACTTATAACTTAACCATTACCAAATAACATACATTCTAAAACAATGTAATATTATTACCTTTACGGGATTCAGATGTAACAGAACTGACCCAACAGTTACATCACTTGAACAACATGAGATTTGTATTGATGATTTGTTCTATATTATTACCTTTACGGGATTCGGATGTAACAGAAATGACCCAACAGTTACATCACTTGAACAACATGAGATCTGTATTGATGATTTGTTCTTTGTTTATATTCTCGTTGTTCTTGTTACGGAGGTGGGATTATGATGTGGATGTTGATAGCAGATGGTTGTTGAAACTTGATTTTGGCTTGTGGTTGAAGTCGTTGGCTTACTTGATTCTTGTTGTTTGTTGTTGAAACTCTTTCTTTATGTGTCAATGATGCTTAGTTGAGACCACTTTAGATTGTACAACGTGATAATATAATTGTACTTTTGACTGAGAGGTATATTAAGAAGAGTATTAATTATATGTGCATTAAATAGTTGTAAACATAGCTTTCTAACTTGTGATGCTTAAAAACTAAATATTAAAAATTTCTAGGAGGAAAGTGCAAAAATGTTTTATAGACAGTGTAGATAAGGTTGCATGTGTAAAATAATGGCTATGTTAAAGCATTAAGTTTATTACTTTTATAATGGGTCGTTATTTTATTTTATTGTTTATACGTCTATTTACGTCATTAACCATTTATAATTAAGCAAATGCAATGTTAAACGATTTTATAAAACAAACAACTATAGTTTACTGCTACTGCTACTGCTACTGCTTATTTCTTCCGTTAACTGTTACTACTTACTGCTAATTACTACTCTGCTTACTTCTTCCGTTAACTGTTACTGCTTACTGCTTACTGCTTACTGCTTACTGCTAACTACTACTACTATTACATTTTGCCAAACATAGTATGTTACCTAACGCTTTATCAAAATAAACAGCTACTGCTCCTTGCTACAACTTACTGTCACTGCTTCTTGTCACCGTTATCTTCGCTAACGTTTGGAGCCACCATACTTTATAATTGTTAAAGGGTATGTAGGTATTAAGCTAGTGCAATGACATAGGTGATATGTGTTTTATTTTACTTTTTTTATTATTATTTTGTGTGCATGCATCTGTGTTTGTATCTGTTATTTGTGACTTCTGTTGTACTTATAACACAAAATTATCAATGAACATGGTTTTTATTTTACTAAATGATTCATGCTATAGATAAAAAATTAACGTGAAAAGTAATTTTTACTAGAACATATACCTATAACACATTAGTACATTACAACTTTACCCAGAAAAAAAACACATTACAAACAATTGGTGATCTAAAATTCTACTATAAGTCTGCGAGGTGGTATGCAGAATTTGATATTTACCTATCATGTCATCATAAATAGCTCGAGTAAAAATCATATATCATGAGTTATTACCACGGTGCCTAGTATTTTATTACAACCCTCCCTACTTTACTAGGGTGTACTTTGTGTCTTTTTTTTTTTTTTTTTTTTTTTTTTTTTTTTTTTTTATAAAGTGTGTAATAATATGTTTTGTGTAATAAGTGTAAGTGTGTAATAATATGTTTTGTGTAATAAGTGTGTAATAATATGTTTTGTGTAATAAGTGTGTAATATGTTTTGTGTAATAAGTGTGTATTAATGTTTTGCATGTTAAATATTACCACATTAAATAACTGCAACAACAACAATTATTATTAAATTAAATTAAACGTCAACGTTAACATATTATTTAAATACAACAACATAACACTACATATGAAGATTATTCATCTCGTTTAAAAGATCATGGAGTCTTGCACCCGACTGACAAGCGTGATCCTCAGGATTCCTTGCCAATTCTAACTCCATCTCCAGCGTCTTTATTTTTGTCTTCAACAGCTTGATCTCATTATCTTTAGCAACGCAGTTTGAGCACTGCGTTGAAGATGAGGCTCGACTTAAGTACCGTCCTTCAAATTCATCTTTCCAACTGAAGTATCGACACCCATAGTCATCTGTACCTGGCTGTTACATGTTAAGAAAATAATAAGAAATGTATTTTTAACAAACAAATTATTTACATAAAACCCCTAAGCAAACGTATGATTATTTACCACTGAAAGAGGACATGCATAATACGGTCGGCCTGGAAAGGATTTCGTGGATTTCCGTTCTATAATAAATCCTCTATTACATCGACACCAGAAAGGATTTCCTTGGCTCACCTGACAATGTTATTATTAATTTAAATATAAACAATAATCAATCACTATGTTTACAACATAAATCATTAATCAATTATTTACAACATAAATCGGTAACCAGTCACTATGTTTATAATTATTTACAACATGAATCATTCACTATGTTTATAATTATTTACAACATGAATCATTAATCATTTACAATGTTTTGTATGTATATATTATTTACTAATTTGGTAGTCGATGCCTATATAATGATTCCCACTGGGATGCAGCATCGGATCTGTGCCTCCTCCATTGTGGGTGGAGTTGCGGAAGTGGAGAATTTTCGTCTAGCGTCAGAACAATGTAATGACCTACTTCGTTCCCCACACGGGCTATCACAAGGGGGTCAGTTCTTTGTGAGAAGTCTGGACCACTGATAAGCGGAAAACACGTATTCCAACCCCTGAGAGATATAAGTGCAACGGGTCGTCTAAATACTTCTGCAATAACCAACCCCGTGTTTGGCATGTCCATGTAGCGATCAGGCGGTGCATTTCCATTTTCGAACCAGTCTATTGTACGGCGAAGTTCGTTAAAACCATCTTCCCACCACAAACCCATGTAAACTTGCCAATTTAGGTCCATCTGTTGCAATAACATCTGCCTAACTTGGCGCCACAAATCTTGTTGTTGCCAAACATCATGGGCAACGCACCGAAACCCACAATTTCCGTCACCCACCACATTATATATACTGATTATGTATGGATGCCAAAAGACTGGAAGCATACCCATCAACATTTCGCTTTCTGCATCTCCATCGTACAACCTGTGTCTTATCGACAAAGGACTAGGACCCATGAAAGAACTATGTCGGGCAGGCTCTTTGTTGAAGTTCGGGACTTGTCTTGATCTTGTAGCGGTGCTTCTTCGGTGATTTACGGTTGGAACTTCATTCAAGTCCGGGACTTGTGTAGCCTTGCCCATTTTGTCCTTTGCGCTCGGACGTCCACGGGTATTTTTCTGAATAACAGGTTCCCGTGTGTCATCAGATGCAGGTTGGTATATCGATCTCAACTTCGTTAGCATATTATTCTTGACAAACGACGATGCTTTGGTAAAAACATTCCTGAATTGCCGAATGTCATCTCTAAACGAAGTATCATGATGATGATGATGATGATGATGATCATCATCATCATCATCATTACTGGAAGAGCCATCTTCAGGCGGTGGCCTATTGATATTAGGCCACGGAACATGTAGGGTTCTCCAAAAAATATTAACTTCTTCCAGTAGAATGGGGCGTCCTGAAATCATTAAAAGTAGTATATTATAATGCCGCCCGTAAATCACTGATATTAATGGGGAAAACAACTTGATAGTTATAAATTTACTTACCATGATATACATAGTATTGCATCTCGTGAAAGCATGGCAGTCCGTAATTTGTACGCAACTTATGGCTACAATTGTCTACGGTGATAGCCAGGTGGAGTTCTTTGTGCATGAGATTGAAAGCATGGTGAGAAACTTTATACCACAAATCTTGAAATAGTAGAAAATTACAATCATTTATTTTCTCGCCGATGCTTCTATTTAAACTCTCTTTTATCGAATTTTCTTGCGCAAATACAATCTTATCGATTGCACTCAACAACCTGTCTAAATTGGACTGTGTGCCGCCCAAATATAATTTCAACAACGCGTGGTGAGCCTCAACTCTACACGTTGTTGTCTGGCCGAAGGAGCGATATTCATCGGTGATGTATGAGACAAACATGTGTCTATAATCTCGCAGCCAGTTATCCAGATACTCAGCGATAGCTGAAAAAAAAAACAGTGAATTAATCAAAGGTCATTCGGGTGCTTATTAATTGAATAATAATAAAAAAAATATAATTAACAATTTAGTACGCGCATGGTTGACCAAGCGTTGTTGTAGACGCTCATATTGTTCCTCGAACAAGCGGCGTGTCGGAGCTTTAACCAACCTATCCCATCTCCTTTTAATGGATTCATACTCATCTATCCCACCGCATTTGTTTCTCATAAACTTCATCAAATTTTGCTCTATATGCCATCGACAGAGTAATTTGTGAGCGGTAGGAAATTCTGCTCTACATGCCCCAACCAACGCTAAATCTCTGTCGGTGACAATAACACGTGGGTAGTATCTTTCGTCTATCACCTCTTTTATGCGTTGCAATACCCACTGAAAATTATGCCCCTTTTCACCGTGTATAAAGCTGTACGCCATTGAAAATGTTTTATTCGTTGGTGTTACTCCTACAATTTCCAACAATGGCAATTTAAACATGGTAGTATTGTACGTGGAGTCCATCAGCATGATTTCAGGAAACGTACGCCATAGAGCATTCGAAGTGGGGTGAACAAAAAATAACTCCTCAAGCTCATTATGCTCATTCACCCTCGGGTAGTATGCATACCCTGAATCCACCAGATGCGAGTAAAGGACTTGAATTTGAGTTCTATCACCTACTCTGGCTCTCCGGAACTTATCAAGTGCGTTATATATAGTTCTAACGCTAGACACGTTATCCGGATTACGTCCCTTTATTGTCGAAAGTATATTACGTGGTGGTACGCTATACTCTGACAATTCTTTGACCAAACTCAACTCATCATCTTTTAATCGCATTGCATATGGCACACCATGCAACGACTCTAGCAACTCATGATTATGGCTATCACACTTCACCCTCAAAATCCAATTATATTGTGTTGCTCTATATTTTGCAACTAATCTGAATGGACAATTGCTTATTTTTGTTTTGGTTTTTCGTTTTCCACTACCGTGATATTCATAAATCCCGCCCTTTGTACACTTATAATTAATTTCGAACATCTGACCATTTTCTGATTTGGTTCTCTTTTTAACAATGACAAAACCGAGCCCCGAGGCTATATTTTGCACCCACTCAGTTACTTCCTCGTGAGAACGGAAAGCCTGAAAATACATAACAAATTTTATAAGACACTTTTTTTTAACTAATACTTTTTTAATACTTTCATAACAAATTTTACCTCTTGTCTGATAAATGGGCAATCCTCTGATACTTCCTCGCGATAACGAAAAGCCTGAAAATACAATTTTTTTTTCAACAAATACGTTATATTTACATTTTACAACCTTTTTTTTACTTTTCTTTTACAACTTACATTATGTTTCATTTACAAAGTAATCTTTTTTTTTACAAATGACAATTTTTTTTTTACAAATAATACATTTTGTTTACACAAATAAAACATTGATAAAAAAAAAATTTACAAATAAAACTTATACAATTTTTTTTTACAAATAAAACTTATACCCTTTATTACTAACCCTTTAAATAAAAAAAAAAAAAAAAAAAAAAGAGAAAACGCGTATACGCGTTTCTCTGACTAACTCACGCATACATCTGTCTCACTCTCTCTCTCTCTCTCATTATCATCACACAGACACTCAAAAGTTTTCTCTCACTCTCTCTCTCTCTATCTCATCTCTTTATCTAATGATCCATGGTAAGTTCTTGTTTTAATGTGATGTTCATGATGTTTATATCATGTTTGTTTGATGTTTATATTGAGTTAAATAAAAAAATGCGTTTTTTTTATTTACGGTTTGGGTGATTGTGTTCTGTGAGGGTGATTTTGTGATGTTTGTGTGATTCTTGGGTGATATTTGGGGTTAATTAAATGGATCTTTAACAAAAAATGAAAACGCCTAATTTTTTTTTAGGGTTTAGGTGATTGTGGTCTGTGATAGTGATTTTGTGATGTTTGTGTGATTCTTGGGGTTAATTAAATGGATCTTTAACAAAAAATGAAAACGCCTAATTTTTTTTAGGGTTTGGGTGATTGTGGTCTGTGATGGTGATTTTGTGATGTTTGTGTGATTCTTGGGTGATATTTGGGGTTAATTAAATGGATCTTTAACAAAAAATGAAAACGCCTATTTTTTTTTAAGGTTTGGGTGATTGTGGTCTGTGATGGTGATTTTGTGATGTTTGTGTGATTCTTGGGTGATATTTGGGGTTAATTAAATGGATCTTTAACAAAAAATGAAAACGCCTAATTTTTTTTTAGGGTTTGGGTGATTGTGGTCTGTGATGGTGATTTTGTCATGTTTGTGTGATTCTTGGGTGATATTTGGGGTTAATTAAATGGATCTTTAACAAAAAATGAAAACGCCTAATTTTTTTTTAGGGTTTGGGTGATTGTGGTCTGTGATGGTGATTTTGTGATGTTTGTGTGATTCTTGGGGTGATATTTGGGGTTAATTAAATGGATCTTTAACAAAAAATGAAAACGCCTAATTTTTTTTTAGGGTTTGGGTGATTGTGGTCTGTGATGGTGATTTTGTGATGTTTGTGTGATTCTTGGGTGATATTTGGGGTTAATTAAATGGATCTTTAACAAAAAATGAAAACGCCTATTTTTTTATTTTTTTTTAGGGTTTGGGTGATTGTGGTCTGTGATGGTGATTTTGTGATGTTTGTGTGATTCTTGGGTGATATTTGGGGTTAATTAAAAAAACCCTATGGTATAAGCAGTTACAAACTGCTTATGTGAGATAGTGATTATGTGATGTTATTGAAACTGCCAGAGTTGTGGGTGCAAAAGGGTAGGTTAACACCTTGATCTGCCACCATTGAGTGGTATGAATACCTGCTCTGGCCTACCCCAATCCATAGGATCTGTGTGGTTTCTTGTGAAACTGCTTATTGCTTATGATAAAAATGTGCTTATGTGCTTATTGAAACTGCCAGAGTTGTGTGGGTGCAAAAGGGTAGGTTAACACCTTGATCTGCCACCATTGAGTGGTATGAATACCTGCTCTGGCCTACCCCAGTCCACAGGCTCTGTGTGGTTTCTTGTCAAACTGCTTATTGCACACAAGCAGATTGCACACAGGCTCAGATTAGAACCGTTCTAACAGTACTTTATGGGTTGGGTTATTTCAACGGTGCCTAGTATTTTATATCAACCCTCCCTAGTTTTAGAGGGTTTGGAGATGAAAATAACAAACTGCTTATACGCTTGATAAGCAGTTTGTTATTTTAAGCTGATTTGAAAACTGTTTTTTTTTAAAAAAAAACTGGGATAAGGCAATGATGATTTAAGGTAAAAACATGATTTTATTTTGCAACCTTCGATGTTGCAGCCATAAATGATAATATGAAACTTATGATTCAAAATAAAAACATGATTTTGGCTTGGCATTTCCGAATGGACGGCAAAAAAATAATTCATTTTGCAACCTTCGATGTTGCAGCCATAAATGATAATATGAAACTTAATCTGAGCCTAATGTTAATAAAATACTAGGCACCGTTCTAATAACTCAACCCTTATTAATGTGTAAAGTTTCATTACCTCTGGTGATTGAGACATGTCGGCAGCTTAGGTATTTGTTGTTTCTTTGTGGTTTGTTACTTGCGGCTTGTGTTTCACTTGGCTTGTGTTATAACCCAACCCTATGTACTAGAGAGGGTTAATCTAAAAGACTTGGCACCGTCGAAATAACCCAACCCTATCTGTAACTTGTGTAACCTTCACTTGTTGTAACTTGTTGAACCTGCTTGTGGTAACTTGGGTGTACTTTGAAAATAATTTAGTTTGTGGTGAGAGTAACTTTGTGGTAATTTGTGAATTTGATACTGCCTTGTGGTGATGAGGCTGAGTATAAATTGGGAGGTTTCACTACCTACCACTTTGAGATTGTTCCCTTGTGACTTCCTGCAGTTTGGGAATCTTACTGCAGTTTGGGAATATTACTGTTGCTTTTGGTTTTTGGCTTGTGAACACTTGGGCAATCTAACTTGGTTGCTATCTGATCTGTGCACTTGTGTGCACCAGTTTGGGAATCTTACTGCAGTTTGGGAATATTACTGTTGCTTTTGGTATTTGCTTGTGAACACTTGGTTGCAATCTGGTATTGTGCAATCTGATCTGTGCACTTGTGTGCAATCTGCTGCACTTGGACAAAAAAAATTTCAAAAAAGGCGATGACGATTGGTTTTATAACCGAACGGCGCGACAAAGTGATATTTTTGTCACTTTGCAGCCTTCATATCCGAGCCTAATGGTTTTCTAAATTGGTGATGATGTTAATCTGAGCCTTTATGCAATCTGCTTGTGTGGTAATGCAATCTGCTTGTGTGATACTGCATTCTGCTTGTGTGATAATGCAATCTGCTTGTGTGATAATGCAATCTGCTTGTGTGCTTATGCACTTGGACAAAAAAAATGGCGATGACGATTGGTTTTATAACCGACCGGCACGGCAAAGTGATATTTTTATCACTTTGCAGCCGTCATATCTGAGCCTAACACTTTTTATCAATTGCGCAAATGTTTTTCTAAATCGGCGATGATGTTAATCTGAGCCTTTATGCAATCTGCTTGTTTGCTAAATCTGCTTGTGTGATAATGCAATCTGCTTGTGTGCTAATGCACTTGGACAAAAAAATAACTTAGGACTTGGACAAACCTTCTTGTGTGCTTATGCACTTGAACAAAAAAATGAAAAAACAGACTTGTGGACTTGTGTGTGTGCTGCACTTGGACAAAAAATGGAAAAAAAAACAGCAAAAAGACAAAAGTACTATGAACAGTAAAAATGAACAGTAAAAGTACAAAAAACAGAAAAAACAGTACCCTAAACTAGGGAGGGTTTGCAGGGGGGGGGGGGGGTTAGAGAGGGTATTAATAGTGTGACCCTTTTCTTTTTAAATGAAAGACCAGATTGTGACATTTTCTAAACATAATTTGTAGATGAAAACTGAAAAGGAAGGCACAAAGGTTAAGGCATAGGCTGGTCGGGGATTTGTCAAGGTGGAGGCAATTCATGCAAACACCCCAATGGTGGACCCTCTCAATTATTCCATATTAGTATTATCATCATCAAAATTAATGTAAAGAAAAACAAAATAAGAATGTTCATGACAATGGCTTTGCTTTCTGTTTTCGGATTTATGTGATTATGATTTATGTCTGAATAGTCAATTTTCTGTTGTTTTCATATGGTTTTATTTAATATCATTACTTAACATGGTCTTTTAGTAATGTCGATAAAGATAAATACTACTCATATGTTACTATACGTCCTTACCACTCTTTTAACGTTTAAAGTTGGTGGCTAGACGATGCGAACGAACCCATAAGGTTTGATAGACGGTATATTTTGCATATAGGAAGCATATTTATTGGACGATAACATATTGCACGACCTTGCTGTGGCGACCGACTTGCACATCACCTACACACAGTACTTTAGCATAAGAGGACTGGATATGTCACCATTCGGGTTCATTGCCTTAACCATGCACACCAGAATTAAGATCATGACAATTTGGCAACGAATATATGGTCATTGTGAATGAGACTTCAAAGTGCAGCCACGTACAAATGAGAAATCAGAGTAAACCAATGATAGTAAGTGTGTCGAATGAAGGTGTTATCAAGGACGATAATTTTTTTCTTTCTATTTCTTTATTTTTATTTTGTAAAAGAATAATTTTTAAATTTTTTGAACAATTTTGTAAAAGAATTGAGTAATTATATTCTCACTATCTTTCTCAAGTTTTCTTCCTTTCCGTATGTATACTCATACACATAGTCGGCACATACGAAGGCCAAGTGTATGTTGTTTATTAACCGATGTTTCTTGAATTATTAGTTATTGATTTTATCTCATTAGCAATCTATAAATTTTTGAACAATTAGCAATCCGCTAGTATATTACAATGACTGGAAAAGGGAAAATCTGCATGGGATATTCAAAATGTTGGAACTCTTAGATATTAGAGTAAGGGGTATCATCACATGTTGTTTGTGTGTCGTTTGTGTCAAATTGGCGCATCTTGACTTTTCGCATTTTACATGCACACACAAAAAATACCCCCTCTACCATGGCTTGACCATTTACGTGTTGTTTCACAGTTTTTGAGCCCTACCACATTTTTATTTTTCAAACAAACTAAACTTTTTATTAATTTAAGAAAATATACATAGTTTACTATATGAAATTTAAAAATTAAAAAATACTACTAAAAAACATACATATCTTACGAACTAAATTTCCAACCCAACTACAACATTTATCATAAGAAATTTGGGCGCTCTTTTGTATCAGTAAAAATTAGTCTAACCTAAATTTAATAAAAACCCAACTCCTTTTTAACCCTAAACTCAAAGATATAAATATGATACAAATACGCTAATCTCATTTACACTTTGTAGTCGCACTAGAATTCTCTCCATCTTCCTCCTTTCATATTCACTTCCAAATACCTCAAAAAAAAAAAAAAAAAAAAAAAAAAAAAAAAAGCATTTGGCGAGCGTGAGTTAAATGGCACAAGGGCGCGATGAGGGTGTAGTGTGGTCACGCAAAAATGGTGGCACAATAAGAGTGTGGTGTGGTCACGCAAAAATAGTGGCGCTATTTGAAGTGTCTGGGAATGGCACGACCCAAATGTGATGATACCCTTTTGCTCTTATATACCAATCATTGGATATGAGTCCATTACATCTTGCTAATGGTATCCAAGTAACTAAATTGAATTATTAAAGTCAAATATGATCCAAACGACTTTTCAATCAATCTAAAACTAGAAGTTTTACGTGGCTTAATCATCAAATCTTAGCCATGAACGTATATAAACATTTTCTAAGGTAGGTTACCTTTTTGACTAAGAAAGTGACATACACAACAATCATTTATAGAGTTTGCATGTTGATTAGATGGTTACGTAACTTGTTTTAACAATCTATAAGTTGTCTTCCAACAAGATGGTGTTGTTGATTTTTAATTAGGCTAATAAGATTAATTTAATATTGTTAATTAGATATTCACGATATTATGACTCAACGTGTTATAGTTTTGGTTGGTTGCTTAGAAATGTATTTCCTGCTATCTAATTTGCGTGTGTGTCCCCCAAATTGTCATTATATATTTGTTTTAACATAATAATTCATGTACGACAATCTACAATAACACGTTTCAGCTAAAGATTTTGGCCGTCACTTAATCAATAACTTAGAAAAATATATTTAAAATTTAAACCTTTAAAACATATCCTGATGTACATGCTATAAATGTACGTAGAATCGTAAATGTTTTGCATTAAGAATTGAACTTTTGAAATAACAAAGAGAGCCGTGCTTTGCAAATGACTAGCACGGTACCACGCGTTGTGTCGGCGAATACATTGTAATCAAAAAAATTGACTAGTAATTTTCTTCAATCACATATATTTCGTGATAATAATTTTATGCAAGACGAGAATTTTAAAGAATAACTTTATCACACATTATTTCATATTAAAATGCCAAGCATACGTGCATCACGATATAATGGCGATACCAAAACGTTAGCCAGTAGTATTATGAAGTTATGAGTTACAATATTATATAACGTGTAAACATAGAGAATCTTTGTGCTTTATATGTTTACACGTTTTTATTATAGATCATTTAAAAATCTTCGTACTTTGACGTGTACGATTTTTATCAATCGAATTTTTTGCAAAATGATTAGGTTCTCACAAAACTTGTACTAAAATACATAAATGATAGATGTTTCTTGAATATGCAAATTTTATAAAAATTAAATATCGAAACCAAACAAAAAGTTAGCATTAAACTAACATTAATGAATGCTCTAAATAAATATGTGTAAAACAATGGTTATTTAATGTATTTATACATAGCATTAATCATTTGTACATGGTGCATATTAAGTTGTATTGCTTAAAATTAAGGCATTTAATGAAAGAAAATGTGTTTCTCCATAGATGTTTAGATAATTCAATTTTTAGTTTTCTAAATGATAACGTTGTCTTATCAAGAGAAAAAAAAAACAGAGAAACCAAATTGAATATTATTGCATTGGGAGCTTGATATAACAGAATTATGACTGATTACATTTAGCATAAAGCATATGTCACGAGTTTAAACATGTTTTCGCGTCGTTTTAATCATAATTTTACGTGATTTATCTCGGCTACACTAGCAGATGTGCTCTGATCGACTTACCTATTGTTTTTGTAGAACGAGAAATAATCTTCAAGATAGCCTTGTGGTAAGAGAACGCGAAAGTCTCACAAAATAACTGAGCTCAACTTCATTGAATGCACGTCTTAAAATAGCCAGATAAGATAATCTGAAAAAGAGCCACAAAAATACTGCTCCTTCCGTCTCAAAATTATCATCTACCGACAAAAAACACACAGTTTAGGAAAAATGCATGTATTACTGCATTGATTTTCTGCAAAAAGCAAAAATAATTGAACCTTTTGACAATTATTTAATGCTTGCATTTAAGTTTGGAAATAATAATTTTAATTGGAGGCAATACGGTAAACTTAAACAGTTTCAACTTCTATTTATAGTAAGGTTGAGCATGGCTGCAAACCCGAGTCAGACCGACGAAAATGAGACTGAATCAAAAACCGATTTGGCCCAAAACATTGACCGAGGATCAAACCAAAATATGTTCGGTCCAACTCGATCGGTTCGTTTCATCGATACGGTCCGATCCAACAAAACATATTGATGGGTTTGTGTAAATCCGGACTGAACTCCGGACCGAGAACCGAAATTGATAGAAAGTTGGACAGAGGACCGAACTAAAATACGTTCGATCTATTCCAGTTTATCTGTTCGATATAATTCGCGATCTGTTATGCTCAACCCTCTTATAACAGTGAACAATATTTTTGAAGAATAACCCAAAAAATAAAATAAAAATAGAGAATAACACTGAGACGGAGAGACATACTTATATATTTAAGAAAGTACTCGAGTTTTCTCAAATTTGCTTAAGAGCACAAGGTATGAGGTGTCATTGGTGTGCCAACAATATCAGCTAACATGCCAAACTTGTGCCAAATGCACACTTTTATGTTTTGAGCCAATGCACTAACTCAAGTCAAATGCATCTTGTGTGTGTGTGTGTTTTTTTTTTTTTTTTTTTTTTTTTTAAATTGTGAGTGGGTGGTATATTTGGTAGGGTATTTTAGGGGGCCTACAGGTGATGTTAGTGGTGTGTTATGAGGAATGATTGTTTGAGTTATTGATGTGTTATTGGGAAGTATATGATATGGCACTGAAATACCATACCAATAACATGTTATTGGGTCTTTACATACCTTTGCTCTAAACATGAAAATCCTCTCTATTATTACTCCATAAAATTTTGAGAGAAAAAAAAGATTGGAATAAAAATATCAAGTTCTACGGCCCTCACACTTCATGGAAAAAACATTTCCAACCATAAAAAAATAATCAAAAAGTTTAATCCAATTAATTTATTCATTTTTTAGCAACCTCATCTCCGCCTCCTTGACGGCCTAAAACCTAATTTAAATATTATTATGTTATTCACGGCTCTCATTTCAATTAATTAAACAAAAAAGGTTCTCGTCATCGTTGCATGTGATCTGTTTGAATTAATTATTCATTTCTCACATGAATCATTATATTCATACACATATACATAACGTGTATATTCTTCATTTTTACAGGTTTCCGATTGCAAGTAACCGTTTCCGCCTTTTTCGGATGTATTCAGGTTGTATTAATTAATTTTTATATAATTTTATTCATTTTTATGTTTCTGTTATATTAGGCCTGTGATTCAGTTCATAAGTAGCATTATATAGTTATTCGATACCGTAACCAATTCCAATTTTAATATCTCATATAGCTGTTGGAGCGTTTTCGATTCGTTTAAGGTTGTTGTGTAATTTTGTGCGAAATTAGGCCTGAAAGTAGCATTTTGTAGTGATTCGTGACTCTGTGTACTCGATATCTTTATTTGTGGAAATTAGGTGTTTGATCTAGCTCATAAGTAGTACGTAGTAGCAGGTTATAGTTATACGTATATCTGATATCATAATCATTTAGTAATTATTGATTTGATATAGTAGTAAACAGAGCGGTTTTCGTTCTTTTTATCCGTTTAAGGCTGTGATGTTAACTTATGTGAAAATCAGGCGTTTGATTTATAAGTAGCATGTTATAGTTTATCATATGTTCAAATACAGTATTAGATTAGCACTTACTTGAATTTGAATATATGAGTACATGATATAGTTGTTGGAGAGTAAATAAAGCGGTTGTCGGTTTTTGCGATTCATTTATGGTTGTCGGTCGGTTTGAGGTTGTTTTGTTAAAAATGTGTGAGAATTAGGCTTTTGATTTAGTTCATAAGCAGATTTTATAGTTATTCGAATTTTCGATATTGTAATTATATAATTTGATATAGTTGTTGAAGAGTAAACAAAGCGGTTTTCGTTTTTTTTTTTTTTTTTTTTTAATCCCTTTAAGGTTGTTGTGTTAATTATATGTGAAAATTAGGCCTTTGATATAGTTTAAAAGTAGCATTATTTAGTTATTCGTATATTCGATATCATGATTAATTTGTACTTCTAATTTGATATTGTTGCAGTTGCTGAAGAGTAAACAAAGCAGTTTCGTTCGTTTTTCGATTGGTTTAAGGGTGTTGGATGAGGTTTGGAACAAATGAGAATAACATAATGAGTGGTACAAGAAAAGTTCTTATTTGTAATGGATACACCGGAAGAAAAACCGTTAGGTAATTTAATAGGTAACTTAAGATCATGGATCCCTCGGCGTTCTGAGCCGGCTAATGTGTCGAGGGACTTTTGGATGCCCGATCAGAGCTGTCGAGTGTGCTACGAGTGTGATTCACAATTTACATTGTTTAACAGAAGACATCATTGTCGTCTTTGCGGACGTGTTTTTTGTGCCAGGTGTACTAATAATTGGATTCCGGCGAGACCTAGTGATCAGAATATTGTTAGGGAGGATAGCGAAAAGCTTAGGGCGTGTAATTATTGTTTTAAGCAATGGCAGCAAGGCGGTTTAGCTGCCTCTGCTGAGAATGGAGTGCAAGAGTCGAGTTTGGATCTTAGCACATCGCCTTCTGCCAGTCTTATTAGTTCGAAATCTAGCTGTACTGGTGATAGTAGCAGTGTTACGTTTACTTCTGTGCCACAGTCGGTTTCCTCTTATCGTCATACCCATTATCCTACAGAATTCGGTGAGCAGCAACCTGGGGTAATGGAAACAAATTTAGACGAGCATAATGAAATGCTACTGGATGCCGTTGCTCAGTCTGCTGGCGACTTCAGTTGTTTCACCAACAGGTCCTTATTTTTGTACCGTCTATATTCATTTTCAAATTTTGTTTGTTTTAGTTAGTTAATTGTGTGTGTTTATGGATAACAGGGGTGATGAATTTGACGAAGAATATGCTTACCAACTAGCCGCTGGTGAACGGCATTTATTACATATTGAAAATGGTTATTATGACGAGTTACAAATGGATGATATGGACAACGGTTATGAATCTGATAAAGTGCAACCGGAAGGACAAACTGCTGATGCAAAAAATGTAGATAGTTCATTAACAAATGCTCAACAGCTTGAGAAAAAAGAGGATGTAAATGATGTTAGTGACGAATGTGAAGCCGAAGCACCAAGCTCGTCTTCAATATATGCTACAACACAACCACAAGATGTTCCCGAGCCTGTGGATTTTGAGAACAACGGGGTCTTATGGTTGCCTCCTGAACCGGAAGATGAAGAGGATGAAAGGGAAGCTCTTTTGTTTGATGACGATGATGGTGATGTGGACGCTGCTGGAGAATGGGGATATTTACGTTCTTCTAGTAATCTCGGAACCGGGGATTGTCGTAGTAGGGAAAAGTCAAATGAAGAGCACAAGAAAGCTATGAAGAATGTCGTTGATGGGCATTTTAGGGCTTTAGTATCTCAGTTGTTGCAAGTTGAGAATCTCCTTGGTGACGATGATGAAGATGATAAAGATAGTTGGTTAGAAATAATTACGTCTTTGTCGTGGGAAGCTGCTTCGTTGTTGAAACCTGATACAAGTAAAGGTGGCGGGATGGACCCTGGAGGATATGTTAAGATTAAATGTTTAGCCTCTGGGCTTCGTACAGACAGGTGAGAATACGTTCTTATGCAAGGTGGTATGTTAGTGTAGAGTGTTTCTTATGGATACCAAATATGTTAAAAGACCATATAACTATTAGAAGCTAGTAAAGATATATTAGGTTGAACCTCATTTAGAAGTTAAATTTGAATTCCTTTGATAGGTTTGAGAATTTAACTGTCAGTACCTCATAGCTGATATGTTAGTAGTCAATGCCTCATGGTGTGAGTTTGATTTCCTACTTATGCTGTACATATGCTACCAGTGCATCGAATCATATAAATTACATGAACATGACCACTGTTATACCTATATGGCTCCATAGAATACTTACACGAGGATAGTAACTATGCTTGGTATTTGTGATGGATAAATTGTGGAAGGGGATCGTCAATATAGACCTCTATTCATTTCGTGTTCTCTTAAGGAGTATCGAGTAGACACACATAATTCTGCTATTAACATATCATCATGCTCTTGTTTTTCTTCCTTCCCATTTAAAGTTTATATAATTACGTTCTTCTATTATTTTGGTATATTTTTCAGTATCGTGGTGAGAGGAGTTGTTTGTAAGAAAAATGTTGCTCATAGACGGATGACATCAAGAATAGAGAAGCCTCGTTTCTTACTTCTTGGAGGTGCTCTTGAGTATCAGCGTGTTTCTAACCACTTATCAAGTTTTGATACTCTGCTGCAGCAGGTAACAGTTTGTTTTATTCCCATATACCCCATGAAGCTTCCAGTTTTAGCTTTGTTAATTTAGTATTTTCTATATGTAGGAAATGGATCATCTAAAGATGGCTGTGGCAAAGATAGATGCACACCAGCCGGATGTTCTATTGGTTGAAAAATCAGTTTCGCGATATGCACAAGAATACCTTCTTGCAAAAGATATATCTCTTGTGTTGAATATCAAAAGGCCACTTCTGGAGCGAATAGCTCGGTGCACAGGCGCTCAGATAGTTCCTTCAATCGACCATCTATCGTCTCAGAAGTTGGGATACTCTGATATGTTTCGTGTTCAAAGGTTCCAGGAAGAGCATGGAACTGCTGGACAAGCTGGCAAGAAGCTCGTGAAGACACTTATGTACTTTGAAGGGTGTCCAAAGCCATTTGGTTGCACGGTAAGTGATTAAAAAGAAAAAAGGATTAGCTTTTTGAGTAGTTTTTTTTTTTTTTTCTTATAAAATATATTGATTGGAATTTTCAGATATTACTTAGAGGTGCGAGTGGTGACGAGTTGAAGAAAGTGAAACACGTCGTCCAGTATGGTGTTTTTGCTGCTTATCATTTGGCATTAGAGACATCTTTTCTTGCTGATGAAGGAGCCTCCCTGCCAGAGCTCCCATTGAATGCTGCTGCACTAACAGTCGCACTTCCTGACAAACCATCAACTATTGATCGGTCAATTTCAACAATTCCTGGTTTTACTGTCCCCACGAATGAGAAACCCTCTCAGGCTGCCCCCGAGACACACAATGTCTCCATGTCAGAGATGTTCTCTATCATTAGCCAAAAGTCCGAACTCGGTCCAAATGCTTCAAAGCCCACATCATTCTTGTCCTCAGTTGCATCTGCAAAATTTGATGCACGTAAGGAGATAGATGCATTAGTTTCAAATTGTTTTGAGCCTTCAAAGGAAAGCTCTGACAATAGTAAGAATACCATTAGTGCGGACCGTGCAACTGCAGAGGGATTATCTCTTAAGTTGGAGGCGAGGACTGGCAAAGATGATGCTGCCACTACACCAAAGGAAGAGTTCCCTCCTTCACCTTCAGATCACCAGAGTATTTTGGTTTCCTTGTCATCCCGGTGTGTGTGGAAAGGAACCGTCTGTGAGCGGTCTCACCTTTTTCGCATCAAGTATTATGGCAACTTTGATAAACCACTAGGCCGGTTTCTTCGAGACGATTTGTTCGATCAAGTATGCCCTTAAAAAATCTCACACACACAAATACACACAATCGCACACACTTACTATATGTTGTTGGTTTACAGGGTTATAGATGCAGATCATGTGAGATGCCATCAGAAGCACATGTACAATGTTACACTCATAGACAAGGAACCCTAACGATATCTGTAAAGAAGTTGCCTGAATTTTTGTTGCCAGGGGAAAAGGAGGGTAAAATTTGGATGTGGCACAGGTGTTTGAGATGTCCACGGATTGGCGGTTTCCCTCCTGCAACTCGAAGAATAGTGATGTCAGATGCAGCATGGGGTCTATCCTTTGGGAAGTTTTTAGAACTCAGTTTCTCCAACCATGCAGCTGCCAGCAGGGTTGCTAGCTGTGGTCATTCTCTCCATCGGGATTGTTTACGTTTTTACGGGTACTTCTTTAGAAAACCGTTCAACTTTTTCTGGGTTAATAATTATTTTATCCTCAAACTTTCATCTAGTTGACTAATTTATCCGTTGAAAAATATTTGATAATGTTTTCATTCATAAGTTTTTTCTTCATTGTATGATATTATTACTTTTATTATTATCACTTTCTTAGTTAAAAAATATACATCTTTGAATAAAACAAAAAAAGAATTATGGGGTGAAACAAAGAAAAAAAAAGAGTTGCCCATATAATTGTTTCCGATAAAATACAATTGGTAAACTTCCATATAGGTGAAAGTTTGAGGGTTAAATCATTACGGAGTGTTGACCTCTTTTCCCCTTAACTATATTCTGTATTGTAAATGTGATGGTTTGCATATGCAGCTTCGGGAAAATGGTTGCCTGCTTTCGTTATGCGTCTATTGATGTCCATTCTGTCTTCCTTCCTCCTCATAAACTTGAGTTTAAATACGAGAATCGGGAGTGGATTCAGCATGAAGTGGACGAGGTTTGATTATTAAGCTACACGAGTATTCATTGCAATATGACTCTCTCATTCTAATTCTGTGCTTGAACAGGTTGTATACCGGTCGGAGCTATTATTTTCAGAAATTCTAAACGCTCTGAGCCATCTGGCAGAGAAGAAACGGCAAGTGGCAGATTTGAAAGTTATGTTACTAAAGGAAAAAGCAGAGTTTGAGGTATTTTAGGGATATACATCTCATTGACTTTTTTGAGTGTGGCAATACGGTTGATACCTTTTGAACATGTATATTCTGATCTAGATCCAGAAATCGCAGATAAATTCGCGATTCACTTATAATTCGCAAATCACTTCAAATTCTCGAAAAACTTGGTTATGTACCTTTACATGCTCAAGAATCACAAAGTTTATATGTAATTTAGGGGTCTAGATCCGGAAATGCATGATCATAATGTATATCAATTGCAAGACTCCGGCACCTTAAAGAGTCAATAATGCAATATTCCCTTTTTCTAGCACACCTGGTTCACCGAGTGCATATACACTTTGTGATGCTCTTGCAGGAATCATTGCAAAAGATTTCAAATCAGGAGGTGAAGAGTGGACAGTCTTCAGTTGTTGATATTCTTGAGATCAACCGCCTACGGAGGCAGCTTCTCTTCCAATCATATGTGTGGGACCATCGACTGGTGCATGCATCTAATGCTGTTAGCAATAGCCCCCGAGCCGACCTAGATGAATTCGAATCAGTACATGAAGATAAGCCAAATGAAATACATGTTGACACAAAGTTAAATGTTGATACATGTAATGTTTCAGATGTTGGTGAGACTAATGAAAATGGAACATGCGTTGACATGAACCAGTCTGAAGTGGCGAGTAAAGAAAGCGAAAGTTCAAGTCCAGTGGAAGAAAATGAGTCCGTTGATCCAGTGCTATCCAATGTATGTGTCCGTAGAGCGGTTTCTGAAGGGCAGTTTCCGGTTATGGCAAGCTTGTCTGACACTCTTGAAGCTGCTTGGACAGGTAATCATCAAATGGATACCGCTTCGTTATTATCTGATTCTGATCTCAACGATCCCGATAAGTTTGATAAGGGAGATCGTACAGAAGATCAAGGTGGGACCGGGACTAAATCGTCACTTCTATCACCTGTATTGTCTAACAAAGGTTCCGAAAGTATGGAAGATTCAACAAGCTGGTTAGGTGTGCCGTTTCTCAATTTCTATCGTTCGTTAAACAAAAACTTCGTAGCAACCAATCAGAAACTCAATACACTCCACGGTTATAATCCCGTCTATATCTCGTCATTTCGGGAATCGGAACTCCAAGGTGGGGCTAGGTTGCTTTTAGCTGTGGGAATTAATGACACAGTAATACCCGTGTATGATGATGAACCCACTAGTATCATATCGTACTCGTTACTTTCACCTGATTATATCGCACAGGTGTCTGACGAGTTTGAGAGACCAAAAGATGGCGGGGATTCTATGTTTTCTTCACACTCTGCTGATTCTGCGGCGTTTCAGTCATTTAGTAATTATGATGGAATGGCATTGGAATCTTTTAAAAGTTTTGGGGACGATGGTATCTTATCTCGTTCTTCACTAATGTCAGATCCTCTATCCCAAACAAAATCGTTGCATTCACGAGTTGAGTTTACAGATGATAGTCCTCTTGGTAAAGTAAAATACACGGTGACTGCTTACTACGCGAAGCGATTTGAAGGGCTGAGGAGGATATGTTGCCCTTCTGAAATGGATTATATAAGGTCTTTGAGCCGTTGTAAGAAGTGGGGGGCCCAAGGTGGTAAGAGCAACGTCTTCTTTGCTAAAACGTTAGATGATCGGTTCATCATAAAACAGGTTACAAAGACTGAGCTGGAGTCATTTATTAAGTTTGCTCCTGCGTACTTCAAGTATCTTTCTGAATCAATTATCACCGGTAGTCCTACATGCCTGGCAAAGATTTTGGGCATTTATCAGGTAAGTTTTGTTTATAAGGTTATTTGCATAAAACACCAACATACGTTTTCAGTTATCCCAGTTTAGTCACTAATTATTTTTGCACATTTGGGTAATAAAAAAATGATTTTGTGTCTCGTTTGGGTCTTTTAGTGTTCTGTAGTCTTAGTATTTTGGGTTAATGTCTTAAAATAGGCATGTACTCTCCTAATGAGCCGTTTTAGTTGTTGGAGTGTTATTTATCCGATTTTCAATCGGGAATCGGCATGATCAGTCTCAAGTTTTCTAACATGGCATAAGTTACACTCTAATGTTGACATGTTTTTTGTTGACACGTTACGGAGAAGGGGAAAACAAGGAAAATAAATATTCGCATTCAAATCAATTTTTTTACCAAAAAATTCTCCACAAAATAGAAAATCTGCATCTCCTAATCTAACATGGAATACTACAAAACACATTTTTGATGTTTTTATTGTTGCCTTTGTAATCCAACACTCCTCTTTCCTTTCTTTTAAATAGAAAATAAAACATCCTTTGAATGCCTTTTCCAACTTTATAACAGTTTTGTGGAGATAAAAATCACCTCCCTTTTTTTCTCCAACTAAATGCAACCGTATGTTCACGTTTTTTTTTTCTTCTTATTTTTGCATTTACGGTACATTAGGAAAAGTACATGTCAATTTCGCGACAGTAACCTGGGTATTTTTGTATAAATTCGAACGCTATATATAGATATAGCATTTTTATATAAAATTACCATTTTGCAAAATCGGGTTTTTGGTTACAAAATGACATAAACGGACATAAAGCAGCCATGTATCAATGAGTGACATGTACGGTATGAAGTACAACAAGCGGGACAAATCAAATATTAAGTTGGTATCTTATGCCAGCAACCGTGTTCTCTGCTGTTTTTTTATCTGTGTGTAATATTTTCAATTTTGTTGGAATCTTATGTAGGTAACCACTAAAAATATGAAAGGGGGGAAAGAAACCAAAATGGATGTCCTGATTATGGAGAATCTTTTGTACGGAAGGAATTTAACACGGCTTTATGATCTTAAAGGATCATCAAGGTCACGGTATAACCCTGATGTTAATGGAAGCAACAAGGTTTTGCTGGATCAGAATTTGATTGAAGCAATGCCTACTTCTCCAATATTTGTTGGCAACAAGGCAAAACGATTGTTGGAAAGAGCTGTCTGGAACGATACTGCTTTTCTTGCTGTAAGTTTACTTTTTTCATATGTTTTATAAACTGTTCATTCCATGGCCATGCGATTTCTTTTTTCATTCATCATGAAAATTGGAACTTTAGCTAAATTATTTATTTTCTGTTGTCCAAAATTAACTAGAAAATACAACTTTTTATCTTTCTCTAATACAGTTTTTTATAAGTTTCAAGTTAAAAGTCATTTTGATAATTGAATATAATGATCCGTTACAAAACGTTGTTAATAAATGTCAATCTATATTTTTGTTTTTAGTTAATCCAGTCTGTAATTCTGTTACTAATCACAAATGCTGACTCCATGGTTGCAGTCGGTGGATGTAATGGACTATTCTTTGCTGGTTGGGGTAGATGAACAAAACCACGAACTTGTTCTTGGTATTATAGACTTCATGAGACAGTATACATGGGACAAGCACTTAGAAACATGGGTGAAGGCTTCGGGTATCCTAGGTGGGCCCAAGAACGCGTCTCCAACAGTGATTTCTCCGAAGCAGTACAAGAAAAGATTCAGGAAAGCTATGACAACGTATTTCTTGATGGTCCCTGATCAATGGTCTCCTCCGACTATTATCCGTAGCAGGTCCCAAACGGAACTTGACGATACTAATAGCCAATGTGGGACTTCTGCTGCTGCTGATTGATGCTGTAAATCATTTTGCATTGTATATTTATTTCAATTAATATCCATTTCACCCCTACATATAAGTTTAGTTGTATTCATTTTTGAGCAGCCTTGTATTCCTAAAAGGACGAGAATCTCGTCCTTAAACAGGTTGCTACAAAGTCTTGCATGTTCATATCAAGGTTTTGTTTTAGGAGATCCTGCGGGGTGTCATATTGTTTTATTATTTAACATTGCAAATATGTTCATTGTAAATCACTTGTCACATGTTTCTATCTATCGAAATGTATATTGATTGCCGATGATTCATTTGCATGTCGCCTATGTCGTAGTTACTATGTTTACTGATTTTGGAGATTCAAGGGATGTTGTTTGCACCAAAAAGACACTTAGAAAGAAATGTAATTGCGCCGCATTAGCCGTTAAATGTGCATATATGATATAGTGCTCCATAGTGGGGTAGTTGCTAATTGCTATGGTTCTCGAAAAATCCCTTGTAAAATGACTGTTTTGACAGTGACTTATGTGATTACTACATTTTTTATGTCATGTAATGAGTTTATGGTATTTGTTTACATGGAAACTGATAGTGAGAGTAACTATAAAAACAATATTACCTTCTGATTAAAAAGTCATTTTACATGTAAAACATTCAGATAAAAAGTCTTGTATTATTTGATTATAGTTACTTTGATATCAATAAAGAGTGAGAAACACAACCTTTAGATTGAAAAGGAAAGGGAAACTAAAAGCTATGAAAAAGATGTTGCAACATAGAACTTAATTTTATTTCACACACATATATATACATGTACATATAAATCCCTTTCCAAAGGACATTCATGGTGTATAACTTCCTGTCTGCATAAAAATAATATTTACAGGAATGTTTTCTTCATGTCAGATCAATTATTTAACCATGGTATGTAGACAAGTTAGGAGTATCTTCAACACGTTAGTTAAGTTTACCATCATCAATAACTTGAAGCCAACTTCTATTTAGAAGATCAAGAATATCTTGATTCACCCTGTACAGTCAGAATTTCAAAACAAATGGTTATTATACTAGTTACATTATTAAAGTAGTACTACTATAAAACAAGAAAGTTCACCTTTGATAACAAGAAAATCTTGAAACACCTTGATGAAGACGAGGTCCTTCATCAAATCCTTCACATATTAATTCTCCTTTATCATCTATATAACATAGTATCCCTCTAGACTTATCTTCAAAAACCTATAACAAAAAGGGTCTCTAACTTTATACATATAACATAAAAATAAGAAAAAAAATATTGGAAAGTAAAAGCATACCTTTTGTATCTTTTTGGACCGAATGAGAGATGAAGATGTGTTTTGTGAGTCTCTATTTGCAAGCATTGAGATCTTTCTTGATCTTTTCTTGATGGGATTAGGAGCATGATGATGATGAGTTAAGAATAAAGGTGATGAAGTGATGATACTTGATGCCATTTGATGTTGTTATTGGTCTATTATTGGAAGAAAGAGAGTGTTAAGAACTATGGAGATCATATTGTGATGGCCTTAAACTATATAGTATTAGAGAACCAAAAAGTATAATGTCTTAGGATTGACTTCTTGTGCTTTGCCATCATTAGGTAGCAGATTTCTAGTATTAGAAGACTTTTAGTCTTTTTGTTTTGTAATGTTACTTGACATAACTTAGTTTGAGCTACTTTGTATCTTGTTGTAGCATCTAAAGTTGGTATATTGTTCTTGAGTAATGCTACAATCACAAAAAAACATCCATTAAATGAGTTATCAGTGAATAATTAGTGTAATTTGATATAGTTTCTTTCTCTTTTCTCTGATTAAGCCAATCATTCCCTGACATCTCATTTTGTGAATCACTTTGTGAATGTTTTTTTTTATGAATGTAGCATTTCTCGTTGTTCTTTTAGTGTCCGTATCAATTTTGGTTATGTCTAAATCAAATCCATATTTAATCATTAACAATTATCTTTCTATATCGAAACCAACATATACTATGTAGACCAACAAAACATATTCTGAACATCACAAGGTTTGTGGCGGGAAATGTCATTTGTTGTTGTACTTAAGTAGTTTGCAAAGCAAACTTTGATGATGTAGGAATTAGCTTATCTTGATCCAATATCTGAATTGTAAATCTACAAAGACTATATTATACAAAGTTGAAATTCATACCCATCTAGATTATCTTGATGCATTTACAATGTATGGTATACAACATGATTATTGATTTGTAAAATGAAACAAGTGAATAAGGTTGTACTAGTATTTTTTAGAGAATATAAGTTGCATTATTGGGTGGGAAATTGTATTAGTAATTTTTTAAGAATATGGGTGGGGTATAGGCTTATCTCCACACTGTTGATGTGACATTTTGGAATTATAAACTTTGGTTTTGTATGTCATAATTTTTATCGAGTGGTCATAAATTAATTTTCTTTTAATAATATCTACTTGGTCTTGTTTAAGTCTATATAATCAAGTTTCTCGACATATACACAATATGACAATAGTGACTCTTATCTTATAAAGTAATAACTTGATGATATGATGTGATAAATGAGACTAAGGTGACGTTTGGTTTGTTATCTGGAATGATAATCGGTATTGATTTAATATAGAGGCGGAATAGGAATGACTATAAGTTGAGGTATCAATCTCATAAATATTGTTTGGTATGATAATTAGATAAAAAGTATAGTATAAATTATGTGAAGGGAAGTGGTGGGCCCGGGAATGAAACAATCATATACTACCATTTTGGTGCCTATCAAGTATGGAATAAATTTGTATATCACTTCTACTTTTGATTGTCATTCCGAGATACCAAACACTTTGAATCGGAATGATATTCATTCCTCCATTCCAATTGGGGATACCAAACGCACCTATCTTCAAAACTCATACGTGGTTGGCTAAATTTTAGTGTATAATTTTCGCCACTTACTTTTCTTGTCTTTGTTAAAACGTCTTCGTTGTAGTAATGTCCAATCAATAAGAAGTTTTGCTTTTGTTTGTACAAGATATTTATAGAGTAAAAATGGAGCAAAACATACCAAATAATGGATGTTGAAGATTGGAATTTTAGATTACATGACAATCGACACCAAATTAATTGATCTCAAATAAAAGAAATTTTTATTTGATTATCTTTATTTTGATGCTTACTAATGGATAAATCTTCATCATCCATCTATTTTGATCTAATGGTAGATATTAATCTAAGATTTAATATGTTTAACCTTAATTTTCTCAACTATATAACGCCTTTTCCATTTTTTTTTTTTTTTTTCACACAGTTACTGTGTGTTTTCCTTCCAACCAGCTCTCATCATTTCCCTCCAAAAAGTAATTATTCCAATCAACTATTACCATTTGATCATCACGAGTTGGATCACTATCACCATTCCAATCATCATCTTATCATCACCTCCCGATCATATCATCCTTTTTTATGTCTTCTTTTGATTTGAATGAACCGTTTGTTTCAGAAGCTGATTTGATTGATGTTGTTGCGGTTGATAATGTTGTTGATCGGTTGTTAATTATGTGGATCAAGTGTTAACATTCCTTCTTATTAAGTTGCACACCAAGTGTTTGATGAAATATGTGAGTGAAAAATGTTTGATAATCTTGTTATCTGCTCATATAATTCTGCTTATTAATTAAGTTATTAGTTGAATTTTTGTTTTTAACTGCATTTGAATGCTATTTTTATGTCTGATTATTGTTTTGAATCTGCTATGTATCGTACGTGTAGTATCACCAGTGATATCTGAAGGTGAACTGTATATGTGTATTATCATTAGTGATATTTGTATTATCACTTGTGAAATTTTGTTTATTTGATACTTTTAGTTTATGTTTTAGATTGTGAGTAGCATTAGGTTTTATTATGATATCACTTTGGGATGGGTGAATTGATGGAAATTTGATGCATGGAAGGTGTTTGATAAAATGCCTAAGAGAGGGATGCACAAGTTGAGAAGCAATCACATGTTCCTGTTTGTCCATCATTTCATATATAACCAAATCAAAAATATTTATTTGAATAAATAAGCTTTATAGAATTAATCAAAGTGCACTGTAGTTATTGTAAATGAGTAATCATATCATATGTTGCATTAGTTGATGCTTATCTTCATTTTTCTGAATGGCGTCTTTTTGAATTATTTTAGTGCGTTTTGTATTTTGCTTTCTCCATCACTCTATATCTGAGGTGATGCAAATTTTATGTATTGTTCGATAATTGCGCAGTGACGTAGAGCTTACGCCACAAGGACTGCTTACCGTAACAATGGTGAAGGCTTTAATAATTTGAAAAACATGGAAATTATTGGGAAGTCTGATCCTTATGTGATTGCATATATTCGGCCACTTGAAAAGTTCAAAAGTAAGATTGTTGATTACAACTTAAACCCTGTTTGGAATCATGTAATTCGGTTAATTGCAGAAGATAATAAGACCTAATGTGTTGTACTTGAGGTTACTCTTTTCTCCTTTTTGCTTTTCTGTATTGCTGGTTTCTCAGTTGTATCATAGGTGATATCAAATGTGATATCACAGGTGATATCAAATGTGATATCACAGGTGTGTCAGCTTTCTTTTATTTTGTTGAATCAGTTGTGGTAATGGAGGATCTTATGATATCACAGGCGATATCAAAGTTATTTAAGCTTCTTCAATTTGTTTTGTGGAGCTATTGTGCTTTTTTGAACCACAATTGCAGTTGTTATTGATTCTTTCATTTGATGGAGCCGTTTTTTCGCAAATTGCAATCACAAATAGTTTGGTGATATCGTCTCTTTTGACGCCACATACAAAAAAAATAAGTATGCTTTTTAATTTGTAATATCTCCTGTGATATTTCATTGTTTTTTTTTTTACATTTTGTATATATTATAACCTGCGATATTTCTCTTTTCAGGTACATGATAGTTTTTGTGCCGTTTACTGCAATTGACAATCACAGGAGTTATGTTACTGTTGGTTCTTGTCTGCTTAAGAATAAAACTACTGAATCTTGTGTATGGTTACTCCAAGCATTCAAGAAAGCTTGTGTGCGTTATCCGAATATCATTGTAACTGGTCAAGATGGTGTTATGCGAAAAGCAATTGCAACTGAGCTTCCTGGTTCCAAGCCCCGTCTTTGTCATAAATTAGAAGTTATGTATCTCTTGTGATAAATAGTTGGAATTAATTTTTATGGGGTTTTGTGAGTTTATAAAATATTTTGTCATTTTATCACTTGTGATAAAGCATGAAAATGATGAAATATTTACATCATTTATGTGTTTACTTGTTTCTGACATGTATCACTTGTGATATTATTCTTTGATTGATATATATGTTGACCTTTTTTTTGCCGAATCGTTATGTTACTCAAAAGCAATGCTTCATTAATCCCATTCTTGTTTGATTTTGAGAATATGTGTTGAACACAGACAGACCTTGACAGATCTTGAGCACTCGTGGATCGTTAGTGTTGCCTATGTAATCATAAGCAAACTAATAGAAAATCTCTACAACCCGTATTCTATAGCGGAAAGTAAATACAAGTTGTTATAACTAAGAACACTTAGATCCTCTATGGATCTTTTATTCACTGAAACACTATGTTTCGGATGAGTTTTCTATTACAAACTATTAGGTTCCTTTTGTAGACAAGGAACCCTAAACTATTACTACTCAATCGACTAAACATGCAAGTATGCATTTAATGACTAAAACACTAGATAATATTGAGCAGTACAATAATACCCATGCTAACCTCGGGCAGTACAAGAATAATGATGCGTTAGCATTTAAATAATAAAGTTAATGTTTGCAATATCTAGATCAAATTGTAGCACCTTAATCTTTTCTTCATAAGCTATCTGATTCTTTTGAAACCATACCTTTTGTCTTTCTAATGTTTTTAACGAAAGTTTATAAGCTTCATTATCAACATAGCATTCATTGTATTTAGGTTTCATAGTATCATAAGCTTCTTTAAGTTCATTGTATCTTTCACTACAACCAAATATACAGTTGTGTACCTGAGAAAGTCCCATCAAGGCAAACTGATCATGCCTATCTGCTGAAGTACATCTGGCCAGCAATCCAAGCTTCTCTGAATCAGCAGCTTCCTCATTCACAGGTTCATGTGCAGCCCAGTTGACCTGTTCATCCAAGGTGACCAGGGCTGCTGAAGTTCTAGCTTCCTTCTGATTCTGCTGATAGGAATTGTAGCTAGCTCCCTCTCCACTCTTCCTGTCTTTGCATTCCCTTGAGAAATGACCCATCTGATGACAAGAGAAACACTTGACCTTTCTTCTGTCAAAGCGAGCTGGATCCTTTCCCTTGAAACCAAACTTTCTTCATGCCTTCTCCTCAAACCTCTTGATATCGACTGAAAGCATGGCCATCTGCCATTTCAGTTTCATCTCCTCCATCTCAAGAGGGTCCACCTGATCAAAATCTTTATAGACAAGATGTTGCTGAGTATCATAATCAGCAACAAATGAATGAAGAACATCCTCCAATATACTACCAGTTTTAGCTTGAGGATGTGATGGAGTGGGACGATAAGATGATGATGGTAAGTAAGATGGACTTGAAGCATGCATCATCATATTGGAGTGAGATGTCCCAACAAAGGCTGAATGACCAGAAGAGGATGCACGGTAGGGAGATCTGACATCAGGTTCAAGAGATCTGAGTTTGTTGTATAGCTCATCAAAAGTGAGCATGTCCAGCCCACCTTTAGCTTTAAGGGCTATACTCACATGTAACCATGATGAAGGCAAAGATCGTAGGAACTTTGAATTGCAATCATCATTGTCAGGCTTTGCATTCAGCTGGTTTAGCTGACTCAGAATCTTGTGAAACCTGTCGTATCCCTTGTGGATACCTTCTTCTTCAGAGATATTGAACTCTTGGAAGTGTTGTCTCAGCATGGACTTCCTCATTCTCCTGGACTCTTCATTTCCACCAAACCTTGCTTTAAGAGCCATCCAGATGTCCTTTGCATCAACCATGTGGTGAAAATCACCCAAGTGATCTTCAGGAATAGATTGAAGAAGGATGGTTCTTACTTTGTGCTCTCTTTGCACAACTAGAATCTCTTCAGCAGTTTTGGGAGGAGCAATGGTAAACTTACCATCAAGATCCGGGATAGTCTTCTTCAGACTGTTTCCATTCTTCATAATCTCCCACAGATTCCAATCAATATTGGAGATCCAGTTCTGCATCTTCATGGTCCACAAATCATACTCTTCCTTTTTCAGATAAGGAAACTTACCATTACTGTTGGAGAGACTAAGTTGCTGCATAGAGGTGGTGTTTTTGATGTTGTTGTTGGTGACTTCTGATTAATCATCAGTTTCAGGCATGGTGAATATGTTTTTGGTTGTATGGGGGTGAGGTAGATATGGTTCTCAGTATCGTAGAGACTCTCCCGAGGCTCTGATACCACTTGTTGAACACAGACATACCTTGACAGATCTTGAGCACTCGTGGATCGTTAGTGTTGCCTATGTAATCATAAGCAAACTAATAGAAAATCTCTACAACCCGTATTCTATAGCGGAAAGTAAATACAAGTTGTTATAACTAAGAACACTTAGATCCTCTATGGATCTTTTATTCACTGAAACACTATGTTTCGGATGAGTTTTCTATTACAAACTATTAGGTTCCTTTTATAGACAATGAACCCTAAACTATTACTACTCAATCAACTAAACATGCAAGTATGCATTTAATGACTAAAACACTAGATAATATTGAGCAGTACAATAATACCCATGCTAACCTCGGGCAGTACAAGAATAATGATGGGTTAGCATTTAAATAATAAAGCGCATGCTGATCCTAGTCAGCTTCCACCCTTCAGCAGAAACACGGCACGACTTTTACACTTTAGTAGAATCTCTTCTTCAGCAGATTCTGCTTCTACTTCAGCAGAATCCTTCGGCAGTATTGACAGCAGAAATTCTACTTCGCATAATTCCCAACAATATGCCATGTTTTTATTTTCATAGTTTTCTTCATGAAGTCAACGGTATTTTTAACTGACTTTTTATTAATATCACCTGCGATACTCTAATAAAATTACCAAAAGAAGGTTATATTCAGATAAACCAAAAGCATTATTTACAACTGAATAGAAATTACCTTTGTTTACAATTTAAGTAGCAAGAGAAAATTACATGTTAAGTAGCAAAAGAAAATTACTAATTGATGCTTTTGTCTTTTTATTTTCTACAACTTTCTTCTTTCCAGCTTTATGAGCATCCCCTCCTTTTGTCTTCTTTCCCACTTCATTCTTTTTTAGTTTGTAGCTTCTTCTTCATAATTCCTCTTCTTCTTTTTTCTGCAACAGTCTTTGCTTTCTTACATGCAGTCTCTGTTGTCAGTTCAACAGTTACTGTTGGTGGTTGTAGATCCTGTTATATCACAGATGTTTCTTTCAGTATTTTTTTGATGGTGTATCTGTTTCTGTGTTTGTTCTTCGTGTTTTGTAAGCTTAAATGTCTAGCAGCGGATTTTGTTAATTTGCTTGGTATTGTTAGTGTTGTCGGTGACGATGTTGTTTCTTTATTCACTTCTTCAGTTTGAATTGGTTGTTTTTTCACGAAGGTCTTTTTCCTTTCACTTTTAACTCCTGCTTTTTTGCTTCTTGATAGTTCTCAGTTTTATATTCAAATCTGCATAAAATATATACCATGTTAGTGTATGAATAGTTCATTTTTTTTTAATATCATATGTGATATATAAACTGAATAAGTATACGTCATCAAATATCATAGGTTATATACTACCAACAAGGAATCATTACAACTGTTGTATCACAGGTGATATACTACCAATAAGCAATCATTACAATTGTTGTATCACAGGTGATATACTACAAATAAGCAATCGTTGCAACCGTTGTATCACAGGTGATATACTAACAATAAGCAATCATTGGAACTGATGTATCATAGGTGATATACTACCAAATAATACTAGAGTCCAATACCGCTTTAAACATATCGAAGCATGCCCAATCTATCCATTATGCACGTATATCTACCACAAATCTAACAAAATCATGTTACAGTCACAATATTTATTTTAGCCTGTTAAGTCTCTCATATTATCACAATAATCATCTAACTTTCACAATAATCCCTCAATAAACTACTAAAATCTACAAAAACAGCAAAATGTTCATACTGTAGAATAAATATCCGTGTTTTTAGGGATACCATTATAGCATTCTACTGAAAGTATACATACACATTCTACTGAATGTGTATGTATCACTGGTGATATAACACATAAGCTAAATGCTAAATCAAATACGCCGCATACATTCAGGTTTTTATCACAGTTAATTCTTCTAAAGGAGACATGCTTATACGTTACAATATACCTTTACTTTTATGAATCTCTGTAGATGGAGTAAAAAATTTGATTGACGACAGAACTGCATTTACTCACAGTAAATAGTATGTCATCAAAACTTTTAGCAAAAAAAAGTTTAACTATGATTACAAACCCATAACAATAAAATATCAAAAGTGATATTGTACATTACATATAATAAATCTTAACAAGTAAACAAAAAAAACCTATCAAATAAACAAAAATCTCACAAGTGATAATACAAATATCACTATTGATAATACATATCTACAATTCAACTTCAAATATCACAGGTGATACTACACGTATGATACTTTTCACTCACACATTTCATCAAACACTTGGTGTGCATCCATGTATACAAAATGTTTTACTCAGAAACTCAACCAAATGTAAACACTAAGAAACACAACCAAAAGCATGTCACAATCACAATAAAAATCATAGCAAAACAAATTCATTTTGTTTGTATCACATATATATATATTTATAAACAACTAAAATCAACAAAAAAGCAAAAAAATCTTCACAAACACTATCAAAAACAGAAATATAAGAATAAAATCACAACAAATAGTTAATAAATAACAAAATAATAAATTGGAAGTGCCATGCCTATTTTTTTTTTCCGGATCTGGTTTTGATTGCCTTGATTCGTTCATTTTTATGAGTTTTTTTTTTTTTTTTTTTTTTTTTTTTTTTTTTTTTTTTTTTTTACGGTTAAAATTGGATGATTTGTGATTTTTGTTTTATTTTGAAGTTTTCATTTAGAGAGAGAAAGTGTTATATGTGTGTTTTTTTTTTGTGAGTAATATTTGTGAGAAATGACGTGTTTGGTGTGTGAGTTAAGGGTAGAATGACGAATTTACAATAGTAGTCCGTCCGTGTTTTTCTTCATTAAGTTTTGTCCTTTTGATCCAACGGTGCAGATTGGTATGCATCAATTTGATGGTAAGTAAATTAAAGGAACTCTTTCAAATAATTATGGAGAATAATCATCTAATAAAATATTGATACATATAGATACGTAGAACATTGAAAATCTAATAAAGTCAGAGATATGGATCAATATTAAGCAGGATGATAATTCTCGATATGACGCTATAAACAATATGAAGTTAAACAAATTGGTTTTATTTTGTATGTCTCACAGTGTATTTTTGGATTTTGTTTCATTTTCTTTTTTCGGGTTCCTTTTTCTTCAATCGTCTTATTTGAAGAGTAGGAATGCCGTTTGTTTTTATCATTTTTGTGTTCATTTTTTTATATATTGCTGACTTTATAAAAAAAATAAAAAAAACAAGTTTGGTTTGAAGATAAACATATTTGGGTTAAAAACATGTCAACCCGTCTAACTCGTTTAATAAACAAATCGTGTTTGGATTGAGTAAGTATTAAACAGGTCAACCCGTGAATACGTTTAAGTATATAAGTCTATAAAACTAAAATATATAACTTGGGTTTTATGCTGAATTCAGATTAAATGCATTTTGTTATGTACTTAATATGAGTAAATTAAGATTATGACTCATTAAATATTAGTGTTGTCGTATAGTTATTTGTATGCCATTTTTACCAATTTCTATAACGAGATAATGTCTGGAAAGGGATCATATATTAATGTATTTTTATTCTTGTACAAAAAGAGTTACAGTCATTTAACCCGATAAATATTTGCATTTAAACGCGATAAATATTTGTTTTAAGGCTATCAGTAATGGTCGTCAGTGAGGGTCGGTGAGTAGATTGAGCATCGGAGCCCCAATATCGACTGAGACCGAGAAAACCGACCAGACCGACCGAACCAAAGGATCATCGGTCCGGTCTCAGTCCTAACATTTTTCTTATTTTGGTCTCAGTCCGGTTCGGTCCGGTCCGGTCCGAACCGATATTACGTAAAAACCGACCATTATACCTTCTAGGACCGGACCAACCAAATGACCAGACCAACCCGGACAGGACCGAACACATTCGTTCCGGTCCTCAGTCTAGAGTTTTGGTCAAATTCGATCTCGTTCTGGTCCGATTTTGGTCTGTCTGGTCCGGTTTTAGACCGATGCTCACCCTTAACGGTGAGGCCTCACATCATGAACTCCATACTAGCCTCCCAATCTCACCTAGAGGTGCACAAAATAGTTAACCGGTTCGGTTTGACGGTCGGTCAAACCCGAACCGGTTTGGGTCAACGAGGAAAAAAACCGGTCGGGCCGGTTAACCGGCTCGGTTCCGAACCGAATGTGAAGGCTGAAAAACCCAACCGGTCCAAACCGGTTTGGGCTCGGTTTGGGACCGGTTTAGACCGGTTAACCGGTTTTGACCGGTTCTAGTATTTTTTTTCGTCGTCGTTTGTCATCGTTTTCTTGTTTCGTGTATTAATAAACTAGAACTTTTATTTAATATAACGGAGAATACATGATACATCACACATTACACATAAACTTAAAACATAACACATAATAACATAAACTATAAAACATCGATAACTTGATATGCTACTCAACGTCGACTCGAGGTCTCGAATCATGCATCAACTGCAGGTGCATGGCGGCAATACTTCTGTGTGTGAGCCCTCAACGCCACGTTGGAAGTGGGTTTGAAGAAACATAAACAATGCTTACATTGAGCCTTTCGCATGCCATCCGACATTTCGACGTAGTGGTAGTGAGCCCAAACATTTGATACACGGTCTACCGGTAAATAACGAACAATCACCGGTGGCGGGGGTGGCGGAGGTGGTGCAGGATCAGCTTCAGCCATAGTAAAAATGTGAAATGCTTCCGATTATTATTTTTTAGAGTTTATTTTAATTGTATAAAAGTTGCAAAGAAATAAAAACACAATTTATCTATTTATACTAGTCTTACAATGGCAAACTTGTAAATATAAAAAAAAAATCAATTTTGAAAGTTTACCCGCCTTCCCGCTCAAAAAAATTCAAAATTTGAAATTTTAAAATTTTAATATTCGAACCGCTTTGACCGGTTTTAACCGGTTTCGGACCGGTTCATAACCGGTTTTTAACCGGTTAACCGGTTGTGAATTCAAAATTTTGAAATTTTAAAAATTGCCGCCAGTTTCAAAAATTTGAATTTTTAAAAATTAGTAACCGGTTTTATTTTGAAAATTTTTTTGCCGCCTAGTCGAAAATTCAAAATTTTTAAATATTTAACCGGTTTTTAACCGGTTAACCGGATTTTTTTTTCAACATTTAACAAACTTACACTGAATAAACTTCAACTTTTATTTATAACGTCGGAAATACATAAACTGAAAGGAAATACATAAACTTAAAAGAAATACATCAAAGGAAATACATAAACTTAAAACATAATACGTAAGCATAAAAGTCCTAATAGTCGTCATCGGATCCCCTAGCTTCTTTAGCAGCTGCATCTTGTCTTAGTTCTTCATCGGAAAGCATCTCGATTTCACCCGCTTGTGCCTCTTCCACGTAGACCTCCCCTTCGAAGTCTGCGGCATTTTCAAGATCAGTCTTATCTTGCACTCGCTTCATTGCGTCCAAGTGATCTTTCAAACCCATACACATCTCCAAAGAAGCCGATGTGAGTCTGTTTCTCAGATTTGATAAAACCCTTCCACTTGTTGAAAAAGCGGATTCAGAAGCTACCGAAGTAGCTTGTACACTTAGTACATCACGAGCCATTCGGGATAGAACGGGAAACATTGTTTCCTTTGCTTTCCAAAACGCCAACACATCAAAGTTTTCAACTTGTTCGGCCGGAATATGTGAGATAAAATCGGTTGTGATATATCTTTCATATTCATTGTTCACTAAACCATCATTTCTTAACCGTTTGTTGGGATTATCTCTTATCTTTTTATGCAAAGCAAGTATCGGATTCCCTCTAAAACCCCTTGATGATGATGAAGAAGACTCCGTCACAGTAGGAGGTGGGTTACCATATTTTTCAAAATAATACTGCCACAAACTTTTAAAAGAATGGCCAAAGGACTCTTTTGCATCATTAGCATAGTTCGGGTTTGACGCGAAACAACCCAAATCAGTACAATCGAGTCGATAAGCACCTCTACCCCGTTTACATTATAACATGGATTTAATGCGGCCGCACAAGTAATTAACGGTGGCAAAGTTTCAAAATATTTCAAAAGCTTTTCTTTCATCCCGGAAACCATGCTTGTATAAACACCACCATGAAATTCAAATGCGGAAATTTGTGAAGACATCAAGAATAGTTGCTCGAGTACCAAATGAGCCGTTGGATAATAAACTCCCGACAATTTTTTTGTTGCGTTGTAATAAACTTCAAGTAGCCGGGTTAGTTTTTCAATATGTTAGGAATTAGAAATTCCAGGTATTAAAGAATCGGTCACCTCAAGTATATGTAATCGTTAGAAAGCTCGTAGTCTTAGTTATTTTAAGTTAAGTAGTATTTAGTTTAGTATCACCGTGGAGGACGGACGGGTCTTTACCCACTGTATGCCTGATCCACAGCCCGATGTGTGGCGATTTATGTAAGACTATAAATACTCTCTACCTTCCAAGGTAGAGAGTTGGAGCTCATAATAATATCTTTCACTTTCTCTCACTAAGTTCCCTAAACCTCTAACTTTCTCTCTCTAGAATTCCATCTACATGCTACTTTGTGTTATGGTTTGATGTGTATGTGAAAAGTTATATCTTACAATTGGTATCAAGAGCCATGGTTGGATCATATCTTGCACATCTTTGGATTTCTAGTGGTTTTTAGGTGGTTTTTGAGTTTGAAAAAGTTTAGTGGTTTTTGCATCATTTGGTTGATTTCTTGTGTTAAAGTTTGAATTTTGTTAGTACTTTTATGTTTAGAATCATCACAAGTGTTTAGGTTTTCATTTGGTAAGCTTGAATCATCTTGGTTGGGTTGTTTTTGGATTGAAAAGTGATGTTTCTATGGTTTTTCAAGCTAGCGACTTAGCTCACGGATTATTTTCTTCATAGCGACTTACTTTACAAATTTGTAGCGAGTTACAGCTTTAGACCTAGCGAGTTAGATCTAGCGAGTTAAAGTACAAGTAGTGGACTCTCCACTACGAGTAGCGACTTGGTGGTAGCGACTTGGTCTGTAGCGAGTTGCTCTTTAGCGACTTGCATCTTTAGCGACTTGAGTAGCGAATTGCTGCCAAAATTTTTTGCTAGCGACTTGAGACTTGGCGAGTTACTACTTAGCGACTTGCATTTGTCTAGCGACTTGGGACTCTAGCAACTTAGTGGTGTAGCGAATTAAGTGTTAGCGACTTAGTGCATTATCTTCTAGCGACTTAGTGCATTATCTTCTAGCGACTTGAGTGATTGTTTACGGTCTTCTCTTGATTTAGTAAAATCCCGTGAAAGAATCTATTTCCCGGTTTAATCATAGAGTTATAAAATCCCGTATAATCTGTTAACATGTCTACCAACGTTCCTACTGTCATCTCCACTGTTGCCGAGGATGTTCAAGCAGCTGGCTCAGATACTCGTCCACCCATGCTTGACAGAACTGACTACGATTCTTGGGCTCAACGAATCAGACTGTATTGCCTTGGAAAGGAAAATGGTGTCAACATCCTCAAATCCATTGATGAAGGACCATATCGAGTTGAGACGACTAGAGACATACTTGATACTAATGCAGATGGTACTCCTGTTTACGGAATGGACAGACCTAAGATGTATGATGAGCTTGATGATAAGGATAAAAAGAGATTTGATGCAGATATCAGGGCTTCAAACATTGTTCTTCAAGGTCTTCCTAAATACATCTACAAGCTGATCAATCATAACACAGATGCTAAGGCAGTTTGGGACAATGTTAAGATGCTTCTCTCAGGTTCAGAATTAACTATGGAAGACAGAGAATCCCAACTCTATGACGAATTTGAGCACTTCAAGATGAAACCAGATGAGAATGTCTATGAGTACTATGTGAGATTTCATAAGTTAGTTAATGACATGAGGAACATCAGAATGACTATGCCTAACATTCAGTTGAACTCAAAATTTGTAAACAACATGAATCCCGAATGGCACAAGTTTGTTACCGCTGTGAAGCTCACTAAAGGATTGAAGAACTATGAGCAACTCTATGCCTTCCTCCTTCAGAATGAGAGACATGCTATGTTTGAAAAATTGATTCTCAATCAGTTCAAAACCAACCAGGGAGAGACAAGCTCGTCTAATGAATCTACAGCTTTCTACTCAAACATCGGAATCACAACCAAAGCATCACAAGTCATACCTTTGGGTAATGGTAATCACAAACTCATTCCTAATCCTATGTACAAACAAGCTGATGCTGATGCTCACGTGGGTAGCTTCATTAATCAACTAGCTCTTCTCATTAGTCAAAACATGAATACTCTCCCACAAACCAACAACAACCTCAGAACTGCATCTAACCCACACAATCAAGCCACTGTTAAAGATGGTAGGATCGTGGTGCAACCAGTTCAGGAAAGACAGTATGATCAGGGACGAGGTGGAGCTGGGAGAGGTTATGTTGGCAACCAGAATCGAGGAAGGAATGGTAACCAAGGCAAGCTAAGCCCATCAAATGCTATAACTGTGGTGGTGAGGGACACATTGCAAGGAACTGCACATCTCCAAAGCGTCCACAGAATGCTGATTACTTCAGAGATAAAATGCTGCTGGCACAAGCTCAGGACAATGGTGCTGCTTTGAATGAAGAGGAATTGTTGTTTCTTGCTGAGGGCAATGCCAAGACCTATGATGCAGATGTGGATGAGCAGCCTATTCAGGAGATAGGTCACAATCATCAGAATGCCTTTCAAGTCGCTGACTGTGATGCATACGAGTCTGATGTGGATGATGGACCTACGGCACACACAATTTTTATGGCTAGCATTTCTCCAATGGTTTCTCCCAAGGTCTCTTCTTCACCACTAGCTGGGCCATCCCATGACAAGCTCATCTCAGAGGTATTAAAACTATACGATGATGCTGATGTGCAACAGATGCATGACAAAGTACAATAAACTGAAACTATTGAATCAAATATTGAAAATATGGGTAATATCAATATTGTCCCATATGATCAATATGTGAAACAAAGTGAAAGTGAAGTTGTACCAAGTGATGCATCTTCTGCAGTCAACAATGACTATGTTTTTGATGAATACACTGTATGTGCCCCTGATGATTCCGTAATTTCTGAACTAAATGCCTATAAAGAACGTGTTGCTATTTATGAACAACGTGCTAAGTTTGAGTTGACCACTCGTGAGCAGGAAATGGATGACCAAGTGAGTACAGTAATTAGAAAAAGTAAGTTTAGAGAAGAAGTATTGAAACAAGAATTAAATTCCTTGCAAGAAAAACTTTCTAAAACAGCTAAACAAAAACAAGAACTTCAAGAAAATGTTAAAATGCTTAAGCAAGAATTTAATGCAAAGGAATCAAAACTCTTGAGAGATTTTTCTAATCTGAAAACTTTGAAAAACAAACTTGAGAACAAGTTGTACGTACAAGGAAACACCATTCAGACTGCTCACATGGTCACTAAACATCGAGTCTTAAGCGATAAGCATAGCATTCCCCTTGTTGAGGAACCAAATCCAGAGGTAATTAAAAAGGCTAGAAATGCTCATAAGGTGCTTTATGATGGTAATGAAATCCTTAAGCCTAGGCAGAAACCTAGTTGTGTTGAGTGCACTGAGGAAGATAAGAAATCAGATGAAGTCACTAGGGAAAGGATGAACAAAAAATTAGATGACCCAAAATGCAAAGAGAAAAAAATAAAAATCACTCCCCATGACTACAAGAAGGAAAACTGGATTTCCTTGAACATGTTTAAGCCTCAGACATTGTTGACTCCCGAACAAGTTTTCTGGAAAAAGGATTTATATAAGCAGAAAGCTGAAAATATTGTTGAAACAAACCCCCCTTTATGGAAAATGCCTAGAGCGACTGTGTATCCTCCTAATACACCAATGCATCTTGTTCCTAGAACAATTGCCACTAAAAGCAAGACATTAATTAGCCAATACGTTATATTTCAACTATTTGTTGATTTTGAGAAAACTTGCAAGAAAAGGATCACACCCACTGGTATAACTGAAGGAGAAAGGGGTTTTGAACAAATGAAAGAATGTTATTTAACTGAGGTCATGCCCTTCTTTAAACTTCTAAAAGACCACTTTGAGAGTCTTAAAAAGGGGATAGAAACTGATATTAAGGGAATGGAAAAGGAATTTGATGCAATGGTTGCTGAAGTTAGTGATTATGAGCGTGCACTAAAATATAATGAGATTGAGAGGAAGAACTTGCATACCTTAAATGAGACTCTTATTACTGAATGTGTTGCTCAAGATATTTTTTTTACTGCTTCAAATTGCTCTATTAATGCTTCCAAATTTCATGAACTATCTGTTGCCCTGAAAGTCTCCCATGATCGTGTCATTGAGCTTGAAAAAACTAATTCTAAACTAAACGAGAAAATTGAACTGGATGATCACGACACTTTGGTTAAACATTTTTCTAAACTAGAAGTTGAGTATTTTAATTTACAACTAAAATATCAACATCTCAAAGAAAATGTCAAAACTTCAAATATCAAGACATCTTCAGATGCTCCAGAGTTTGATGCAGTTTTTCAAATTAACAAACGTGATGAACAGATTCAAGCTCAGTGCAACACGATCAGAAAGTTGAAAGCCCAAATCTCTCAATTAAAGGGTCAAACGAACAATATGACAGGTTCCCAAATGCCTCCTCCTTTAGATTCTCAGATTTCTCAAATGTTTCATCTTCAAAACCTAGTAAATGCTTTACAAAAGGAAAACGAAAGTTTTCTAGAAGAAAATGAAAAGGTTAAACGTCATTTCAATGAGTTATTTGAATCAATTAAAGTCACTCGTAACAAAAACAACGAACAAATAGCTTCATTGCAAAAGGAAATTGAGAATCTGAAGAGTCAGGTAAAAGGGAAAATGCCAATGACCAAGGGGGAGAATGTTGTATCAAAGGTTCACTCTTGTAATAAATATGCTTTATCTGTGACATATCTCCCTCCTCATCTAAGGAACAACAAACTTGCCATTCAAACATACTTCTCATCCCTTAAGGATTGCCTAGAATGTCTGCGTGAGATTGTTGAAGAGGATAAGCTAGAGAAACCTCATGATAATGTAATTGGACATGCATGCTTATATGCCAAACGATCTCAAGAAATCTTAGAATGCTTGATCACAATATGCCCAAAGTCATTAGGTGAGAGAGTTAATCCTTTGATTCCATGCTCAATGCCTAACGCTAAGTATGATATGCATTCGATTCCCAATGTTTTAAATGTGAACCGTAGTATGCCTTTAAGTAGTTCAGATTCCAGATCTGTCAATGCTAAGAAAGAGAACTCAAGTGTGCCTTCTAGGAGTACAAATCACAATACCTCTAGTTTTATGAAAGTGAACCTAAGTGCACCTGCATGTAGTTCAGACCCCAGTACATCTAAACAGGTGATGCAAAGAGTAGTTAAACCAACTAATGTTCCCATTCCCTCTACAGGAGTAATCAGTGACATTAAATGGAGCATGTCAAAGTCTCAAGACAATACAAGGAATTATAGGACCTCTCAAGCTAAGAATGTGCACTGGAACTTTAAGCTTGAATTGAATAAAACGAATCGTGTTGATTCTAGTATTAGCCATAGGCGTACTGTAATTAATTCGAATTTCGATACTATTTGCAAACCTTGTACTAATGTCTGCTTGAATTCTGTTTCTAATCATGAATGAGGTGTTACTGTTCTGCCTAATGATGTTAATTGTCCAGTTAACATTGTTAATGCTAAAATTCATGCTAAGAAGGCTAAAAGGCAAAAACGAAAGAAAGTTAGAAAATAGTGGAAACCCACAGGAAGAACATTCAGTAAAATAGGCTTTTATTGGACACCTGTTGGTCTTAAGACTAATCAGATAATGCCCACTAGAAAATGGATGCCTACTGGTAGAACTATTCCCTTAAGAAGTGATCACACTGTGAACAGGGCTAATACTGACACTAGTACTGCATCTATTCACAATGATTCCATTGCCTCACTTTCTGATATGAATGCTTCTATTTCTGATGTGGGTGTTCCAAACATTGTTACTAACCAAATGGAACCCATTCTTGCATGGGGATCCCAATTATCCAGTTATCCATTTTTGTCTGTGTTCAACTGCAGATCGTTCAAATCGTTCTGTGGTACCTGGACTCAGGCTGTTCCAAGCATATGACTGGAGACCGGTCGCGGCTCATGAACTTCGTGAGCAAATTCATCGGGACTGTTAGATTTGGTAATGATCATTTCGGTGCTATTCTGGGTTATGGAGATTATATTGTTGGTGATAGTGTCATCTCTAGAGTTTACTATGTAGAAGGTTTGGGTCATAATCTGTTCTCTGTTGGTCAATTCTGTGATTCTGATCTAGAAGTTGCCTTCAGAAAACACACCTGCTTTGTTAGAGATCTTAATGGTAAGGAATTGTTAAAAGGAACTCGTGGGTCAAATCTTTACACCATCTCTATCGATGACATGATGAGGGCTTCTCCAATCTGCTTGTTATCAAAGGCTTCAAAAACAAAGTCATGGTTATGGCATCGTCGTCTCAATCACTTGAACTTCGGCACCATCAACGATCTTTCCAGAAAGGACTTAGTTGTAGGTTTACCTAGACTAAAGTATGAAAAGGATCATCTTTGTTCAGCATGTCAATTGGGAAAAAGCAAGAAGTATGCCCATAAACCCAAACCTACTAACTCTGTCACAGAAGTTCTTTATATGATTCATATGGATTTATGTGGACCAATGAGGGTGCAGAATATCTTTGGGAAGAAATATGTGTTAGTTGTAGTTGATGATTACTCTAGATTCACCTGGGTCAAGTTCTTAAGGACAAAGGATGAAACTCCTGATATCATCATCAAACTCATCAAACAGCTGCAGGTCCGACTTAACAAAACCGTCAGAATTATCAGAACAGACAATGGAACTGAGTTTGTCAACAAACAACTTAATGAATTCTATGAAAGCGTTGGAGTCAGTCATCAAAGAAGTGTTCCACGAACCCCTCAACAGAACGGTGTAGTTGAAAGACGAAATCGTACTCTTGTTGAAGCCGCAAGAACAATGCTGATCTACTCAAAGGTTCCAATGTTTCTCTGGGCTGAAGCAATTGCCACTGCATGCTATACACAAAATCGTTCCCTGATTCACACTGTTCATGGAAAAACTTCATATGAACTTGTCCACAACAGAAAACCTAATCTATCTTTCCTTCGTGTGTTTGGTGCATTGTGCTATCCAACTAATGAGGGTCAAGACTTAGGCAAACTTAGGGCCAAAGCTGACATTGGAGTATTTGTAGGATATGCATCAAACAAAAAGGGATACCGAATCTACAACAAAAGAACCTGAAATATCATGGAAACGATTCACATTACGTTTGATGAGCTGACCGGTCAAATGGCTCCTGGACACTCAAGCTCAGGACCCGCACTTCAAAACAGTCCCATTGGTTCATCCCTTGTTCCAAACTCCTCTCAAGAAACTCCATATGTACCTCCATCTGAAGATGATGTAAAGAAATTGTTTGATCCTATGTTTGATGAACTGTATGATTCAATTACTAATGAGGTGTTGATCCCTACAATAGAGGATGCTCATATTCCAGTGAATGAAGTCAATCCCTCAGTCTCAATATCTTTAAGTCAAGAAGCACCTGCTGCTGATCCTTCAGTCTCATCAACAAATCATCATTCTTCAAATGTACATCATGGAAATGTTTCTGGCATCAATGATGAAGTTAATCCCTTTGCGACTCCTGAAGATGCTCCATTTGAAAACATATTTGCTACTCCTGAATCATCATCAGAACCATCTTCTTCAGGAGGCATCGACTCAGCTACCTCAGTTCCTCAACAACTGCCACATGAACACCTCAGAAAATGGACTCACGATCACCCCTTAGACAACATCATTGGAAATCCCTCTCGTCCTGTATCAACCCGGAAACAACTCACAACCGATGCCTTATGGTGCTTCTTCAACTCCGTACTATCTAAGATCGAACCAAAAGATGTTAAAACTGCCATGAATGAAGATAGCTGGTTCAATGCCATGCAAGATGAAATTCATGAGTTTGATCGTCTTGATGTATGGGAGTTAGTACCTGCTCCAGACTGTGCTATGATTATAGCTCTCAAATGGATCTTCAAAGTAAAACTTGATGAGCATGGTGATGTGTTGAAGAACAAGGCTCGATTAGTTGCTAAAGGATATCGTCAGGAGGAGGGTATAGACTTTGAAGAATCTTTTGCTCCAGTTGCTCGAATCGAGGCAATCAGAATCTTTCTGGCTAATGCTGCTAGTAAGAACATGGTAGTATATCAGATGGATGTAAAGACGGCATTTCTGAACGGAGATCTTAAAGAAGTCGTCTACGTCAGCCAACCTGAAGGTTTTGTGAATCAAGAGCATCCTACTCACGTTTATCGTTTGAAGAAGGCTCTTTACGGTTTAAAGCAAGCTACAAGGGCATGGTATGATACACTGTCAAAGTTTCTTCTATCAACCGGATTCATCAAAGGAGCAGTTGATCCTACATTGTTCACCAGGAAGTCAGGCAAACATTTTATTCATGTTCAAATTTATGTTGATGATATTATTTTTGCCTCGACAGACCCAATGGAATGTGATCGTTTTTCAAATGAAATGAGTTCAAAGTTTCAAATGTCAATGATGGGACAAATGTCATTTTTCTTGGGATTACAAATTTCACAAAGTCCCGGAGGCATTTTCATAAATCAATCTAAATATGCAACAGAGATTTTAAAGAAATTTGGATTTGATTCAAGTGACCCTGTTGACACCCCCATGATTGACCGAACCAAACTAGATGAGGACCTCTCAGGGATCATGATTGACCAAACAAAATATCGTAGTATGATTGGATCCCTGATGTACCTCACAGCTAGTAGACCAGACATCTTGTTCGCTGTTTGCATGTGTGCTAGATACCAGGCTAAGCCTACTAAAAAGCACCTTGAAGCGGTTAAACGGGTCTTTCGGTATCTCCAAGGAACCATCAATATGGGACTTTGGTACCCAAAAGACACCGGTATGTCACTAACAGCATATGCAGATGCAGATCATGCAGGGTGTCAAGATACTCGTCGAAGTACGTCAGGAGGTGCTCAGTTTTTGGGTGATAAGCTTGTGAGCTGGTCCTCAAAGAAGCAAATGAGTACTTCTATTTCCTCTACAGAGGCCGAATACATAGCCATGTCATCTTGTTGTGCTCAAATCTTATGGATGAGATCTCAATTATCTGACTATGGCTTTGAATTCAACAAAATCCCTCTGTACTGTGATAATAAAAGTGCTATTGCTCTCTCATGCAACAACGTTCAACACTCAAGAGCAAAGCATATCGAAATTCGACATCATTTCATCAGGGAACAAGTGGAAAAAGGTGTGGTGGAACTATATTTTGTGAGGTCTGAATATCAGTTAGCAGACATCTTCACCAAAGCTCTTCCAAGAGAACGTTTTGAGTTTATTCTTCCACGACTTGGTCTGAAAAGTCTTCAACCAGAAACTCTCAAACGTCTTCAGGAGGAAGACGAGGAGTAAAGGTCTATCTTCATCTATCTCTTGTAAATATTTATTCGAAAAACAAAATAGAAAAATATAAAACTTTCAAAATCCAAAAAAATTTGAAAAATTCGAAAAATCTTCAAAAAATATTGTCATTTTGTCATGTTTTTCTCGGTTCGATAATATCTACGGTCTTTGTGTTGTCATTCAAAGAATGACACGGAACTTTAGATGTTGTTCGAATTTTAAAAAAAAAAAAAAAAATCAAAAAATCAAAAAATTATTTTTGGGAGAAAGAGAAACAATGGTTTATTGTCATTTTCAGGAAATAACCCGGTTTTAAAAGAAAGAACAGAGCCATGTTTTATCATGCTTTCAAAATTCCATGCTCTGATTCTATTAACTTTCATCTGCTGAAAACTAAATGCTTTGAAAAATAACTCGGTCTCTATTTTTTGATAATCATCAGGATTTATTTGTCAAAATCTCTATCTTTCAATCAACAACCTATGTCATTGATTGAGGGGGAGAATGATTTCAATTAAATTAAAAAGTTATTTGGCATTAAATTGTTTTTCAAAAGATGTACATGCATGTTTTATCAATGGAGTTTAAAGTCTTAAAATCCGATCCGTATCAGTTAAAAACGCATTCATAATCAAGTCACAATTCTCCTTAAAAGCTTTCAAAATCAATTTAAATCTATAAGAGATCACAAATCTCAAATGATTTGATAATTGTGATCGGGGGAGAATGTGTGATTTAAATTGGATTTAAACTGATAATTAGGTAAATGGTTTTATAAGGATGTACATGCTATCCTGCCCACATGTGACAAACGATTTCAAATTTTCCATGCACATGTTGAGGGGGAGCATCTATCTTAAACCTATGATTTGAAATGTGATAAACTTATCTCAATGTGCAAGGTCCCTCTAGTATGTGCAAAACTCTTTTCAAATCTCGAGGCACATATTGAGGGGGAGCGAATTTATGGAAACCTCATCCTTCCCGGAAATGCTATTTCTACTTGATTTGATGTGGGAAGTGATGTTGATATCTTTTAGAAAATGGTAATCAAAGAAGTTAATTCTTTCTCTTGCCTCCGTGTGCAAAACATTTTCAAATATTTGATGCACATGTTGAGGGGGAGTTCTCGTTCTAAAAATATCAAAAACAATTCAGGTACAAAATGCTTTGATAATATATCACAAGTATCTGAATTGATTTTCAAATGGTTTTCAATTGGATCCAATGGCAGATGAACAATACCAAATAGCATATACATGTTCTCTATCTACTTCTTTCTGGAAATGAGGAGCAGAAGGAGGACTTCTGCAAACTCTCAAAGACCAACTTCCGAAAAGTTTGGTTCAGCACCTTCTAAAAAAAAAAAAAAAAAAAAAAAAAAAAAATATATTTAAGCTTGTTGTAGATTTCAGGGCACAGTAAGAAACTTACTGTTGTAGTTCTGGCATCTATAATAGCTTAGCTCTCTTTGTACTGTTTTACTGTTATAAAAAACTTCTAAAAAGCTTAAAAAGTTTAAAAATACCTAAAACTTTCAAAATATAAAAAGATAAACTAAAAGTTTATATATACATGTTCTCTATCTACTTCTTTCTGGAAATGAGGAGCAGAAGGAGGACTTCTGCAAACTCTCAAAGACCAACTTCCGAAAAGTTTGGTTCAAAAAAAAAAAAAAAAAAAAAAAAAAAAAAAATCAAAAATCAAAAAATATTTTTGGGAGAAAGAGAAACAATGGTTTATTGTCATTTCAGGCAGTAACCCGCTTTTAAAAGAAAGAACAGAGCCATGTTTTACCATGTTTTCAAATTCCATGCTCTGATTCTATAAACATTTATCTGCTGAAAACCAAATGCTTTGAAAAATAACTCGGTCTCTATTTTTGATAATCATCTGGACTTATTTGTCAAAATCTCTATCTCTCAATCAACAACCTATGTCATTGATTGAGGGGGAGAATGATTTCAATTAAATTAAAAAGTTATTTGGCAGTAAATTTTTTTCAAAAGATATACATGCATGTTTTATAAATGGAGTTTAAAGTCTCAAAATCCGATCAATCTCAAATGATTTGATAATTGTGATCGGGGGAGAATGTGTGATTTAAATTAGATTTAAACTGATAATTAGGTAAATGGTTATAAACGGATGTACATGCTATCCTGCCCACATGTGACAAACGATTTCAAATTTTCAATGCACATGTTGAGGGGGAGCATCTATCTTAAACCTTTGATTTGAAAGGTGATCATTACCAATAGACCGACCAACTTTACTTTATGTACGGTGATATAAGGATGATAAGGTTAGGTATTGGTTCCCATGATCCGCCAGAACCGGAGGGATCTACCCAGGGACAATCCACTAGTTAGTGTAGAAGTCCTTAGGTATGATGATAAAAGGAGAAAAATGAGATATGGGAAGAGTGCGGACTAAGACTGAGCTAGTACTGGAATAAACCCAACAAGGTTCTAGTTATGAAGTCTCGGTAAGCACTGATGGGGTTGAAGAATTAAAAAGAATTGAATGAGAATAGGGTGAAAACAAATAGCCCTCCATTAATTCAACCTTAGGGCAGAAACCGGGTTCAATTCATATGCTACTGATGGTAACATCGGTATTGAAGACAAGACGTCATGGACCCAGTGACGCACTGCACTTCAACTTTCCAAACCACTCAAGTTCCTCTTAAAAGGACTTGTTTCATTCTCACGGGGAACCGACGTTATCTATCGACTTTCTCTTAGAGATTTTTGATATTGAAGAAGGAGACCCTCTCCCTAGTCTCCGGCACAGGATCCAAATATGCACAAATTGAGTCTAGAGCCACGAGATCATCAATAAATCTTTCAATGAAGACTCTCTGTTTCATACAATGTGGAAAGAGAGATTATATCTTGAGTCCTACGCATTATCCTTGTGGTATTGCCAGAACATCTGAGTGATGTGTTATCATATTCACAATGAAGATGGAAAGCCTTCTGGAGCCAACATCAAACAAGCTCCTGCTAGGTGGCATGTGAGATCTATTATATGGATCAACCATGTGACAACTGAACAGAAACAATGGGGCGATTCAATTTCTTGAATCAATCCTGGTTCAGGTTATGGATTGACGGATACCTTTGAAAAACCGGTCTTTGTGCTTAACAAACTTTTTCTTTAGCACATCGACCGTGTACTCATTTTTCAAACCAAAAGGTGTTTTTATGATTGATAATTGATTTTCAATAAAACCTTCGTTGTATTGCAAAAACAATTTCTATTGAGCAATACACGATTGTTTTTCTCAAATCTCTTTTCATCAATCAGTGGACTTAAAATTCGCTGGTTCACTCACTCCGTGTTGTCTTCTTTGAGACGTTCCGGTTTGAGAACAGCTAGAACAGCTGCGAAACCCTGTCAAGGAAATTCTTCGGAATTATACCTGATCACAGGCAGTACTTGTACTGATCAACGGGGAACCGTGGGCCGTGTACCTCAATTCAACAAAAGTGATCAAAGACACTTTCGTGCGATTTATTGCTAACTGTTGTATGCAGGTACGCCCGACGTTTGTAGCTGATCAGAATGAAGCGGTCAATCCATAGCCGCATGCTCACTTAACACATTTATCTACAAAGAAATCATGATTAGTGCATCAATGACTCTGATATTTTCACTCCATGCTTCTGCTACGCTGCTGCCAATATCATGATTCAACAAAAGCTTCCGCTACTCTGATGAGAAGATATCATGATCCAAAATGTGAGCATGTCGGTCCGAATGTCACAACATCACATAATACCAACACCACAATGGATGTCACAGAGATTTTTGATAGCTGATGATCTCAAATGATGGCTCAAAATTATTATCACGTGGATCAGTAAAAGACCTCCACTTGAAGTAACCAAACATGCAATGTGAAGAATCAATGACTACGAGCTTAGCAGCAAAAGACTACATCAAGAATGCAAGATCAATTGCTAATGTAATACCTATTTGTATTCAATGTAATTTTGGTACATAATTGAGGTGACCTCCCTTAGGGGGAGATTGTTAGGAATTAGAAATTCCAGGTATTAAAGAATCGGTCACCTCAAGTATATGTAATCGTTAGAAAGCTCGTAGTCGTAGTTATTTTAAGTTAAGTAGTATTTAGTTTAGTATCACCGTGGAGGACGGACGGGTCTTTACCCACTGTATGCCTGATCCACAGCCCGATGTGTGGCAATTTATGTAAGACTATAAATACTCTCTACCTTCCAAGGTAGAGAGTTGGAGCTCATAATAATATCTTTCACTTTCTCTCACTAAGTTCCCTAAACCTCTAACTTTCTCTCTCTAGAATTCCATCTACATGCTACTTTGTGTTATGGTTTGATGTGTATGTGAAAAGTTATATCTTACACAATAGTATCCCAATTATCGGCATCAAATGGAGCACACCTACCCATTCCCGACAAAATCTCATCATGAAAATATTGCAAAGTTACCTTTTGTTTTAAACCACTTATGAACATAAGATAAGTGGAGTTCCATCTTGTTTCAACATCCCAACAAGGTTGTAACCAAGGTTTCTCCGCACTTTCACACAACCGAATGTATGCATTATATCTTTTATTACCCTTTTTAAAAATAGCGACTAACATTCTTTTAAAACTTTCTCTCACTTCACTCAAATGCGGATCTTTTAATCCCGCTTGCACGGCCAAGTTAATGATGTGTGCAACAAATCGACTATGAAAAAAATCTCCATTACAAGGTGGATCGTATTCCATTTTTAGTCTACCCATTGCATTTGTGTTGTTACTAGCATTATCCAACGTTATTGAATTTTTTTTTCCTGTCAAGTTAAATTTATGAAACACTTTTTTCAACAATTTGTATAAAGCTTCTCCGGAGTGAGGAACCGGAAAGTTTTCAAATGCTACGACTCGCTTCATCATTTGCCAACTTTCAGGATCAACCCAATGTGCGGTAACACAAAGGTACGAAAATAGCAAATTATGAGAAGCGGCCCAAACATCGGTTGTTAAATTAACACAGACATCTATATTTAAAAAAGTATTTTTTAAATCTTGCTTAGCCGTTTTCCGCATTTTCATAGCATCGCGTTTAAGAGTCATACGACTTACATGATGGTACTGCGGTTGCATATAATTCTGGTACACCTCCGTCGTCCCATCGTGGTCATAGTGGTTGAACGGCAAACCACGTTGAATCACCAAACCGGCCAATTTTTGACGGAGTAAATCATGATCGTATGCAAAAATAGTCCTGTCTCGAGCCATGGACGATTGACCGGCTTCCGGAACCGATTTGAGTGCCTTGCAATACTTTTGTTTGATGTGAGCCCTCAACGTCGAGTTGGAACCGGCAAACAATATACTCAAGCAATATTTACATTGAGCCTTTTTCTTACCGTCCGCCATTAGGACGTAGTTGTAGTGTTCCCATGGATCTTTTACATGGTCGCATGGTAAAACTTTCAAAACTGTCGCTGCACTTGTTGAACCAGCTTCGGTGTTGGTGGTGTTGTTGGTGTTTGAACTTTCCATTAGTGTTTAGTGAAATACTTTTGGTTTTGATTTTTTTGGAGTGTTTTTTGATTGCTTGAAAGTGTAATTAACCAAATACATAACACATCTATTTATACTAACATTTGTATGGCAAAATGGTAAAATTTGAAACATATTTAATAATATCCCCCCCCCCACCCCGCTCCCCTCTTTCAAAATTTCAAATTCAAAAGTTTAAAATTCAAAAAAATAAAAAAAACCTGCCCATATGAAAAAAACCGGTTCCTAACCGGTTTGGTTATTCGGTTAATAAAAACCGGTCTCCAAACCGGTGGTTTTTTCAAAATGCCAAACCGGTTCCTAACCGGCAGTTTGGATAAAAACCGGACCGGTTATGGTCAAAACCGGTTTTGACCGGTTAGGTTTTTCGGTTTGTCTTCGGATGCGGTTCGGTTAACCGGTTCAGATGTGCACCTCTAATCTCACCCTTGATTTGTGCACTGAAAAGTGACTGAGTCACCTTTGGGGTTTTAATATATTTTATTAGCTTGTGAGTGTGTGGGGTATTTAGTAAGATATATTTGTATATAATGAGTATTTTAATGAAAAGTGAAGGAAGTGACCACTACGGGTAAAAGTTGAGAGGGTGTGAGGAGAAGTGAGAGGAGAGAAAAAATTGAAATGACCAATGAGGTAAAAAAAAAAGTACCACTTCACCATAACCACTACCTTTAGTCTTACCACTAGGTGAGGATGCAAATGTTTTGTTGGGTGATTTAAAACCTTAATTAGTTACATCAGCAGATGATATGAGTGAGCAACAACAACTAATGTTTAATCGTACTCGATTTGCACTGAAATTATAAAAAATTCTTGTTAAAGTTAGGGTGTGTTTATAAAATTAAGTTGTTTGAATCAAATTACTTAATTAGCTTTAATTAAGAGATTTTAGTTTTGATGAGTCTCTCAATTAAGAGACACTAAGTCCTCGTTTTGTTCGTGAAATGTTTTTGATTGAATTGAAATCTATTTATGAAATTGGAATGTTAAGGAATATGAATGTTGAAGATTTAAAATCTGAAGGAATTTGAATTTACAAAAACTAAGGTGTGTTTGGTTGGAAGAAAATGAAATGAGAAAAAACAAATTATATTAAATAAAAAAATTAATTTTATTTTAAATTAAAATGAATAAACTAAATAATAATAATAATAATAATAATAATAATAATAATAATAATGATAATAATAATTAATTTTTGATGATAAATATAACGAATTTCATGGAATTGTAAACATTCATCTCATTTGCCTATGGAATGTTGAATTCTACAAAGATGAGATTTTGAAGGATTTACATCCATTTCATTTGACAATCAAACACATTAAAGAATGAAAATTAGATTTCGAATTCTTTGAATCTGACAACCAAACACATTACGGAATGAAATAAAATTCCATTTCCATGAAAATCCTAAAAATTCGGCGAACCAAACGAGGCCTAAAGGTTTGAGCCTACATTTTTTTCTTATTAAATGAAAAATAAATAAGCCTTTAGACTTGTTCGGCTGTGTAGCTCCGCCCCTAATTAACAAAAAACTAATTCATTGCATTTAGAAGATATAGAAGAATTGAAATTAATTTATCTATATCTACAAGTGACTTTGATATTTATTAGAGTAAAATACACGGTTGGTCTCTAATCTTGTACCTAAACATCACGATGGGACAAAATTTGCTTTTTTCATCGTGTGGAGTCCAAAACAAGGTTTTTATAGTCTAAATCAGTCCTTTGACCATTAATGGTCAAGTCAAAGTCCCGTTATAGTCCATAAAATCCCGTTATCCATTTATTGTTGAGGGTAGAATCCTCTTATAACCTTGATGTACTATGTTGCATATGTCTAATCCAATTTCCCGCCATAATGTATAATATAACTAAGCTATGTACTCATTGCTCATCCCCAAACTTGTTTCGGAAGCCTACCAAAAAAACGCAAATGCAATGTCAATCATCAAATCCAATAATCTAAGTAAGAAAATAACAAGCAGCAACCTTGGATTTACTTTATGGCAAATCAGAGAACCTCCATTCTTTGATGACCATGAGAAGGAGGAAAACTCTGCAATTAGGATATATGGTTAGTGTTTTTTTTTTTCATTTTTTGTTATAATCGTATGGACCTATATATTAGTACGGTTGTTTAAGTTATTCCCCTTTTAGGTAAGTTTATCGTAACAGTGTTGTTTTATAATTTTTATACAGCGGATTAACCAGGTTCCTTTAGCACGAGGTTCCATCATAAAGGTACATTCAAATACTGGCCAGGTAGAATATATGATGGAGGTAAGGAATGCCTGGTTGATTATGTTGAAATCAATGAGGTATCTATTGAAGAAATGGACGCTCTCATAACCCAAATCGGTTATGATAATGGGCAAACCAATTATTACTACTTTGTTAAGCTTGGTAGTACATTGGATGATGGATTGTTTAGTTTTCGTGAAGCTGCTAATCTTGAGTTGTTGAAATACCTTGTCAAAGACCATAAGTTGATAGATGTGTATGTGGAAATAGGTAAGACAATATTAGAGTTGTCTGAAATGTCCCCACAATCTATTAAGACTATTTTTTGGGAGATGGATAAAAATAGTAGAAAACTTGCTAGTGCTGCTATTCAATCTTGTTGTAGACGATTGGTATTAGATGATATTGATAATGAGCTTGCACTAGATCCTTTTATGCAACTTACACAAGTACCGATGGACCTCAATTATATTGGTGAATCGAGCAATTTGCCAAACACTGAGCCTGTATTTTCCACCCTAGACACATCATTTGCTAGCCAACCTGTTCATAACAGTGAGTGTGCTTTAGTACTTATTGATGAGGACAATGCTATTAAGGAGCCTCATAATTATGAGATTAATCTGTTTCGAGTGACTCAGGGGAAGCAGTTAGAGAAAGTAGAAAGAGCACTAATTGATGTCAATAACAGGTTTCAGGAGCCTGATGTTGGTGTAAATCTGTTTCAATTGACTCAGGATAAGCATTTAGGGGAAGTAGAAAGCGCATTTGTTTATGCCAATAACATGGAAGAGGATCATGTTGTTGATGTTACTCTGTTCCAAGTGAGTGAGACTAGTGACTTAGGCAATGCAGTTGATGATTCAATTCAAGCAAATGAAGAGAATACTTGTCAGGAGAATGATGCACAACTTGCTTTGGTCCAAGAAAGTCAGAGTAATGAGTTAGGTAAAGCAGAAACAACCACTAATATAAGTGATGACATGCATTTGGAAAATGATTTACCTGTGATGGTTGACGATGTCTTTTACAGTGAGTATGTTTCTTACCCACATGCAGACTTTGAAAATGGAGTTTATACCACATGTTAATACAAATAAGCCGTAAAAACGTTTATTTATATTTTACGATCTTCTAATGTTTTGTCGATAACAAACGTAAAATCATTTTAACGAAACAAATTAAATACGTAAATGTTTTGAGCCAATAGTTTACTAACACACTTATGTTTTTACATAAAACACTAAAACAAGTATAAGTGATTTTATGATTTAGTAATACATATGTACAACAACTAGTGTTTACATATTGGGTAAATATATACATAACTAGTATGTATTATAATGGGTAATATAAATTGGTAGAAACTTAAGTATTTGACCCATTGACCAAATACAATAAATGAAGTTGGGTATAACCCAAAGTCCATGACCCATACCCATGGAGCATTACCCATAACCCATTACATGACATCATGCTTAAGTCATATATGGATATTATCCATGACCCATGGTTTTAACCCATGACCCATAGACTAGATGCATTGCATCTTGTAGATACATTGTATCTACTTGGATATCCATGATCCATAACCCATGACCCATGACCCAAAACCCATGGGTAAAAGGGAGCGTCCCACGGATCCCCAGTAATATACTGGACGGATCCTTCAAGTAAGGGATTCGTGGAATAGTAGCTATTTTTCCTCTATAAATAGTGAGTCATTTCTTTATTGTTTCTTGCCCCTTTCACATATATTTTCTCTTTGAGTTATAAACCCTCTAACCTCATATCCAAGTGATCTATGTATGTAATTTTGTTTTTGTGTGATTCTCTAGGTACCTCTTAAAGGCGAGATCACCACCTCTTGAAGTCGAGCAAGCTCAAGTCCATGAGTTGCCATACTTCGTCATCATCAAGACTACTGAGGTTCTCTTTTTGATACTTCTTTCTTCCTCCATAGAAGTGTTGTGTCCAAGGCATTAGTGAAGGATACCGAAAGAGTCAAGACGAAAGCATTAGTGAAATGTGCTTAACGTCCGTGTCTAGAGCGTTAGTGAAGAATGCTAAAGGAGTCAAGACGAAGGCATTAGTGAAAGGTGCCAAACGTCCGAGTCAAGGGCATTAGTGAAAGATGCCTAGAAGTCAAGTCAAGTGTCATTAGTGAAGGATGCCAAGGTTGTCTACTCGATGAGGTGCATCGATATACAAATAGAGATAGGTTGTATCCAAGGATATTGATATCCTTGATGGTGTTGGAATAAGGAGTTGGTATCCTTTGGGGTTAGGTGTTGTGTAGTGTTGTGTAATAGTTCCTCCATTGTAATGGAACTCGGTACTTAGCCTAGTACCGGATAAAGGGTAGGAGACATTGTGTTAAGGTGTGGTTCTACCTTGTGGAAGAACCCGGTGGTTAGCCTAGTACCGGAAAAAGAGTAGGCAACGTTGTGAAGGCTTCTACGCCATAAGGAGTTGGTGTCATGTAGTGTTTACGAACTCTCGAGTAGGTGACTCGGGGAGTGGAGTAGGGCAAGGACGGTGTCCTTGTAGCCGAACCACTATAAATACTCGCTTTGTGGTTTTGTGCTTCTTACTCCTTATTCTTTCATTACATATTTATATATGCTTGTCTATCAACATCCAACACACATGTTTAAATAGATTGACATAAGTCGATCTAAATAGTTTAAAACCAAGTTTTAATCGGTAAAACTATTCACCCCCCCCCCCTTATAGTTTTCCACAATTGGTATCAGAGCTTCGTTACCAAGTTTCTTAGAGTATGTTGTACTTTAAAAACTTGATACGATCCATGTTTAATTGAAAACTACAAGGAAGGTCTTTTACAAAAACAAACACCATGTTATTAAAACACATTTGTAGGATGTTGATTTAATGACAACATTTTTTTTCTTACTAAAATGCACTAACCTTCCTTGCCATGTTGCTTAGTTAAAGCTGATACCTATCAAGCCATTGGTATTGCTTGGTAACAAGAATACCTTCCCTAAGAATGTATCTTAAACACGAAGGAACCGGAGTTGTCCACTAACATTTGTTGTGTCATTTGTAAAGACATTCCTAAGTGCATTAAAGGTATGATTTCTCACTTATCTCTAAATAATATTAGCTTAAATAATAAGTATGCTTACAAAGGAATTTATATGATTATTTTTTTTCACATACTCATATTTTACACTTAGCTTCTTTAAGAAAATTTTCTTGCATACGTGTTGCTCTTTCGTCTAAAGTCTAGATTTATATAATTTGTGTTTTATTTCACGTAATCCAAAAACCATATCTTTCTAATAATAAAACAAAACATAAATCTCAAAAATTCCTCTTTCCCCATAAATATCCCTTCCGATCGCTTCCTCCACCAAACCCTCATTTTTTAAAATCTTCCACTTTCAAAAATTACCTCTCATTCAAACTTCATCTTCCTTCTCATCTCATCTCATCTCAAACCAAAACCAAGAAGGATCTTCATCAACATGGTTTACATCGCCTTAACACTCATCGCTCTCGTGTTCCTCATGATTAAGTTTTCTTATGGAGACATGTACTTTGTGTTGTTAATCTACATTGGTGTTATATACCTAATCTTGTGTATCGTTCTTAGCATTGAAATAAAATATTACTAATGTTCTAGTTTATTTCTCATAATATGTTTGTCATTTCGTTTAAGAGATGTTTTTCCAGATGCAAAACTCAGATTTTGTATTAGAAGCATTCATGAGAAAATGAAACTTCAATGGAAAGGTAGGGCCTACAAAGACCATATGTGGAAATGTGCAACAGCCTCAACTGTTGTACAGTTTGAGAAAGCTATGGCTGATTTCAAGAAATTTAATCAACCAGCCCATGATTAGTTAAGTAAGATAGCACCGATCCATTGATCAAGGTCACATTTTTCATGTAAGTCATCTATATGTATCAGTTAATTTGTATTTGTTAATATAGTATAAACAGTTATAACTAATACATGTTTATTTGTAATCTTTAGGGAGAGCTCATTTTCATGTGTTGCTTAATAACATGTGTCAAGTGTTTCATGACAAAATAATTGAGGGTTTAAACAAACCAATTATTACAGCATTAGAATACATAAGGGAATATTGTATGAAGAGGATAATGCTTGTTCTTATGGTGATTGAGAAGAGTGATGGACCACTAACACCAATTGCACAACACATGCTAGAGGGTATTAAGAAAGAGGTTGTTAAGTATAATGTTTTATGGAATGGGGGAAGTAAGTTTCAGATTAGTGGACCATTGGGTAACCAATGTGTAGTTAATGTTGTAGAAAAGTCTTGTACTTGCAGAAGATGGGAGATTACAGGTTTACCATGTAAACACGCTGTTGCTACCAATTAGAATATGGCTTTAAATGGGAAACAAGTAGGAGATGTAGAAACATGGGCTCATCCTTGTTACTATCTTGTCACTTGGGAGGCAACCTACAAACACCATGTCCAGCCTATAACTAGCAACGAACATTGGGAAAAACCAACTGTGCCAACTGTTAATACAAATAAGCCGTAAAAACGTTTATTTATATTTTACAATCTTCTAATGTTTTGTCGATAAAAAACGTAAAATCATTTTAACGAAACAAACAAAATACATAATTAGTTTGAACTAATAGTTTCTAACCCACTTACGTTTTCACATAAAACACTAAAACAAGTATAAGTGATTTTATGATTTAGTATTACATATGTACAACAACTAGTGTTTACATATTTGGGTAAAATATACACATAACTAGTATGTAGTATATTGGGTAATATAAATGGGTAGAAACTTAAGTATCATAACCCATTGACCAAATACATTGAATGTAGTTAGGTACAACCCAAAGTCCATGACCCATGGAGCTTTACCCATAACCCATTGCATGACATCATGCTTATATCATATATGGATAATATCCATAACCCATGGTATTAACCCATACCCATGTGACTAGGTGCATTGCACTCAAAAGATACATTGTATCTAGTTAAAGACCCATGGATCAACCCATGACCCATGACCCATAACCAAAATACCCATGGGTAAAGAGGAGCGTCCCACGGATCCCTAGCTTTACGCTAGACGGATCCCTTGTGGGAGGGATCCGTGGGATCCGGGGAACAGTAGACATTTTCCTCTATAAATAGTGAGCCATTTCTTCATTGTTTCTCACCCTTTTCTCACATACTTTCTCCTTGAGTTTAAAACTCTCTAACCCCAGATCCAAGTGATCTATGTTTGTAGTTTTGTTTTTGTGTGATTCTCTAGGTTCCTCTTAAAGGCGAGATCACCACCTTTGAAGTCAAGCAAGCTCAAGTCCATGAGTTGCCATGCTTCCTCATCATCAAGACTACTGAAGTCCTCTTGTTGATGATTCTTTTCTTTCTTCTAAGAAGTGTAGTGTTGGAGACATTAGTGAAAGATGTCTCAAGTGTCAAGACGAAGACATTAGTGAAAGGTGTCGATCGTCCGTATTATAGGCATTAGTGCATGGTGCCTAGAAGTCAAGTCACAAGACATTGGTGAAGAGTGACTTGAAGATCTAACTAAGGGCATTAGTGAAAGGTGCCTTAGATGTACATTCGATATAGTATGTTTCGATGTACAAGATAGATTAGCATTAGATCCAAGGATATTGATATCCTTGATGATGTTGTAATAAGGAGTTGGACTCCTTTGGGATTAGTCGTTGGTGTAGTGTTGGGTAGTAGTTCCTCCATTGTAATGGAACTCGGTATCTAGCCTAGTACCGGATAAAGGGTAGGCGACGTTGTGTTAGGTGTGGTTCACCTTGGTGTGAAAGATCCCGGTGGTTAGCCTAGTACCGGAAAAAGAGTAGGCAACGTTGTGAAGGTTTCTCCACCATAAGGAGTTGGTGTCGTGTAGTGATTACGAACTCTCGAGTAGGTGACTCGGGGAGTGGAGTAGGGCAAGGAAGGTGTCCTTGTAGCCGAACCACTATAAATACTCGCGTTGTGGTTTTGTGCTTCTTACTCTTATCTTTTCATTACATACTTTTATATGCTTGTTTATCAACATCCAACACACATCCAAATAGATTGACATAAGTCGATCTAAATAGTTTAAAAGAAAGTTTTAATTGGCAAAACTATTCAACCCCCTTCTAGGTTTCCACACCAACAACAATTGTTCCACCGAAATCCGAACAACTCCGCCTAGGTCAAGAGGTAGAAAAAGAGTTAGGATAACTCTTGAAAGTAAAGAGATTGTGAAGAATGGTAAGCTGTCAACTGCTTGGAAGAGTTTTAAGTGTAGTATTTGTGGCATTGCTGGACACAACCGAAAAACATGTCTAGGGAATGGTGGAGCTCAAAGTAGTCAAACTGGCTATAAGGGAAATGTCAAACAAGTGCCTACAAAAGTTGCAGCAAAAAAGACACATCCTAAAGGTAACAAAGTAGCAGCAGATAAAGAAGTTGAAGGTACAAGTGTTGGTGAAAGTCAAGTTAGTGCAGTTCAAGGAAGTGGTGTTCAATTTGAAAATCAAGATCAAGAAACTGAAGACCCCATAATACATTTTGCACCCCTGTCTCAGTCCCAACAAGATCAAGATGAAGCAACAGAAGATCCCAGGATTCAAGATGAATCCCTCTCTCAATCCCACCAACATCAAGATGAAGCAATTGCCGATCCCAGCATACATGAGCAATCCCAGTGTTAATCCCAGCAATATGATCAATCACAGTCTGATTCTCAGCTGCAGTCAAGTAATGTGCAAGCAGTTTCTGCTTCAACCCAGCCTACTACACGAAGAATGACTAGGCAGCATGCTGCACTGGAAAGAACGATGGCCTTACCATAGGTCAATTCTGTTATGCTAATTAGCTAGACAATGTTTCCTCTAGTTTATTTCCTATGGACAAGTTATGACTCTAAAACATATGTGTGTGTCTAACTGTAATTCTCATGCTTCAAAAAGTATGCAATTTTATGCATTTGGAATTATATCCATTTGCATTAACTATGGAACTATGTCATGTTTGTGTATTTTTATAGATTGACTAAGCTTGATGTGTGAATAATTTACATCAAAAATAACCAAAGCTAAACAAAACCTCATAAGAATGTTGATAATTAAAAGTCAAACCTAAACAAATGGCTAACCATCTGCATAACCATAAGGCATTGAAAGTCAAAAACAAACCAAACTGAATACTTCATAACAATGTTGACAATTAAAATTAAACTTTAATCTTAACCATGTGCATAAAGCCATAAATATACGGTAAACCGATCATAATAACAAGATTCATAACCTTCTGGGAAACAACGTTACTACAATTCAAGATAATGAACATTAACCATCTCGCCTCATTACATAAAAGCTAAAAAGTTATCCCAATGCATAAACAATCAAGAACAATATCCAACTGAGCACCAGGTAAATCATCCACTTCCACACATCACCTTAAGTAACTTCTAATCTTGTCTCAAGCTCATTTCTCTCCCTCAAAAGGCCTGGTATGATCATTCTTGAACGAGCACAGATTTCAGGATCATACCATCGTATCCACCGACAAGAAGACCCCTATTCATGATTATGGCAAGTGATTAAACAACAACAATTGTTACAATGTAGTTTGCTACTTGCGAAAAAAAATGATACGATAAACATTAAAAGACACTTACTTCAACAGGACAACCAAAGAATTGACGCCCTGGGTTGGCAGAGGTCCACGAAGTGCGAATTATAGCTTGCTTACCACACCAGCAACGTACCATGTTGAAAGGATTATCGTTTTGTAGAAGACAGTTTTTGTTGGATAGTTTAGGGATGATAACTGACGACCAAGCTGTGTTACACAGACATATAGCAACTACAAACACTGTACAACGGTTTGTATAAAGTAAGCTATAGTGAAATACGGTTTTGCTCTCAACAACAAAACATTGACCTGGGCATTAATGGTCAAAGGACTGATTTAGACTATAAAAACCTTGTTTTGGACTCCTCACGATGAAAAAGGCAAGTTTTGTCCCAGCGTGATGTTGAGGTACAAGATTAGGGACCAACCGTGTATTTTACTCTATTTATTATTTAGAGTGTTAACACATAAAAAGTTTCGCATGTCAGCGACACATCATTTCAACATCAAAATATTTAACACCAAAAAATCATCCCTTATCATAACACCTCCTTTTTGGGACATACATTTTATAAATTACAATTTACAAATTCTATCCTCAACAATTTTATTCATTAAACAATCTAAAACTTTATTAATAAAATTAAATATTACAATACGAAATAAAAACGTTACAAAAAAAATTACGACTTAAAAAGATTACAATAAAAAGTACGAAATGAACAAACCACCGAAATATACGAAATACAAACACAATAAGAAAATAAAATAAAACTACTCAGCCGGGGTTGGCAAATTATATTTTTCTGCAATTTTATTCTTTTTCATTTCGATCCAATACGCAGCGGTAGGATTCATCTCATTCGTATTAATACCGAGAAATTTAAATTCTTCCAAACGCATTATCGTCCGATCTTTCTTAGCCGCATGGTACGCCTCTTGGGCCGCTTCCCGTTTGGGTTAGGGTTTGAAGAAGATCCCGCGATCGGATTTTCAAAACCGAGTAAGTTCAAAAAACTCTCGTCAAGACCTCCCGAGACTTTTTTTTTTTTTTTTTTTTTTTTTTTTTTTTTTTTTTAATGGAAGTATATGACTATATGAGTTTGATTTTGAGTTGTAGTTCTGTGTACCTTATATATGTGAAGGTAGGTATTTATAAAAGTTTATTATTATTATTTATTATTATTATTATTATTTTAATTCTTTTTTGTTATTATTATTTTTTAATCATCACTTTATTAAAAACTCATAGGATTTTACAAAAAATTAGTGGGAAGCCGATAAACCAACTGGGCCCCCACACCTCTAGCAATAGCAAAACTAATCCTATTAAAAATATGAACCGCAGCACGTGCCCCAATGTCTTGAGTCATAGAGAATCGTCGAATACGCTTTAGTAAGGTTACTGCATCCTTCTCAAGTTCTCCAAAAGAAGAGAATGAAAAGGGGAGAAACCCATATCCAATATCCGCACATTTAGCAGCGTACTTGACACATTTACGTTGTGCAGCATCAAGAACCACACGCCCTGGCATAAAATCAGTCATCCCAGATTGCGTCAACGGCGACGATCCCGTAAGATCAACACATACATCGCGCCCACCATCCCAAGAGTAGAGTAAAATATCAGACGGTCGTAAGGATCTGTCTCTGTCTCCATAAAGCCCAATATCCACCTCCTTACGAGCTGAAATCCCGGACCGGGAACATATATCAACCAAAACATCACGTTGTTATGCCGATGTTTAATGCCAACAATACCCGCACATGAAACAGCGTGATCCCCATAAATATCTCCAGAAAATACCCTAGAACAGGCTGAACACGGCACCTGAACGGTGAAAAGAGGAACACCTAACCGATAGCACAACACACAACGATAAGCCCTGGCATTCATAGTTTGTCCCAGTCCAGATATCGGAGCCACCCTAAGCCAATCTGAAGTATGATCCTCCTTTAGTGAGCTCCATAACGCCATATGTCGAGGAGATAGATGGAATGTAGATTCAACAGTTTGGGTAACCCGCTCGAAATATATATCTGCCAATTTTTTCATAAGTTTGAGTGCATCGACCTCGGTAGGGTTACTCAAAAGGTCAATATCCATATTCACATTAAAAGTACATAGAGCATCATCAAAAGAGGGACCAGCAGTTACAATACCAGAACTATGAAGAAGCTTAGTCTATAGGCTAGCAGATTGAAGTCTAGAAGCAAGGAAGGCATAGTTCAAGACATCACCTGCAGAATAAACACCAAGCCCCCCCAAAAGCAAAGGGTAAGGTAGCGAGTCTCCACTGCCAGTCACCAAAACCGGGCCCAGAAGCAGTGACAATACGCTCCAAAGAAGAACGAAGTGCAGCATCAAAAGAAACCCGAGCACACTCAAAGACCCGGGGGAACATGTGCGCATAGAGAAATACAACTTGGAAATACTAACACATGTACGAAGTAACAACAACTCACATTGAGGGTCATTAAGTATGGCAACAACATCCATAAGTTCAATAGTTCTAGCAACCCTTTTCAGAACAAGCTTACTACCAAACTCAAAATCCACACTAACGGGCCCACCCAATAATTTACACACCATGTAAGGGACGAGAAATATTGGGGGGAAAAACACCGGAGTATCTGCTTCTAGGGTCTTCCTGTGGCAGAAAAACTTCAGTTTTATCAACATTGAGGTGTAAACCACGACAAGGTCCATCCATCATAATCAACTCTAAAACCTTACCCACAACCAAAGTATCACCAATAATAGTGCCATCATCCAGATACCATGCTTGAAAGGAAAGGTCAAAAGAATCTCTAATCTTACATGCCAGGGGATGTAACACTAAAGCAAAAAGAAGAGGCCCAAGCGGATCACCTTGTTGCACACCTTGATGAGACCAAAGCGTATGCTCACCATAATATAATCTGGCAGGAATGGAGTAACAGAATTCCACCCACCGTGAAATAGCCTGGAAATGAAGTCGAACCTCACGCAACATAACAGCCCGATCCACCATGTTGAAAGCGTTTTTAAAATCAACCAACAACATAGATAGACCAACATCACCCCCACGGTCCTCAACCAACCGATTCACAGCATGAAGAATAGCCTCCCCTCCCCCCGATACCCCAACACCAAATTGTAAATCATCTAAATAACCGTTTGAAGAGTGGTCAATCATGGATGCGCAAACCTTGGAAACTAAACGCCTCCAAACAGTCCCGACAGCAATAGGGTGAATACCCCCTCCTGGTTTGACTAAGGGTGTGAGAGGAGCACTAGCAATGTACTCACCCAGCACCCTCGGGCATTTACCAACAAGGAAAAGGTTCACCACTTGGGTGATAGAAGCGACCAACTCATCAGAAATAGCCACAAATGCACCATTCAAACAATCCAAAAGGTGTTGGGCACGTAACCCATCCCGCCCACAAGAAGTACCACGAGGGAAACTCTTGATCATGTCAAGAACCGTAGCAGGAGATGCGGTAAGGTGATGATGATCAATAGGTATATCAGGCAAAAGAGGAGCAGACTGGAAAGGGTGCTTAGCTTTTAGGTCCTCAAGGGTAGAAACATCATAAGGTGCAATACCAGAAGACGAAAGAACTCTGACTGCAGCAGTATAATGACCATCACAAATCTTCCTGTTACATTGCTTGACATTTCGGTCGCCCAAATCCAAGCTATCATCATCAATATTAGACCATAATGGAGAAGGTTCGGCTAAAACCTCACGCACAACCTGTAAACTACCACCAGGGGTGCCCCATGCATGAATAGCATTAACAATATACTCTTCCTGGCGTTGACGCTTAGTGACCGACCTACACTCTTGATTACTCCTCGGGAAAAAGGTTTTAAGGAAACAAAGAGGCAAGACTAACAAACCAACCCAACAAGAAATGTCATCAGGCGTGCAGATCACCTTATCAAGAGCTCTTTTCAAAGCACGAGAGAACTCCAAACGACATTTAGGAGGGATAAATCTGACAGTCCGCAACCCCTTAGAGAATAAAGTATCAAGAAGAGGTAAATCAAAACCACCAAGCTCGTCCAAAACCAAATCCTCAACAAGGGTTACATGGGAGGTAACCTGCGGTTTGGTGAGATCATATAACACGAACCGAACAACACCATCACCACAATCAGGAGGAGATACAAAATCAGACCCCGTACCATGACGACACTTAGTCCAGAAAGTATGCGTTTTGAAACAACCACCACACAACCACAAACCCATCCGCTTAAGAGTAACCTCATCCTTTTCAAAAATAGCCAAATCCGACAAAAGGGACTGCCTAGTGATAGCTTGAGCCTCAACGCTAAAGTGCCGGTCACGAAAATGTGTGATCAAAGAGGTTTTAGTAAGCCCATTTCCACCACCATCCCGACATCCACTAAGACCCACAAAGGGACAGTGAAATCTTACAGCCGGCATAACAACAAAGCAACAAAACCAATACCAAGTAGCCAATGTACCAAACCTCAAGTAAAGAACCAACAAAAAGGATAAACAAAAAATACCAACAGTAGCAACCATGCAAGTGAAGGCTCCAAACGTAAAACAACCCAACCGTAACAACCAAACCTTGTGATAATTGCCCAAACCGTATCACCACAGATGCAACCAAAGCAATCGAAACATGTATTAGAAGAGGCTAACTGCTCGTAGCCCAAGACGTAACCACAACAGCAACCCTCAAACTGAAAACATGTCTCGAAGAAAACCCTTAAAACAGCTTCGAATGTAAAGGTATAGGGACCTGTAATGGTTGGGAGAACTGAAAGGAACCCACGAACAATCCACGAAATCACAGCCCCATGGAGCCCAGAACCCTGCTGTCACAGAACAAGAAAACAACAAACGCAGGACTTACTTGTGAACCGATAATCTTTATCTTTATGCTTCTTATGTTATTATTATTAGACGAGGGACTAAACTCGCCACTTAGAAAGTAAATAACTGAAATACAGTTATTGGATGGCGGTTACACAACCGAACCATCATGTTGGTTAGATAGCATCGATTAGAAACTATATATACATATGTATCGAATGCTTTACAAGATTAATAGACAATTTTACTTATTCAATATACTTTACATTTGCAATCTATATATCATTGATCTAGAGTTGGGACAACAATTGGCATCAAGAGCATAGGATTACACCTTCGTTTTTGATTACAAACATAATCAACGCAAGGAACTTTGTTTTTCGACAAGTTTTGTTTACTCTTTACTTCCAAGAGAAATAAAAGTGAATAAGGTTACGTAGAAGATTGTAAAACTTGAAAATTTAAAATCCGAATAATGACTAAAATACCCTTGGAACAAAAGAATTATAAAATACGTAAAAATATATTTCTAACACTTAAAGAAATAAAAAGATTAACTTGCGAATATTTAAAAAACCTAATTAAAGTATATTGCGTAATTGATTTGGTACGACGAAGAGTTAAAGTTTCGTAAATGATTTGAGTCGCGTTTGGTTTGTGTTCGTGAGCCAAGGCCGAAGCCCAAATGGTGGTGCGTGTGAATGGTGTGACCGGTTGGACTAAACCCAACCCAAACCCAATTACTTTCCTAGTTTAACTCAAATACTACAACTATAAATACAACACATATTCATTAAATTGGAACCCTAGTTATTTTGCTCTCTCTTTTCTTTTTCTTCCTTGCTCGGCCGAGACTCAAACAAACAACCCTTGGTGTCGATTTTGCTCAACCAAGTGAAGGTATATCGTTTATTTGTATTCCTTTAACGTACCTTATACGTATATGTTAAGTTATAATTGTTTCGTCGCGTTTTCCTTGTTTTTCTTTTTGGCCGAGAGTGGTGAAACAAAACAATAAGAAACCCTAATTTATTTAACTTCTAATTAATAAGAAACATGTAACGTAAGATGTGTTATTGAATCGAGTTATGTTTGTGTTGTTTTAATGAGGGCCGAATCTTTTGATTTAGATCCGAAACATGTGTAGCTTTTGACTAATGATTATAACTTAATGACTTGAATAAGTAAAGTATTTAGATGAGCTAATACTAGTGTAAACCCTAATATTCGAAAACCCTAGATGAACCGAAACTTACATATGAGATTTGAAGGCACATTAATTAAGTAAAGGTTATGTTAAACATAAACCCTAGTTTTAATATGCTAATTTATTAAGTTATGCTAAACCCTAATAGAGTAAATGCGTAATTAATGAGAGTAATGAGTAACTTATATGTCACATAAAATCATAAACGTGAACGTTGAAACATAAAAAGGAAAGAGTATTATGTGACGAGTTAGGTTAAGTAATTAGTCATTAAAAGACGTAACAAGTAAGCTAATGAATATTAATGAGACATTAAAGAATGAAAACCCTAAACGTTAATAAAAGATATATAAACCCTAATTTACTATATTACTATTAAAATCTTTAAGTCTTATTTAAATATGGAAACCCTAAAATAATAAAAGGATCATTGTAAAGATTATGGAATCATTAATAATATATACGACGTTAATGTATATAGGTTCTGTGAAGAAGGAGTAATTCTTTGCTTCCCTGTTTCGACTTTTGATCTTTTGCTTTCGAATAAGGTACGGATATTCTGACCTTTTCAGTAAAGGTTTCGTATGAAGTTTTCTTTTCGTTTTCATATTAGGATTTCCTAAACCTTTGCTATGAACCCTAAAGTGTTTATTTGAGCTGTTGCTTATCTGAACTTTGATTTTTGAATCATAAAACATCTGATTTTGAACTATATGATATGAAGGCTTGATTTTGAAAATATGATTAAACGTTTGATAAAATATGATCTATGTCAGTTATGACATTCTTGTTTGATTTCTGATAGTTGACACCCAAGCCAAATATAACTAGTCATGGGGGTTCCATGTCCGTGTCAGCGAATGCACTTTCTGACATGACTCTAGGGCAGTAGAGTGATGTTCTGCCACGTCCCTTTCTGTTATCTGTATGAGCTCAATTTGAATTATGATATGAATATTTGTCTGTGGGGCGTATGGATGCATCCTAGATCTGTTATATGCCATATATTATCTGTTATATGTTATTTGTTATCTGATGATTGATGCTGCGTGCATGCACGTCCTTCATAACTCTGGTAGGTCTCCCCTACAAATATGTTGCCTTATGTGATTATGATATGTTTCTGATATGGCATATGTTCTGGGCTTTGAGGTAGTTAAGCTATAAAACTTATTCTGATATTTCTGAAATTATCTTTTGAAAAGACTATGACTTCATTGTTTTTCTTTTACTTTGCTTCGTATTCGATTTTCGTTTCGTATTATTTTTGCTTTGTATATCTGTTCACTGGGCTTTGTAAGCTCAGCCGCACTTTTCTTTTCTTCCGCGGCAGGTATCTAAGCATTGGAGCTGGGTATTGCTTTGGGATGAGTGCTGAGTGGACTTACCTTAGAGATTTAGCTTTGATATTATGATACCATTTAGACTTATGTTTTAGACATTTCTTTTGGAGTTTATTTTTCCGCTGGGACCTATGTATTGAAGTCTTTTGATTTGGATTATTTCCATATTTATGTTGAAGATTTCTTTTGGTTTATATGTTTGCTTTGATATGACACCATTACTTGTGATTCCTTTACCCTTGTGGGGTTGGGGCGTTACAATTTATGGCATCAGAGCCCAGGTTTACGACTTGTAGTCAGGACCTGTGACATATGGAGCCTAGGTTTCGAGATTTTAGAGCTTAGGATTTGACCTGTGAGGATTTGGGTAGACTTTAGGATTCCTTCGTACTTCCATTTCGTATCTTACCTTTGTTCTTTTGCTAATCGTTTAGATGGTTCGAACTCGTACTAATGGTGGTGCGGATGGAGACGATGATGCTGTTAACATGGATGCTGCGATTGCGAATGCTCTCAACTCTCTTTTCCCTGGTTTGACTACACCTGAGATGATGGAACAGGTGATCAACAATATTCGGAATAGGACTGGTGAACCTTCGGGAAGCGGTGGAGGTACTCAACCCGTCGGTATTCATACTTGGCTCGAGCGTTTCGGTAAGCTTAAGCCTCTTTCGTTTAGCACTGCTGCTACTCCTACTGAGGCCGAGGACTGGATCACTCATATTGAGAAGCTGTTTGAAGTACTGGGTTGTGGAGATGGATTTAAGACTCGTTTGGCTTCATTCAAATTAGAAGGTGATGCTTTGAGTTGGTGGAAAGCATTGAAACAAGCAAGAGGAGGTGACGCTTTTGCTGTGACTTGTACTTGGGCGGAGTTTCGGACTATCTTCTATAACCGTTACTTCCCTGATGCTGAGCAGCAAAGATATGAGAGGGATTATCAGGCAATCTACCAGTTTGATAATGAGACCTCTAATGAGTACATGAGTAGGTTTATGAGGTTGGTGAGTTTTGTTGGAGTGATTGCTGGAGATGGTAGGCGTCAAGCTAAGCACTTCAAGTGGGGACTGAAGAAGTGGGTGTTGGACCGATTGCTTAATATTGAGTATGAGAATGTGTCGGCCTGTAATGATGCAGCTCGTAACATTGAGATCTTTCATGAGGTTTCGGGTTCTAACAAGCGTAATCGCGATGGTGATCGGATTCAAGGTAGGACTCAAGGTAATGACTATAAGGGAAACTCTGGTAGGAGTTATGATTCGAGAGGTCAAGGGGATAGAAGTTATGATCAGCGGGGTCAGTCGGGAAGGAATTTTGACACTGGACGTTCTGAGACGAGGGGTCAAGATAATAGAAATGCTGGTAGGAATGGAAGTGATCGTCAGAACCAAGGCAACAATAACCAGCGTTATAACAGGGATCAGCCAGCTAGAGGAACGAATCAGGGTCGTGCGTCAGGATCTTCTAGTCAACAGAGGACAGCTGAGGTTTTGCCACCCCCACCTATTTGTACTACTTGTGGAAAGGCTCATCCAGGGCAGTGTTTCAAGGCCACTGGTGGATGTTTTGGTTGTGGTTCCACTACTCACAAGATTAAAGATTGCCCTAAGAAGAATCCGGCAGTTCCTGGAAACTACATCAAGCCGCCGACTACCTCTGGACGTGTCTATGCTACTACTCGTAACCAGGCGGAGCGAACTTCAGGTACCATTACGGGCACTCTTTTCATTGATGATTTTGCTGTCTTCGTTTTATTTGATACTGGCGCCACACACTCTATTATATCTGTCACATCTGCTAAGAAACTTAATATGAAGCCCAAACCGTTAACGAATCACTTATCGATTTCAACGCCTATGAAAAATCATGTGATCATTGATCGTAAATATGTCGAGTGTCCTCTTCGTTTTGATGATCGTATTCGTTTTGCAAATCTGTATCCTCTCAATATGGTCGACTTTGATATCATTCTAGGCATGGATTGGTTGGCTTACCATAGAGCTTCAATCGACTGCCATGCTAGAACGGTAATCTTTGGAGACGTAAAACATCCTGAATTCGTTTATCATGGTTCTCAACCACTTAAATCTGTTAAGCTCATTTCCGCTATGAAGGCACGGATCATGATTGCTCATGGGTGCCAAGGTTTTCTAGCATCTGTTAAGGACACATCTTTGGAGAGTCCTAACATTGATAATCTTTCGGTTGTTTGCGAATTTGCTGACGTTTTTCCGGATGAACTACCTGGACTTCCCCCAGCTCGAGAAGTTGAGTTTAGCATTGAGTTAATTCCTGGTGCTGAACCGATTTCGAAGGCTCCGTATCGTATGGCACCTGTAGAACTGAAGGAGTTGAAGGAACAACTGCAAGAGATGATAGAAAGTGGATTTATTCGCCCTAGTGTTTCTCCATGGGGTGCACCTGTTTTGTTTGTGAAGAAGAAGGATGGAAGCATGCGTCTATGTATCGACTATCGTGAACTCAATCGTATTACTATTCGTAACCGTTATCCTTTGCCGCGTATAGACGATTTGTTTGATCAACTGCAAGGAGCTAAGTTCTTTTCGAAGATTGACCTGAGGTCTGGCTACCATCAGTTACGTGTGAAGGAGCAAGATGTTCCTAAGACCGCGTTTCGTACCAGATATGGTCATTACGAATTTCTCGTTATGCCTTTTGGATTGACCAATGCGCCTGCTGTGTTTATGGACTTGATGAATCGTGTTTTCCATGAGTTTCTCGACAAGTTCGTTATTGTTTTCATTGACGATATTTTGGTTTACTCTAAGTCTGAAGAAGAGCATGAAGAACATCTTCGTATAGTTTTGGAGATTTTGAGGAAGAAGAAGTTGTACGCCAAATTTTCGAAGTGCGAATTTTGGTTGAGACAAGTTGCTTTCCTTGGTCATATCGTATCAGCTGATGGTATTACCATGGATCCGTCTAAAGTTGAGGCTATCACTAAATGGCCAAGACCTACGACAGTAACTGAGGTCAGGAGTTTTCTTGGACTTGCTGGTTACTATAGACGTTTTGTTGAAGGTTTCTCTCGTCTAGCTTTGCCTTTAACCCAACTGATGAAAAAAGGTGAAAAGTTTGTATGGACGGATGAACGAGAGAAGAGTTTTGAAGAATTGAAACGGAGATTGGTGACGGCTCCTATTTTGACTCTTCCAACTGGTTCAGGAGGATTTCAAATCTACAGCGATGCATCTAAGAAAGGATTAGGCTGTGTTTTGATGCAACATGGGAAGGTAATAGCTTATGCTTCGAGGCAGCTAAAACCTTATGAGGAGAATTACCCAACTCATGATCTTGAGTTAGCTGCGGTGGTGTTTGCGTTGAAGATTTGGAGACATTACTTGTATGGAGAGGCGTGTGATATATTCACTGATCATAAGAGTCTCAAGTATATTTTCACTCAGAAGGAACTTAACATGAGACAAAGAAGATGGTTAGAACTTCTTAAGGATTATGACACTAACATTCAGTACCATCCAGGTAAGGCTAACGTAGTTGCGGACGCACTTAGCCGGAAATCAGGCATTCTTGCGAGTATCAAGATTGAGCCTAGGATTTTGCGTGATTTAGAGAGTTTGGATGTTGAGATGTGTGTACGAGGTTTCGATGGATACTGGGCTAGTATGAAGGTGGAGTCGAACCTTATACTGCAAATTAAGGAAGCTCAGAAAGATGACGGCGAGCTGTGGGCCGTGGTGCAAAATGTTGAAGAAGGTAAGCAGACGGAGTTTAAGGTTGATAATGACGGTATTGTATGGTATGGAGATAGGCTTTGTATTCCCAATGATCAGGTACTTCGTGAGAAAGTTATGACAGAAGCTCATAGTTCTCCTTTCACTATTCATCCTGGTTCTACCAAGATGTATAGGGATTTGAAGCAGTACTTTTGGTGGAACGGTATGAAGCAAGATGTGGCGACGTTTGTGTCGAAGTGTATGATTTGTCAGCAAGTTAAGATTGAACATCAGAGGGCTAGTGGATTGTTACAGCCATTGGAGATTCCAACATGGAAGTGGGATAAGATATCTATGGATTTTGTGACTGGGTTACCTCTTACTAGGAAGAAGCATGATGCGATTTGGGTGGTTGTTGATCGACTAACCAAATCTGCTCATTTCTTGCCAATCAGGAAAGATTATGGTATTGGTAAATTGGCGGAGATTTTTCAGCAAGAGATCGTTAGACTTCATGGTACTCCGACATCTATTGTGTCCGATAGAGATCCGCGTTTTACTTCTCGTTTCTGGAAGGGTTTGCAGAAAGCTTGGGGTACACGACTTAATTTTAGTACGGCATTTCATCCTCAAACAGATGGTCAGTCAGAGAGGACTATACAGACCTTAGAAGATATGCTAAGGGCCTGTGCTTTAGAATGGACTGGCAGTTGGGATGAATATTTATGTTTAGTAGAGTTTGCTTATAACAACAGTTGGTATGCTAGCGTTAAGGCGGCACCGTTTGAACTTCTTTATGGAAGGAAATGTAGAGCACCTATTTGTTGGGATGAAGTAGGTGAGCGTTTGATTGAAGGACCGGAAATGATCGAGATCACTAATGAGAAAGTAGCTGTGGCTAGAGAGAAATTGAAGGAAGCTAGGTCTCGTCAGAAAAGTTATGCTGATAAGCATCGTCGTGATTTAGAATTTCGGGTTGGAGATCGTGTGTTTTTGAAAGTTTCGCCGTTTAGAGGTGTGAAACGTTTTGGAATCAAGGGCAAGCTTAGTCCTCGATTTATTGGACCGTTTGAGATTTTGGAACGTATAGGAGAAGTTTCGTATCGTTTAGCACTTCCGCCTCAGTTATCGCATGTTCATGACGTTTTTCATGTATCACTCCTAAGGGGATACAACTATCATCCGTTACACGTTGCTTCTTATCCGTTTGATCAGATTCAATCCGATATGTCTTTATCTGAAGAACCAGAAGCTATTCTGGAAAGACAAGAAAGAGTTATGAGGAATAAAGTGATTCCATTCGTTAAGATTCTTTGGAAGAATCATCCGGAACGTGAGGCTACTTGGGAAACCGAGGAGTCGATGCGTGCAAGTTACCCACATTTCTTTGAATAGTTTGGTATGTTCTCATTTCGTTTCGTCTTCGTTTTCGTTTTCATTTTCATTTCGTTTTATTCAATTTTCGAGGACGAAAATTTTTCTTTAGAGGGGAAGAATTGTAAAACCTGAAAATTTAAAATCCGAATAATGACTAAAATACCCTTGGAACAAAAGAATTATAAAATACGTAAAAATATATTTCTAACACTTAAAGAAATAAAAAGATTAACTTGCGAATATTTAAAAAACCTAATTAAAGTATATTGCGTAATTGATTTGGTACGACGAAGAGTTAAAGTTTCGTAAATGATTTGAGTCGCGTTTGGTTTGTGTTCGTGAGCCAAGGCCGAAGCTCAAATGGTGGTGCGTGTGAATGGTGTGACCGGTTGGACTAAACCCAACCCAAACCCAATTACTTTCCTAGTTTAACTCAAATACTACAACTATAAATACAACACATATTCATTAAATTGGAACCCTAGTTATTTTGCTCTCTCTTTTCTTTTTCTTCCTTGCTCGGCCGAGACTCAAACAAACAACCCTTGGTGTCGATTTTGCTCAACCAAGTGAAGGTATATCGTTTATTTGTATTCCTTTAACGTACCTTATACGTATATGTTAAGTTATAATTGTTTCGTCGCGTTTTCCTTGTTTTTCTTTTTGGCCGAGAGTGGTGAAACAAAACAATAAGAAACCCTAATTTATTTAACTTCTAATTAATAAGAAACATGTAACGTAAGATGTGTTATTGAATCGAGTTATGTTTGTGTTGTTTTAATGAGGGCCGAATCTTTTGATTTAGATCCGAAACATGTGTAGCTTTTGACTAATGATTATAACTTAATGACTTGAATAAGTAAAGTATTTAGATGAGCTAATACTAGTGTAAACCCTAATATTCGAAAACCCTAGATGAACCGAAACTTACATATGAGATTTGAAGGCACATTAATTAAGTAAAGGTTATGTTAAACATAAACCCTAGTTTTAATATGCTAATTTATTAAGTTATGCTAAACCCTAATAGAGTAAATGCGTAATTAATGAGAGTAATGAGTAACTTATATGTCACATAAAATCATAAACGTGAACGTTGAAACATAAAAAGGAAAGAGTATTATGTGACGAGTTAGGTTAAGTAATTAGTCATTAAAAGACGTAACAAGTAAGCTAATGAATATTAATGAGACATTAAAGAATGAAAACCCTAAACGTTAATAAAAGATATATAAACCCTAATTTACTATATTAGTATTAAAATCTTTAAGTCTTATTTAAATATGGAAACCCTAAAATAATAAAAGGATCATTGTAAAGATTATGGAATCATTAATAATATATACGACGTTAATGTATATAGGTTCTGTGAAGAAGGAGTAATTCTTTGCTTCCCTGTTTCGACTTTTGATCTTTTGCTTTCGAATAAGGTACGGATATTCTGACCTTTTCAGTAAAGGTTTCGTATGAAGTTTTCTTTTCGTTTTCATATTAGGATTTCCTAAACCTTTGCTATGAACCCTAAAGTGTTTATTTGAGCTGTTGCTTATCTGAACTTTGATTTTTGAATCATAAAACATCTGATTTTGAACTATATGATATGAAGGCTTGATTTTGAAAATATGATTAAACGTTTGATAAAATATGATCTATGTCAGTTATGTCATTCTTGTTTGATTTCTGATAGTTGACACCCAAGCCAAATATAACTAGTCATGGGGGTTCCATGTCCGTGTCAGCGAATGCACTTTCTGACATGACTCTAGGGCAGTAGAGTGATGTTCTGCCACGTCCCTTTCTGTTATCTGTATGAGCTCAATTTGAATTATGATATGAATATTTGTCTGTGGGGCGTATGGATGCATCCTAGATCTGTTATATGCCATATATTATCTGTTATATGTTATTTGTTATCTGATGATTGATGCTGCGTGCATGCACGTCCTTCATAACTCTGGTAGGTCTCCCCTACAAATATGTTGCCTTATGTGATTATGATATGTTTCTGATATGGCATATGTTCTGGGCTTTGAGGTAGTTAAGCTATAAAACTTATTCTGATATTTCTGAAATTATCTTTTGAAAAGACTATGACTTCATTGTTTTTCTTTTACTTTGCTTCGTATTCGATTTTCGTTTCGTATTCTTTTTGCTTTGTATATCTGTTCACTGGGCTTTGTAAGCTCAGCCGCACTTTTCTTTTCTTCCGCGGCAGGTATCTAAGCATTGGAGCTGGGTATTGCTTTGGGATGAGTGCTGAGTGGACTTACCTTAGAGATTTAGCTTTGATATTATGATACCATTTAGACTTATGTTTTAGACATTTCTTTTGGAGTTTATTTTTCCGCTGGGACCTATGTATTGAAGTCTTTTGATTTGGATTATTTCCATATTTATGTTGAAGATTTCTTTTGGTTTATATGTTTGCTTTGATATGACACCATTACTTGTGATTCCTTTACCCTTGTGGGGTTGGGGCGTTACAAAGATAGTGCACGATCATTTACGTAGGGGATTGCAAACGTGGTACACCAAACGGATTGGTGGGGAAAAACTGTGTTGGCAACAACATAGGGAAGGAAGAATTCGAACACTACGTTTTGGTAATAGGAACGAGTGGGATAAAACTTTGTGAAACCGGGTTAAACAAGACACAAAGGGAGGAAGACGCGGGTAAGACGCGGGAGACGTTGTTGTTGAAAAAGGAAACGTACGTGATAAGAAGAAGGAGCGCTCAAGGAATTGTGTGGAGTAGTGTCAAACGACACAAGGAGTACAACAACGGAAGAACAAGATCAGAAGCAGAACCAGACTTGCTTCGGAGATTTTTGATACCATCTCGGTATCAAAATTGTGCGTGGGAAGTTTGTTATCGGAGTATAGATTTCAAATAACATACAAGGGAAAGGTTAAACGTGTGTAGTGTGGAGGAACAAGAAAAGAAAACAACTTGTTTTCAGGCTTGTTGGAGAAGACATATCTCGACATAAGTTTCATTCGAAACTTGGAAATTCAAAAGGTTTCAAAGAAAGAAGTCCGAGACTTCTTGGAGGGAAAACAGAAATTCAAATTACGTGAAGACTTTTGGTGTTTGTGTTCGGAGGCAAAAAAAACACAACGAGGCAAAGAACATCAAGAGTACGAGGGAAAGAAAAGGGAACCAAAGCAACGTTGGTAAATGATTTTTACTAACGAAAACAAAAGAGAATACACTAGTATTCATCGGATACACGAGGTCACAAGTTAAACTCTTTCTGGATTTCATTACTTTTACATAGTATAGAATAGTATAGAATATCTTATTTCATACTATTAGGAAATCCCGAAAACTATTTATTGATCCCGTATTATTAGGATTCCCGGAAGATTAGAAATTTCCATACTTTATAGAAAAACCACACTAGGAAGAAGATATCCCATTGAATTAGAAAGTGAAGATTATAAACACTTCAAAATGACAACCGATGATATAGTAACCACATCAACTACTGTATCCAAACCCGTAACACCTATTGCACAATATCAATGCCCTAAGTTGAAAAACACAAACTACACAGTTTGGGCTATACAAATTAAGGTTATACTAGAGGCACATGGCTTATGGGAAGCAATAGAACCAAAGTTAGATACACCAGTTGATGATAAGAAAGAAAAGGAAACGACTGCCTTCTTATATCAAGCATTGACGGAAGATGTGATCTTACAAGTAGCGGGTTGTAAGACGGCAAAAGATTTATGGGAATCATTGAAGAAAAGACACGTTGGAGAAGATAGAGTGCAGAAAGCACGATTACAATCATTGATGATTGGGTTTAACTCACTTCAGATGAAAGAAGATGAGACGGTGGATGCATTTGCGGCTAAATTAAATAGCTATGCCACGAAGGCAGAAGAATTAGGGAAAACTTTGGATGAATCACTTTTAGTTCGAAAACTATTAGACTCCACACCAGATAGGTTCATTCAGATAGTAGCATCCATAGAACAAACAACTGATCTCGACGACATCACTTTAGATGAGATCATTGGGAGACTCAAGGCATTTGAGGAAAGGATAAAACTCCGGAAGGGAGGACAAGTAGAAAGCCAGGAAAACCTATTATTCGCACATGGCGAACACTCAGGAAATAGGAAACGTTTTTACAAACGTGGAGGAAAATCGAATTTCTCACGAGGGAACTGGCAGAATAAAAATAAAAACAACCCACAAGGAGGGAACTCTAGTTATAAAGAGAGTTCAGATAAGAATAAAGATGAGTGGGATGTGAGCAAGATCAAATGCTATAGGTGTCATAAAATGGGACACTTTAAAAGGAACTGTAGAGGAAAACCAGCAACTCAGGAACAATCAAACCTTATCTTAGAAGACGATGAACCATCACTATTAATGACTACGCAAGAAACTGAACACAAGGAAGTGTTGTTGAATGAAGAACAAATTCAACCAAAGAAATATGCTACAGCGGATACAAGCATATGGTATTTAGATAATGGTGCAAGTAACCATATGACTGGGATAAAGAGTCATTTTAGGGATATTGATGAAAGCGTAACAGGACGAGTACGTTTTGGAGATGGATCGTATGTACAGATAATGGGTAGAGGATCTGTACTGTTAGGTTGTAAGAACCAGGAACAGAAGGTAGTATCGGAAGTATACTACATACCAAACCTCAAGAGCAACATACTTAGTCTAGGACAACTTACGGAAATAGGTTGTAAAGTCATTATGGACGGAAACAAATTGACTTTGTATGATAAGAATAAGAAGTTGTTGATGAAAGTAGAAAGATCTAAGAATCGACTCTACAAGATACAATTACAGATAGAATCACCTATATGTCTCTTAGCAAATATAGATAACCAAGCATGGTTATGGCATGCTAGATTAGGTCATCTGAACTTTGACGATATAAATAAGATGACTAGGAAAGGTCTAGTAGATGGAATTCCAAGGATAAATCATGCAGGGCAGATTTGTGACGCATGTTTATTAGGAAAACACAGTAGAACACCATTTCCAAACCAAACTAAATTCAGATCAAAGAACCCGTTGGACTTAGTATACGGAGACCTTTGCGGTCCTATAAGTCCAGCAACACACTCAGGCAAGAAACTCATTTTCTTGTTAGTGGACGATTGTACACGTTTTATGTGGGCCTACTTTCTGACATCGAAAGATGAGGCGTTTAGTACATTCAAGGAATTTAGACAAAAGATAGAAATGGAAATGAAGTTGAAAATAAGGATGCTAAGAACGGATAGAGGTGGTGAATTCACATCAAATGAATTCACAAGGTACTGTAAGGAAAACGGAATAGCACGACAGTTGACAGCACCGTACTCCCCACAGCAGAATGGAGTAGTGGAGAGAAGGAATAGGACAGTGTTATCAACCACTAGGAGTATGATGAAAGCGATGAAGTTACCTTTAACTTTTTGGGCGGAAGCAGTTAAACATGCTATATACATACTCAATAGGGTACCTACGAGGGCCCTGATAGATAAAACTCCATATGAGGCACTCTACAACAGAAAACCAAACTTGGAAAACCTAAGAATATTTGGATGCACAACTTATGCAAAAATAACGATAGCTCACTTAAAGAAGCTGGACGACAGAAGCATACCATTGGTTTACTTGGGAGTAGAGGAAGGATCAAAAGCATGTAGGTTATATGACCCTATAACCAGGAAGAAACATGTTAGTAGGGACGTAAAATTCATGGAAACAAAGCCGTGGGTTTGGAACAAAGATGAAGAAGATACGGACACACAAGACACATTTTGGGCTAGTTTTGTGGTAGACGGAGTTGACAACGAAAACCTTACACCAGTCAACACAGAAAACGATGATAACACGTATCATGAACAAGATCAGATTCCTGATCCAGTTTCACCAAACACACCACCGGCATATCAGTACGACCCACATTCAGAAGAGGAAGAAGAAGCTACTACTAGTTCTGTAGAGAACTCAAGAGATAGATTTGATGATACACCCGTACGTGAATACAAAAACATGTCAGATATATACAGACATGCATGAAGAGTTGAACCTCAAAGCTTGTTATTTACGGAAGAAGAACCCCGAAATTACAAGGAAGCATCAACAGATGAGAAATGGATTGAGGCCATGGAGATTGAATTGGATTCAATCAACAAGAACAAAACATGGACTCTTACTACATTGCCAGAAAATCAGAAGGCAATAGGACTCAAATGGGTTTACAAGACCAAGAGGGATGCAAAAGGAAACATCATCAAATATAAAGCACGGTTAGTGGCAAAAGGTTATGTGCAAGAACAAGGGATAGACTTCGATGAAATATTTGCACCGGTTGCTCGGATAGAGACAGTTCGGTTGATATTAGCATTAGCGGCATATCATGGATGGCAAGTACATCACTTAGATGTAAAATCAGCATTTTTACATGGAGATTTAAAGGAAGAAGTCTACGTTACACAACCTGAAGGATTCATACAACAAGGAAATACAGGAAAAGTATATAAGCTTACTAAAGCTTTATATGGCTTAAGGCAAGCACCGAGAGCTTGGAATGTGAAGCTTGATCAAACGTTAAAGTCCTTAGACTTTAAGAAATGTAATCTCGAACAAGCAGTTTATACGAAGCGGCACAAGAATTCTACACTTATAGTTGGAGTCTACGTGGATGATCTGATAATCACAGGCACTCCAAAGAAAGAAATCGAAGAATTCAAATCCCAGATGAATGATATATTTGAAATGAGCGACTTAGGATTGTTAGCTTATTATATTGGGATAGAAGTTACACAGACAGGAGGAGAGATTACAATCAAGCAAACAGGTTATATTAACAAGATCTTAAAGGAAACAAGTATGGCAGACATCAATGATACGAAGATACCTATGGATACTGGTACTAAGTTGGTCAAGGCGGAAGAAGGAAACTCAGTTGACGCAACTTACTACAGAAGCTTAATAGGAAGTCTCAGGTACTTACTGCATACAAGACCAGATCTTAGTTACACAGTCGGACTACTCAGTAGATTCATGCAAGACCCGAAGGATCATCACCTGAAGGCGGTAAAGCAAGTAATCCGATATATCAAAGGAACAAAGGAGCATGGCATTATATACAAGCAAGAAGGCGGCTGCAAGATTACAGGTTACAGCGACAGTAGTTATGGAGTCAACACTGATCAAGGAAAAGGAACTACTGGGATCGTATTTTATTTCGGAGAGTCACCGATTACCTGGTGTACTCAGAAGCAACCAACAGTGGCGCTATCATCATGTGAATCAGAATTCATGGCGGCTACTGCAGCAGCATGTCAAGCCTTATGGCTAAAGCGATTGCTTAGTGAACTAACTGGATGGGAAGAAAAAAGGATAACGCTGAAGGTCGATAACATTTCAGCAATAGCACTTGTGAAGAACCCAGTTTTTCATGGAAGAAGCAAGCACATCGATATTCGCTACCATTTCATTCGAGAATGCGTAGAGAATGGGCACATCAATGTGGAACATGTCAGCGGAGAACTACAAAGAGCAGATATTCTAACAAAGGCTCTACCAAGATTGAAGTTCGTGACTATGCGACAAATGCTCGGAGTTCAAGACTTAGGACGAAGCAACGATCAAGATTAAGGAGGAGAATGTGAACCGATAATCTTTATCTTTATGCTTCTTATGTTATTATTATTAGACGAGGGACTAAACTCGCCACTTAGAAAGTAAATAACTGAAATACAGTTATTGGATGGCGGTTACACAACCGAACCATCATGTTGGTTAGATAGCATCGATTAGAAACTATATATACATATGTATCGAATGCTTTACAAGATTAATAGACAATTTTACTTATTCAATATACTTTACATTTGCAATCTATATATCATTGATCTAGAGTTGGGACAACAGTACTACACGTACCACAAAATGTCGAAACTGAAGCCACAAAACAAGGAAACCATAATACCACAGAGCCACAGATCGTAGAACAACAGTACCACAGGTCGTAGAACCACAAAATCAGAGGAAACAAAGTAGCAGTAGCGCACGAAACTGGAATTGGAGGGTTTCAAGAAACGAAACCCTAATTAAACAAAACAGGCAAAAAGAAACCCTAAAAAACGAACCAACCAGAAAACAGGGAGCATATATACACTATTGAAATCTACCATTAATCAACTGAGCATGTTGAAAGGGAGATGCTTGGATGAACAGGAAGGAGAAGCGAGATCGGGAAGATCTCCCATGCGTATTATTATTATTATTATTATTATTATTATTATTATTATTATTATTATTATTATTATTTTGAATTGTAGCCGTTTAACAACGGTTGGGTATTTGTTTTCTTTTTAGCCATTACATTCAAACAGAGAGGTTAGTTGTGTAATTTTTATTACTCCATCCGTCTTAAAATTTAAGTCCAATTTGATTTTTTGACTCGAACTTTGACATTAAATATTTTCGTTTGAATTATATAACATTTGATGAAAATTATACCAAATGTAAATACATTTAAAACGTAATCCATTTATATATTTTGCATCAAATATTATATAATACAAACAAAAATATTTAAGGTCAAAATTTGAGTCAAAAAGTTAAACTGAACTTATAATTTGGGACGGAGGTAGTAGTATTTTCTTTATTGGCCATTGCACCAGTGGTGCATTGTGTAAATTTTGGTTTGTCCTCACTTGCGTTTCAATTTGAGTTGCCATGGCAACGTACGAGCATTGGAGTATGATAACGTACCCACAACGCCGGCTATGTAAGCTATAACACCGTTGGGTCGTTACCGTATCTTGAGCTCTTAAAGAAAACTTAAAACAGTGAGCATTGTTTCGATGTGAAAGAGATGGATGATTGGATGATACGTTATCGAAGACATCTGATTTCGCATTAACTAGAGTTGTACTTCTACTAAAATTATTGTTTTATGCTTTTCATAAACTTAACCGCATTTAATATTCAATTATTGCTTCTTTTTTCTAGGTATACCTATTAGTTACAACACATGTGAATCCTATCACTAGAGGTTACGTACAACAAATAACAAACTTCATATCATACGCAGTAGTAGTTATAATTATATTTTTATATTTTAATTTAGGTGTTTAACAAAGCTAGCTAAAGCTAGATGCATTTAAAACTCTTGCTTAACTCTGATTGGAAGTGTTTTTGGTGTTGCTACTTGCTAGCGTGGCAGTGCATATAGTTCTGTCAAGAAAATCTTAGACTCAAAAATTGTAGAAACAGAAAAAAGTTCAAAAGTAATCAAAAACTAGCAGGTTTCTTCGGGCCAACTTTCGAGGGCACATTCTTCTGGTGCAAATATATGTGAGAGCGAGAAATAGAAGACTTGAAAAATAGGCGGTGGCGAAGCAAAATTTTTTTTTGAGAAGGCCGAAACAAATTTTTTTCCCGAAAAACATTAGATGAGAGGACCGAAATTTTATTTATTTATTTATTTTTATTTTTTTAACACATGAAATCGCAAATAAATACATTAACGGGCTTAAGCATAAGGAGACCAGGACCCTTCCCGGTCCTCTTGTGGCTCCGCCCATGAAAATAGGTTAGGGGTTTAATCATAAACTCTATGTTTTGTAGAGAACAACTAAACACTGATTGCGAATGTTTTTGGGAAAAAGTCAGTCGACACTAACGAATTTACGGAGTTAAAGTTTCTCTGTCGATTTAAAACTTCTGCAAAACTTTTTTTTCTTCAACTTTGAGTAAATGTTCATTCTCAAGCAACACGGGCCCAAAATATCATATGGTGCCTTGCCTCGCTATCAACGGGTCAGGGTTCAAAGTTTAGCTCCTCGTTCAAGTTCATGTTTGAATGAATATCCGTATAATCTTTTAGAAAGTGCGGTTTCACGTATCTTGACATCGTTATATTACATCATCCACGGTTTAGAGCATGTTAAATATAGCGTACTTTTGTCAATAGATTGTGATTTATAGGCGGCTGATTTGTGATCTTTCATCATCAAGACATCAACATTGTTAAATATTAACGTTAGTTGTTTTTGTCAAAGAAGAAGAAGTGAAATTAATATTTATCTTTTGGTTGTTAACACATTTATGAGCTCCAAGTAGGCTGACATTACCAATTTGCGGGTTTTGTCCATAATCTTGACAGGCATACCTATTAACAAAGAGTGATTAAACAATTTTACTATGTACTACTAGTCTACTATACATCACAGTCTTATAGAGTCATAGAATATGGGTTTTTCGCACATTAAAAGTACTCAGGATCCACGAAAAAGGATTCAGAGACTCACACAAAAGTACGAAAAATGTATTTTTGTACGAGTCTCTGAGTCATTTTAAGTCCTGAGTCCTTTTACATGAGTTCATGAATCCTTTTGATGTGCTTAACTTGTGACCGTAGACACAAGTTAGAAAAATTCATAAAATATTTGTATATTTGTAAAATATTCTATCATTTTGTCTCACATATATGATTTGAGGGCTTTGTTTAGTCGTGTAATAAATTGAGTTTTGGTAGTGTGCTACGCTATATGCAAAATAAACTGAGTAACGGTAACAATATTGACAGCAATAGGGGGTTGCGGCACAGCTTGTTGCCCGTTTGCCTGCCATCTTATTGTAATCCGTTATAAAAGTTTATAATGAAAAGGAATTAATAAGAATTCGACTATTAGAGCGAAGGGTACCTTACGTTTTCCCCATAACGTCATGGGACGGCGTCACATACACACCGTGGTTCGCATTTTCCCGTTATGTGCGTCATGACCGGCTCAAGTGGTCTCATAATTTGCTGCTGCTTCTTTTTCTTTTTTGACTTTTTCTCTCTTTTTAACACGATGACACCACTTTTGCACGATGGCACCACTTGGCACGAGGGAAGGATGTTTTGGTGTTGCGGTAGGTTTTGGTGTTATTAGAAAAGTTGCTGAGGTGTCACCATTTTTTTCATAACACTAACTCGACGGAACGACACCTTGTGCTCTTATTTTGTTTGATATAATTAGTTTTGTTAGATGGAGTAAATGACCATTTAACTAGTTAGAATAATGAAGCACCGTCTAACATAAAATGCACGTGCAAGTCTAAAATATCAACCTAAGCATATGGCTCGTCTTATACATTTTTCCGAGCACGGTACCGGTCCCGTACCGATGCCGTACCGAATTAGTGGTACTGATTTTTTCTCGAGCATAAATTAGTGGTATCGGTACCGTACCGAACAGGATTTGGTATCGGTATCGGGAAATCAGGTTTTTCCCGCTTCTTTTCGAGAATTTACCGATTTGGTACCGGTCCAGTACCGAATTAGTGGTCCCGATTTTTTTTTCGTCTTATTTCGTAGTCTCGATACCGTACCGAATTTCAAGAATCAGTACCGTTTCAATACGGTACCGGTACGATTCCGATTCAATTCAAAATGCTCATCCCTACATTTTTCTGTTCTCTTTTTTACTTTCAAAATTGTCATATAATTCATTTTTATATATAATTTGGATCCTGATGAGCACTTGAGCAGTAGCTTTATTAGAATCTGGACCATTATCATAGATAGGCTCATAGCATTAGCAGCCTGCCATTTGCACATCTTTCCTACCTAAGCTCTTGTACTGTTTTTTTCCTTCTGTTGAACAACAAATTATGTCACCTTTTTCACCCTCTTGTTTCAACTTAATATCACAAGCACAAGATTCTTCTTTTTTTACAGTATCCCTTTTCTACCCTCCTTTCAACTCATAAGAAAAACACCAAACTCTTTAATATATTCTCTTTAACTCCAATGGATGTCAAAAGCTCAAAGTACATTCAAGACCATACTCCATTATTCCATTCTCATGGGGTACATATTTAACTCTCAGCATTTAAAAGTTTCTTTAGGATTTTTTATTTTACTAGTTTATATGCTCAGTTGGTGTTTGAGTGATCTAAGTGTTTATGTTTGTCAATAAGCAGTTTAAGATTGTGTAGTATTTATGGTACTTATGCTCAGTTGGTGGTTCAGCTTATGGTCTATATCAAGTTAAGACCATAAACTCAACTTGATAACTCATATGCTTAAAAAAGTGGGCTTACCAACTTTTCCATAATGTTAAATAAGCTGTTTTTTAATGTCTAAGAACTTTTGTACCAACTTTTATAGTTTTGACTTTTTGTACTATTATGCAGGGAGCAGGAGTGAAGAATATGGGTCGACCTGGTTTCAGTTTTAGCATTGGGTCAAGAAAGAACATTCCTTCAAAATGGGAAGATGCTGAAAAATGGGTCATAAATGGTCATGAATCTCCTGCTCATGGTGTAGTAAAGTCTCAAGATTTTGTGACCAAAAAACAAGATGGTTTTATGTTTCATGGATCAAAAGTTGCATCTTTAGACCACCAACATTGCACCTCAGAGTCATCTGACTTGGTTCTAAAAGGTATGCTACTATACTCTTTATTTCATTATTTGTTTCTTGCTATCATACACATTCAAATCTTATTTGTTGTATTTTTTGGGTGCAAAATGGTTTCTGGGCATTTGAGAATTGAGAATATACATGAACAGAGAAGCATTTTTTTTTAACTTTTTTTTTGGTAATCATGGTTTCCGACCTTTTGGCCGACTAATCCACAACCCATCGTCACACACATTCAAACCGGGTAAAGCGCTCCCTTTTTAGGAGGTTGGTGTGGTCACTTTAGGGTTGTTTGCACCTAGCAGAAAAAATTGTTCTCGAGACCTTACACATTTTAGAGTGATAGTCGCAAGCAGTTTCGCCACTAATGAGAAGCATTTGTTGCACATTTTTGGTGTTTATGTGTGGTTTTAGTGTTTTGGCATGTTTTTGTTGTGTTCTTGGCATTTGTGTAATTGTGTGTCTTTAATGTGTTTGTTGATGTTTTTTTGTGGTCCCTTCTTGAGTTTTGGTTACAAAAATGGTAATAAAATTGACCAGTTGCTAATAGTAATATTGGTAGTAAACTTACAAATGATTTGCTATCATGAATAAAATTTAATGTTGGTTAAAAATGGTTTAAAGTTTTGTTTGGTATAGCAGATAAGTTTACAAACGAGGTAGAAGCCGATTTTTCGAAGTTCAGAACCCCCGAGTCGACAAACAAAGAATTCGTATTCAAAAACCCAACTTATGCAACCACGGAAGTGGTTCATGAGGTCAAAAGCAAAGACACCGGGACAGAAATGACTCCAACCGGAAGCTCTACGACCTCGCGTTGCCCGACGCCAATTAAAAGCTTGTCTCCACCACGACATAACACACCCGAAGGTCGGTTAGTCCCATTGGCATTAGTGGATCAAAGCTTACAAGAGTGCCATTTAGCTAAGCTACAACCATGGACCCCATTTGATACAATAACTTCCAAATGGAGCTCGAGGGATGAGGAAGATGAGGAACTATCGAAAAGCCTTAGAGAGTTTGAGATGAACAATGAATGTGTGCTAGGCATTTCGGGACCTCGACCTTCTGCGTGGGAAGAGAAGTCTGAACCCTGTATAAGGTATCTTCGAAGGGAAATTCAGCAAACTAATCGAATTGACCCTCTATTTTCGTTACATCTTTTCTTCTAAATTTTATATAGAAGTAGACAAGGTTAGATATATTTAGACATGGGTTGTTGAAAAAAATTTGGTGACATTCTGCGTTTTCCTGCAGGTATCAAATAGAGGAAGCGAGAATCAAAGCTTGGGTGAACCTCCAAAAAGCTAAAGCAGAAGCTGAATCAAGGAAGCTAGAGATGAAGATTCAAAAAATGCGATCAAGATACGAGGAAAAGTTCATGAAAAAGATGACACTTGTTCAAAGAAAAGCAGAAGAGTTGAGGAACGCAGCTAAGGCCGAGCATTCTACAATGGTGGCTAAATCAAACAAGACAATGAAGCGTCACCCGAGTGTCCATTTCTCTAGCCACCGCCACTCCTGTGGTTGCTTGGCTAATAACTGAAGTAGAATACATCAACTGGCTTGTCCACATTTTCGTGTACTTGACCAAGACAAATATTCGGGAAATTTCCTTAGTGAATGCATGTCAAAAAGGCATTAACATATTCCTTTGTATCATTGTATGTGACAAAAATTTCCTTTGAGAATGCATGTCAAAAAGGTTAATTTTTACGTGTGATGTGTTGCTTTCTCTTTTTTACATTTACTTGCACGGCATATCTTTTGTCTGATGAAAAGATTGCTTTTGCTCACAATCACTATTTTGGCAAAAGGTAATCAGTTGTTGACCCCAGCTTTTTGTGTTTGGTGTGTTTGTACAACCAGAACAATAATTCTCACCCTACAAACAATTGAGTGCAAAAATTCAAAACAAAGCTTTGAAACTGTACTGAACCATGATGCGGTGATGATGCTCGGTACCAGTAATAGCAAAAATCGAAATGAATCTTCAGGAGCAATTATAGCTAAAAAACTCGGGTTCGGGTGAAATGCAAAGTGAAACTGTGAAACCAGTAAACAAGACTGTCCCGGGCGGGCATACACGTTATAGTACACGGTAATGATTATTGCAAATAATCGGTTTTTTGTATTATGATTAGATATGTGATTGGCGCGGTACTAATGTGGTCTGGGTGAAAACATTTCGTTTTACTCAAGTTAAAAGTGGTTTGATGAAAACTAAGTTAAGCGGTTTATAGAAATGGATCAATGATCGGTACAGTAAAGCTTCTCGAGTACTCATTTACTAAAACTTGTGTTACCCGTACAGTCCAATTTCAAACTGGTTCAAAACCGGTACCATAAGATTGGGTTTTCGGTACATGCATTCTCACATAAAATATGTTATTGATACGATGTGATATGGTCCGGTTTTGTACAGTGGTACAAGGCTAACTGAAAAACGAAAATTATACTAAATAACCGAAATTAAATAAGTTGCATATCTAAGAAAGATTACATATTTTAAGTACCAAGATGGATTCCAAAATGCTTTTACTAGTGCTAATATATATTCTGTTAAGGCAACTGCAAAACCTCAACAAAAACAGAGAAACATCCATTTTACATAATTTCCGCAAGCAGCTAAGAAATTTTTAGCAAAGCTGTAAATGTTGTTTGACCTTTTATTTCAAATTTCACCAAGGACTGTTTGTCACTAGCAAAAAACCGCTTATAATAAAGGAAGCAATAACAAACTCTGGGGAGCTGCTTAATCACGGAACTCATCCATGAACTTCTTGTGGAAATCAGTCAACTGTGTAACTATGGCTGGGATCTTTTCCTCTTGTGGTAAAATCGTGCACCTAAAATGCCATGTTCCAGGCACCTGTTGGAAACAAACCAATAACGTTATATCACTTGACCAACAGATGTAATAAAAAATAACTTAACCACTTGTAGACACCATTAATTCAACCTAAATGGGATCATAAAAAATTTCTTTTGCACAATACACCAAGTACCAACAGTTCTTTTCATTTTCCAAGTTTAGGCGTCTAGCCAATTTCTTTTCCTTTTTTCCGTCCCATCGAGTCAATAAAAATTATGTTTGAGTCATTTTCTAGACGAAAAATCCGTGAAACCAGCAATCAAAAAATGATAGTTTCTACAGTTGTGTATAAACATCTTAGATTTTATATGATATTTAACTTACTAAAAAGATGTTAAGAAAATAATTTACCTAAAGACAAAAAAACTATCTTTTAGTTACTAAAATGTACAACGAGTACAATGACTGAAACGGGGCATATGAGAAAGTAATAAAATCAAATGCAATATACCACTAAAAAACCTTACCTGACCAAAACCAGAACCAGGAACCACAACGATACCAGTGGCATTCAGAAGGCGAGCAGCATAAAATGCATCCGGTGCCTTTTTAGCTGCTTCTGCTGCTTTGATGGCTTTGTTGGGCAGTTGAATGCGTGGGAAAAGATACATTGCACCTTCCGCTTTGTTGCAAGTAATACCCTCTAAGCTGTTCAGTGCAGCTTCCAACGTCTATCATTTAATGATAAAGAACAACTTATCAATAATTTTCCTAACATTAACTGAACATAAAAAAGTAATACTAATCTGTAAGTTTGCTGATCTGAACTGACCTTTGCACGCCTTGCTAGTGATTGTAGGATGCCATCTCTTTCAGCAAAGTAGGAATCGTATGATTCATCTCCAACCTGCATATGTGCACATATTAGCTTATAATCATATCGCCAAACCAAATAGATTGTAATATATGAAGCGACGGATACCTTTGGAGGGCTCATGACGAGACTTGCAAGAATTTGACCAGAAATATTTGAGCACAGATTCACAGACGCCACCTTGTAAATTTGTTCCCTAACCTCAGGAGTAAAACCAGTGACCTCCATGTAACCACCTCTTTTCCCGCACTCACCATAATACCCTGAAAAGCAGTAACTATTAATCTTCAAAATTTCTTACGACACGTGTCATTGCCATGTAGCATTGCGTTTGAAAAAAAAAAAAAAAAAAAAAAAAAAAAAACTACCTTTAGACACGGATTGAAAAGAAACCAAGGGGATATCCTTGTCACCATATCCCATTGAACGAGACACTTTCTTAAAAGAGTGAAATTGCTTCTCTGGGACATAGATGTTTTCTTGGTATACCTCATCTGCTAAAAGAACCAAACCTTCTTTCTTGCAGAACTCAACAATATCTCGTTGGTTCTCCTCAGCAAGAACCTAGATAAAGTTTCGAAAAATAATATCAGAAAAATGTGCTAATACATTAATTAGTGATCTTCGAGAGAAGTATATTTACCTGGCCAGTTGGGTTTCCTGGATTAATCACAACCAAAGCCCTGACAGTGATGCCCTTTGATCGTGCGGTTTCCAGTTGCTTTTTAAGCTCAGATATCTCTAGTCCCCACCCTGTTGCTTCATCAAGATAATAAGGAACCTGAAAATCATCATGAAGCAATAATTTAGCATTCCAATAAAGTAACAAAGAAGGTACAATAACATAGGCATTAGCTTCGGGAAGTAAAAGCACATACAAGAGTGCCACCGTGTAGGGCGATTGAAGCAGAGTAAAGAGGGTACTGAGGAATTGGGCAGAAGATTCCGTCACTCTCTGACCTTATAAGTAACTGCATCATCATATGGACCTGGTATACAAAGATGATACAATCGGAAATCAATACAATATGTTCTACTAATTTTAAAATCTAATCTATTTACCAAACTAAAAGAGCACGAAAAAGAGATATTTATACCGCTGGACTTGCACCATCTGTCAAGAAAATATCATCTGGATTAGCAGGAAAACCATCACGAGCCTCAATACCAGCAGCAATGGTATCACGCAATCCCTTGACACCCTGATGACAATTACAAAACACATGTCATTTACGTTACATAGTTGTGCGCCATGTGCTTAAACATTTTGTATGCAAAAAAGAAAAGAACAACTGTAGACAGCAGTTTTACGGTTTCACCTGACTGTGACTGTATGCACCAGTTGCTCTTCCAGGAATTTGATCAAGGATCTCCCATGCTCGATTGATGGAATCCGCGCTGTAAGAATTCACCCACAAAGTCACAGTAAGATATGAGACATGTAATGAACTAAGTTTAATGATACACATCAGGTTACTTGAATGCATATAAAAACTTCGGTAAAGTTACATAACTGACTAGTTTATAATGTATCAGTACCTAAACAAACCCTGTGTTTCACTCTTGTCCAATATGGTGGGATGATCACATAACGCAAGAACCTCTCTGAAGAAAGTGATTGGTTGTTGACCGAGAGATTGTGGATTTCCAATGTTACTGTAAATTATCTGCAAATATTTTTAAGGATATCAACACTGAAACAGAATCTGTAACTTTCTAACAGAATAAAAAGAAATCAGCGAGGAAAATGATACCTCTTCAAAAGGATGAGTGCCCGGGTTTGCTTTCAAATCTTGCTGCAAATTCTGCAGTAAAATAACGTAGAAACATCAGAAAGCGTTCATCCAACACACTTTAAAGTAGTCTATTATACTTTTGATTATAAATTTCCTATCAAGAAATCAGTTAACGATCATTGTATTACCTGAGCCAGGGAGACGATTTCACCACGTACAGCATACTCACATTTCAAGACCTGCCAATAAAGGGGAAACCATCAGTACAAAGGTCATTGTAGTTAATATTCAGTTAATCAGTCGTAAAAAAACAGTTTGTATGAGATAGATGTTGTTTGATTGTTTGAGAAAGCCTCTTGTTTAATGATTCACATGTAAAAGCGCTTAATTGAACAGATAATCAAAATCAGTTTTTTTTTACGTTGATACATAACTGAGTATCCAAAAGTTGATTCTTTGAAGCTATATCAGCGGAATCAGTTGCAATCCAATTACGTAAACACCAGAAAGTAATTATCCATGAGTTGAAAACACGATTTTATGATACCAACTTCCAAAACACTATCTGAAACACCTCATAAATAAATTTCACGCAAGCTCAGCCACCAGTGACGACATTTTATAAGTTATTTGTTTCTTAAATAAATGTAAAACAGCCTTAAACAATCAGATAATCACAATCAGACAACTAATTAAAATAATCAAATAATCCGACTATAACGATAGAAAGTAATCATCTGGTGCTTTCATATGAAATAATCTGTCATCACCATGAAAAGACTCATACTATAATAAATAAAATCTTATTGATGACACTTAATAATAATAATAATAATAATAAGTATTTTTGTTTATAAAAGTAAGAGTTGTATAATGCTTTAATGATGCTTTTGAATGTAATTTTAGATCACAAGTCACAACTTATACATAAACAAAAAGTATCGCCTACCTTTTGCCCCCACTGATCTCAATTATACAAATCCATCTTCTTATATAAAGTAACCTCATCATGACTCATCAACAAAATTAGGAGGTGGTCGTAATTTACTTATTTTAAACAGCTTGTTGAGCAGATAATCACCACCTTACTATAAACAACTTACTTGAGTTTTTATTATTTATAAATCCATCGTCAATATCATTTACAAAAAGCACTTACTGAGCATAAGCACTTTTCTTCATCTCGAAAACAGCTTATAAAAAATAAGCCGGTGTTTGTATACTTATTTAACAGCTTACTAGAAACAGCTTATTTAACTATACATCTACCAATAAAATCATCAGTTAAATATAAGCAATCTCAAACAGCTAATTACTAACATAATGCTTATTTCACTGCAAAATAACTATAAAAACTTTCGTCATCCCAAAAACTGAAAACAGCTGATATCCTGGGGGGTGTTTGTTTCGGCTTATATAGCCGGCTAGTCGCGTTTTGGTTTTGTGCTTATGTTTCATAAGCTCGTGGCTTATATTGAAACTTTTCGGCTTATATATAAAGCTTATATCAGCCGAAAAGTTTCAAAATAAGGCACAAAAGGTGAGCTTATGAAACATAAGCCCAAAAACCAAATAAGCCACTAGCCGGCTATATAAGCCGAAACAAACACCCCCTAAGACGCAATAAGCAGATGATTAAATAATCAGTTGCATGTTAGATCTATTTAGAAAGCAATGGTTAAAAAGTACTTATAGATAAACAGTAAACAAGTTATAAACTTATAACAGAACCCTAACAAATACAAAAAAGCTAAATAAAACACTTAAATAAGGTGAAGAAGAAAATAAAATAAGACCTTTGGGTTAAGTGAATCAACGGTAACAGGTGGAGTTGACTTATCAGAAGCCATAGATGAATCAAGTGTTGTAAATAATCGAGCTAGCCTTAGATTGTAATAACTTGATGAGGAAGAGGAAAGGTGATTTGATAAACGTGGGGAAGCGGTAGCGTTTGACAATAATAAGCTTTTGGCTTTTTGAGCTACGAATTTCCGCATTATATATATACAAACAGACGATTTTGTGGAATGTGGTTTTTAGTTAGAAAGAGATGGACAGACAAGGGGCAACCACGCCGAAGATTCGTATTGGTGAAGAAAAATCAAAGCCACCCCCGGAATAGATCTCATTATTTTGGAAATAAATCTATACACTTTTTGTTAAGTGGATTTTATAATTATCTTGTCTTATTTCTTTCCTTTCCTTTGTGTTGTAGTATAAAATAAGGCTAATTACTTAAAAAGTCATTAAACTTATATATATATATATATATTTTTTTATGTAGTGAATTTTTTTTTCTCATTTAGTATACTGAACTTTCAAATTCGATCGTTGTGTGTATTTTTTGATCATTTTACCCTCATTTTTTTCAAATTTCAAAGAGTAAAATGGTCATTTTACATGACTGAATAGTCACAAAATACACACAATGATTGGAATTTGAAAGTTCAATACTCACAATGAGGAGAAAAAAAAGTTCAGTGACACAATAACAAAAAGTGTCAAGTTTGATGACTTTTTAAGTAATTAGCCTTATAAAATATATTTAACTACAGTATTATTTCGTATTTTTTACTTGTCAAATTTTATATTTTTTATTTTTTATTTTTTATGGTTTTATACTTTTTATTTTTTTATGTTTTATTACTTTTGACATTTAGTAAACTCATGTGTCTCATAATTATAAATATTTAATCATTTTAAACGTGATATGTAATGTTAACTATATAATGTTTGATGTTTATTAAGTGCTAATTGTGTCAATATTGAATACTTTACAAAGAAAATAGATTTGTTATCATATTCTCGAGGAGGAAAAAAAAAGATAATCAATCGAGATGACTTTTGTTTACCGGTCCAGTGTTTTATTAAAAAAAAATAATGATAGAGAGACCTAATAGACATGCATAATCCATTAATAATATGACACGTGACTCATGCATTTTCTTTTCAAATCTTCACTTTTGATTTTAACACGTGTGATCATTTTCTTTTTAAGCATATTATTAAACATGCCAATCATTTTCCATAAAAAAAAAGACAAATCACATGACACAATAATTAAAGTGAAATGAAGACATAGTTTGAATTCATGACCTCTGTTTTACATTTCATGTCCTTCTCTTGTATATAAAGTGAAATAAATTACAATTTGGCCAATCAGTTGACAAAGTTGTAAAACCACAACTCAAAAAGCATGAAACAAAATTTGAACGCATAAAATCTGCTTGAGGCACATGCTATAATCATGATAAACACTTTGATTTGCGAATCGAGTGGGAATGGACAAATGCGTATATGACACACTTTTAATTTCTCATCCCATTTAGTTAAACTTTCATAAGAGTTAGCAAATACGTATTGCAAATAATTTGTTGCCTATTTTAGAAAATAGAATGCGACTTCATCTTTCTCGCCTTTTTTTAAATGTTGTAACGTGTGCTTATAAGCTTACGATACTAAGGGGCCGTTTAGTTGGTGAAAAATTTTTCTGTTTTTCCGTTTCTAAATTCCTAGAGAAGGGAATGGTTTTTCTCCTCTAGAGAAGAGTTGAAAAATCTGAAAATCCGTTTAGTTGGAGTTATATTTTTCATTTTTTTTTTAAATGAAAAGTTGTTTAGTTGAAAACTTGACGGTGGGCGGAGAGGTGGGCGGCGATGGAAGGTGAAGGTGGAGGATGGAAGAGACGTGATAAAAGTGTAGGGTGAAAGAAATGGTGTTATTATTTTGAAAATGAAAAAAATGAGAAGGGTGTAATGGTATTTTCATTTTTTCTATTACAAATTGGAAAATGAGAATTTCATATTTTTGGAAAATTATTGAAAAAAAGTGTGACTAAACGGATTTTCAGTTTTTCCCTTTTCATATTAAAAATTTTCTGAAAAAATTGAGTATTTCTCTCCAACTAAACAGCCCCTATTATTTTCAGTTATCTATTCTAAAAAGTTCATAAAGGCATCTCGATTATATCTCTTGTTATGCTTCATTTAGAGTTCCAACTTATAAACAAATCTTAACTTTTACACTTGTGCATCATTAAGTTGATCAGTTAGAAAATTAGTCGTGTAATTCAGGCGTTTATCATTCCTCATCTGTGATAGTCACTTTTTATATATTTAAAATTAAAACAGAAAAGGACATTTAACATTATTTACTAGTATAATCTTTTTTCAACGTTGTATTTAAATCATTTGAAATGGTCTTTCGAACATTCAATTAGAATGTATATATGTTGACATTAAGGTTTTTTATGGGTGGACAAAATCAATTCTACGCAAGTCCTATTAATGAGAATAAGACTTGATGGAATAATGATATATGACTTGTGATTTTAATCTCTCTATTTGATTTTTATTTATCTAATTAACATCAAATTCTAGCCACAGCCCACAGTGCAAATATCCCACCCACGTGTACAAATGTTTTGGTTTCTTGTTTGTCACGACAATTTCTGTATTAAATTCAAGAAAGAAAAAAAAAGAAGATGGAAGCCAATTGTTTTGGTAAACAAGTGGCGATTTACTAGCCCATTGTGACATGCGGACCATCTTTAACGAACAAATATCCACAAGGTATTTAGCCATTAAGTGTCTGATTTACGACGAAACCAGGGTGGGTTTCGGAAGTCTTAGACACATTCATGAATTTTTGTGTCAACATTGATTGGTTTATAAATGAAACCGGTCTTAAATATTTAGAAGAGAGGGAGTGGAAGCGGGTAAGGGGTCGGTGCCGATCGGGTAGATCGGTAAAATCGCCCCTTCCCATTCGGGTAGGCCAAATCGGTTAGAGGAACGGGTTGGGAAACCGATTGAATGCAACAGATAGAAAGCCTCCAACGGCTAGTTGGACCAAACCGAAAAAAAATAAAAAATAAAATAAAATAAAAATAAAAAAAATCTCACACCTTTTTAAAAACCCCCACCTTCACATTTTAAAATCACAACCCATTTTGCACAAAATCATCACAACCCATCTTTCAATTTCTCATAAAATCCCAACCTTTTTATCATCAAAATGTCTTTCGATTCTTCCGAATTCGAATACGTTATTCTGTCTTCGTCCGACAATCTATCCACGGGTAGCTCGATGCAAGTTATGCTTCACGCGGCTCAGTTTCTTGAAGACACGACAAGCTCTAGCTTTCAAAGCCGTAGTAGCATAGATCGTCATCGGGAAATAGGTCTTCAAACTCTAGAGAATGATTGGTTCGTTGAAGCACCAAAGTACAACGAAGTTTACTTTCAAAAAAAATTTCAAATGGAGAAAAGCATGTTTTTGAAAATAGTGGGCGACATTGAAGCGAAATACCCGTATTTTCAAGAAGGTTATGACGCGCGATTGAAAAAAATGTTAGGAATTGGAAATTCCATGTTAAAGTGTCGGTCACCCCAATTATGGTCTAGCATATGTTAGCTCGTAGACTTGTAGTTATTTACGTTATTTAGTAGTTTATTAGTTATTTTGTAGCGTAGATTCGTTTAGTGTAACACCGTGAAGGAAGGACGGGTCTTTACCCACTGTATGCCTGATCCACAGTCCGACAGGAGGACGTAGTGTCTGTAACTATAAATACCCCTTCCATCCAAGGAAGGGGTGGTGCTTCTTTCAATCTAACCTTTCATAATTTGTAAAGCAATTCTCTACCAAGAACACCCTCTCATCTCTTTCTCTCTCTAAATGGCTAACATGTATTTCCATCATCCAGGACCACCCGAATCATCAACACAATAATATTTACGATCCTACAAATGGTATCAGAGCCAGGTTATGTAGATAAGCACTTTTGTCATGATTTCTTTAATTAAGTGTGGATGCTGTGAGCATGCGGCTTTGGATTGACTCCTCAATTCTGATCAGCTGCAACCGTCCAAATGTACCTGCAAACAACAGTTAGCAATAAAACACACGAAAGTGTCTTTGATCACTTTCGTTGAATTGAGGTACACGGCCCACGGTTCCCCGTTGATCAGTACAAGTACTGCCTGTGATCATGTATAATTCCGAAGAATCTCCTTGACAGGGTTTCGCAACTGTTCTAGCTGTTCTCAAACCGGAACGTCTCAAAGAAGACAACACGGAGTGAGTGAACCAGCGAATTGAGATTCACTGATTGATGAAGGATTGATTTGAAAACAATCGCGTATTGCTTAGAATAAAGAGTTTTGCAATACGACGAAGGTTTTATGAGAAAGATCAATTTCCAATCATAAATACTTTTTGTATTTGAAAAGAGTACACATTCGATGTGCTAGAGAAAAGAAGATTTGCACATCGAACGGTTTTTCCAAAAGTATTTTTTTAATCAGAGATACTTTTTGTGTTTGAAATATGAATACACATTCGATGTGCTAGAGAAAAGAAGATTTGCACATCGAACGGTTTTTCCAAAAGTATCCGTCAATCCATTTCCTGGACCAAGGTTGATTCAAGATTGAATCGTCCCATTGTTTCTATCCAGTTGTCACAAGCTTGATATTTTGCAAGATCTCACATGTCACCCACCAAGAGCTTGTTTGATGTTGGCTCTAGAAGGATTTCCATCTTCATCGTGAATATTTAACATATCACTCGGATGTTCTGGCAATACCACAAGGATAATCCGTAGGACTCTTAATATACTCTTACTTTTCACATTGTGTGAAACAGCAAGTCTTCATTAATTCTGTGTCCTAATGAGATATTGTGGATGATCTCTTGGCTTTAGACTCAATTGTGCACATTTGGTTCTTATGCCGGAGACTAGGGAGAGGGTCTCCTTCTTCAATATCAACAATCTCTAAGAGAATGTCGATAGATTATGTCGGTTCCCCGTGAGAATGAAACAAGTCCTTTTAAAAGGAACTTGAGTAGCTTGGGAAGTTAAGTGCAGTGCGTCACTGGGTCCATGAAGTCTTGTCTTCAATACCAATGTTACCTTAGTAACCACCAGTAGCATATGTATTGAACCCGGTTACTGCCCTAAGGTTGAATTATTGGAGGGCTATTTTTTCACCCTTTTTCACATTCATTTCTTTTTCATTCTTCAACCTCTTCAGTGCTTACCGAGACTTCATAACTAGAACCTTGTTGGGTTTATTCCAGTTCTAGCTCTATCTCAGTCCGCACTCTTCTCATATCTCACTTTTCTCCTTTTTCATCATACCTAAGGACTCTACACTATCTAGTGGATTGTCCCTGGGTAGATCCCTCCAGCTCTGGCGGGATCGTGGGAACGAATACCTAACCTAACCATCCTTATAACACCATGCATAAAGTAAATTGGTCGGTCTTTTGGTATTGTTCTTTCCTTCTCGAAACCAATTGAAAAATCATTTGGAAAATCAATCAAGGTACTTGTGATATAATATCAAAGCATTTTATACCTTAATTGTTTTGATCTTTTAGAAATACTCCCCCTCAACATGTGCATATGATTTTATAAATTGTTTAGCACATGGAGGCAAGAGTTCTTTTGAAATAAATTATTGATCACAATTTCTATGGAAAAAGCCATTTGATTTTCTTTGGTAAATTCTCCCCCTCAATATGTGCGTAGGATATTTGAAATTATTTTATCACATAGAGGCAAGAGGTTTTTGAAGTACTTCCACGATTGCCAATAGAAACCATTCGCTCCCCCTCAATATGTGCATCGATATACGAAAGAGTTTGGCACATATTAGAGAAAAATTGCACTTTGAATCAAAACGATCATCTTATATCAGGTTTCATTATTAAATCACAAATTCTCCCCCGATCAAAAATATCAAACCCTTTGAGATTTTGGACCCCAAGTGATTTAATAAGGTTTGGAAAACATGGGAGAATATGTGGCCTTGTTTAAATACTCTTCTGGTTTTTGGTTAAATGCTCCTCCACAATTATGTGCATCATGTATTTGAAATCGTTTGGCACATGAAGGAAGGAGTGTTTTGAAACAATTACCCTTTAAAACCTGATTTGAGATTTAAATCACCATCTCTCCCCCGATCAAAAATTTCAAACCTCTTGAGATTTGTGATCCCAATTGATTTAAATTATTTTGAAAATTTTAGGGAAAGGCATGGCAAGATTTAATTTTGAAATTGACAGATAAGGAACAAATTTAGACATTAAAGATTGTTAGTGTCAGGTATGATTGTTTAAAGAGACCTTTAAGTAAAATAAAACAATTTCACAATCAAACAAGAACAGAAAAAATTTCATTTTGAAAGATCTTGATTCTAAAGAAAAATCATACCATGACATAACATTAAATCTTTAGAGCACCACTTATTTTCATACAAACCGGAACTTTTGTGAAGAAATATCGTTTGAAAATATTTTATTTTAAATCACTCTCCCCCTCAATCGATGACCGTAGTCGATGATTGAGTGACTTAAGTTTTGATAAAATGAAGTCCGGTGATTTTCAAAATTAAGTCCAATTAATTTTCAAAACAATATTTTCCATTTTCAAAACAATTTAATCATAGTTTTAGAAAAATGGTATTATCACTATTATCCCTGCACAAAGATACGTTAGGTGGTTAAGATGCTTTTATTGTTGTTGCGGAAGGTTGGAAGAAAACCGTCTGCTGATGCAGTAAGACTTCTTTCGTTGCATTTTTTCATGCCAACTGAGGTCAAATTAAGCTTCGTTTCTTCATTTGATGATGAAGAAAACCATTTGCTGATGCAGTGAGACCTCTTACGTTGCATTTTTTCATGCCAACTCTCCATAGAAGTCAAATTAAGATCCGTTTCTTCATTTGTCAACCCAAGATATAGTTACCCTTTCCTTTCGGCATCCAATCATAAATTGTGGGATCCGGATCGGGAACATTTTTATAATCCATGATATCTGCATACGTTAGTAGACATACAAACAGATATATGGTGGTCGACAACACCCAAACAGCAATCGACTAATAAAAGTCAATTCAACATGTCAATCACTTCATATAAGGTATGGGAATAATGTGTTTATCAAACTCTAATAATCTAATCCTAACAATCATATCCTAGGCACCTAGTCCTTCAACGTAGGTTAACATCATTTTTCAGTTAAGCATTTAGGATAATTAGATAAGTCCGATAGATGACTTATTCAACCTAGACTAATCATCTCGTGATTTTCATTGTTATATCAAACGATTTATCACACGAGATAATAATTCATCCTTGATCCTTAAGTGTTGATAATATACGAGTATAAAGAATCAAGATTATAACAAGTTTGTTATTTCTTATTTCTTTGTTTCGTGTAATTAAATCTACTTCCTACACAAATTGTTAATTTTGAATCAACCTACCCGACACCGTGTAATGTCCGTAAGGCCTTCTCAAACATCTCGCCATCCCTGTGGCAGTCATATAACGACATCTAACCATCCCTGTGGCGATGCGTGTTGCTGATGACTCTCGTTGATATGAGATCACATCTACTAGAGGAACAAATGAAAGTTCACCCTGATATGCATGATGCAATGAAGCGTTTTTTTTAAGGGTGACTGATATTACAAAAGGGGGCGGATACATTAGTGTTAGGGTTTCTATGAGAGAAGTATTAGGGCAAATGTGGTGTAGGTAAGTGTTTTATACACCCAAGGGTTTAGGGTATGCATTGCTCTTCATGGGCCGGATCTGACAAGATATACATTGGGCTGGCTTGGATGTTTATCTAATTTGCTTGTGGGTCGTTTGGACTTTAACGTTAATATGTGATTACCTTTGGAAAATTGATATTAACTTGTGCGTTAATATTCGAATGCATTTTGAGTATTGAATGGTGGATCCGGTCTCATGACAGTGTGGGCATGGGATGAATCAATGATGATTGCGAGGGCTTGATAAAATAAAAGTTAGGCCGTGAACTTCGTGATTATTTCCGTAATTATCAAATTATCGGGTCTATTGAATATTTGTGAAATGAGATTAATGTGGAGTTGGATTAGACCGAGTTTGAGTAATTTGTGTGATGGTTTAGATAATGGACTGATGGGCGTCTCAATACTGGATCATATTTATACGATTTGAATGATATGAGATTTGATCGTGTGTTCTGATGAGATTTGATGAAAAGTTTTGATGATGAGATTTGTTGATGAAACTTGATGATGAGATTTGGTATAATGCTGAGATTTGATGAGTTATGCGGGTTGATACTTTGGTTTATACATTTTCACGAAGAATATGATGTCACGGCTTGGTTTGATATTTGAACAAGACTGCCTGCGGGTTTGTTTGGACGGTATTTCTTATTTGGATTTGAAGTGAGGTTTTTCGGGCGCGTTTACTTATTTCGTCTTCTTTCTTTCTACCTTCCGCGAAGATGACTTGTTTGGGCATTTATAGAGTGTGATAAAGGCTTGGCTATTTTGGTTACGTTTGTGACTCTTTCTCGCTTAACCCACAACGTAGCTATCACTTCGGTGTCTTACTCAGTTTAGAATGTCAAGAGGTTTTGTACATTGGGTACACAGTTTCTTTTTCACGAGGATTAGTGCAAGTTTAAGTAACAAATCTGGGGAATTTTACTTCATGCTCAAGTTTAGCATATCGGGTTTACGTCACCATGTTGTCACTGCAATAGCCGACATAATGCGTGAATGATATATTTGCCGAAGTGTTTATTGGATGGTTGATGATGTTGTTGGTGTTGGATAATGAACCGTTGATGAACCGCTGCAGGTTCCCCTAAAAACAGATATTCACTGAAACCAAAGTTGTCATTACACATTCAAGCTGACATTGTATACGTTTTGGTCTTGATTTTGTAAAATCCCGCAAAAGAATCTATTTCTCGGTTTAAATCATAGACTTGTAAAATCCCATGACAACGGAAACATCCTGGTAATTGTAAAGTGCATTTTCGGATCTATCTTACGGTTTATTCTTGGTTTTGTAAAATCCCGCGAAAGAAACTATTTATCGGTTTAAACCATAGAGTTGTAAAATCCCGTAATGATGGAACCATCTTGGAGAAAGGAAAGTGTATTTTGGGATCTTACTTGATGTTGGTGCTACGGTTTCTGTTTCGAAGAAGAGATAAAAGGGTGTACTTCATGAATTGGATGTGTGTTTGGATATTCATCATGGCAGTTTGGTTATTACATGGTTTTACGGGGTTATGTGCTTTTACCATGGTCGAGATGAAACCATTATCATAGTTCGCTTAAAACGTCAAAGGAGGCTAGACTTGAGCTTTTAACCAAAAGATGTGACAACGACGTTAATTCACTATTATTTATTTGAGGTTGAAGTGAAATATCACGGGCGAGTGTACTTAGTATCTGAAGGTATCGGGGATGGTTGGATGAAGATTCTTCGAGATCCTTGTTCGAGCTTTTTCCAAAAACGAAGACTTGGAAATCTAGTTATTTTTGGGAGTCTTTTTCTTTCTTTTACAACTTGGGGGAATTGGGCTCTTATCGCCACAAAAATAACTATCACTTTAAGGAGTTACGTTGTAGTGCTCAGTGTCACATTTAATTGTGGATTTTCAAGAGGTGATGTACGTCTTATACTTGATGGTTGGTTGGATGAAGAGTATAGAGTACTTAGAGATTCAATGGAGGATGAATTCTCGGCACCGCTCTTTGTTACATATGTGCAAGTTTAAGTCACGAGTTCGGGTTAGTTTACTTCAGGGTCAAATTCATCATATTGGGTTTTCTCCATCAGCTGTCATGACAAAGAGCCTACTGAATGATAATGGGGTTGATTACTTGTTTGCCAAGAGATGGTGAAAAGAGAGAGATTATGACGTGTGAACCTAACAGTTCATGCCTCGTACTCTAAAGAAAAGAAAAGTGTACGCTTCAGTGCGCTTTATCTTCCAAAGAAGAGAAATCTTCTCATTTATGACCATTCTCATCAACATGCTTCATGCTTTTTCCATGCGCTTTCAGTTATCAAGTGAATCGGACTACCAATGATTGTTCTCTTATTCCACTTGCTCGATTATAATGACGATGGCGACATCATGTGCTACCTTTGAGGGGGAGAAGCGTGAATAGACTACATTTGCTGAAGATATTCACTTGTTTAATCAAGAATGGCATCTCCGTATGCAATTCTTGAGGGGGAGAAGAAGTATGATAACTCTGCATGGTTGATTTATTTCTGAGAATAAATGGTCAAACGGCTCCTAACTCATGTAAGAACCGATCTTTTTCTTATCGGGTCATCATTACATGGAGTTTCTTCTAAGAGCCGTTGGTTGACATCTTCACATGGGCTGATTTGATTAATGACAAAGTGCTTCCAGTTGCGGGGCTAATTTCCTTAATGAACATATTTCTTTTCTTGTTTGATTGGGAGGGATTTGACTTAAGGGGATTTGCTATTTGTAAGTTAACGGAAATGCATTTGGTGAGTTGAAGATGTTGACTTCTCTATTCCCCAACTGGACAATCTTGAAGAAGGTCGAGTCTACAGCCTATTCTACATTTTCTGCTGCATGTTAGAAGACTAAAGACGAGTTGCATTTGATTATCTAAAGACTTCTTCTTAATCTGGGTATTTATCAAACAGATTGTCGGTTTAGGGGAGAGCACTAATTGGGGGAGAGTGATATGTCAGATTCAATCCCCAATTAGACTTGCTCACGTATTTCTTCAGCAAGTTGATTCTCACAGATACATTTGAGCTTATGTTGTTCTTCTCAGAAGATTTCAAGTATCTGTGCTTACAGTGTGTTGCTGATTCTGAAGTATCAAAACCAGCAAGGGGGAAGAAGACACGTATCTAAAACACGAGTAAACTTGATGAACTTAATACTTCTAAGTGATTGAAGATATCCCGGGAAGACAAATGTCATTACCGCATAGACACTCAAGGTTTGACTCATAGCGTTTAGTGTTCTTATTCCAACTATGTGGGGGAAGAGATGGAAGAGTTAGTTTCTGAAGATAAAAGAGGTACACAAGTGTGTGATAATTTCGATGTTATCGCAATCATCAGGGGAGAGAGAATTGTGTACATTGGGGGTGCTCAGATGTTTCACTTGAGTGCTTAATCAATGATTCAGATATATAATCACTTATTCCAGAGTTGAAATCCGCAGAGATAGTCCTCCGCAGAGATAATCAGTGATTCGGCCTGCTTCTTCACTGTTATCGGTTATTCTCTCTTTGGGCATTCAGGTACTTCGGGTTCTTGAGCTTCATACACTTTCTTCAGGGGGAGAGAAAAGTATACATCGGGGTTATTCTTTGGCTATCGGACTTAATCTGCTACTTCGATGGTATAAGTTTCTCTGTCTTCGGGTATATGTGTATTCGGGTTCGTGAGCTCTAGTCTAAGAGACTGACTGCATCAATTCAACTACATGGGGGAAGTGGTATATTGACACCTTTTGGAATGGATTGCTTCTGACTTCAGTGGAATGAAATTTGAGAAGAGATATTCATATGTGGGATGATACGTTGTTGTTCTTCTATTGGATGGTATAACCTCGAACGGAGAATCTCGATTATCGTTCTTAAAAGGAGCAGCGGGATTTACGATAATGGTGTGCTTCTTCGTGCACCTGGCTAAGGCAAGCTTGAAATAGAGCTTCGAATCTGCTCATCTAATGGATTTTCGGTTTGGGGGGAAGCTGCCAAAGTCTCTCTTTCTCAAAGGCTCATGTTCGATCTTCTATTCTGGAGCCTCGGAAGCTTTGGTGGTGAAAGTTTAAGAGATGACGATTTCTATCTTCTACAACGTGGTTGTTCTATATCCTTATCTCGGTACTCGTATCATCATCTTCTTAATCTATATCATCTAAACTATCTGTGTATATATTTATCAGAAAAACCAAATACAAAAATATAAAACCATCAAATAGCAAAATAAAAAAATATAAAACCAACAAAAACCCATAAAAATCATAAAAATTTGAAAAAAGACCAAAAATATGTTTTCTCAAGACATATCTTCTGGTATCGATAACATCTGCGGTCTTAGAAATGTCATTCAACAATGGCACGGGACCATAGATGAAGTTCGAGCAGGAGGTGTAAATATTTTTTTCCAAAACATGTCACAAATCAAATGGCTTGCAGTTATTTCAGACTGCAACCCGCGCTTAAACTATGGCTTGCTATTATTTCTGATAGCAACCCGTTCTTCAAGGAAGGAAAGTGCTGCGCTAAATAAATTTTCAAAATTTTCGTGCACTTATCCTAAAAACAAAATGAGGAAAGTATGTCGAAGGACTGCTGTTCATACTCAAATATTTTTCCGTCTAAAATTCTTCAGAAAAATATTTGTTTTAACTTAATGGTGGTAAATGGGTTGCTTGAAAATCAATCAGTATCGGAGTTTTCATAAATTTGCAAACTCAATCAATGACTTCCGCGCTTTCAATCTTTTCATAAAATGAGTCATTGATTGAGGGGGATAATGTTTTCAAATCTATATCATCTAACGGACTTATCTAATTATCCTATATGCTTAACTGAAAAATGATGTTAACCTACGTTGAAGGACTAGGTGCCTAGGATATGATTGTTAGGATTAGATGATTAGAGTTTGATGATCACATAATTCCCATACCTTTATATGATCTGATTGATATGTTGAATTGACTTTTAATAGTCGATTGCTGTTTGGGTGATGTCGACCACCATATATCTGTATGTGTGTTCACTAACGTATGCAGGTATATTGGTATATAAGAATGTTCCCGATCCGGATCCCACAATTGAAGATGATTGGATGCCAAAAGGAAAGGGTAACTATATCTTGGGTTGACAAATGAAGAAACGAAGCTTAATTTGACTTCTATGGAGAGTTGGCATGAAATAATGCAACGTAAGAGATCTCACTGCATCAGCAGATGGTTTTCTTCATCATCAAATGAAGAAACGAAGCTTAATTTGACCTCAGTTGGCATGAAAAAATGCAACGAAAGAAGTCTCACTGCATCAGCAGACGGTTTTCTTCCAACCTTCAGCAACAACAACAAAAGCAGCTTAACCACCTAACGTATCTTTGTGCAAGGATAATAGTGATAATACCATTTTTCTAAAACTATGATTAAATTGTTTTGAAAATGAAAAATATTGTTTTGAAAATTAATTGGACTTAATTTTGAAAATCACCGGACTTCATTTTATCAAAACTTAAGTCACTCAATCATCGACTACGGTCATCGATTGAGGGGGAGAGTGATTTAAAATAAAATATTTTCAAACGATATTTCTTCACAAAAGTTCTGATTTGTACGAAAATAAGTGGTGATCTAAAGATTTAATGTTATGTCATGGTATGATTTTTCTTTAGAATCAAGATCTTTCAAAATGAAAATTTTTCTGTTCTTGTTTGATTGTGAATGATCTGTGCTAAACCGTCAAGTCTAACAGACTTAAAACAGCTTAAACACACATACAATGAAGATCAGAGAATATAGTGAATTCCCGGGTCGTTAAGTCCCACGGAGACTCAATGGTGTGTTAAACACTTGATCAGACGATAGAATGACCACTAATGATAGCGATCAGAAAGGATTTGGATAGGATAATTATACTACTGAAAAAGTTAATAAATAACAGCGACTTAAATACAAATTAAAAGAAATTAAAAAGTTAAAAGATATTAAATAAACGCTATCACTATTTTTAAAGTGATGAACGTTTAAAACCTAAAACGTACGTTTAAATAAAAATTACGTAAACGTACAAATAAAAACGTGAAACTTATACAATATAAATCCTAAAAATATGAAAAATACATTTTTACAATCCTAATTATATAAGAAAATTATTAGAAAAGGAAAATTATTTTTACAACTAATTATCTAATTATTATTAATTAAAAACTATTTATTAAGTATTTAAAATGCACTAAAATACAAGAAAATACAAAATTAACCTAAAAAAATGAAATTATAACTTAGAAAAGTCTAAAATATGATAAAACTTATTTTAAAACTGAAAATATATTTTTTAGACTTATTATGTATTTATTATTAATTTAAAACTATTTAAAACTAATTAAATTGCTAAAAAATACTTTTTAAACCAAGAAAATTATGGAAAAATACTTTTTAGGCTATTTATATTTATCTTAATCTAGGAAAATTGAAAACATATTTTTTTGAACTTTTTCTTAATTTTTTGTATTAAAAGCTATTTAAAAATACTTAAAAACTAATTTAAATTGAGAAAAATAGCAAAACAACTTAGAAAAATCTGAAAATTTCAGAAAAAGTCTAAAATAATATGAGGAATAAAGTAAAAATAGAAAAAACAAGTGCTTATGAGTAAGATTATGGAACTGATGAGCAAGAGCTTATTGAAATAAGCACTTTGATAAGCAAATGAAGTCCAAAGTCTACCAAACCAAAACAGAAGCCTAAGTATGCTAAAGGAACTAAAATGGAACAAGATTCAACAAGCTAAACACTCTGATAAGCTCATTAGAACAGATTGATGTTTGAGCTATAAGCTAAGAACAGTGACAGGGGGGGGCAACTTGCATCCTATGAATAAGCTACCAAATAAGCTAGATACTAAAAACAAATTATGGGGATCTAAAGATGACCTGGGTGACTAGCTAAATCCCAAAACTCAGACTTGGACAAGCTCAAATGAGCCCTGTGCACCAGCTGCAAGAACTGAGAAACTCAGTGTCAACTGAGTTTCAGTGGAGCAGGGCACTTAAGAGCTTATTGAGAAGCATTTTGTAGCTTATACAAAAATCACAAAATTATACTAAAATAGATATAAGGAAATAGACCAGTAGGGCTTTTAAAAACAACAAGTATCACTTGATTTGACCAAGAAATGAGTCCATTAAAAATCTTTCCATTTTGGCTCAAAACTGAATTTGCAATTTTGACTTTCTTAACAAAACTGAGAAGTTGACTTTCTTGAGTTTAGATCTGGATTTTTTGAACTAAAAATGATATGAATACATGAAATAACACTACTGCAATATATATCTATGGATTTTGAACATGAAACAAGATTTGGATATGCAAAGAAACCAACAGTTAACCTGTTAATGATCAAGGATATGGATTTTGACTTTTGGAACTAGCAGACATAAAAACTTGACTCAAATGAGTTCAATAGGACTTAAGAAGCATAACCCAACAGATTTTAACCACCACCTATACCTCTAGGACAGAAAAGACAGTGGATCCAAACACCCTTATAATCACTGATTTGCAAAAATAAAGAAGCTAACTACTAGATTATCTTATATCATTGATCAAACTGAGATTACATGATCATGATACAACTATATAAACACATTAAAACTAGTGGAGATCACAGATGAACAGATAAGCAAAAAACTGCAAATTAACTAGAAATGTGAAGATGAGAAAATGACTCACATGTGTCCAAATGATGTAGCAGGCTAAAATCAAAACCCAATACTAACCTAATCTAACCTATTTCACCCATATCAACCTCTGCATCACCAGTACCCATTTCTAAGTCTCATTGAGCTCCAGTTGACTTTTGTTGACTATAATTGGAAATTGTTTGAAACTGACTTACAAGCTTATCAAAAGCCATGATAAGCTTGATTAAACTTGTTTGAATGAGAAATTATGCTATTGAAAGATTAAGTATAAGATCATGAAACTGAAATTCTCCACAGTAAACACAAAAACAAAGATTTTAACCAAACTTTGAAATTAATGCTTGAAACAGATTACAAGGATAACATACTTGAGTTTGAAACATAAAAACAAGAGATTACATAATTTTAAGCTAAGCTAATACATAAATAAAAAAAACGACATTAAGAAAAACTTAAACTACTAACTACCACTTTTCTTCTCTCCTTTCTTCTTTCTTTTATACCCAAACAGCTCCCCCTTGACTTCTGAGTTAATCCCACATCAATTTACAACCATTGGATGACTATAGTGGATTTAGGCCGTTTGATCATTTTTGGCGCCAAAGTGGATTATCAACAGGTGGAGGACTTGAGTGTTAAGGGTATAGGATCATTTAATGGTTTTTGTTTTGTGTAGAGGTGGAGGAGACAAAGGTGTGGAAAGAGTGAGGAGGGGGGATGGTGGCTTGAGTGATTTCAGGCAGTGGTTGGGGAAGGAAGAAAAAAAGGGCGCGTTTGTGTTTTTGTTTGACTGGGGAGGTTGGTTGACCGGGTTATGGGTTAAAGGACCGGGTTGGATAGGTATTGGATTGGGCCAAGATAGATTGGGCTTGGTATATGAAATGGGATCCGTTTGGCTAAGTGGTAACAATAAGGACCAAAAGTGTAAATTAACCAAACCCCAAGGACTGAAAGTACACTATTTCCAATGCTCTCACAAGGACTAAACATGATAAACATTTATAGAGCAAGGACCATTTTTGCACAAAATCCATTTTTTAAAAGTCCAAGGACTAATTTTGCAAAATTTCAAAGTTTAGGGACTTTTCTTGCCAATTTACCAAAGAATCATTCAAGGATCATTTTTAACAACTTAAAATACTTCAGGGACCTTGAATGATAAATTTCCACATTTTGATATTCCAGGGACTAGATTTGACAACTTTTAAAACTTGGGGGACTAAAACTGCCAATTTTGCAAACTTGATACATTTTTCATCTGATTTTGATATTTTTGCATTTAAAACACATAAAACACTAATTTGTGATATTTTGATCATTTTGATGTGTTTCTGAGTGTTTTCAGATGATTTTGCAGTTTATATTGTATAAAAATGATGAGTATTTAGACACTCATCAGTGAAATTGTTTTATTTTACTTAAAGGTCTCTTTAAACAATCATACCTGACACTAACAATCTTTAATGTCTAAATCTGTTCCTTATATGTCAATTTCAAAATTAAATCTTGCCACGCCTTTCCCTAAAATTTTCTAAATAATTTAAATCAATTGGGATCACAAGTCTCAAGAGGTTTGAAACTTTTGATCGGGGGAGAGATGGTGATTTAAATCTCAAATCAGGTTTTAAAGGGTAATTGTTTCAAAACACTCATTCCTTCATGTGCCAAACGATTTCAAATACATGATGCACATGATTGTGGAGGAGCATTTAACCTAAAACCATAAGAGAATTTAAACCAGGCATATTTTCTCCCATGTTTTCTAAACCTATTTAAATCACTTGGGATCCAAATCTCAAAGGATTTGATATTTTTGATCGGGGGAGAAAATGTCATTTAAATATGAAATCTGATTAAAAGTGATCGTTTTGACTCAAAGTGCATGCTGCTCTCTCATATGTGTGCTAAACGCTTTCGAATATCGAAGCACATATTGAGGGGGAGCATTTCTAATGAAAATAAACTATCAAAGTACAAAGGTTTCAATGTTTTATCATAAGTACCTTGATTGAGTTTTAAAGGTTTTCTCTATGGCATTCGTGATCGTGGAAGTACTTTAAAGAACTCCTGCCTCTATGTGATTAAATGATTTCAAATATCCAAAGCATATATTGAGGGGGAGAATTTACCAAATAAAATCAAAAGGCTTTTTCTAAGGAAATTGTGATCAAAGAATTTATTTCTAAGAACTCTTGCCTCCATGTGCTAAACAAGTTAAAAATCATATGCACATGTTGAGGGGGAGCATTTCTAAATGATCAAAAACAATTAAGGTACAAAATGTTTTGATTTTATATCACAAGTACCTTGATTGATTTTCCAAATGATTTTTCAATTGGTTTCGAGAAGGAGAGAACAATATCAAAAGTGTGGAGTTTGTTAGACTCCTTGGACCGTTTAGAGTGCTAGGGTTTAACAATAACATATGCAATACGCAACGGAATAATAAGAACATTATATATTATTGACACAAGGTTTTACTTTCACCCAATCTCCTCCAAATATTATTTGATCAGAATAATACGTGTTACCTAACTGTAACAGGGATCTAAGCCATCTCAGATCTTAGGGATATACAAAACAAACACTAACCCTAGACGTTTATAGAAACACGTCTAGGTTACACACACACACCTTTATTAGACGTCTACATTGGAAGACTTGTATGTGAAACCTACACCCCATGTCCTCTTTATATACTAGAGGATTAGGGTTTACATAATACTACGAAGGACTAATAAGTAAATCTTCTTTTGCAAGCAAGTCCTTCCATCTTTTTGTAGATTTCTTCTCTTTCTCTTTAAGCCCTTGATGTTTCATTCTTGTATTTATTTTGTCTCATCAAATCCAAGGAACCTAAAACCCAACAATCTTCCCCTATTTGATGATGACAAAACAAACAAAGTCGTGTACGAACTTCCCTAGACGAAGTAGCAGAAGTTGAGATGTAAACATCTCCGTGAATGAAACAAATCTTGTCTTCCCCTTAATCCATGCTACGCCACTCCAATATATCTTCCCCTTTTTGTTATCAACAAATAGAGAATATAAGCAGTAGAAACTTCCCCTTGAGTGGTGCATGAACATAAAAAGATTCTTCAAATCTGTAAGCTCCATGTAATGATCACTTGTGAAGAAAACCAAATATAACGAACTTGATGAAGAAGTAAAATCACCCAAACTTGCATCTTATGTCTTGTTTATCCACGTGACTCTGAACGTATACTAACCAATGTATAAGGAGACCGCAATCTCTTGACAATTAACACTGAGCACAATAACGTCACTCCTTAAAGTGTTTGTCAATTCTTCGTCACAATCATTGAAGCACGAACAAGTTACTTTTAAACGATTCCGCCGTTTAAAAATATAATAAGAACACGCATCCAAGTAATTCCACTTCATCTTCAAATAGGTGATAAATAATTGCCTTCGTAATCAATTATTCAATAAATCCAAATCCGAGCTTGTTAAAACCTTTAAGAACAAATTCCAAACTCCTTGTGTGTGTATCATTCTCGACTTCCCCTTAATTCCAAAGCTATTCGAGAACCAAAAAGTACGTTCTATCCGATATCAATCAAAACAAGCATCACTAAGTATTTATCGGACACCTCGAATAGTAGAAACTAAAAATAATCATGATGATAAAAATAAATAGACAATCATACTTGTACCATCATAATTACCATAGTAAACCAAACTTCAATCAGTATCAAAATCCAAAAGTAATCAATAAGCATGGGCATTTTGATAAAAATATTCGCAATACATAACTCACGTGTACCTTGCAGCCATCACATAATTTGTGGAACCATTGACGACCAATTAAATACCATCAATATTACTTTTACCACCACTTACATCCTTCTCGTAAACTTGTCTCCAAGTTATTTTGCGTATCTTTTTCTGTTACTCTCATGGCATGCAACATTGCAACCAAATCAGGCCCATGTCGTCTTCAATCTGGTTCCCGTGTTCATGGTTTCTAGCGCATACTAAATGAGTGCACTAAACTATCTTCAACCTTTTAACCTTTAGAAACAGCAGCAGCTATCAACATCCATAGATCACAAACCCTCCATATCACCACTCACAAATAAACCTTGAAACCCTTGCAACCATGAGCAGTAGCATCTTCAAACATAGCAATGGTATCAAGTAACTCTTTCGAGAAGCCCATCAGTGGTTACAAGTAAAACTATCAGGGGTTTCGATGTAACTAGCAGTGGTTATGAGAAGCTTGTCAGTGGTTACGAGAAACACTATCTGTGGAAACAAGCATGTAGCAGTAGAGATTGAAAACGCAACAGCAGATTCAGAGAAAGTAGCAGCAGATCATACTTTAAGGAATAGTCAACAAGATCAAGCCACCTTCCGATATAAACCAATCATGCAGCAGCAAGAAGTTACTCAAACATTGATAATCGGTTCACACAATATTCAATATAATTTACAAACTCAAGTAATGATACAATTGAATATAATATAGATAATATATCCAATTATATATTTGAAGTTTGAAGACCCACCGACCAATCAAGTGACCAATCATTGATATTATGTACGAGAATGTTTATTCATGTCACAAATCAATGCTATTCCAAATCTCGACAATAAAGAAACCCTAAAATTCGAATATTAAATACCTCCTCTGCAGCCAACTTCTACATAGTATAACTTTTTACTGGAAGCTCAGATCGAAAATTCCTTCAGTGGAAAGTTAAATAGGTATATAGAGAAGCTCCACCAAAAATTTCAGCCCGATCCAACGGTTAACGAAAAAGTTATCGCCGTTTCAAAACAGTGCTGCAGAAAGTTGCGAATTCTGCACAAATCCGATTTTCTTCAAACTTTTTCGCCAAGAAACCTTGCGAATCCCTAGGTAACGAGCTCCCCAAGCTCTGATACCAATTGTGGAGTTTGTTAGACTCCTTGGACCGTTTAGAGCGCTAGGGTTTAACAATAACATATGCAATACGCAACGGAATAATAAGAACATTATATATTATTGACACAAGGTTTTACTTTCACCCAATCTCCTCCAAATATTATTCTCCTCCAAATATTATTTGATCAGAATAATACGTGTTACCTAACTGTAACAGGGATCTAAGCCATCTCAGATCTTAGGGATATACAAAACAAACACTAACCCTAGACGTTTATAGAAACACGTCTAGGTTACACACACACACCTTTATTAGACGTCTACATTGGAAGACTTGTATGTGAAACCTACACCCCATGTCCTCTTTATATACTAGAGGATTAGGGTTTACATAATACTACGAAGGACTAATAAGTAAATCTTCTTTTGCAAGCAAGTCCTTCCATCTTTTTGTAGATTTCTTCTCTTTCTCTTTAAGCCCTTGATGTTTCATTCTTGTATTTATTTTGTCTCATCAAATCCAAGGAACCTAAAACCCAACAAAAAGACCGGCCAATTTACTTTATGCATGGTGTTATAAGGATGGTTAGGTTAGGTATTCGTTCCCACGATCCCGCCAGAGCCGGAGGGATCTACCCAGGGACAATCCACTAGATAGTGTAGAAGTCCTTAGGTATGATGAAAAAAAGGAGAAAAGTGAGAAATGGGAAGAGTGCGGACTGAGACAGAGCTAGTACTGGAATAAACCCAACAAGGTTCTAGTAATGAAGTCTCGGTAAGCACTGAAGGGGTTGAAGAATGAAAAATAATTAAATGAGAAAAAGGGTGAAAAGAAATATCCCTCCATTAATTCAACCTTAGGGCAGTAACCGGGTTCAATACATATGCTACTGGTGGTTACTAAGGTAACACTGGTATTGAAGACAAGACGTCATGGACCCAGTGACGCACTGCACTTAACTTCCCAAGCTACTCAAGTTCATCTTAAAATGGCTTGTTTCATTCTCACGGGGAACCCACATAATCTATTGACTTTCTCTTAGAGATTGTTGATATTGAAGAAGGAGACCCTCTCCCTAGTCTCTGGCATAGGAACCAAATGTGCACTATCGAGTCTAGAGCCAAGAGATCATCCACAATATCTCATTAGGACATAGAATTAATGAAGACTTGCTGTTTCACATAATGTGGAAAGTAAGAATATATTAAGAGTCCTACGCATTATCCTTGTGGTATTGCCAGAACATCTGAGTGATATGTAAACATATTCACAATGACGATGGAAAACCTTCTAGAGCCAACATCAAACAAGCTCTTGGTAGGTGGCATGTGAGATCTATCCAATAGATCAACTATGTGACAACTGAACAGAAACAATGGGGCGATTCAAAATTATGAATCAATCCTGGTTCAGGTTATGGATTGACGGATACTTTTGGAAAAACCGTTCGATGTGCAAATATTCTTTTCTCTAGCACATCGAATGTGTATTCATATTTCAAACACCAAAAGTATCTCTGATTGAAAAAATACTTTTGGAAAAACCGTTCGATGTGCAAATCTTCTTTTCTCTAGCACATCGAATGTGTACTCTTTTCAAATACAAAAAGTATTTATGATTGAAAATTGATCTTTCTCATAAAACCTTCGTCGTATTGCAAAAGTCTTTATTCTAAGCAATACGCGATTGTTTTCAAATCAATCCTTCATCAATCAGTGAATCTCAATTCGCTGGTTCACTCACTCCGTGTTGTCTTCTTTGAGACGTTCCGGTTTGAGAACAGCTAGAACAACTGCGAAACCCTGTCAAGGAGATTCTTCGGAATTATACCTGATCACAGGCAGTACTTGTACTGATCAACGGGGAACCGTGGGCCGTGTACCTCAATTCAACGAAAGTGATCAAAGACACTTTCGTGTGTTTTATTGCTAACTGTTGTTTGCAGGTACATTTGGACGGTTGCAGCTGATCAGAATTGAGGAGTGAATGCAAAGCCGCATGCTCACAGCATCCGCACTTAATTAAAGAAATCATGACAAGTGCTTATTTACATAACCTAGCTCTGATAGCTGCAAATATCATGAACCAGTAAAGCTTCCGCTACTCTGATGAAAAGATGTCATGATCCAGAAAGTGTGAGCATGTCGGTCCGAAAGTCACAACTTCACATGATGGCAACAATACATAGGGTGATCCAGAGATTTACTGTGGCTGATGATTTCAAAGAAAGCTCGAAGATCATCAAGATGTGGATCAGTTCAAAGACCTCCACTCAAAGTACGAAACTACGCGGACTATGAAGAGTCACTGCTAAAGCACAAAGAATGCGGAAATTGAAGAATTAAAGTCTACGAGCTCAAGACTGAAGATTAAATAGAATGCTAAGATTCGAAATGTAAAACATGGGGTGACCTCCCTTAGGGGGAGATTGTTAGGAATTGGAAATTCCATGTTAAAGTGTCGGTCACCCCAATTATGGTCTAGCATATGTTAGCTCGTAGACTTGTAGTTATTTACGTTATTTAGTAGTTTATTAGTTAGTTTGTAGTGTATAATAGTTTAGTGTAACACCATGGAGGAAGGACGGGTATTTACCCACTGTATGCCTGATCCACAGTCCGACATGAGGACGTAGTGTCTGTAACTATAAATACCCCTTCCATCCATGGAAGGGGTGGTGCTTCTTTCAATCTAACCTTTTATAATTTGTAAAGCAAGTCTCTACCAAGAACACCCTCTCATTTCTTTCTCTCTCTAAATGGCTAACATGTATTTCCATCATCCAAGACCACCCGAATCATCAACACAATAATATTTTTGATCCTACAAAAAAGTTTCACGGCGAAACAAAAAATCACATCGGCCGTTAGGCAACTCGCAACCGACAATCCCCCCGATGAGTATGATGAATATTTATGCATGTCTGCAAGAACGTCACGTGAAAGTCTTGATTATTTTTATGAGGCCATCATTCAGTTGTACGGTCGAGAGTACATACGTAGGCCGACATCACACGACCTTTCACGCATTTTTGAGGCCCATGAAGCGAGACATCACATCCCTGGGATGCTTGGTAGCATCGACTGTACACACGTCAAATGGAAAAATTGTCCTAGAAGTTTGAGAGGGAAATATACGAGAGGTGACTATGGTGTTCCCACTATTATGCTTGAAGTCACCGCGTCACAAGATATGTGGATTTGGCATGTTTTTTTTGGTCCCCCGGGGTCAAACAACGATATCAACGTATTGAATCAGTCTGACTTGTATCTTACAGAGCGAAATGGAACGGCGATGAACAGTTCATTCCACGTGAATGGACGCTTTTACAAACGCGGCTACTATTTGACAGATGAAATCTATCCTAAGTGGTCCACATTTGTTAAAGCATACCCGTATCCAACCGACCCAAAGGAAAAGAAATTTAAGAAGTTACAAGAGGGGGCGAGAAAGAATGTCGAGCGAACTTTTGGTGCTCTCAAAGGAAAATAGAAAATTCTCGATCGACCTCTCCGAGCTATGACCAAAGCGAAGATTGCCAATCAGGTTCATGCGTGTATTATTTTGCCCAATATGGTTATAAAAGGCGGCGGGAGGGCAATCTCACCGGTTCATATAATGGATGAGCCGGTCCAGCCAGTGTTCGACGACAGTGTGGTAGCGGAGTTACTAGACGAAGTTCTCCATGACCGTCTTCGATATGATCTCACGGAGCACGTAGCACGTCAATACTTGCCGCATCTCGATGATTAGTGGGTTTTTTTTTAATCTAGTTTTTTTAAAGTATTATGTAATGTTTCTTTTTTTTTTAAGTATTATGTAATTTTTTATTAAGTCATTGTTGAATGTATTTTTTTTAATGAAATGTTATATTTTTATTTTAATATTGTATGTGATTTTATGTATTAAAAATATATGGAAAAAAAAAAGAAATTGGGTAGGATTGGGTACCACTCCCACCAATTTGGGTAGTGTTAGGGTATAATTGAGTAGTTTTGAGTTGGAGGATTTTTATTGGATAGAGGTGACGTGGCAATTTGGGTAGTGTTGGGTATTAGGGTTCCACTCCCTCCCCCCTTACTTCAAACGATTTTTTTTGATTTTTTAAGTTGATTTTTTTTGTTTTAATTGGGTATAGTGGGCCTTAAAATTAGGGTTTGCCTTGAGTGACTAAGGAAGGGTGTTTTTGGGCGTGTGAGTAATAAAGATAGGGGTAGTCTATCCAAGCACCCCATAAAATACTTGTCAAGCACCCCATAGGGTGGGGGCTGTCCGTACGGTACCTTTGTAACTTTTTTTTTTTTTTTTTTTTTTTTTTTTTTTTTTTTTTTTTTTTTGTATTTAATTGTGTAGTGTTTAATTTGTGTAGTATATTTAATTTGTGTAGTGTTTTTATATGTATAGTGTATTTATTTGTGTAGTGTTTTTGTATGTAGAGTATATTTATTTGTGTAGTTTTTTACGTTATGTTTTTTTTAATTGTGAATTTGTTTCCATTTAATTAAACAATAACAATAAAACATTAAACATTAAAACATTAAACAAGTACAACAACAAATTCTACTACTATTACAACGAAATCTACTCCACATGAAAATTATTAATGTCATCTATAAGGTCATAGAGTATTCCACTCGACTGACATGCGTGATCAACGAGATTTCTTGCCAATTCCAGTGACGCCTCCAACGTCTTTATTTTTGCCTTCAACATATTGTTTTGAGACAATAGCATGTTGATCGTGTTATCTTTAGTTTCGCAGTTTGAGCACTGCGTTGAATAAGAGCCTTGACTAAAGTACTTTTGTTGAAATACATCCTCCCACATAAAGTATCGATACCCATAGTCTTCAGTCCCTGGCTGTTACATGGTGAAACAATTATAAGAAATGTATTCTTAACAAACAACTTATTGACATATTTACGTAAATAAGCAAACGTATAATTATTTACCTTTGATAAAGGGCATGCATAATACTTCTGACCACAACTTTTGGGCTTTTGGGATGTTCTTTCAATTATAAGTCCCCGTCCACAACGACACAAGAAAGGATTTTTTTGTTGCATCTGGCCAAAAGAATTTGTATAATTATTTACAACATAAATCAGTAATATCATGGTTCACAAAATTAGAAGCTTCGAATACATAAATAACCAAGGTCGTTATAGATTAATAGTTGATACATGGTTCACAAAATCACAATATAACTAGAAACTAAGATCAATCACGCCCGAGGCGTAGTCGCTCCAATGATGCCTAGGAGATATGACCAACTGACCCTAGGTGAGCGGACTGAGACGGGAAGGGTAAGATATGACCAACTGAAAACCCTTTCTACTTGTGCGATTTGACCAACTGATCACCTACCGTTTGGATGAACTTAAGAATTAGGGGGTGAGTGTTTAAGTTGCTAACGTGCGGGCACTCACTATTATAAATCTAGCATGTAGCGGTACTTAATGACTTGGCTTAGGGGACCAGGAACAACAAGACTTATGAGGGGACACCTGACTTCTCCTGTGGTGGCATCTTTGCTGATATGTTAGGGCGAATTGACCAAATGCTGTCCTCTCGACTTTGACCCCACCTGAAGTAATTGGAAGTAAGTAGACGTAGACATTACTAACTAGGAGGAATAACTAGGTTAGCACCACTCTCTTCTATTGATTTATCATTTGCCTTTTATTTGCTTTAGTAGTTAATTAATTAATTCCTTATCGAAATCATTATTAAAATCTGTGACACTTAGACTTAGTAATAATCCAACACACATAGCTCTTGGGACGACCTCGATTTTACCGAATACTACACTACACGCGACTGGGTACACTGCCCGTTAGTGCATTAGGGTAGACCATAGGTATAACGAGACTTTATAAATATTAAAACCTGGTCATTAAAACCTGCATCAGCGATGATGATAACCGAAACCGAATGGACGGTAAAGTGAGATCAAATCTCACTTTGCAACCTTCGAATTTGAGCCTTAAAATATTCCGAGGCGATGATGATAACCGAAACCGAATGGACGGTAAAGTGAGATAAAATCTCACTTTGCAACCTTTGAATCTGAGCCTCAAAAATTTTCCGACTACGTTTTTTTTTAAAGTTATAAAACTGAAAACTAATAGTTGTAAAACTAAAAAAAACGTGTAAAAAAGTTATAAAACTTTGTAAACAAAAGTTGTAAAACTAAAAAAAAAACTTGTAAAAAAATATTTTGTAGAACTAAGTTATACTGCCACAGCAGCCCAAGCACCCCATCTTTTAAGACTTTGGCACGAAAATCGAAAAAAAACATTCCCCCCATCACCTCACCCAATGATTGGGAAAATACAACACCCCCTATATGGGGTGCCTCATTAGCATAACCCATAAGATAAGTGAAAAGAAAAATGATGAAATGACATGATTTAAGGCATAGATGAAAATATGACTTGAGCCACAGTACCTTTGACTGACGTTCTTATATGAGAAAATAATATAATAAAAAATCGTACTGATGAAATGAAAATGTTCTTGCATGAGTGCATCGATTTCACAATTTTTTTTGATGAAAGTTAAAGGAGCCCATTTTTTAAAATGGCTTTTTATATAAATTTTAACCGTAAAATTTCAGTTATCATTTGGCAAAAGAAGGTGAACGCATTTGGTGGAAGGATCAAAACATAACATGTTCATTTTAGAAGGGATATATTCTACAAATTTTCCAACATGTTCTATAGAAAATAACTCTTACTACAAGTGTGTTAATCAAAACTTGAAGTGCACAAATCATAACTGTATACTGCAAGAAATAAAGTGTGTTAATCAAAACATAACTGTATACTGTATACTGCAAGAAATTTTCCATTTGGTGGAAGGATCAAAACATAACTGTATACTGCAAGAAATAAAGTGTGTTAATCAAAACTTGAAGTGCACAAATCATTTCTTAAATTTATGCTTCATATAAAAAAGTTAAAGGGACCGCAACCCCTTTTGTCTCCAGAATCCTCTGTACATGTTGATTTGCATTCGAATCGAGTTGGAATGGACAAATGCGTATATGACAAACTTTGCATTTCTCATCCCATTTAGTTGAGTTTTCGCCAGAGTTAGCAAATACGTATTTCCTATAATTCGTTGCCTATTCTAGAAAAACATAACACGATTTCATCTTTCTTACATTTTTTAAATACACAAACATGTACTTATAACTTATAAGAGGCCATGGTATGGTGACGTCGAGGCCGACGTTATTCCTACGTGGCATCGCATTGGCCAGCGTTATCATACCGGCCTTATGGCATTATGTGACACACGGTAAATTTTCACTAAAATTTAACTGATAATTAGTAATTTATTATTGCTAAGCATAAGTCATTAAGCATGCATAAGCTTTACCTGATCATTTGAGTAGTTAACTCGCATACTGTAGACTATTGCATCACTTTTGCATTTATATCATTTTATGAATATTTCATTTCATTTTTGTCTTATGATTTGATTTCAAGACGAGAGGTTATCTCGTTTACCCCAGTGACCGACACTGCACGCGTACCGACATTATGATAAGGGCTTGATAAAACAAATGACAAATGCCCGTGATATGGAATATTACAAAGATAAAAATATTTCAGACTCGTAACAATAAGATACTACGTTATAAAAGTTATCAAACAATGATACTTTAGTCACAATTTAATATCGCATGACACAAAATATATAACACACTATCACTTAAACAATAACTTTTATAAGATTCAAATACAATTAATACCTAAGTGTAATGTATACACTTACATTTTCACAAATTATACTATAAGTAAAATACATATATACACACACATTTGATAAAAATGAAAACCTTTTATAAAACTTGAGATATACACCCTTTGTCTTACTCTTCCCACTCACGACAAAAACAAAACAAAACAAAAGCAGAGAAAATAAGATTTTGCAAATCTTCATCTTCAACCTCCCTCTACCTCTAGACCTGCGCCCTTATAGATCGAATCTCCCAAAGAGGGAAAACCCAACATGTTCTTCTATCATATTTTCCTCTTTCTTACCAAAAGCAAGTAAGTTTTTGTCTTTCAAATCTTCTCTTTGATGCGCCGGTCATGATTCGAATAAGCCAAGAAGAACCAAGACAAAATCATCCAAGGGAATCATATCTTCACTTCAATCTACCTTGGGCAAAATCCAAGATTTCCTAAGGTTTTGGAAGCTAACCAAATTCGGCTTCAATCCAAAACACCAAGAAGAGAGAGATGGTCAAGCTCCTTCCCAAGATACTTCTTTATCTCTAGTAGAGATGCAAACGCCCCAAACACAGTTTCCTCATCAATTTTACCAAAAACTAGGGTTTGTGAAACTTAGGGTTTTCAAAAATTGATTTGGGGGGTTTTGCAATTGGAAGTGTGTTGGAGCTAATTCAAGTCTTGTTTGGTTCGAATCCAAGGAGGCACTTTTGTTCCTCCCTCACCACTTTCGAATTGAGGTTAAACATTTTTCTTGTTGTGATGTTTTATATGTTGTTATTTGATGCCAAGTTTGATACTTATATCAAAGGATTTGTTCTATACTTGTCACTTTAATAATATATGCTTGATGGTTATATTGAGTTTTGTTTTAATCCTTACTTGTTAAAATGATTGTTGTCAAAATTTAGTGTGGTGTTCGAGTTTTTCTGTCGAAGTTGCATAACCAAGAAAATTTGAAAAGTTAAGTGTTCTTGAAGATGATAATTCTTATGTTTTGATAAATAATTATTGTCACATTGAAACTTAATTTGGTCACTTATTTTTGTTGATTTGGGTTCTGACGAAGGTACAAAACCAAGAAGTTGGGAAAGTTAAGTTTATAAAATTCCAAGTAACAATAGCTATCAAATCTGAGAATTTAGGTTGGTTGTGACACTTGTTAGTACTCGAAAAATTGTATATAGTGAAGCCGGGTTGAGTAGTACTCAACTATCATAAAGTCTTAGCGTGTCATTGTTCTAATAAGTATGTCGACTTCGAGTATCATTCGGATTATTTCAACCAAATCAGGTGGTCAAGATGTGCGTTGAGCACATCAGTCACGACCCATTGGTGTGAACATAACCCCGAGTTGATGGCATGTTGCTAAAAAGAAAACTTCTCTACACCCCGAGTATACCCACGGCAGTAATGAAATAAAAACTAGCATGTTTGTTTTGCACATTTCCTCATGTCAAATTTCATGGCGTCTTGTGTATAAATTTTGTGGAAACATAAACCAAACGTCTTCTTTTTTAGCAATATGGCTTCGAGTCAAAAAGAAAAAGAACCTCACCGTAGTCATCACCATGATGACAGGTTTCTTCTTTTCAAAAATGGTTTTGATATGTTATCATGGGCCTTATAAGTCTAAGCTTTGTTGAGGAGTCTCGGCTTCACGAGTCTAAATCATACTAGAGTCAGGTTATACCTTGAGGTCTAAACCATTTACGTCGAACTCCCGTGTCGAAGACAATTAATCTAGCATATCGTTGAGTATTTTATGTCCTCCAAAAGCTTGCTACTAACCTACGCATAAAATTTTGACAAACCTATACAAAATTTCTTTCATGCCACGATGGGCCACAGCCCATATGTTATCCATGGTAGTGTATTGGTTAACAAGAGGCTAAAGCCTTTTTCCTTGTACAAACCCCACTTCGGGCCTAGGCCCAATCCGACTTCTCTACCACTTTCAACCTCGGGCCACAGCCCATGGCGCTTCGGGGTGTTCGTTTGAGTAGTCTAAACTAACTCGCAAGATAAGGATTGAAACGTAAAACAATTGTCCAGCGATAAATGAACTTAATTACGTGACACAAAATATGCTACATAGTTGTATATAAGCATACACAAGTTGACATGTAAACAAGAACAATGTTTATATTTATATATGAGACAACAAATACTTTAAAACATGATATTATCTACGTCAACGTTTAACGCCAATATGTAAACAAATGCATGTCAAGTAAAAATTCTCGTCCGGAACTATATATATTAGGAACAAATTTTGATAAATAGATAAAGACCACTATATTCTTTTATCATATACTAAATTTGAAAGTATCCAAATTTAATTCGAATGTTTTCTAAATACAATTAGAAAATAAACAAACTAATATTTGATTTTCGACACTACTATCATGTGTCAACTTCAATAAGTATATATATACAATATATACTTACTAAAAGAACAATGAAAATATTTTCAAACCAGATTTTGAATTTTAATATCGTTAAATGACAACATAAAAAGTATATATACTTTCGTATACTTACTAGTAAAACCATTTTAATAATTTTTACGAACTAAAGTTTAGTTTTACTACAATTATAAAAACCATTGAACTACTTTAAGTAAGTGATACTTAAAACAATGAACTAAACATTACCCTCCTTATCTAGGTCGCGTGTCGGTGCCACTTCACAACAATCACTAAATCCCACTTTTGGATTGCATATCTGCTAAGGTGAGTTTTCATAGCCCCTCTTTTATTCGATAAACTGTTTTATACATTTTGGGGTGAGAAATATGCAAAACCTTTTATGGACCTAAACTATTACATGACTACTATTACGTGGTTTAGCCTAAGCCCTTATGTCCCTAGAGAAGCCCTTTCATGAACCGTCAATTTCCCATTGGGAAACGCGAATGTTATAAATAGATCTATTGAGGTGACTCCTCCGTTCGGTTGGCCATGCGTAGGCTAAGGCGAAACGTATACCATGTCGGAATTGAGTGTTGTGGGACAAAACACTCGCAATGGGCCTGTACATTGTATGATACCATTTAGCATACAGAAACTGTCGTAGTATCGGTTGCATGAACTTAGAGCTAACGTAATAGACTTTCATCCATATATCATTATATTCTTGGTAATGATTATATGTCTTTACTTTGGTCCATACCTACTGTTTTATTTTAAACCTATGAACTCACCAGCTTTTAGCTGACCTTTTTAGCATATTTTTCTCAGGTGCTTAAATTGTGATCATGGATGCAAGGCAAGAGGTGGTAAATGGTCGTAGTAATATTTAACGAAGTGTCTTTACACAAAACGATATTTTTAAATTGGGACCACTGAACTTATGGGATGTGCCCATTTCATCCAAACAATGTTGTAAGATAATATTTTAAAACTATTTTATGAAATCAAACGGAGTATGTATTCCGTTCTTTATTACTTGTGTTGTGATCTCCAATTTCGTAACATTCCCCTTAACACGTATGCTTCCGCTAAGCCAAATTTGGGGGTGTTACACATTATATCCGGCGTTTTCGTCCAAGTTATTGCAGTAACTCATAGAGAAACACACAAACAAACAAAAAAATTTACAATTCACCCCCTTAAACGGCTACTTTTGTTTTGAACGCAATAATAATAATAATAATAATAATAATTAAAAAAATAAAATCCAAAACACTTCCAAAACGGTTATGTTTTTCAAAGTTGTATTTATTTATATTTTTTTTTAAATACCACCTATATATATTATACCACTATCTAACCATTTTTCACACAAATAATTCGAACCCTCTCTACAAGAAAACTTATTCTTTCATAATGGATCCGAACCAAAGTGACGAAGAACCTAACAACGTTTTCGATGTCAATGACGGAACCGACGTTTACTTTATGATGGCCGCGATGAGTATCACCAACGGTTACAAGAAGAAAAAGAAGCGCAACCTCTTCGATTGACTTGTAACCCGATCAACTGTGAACGTGAGGCTGCCGAGATACGTTTGATGGCCGACTATTTAATTGAAGATTGTAAGTATCCGTTATACTATTTTTGAAGAAGATATTGTATGAGCCGGAAGATATTTCTAGAAATAGTAGAAGGTATTCAATCTTATACTGCTCATCCTCTTCCAGAGTATTTTAAATTATTTCAAGTCCGACCCAATGCTACATGTCAAATGATTATGAGTGCTATTATGAAATGCACATCCGCCATACGCCAATTGGCATACGACACCACACCCGATGCGTTTGATAAATATTTGCAAATTTACCGGACGTGATTGTCTGGATAATTTTAATATGTGTGTTATTTTGTTCATGCCAGAGTTTTTAAGAAGACCAAACTTTAACGACGTTCAAAATCTATATGCAAGGCATGAGATTGTTCATGGTTTTCCGAGAATGTTTGGTAGCATTGATTGTATGCATTGGGAATAGAAAAATTGTCCAATGTCATGGCAGGGCAATATGGTAGGGGTGATAAAAAACCCCCCCAATTATAATGCTTGAAGCTGTAGCTTCGCACGAATGGTAGATTTTGCATGCATTTTTTTGGGTAGTGGGTGCGAACAACAATATTAATGTTTTAGATAATTCTCCGTTATTCGACGACATTCTTGATGATGTCGCCCCAATAGCTCCTTTTGAGGTAAATGGAGTTGGATTTGAAAAGAGGTATTACTTAGCCGACGAAATTTACCCATAGTGGGCAACTTTCGTCAAATTGTTTTCAGTCGCACAAGACGATAAACATAGTTACTTTAAAAGGCGAAAAGAAAGTACACGAAAGGATGTCCAATGTGCTTTTGGTGTTCTCAAAGGCCGTTGGGGAATAATACAACAACCGTCACGTCAATACCAGGTTACCATGATACGTAGAATCATGTATTCATGCATCATATTGCATAACATGATTTTAAAAGAACAAAAATTTGCAATAAGTGAGTTGAACAAATTGTTGGTGAATCTGGTACCACATAAGCAACGATGGTGGATCGACAAATGTGAAGTTCAATGTTGAAAGGCAAAAGAAATACTTAATACGTGACAGACATACGCATCTTAGTCTCCAATGAAACCTTATGGAGCATATTTGGCGACAACATAAAGATGAAGGCGAATAAGTTTAGCCGCTGGGACGTATTTTTTTTTAATTTATATATGTTTTAACATTTCCACATATTTTTTAGATTTATGTATGTTTTGTTTTAAGTATTTATAATTTGTATTATTATTTAATAAATGAAATATTAGTTAAGTGTTTATTTAATGAATAAAATATTATTTAAGTGGTTAATTTATTATTTGTATATTTTTTAAGAAAGGTGGTATTATAGAGTGTTATGATAAGGGGTGATTTTTGGGTGTTAAATGTTGACAAGCACAAACTAAACGAATATTATTTATATTAGCTTGTTTAGAGTCTCAATCAATGAACACGAACAAGCTCATTTTATAAAACGAACAAACACGAACATTAAAATCAGTTTGTTTAAGCACTTGTGTTCGTTCGTTTATTTAGTCATACAGAAACTTCGATCATTAACATGCATAGCTAAAACTAACATAAAGATTACAAAACAATGATTTACTTACCTAATGATGATGATGATGATGATGATGATGATAAAACAATATAATCAAGAAGGTCGGAATTTTCAACAACTTTTTTCCTCTTGATGCCTCTTGTAACATCCATTTCGCCTAAATATTCAGCAAACGTTTAAGATTGACACTTATGATTGATTAACAACAATTAAGTTGAGTAATCAACCAAATTAACACCATCATGAAACAAAATAGTAAATATAAGGAAACTACTATTTCTAATCAAACAACTAACGCATAGCAACTCGATTGTAATAGATAGTGCTAGGGCTATAAACGAGCACTCAACACCGTTTGTGAACCATTAGGCGTAAAATTCATTTATTTATAAAACGAACAAAAAACTTCGTTAAGCTTATTACTTCAACAAACAGAACACAGAGTAAACGTAATTATGCATATTTTTAATAATTTACACGTTTTCATTTATGATAGTTAGTTAATTTCGCGTCTTGATGAACGGACATATACAGTTAAACCTGAACAAACAAACACGACCTAATCATACATTATGCATATTTTGAATCATTTCTTCACTTTCGTCTACACTGTTAATTTTGCATCTTAATGAACGAACATATACAGTTATACATAAACAAACAAACACGACCTAATCATACATTATGCATGTTTTGAATCATTTCTGCACTTTCATCTACGCTATTATTTTCGCGTCTTAATGAACAAACATAAACAGACACAAAGACACTCATTTTCTTCTTAACAAACAAACACAATCACAAACTAATCATACATTACGCATTTTCGCTTACGCTATCTCATTTCACGTCTTAACAAATATAACAAACACGAACACACTCATATTAGTTCGTTTCACGTCTCAATCAATGACACGATCAAGCTCAAATTTAAAACGAACGAAGGCGAAAAATTAAAATTCGTTTGTTTAAGCAATTGTGTTCGTTTTGTTTCGTTTAAGCATAAACTACATAAATAGAAATAATTGAGCTAAAGATGATAAGAGAGTGCTTTACATACCTAATGATGATAATCGATCGATCAGTGAAATTGGAGATGAATGATGATTATAAAGATTGATGTGTAAAATTAGGGCTTATATATAGATGAAGATGATGATGATCGATCCAAGTGTTATTATTTGGTACTAATTTTCAGTTGGTTTGATAAACGTTGAGTTCTTGAGGGGTTTTTTTTAGAGGGGAAGTAAAGGAGGAGGGAAATTTTAAGCGATTTGGATTTATTTAATTGACCCGGCCGAGTTGTTGGTTTATCGGGTCATCGGTTTAACCTGTTCAACCTTCGGGTTCAACCAGTTCTATACATATATATACATTTCATAATATTTTTGATATAGTAAGCATTTGTTCAATTTTGATCTTACATTCAATTGAACAGATAAAAATGGAATGACATAATTTGGTTTTAGTCTTTAACTTTCGTATCTACAATGCTAAAAAAATGCAAAAACATCAATTTGTAGTTAACAGATTTATATTTATAGTTATGGTTTATTAAATGAGACGACTATATGGTGTTTTTATAATCCTATCTTTATTAATGAATTTTTTAAATCAAGCAAATATAATATCAACATTAGTTTATAGCTCTAATATGTTGTTTCATCAAAATTTAACCATGAGTCACCACCACTTTAACTTTTCAATTTAACCAAATTTTTTTCAAATCATAATATATTTGTCCATACAAATATAGAACTTAACATAACACAAATTTTAAGTTTAGCGAAAATGAAATAACAAAAGGATTTTGTTAGTTTTAGAGGAAAGAAAAGGTTTTTATTGTTTAAAAAAAAGAAAAAAAAAGGAACAAAAGTCATGAACCGACCGGGCTTATCAAATCTAGTCGACCCGGGTTAATGAAAAACCGCCAGTTCAGTCCGGTTCTCAAATAAGCAAAAATCTGGCCACATCCGGCCCGGTCTCCTAACCGGTTCTTGGTTCTACCGGTTAAACTAGCAGGGTAAAACCGGGTTTTAAAACATTGGTAAGAACATATAATAACCAAATCAGATAAATAGAAAAATATGTTACTCACCAAAGGACTTTTGTGTCATTGGTACTTCATGTTGTTTGAGAAGCTTCTCAACCAAATGGTTGTAGGTTTATAGTCATGATTAGTACATGTCATAGTTTTAAAAAGCGCGCCTCGCTCAAGGCTCAAGCTCTAGGGATTTTTTCGGATCGAGGCTCACGACATGCATGAATCCCATAAAAAGCGCAGCGCCTTGGGGCTTTTTGCGCCTTTGCGCCTTGGGGCTTTTTGCGCCTCAAAGATGTAACCGGTTTTGGGGCTGTTTTCTAAATATTAAGATAAGATACATGGGCCTTATAAGTTATATACATGAGCCTTTTAAGTTATATCTAATAACCCTAATTTGGAAAAGAACTAAAACGCACAATTCAAGTGGGTAACTATAGATTCTGATCATTTTACAAATATGTAATCTCTCTAACGTCATAAGTTTATATCTTGAACTGATTTTTATTGATTGTTTATTTTATTGATTTGTAAATAACGTCATAAGTTTATTTTATCTTCAAGCATCACATCATAGGGTGAGTACTTGTATGATTTGCATTATGCCTTGAATATTAATATGTTGCTTGCTTGATATTTGGGTTAAATTGTGAACTTTGTTAGATGTAAGTCTGAAAGTGTAGGACACAAGCATATTTAGTCTGATATGGATTTTAGTCTATATGTAGTTCATCAAGCCAAAGAGTTGATCCATTTGAGAAGTGACAACTGATCCATTTTAATCTTTATAATGGCTATATGTGTCATGTATTAAGTATTTAATGTTATTTTATGTTATTTACGCTACATAAATGGTCACATATATTATAAAAAAAACTTAATGTATTTAGTGCGCCTCGTATTCATGAATCCCGCGCCTTGGTATGCGCCTCGCCTCGAGGCTCTTTGGTCCCCTTCGCGCCTTAGTGCGCCTTGAGCCTTTCAAAACACTGGTACATGTGAGATAGATTTGTGAGGGGCTTTTACATATACATCCTTGGAAATTTCGGAAATTACATATATATCCTTTTGATGCATTAAAAGCATTGTATTTTATGCATAAAAAACTAGTACAAAGGATATACATGTAATTATTCATCCAGGGAAGGATATATATGTAATTATGCCGATTTGTGATGTACTGAGTAAATGTTGTGAGATAGTTGAAAATTGTTGTTTTAAAAAAGACAAATAATAAATAAAAAGAAACATAAATAAATAATAAAAGTAAGGGTTCGTTTGGTTTGTAGATGAGTTTATGATTATGATTTGAATTTGGATTTAAATTTGGTGTAGGATTTAGGATTTGGATTTGGATTTGATTTGAAGAGAGAAAATAATATTAAAAGATATATTAAATATTAAAATATAAATTAAAAGTTATATTTATTAATAATAAGAGGATAGATGTGAGGTGAAAAAATCATGTGGTCTTACAAATGTCATAAAACCTCTCCTCCCCTTCTACTTTTCTTCATCCTTCAATATTTACACTACCATCCTAAACCCAACTTCTAAAAAAACAACCAAACAATTAATTTTAACTTTATAATTCTAAACCTATCATAAACCCACAAACCAAACGGGCCCTAAGTTACTATTTATATGAGAAAAAATAAAAAAATCGTACAAATGAAAATGGTCTTGCATTGCATGAGTGCATCGATTTCACAATTTTTTTTTGATGAAAATCAAACGAGCCCAAGTTTTTTAAGAATAAGCCCATCTTTTTCAATGGCCTATTTATAATTTTTTGACCTTAAGATTTCAGTTATCATTTGGCAAAAGAAGATATATTGGTTAAGAACTTAAGATGCAAGTGAAATCACACTTGAAGCAAGATGTCTTGCATGAATATAACCTTAAAACTTTGACATTAAACTTTGAATGTGAAACAATAAACTTGCTTGGATTTACTTGCTCTTGAATACAAAAAACACTTGTAAAGTACACTTGAAACTTGAAAACTGTTTATATCCAACTCGGGGCCTAAAACTTCAAAAATATCAAATTGGTCACCTTAGCATGATACTCACCCATTAATAAATCTATTAAAGTATTTATCCAATCAACGAATCTTGTTTCAGTGATCCATTGTATTACATAAAAATTACTGTAGATGGTATCAGATCACATGCCTGAATTCACATGTACTGAAGATAGCTAAACATTTAATTATGAAACTGGATCAGTCCTGAAGAATAAGTACTATTTGAATAAGCAAAAAACAAATGTTTAAGTTTAGTACTGCAATATTACAAGTAACAGGTAACCGTGTTAGAAGATGATGTATTCATGTATTACAAACTACCGTAGGAAAAACAATAAAGAAACGACCATTAAATAAACGCGTATACAATGTATTTTCTCATGCTCATAAAGTTGACTCGAATGTTACAGGGGTTTGTGGTAGCCACATTGCGCCTTCAATGAAAGATCCTACAGTGAACTTGCCAGCATCACTACTCGTCATGCTGGGCCTATACCCCTTCCAACTGACCCTCTTAGCGACACTAGCACCCTGGCCAGTGTTGAGGTACTCACCATAGTATATAGATGCTGGTGGGTCAACCCCTGACACCCATGAAATCCAGCCCACTGGGTTCAAAAAGCTACCAATATTGGACTGCATGATCACTGTGGTTGAAAACTCTTTCCATGGTCTACCAAGGTATGTAGGAGCTGCTAACGCGTCCAATGGTGTTATGTCACATTTTTGGATTGAAATACCTGTGTTTTGATTTGGGTCTTTCTTCCCTTGGGCCGTGATAGTCACAAATTGGTTTTTTAAAGGCTGGCGTGGCATGATCTTGCAGTTTTGGAAGACCACAGCCGCGTTACCAAAGATAAAATCAATGGTTCCAGTGACATCACATTCACGATAGAATTGACGATTGGAATGGGGATAAAGGGTGTCTTGAAACGCGTCAAATGAGCATCTGTAAAAAACTGAAAAATCTGAACCAGACCGGAAGGCCACTGCTTGATGCTTTTCTGCACCAGCAATATTTTTGAAGCCCATATCTATTGCTACAAAGTTTCTTCCCTGAACAGCTGTAGTTCATTAACATAAAGTTTAAAGTTAGATCATAATTAATCTATTTAAAAGTTAATAAAGCAAATCTTTAATGTAACCAATGAAAATGACACAATGATGGTATGGTTCATAATATTGTCATGTGCCTAGTTGCAATGATACATCATCAGACAACCATTGCATTTAGTGACATTGTTGACTTATTACATATGAAATACCAGAAATTTAAGTGTTTGGCTAATTTAATATCATCCCTTAAATAGTCACAGCCTATTTTGTCGCATTTATAGCTACCGCTAAATTGATTACTGTAGACCAATTGAAAGGGATGTAGTGAGTGTGGTAGCGCCTTTGTTTTGGGTCAAAAATCTCACGGGTTCCAATCCTGTCATCCCTACCTATTACAAGGGATCCATTGAGGTCGATCCGGACATACATCATTTTCATTGTATGAGACTATACTACTGATATCTAGCGCATAAACGACTATATGATCACTATTGATATGTCAATATCCGAATCCTAAGTCAGATCATATGTTATCTTATCTTATCTTACTTAAAAGCAAAATTAAGCACATCACTTTTAAAAGTTGATACCAAACACAAACACGTCTCACTCCGAATAGATTTGCACACTAATAAATTATTGAGATCACGTCCGATGCCTAAACTAGCACATGGTTCGTGTTGGTGACAATGTCAGGCACATGAGTCATGACATCTGGTACAACAAACCATGTGAGTGGGGTTCTTTTTTTGTACCCACATCTCATTTAATAAGCTCACAACATCTATATGCACAATAATATTCAGGACAATGTTTTTTCTTGATTTGATAATGTCTTTGGGTGGAGTGGGTACATGTGATATGCTTAGATTTCGTGCTGTTTTCACATGTACTTAGTCAAATTTGGCCTGCTTCATGTTTTACGAGCTTGTTGTCTAGAAATACATCTTTTAAGCATATGGCAAGAAAAAAAAATACAACACTTTTTGGAGTCAAAACTATCGAACTTAGATATATCGTTGTTTCACAGTAGTATTATCAGAATACTTTTTGAAGGCGTTTCAGCTATTCCAAAACGCAAGAATCTAATGAACTATTGAAGTTTTTCTGTTCAAGTTACCTAGACAGCATAATAATCTAGTAAAAACATTTTAAAATAAGTTTAATCAGGCGCTTAACTTATGCCACATTGTAGTGAGAACTAGACCTAGTCAGCACAAACTATCAAACAACTAATTAGCTAATAGTTGAGAAACTAGAGTAAAGAAAATATACCGAAAGTTGCAGTGGAGAAAGTCGGGGTGCCATCGACGAAATTTAAGCGTCCGATAACAACAGATTCGGTCTTCCCATCACCATAGATCATAACGTTCCAAAACGACTTATCCAAAACAACATTCTCCCTATACTGCCCCTTCTTAATGTATATTATAAACCTTGTCTTGCTCTTTTTTGGTACTTTTGCCATAGCCTCCTTAAGTGTTGTAACATCCCCGGTTCCATCTGCGGCAACTGTCACATTGGGCGTAGGACGCCCAGTCTGAAGCAACCTCCGAACCCCAGGGTTCACCCATGCTGGAAACTCGGATCCTGTTTCCAGCAATTTCCGGTGTATAGGGAGATTAAATTTCCCTAATATCCCGGAAATCTTGGAAACAATAGCTAGACTATTACTAGCATACTCACTAGAATTTTGCATTTTTAACTTAATGTCATCAACAAAAGTTGCATTCATTTCATCAAGAGAATCTAGACACGTGTCCTGATTTGTTATGGCCGTACTAAGCCATGTTTTCAAATCATCGATTTTCGTGACGCTGAGTAACTTATCTCCAGATTTGACGTCCATTGAGGACATCGAATCACGGAGATAATCAACAGCGTCATCCAACACTATCCCACACACTTCCAACGCCTTTTTAACCTTAACATCCTTAGTTAAGTTCTCCATATTCTTCGGAAACAAAGACAATTCAGATAATGAATTGTACACAACTTCTAATGAGAGCTTAAGCAACTCTTCAGGGTCCGTAGAGTTAGACTTAGAAAGGCTGTTGTAGCAAGACTCTGGATACCGAGTCTGGCTACATACAGCCTTTATAGATTGGGCCGAGCTAGAGCTCAAGCCCGAACTATCTGACGAGTCATTGCCATTGCTACGGCTATGAATGACTCCAACAACTGCACCTATGATGACACATACGAGTAGTACTACTGAGACAATTAAAATGACTAGACGTTTTCGGGTTTTACGTTGAAATGCTTGTTCTTCAACTGGATCAACTTTACCATAACCTTTGAAGGAATTTATGCTATCCATGAATGAGTTTGATCTATAGGAAATGAAGTGTTATGAATTATGATGTTTGGTTTTCTGTTGTGTGTATAGTTTGTGTGATAAAAGACGTATTTATATAAAAGTGGGTGTGATATTTAATCTTTAACAGCTGCTTTTGGCTCTTTCTTGGATGCTATGTACTGTAGACGCGTATATGCATGTGTTATATATTATTTTTTGGTTTGTCAATTTAATATTTCTACTTTTTTGTCATGATTGAGAAAGAAACGTTAGATTATTTATTTATTTATATTATGTTTGATGTAATAGTATTTCCTAAGCGTAAAGCCGGTATCCTTTTTATATTTAAAAAAAAAAAATTGTACAATATAGATAGTTGCATTTTATGGTGAAGGTTTCTAGCCTTTTGAGTTTTGACTTTGTTCTAAGGAAGTTATGTACGTACTTAGTAATTAAGTATGAAAAGTTGAAAACCAACCCAACAAAAGTCTAGCTGTTTCCACATGTCTCATGAGTCAAAATCAGATAGACAAAAGGTTAACATCAAATCATAAACTATAGATTGTAAACCATTAAACTTAATTGTACATTACCAACTTGGCTTATGTTAATATCATACGGAGTATCAATTAATTTGAGTCGTATACAAATTATTCGGGTTTTGCTAACTACAATTTTAAATATATAAGCATTCTATGAATAAGATAACAGAGAGTATGGTATAGCACAGGGCCGTCTCATGAATCAGCGAAATTTTTGAGGGCCCTGTGCGAAATTATATAATGAGGCATTTCATTAAGCAATATTATATATAAAGTGTCACCGTTTATAAGATATAATGCAATTAGTTATCTAAACGTTCTAACATATTACTCATTTAAGATATTTTCTCATCTAAATACATTTTCCTTCATGAAAAATATGTCTACACATGCATATAATTATTAACAAGACAAATTTAGGGCCCTAAAAATTTTGGGGCCCTGAGCGGTCGCTCATCTTGCACACCCTCAAAGACGGCCCTGGTATAGCAAAAACCAAATCTATCATTCGAAAATTGCATTTCCTAGAATATGCATTTATTGTTTTCTGGCTTTGTTTAATATGTGTTAGTAAATTGCAACATATTCCATTTACATTAAAATTTATTTAGAAAAAAAGTCAACCAAACAAATGCAATTGGACATTGGGGCCTTGCATTGCCGTTGATCAAGGGAAATCATGTGTGTTCCCCCAAACATCCTTTCCTTTCTTTTTCCGTTAACATTATCATGCTTTTTTCTAGTATTATATTACAGGTTATAGATTATGGTTGTACTTTTAACCCATTTTCTTTCATGTTCTAGTTATTTTTTACCAATTTCTTTTTTTGTAAAACCATGATATATGTCTACTCATGTGCTAAGTTAGCAAATGGTTCACTAGAAACAAGGTGTAGTCAATTTATAAAAAGAAAATGGTTAGCTATACATAATAAAAATGTCTATATAACATGTATTAACAACTTTAAGAAGCTTATCTAGCTAAGAAACTCTTTTAGTTTTAATCTCTTTAGCTTTCTAGTGCATAATAATAGCATACATTCTAACGAGGCAACGATTCAAAGAACCTAGCCCCTTGACAATAATTGCAACAAAGTTAACATTATTATCACATGATTGTATTCTAATCTATAACAAAGTCCGCTCTACGATAGTTACCAATAATTTTTTTGTGAAACACTTGTGTTATCCTAGCGATTGAAGATAAACGGGTTTCTAGTCACGATTATTTACATGGTTTTGAGTTTCATTGTCAACTTTATGATTCGAACCATTTGCATATCTCCATGAGGTGTTTAACCTTTATTTCTAGAGATGCAAAACGTACATGTCGATAAAAACGTTTGTTTAGTGGTTTTGGTTGGACGGTTGATTGATATATATCAATAGATTTTCTAATCTCTTAAGTTGCACATTTAACGGTTAATAAAGATAAATGCATAACTTTTGATGTTTAGATTCTATTGTTCTCTTTTTTTGACCAAATGGCACGATGTATTATACTACTCTATTATACTGAAAACGAGACAATATTTTTAGAAAGCTTGAACATAACAAGATATGAGAAGAAAGATGACTACATATACAAAAACAAGTTGCTTAATTAACCAAGAGGAGGAAACAATATTAAGTGCACACACCCGAAGTTTAAAGACCACTAAAAATTTACAGTAAGTTTCAAGTCTGATGCTGGTTTTGTAAGTAGCAGTTTCGTAAAAAACCACATATTTTGTAGTATTTTTCTTATATATATAATGAGATTGTGCAACACTATGAAATACTTAATTTACTCTATACTTAACTATTTTGATGAAAATAAAAAGTGATTGGCTTGTGGTGATTAAGTAGGGCCAACAATATAGATAACGAGGTGAGAACGTATTCGCGAAACTTGCGGATTCATAACACGCTTCCATTTGGCAACATGCTCTTCTTGTTATATCGTTTACATTTTATCATATATCATAAAGATTTGTTGAAACAAACCAGTTGTTATGAGTTTGTCTTTATATCACTACAACAACAACAAACCCAATCCCGTCTAGGCAGGATATGAGACTACAACAAAGCATATAATTATACACACATATTAGGGATATGTACACGGTTTCAAGTGTGAACAAATTTGAAGTGCACGTTAGTATTGTGCGTGGAGTAAGTCAGCGTCACAAAATGGTGAACACCATTAAGCTGGACAAATTGACTTAATTGTGACACTTGAAAGGGTGGAATAAGAGATTAAATGTCCACGCTTTCTAGAGTAGAAAAAGAGATTAAAGTGGCCACCTAAAAAAGCATGAAAAATTTGGAAAAGTACACGCTCATTATGGTGCACTTTTAAGCATGAACACATCATCAAGGAAAAAAAACTCCACACTTTTAAGAGCCACTTTCTGTCTTGATAATTTTACAATTTCAACCCTGTATTTTGAAAACTTTACAATTCTTACCCTGTATTATAAAGTAATTAAATACAAAAGAAATCACAAATTTTGCAGCATAATAATTCTAATTTTTGCAGCATACATGGTATAACAATTTGTTATTAAACATCATTTACTTTATTTTGTAGCATATCATACAACACTTTGTTAAACATTATATAAAACATTTCTAAGTATATTTACAAAATATCATTGAAAAGTTCTTCAATCTTCTTTCGTCTTCAACTATTCTTGATCAATTACACCATACTGAAATCCACTGAAAGCTTTGATCTTTCTTCTTCAACAAACTCCTAAATAATGAGAAAGAAAACCAAAAATTATAGGCAATTGATAATTTTTCAAGCCTAGAACGACCTCATTTAAAATGGCTTTTAAGCTCATAACACGCAACTATTAACAATCATGGCCTAACACATCATATAAACACATAATACGTTAAAATATATTTGGTGTATATTTTTTTGGCAGAAAGATACCCTTTTCTTCTTACCCCATATAATATGAACTCAGTAAATATCAAATACTATCAATCAAAAATTATGTAGAGTAGACGGAAACTTTCACAGGATTTTGTCTAAAATATAACTGTTGTGAAAGAGCATTACAAATCAGAGCTTTGGTAGCTGTCAAGAAAACTGTTGGTCCAAAGAATTGAGTAAATCTTGATAAATAAATAACAACTTCATTAATAAAGATGAACAATTGATACAAGATTTCTCAATACCAACTAGACTACATGATAACATCCTCAACTTTTTACGTGGATAATTTCGGTATATTATCCCCATTGAATGACAAATAAACTCTCATTGATCCAAGCTATTCTTGTGTTTCAATGAGAGGATGATCCTATCAACTAATACTATGTGTTATGTGTTTGTTTAGGAATGCATAACTATCTCTATTACAATACAAACATATATATAGGTACATAAATACAAAGACATGTGAAGTTGGTTAAATGTCATGATCAGGTGGTCCTTCTTCATCTTCCTCTTTTGAAAAAGCACCAACCATCCTTTTGGAATTGTCATAACTAATATTCTCACTTCTTTGATAATGTCTTGTACTTGTTTGACTTCTTCTCTTGGAAGTTCCCACCAATATATTTCAGTCTGTATGTAGAAATAGCGTCTTCAGGATCTCTGAGACATTTGTCAGATCTCAGTGTCACTGGTATTGTTTGTAGCTCATATATTTTACTCACTGACACCGTATCAGTAAGTAAAGAGCACTAAACAATACTCACTGATTTCTTTATCAGTGAGTCACTCACTATTTATTTAGTGAGTTAGGCTATTTTATTTTCAAATCTTGTTCAGGGTGATTGGGTCAATTTTTGGACCCAACAAAAACAAGAGGAGCGAATGATATAATAAGCTACAAAGCAAAAATCAGTAGGCATATTCATAAATTTATAGCAAAAGTATACGCTAAGATAGCAACCCAACCTTAGATTTTGATCAAACCACAACCTAAAATATGGAAACACCTTTATATAGCAAGTAAAACAACAGAGCTAATTACACTACATCTGAGACAAGATGATGGGACTTGTTCATTGAAAATTATCAAATCTTAGGACTGATGACGACCACGAGGAAAGGCAAAAACATGAGGAAAGGCAAAAAACTCAACAGTGGCCAGGCTGATCTACTTAGGTCTTATAAATAACCTAAAGTTTCATTTCGGAGCTTTAGGTGGGTATCATGATAAAACTCTACCCAAGTTTGATAGCTTTAAGATCATCAACATGGTATTTCACTTTCTTTAACAAGTTGTCTGAACACAAGTTAAGCTCTTATGGAGATGTTAGATGATTGAACTCCCCTATAGCGTCTAAATGACAGCTTCAAGTGACAGTGACATAAATGTGTAACATACACATCTTTGTCACGATGATACACATTTGCAAGAGAACGCATAACAGACATCAGCATCAACATAAGATTTAATAATGACTAATAAAACGATAAAACTCCCAAAATTCAGAGATCCCAACCCACCCCACCCCAAAATTGTACTTACATTTGTTGAGTTCCAAAGAAAAAGACTAGAACTTTCTTCAAGTCAGCCTTGTACCCCCACTCTTCTGGCTTACTAACCTGCAACCACCAATTAGATTAACAATAAGCACAAGCTTCTTACCCCGATCTCCTCTTTAAACAATATAGAATTATATACATACATATAACTTTACAAAACATACTATGAATCTACTATACTACCAATTATTCCATCAGAAACATAGCAATACTTGATTGTTATTATAACTTATACTACTGCCAATAGAAACTAATACCAACTTTGTTGCAAAGTTTAAATCTAGCCTTTTGTTTTGAAATTTATCCGAACCATGCACGGTCTAATTTTAAAAGTATCTCTTTCACAACCAAGTTTAAAATCTAGAAACTATATGTAACTAGGTACGCTCTTAAACTATTATACATATTTCACAAGCTTCTTACCCCCAATCTCTATAAAGCAAACCAAAAGACACCAAGAATATCAATTTATAGATAACTCTAAAAAGCATCCTAAAACAAGTATTCCTTTTTCTTCCTTAGCAAAAACAACAAAGCTTATTTCTGAATACCACACTATAACTAGTGCATATATAAACTAAAGTAGTACTAGTTTCGTTGATTCACAATCATTCATACTCCCAAGGTCATCCTTTAAAAATAATCACATAGATCAACTTACAGACACCTATACAAACGCATGTTAAATCAAGTGCTCCCCATAATACTATTATAGCATCTTTAGCCTTTTGTTGTCCTATATTATTCAACCACGTAGCCTTAATCTACAAAGCATACTAAATTGATTACTCCTACTATTCCTTAGCAAAACATGATATTCAAAATCATCTAAAACTACTTCAAACATGAAACCAATACTCGTTTTTTAGGGAAAATGACAGAAATATACCGCGCGCCCTGATGCATATCACTTTATGGACCACTTTTATTTTAAATTTGAAAATAGACCGAGGGCAACCGCTGTCATTGGGCAACTCAACCACATTGCGACAAGTGTCCCGTATGTGTAAGGTATTGTTTTTTGGGCAACTAAAAAGCGCTGGGCAACCGTATTTTTTAGAAAATGTTTTTTTGGTCATTTTACATAATACTTGTCTAGTCAAGTACACATCCTTTTTACATAAATAAAATATTATTTTTCATAAGACTGCTCTCAATACAGATAAGACTGCTTATTTTCCTCATTAAACTGCTTCTTCTTCTTCTCAATACAGATTCAAACACACACACGACTCCATCAATCCCCCAACCCTAGAAAATTCTAAACACCCATTATCCAAAAAACACACACCCACACACACGACTCTACCGAATGTTATTTTTCATAAAAACTAAAAACTAACAGATTTCCATTGCTTAGTTGGAGGATTCGGAACTCGTTTGAGACCATTAACTCTCAGCGTCCCCAAGAAAATTAATGGATGTTTAGTTTCAGATATCATGTGTAATATTGGAGTTTTGGCAAGGGTTCAACAAGTGTTTGATGAAATGTCTCAAAGAAAGAGGTATAATTGTTTTCCTCTTATGTTGGCCCAGACACTTGTCTAAGCATTCTGGTTTTTACATAAATTGGTATGGGCAAAAACATTTCACCGATTGGGTGTCAAATATTACAAAATATATTGCATGTCATTCTTGATATATTTTTGAATGGGTCTAAACTGGTGTAGCATGAAATTATCTAGCCTAACATGTGAAATTGATTTGATTATACGCTATGCTCACTAGCTTGGTTTAAAAATGCGTGCATCATTGCGTAAATTGCGCGCATCATTGCATTGCATTTAGGATTTCGCATCATGGTGCCTAATGCAATGCCCTTCCAAAATGCGTTCGCATTATATAGCAATTTGCGTCATTTGTGTAATGCTAGCAATGGCCGCTATTGTCGCAATATTGAATTTAGGTCATTTTGGAAAAATTAAACCATTTAGAAGAAGCTAAAATATTTTAATGGACTTTGAAAAATAGAAGTTGTTTAAAGACGTCCAAAACAAATACAATAACAACAACTAAATTGCCCTTCGGTCCATGATCATGCATCATTAACATGATTTGAAATCCCGCTAACAATCTTCTTATTCCAGCTTCACGCTGTGCAAGAGTTCATATTGTTCTTTGATCATATATAATCACATATGTTAAATAATTGAGCTGGAAATCATATGTGTGATTCAAATTTGACATTTTCAGTTTTGACTTTTGTTATTAATTCAGTTATGAATGAATTAAGATTGTTAGCCACTGGGTAACTTATAAGTATACCTTTAATGCATTATAACATCATATCATCATTTATATGTATAAAATGTACTCCAATTCGTTCACGTTCAACTGCATTGACTATGAACAATAAAAAGGATCCATGTTGAAATTATCGAATTCAAGATCCAAAAATTAAAAATAAATTTACATGTTCGTTCTGTTCGAAAGCAACTAAAAGAGGAGGGTCTCCTTTGTAACGACATTTAGTTGTAAGTTATAATGTTTTTTCTTAAGTATTATGTGTCATGACTTACTCACTTATTTGTTTTACAAATAGATTATATGGATAATTTTTATATCTTATTGACTTATTTGTAAATTCATTGCATATACTTGGTACTTTGTATATACTACGTATTATTAATTTTTGTATTTTTTAACACAAAACGCATCGTGTCCAAAATGCGCTCACATTCGCAACACGCATCGGCCTCTGGGACCTTTAACGCATCGGATCGCAAAACGCAATTTTAAACCAAGCTCACTAGTATTTCATGACTTTGTTGGTTACTGTAACTTAAAAAGTAATGATGTATAAGTTAAATTAGAAACAGTTGATAAATCTGGTTTCCCTTCTGAGTTGCTTAGGGAGGTATAACTCTGCTGTCTATATGCAGCTCCTGATGGTCATGATCATCTTGTGTTACTTTCATACGCTGTACCACCTATTTCTAAGGGGATTGCATACATGCTGGAGTACTCTTATGCGGTGGACCAATTTTGAGAAATAGCTTTCCGAATCATCCATGGTTGTGGTGGTACCTTTGATGGTGATGATTCAGTTTGCCACTTGGTCTGACTGAAGAAGAGGCCTCCTGCTAGCGTACATAATCCCCAAAAGAAACCAAACCAAATAAAATATTTTGAAGATATTTTGCATACATCTGCTCTTTTCATAGTCACGAGTCAAATGATTTGAGTTTGAAATATTTTTTTATTGATAAGGCATAACAAGTTCTGTTAAACTCTTTGTCATGTAAATATACGCCACACTTTAAAGGTCATTTTCCTTCACCTGTGTCTTCACTTTTAATATTGTTGATATTTGAGATTCATTTTACATCAAATACAGATTAAATAACCAGGATCGAAGATAATCATATTTTGTGCAACAAAAAAGATGTGTGATCAGCTGGCTCCTAATTTGACCCGACCATTTGGTGCTGCTGCCATTCATGGAGACAAAAATCAGAGTGAAAGAGATCAGGTTCTGAGTCAGTTTCGCTCAGGCAAGTCTCCTGTGCTTGTAGCAACTGATGTTGCTGCTCGTGGACTGGATGTCAAAGATATCAGGTTTGTAATCTTGCTCTTAGATCAGGAATGATGTATGGCGTTTATCATTTCTCCAGTTTTAGTCATTGTACTTTTTTACATATGTGCATCAAAGGACTGCTTTGTGTTGCATTTGAGTTGTTTTGTAAGCAAAAACTCATTAAAATCAACTCTAAAACTGATATGTTATTGATATTTGACGAGGGATAAACATGTGTATAAAAATGTTAATCGTATAAATTTGTGAAGTCTTGTTTGAATATAGTAAGATAGGGGGTTACAGAATGACCTGAATGGGACACAAAATCATCTTTTAATGACTCAGATTTACCAAAAAATAGTACAATGACTAAATTGAGACAAATATAAAGGTCTATTAAAATCACAGGGTATATATGCAAAATACCCTCCATGGGTTAATGTTTATGCTAATGGATTACAGGGTGGTGGTGAACTTTGATTTCCCAACGGGGTTGGAGGATTATGTACACCGGATTGGAAGAACTAGGAGGGAAGGTGCTACAGGAGAGGCTTATACGTTTTTTGGAGACCAAGATGCTAAGTATGCTTCAGATCTTGTGAAAATCTTGGAAGGAGCAATTCAGCATGTCCCTCAAGAAATTCGGGAAATGGCTTCACGTGGTGGCGTAACATGGCGACAAGCACCCAATTTGTCTAGTGCTTCTAAAGCTCAACCTGAATCACCTGCTTCTCACCATCCCCCAGGATCCGCTGAAAGAATTAAAGATATATCTTCCAAATATTTGGGATGTGTTCCTGAAAGTATTCTAACTTCCTGAAAGAATTTCTGCAACCCCAAAAACAAGTTTTTAACAAGGGCTGCAAAAACATCACCTGCCACACGTGGATAATGGGTACAATACTTTTTTGTTCTGTGCCTTTCCATGCATTGTACTTACTTCTGGGTGAATGCATAACTGCTCCCGTGATCCTAATACAACCATTTTGGGTCTGCATAAGTTAATTGATACGTATAAATTGTCAAAGCAGTGTAATCAATCCATTGTTAAGGATGAATGATGATAGCTGCAAAAACACATCAGCTTGTCGTGTGCCATTGAATAATACAAAGTACACGATAATTGACAGTTAAATTAATTTGACTTCAACTATTATCAAAAAAATTGCAAAGACTGAGATCACTAAAATCAACCCTGACCTGTAGACGGTTCTTTTCAACTCTTGAATCACTTGCCGGATCTGGCTGTGAGTTCGTGAAGTATATACAATTGTGGGAAGCTTCCCTGATTCACCCTGTGACGGCGGACCTTCTGATTTTTAAAAACACAACATGAGTGGATGGCGTACATTACTGTTACAATACATAATTCAGATATCATTACGAGTATATATATATATATATATATATATATAAACATATCCATAACCACTTGAAGATCTGCCCTTGTTTTAAGCTTGCTCAAAATTCATATCTAATTAACAGATTAACAAGATCCTAATTTTTGCTTTGGGCTCAAAACCCTAATTTTTTATTTGGATTGAGATCCCCATTATTCGGCTTTTTAACAAAGAACATGAAAAGATTCAAGAATAAAATCAATATATAAAAGATATTAAATTACCTGAAATTAAGAGCAGTCGATTGGATTTGGATCGAGAATCGATTGTTGAAGTGTACTTTGATCTTTGGTTGGATCAAGAATCATTGTTGATGACGATCTTAATTGCTGCTGCTGCTGCTTTTTCAAATCAGTTGTATCCAGAAAAAAAATAATAATAATAAGATGAAGACTGGATTGGATTTTGTGTGGGTGCGTCATTTTTTTCTATATATATATATATATTTTTTAATTTAAAATGTAAAATGACCGAACTATCCTCGTGTATAAATACAAGTTGCCCAAAAAACATAAAGATGCCCAAAAAACAATACAAGTTGCCCAAAAAATAATACGTTACTATACATGACATATACCTTCAAAATACGTACTTGTGTCATAAGTTGTCGGACACATGGCAGCCCCTGGTTGGGTCCAAGAAAATCGCTGGGCAACCTGTCTATTTTCGAATGTCAAGAGGGCGTGGTCCATAAAGTGATATGCACCAGGGCGCGCGGTCTATTTGACTAATTTTCCCCGTTTTTTATTGCAAAGTTTACGTCTTTATCCTTTTTTATCATACCCACATGTTTTCGATCGAAAACTAATCATTTCACAAACACACATTATATTATACATAGCAATAAGGGGGCTTTGGATCAGCTTATTTAGCTGGCTTACGGGCTTATTTGACTTTGTAAAAGCCGATAAGCTGACGTTTTAGAGTTTCTTAACTATAGCTTTATTGGCGTAAGCCAATAAAGCTAAAGTTGATATGGTCATAAGCTCCAAAAAGTGAGCTTATCGGCTTTTACGAAGTCAAATAAGCCCATAAGAAGGCTAAATAAGGTGATCCAAACACGTAACAAATCATAACCAATAACCCTAACCAACAAACTAAGTAGAAATATACCTTAGCAGGCCAAGAAGGATATCCTTTCATTTTTGCTAAAACAAGTGATTAACATCCTGCATAACAGAACTCTGTTACGAATTGTATGCACATACGATTTATACGATATGATACATTTTAGCCTTCTATCATCAATAAGCTATCAATAAGATATTTGGTTAACCACATTCATCCACATATTTCAAACAGACTATTGAATACAGATACATTCATCACTCTTCAAGTAACATCATAGCATATATCAAATAAACAAGCAACCAAATGTAGACATAATAGATTAATGATACAATAAGATCACCAATCAAATTGCAACAACATACCTTATGCTTATCAAATAATCCATGTTATGAGCCCTATTTCGAAGTGAACCGAGAAAATAATGATAGTATGATACAAACACCAATCCGAAGTGATTTGTTGCTAAAAGCCTAAAGCCCTAACTAGAACAATTTTGATGCTAAAGCACCTAATTAGAAGTGATTCTGACAAGTAAAAATGACAAAAATGAATGATACTCGCTCGATAAACCCTCCTATGAACTAATCATTTAATCCTGATTCAATAGATTAAATCAATTCCATTACATTTAGATTTAAGCTCGCTCTAATTTAACTAATCATTTCATACATCATCAAAACGAAACATCGATGTGAATTCGGTCTTATCAGCGTCTAACTGAATAACATAAACCTATAAACAACTCCGCAACAAAATTATAGGCATAAATGAACACATAAACATAAGATTATCACAAAATTAAGTGACCACACAAAAGCAATTTGAAACATCATCATCAATTCAAAATGCATAATCAACTACAAACCTTTAAATTTAATTACTTCTAAACATATCGTTTATAACAAAAATAACATTTAAGTTAGTAATGAACAACAAACCTTCAAATTGATTAAAGAATGTAGTCTTGTGAATCAGTTTGATTTTGATTAATTTGATGCATACTTGATCATCCCTTCGATATTGATTCGATTCGATTCGTACTTGATTGCCTTCGATTTTGAATGAAACCCTAACGCTACACATATGATTTAACGGGTCGAAGTTGATTGTGGTTGATGATTATGAAGCATTTGATTTAAAGATGGTGTGAGTTTATACATTTTATAGAATTGAAAGATTTGAAGATTGTCTGAGTGTATAGATTTTTTTAATTTTGTGTTCTTCTCAGTTCTGCTGTTGGTGTGAGTCTATAGATTGAAAAGACTAGATATGTAATGTTAGTAAAGTTGGAAGTGAAAAATGTAAATCTCTCCTCTTTTAGAAAGTCCACAGTGATTTATGTGGAGTCTTTAATTAGTTATAAAATTTTACACGCTTTTGCTAGTGAACATTTTTATCACGCGCTGATGTGTGTATTTAATTTATATATATACACGATTATAGATGAGTTTTTTTATTGTTCACGCTTGAAAGTGTGAGTAATTTTTTGCACGCATGTAATTGTGGATAAACCCAAAATATATCTACACGCTTTCAGTAGCGTGGAGAAATAAACGTGTAAAATCTAACTTTTTTTTGTAGTGTACTAGTAATTGTCACGCCACAAGCCCACAAATGACAATACTCAACAATATATTGTATACATATTGCTTATAAGATATCGGCCTGCATGATATTGTGATATCAGCGTAACCGATGATACTCTGATAGTGAAAACGCGCTTAACTTGAACAAAAATATATATACTACATCATTAAAAGGATAAATCATAGAGTGCCATCTTATAAAGCATCAGAGATCAGATGATAAAAACTTGATTAGATTGATTAGCAAAGAAGAAATATGTTGATACAATTGTTTTTTTCTTCCTATAGTCAAAGTATGATGATTTGGGTTTTGGGCGGTTTTGTTTGTATGTTAGAGATGATTAATTTTCATGTTTTGTGGGCAGTGCTTAATTTTTATTTTATTTTTTCTTTCGAGATATTGGAGTAGGTGAAGTGTTGCAACTCTTACGGAAACATATGTCCAAAAGAAGAAACATGGTAGCCCATTAGGATATACAAATTTTGTCTTACAAGTCACAAACACATAAAATAGGATATACAATTTTTGTCTTATAAGTCACAAACACATAATATCAATACACGTAAATGTTTATTCATACGTAATAATCAAGAGACTAGCAAGTGAAAACCAATACAAGAATGAAGAATCACAATACAGCTTTCGGATTTTCATGATTTATTTATACACTCGATCGACTTGAATAAATTATTCAGATCACATAACCAAGAATCACAATCCAAGCGAAAAGGGGAAGCCCGTATCACCTAGCCAATTACCTCCAGCAATAAAATTGCCAGCAGTAAAACCTTGAGCTTCCGTTACATTCGTAATCACCCTATATCCAGGCCACGTCACTCTATTCGACGTATCAGCCCCGTCCCCTGTGTTCTGATACTCTCCATAGTACAAAGTAGCAAGTGCAAAATCTCCATCCCAAGGAAACCATCCAGCCGGGTTAATCACATCACTTATAGTTGATTGCATTATAACCGTTCTAGAAAAATTCCTCCAAGGTCTCCCTAGGTATGTTGGAAAGCTAGCTTGCACGGGTAAAAGATCAGCCGTGGCACCTATTCTAGATTTTTGTATCACAAGTCCTGTATTTTGGTTAGGGTCACTTCTTCCTTGAGCCGTAACCATGTTTCTTTGGTTCGGATTAGGTCTACGAGCATGGATGTCACAGTCTTGTATAACTGCTGCAGCATTGCCAAATATGAAGTCAACTGTGCCGGCTATGAAGCAGTTGACGTAGAACTGACGATTGGAGTGGACATATAAAGTGTCTTGGTATGCTATCATGCCACATCTGTAAAAAGCAGATAAATCTGACCCGACCCGTATTGCCACAGCTTGTTGATTTGATGGCCCGGCTGAGTTTTGAAACGTTATGTCGCGTGCTAGGAATCCAGAACCCACAGCCGCTGCAAACAACACTTAGAAAATAAGGAATCCATTCATTTTTTTCGTTTTTACCGGTACATCATACAAATGTATTAGGGTACATACTCTGAACTGTTTCTAGATACAAACTACATATGATGAGGTCTGCCGATAATATATAAAAGAGAAATGATACATGTACCTAAACTTAGGCCTAAAACCAAGTGTCAACATCTTGATGGCTGCAGACAGGGACCTACTTATTTTATAACCAGGATGATGCCAAGTGGTTTTAAGTATAAGTTTAGGTTCATGTATCATTTCTCTATATAAAAAGACACATGGCTAGAAATATTGATGGACCCAAAACAACGATGTTTCACCAATCCTAGTAGCAACATTACTATAAAATAGCCCATAATGAAAGGTACACTTTGGCACTTTGCTGGGATATAAATGCAGAATAAACTAGACAATATTTGTTAGATGAAGCAATCAAACCTCAATAGAAAATGGAATCTTTTTTTATGTTACTTACCAAAAGGGTCCAAAAAACAATTGAGGTTCGTTACTACTTATATACAAATAATGTAAATTTTTTAAAAATCATTGTAAGAAGATAAAACAGAGGAAAAAAACGTGCGCATATGTACGACTGGAAGTGAAAAACATATGTACTACTGACCGACAGTTGCAGAGTTGAAAGTGGTGACACCACCACCGACACTCCGGTTGGCTGTGATTATTGTTGATATTCTTCCGGCACCGATAAACATTAAGTTCTGTTTATTACTTGGAATATCAACGTTTTCTCGGTACACCCCTGCTGCTATACTAATCACAAATCTGCAGTCACGAATTTATAAAAAAACAAATTTCTAAGCTGTCATAAAAATTATAATGTATTTCTTAAGCAAATGCAATTTAATTAAATTAGACACCGTGCTCATGTGCATACCTGGTTGTGCTTCTATTAGGAGCAGCCGCAACGGCAGCAGAGACTGTAGTAAAGTCTCCGCTGCCATCGGCTGCTACAACTACGTTAGGTGTTACAGTCCCTGACTGTAACAACTTTCGGTCTCTCTTAGACAACCACTCGGGCCACTTTACATCTTTTTCCTCATCCACTAACTTTCGTCCCTTTATCTGGACTTCGTTGGCCATATCTGTATCGGTCATGTTCTTGATCATGGCCAACGAATTACTACACATCTTCCCACCATTGATTTCACCATCAATAAGCGATTCACGCACTTTCCTATCACGGTTACTATGGGAGAATCCGTCTATGCATGTTTCTTGATTCGTCAAAGTGGTACTCATTAGAGTGATTATATCGTCTACATGTTTGCGAAGGCGTTTTTTTGTAGGATACGTCTCTAGAAACTCAACTACTTTGTTGAGAAACTCGAGAGTGCCTGTAACTAGCTCTAGGCAATCTTGGAGCGCGATTTTCTCGCGTTTACTGAGACCAGTTCTCGTGGTAAGTATCTTGATCCCGTCGTGGTTTCTTTGGATTACTTCTTTGGTTTTATTGATAGCTAGTTCAATGACATCTTTTGATGTTTTCACCTTTTTGGTGATTTCCGGGTTGTTGGAAAGCGTGGAGTAGCATAAATCGGGGTGGAGGGTGATGCTACATGATGATTTTATGATAGCGTGAGAGGTGGATTCTCTAATGTTGTCAGAGCTATTGTCGGAATTGGTGTTGGAGGTTTTGGAGTTCACTCCAACTACAATGCCGACAATAGCTGTGATAAGTAGCATAAAAACGACAATTGTAAGGATTATCTTTCGCTTCTTGACGGAATCATGGATTCCGGTAAAGATATCCTTGATCATTTTTGAGTGTTGAGGAAATGAAGTGACGAAGAGTGAACAGAAGTGTGAGAATAGTACTAAACTACTTATCTTTGGTTTTTCATTTCTTTATCTAGGTCCTACTATAATTGGAAATATTGAAAAGTCTAAAAACCTATCTATCATTCTTGCAAAATCGACTTTTTGGACTGTTTGTAGCGTGTAGGAAATCCAATTTTGCTTGCTTTGTGAAGATATGTAAACGCCATTCAATAAGATATTTTAACTAACTTCTTATCATAAGCTTAAAATGATTTTAGTAGGACAAGCTCATGAAAATGACTTGATGAAATCAATACGTAGTACTGTATTAAGCATAGTAGGAGCGTTTTGTTTGGCTAAGATGTGGGACTCACGTACCCACATCATTGTTCTTATTTTTTTTTTATAATAAAATTTACCAGTGGTATTAAATCCCTTTAATAAAAAAAAACTGCGTAGTACTAGAATTTGAAATTAATTAAGATAATTACACATATTTTTCTTACAATATACCTACCCGCAATACTTGATAAACTCCGAGAACAAGTACACATTTTTCTCATTCAAAATAAACTTGCAATACATAACTTCATAACTTGTTATTCAAAACAACTTATTTCGCTCACAATTCAACCGTAATCACAACCCAAGAGAGAAAGGGAACCCGGTTGCTCGTAACCAGCTTCCACCACCAATAAAATTTCCGGGGGTAAAAGTTTGAGCCGTAGTGGTACTAATAATCCCCTGATACCCTTGCCATGTCACTCTATTGGCGGTACTTGCCCCTGCCCCCGTGTTTTGATACTCGGCATAATACAATGTATTAAGTGCAAAATTCCCGCTCCAAGGAAACCATCCAGCCGGATTAATCACATCGCTTATTGTCGATTGCATCACAATCGTTCTAGAGTATTCTCTCCACGGCCTACCTAAATAAGTTGGAAAACTTCCTTGAACTGGCCTAAGATCCGAGGTGGCACCTATTCTACATTTTTGTATCACAATTCCTGTATTTTGATTTGGGTCACTTCGGCCTTGAGCCGTGACCATATTTCTTTGGCTTGGGTTAGGTCTACGCGCATGAATATCACAATCTTGGAACACGACTGCAGCGTTACCAAAGATAAAGTCGACCGTGCCAGCTATGAAGCAGTTTATGTAGAACTGACGATTGGAGTGGACATAAAGAGTGTCTTGGTATGCTATCATGTCGCATTGGTAGAATGCGGATAGATCTGACCCAACCCGTATTGCCACAGCTTGGTTTCCAGAAGGCCCGGCTGTGTTTTGAAATGTAATATCTCGTGCCAGGAATCCAGCACCCACGGCAGCTGCATACATACATACAATATATGGTAAAAAAAGTAAATAATGTATAACACTAGCACTACAAAAAAACAAGTTCAATTTGCCACATTATAAAAGCCAATTGGCCACGGTTAAAAATGTGTAAAATTATAAATGCCACACTTACTCATGTGTGGTAATATTGGGTGTGACAAATTTTCCTACACATATAAGTGTGGAGATATTATGTAAATGTCTATGGTTAAAAGTGTGGAAACATTCTACGAATGTCCACACCTTGAAGTGTGGCAAAATTGCACAAGATGCCTACAATTAAAAGTGTGAAAACATTGTTAAATATTCACACCTAAAAGTGTGGACAAAGTGTCAATGCTACACTCATAAGTGTGGCATATTTTCTGGAACAAAAATTAAAAAAAAAAAAAAAAAAATCAATATTTCAAAAACCTAATGCTATTTATTTTCTGGAACACATATCAACCATTTAGTGAACTGAACATTGTATAGATACAAGCTTACAACTAACTTTCTGTTGATACATATGAATACTCACAAGCTAACTTTATTACTAGTAACTACTTGAATGATAATGTAAGTGAAAACATTGAATTTACAGCGAAGTCTTGTTATTGTGCATTGCTTTTGAATAACCGGACCAAATCAGTTGAGTTTGATGAAGTTGACGTCGTGTCGAGATCTGCCTTTAGAGTTGAGAATCACCATACGGAAGTAAGAAGTTGTGTTTACACCTGTCAATTATACAAGCAACATGAAATTTTAGTAATTACAAAGATGTGTTTAAACAATCAATACCAGCTTTGACAAGATCCTTTTCGAGATCAAAACCCTCAGAAACTGCAGATTTGAATTTCTGCAAGCAAGGTCCAAGCTTAAAATTAGAAGCTGAAAAGAAAATAACTGAAATATGTAAGAAATCAATATCTAACTGGTTGATAAGAAGACAGTACCTCCATAAAAGCTTCTTTGGTCGAGCTAGATCCCATGGGCATGTTGTATCAACTATTTGTACTTGTTTGTCACTCAAAGTCCGCATCTCTTCTACTGCAGCTCCAAAGGCCGGCAGAATTACAACATCACCCTTGTCAACAACATCAAATTGTTCCTCTCCGCCGACAATGGGGATATCTGTAACTTCCATCTCTTCCAGCCTCTGGCATTACAGAAACCAATTACAAAAAAGTACTAAACTTTTACTTAGCTGATCGATCATACATTAGCTTTAGACAAAGAAGTTAACATAATACTGTACCTTATTAACAGTAAGATTGTGAATTGAGGTTACTTATTTTGTATATTTTTAATAAAGATTGTCATGCACAACTAGACATAAGTACTGACTACTGAGCACTTAATTACCTATATAAAGGTCACCTGTCAACATAGCAATTAATAAAATTTAATTACAAGAATGACATGCGCTTTACTTATTACAAATAACTAGTAACTACATTTAGTTCTTTCATTCTTGTCTCAAATGAGAGCATGGGAGTAACCATTACGTCAACATGAATACTTGTAATATACAATAATTGATTGGAACACAGCTATACAATGAATCAAACGTACTGAATGAAGCTCATAGACTTATGATATTATGCCAAAATTTAATAGAAGATTTATACAAAACATTAATCATAGGATCAAAAACACAGATGGTCACATATACCATAAATAATGATTCTGTTCTTACCTCGAGAACATGGGATGATACAATGCTAAATAATATAAGATAACAAGATTAAATTCAAAAGAGTTGATAGATGGGATAAGGAACTATACATCTGATGCTCCGTGTCATGTTGTCAAGCTCCTTGTAAAACTTGTACAAAAGGGAAATAATTTTTCAAAAAGCCAGCCCATTCTTCTAATTGGTTATGGAATGAGGCATTTCAGCCTCGTCGTGTTATTTGATCGCTAGAACCTTCATGGAAATTTATATCTCAAATAAACGCAGGGGCTAAAACCTACTTCACAGTTATGTTTCTTCATATGCCCAAATTGGCATTCCTCACATCAACTAGAATGCATTCAACAAAGTATTCTGAATGAGTGTGCAGAGAGCTCTAATCCTAAAATGAGTATGCCCACATAGAAGGGAGCTTGTGTATAACTATTTCACACAGTAAATTTACAAACAAAAAATTGCTCCATGTTTAGAATGGCAGAACTAACACCTAAAGCTATGAGTATACAGTTTGTACTTACAGATGTCTCGTCGACTAAAATGGATGGAAGCTTCTTTTCCGTTGCAATCACGAGTTCACGACCCCATTAGAAGCTGCAATAACAATTTCAAAATGTAAGAAACTGCAGTAATCCATATCAGGAACGTTCAATAGCAAACAAAAAAACCCTGGTGCACCATGGCTTACAGGCTCGTTTCATGTAACAGGAGTGTTCAGGATTGCTTATAGAAACTCCATATCGCTTTTTGAGATAACCAAACACTTTTAGGTTGCTGAGGGGGTGCTTGGTTTAGCTTATTTTAGAGAGCATATGCTAATCAGCTTATCAGTTTACGAGCCCAATGAACTTTTTTTTGACAAACAACACCATAATTACTTATGAAAATGCGTTTTTATGCACTGTTACCCCATAAGTTGTTTGAATACTCAAAAGCTGTTACGCTGTAGCAGCTCACCCAAACACCCTTTATTCAACATACTTATTTCACTCACAAATATAACCAAACTACTATATTTGAGACAGAACAAGTGAACAACATAAACAGATCCAGAAACAGAGTTATGCCATATGGCCCATAACAGAAGCATATTAATTCACAGACACCATAAAGAGAGGTTTGTAAAAACTAACAATGTTTTCGTAACTTATTACTCATTGTCCACATAATGCTATATTTGCTTTTTAGGTAGCAGATATGTAATGACAACAAACCGCTAGTGTTGAGTGCACTTAATGAAATAAGTAGTAGTTCCTTGCTTACAAAATCCACATAACCAGACCGTTTATCCGACTATAATACCAGCAAGTGCATAGAATCATACAAACCTAAAGTTATCCACACATTTCGCACCAAAATATCAAACCTGTATAAATATCTACTAACGATACGCAACTTAAATTACAATAATATTAGCTTATTTCACTCACAAAGTCACAAATAACGCAAATAGCAATCCTAAACACCTTGTAAACCTCTAATCTACTATATCAAAAAGCGGCAAGGGTAATTCCAATCACATATAACAAACTGATAGATACTAGTGGTTGATTAGAAGCACAGTCCATATCAAGTTTATGACTCAAAAGTCACACCTAGCAATTTCGCCTATAACAAAAGCACCTTACACGTCATTAACATAAACACAAACAGTTGTGCCTCATACTATCACATTTCGCCATTTCGCACACATCATTATACAAACTCGGCATTTCACATTTTCACCTAAAAATTAACCTAGCGCTTAAAATTAACAGCCGCTAGTACTACTAATCATACACAATTAAAAACTACAAAGTTATCAATTCCGTGATACATTTCGCAACATATAAATCAAACCAGCATAAATATCTAGTAATCATACACAGCTTAATATATGGGGAAAATGAAAATAGAAACTAACTTATTAGAAGAAGAAGAAGAAGATCCACGGCGGACCACGGCGGCGATTACAGATTCACGGCGGCGATTACAGATCCACGGCGGCGATTACGAAACCACGGCGATTAATATCCAAGACGCGATTAATATCCACGGCGGCGATTACACCTGGAGTTTGATTTTTATGATTTTTATCCGGCGATTACGAACAGCGTGTTGTGATATATGTGATGTGATGTTAGAGGAGCTAGCTTTTGTTAATATATGTGATATGATGTATGTGATGTAACGAATTTCATTTTACAAAAAAATTAAAGCTTTTAGAATATATATCTATAGTTAAAAAAATTGATTATATATCCAGTAACAGTGATTAAATAAGTGTAGTTTTAATTTTGTGGCTTTTCTATAGGTGTAGCTTTTGTTTCCACACTTATAAATGTGGCTTTTTTATGTAATTATTTTTACATTTATAAGTGTAGCATTTTTTAAGCGTTTTCTTACACTTATAAGTGTGGCCTTTTAAAAATTTGCTTTACTTCAATTATAAATGTAGCGTTGTTGTAATTGTCCACACTTATACACGTGAAGTATTTTTTAATAAATTTGTGACACCTATAAATGTAGCAAAGTTTTGATTTATATAAAAAAAAGTCCACGGTTGACTATACCGTGGATAAATAAGTGCGGAGAATTCAACTTTTTTTTGTAGTGTAGATCTAATAAGTTGCAAGTATCAGTAAGATTAAAAACCAAATTATCTACACTTAAAAGTACATATGGAAACAATAAGATCAACCAATAAAAGTGTAGATATCAATTAATATGTTTCTATAACAAACACTAACTCATATAACATATTTGCTTTTGTTAAGACTTTAAGTCTTTAACTAACAACTTGGTCATTTAGTACTATTAAGCCAAAAGTACATTTGGTTTGTAGTCTTTGTATTTCAATGTGACTTAATTAGATCCAAACATTGTAGTAACTCTAGATATGAGAACATGTGCATATGCCAAAAAAAACATGAATAATTGAATAGTTTGGCGGTAAAAGATATAAATGTTACTAACCGACAGTAGCGGAATTGAATGTAGTACTACCACCAGCAACACTCCTGCTTCCTGTGATTATCGTCGTAGTTCTACCCGAACCCAAAAACATCAAGTTTCGTTTACCACTTGGAATGTTCACATTTTCACGGTAAACACCAGCCGCAATCCTTATCACATACCTAGTCGAACTAGAAGGAGCGGCTGCAACAGCAGCAGAAACAGTTGTATAGTCCCCACTACCGTCTGCAGCCACAACAACGTTAGCTGTTACAGTTCCAGACTGTAACAGCTTACGGTCTCCAACAGATAGCCATTCAGGCCAGTTCACGTCATCCTCGGTTAACTTTCTCCCCTTAACCTCAGATTCGTTGGCCATGTCAGTATCAGTCATGTTCTTGATCATGGCCAACGAATTACTACACAACTTCCCTGCATGGATCTCTCCCGCGATAAGTGATTCACGCACTTGCTTATCATGCTTATCGTGGGAGAATCCATCAATGCATGTTTCTTGGTTAGTTAAGGTTGTACTCATTAATGTTATTATATCGTTCACATGTTTTTGAATACCTTTCTTTGTTGGATACGTCTTGAGGAACTGAACTGCTTCTTTCAGTTCCTCAAGCGTGTCCGCAACCATTTCTAAACAATCATGTAACGCGATTTTCTCGCGTTTCGTGAGATTGGCTCTCAAAGCAAGTTTCTTGATCGTGAAGTAGTTTCTTTGAATTATTTCTTTGGTTTTGTTTACAGATAGCTCGATTACGTCTTTTGGTGTTTGGACTTTTTTTGTTATTTCGGGGATGTTGGCAAGTGTTGAGTAGCATAGATCCGGGTGGAGGGTTACGCTACATGATGATTTGATAATACTATGAGCTGCAGTCGCTCTGATGTTGTTGGATTTAGACTTAGAGTTAAATCCGACAACAATGCCTATAACGGCCGAGACAAGTAGGACTACAGCAAAAACCGCGAAGATAGTCTTTTTCTTGTTGCCGGACATAGTTCCGGAAAAGATTTGGTTTTTCATGATAGAGTGATAGTAATGAAGTGATGAAGAATTGTGACTTTTAGATATGAATGAGTGTATGATATTTATCGTGTTTGCATTTATGAATTTTTTTTAATATATTGTTTTCTCTAGGACCTATTATAATTGTAACATTATTGTAATGAACACTGAGCAGCCACTGAGCAATATTTTTGGTATTTTAGTTTGGGTTAATAACCTATTAAAGCATCATACTTGTCATAAAAAGCAGTTCGACGTAGCGAACAAAAAAAAATAGCCCTTTTGGCCACTAATCTAGTCTATTTTGTCTCTATGATACATTGTCAACCTCCAACTTCCGGTTGTGTACACCTAAGCAGTAAAATGTTCACATTTATGTACACCTAAGCATTAAAATGTCCACCTCATAATATATATCATTTTTTTTTCTTCCCCCCAATTTCGACCAAGTCATGCTCCAACCAAGTCAAACATCTCTATTCCCACAACCCCAAATGCAAAGTTCGTCGACTCCTTTCTTTTTATCAGATCCAAGCCAAGGGTTGAACCAAGTATTTGATTATGACCAACAAAGCCAGCAACATGGGTTAATGGCAAACAAGCCAAATATTCATGCGTTGATGCAACTTCCTGACCTTCATAACAACACTACAAAAGTGTCTGGTAATCTTTTCAATCTAGGTTTCTTCTCAGGAAGCAGTAATCCCAACAATGGATTGAAAAACAGTGATAACCAAAACAATGACACAGATATAACCTCTAATGGTTTCATGATTCCGGATCATCAATATAACACCGGACATACCTCCGTGCACCTTCCTTTAAAACTGACGGATCTACTTGAATCTTTATGTGGTGATGGCGGGGGAGGCGCGTGGTGATGGTGGAGTGTTGTAATATGGCGCGTACGGTGGGGATTAGTGATGAGGGGATCACAAAGGGTGTTTTAATGGTGGCGGTGTAGTGTGGTGAGCGGCGGTGACCGGTGGGTGGCTACCTCCGATCTAGTCAAAGTGTCTGCATAGTAAGAGGAGGTGATGGGGGTAGGAGATTGACTTTAGTTATTGTGGAGTGTTGTAATATGCCAGCTGTATGATGTTGGGTGGGAGGGTGCTAACTAAGATAAGATGAGGTTAAACATAACCGGGTACCGGCTGTGAAAGTGGTATAATGCTTATAAAAGACAAAATACTCGGGTCAAATAGCCAAAAGGGGTATTTTTTTTATTTGCTACGTCGAACAGATTTTTGTAACAAGTATGATGCTTTAATAGGTTATTAACCCTTTTAGTTTTATTCGAACATGCTACGAAAGGAAAAATAAAATATAGCAACGGTTATCACTTGACAAAATCTATGTAACATTTTAGATTCTCTGACGAAGACGAGGTTTCAGTTTTCCGTTGTGCTATTAATAAAATCTAGACATTCTAGAAAAAAGAATCGATGTAGATTTTCTTTTTTGATTTCTAGTAGTATCGGTGATTAAACGGTGACCAAATGACTATGTTAACTTAGCGCATGTCAGATTTTTCTCTAATATCAAATGCATGACCAAATACTCACAAAAAAATATATCTCACAAAAAAAATATAAACACACACTCACACATAACCAAATGAAATCCATTCATCGAGTATGTGACCCAATCATGCAAAAGAGAGCCGACCGACCGAACCAAGCGAACCCATGTAATGAGGGGACGTGTCCCACCTTGGGCGACCGACCGAACACTTGACCCTCCATTACGACTAGCCTTAGGGAGTCGTCGAGAAGTTCTAATAGCTAGGCGGGTTTTCTTGCTAGGTTAAGGTTTTTAGAATTGGTGTTGTGTCGTTTTAATGCATTTGCTTTCCATTCTAGCTTTTTGTTGATAGATAATGAAAACCTCGTGAGGTGTTATGCCTTTATTGGTCCACAATTTATAATGGTGATTATATATGAAACTCTAGAAACCCTAAACCCACAAACGGGCTTTGGCCTATTTATCTTTTAATACTCCCCCGCTATTCGAGCGGCGAAATCACGAAAGCTCGGATTGAATGAGAAAACTAAATAAATATTAAAGCAATAATTTTTTTGTTGATGAAGACGTTCAACAGCAAACGGAGACAAATCTTTATCAGCAACAACAAAAGCAAATAAAACCATAGCAAAGCAAAAACATTATAGCAAATAATTAATTTTGATGACGACATCCGACAACAAACGAAAATTAATTTTTCATCATGCAACAACATCAAAAGCAAAAGCAAAAGAAAAAGCAAAAGCAAAGGCAAAGAAACAAAAATAAAAGCAAATCATAGACTTTAAAAAAAAAAAAAAAAACTTGGGTTTGAGAAAGGAATAGGGATATTTGGTGACGGATAAGGTTTGATGGGGTGACATAAAGGAGGCGGCTCAACTTATCCAACTAGGTATGCGGATCAGACCTGCTCCGATACCATGTTAAATAATGAAAACTGATAAGGTTTTAAAAGGTACCTTTTTGAGGGGTCGTTTAAGCCCTTATTTGATCATTTTGTATCCGTTATTGCTTAATATCGTTCCTTTTCACTTTTTAGGTCTCTTGAAGGCAAAATGCTGGAATGACACTTATTTGGACGAAAAGGCGCGATTATACGAAGAAAATGGCCAAAGTCAGAATCGAGACACTCAAAGCTGCTGAAAACATAAGGTGACGGCGTCAGGTGTTAATTGTAACGCCGTCGGAGGATCTTTGTGACGGGACAGAAGCCAAAACTCCCATTTTCAAGTGACGACGTCAAGTTATAAAAGAGTAGGCCGTCGCAACTCAGACGGCCTAGATGTGATCCAGACGGCGTCAGAAGCTGAAGAGGACGGCGTCACAAGCATAAGGTGACGACGTCGCAAGTCTAACGTGGCCAAGACGAAACCCTAATGACGGCGACACGACGGCGTCACAGAACATAAAGTGACGCCGTCGCATGTGTAATATTATATATAGAATCCGAATTTTTCAGTATTAAGTGTGTAGTCTTTTGGAGTAAAAACCTAAACCGAACCAAGGCTGTCTTGTATAGTATTTTAGGGTTCCAAACCCTATCTTACACCAAGATAAGTGTTTTACTTCATTAATACAATTATGTCTTTGATTATTTATGTGTATGCTTGCATGTTTTCCATGTCCGGCTAATTTACTTGTGTGTTTGCTTAGGGAATATGAAACTTAATTATTGAATATTGATTGGTTGATTCTTATCTTAGTTGATTAATGATCTAGTAATGCGATAGGTCATTCGTTGTGTACTTAATGCTTGATTAAGTCTTTGTGAACCTTAGAATATGACTCCTTGAGTAGTTGTAAGCTAAACCATCCAAAGAGTGCCTTAGAGTAAGAGTTTATTATCCCTAATGGGTTTTGTAGACGAGACCCTTTGGTAAGTTCAAAGAGTTAGGGAGAAAAGCATACCCTACAACCTTAGACACACAACGCAACTAGGAATAAGGACGTGACAATTCAACCACCAATAGGAGATAATTAAGGAGTAGTAAAACCTAAGTAAACACATCTTTAAACTATCATACGAGCACACATTAATTAGACATAGACTACATACACCTTAGATTAGATAATTAGATAAGTAGAGTAATCGGTAGCAATACCAACCTCCCCAAATTCAAACCCCGAGATTCGTACCTTTCCTTTCCTTAAAAAATATAAAAAGATAAAAAAATAATCTTCCTCAACCACAACCTTAGCGTAGTAACTTCTCACTAGCATTCCTATTCCCCTAGAGAACGATATCAATACCCGTGGCTTACCCTAATACTACACTACAACGATTAGGTTCACTGCCTAGGGTGTTATAAAACTTGCTCGAAGAAAAGGAAGTTCCTTTGACCCCGAACGACGCGTGTAGCGTTATCAAGTTTTTGGCGCCGCTGCCGGGGAATAGAATAGCTAGTTAGTAGTCCACCTCGTTTAGGTTTCTTTGCTTGATTCCTATCAAGTAATTTTTTTCTCATTTTTAGCCTCCTTGTAGTCTATCCCCCTTCTTCGTGTTTGTGTTCGTAAAACCCTTTTCATTTGTCGCTATGGCAAGTGGAGTTGCATTTGAATCATAAACAAATGAGGATCAATTGAGTTTAGCAGCTTGGTGTTCTAATGAATCTGTGAGTGATCTTAGAGATATCCAAAAGGAGACGGGTGTAAGGTTGGATGGATTTGATAAATTTTGTGCTTATGTGGCTTCTATTCAACGATCATTTTTAGAATCAACTCCTTTTAGTGAAACCCTCTAGAAAAATTTTAAGAAAAGCGTCCTAAGTATAAACCATCAGTTGTTACAACTTGAGGAAATGGATAAGAAGGATTTATCCAACCTTAGGCATCATGATCAAAAAGACATAGTTTTTAAGAACATGGAACCTAAACCCGAACAAGATTGTGAGATGGTTATAGTTGAAATACCTAGTTGCATGTGTGGGATAGATTTCAAACATTTAAGAGATCTAGATATAATGGAGAAAAAGGTGGAAACTCCAAGCCCACAAGCCCTACCATCACTTGAGGAACACACATCACCTATAACTTTCCCGGAAGAAGTCGAAGAGACTATAGGAGCCCCGATTGATAGAGAACCTTTGGACCAAACGCCACTAGAGAATGTAGGTTTAGATGCTTGTTGTCGTGACCTCTCTCTTAGTCCTAGGGAAGTTCCTAATTTTGATGAACCGGAGCCTCAACCAAAAACCTTACCTAATGTTCCGTCTTTAGATGTGAATCTTGGAATTGAATTAGGCCCCAATCCACCCATCAAAATAGATAGTCCGGGTAGTTGCTTGATAAAGGTGGTAGATTCTAGGCCATGTAGAGTAGAAGCTAATATAGGAGTAACCCATGACCTTACACACTTATATCACCCATTCATGGTTGATAACAAGAAACACTATGGGTTTAAACCGGATTTATTAGGTCAAGATGGATCCTTAACTAAGAATCTTTTGAAGTTGATAGAAGATGATCCATTTTTAGGAGGGAGATTTGATTCACCCGCTACACCAATAGACTTAGGTAAGGTTATAATGAATGGAGCACACTCCTTTGAGTATATAAATCACCCATCACCCTCTCCTCACGTAGCAAATTTCCACCCTAAGGGTGTGTATTGCTACTATCACCCGCACTTAAACTTAAGTGTAGGAAAAACTTCCCCGTTATCTGTTAAATAAGGGTAGAGTCAGGCTCGTGACTCGAACAAAAACAAGCGCTTCTTGGGAGGCAACCCATGTGTATTTGTTTTTCATTTTCATCTGTGTGTCGTATATCTTTTATTAATTGTTTATTCTCATGTTTGAATTTGTAAAATGCTTTATTTTGTCTTTAACCTCGTCTTAATTGCATATAAAGGTAGTTTACATAAGGGATAAGTGTAGGGAGGATTACACACATTTTCAAGGAAACGTAAACATGAGAATAACAATTCATTAAAAGATGTATTTGTGTGTTTGTTCGAGTCAAATGCTTGTATCGAGTCATAATGGATGTTTTGCAGAAATTTTTTTCCAGATTCTAAAGATGTAAGTTTTCCAGAATTTTTTTCCAGAAAATCGCAGACCAGTTTTTGTCAGGATAACCTGACGGCGTCAGGATCGCAATCTGACGGCGTCAGGAAGGAGTAAAAACAACAGATTAATTTTTTCTCGTTTTCTGAGCTACTTAAAAAAATTTGGAATTTTCCAGGTCTTAATTTTCCAGAAATTTTGTAAACATCCATTCCACAAGCATTATATCCTAGTTTAAATCGAGTCTTATATATATTATTACCGCCGATTTTACGCGAAGGTTTTGTTTGTTTCTTCAAGTGTGCAGGTTTAACTTATCAAGAAGAAGTTACATAAGATTGGAAGGAGCTTTTCACGTATAAATTCTTCTTGGAAAGGATTTAACCACTACTTCACACACGGATCCTACCGAGCTAATCAGGGGAGTACTAGTTTCTTTCGTTTTTGATTACCTTCCATTATCATAACTTTGATACTTTCGGGGAACATTGGGGACAATGTTCAGTTTAAGTGTAGAGAGGGAAAATAAAACGAGAACTTTGAAACTATGCTTATCCTTGATTATTTGCTTTGTCCAATTGTATTTGTGTAATAAACCATGAGAAAATGTCGGTTAGGGTAATTTTGGCACCGAATTTAAAATTTTTCATGACATATAGGAGTGGGCCATTAGTCTTAACAAAAGCGTCTCACGGATAGGAAGTTATATGACTAGCACAAAAACCCTTACCACCTAAATTCCACCCAAAATGTGAGGATCGCCCTTAGATTAGTAGGAATTAAAGCATTCATCTTTAATGCTTAGTGTGTGAACCGGTAGTATAATAGATTCTAGAACTTGTTTTGTGATGCATTCCGAGATCGCTAGTAAGACTACACTTGTGTAGTTAGGAATAACTAAATGATAAGAGGCATTAGGATAACCCTTGTTTGATACCCGTAATATAATTACTTCTTCCACATCGGTTGAGTAATTCCCCCACACCCTTTGCGTTGTACTCATCTTTAGTACACGATACCCCTAGTTAACCCCTCAGAGCCTATCATTTTCGCGGTTCTCGTGATGTTTTGGTTTTCCGGAATATCAATGAAGAGCATTGTTTACACCCCACCCCCAAATGTACACCCAAATCGCCTTAGCCTACCTTGTATGCACTCACTTTTAGTGCATTATTGTTATCACCTTAAACCCTTAGTTCAATTATCTAGTTGCTTGCATAAAGACCTTGATAGATCTTAAGCACTCGGAGATCGTTAGTGTTGCCTATGTAATCACAAGCAAACTAATAGAAGATCTCTACAACTCGTATTCTTTAGCGGAATGTAAATACAAGTTATAATAACTAAGAACTCTTAGATCCTCTATGGATCTTTTGATTATTGAAACTCTATGTTTCGGATATTTTACAAGACTTGAAAGACTTAGAAAAACTTATCTAATACAAACTATTATGGTTTCTTTTATAGACAAGAAACCCTAATGACTCACGAGCACTTACAACGTGTGCTTCTAATACAAACAACGCATGCATCTAGACAAGCATGCAACTAATCATATTGTTTTACTAATCATATTGTTTTGTTCCAAACACATTCTGAGTAAGCTCTAAACAATACGGCGCCAACCTATCTTTCATACGGCGCTGACTTTTCCTTCATACGGCGCTTATCTCTCCTACGTGGATTCGCACTTTCAGCAGAATCACGATTTCTGCTTTAACACTTCTGCTGAAGTATAACTTCAGCAGAATCCATTCTTCTTCGGCAGAAACTCTTCGGCAGATACATTAGCAGATCCAGTAGTTTACCGTAATTCCCAACAATCCTCCCCTAAACTGGAATTTGACTAGGTTAAGTTCCAGTTTCCTTGATAGATCGTTAATATTGTTGAGGATTGTACCATCTTATGAGAAAATTTCCAAACAATATCCTCCCCATTCCGTAAACACTTCTGAGCTAGGAAGGTCCAGTTTCTTGAGCACAAATACTTCACATTAAGAGGATTGCATTCGAACATCAGCAACAAAGATTCAGAAGAAGAACATCTCTATGATGACTGAACAGTGACACACCAGATCTTTGCAGCAACATATGACATCTTGTACATCAAAACATATAAGTTTCATACTATTCTCATCACTTCCAGGTGTGTTAACTCCTGTGAGAGGTGAATCATTGAAAATAACGGGTTTGATGTCTCTTTACCAATAGCCATCACTACTGGAGTAGTCACATGTTTGAGTTCGGAAACTATGGTACATTGATAACCATCTGATTTATTGGCAAACCAACAACCATATAAACGGATTTGACTTGTCTTTACCTGTAGCCGTTTGCTCAGGACTAGTCAATTCTTAGAAGGGCAAACGATAAAAAAATGCATTGAACTTGACACTTTATGTGATTGTGTGTAGCCAACTATTTTTTTTCTTATTGTATGTACTGAACTTTCAAATTTCGACCATTATGTGCATTTTGTGACTATTATGCCATGTAAAATGACCATTTTACCCTTCAAAATTTAAAAAAATTTAAGGGTAAAATGGTCACAAAATACACATAATAATCGAATTTTGAAAGTTCATTACACACAATAAGAAAAAAAATAGTTGGCTACACACAATCATTAAAATGTCAAATTCGATGCATTTTTTTGTCATTTGCCCTTCTTAGAATTGGTGAATTGAGAACCAATAATGGATTCAGTTGCCTTTACCACATGCCATATACATGTGGGCTAGCCAATTCTTGGATTCCAAAAAGGAATAGACCATGGTGAATTGATGACCATACAACCCTCAGCAGTTAAGCATGGGTGGTTGTAGACCCTATGATTTTGAGCAAACCATTACAGCTATCAACAGATTTGTTGTGTCTTTACCAAAGCTGTACCCTTTGGACTAGCCAACTCTTTGACATACACAAGGTACATCAGGTGAGTTAAAAACCATCAGAATTGTACAACAAACAAACCTGCATAAAAGTTAGTTTTTTTTTTTTTTTTTTTTTTTTTTTTTTTTTTTTTTTTTTAACTAAGAAATTGAAAAATAAGACAGAAATAGACAAATAACAGAAATAACACAAACTAAATGAACAAAACAAGGTAGTGCAGAGAGTACCCAGTACCATGATTAGGATGAGGATGGGGGGAATTGGTTTGTTCTGAAGAGAGTGATGGTGGAGTGATAGTTTTTGCCCCAAAATATAGTCAAAGAAAATAGACCATTTGGTTGACCGTCGCTTACGTGTATTTCATCTTTGACCAAACCCAAAATAACACTTCAGCAGAAACATATGGTCAATCTGCTGAAGTTATACACTTCAGCAGAAACCATCAAAGATAAGAATATCTTCGGTAAGTTTCTAGAATTACTGTGCCACCCACTCGCATTAATTCTCATTGAACCTCGAACCCGTCTATAAAATGATCCCAATGCATACTTATCTCTTCATCAAAGATCCCCAAATATTTACCACAAACCCTGGATTCAAAAACAAACCCCAATTAACCAAATTGTACCATGAATACCAAACCTGAGATCATAGATCTCCCAACATCATCTTCAACATCCTCTTCATCATCATCAAGTGGTGATTCAAACCCATGGCTACATTACTTTCCTCAACCCTATCCATGACCAAATAAGTCACCCTTTCTCCCTTCTTCAGAAGATGATAGTGTAGTGAATCCAAGTGAATCTGCTGATGATTCTGATGACTCCTATAAGGAAGGAACATCATACTCCCAACCTCCAGCACCTCGGCCTCAACAAAGGCCTCGTGCCAGGAATCCGCCACTTCCCAAAGATAGAGAGGTGGTTCTTGGTCTCACTGCGCCAGCTTTTGGTGCATCAACACACATCGTATAAGAGAAGGGCTTTAGGAGGGTGGATGGATTGCATTTTGGTTGAAATACATAGATGAAGCACACAGGAGACGTTATTTTTCTCCATCATCATGTGTGGTCATCGTCATCATCAACGTTTGTATCAATCCATCCTCTCCATTTTGGTCCTTAGCATCTTCGTCGTATTGGTCATGCATATCCAGCCATCGAGATAGACGGAATGGGTGGTTATGCAAGACCCACAAACGCAAAGCCAACATCTAATGCATATCCAACATTCACTTAGATGTTGGAATAGATGATATGTACTAGATTAGGATTAGCGTAAGTGTATAGCTCGTATCTTGAAGATGCATTTGTAGTAGGTTGACTTTTGTAAGCTGTAAGCTGTAAACTGTTTCTTGAATGAATGAAAGAACAATTTGACTTCAATTTCTTTTCTTCAGTATTTTAACTTCAGTGGAATCAAATTGTTTGCTTCAGTACTTTTAATTTCAGAAGAGACAAGCAACAATCTTTTAGCTATCTTGACCATATACCAATGAACCACACTTGATGAATTTGATCTTGATCATGGAATAGACAGACTGTAATTCAGACAAGAAATAGACAAAATGCAATCCAGACAACTGCAAAACACCAGACAACTGCAAAACAGACACGAAAACACACAAGAACAACACAAAGACAAACAAACTAAAGAATTATTAGAAAGTTAGTGTTAGTAAACAAAATAACACACAAAAATTATTAGAAAGTTAGTGTTAGTAAACAAAATAACACACAAAAATATGTAGAGTTTGCACAAATCCTCCCCTGAGGCATATGCCTCCCCTGAGGCCTATGCCTCCCCTTAAACTTTGCAGTCAAGGGTTTAGCATTCCAATATTGACCACAAGGTGTTGAAACCTTGGTCCATCAAAAGCTTTTGTTAACAAATCTGCCACATTATCATCAGTATGAATTTTAGCCACTTTTATCAAATGTTTTTCATATGCATCTCTTATAAAGTGGTGCCTGATTTCAATGTGTTTTGTTCGACTGTGAAAAACTGGATTTTTGACTATGCAGATGGTACTTTGATTATCAATAAAAATTGTTGTGTTCATGAAGTTGTACCCATAGTCCAGCAATTGGTTTTGAATCCAAAGGACCTGTCCACAGCAATTTGCAGCAGCAACATACTCTGCTTCAGTAGTTGAGGTAGCCACAATGGTTTGTTTCTTGCATTGCCAAGAAATCAACCTTTTTCCAAGAAATTGGCAGCCTCCAGTGGTGGATCTTCTATCCAGATTTGCACCAGCATAATCACTGTCACTATATGCTTCCAACTTGAAAGGAGACTCTTTTGGGTACCAAAGGCCTAAAAGAGGTTGGCCTTTGAGATACTTAAAGATCTTCTTGACAGCATTGAGATGGGAAGTAAGTGGAGTGACTTGATGTCGAGAACAAACACTCACAGCAAAAGTAATATCAGGTCTTGAAGCTGTTAGATACATCAATGAACCAATCATGGACCTGTACAGATGAACATTCACAGGTAGATCTGGTTCATTATTTGCTTTTGTCTTTGGAGCTTCATAAGGTGTTGTGGCAGTCCTAACACCTTCCATACCAAATTTCTTCAAAATGTCCCTCACATATTTATCTTGACAGATAAAGATGCCATCTTGTTTCTGCTGAACCTGGAGACCCAAAAATAAAGTAAGCTCTCCCATAGCACTCATCTGAAATTCTCCCTTCATTAGATCCTCAAATTCCCTGCACCAAGCTTCGTTTGTGGAGCCAAAAATAATGTCATCCACATAAACTTGCACAAGAATGATGTCTGAGTAATTCTTCTTTAGGAACAGAGTTTTATCAATAGCACCTCTCCTATAGCCATGCTTCAGCAGAAAGGAGGAAAGCCTAGCATACCAAGCTCTAGGTGCCTGATGTAAGCCATAGAGAGCTTTGACAACCTTGTAAACATGATTTGGGTGATCTGGGTCTTCAAATCCCTTGGGTTGAGTGACATAAACCTCCTCTTCAATCTCACCATACAGAAAAGCACCTTTAACATCCATCTGATACACCATGAAACCCATGTAAGAAGCATAAGCCAAGAAAATTCGAATGGCTTCAACTCTAGCAACAGGTGCAAACACTTCATCATAATCAATCCCCTCCTCTTGTCTGAAGCCTTGAGCCACTAATCTTGCTTTGTTTTTTATCACAACACCCCGAGCATCTCTCTTATTCTTCAAAATCCACTTTGTCCCAATGGCATATTTGCCATCAGGGAGTGGAACCAAGATCCAAACCTGCTGATTGTGAAATTGTTGCATCTCTTTTTGCATTGCTTCTAGCCAGCTTGAATCGTTAAGAGCTTGAGAAACACTTGTTGGTTCCACTTGAGAAAGAATACAAGCAAACAGACAATGCTTGAAGTCTGTGTGATTGTCTCTTTGCTGGTTGGAGACATAAGAGAGAAAAGCAATCTGTCCAAACTGAGGACTTGTTATAGCCCTTCGAGTTCTAACAGGTGCCAGAAGATCACCTATAATGTTGGATTGAGGATGAGCAATATTGATCCTCTGAGTAGCATTGGGGTTGACTTCAATGGATGAATCAAGATTAGTTATAGTTGGCTCAAACTCAGCATCATAAGAGGGTGAGGTGAAGATGCCAGCTTTGGGTTGATGGTTTCCAAGATCTGAGGGTCTTGGAAAGCGAGTATAAGGTTCTCCAAAGTCTGTAGACACTTGAGAAGGAACATGAGAAGAAACAGCATCGCCTTCAGCGGATTTGTGGATGGTAGGTGTGACAGAATCAACTTCAGCAGAAACATGGTTTCTACTGACTCCTTCATTAGCAACCTCTCCATTCAGTTTCTCTGCTTCAAGCTTAGCTGCAAATTCTTGAGTTTGAAGCCTAGCAAGGTCCTCAGCATAATGTGATTCATCTTCATCACTCGTATCAGCAATATCCTTGGAGGTGGTACCTGCAATATTGTTAGGGGAGAAAGAAGGCACAAGTATAGGTTGTTCATCATCTTCAAACTCATTTTCAGAGTCATCATCCAAGGTACCTGCATTGTTAGTGGGAGACTCTTGAGGACCTGCATTTTGGTTAGCCAAATGTCTAGTGTAACCCAAATAATCAGTTAAGTAGTCAAGGTCAAAAGACCACGTATGACCCTGTCCTTGAACATTAGGCTTATCTTCCAAGTATCTCAGGTTCAAAGTCTCCTCTATCTTCTTGGCTTGCAAATTGTACACCCTGTATGCCTTACTATGAGCTGAATAACCCACAATATAACCATCATCAGCCTTCTCATCAAACTTTCCCAACGGATCGCTGGTGTTTAGAATGGTTACTTGGCAACCAAAAGGTTTTAGGTAGTGAATGACAGGAACCTTCCCAAAGAGAAGTTCATATGGTGTTTTGAGTTGAGGTCTAGTAATGGAGACCCTGTTTAGCACATAGCACGCTGTGCCAACAGCTTCAGTCCAGAACATAGTGGGCAGTTTAGAGTCTGCAAGCATTGATCTTGCAGCCTCTATTAAGGTCCTATTCTTTCTTTCAGCCACCCCATTTTGTTGTGGGGTTCTTGGATTACTATAGTCCCTTTTTATACCTTTTGACCTACAGAGTTCTATAAGAATTGCATTCTTGAACTCTGTCCCATTATCACACCGAATTCCCTTAACCTTTTTGTTCAACTGATTTTCAACGAGAGTGATGAAGTCAGTCAGCACTTGAGATGTTTCATCTTTGGTTCTTAGAAAGAAAACCCAACAAAATCTGCTATAGCCATCAGTGATAACCAAACAGAAGTACTTATGATCAATGCTTCTGACTTGAGTTGGACCAAACAGATCCATGTGGAGCAACTGAAGAGGTTCAGAAATGATGCTCATAGCATTGATAGCTTTGTAGGAGGCTCTGTGCTGTTTTCCTTTGTTGCATGCAACACAATTATGATCATTGGTGAACACTTTGGAGGGAAGACCTTCAACAAGACTCATTTTAGAGAGTTTGTTTATGGTCTTGAAATTCACATGAGCCATCCTCCTATGCCATTTAGCAGACTCATCAAGGGATGCTTTAGCCACCAAACAAGTGAGGTCACCAGCAGGTTGAACTTCATTAAGGTTGAATGTGTACAAATTGTGAGTTCGAGGGACTTTCAGCAGAATTGAAGTTGCTTCTGGGAGTTTGAAGTCTTTAGACAGCACAAGACATTCATTCTCAGAGAAGAGTACTTTGTTCTTGGTGTCACAGATTTGTGAAACAGAGAACAAGTTGAAATGCTGAAGTTCCTTAACATAGTACACATTTTCAAAATCCAGATGAGGAGTCTTTATGGTGCCTTTCCCTGTGATACTTCCATCACTTCCTCCAAAAGTCACATTGCCTCCTCCTTCTATGGGAACAAAATTGTGCATCATATCTCTGTTCCCAGACATGCTTCTGGAACAGCCACTATCAACAATACCAATATCTTTATGCTTAAGGGGATGATCCTACAAACAACAACAAAATATATACATACAGTTAGCAACCAAAGAAGGTTCAAGTCATTACTGACTTGAACCTGCCTTGTGGATCACATGTGAAGATCTAGAGGATCCACCATTGTTCTTGGTCCTCCATTGATGATTGGGTCCCTTGATAGTCCAAGAACAACCTGCTGAGGGCTTCACAGCAGTACTCCCATATCCCATCCCAGCATACATAGAGTCAACATATGTAGGCCAATAACCGTGATTAAAGTATGGGCTAGTTGGTTGCACCTAAGGTCTGGCAACTGAACCTCTCCAATGAGAGTCAGTATTTGCTGCTTGTGGGACATAAGGTGGAATATTATTAACATTGGTCCACTTTGATTTATGTTTCTGCTGAGTAGCACATGCACCCAATCTTTGCTCATAAAAATCACAATCCTTAATTAAATGAAATTTACTTCCACACACAAAACATGTCTTCTTCTTGGAAGATTTATTCAAATTGGGAGAAGTTTGATTACACGCAGAAGTACTTAAATCAGAAACATTCAAGGAATTGTTTTTAACAGACTGATTATGCAAAGATTCAAAAGATAAATCTTCAGAAGAAACTGTCTTGGAAGTTGATTCCTCAGCAGGTTCCCTAGAAGGCTTGTAAGTAGACTGGGGTGTAGGCTTGGGTGTTGGCTCAGGTGAGGGCTTGGGAAGGTCAGACTTCTCATTTGAATCATAGCTTTCATAGGAAGTAGACCCTTGATCCGATGAATTGTCACTGTCAGAGCAAGAGACAAAGTCATTAGATGAGGTATCATGGTCTGGCAAGTCGATCTTTTGACTTTTTGCCATATAGATGATGTGATCCATCAAAGTCAACAGTGGTGGATAGGTCAATGGGCATAAATTCACCTCTAATAGGTCCAGGGACAACATGCATTTCTCCTTCTTTTACAAAGTTAGCTAACTTTGCTGGTGTTGATTTACGACTATCATTCCTAGCTTCCAATCCTACATACTTTTGAAAGCCTAATCCTAAGCCAGAGGTTACTGATTGACTGTTATAGATTTCTCTAGCCAGATTATCACCTGAAATTAACCATTGCTTATGCCTAGCTATTTCCTCAGCTAGTTTTTCTTTAAGCTCTAGGTTCTCAGACACAGCTTCAGCCTTTGCTTTCTCAGACAGTTTTAAGTAATTATTTGCAACTTCTAGATCAAACTGTAACACCTTTATCTTTTCTTCATAAGCTATTTGATTCTTTTGAAACCATACCTTTTGTCTTTCTACAGTTTTTAATGCTAGTTTATGAGCTTCATTATCAATATAGCATTCATCGTACTTAGGTTTCATAGAATCATAAGCTTCTTTTAATTCGTTGTATCTTACACTACACCCAAATATACAGTTGTGTACCTGAGATAGTCCCATCAAGGCAAACTGATCATGCCTTTCATCCGAAGTACACCTTGCCAACAATCCAAGCTTATCAGTATCAGGAGCTTCCTCATTCACAGGTTCATGTGCAGTCCAGTTGACCTGTTCATCCATGGTGAGAAGAGCTGCTGAAGCTCCAGCTTCCTTCTGTTTCTGCTGATAGGAAATGTAGTTAGCTCCATCTCCACTCTTCCTGTCTTTGCATTCCCTTGAGAAATGCCCCATCTGGTGGCAAGTGAAACACTTGACTTTTCTCCTGTCAAAGCGAGCTGGTTCCTTTCCCTTGAAAGCAAACTTCCTTCCAGACTTCTCTTCAAACCTTTTGATGTCCACTGACAGCAATGCCACCTGCATTTTCAGTTTCATCTCCTCCATTTCAAGTGGGTCCAACTGATCAAAGTCTTCATATGCAAGATACTGCTGAGTATCATAATCAACAACAAATGAATGAAGAACATCCTCCATCACACTACTAGTCTTAGTTTGAGAACATGGTGGAGTGGGACGAGTGTTATGTAGTGGAGCGGGAGTACAAGATGATGATGGAAAGTAGTTTGAACTAGGAGCATGTACCATCATGTTGGAGTGAGATGTCCCAACAAAAGCTGCATGGCCAGAAGAAGATGTACGGTAGGGAGTTCTGACATCAGGTTCAAGAGTTCTGAGTCTGTTGTACAGCTCATCAAAGGTGAGCATGTCCAACCCACCTTTGGCCTTGAGGGCTATACTTACATGTAACCATGATGGAGGCAAGGATCGTAGGAACTTTGAATTGCAATCATCATTGTCAGGTTTTGCATTCAGCTGGTTTAGCTGACTCAAAATCCTATGGAACCTGTCGTATCCCTTGTGGATACCTTCTTCTTCGGAGATATTAAAGTCTTGAAATTGTTGTCTCAGCATGGACTTCCTCATTCTCTTCGATTCTTCGTTGCCACCGAACCTTGCTTTGAGAGCCATCCATATATCCTTTGCATCATCCATGTGGTGAAAATCACACAGGTGATCTTCAGGAATGGCTTGAAGAAGGATAGTTTTTACTTTGTGCTCTCTCTGCATAGCCAACACTTCTTCAGCAGTTTTGGGAGGAGCCATGATAAACTTCCCATCCCTGTCTGGAATCATTTTCTTTAGACTGTTTCCTTTCTTCACTACCTCCCACAGATTCCAATCAATATTGGAAATCCAGTTTTCCATCTTCATAGTCCAAAGATCATACTCTTCCCTTTTTAAATAAGAAAATTTACCATTACTGTTTGAAAGACTAAGCTGTTGCATGGAAGTGGTGTTGGTGTTGTTTGTGTTGGTGACTTCAGTTTCATTATCAGATCCAGGCATGGTGAGTGTATGTTTGGTTGTATGGGGGTGAGAATGGTTCTTAGTATCGTAGAGACTTTCCCGAGGCTCTGATACCACTTGTTAGTAACACAAAGACCTTGATAGATCTTAAGCACTCGGAGATCGTTAGTGTTGCCTATGTAATCACAAGCAAACTAATAGAAGATCTCTACAACTCGTATTCTTTAGCGGAATGTAAATACAAGTTATAATAACTAAGAACTCTTAGATCCTCTATGGATCTTTTGATTATTGAAACTCTATGTTTCGGATATTTTACAAGACTTGAAAGACTTAGAAAAACTTATCTAATACAAACTATTATGGTTTCTTTTATAGACAAGAAACCCTAATGACTCACGAGCACTTACAACGTGTGCTTCTAATACAAACAACGCATGCATCTAGACAAGCATGCAACTAATCATATTGTTTTACTAATCATATTGTTTTGTTCCAAACACATTCTGAGTAAGCTCTAAACAATACGGCGCCAACCTATCTTTCATACGACGCTGACTTTTCCTTCATACGGCGCTTATCTCTCCTACGTGGATTCGCACTTTCAGCAGAATCACGATTTTTGCTTTAACACTTCTGCTGAAGTATAACTTCAGCAGAATCCATTCTTCTTTGGCAGAAACTCTTCGGCAGATACATCAGCAGATCCAGTAGTTTACCGTAATTCCCAACAGTTGCTAAGTCGAGTCATATCCTTTGTATACAGTTTTGGGACGATTGGGATTCATGGGAAAAGTTAAAGTTTATGAAATGACGGGAAGGGAACGTTAAATTCAAATTCCCTTTGTTTGCGTAATAATGTACCCCAAGTGTTTTGATCTTTTCAATTCGGGTCAAATTAGTGTTAGAGTAATAAAAACTCAAGTGTAGGGATGTGCCTATAAATCCCTATCATTTTGATGTTACCGTAGAGGATGGTAGAGTAAAAGTGTATGAAAAAAAAAAAAAAAAAAAAATCGAAAAAAAATTATAGAAAAAGAGAAAAGAAAAAAAAAAGAGTGTTTGAAAAAAAAAAATAAATAAAAAAAAATAACATACGGGCTACCATCCTACATCTATCCTTTAATTTTATGTTTGTTTATTTCAGTTAGCTAGAGTTTAGAGTGTCGAGTCTTGGCTTAGCAACGCCATTCTTCGTATGCTTGTAACATAAGAGATTTTTGACTTGCCACCACTATATAGCCTATCCCACCAAACCCTTTGTTTCCCTACCGTAAGCCTAACATTACAACCCTTTAAAGACCTCTTCGATAGTCTTTCCTAGGTGATTACGCCAAAGCGACGGAGGTTTGATCTATTCTCAAGCCTATGGTAATCTATGTACTAGGACCGGTTAATGAGTGTTTATCTTCCATTTCCAATTTGTTATATTTCATATACACCCGAGAGAGATGTGAGTATCCAAACACCCTATGTGAGGTGCTAGTATGTAAATTCCGTGCTTGTTATGACTTTTGCGGGGCTTATATGTGTTGTGGACTGTTTTAAACCAATGCTTCATGATCTCTAACTTACAAATTAGTTGGCTAAAAGCACATTTGCTTGAGAACAAGCAAATACCAAGTGTAGGGATATTTGATAAGGTTTTAAAAAGTACCTTTTTGAGGGGTCGTTTAAGCCCTTATTTGATCACTTTTGTATCCGTTATTGCTTAATATCGTTCCTTTTCACTTTTTAGGTCTCTTGAAGGCAAAATGCTGGAATGGCACTTATTTGGACGAAAAGGCGCGATTATACGAAGAAAATGGCCAAAGTCAGAATCGAGACACTCAAAGCTGCTGAAAACATAAGGTGACGGCGTCAGGTGTTAATTGTGACGCCATCGGAGGATCTTTGTGACGGGACAAAAGCCAAAACTCCCATTTTCAAGTGACGACGTCAAGTTATAAAAGAGTAGGCCGTCGCAACTCAGACGGCCTAGATGTGATCCAGAAGGCGTCAGAAGCTGAAGAGGACGGCGTCACAAGCATAAGGTGACGCCGTCGCAAGTCTAACGTGGCCAAGACGAAACCCTAATGACGGCGACACGACGGCGTCACAAAACATAAAGTGACGCCGTCGCATGTGTAATATTATATATAGAATCCGAATTTTTCAGTATTAAGTGTGTAGTCTTTTGGAGTAAAAACCTAAACCGAACCAAGGCTGTCTTCTACAGTATTTTAGGGTTCCAAACCCTATCTTACACCAAGATAAGTGTTTTACTTCATTAATACAATTATGTCTTTGATTATTTGTGTGTATTCTTGCATGTTTTCCATGTCCGGCTAATTTACTTGTGTGTTTGCTTAGGGAATATGAAACTTAATTATTGAATATTGATTGGTTGATTCTTATCTTAGTTGATTAATGATCTAGTAATGCGATAGGTCATTCGTTGTGTACTTAATGCTTGATTAAATCTTTGTGAACCTTAGAATATGACTCCTTGAGTAGTTGTAAGCTAAACCATCCAAAGAGTGCCTTAGAGTAAGAGTTTATTATCCCTAGTGGGTTTTGTAGACGAGACCATTTGGTAAGTTCAAAGAGTTAGGGAGAAAAGCATACCCTACAACCTTAGACACACAACGCAACTAGGAATAATGACGTGACAATTCAACCACCAATAGGAGATAATTAAGGAGTAGTAAAACCTAAGTAAACACATCTTTAAACTATCATACGAGCACACATTAATTAGACATAGACTACATACACCTTAGATTAGATAATTAGATAAGTAGAGTAATCGGTAGCAATACCAACCCCCCCAAATTCAAACCCCGAGATTCGTACCTTTCCTTTCCTTAAAAAATATAAAAAGATAAAAAAATAATCTTCCTCAACCACAACCTTAGTGTAGTAACTTCTCACTAGCATTCCTATTCCCCTAGAGAACGATATCAATACCTGTGGCTTACCCTAATACTACACTACAACGATTAGGTTCACTGCCTAGGGTGTTATAAAACTTGCTCGAAGAAAAGGAAGTTCCTTTGACCCCGAACGACGCGTGTAGCGTTATCAAAAACCTCGTGAGGTGTTATGTCAGTTTGTTCGTGATAATCATTGTACTATTGAATTTGGCGATTTTGGTTTTTCTATTAAGGATTTCATGACTTGTCGGGTGCTTCTCCGCTGTGATAGCACTGACGATCTTTACTCGGTCACGAAGCCTTCCACTATTCCTCATGCTTTTCTTACGAGTTAGTATACGTGGCACCAGCGCCTTGGATATCCAGGAAGTGAAGTGGTACGTCATGTTCTTTCTAGTAATACAATTTCTTGTAATAAAGAGAAACCTCCCGTTCTTTATCATGCTTGTCAGCTCGGAAAACACGTGAGGCTTCCATTTGTTAGTTATAGTACTTTGGTTAATTCATGTTTTGACATTGTTCACTATGGCTTGTGGACTTCCTCAATTTCGAGTCTTTCTGGTTTTAAATACTATGTTTAATTTTGGATCATTATTTACAATATGTTTGGGTTTATCCATTGCTTAACAAATATGATGTCTTGTCTAAGTTTGTATTGTTTCGTAACTTTGTTCACACTCAATTTAAATGTGAAATAAATTCTTTTCAGTGTGATCATGGTGATGAATTTGATAACTATGATTTCCATAAGTTGTTTGCATCTAATGGTATCTAGTTTCGTTTTTCTTGCCCCAAAACCTCACAACAAAACGGTAAATTTGAAAGGATGATCCGAATCATAGTCAATCTTATTCGCACATTACTTTTTCAAGCTCACCTTCCTCTCAATTATTAGGTTGAATCCCTTAATATGGCCATTCACTTGTTGGATATTTTACCTTCGAAAGCCATTAACATTGACATATCCTTTACCCGCATTTTTGGAACCAACCCCGATTATAGCCTTCTACGTACTTTTGAATATCGTTGTTACCCTCACCTCGACGTCTCTCACAAACTTGAACCACGTGCCACACCCTCCATTTGTTTTGGGATACACATCCAATCATCATGGCTATCGTTGTCTTGACTTAAACACCAATAAAATTATCATTTCCCGCGTTTTTACTTTTGATGAGACGGTATTTCCGTTTGATTCTATGACACCGCCGCCCAATTTACAACAATAGTCCATACCTACTAACACAAACCCGGTTTATGTTCATTCCATGGTCAAATGCTTTCGTGTCGGGACAAATTGTCCTCCGATCGTCACTCTTCATGTGTCTTCCATTTCATATTACCAAAATCGTATTCTGATGCGTCTAATGATCCAAATTGGCAAACTGCTATGCATGATGAATATAATGAACTTATTGAAAATAAAACTTGGACTCTTGTTCCCCGACCCGAGGACCCCAATATTGTTCGTTGTATGTGGTTGTTTCGCCATCAGTATTTAGCATATGGCACTCTTAGTCTCTACAAGGCTCATCTTGTAGTGAATGGTAGTATGCAGTTAGAGGGCATTGATATTGATGAGACTTTTAGTCCGATCATCAAACCAAAGACAATTCGGACTGTTCGTAGTCTGGTTACTTCTCGGCATTGGCATGTTCATTAGCTTGATGTCAAGGATGCCTTCTTACATGGAGATTTATCTGAGAATGTTTATATGCATCAACTTCTAGGGTTTCGGGATTCCGCACATCCTAACTAAGTTTGTTTGTTACATAGGTCTCTTCATGGGCTAAAATAGGCTCTTAGGGTTTGGGCCTATTTATCTTCTAATACCTTAAACTCACAAACGTGCTTGAGCTTATTTATCTTTTAATATTTGCTAGTGTCATAAAAAAATTCCTTTTAATAAAAGAGAAATGATACATGGACCTAGAATTATGCCTAAACTTATACCTAAAACCAAGTGTCAGCATCCTGATGGTTGCAGACAGGGACCCACTTTTTTTTACAACCCATAAGGATGATGCCAAGTAGTTTTAGGTTTACGTTTAGGCCTAAGTTTAGGTTCATGTATCATTTCTCTTAATAAAAAGAGTTTCATTGTTTATGTTAGGTTATGGCTATGAATTAACTGAACGAAAAATTATTTATCTATACTACATATAATACACAAAGCATTATCTCTCCTCAATCTTAATTTTAAGATTTACAACTCTACAAGCTTATTGTACAAATCTTTACAACAATTAATCCTCAATCTTAATTATAAGATTTACAACTATAAAAGCTTAGTGTACAACCCTTTACAACACAAAAATACCACCTTTCTTAATTTTAAGTGAGCACGTAATGTGGTAAATAAAAATAACTAATGAAGTTATTAAAACACTTCTACATAAAAAATACGAATTATCAAGCATATTGTACAACAAACTTAAACATAAATTTTGCATTAAATGTCACCAAAATACTTAAAACTAATAATTAAATAATACAAATAATAAAGCATATTGTACAAACTATCTAAACACAAAAACTACAAGTGACCAACTCTTTGAGTTTCAACTCCGAGTTGGATCGTTGACCAAACCAAGATTACAACTAACCACAAGATTAGCATAACCCCGATATATAACCTTTGACCACAGTTTGGTCGTCCTTGGTCTATAACAGAAAACGAAAAGAATAGCAAAGGCAAGATTCAAGCAACTTTAACCCACAATCTAATCAACCACACAAATCCATTTCTATCATAATCCCTTCACCTCCTCACGTCATAAAAACGAACAACAACTACAACCACGTCCTCAATTTCATGTTAACACCAACTCATATTCGAAACATAAACAAGAAAAAAAATATAATAGATCTCATATTTGTGTTAGGGGCCATAAACCAAAATCTTTAAAGATTAACACGTTTTCATCATAGATCTGTGACAAGTTAACTTTGTCTTTCAATATCCGAAAATTCAAAAGAACGAATAAGAACAAGAGTGCTCATATTCAATCTTTATTTCGTTAAGAAATTCAAGTACGAACAAGAACATAAACGAAATGAAACACAATACAACCTTCCTGAGACCTTCAATAAAGATCTTGAAGCTGATTTAGCAAAGACAATAGGGTTGTTTCATGTTTGTATTTCGTTACATAAATGGAGTTATATGGATTATGTGGTTCAATCGTTTGTATAATGAAACACAAAGAGGGTTTATGAGTTTGTTTGATATTCGGATTTAAGAAGATAAGAACACAAAGGACGGTTTTTTTTCTTTGTTTTGAGAAGGAGAGTGATGGGGGCGGAGATTGTGAGAAATGTGTGACTATGGTTAATATTAGGGTTGGTGTAGTTTTATGCCCGGGTTATACAAGGTGTGGGTCTACTCGGGATTATGGACCGGACTATTTGGCTTGTGTTATAACTGGATTTTTGGGCCGGAGATTATAATAGAAGGTTGTTTGGGCTGAAATTATATTATTTGAATTTTTGGGTTGTCATTATAATGTCCAAAGTTTCAGTTATTAAAAGGATTTCTAGGGTTATATTTTATTGACGAGATCGGGAATAAACCATGTTTAATTGTGTATCAAGGCAATCATTAAAGGGTCAAGTATTTTTAGCTTATGACCCCTTTGGTTACGTCAATTGGATTATTCAGTTACTGGACTACCACTAAACCTTAAGCTAATTTTTAAGTGCATAACCTCACATTGTTTGAATTTTCAGTATTTACATCTAAATTGGTAACAACCCTACAATAATGATGCGGTCCATTTCAACCATACTTGTACAACCCATTCAACTATAAACGTACAAATTATTAAATCCTTAACAAAACGCATTTTGAGTATTAAAAAGTCCATTTCAACCATTAGTAACAAAACGCATTTCATTAGTAACCGCCTTGTATATTAGTACAAATCCATAATAAAAGTTGTCATTCATTCGTAAAGTTATTGCTATAAAAACATAAAACTTAAAACCTTTGCTCGTTTTAAAATTAATCTTCGGATACCCGTTATCGCATTGCGTGAATACCCTGCTAGTCTAATTAATACTCCGTATAAGAATGAACATGACCGAGATATATTTTTTTATAAGAATAGAACTTTTTCTAAGCGTGTATGTCATAATTGCCGGGACCTATGTCGGGACCTTGATCAGAGTGTTTTAAATGGTAAATGCAGCGACGAACGTGAGTGAATTAGGTGCAGGACTCATTCATGAGGTGTTTGATGTTTGCATTTAATGTGTGTTTTAATTCTCAGATTCAAAAGTGTTGGTAGTATAGATACCTTGAGAAACAATTAGTATAAATTTTATTAGAGTGATTAGAAATTAAAAAATCTTAAACAGAAAACCACAACATGTTACAAATATCTAATTATCTAAATCAATCTTTCTTTTAACGAAGGAAATTATATAAAACAAAATTAGCAAGATGCTAGATAAAAATACAAGAGAGTTGCAATAGATTGTGACAAGCCACAATAGGATCTCCAATCCATTGTAACCAATTCGGATAAGGCGCGAATGTGATAGGACTTTGATGTCTTCACCGAGCGTGTATTTGCAAATTTTATTAGAAAACTATCAAGTAACTAGAAAAGAGCAATTCACATTTCACAACATATGGAGTATTACATGTGGTATAAACAAGATATATAAATTAAATCCAATCAAGCCACGGCGGCTTGATTTTTATACTACGACGAGAATCCATCGGTGAGAGAGGGTATGTTTGTCAAAACTATTGCAGTTGGAACTAACATAACAAGAGAGTTCCCATGCTGTAAAAACTCATATTGGTAGCCTCGATCGATTTTTTTTGAACGGCGATTTTATTAAACTAGCAAGCCGCTAGAAAACGGGAAAAAGATTTACAATTTTGAACAAACATTAACGTGATCAATTGTCCAGTCAAGCCAACAAGATTGAAAATTCCTACTTCTATGAGAGATCCACAAATGAAAGAGAAGCTTGATATCATCGCCTATTGTGTCCTTCCTCGGAGGCTTCATGTCAAAGCATAACCTGTTCCTAAAGTGCCATATGAACGAAAGAGTAGTTTGAACGACTGCATCAAAGTATTGAGCAGTTTTGGAAGGAAAATTGTTGGAATCAGCCCATGAAATCAAGGAGTGGAGATCTTTTGGGTAGTCAACAAGTCCTCACCATTTACAAACCATAACCCAAGCATATTTAGCAACTACGCAATCCACCAGGAGGTGTTGTGATGTTTCGAGAGCATCATCACATACCGGGTGGTAGCCTCGATCGATATGATGCAACCTACAACTGAAACTAAGTATGTATAAATATATAGTATAAATGCATGTAACGAGCCTCTATACAACTAATAAGTAATTAACCCCTCCTCTTATTGTCGATGGCTCGTTGTTTAAATAACCTCATTGTTAGAACAATCACGTCTCTTGAACAAGTCTGCAAGTATCTCACAAAGCCCTCACTATCAATAATTTCGAACTCAAACTGTTTTTGTGTTGGTAGACTTATAATTGTGTTTGGTGTATACTTCTCATTAACGATAATACTGCCATTAGGTCCATTAAGCTTAATTTTGTAACTACTACTTTTGATCTCCAAGGTAGCTGGTTCCCAAACGTCGGAAGAGACCTTAGAAACAGACAAGTTAAAGCTCGTATGGCCTAGGCTATAATACTTTTCTATTGCACGAAGCATGTCAGGGTCGCAATTGATCATCTGGCCGTCATTAGCAAAGTATTTTACGAGTTTACCCATCTTGCATCTGCCATCTATCGGTTGGACTTCTACGGCAATGTATGTATCTATATCATCGGCTGTGACAATGTACACAGGATTCGTCGCTCCTTCAATGTAGCTAATTGTTCCATCTTGAAGGTGGCGAACCCACCTGAAAGCACAACACGTCGTCCCATTTACAGGGTACCCGCATGCTTGGATTTCATGGCCTGGAATAGCTTCTCCTGAAACTTGTAATCCCTCTATTGAAGGGAGTGACTTATTAATATCATCACCAGCCCAGACATTGTCATTTTCTTTTGAATTATCGGCTTCAAGATATGAGAAAGAAGGTCGTTCTTCAACAATTGATGGTTGACGATGATTATTGATAACTTCTTTGTCATTGTTATGTCTTTCCAATCCCATATAACCTATTAAAATCGACCAAACTATCAATATTCGATAAATAGCGCAGTGTCTTATGGACACACGGTTTATGAATTATTATATAGTAAATTACATAAATGGTCCATGTGGTTTGTTAAAAGTTTCACCTATCGTTCCTCAAACTTAAAAGTTGCATGAATGGTCCATCTCGAGGCAAAAGAATAACATGAATGGTCTTTTTGTTAACGGGTGTTAAGTTTATTCTGTTATATTTTACACTTTAGCCCTTGTTGTTTAACGGCTGTTGCATCGTCAATCCTTTATTGTAACGGCTGTTTATAGTTTAAAGTTTTCGACTTTAGCTTCGTTTTTTTATTCGTTTTTATACGTTTTCATCCGTTTTTATCCGTTTTCGTCTATTTTTTTACATTTTTCTTACGTTTCCATCCGCTTTTATACGATTTCATCCGTTTTTATACATTTTTCTTACTTTTTTGTCCCGTTTTCATCCGTTTTTAAACATTTTCTTACGTTTTTATTCGTATTCGACCGTTTTAATACATTTTCGTCCGTTTTATACATTTTTCTTAGGTTTTTATACGTTATCATCCGTTTTTATATGTTTTCTTACGTTTTTATCCATTTTGATCCCTTTTTTTTGGTGCAAAGGTGAATTTTATTAATTAGCAAACTTTTGTACAAAAAAGAAATTACATACCACTGATATGGACCATTTTGATCCATTTGTATATGTTTTCCTCAGTATTTTTTATGTTTTGATATATTTTATTCGTTTTTATATGTTTTCATCCGTTTTATACGTGTTTATCCGTTTTATATGTATTGGTCTATTTTTATAACGTTTTTTTCCTTCTGTTTTAATACTTTTCGTCTGTTTTTATAAGTTTTATTTTTACATTTTCTTAGGTTTTTATTCGTTTTCATATGTTTTTGATTGTTTACATTCGTTTTTATACGTTTTAATCCATTTTTATACGTTGTCATCCGTTTTTTACGTTTGTATCCATTTTCATCTGTTTTTATTTGTTTCCGTCAGTTTTTTATGTTTTGATATGTTTTTATCCGTTTTTATACGTGTTCATCCATTTTATACATAAAAAAGTGGACGAAAACAAATAAAAATGAATGAAAATGGATAAAAACATACGAAAATGTATAAAACGGATAAAAACGAATGAAAACGGTCAGAAACATATGAAAATGGATAAAAACCTATGAAAATGTAAAGAAAACGTATTAAAACGTACGAAAACAGAAAAATACGTAAGAAAAACAGACGAAAACATATAAAACGGATAAAAACGGATGAAATCGTATAAAAGCGGATGAAAACGTAAGAAAAATATATAAAAACGGACGAAAACGTAAAAAACGTATAAAACGAACGAAAATGGATAAAAACGTATAAAAACGGACGAAAACGGATAAAAAAACGAAGCTAAAGTCGAAAATTTTAAATTATAAACAGCCGTTACAATAAAGGATTGACGATGCAACATCGGTTAACCAACAAGGGCTAAAGTGTAAATTATAACGGAATAAACTTAACACCCGTTAACAAAAGGACCATTCATGTTATTCTTTTGCCTCGAGAGGGACCATTCGTGAAACTTCTAAGTTTGAGGGATGATAGGTGAAACTTTTGACAAACCACAGGGACCATTTATGTTATTTACTCATTATTATATGGAGTATTACTCGAGTACATACTATTACAGTACATGTCAGTTTAAACAAATCTTGCTAAATTTATTTCTGCCTACATATCTACAATTATCACAGAGATATTTCGTAATTACTTCTTCAGTACTTTGTAAAAAACATTCCTAAGAAGATTTGTCTTAATGTATTTATAAATGAGCTTAACAAAACAGAAAACCCGAAAATAAGATGTATCAAACCTGAGTTTTCCCTACCGAATGAAAGAATAAACTTCAGCAACTTTCTACCAAAGATTGGCATGCCCGAAGGGGGCAATGCACTATAGGCCGTCTCCTATAAGGCTAGTATAGACTCAAGACTAGCGACAACCTGAGCCATTGTTGGGCGTTGTTTTGGATGGCTATGCAAACATCGATTTGCAAGTTGTCCAAAGTTTCTTAAACATTTAGACGAGATTGTCCCTCTCATATTACAATCAACAATTTGTTTTAGTCTACCCGGCCATTTTGATAGAATCTTGGGCCCATGAGGCAAAACCCAATTGTTCCTCGTCAAGAGTACTATCCACTGCTCGTTTACCACACAAGACTTCAAATAGTACCACCCCGAATGCATATACATCAGACTTTCTAGTCAGCCTACCAGTTTGAAAGTAATTTGGATCTAGATATCCAAATGTACCTTTAACCAAAGTGTTTGTTGAGAAAATTGATACCGGATTGAAGCAAAACCGCAACTAAAATAAAAAAATATTAATAAAGATGACACACGGATTTTACGTGGAAAACCCAATAGGGTAAAAACCACGGGCAAAGAAAGATACGTTTCACTATAATGGAAATTAGGAGTTACACCTTTTCTATAATTACAAAGATTAGAGTAATCTTATGTAATTAGGAAATATTACACAAACTCTCTAATAAACTTATATACTCAGGAGACTTGTATACTTTAGTTGGAAAGAATGGGATGAACTACTGAACAACCACATGCCTCTATTTATAGTGGTGGTAAACCAACAAATAGAGAATGTGAAAACCTTTATCAATATACTGCTAAAGAAGTAGGCGCCAACAATATTATCAATCTTGACATTTACCTTCATCAACCGACCTCAATTGTAAGCTACCAACAATATTATATTCCAACTATCCAAAAAGTCCAACTTGGTAGGCTTCTTTTATTTCAACAATCTCCCACTTGAAGATTCGATTGAAGCTAAATCGATCTTCACACCATTATCCTTCCTTGCACTTTCATGTTGCTTACGTTTCTGCTAGGCCGCATGAGGATCGGCAGCATATAAACTTGTCACAGTTGATTGCTTTCGTCAGATAATCCGTCACGCTATCATCAGTATGAATTTTCTGCATATCCACAATTCCTTCTTCCACTTTCTCACGAACGAAGTGATACTGAACTCGTATATGCTTTGTCTTTGAATGAAATGATGGATTCCTTGCAAGATACAAGGCACTCTGGTTGTCACAAAACAAAGTAATTTTCTCTTGTGCGTGCCCGAGCTCTTCCAATAACATCTTCAACCATACTGCTTCTTTGCTGGCTTGAGCAGCTGCAACATATTCTGCTTCTGTAGTTGACATAGCGACAACTGACTGCAGTTTTGAAACCCAGCTTACTGTTCCGCCAGAAAGTGTAAACACATACCCGGTGGTTAATTTACTTCCGTCAAGATCACCTGCATAATCGGAATCAACATATCCCTTGACAGTTAAACCCGATTCCCCATAACATAATGCAACATCAGAGGTTCCTTTAAGATATCTAAAGATCCTCTTCACAGCTTCCCAATGCTCTCTACCAGGTTCCGCCATGTACCGACTCACTACTCCCACTGCATGTGCAATGTCTGGTCTTGTACAAATCATCGCGAACATTAAACTTCCCACTGTTGATGCATATGGTACTCGAGACATTTCCATCCTCTCCTTTTCACTGCTAGGACTCATCTTGGAGGATAACTTGACATTAGTAGGAAACGGGGTTGATATTGGCTTACAATCTTGCATATTGAACCTTTGCAAGATTTTCTTCACATAACTTTTCTGTGAAAGCCAAACTTTCCTACTAACTCTATCTCGGTGAATTTGCATCCCTAGAATCTTGTGTGCGGGTCCTAAGTCTTTCATCTCAAATTCCCTAGCGAGTTGTGGCTTCAGTTTACTGATACGATCTTTGTTGGGGCCTGCAACCAACATGTCGTCAACATATAACAGCAAGATGACAAAATCATTGTCTCCAAACCTCTTGTAATAAGCACAAGGGTCTGCGTGTAGTCTGTTATATCCAAGGCTAATTATGAAAGAATCAAATCTCTTGTACCAACACCGCGGCGCCTGCTTAAACCGTACAGAGATTTGTTTAACCTGCAAACCAAGTTCTCTTTTCCTTTTTGTTTAAAACCTTCTGGTTGGAGCATGTAAATTTCCTCATCAAGATTTCCATGAAGAAATGCAGTTTTCACATCTAGCTGCTCTAGATGTAAATCATACGTAGCACACATTGCCAGAACTACTCGAACAGTTGTCATTCGAACCACAGAGGAAAATATTTCATTGAAGTCGACTCCCTCTTTCTGAGCATATCCTTTGACTACCAATCTTGCACGATACTTCTCCACCTGGTCATCACCGCTCCTCTTGATCTTATACACCCATTTGTTTCCAATAGGTTTTCTACCTACTGGTAGTGGCATTAGTTCCCACGTTTTATTCTTATGAAGAGCTTCAATTTCTTCTTGCATTGCTTCCATCCAGAACGAAGCATCTGAATTATTCAATGCTTCTTGAAGAGTTGATGGCTCTCCTTCCTCTGTAAGAAGACAGTATGCAACATTGCCCTCCATAACATAATCTGAGTGCCACACCGGGCGTTTTCTTTCACGATTAAGAGTACGAGTCGTTGGAGCTTGAGACTCGGTCGTCTCATTCACCTCGCGCTATGGTAAGGCTTCAGAAGAATCATTCGACTGAAATTGCCTTTCCATCTGTATTGATGTAGTTTCTCTTGTAGTGCTATCACCTTCTTCAATCTCTTGACTTTTGTCTTCCTTAAAGACAACATCTCTGCTGACAACTACTTTGTGGGCAGTGGGGTCCCACAAGCGATACCCCTTTACTCCGCCAGCGTACCCCAAGAACAAACATTTTCTGGATTTCGGATCCAGCTTTGTAGTTTTTTGAGAATTGTACATCACGTACACAGGACTTCCAAATATATGAAGGTCTGAATAGTTGACTGCTTTCCCGTCCACATGCATCTCCATCGGTGTCTTCAAGTCAACTGCAGTTGAAGGTGACCGATTTACCACATAACATGCGGTATTGACTGCTTCCCCCCAGAACGATTTTTCCAAGCTTGCAGTTGCCAACATTGCTCTTGCTCTTTCTAACAAGGTTCTGTTCATCCGCTCTGCCACTCCATTCTGTTGAGGAGTATATGTCGTCGTGAACTGCCTTTTGATACCTTCTTTCCTGCAAAAAGTATCAAATTCATCACCTGTGTATTCGCCTCCATTATCTGTCCTCAAGCACTTGATCTTCTTTCCAGAATCAAGTTCCACCCGCGCTTTGTAAACCTTGAAAACTTTAAACACATCCGACTTCTTCTTGATGGGGTACACCCAACATCTCCTGGAATAATCATCAATGAAAGATACAAAATACCTTGCTCCTCCCAGGGACTGAACCGGTGCCTGCCACACATCAGAGTGAACCAATTCTAGAACAGAGACACTTCTAGAATTTGATGTCTTGAATTTTAGGCGATGCTGCTTGCTGATAACACAATGCTCACAGAAAGGTAAAGAAACCTTTGTGAGGCCAGGAATTAACTTCCTTTCAACAAGAATCTTCATTCCTTGTTCTGACATATGTCCAAGCTTCTGATGCCATGTTACTGCAACTCTATGACTTGAACTATGTGAAGCAACAGATGCTTCCGCCTCCTCCATTACCTCTCCTTTCAGTTGGTATAAGTTTGCAGCCACCTTTCACCTTTCATAAGTACAAGTGCGCCTTTTATAACTTTCATGATCTTGTTTTGAATTTCAACCTTACAACCAAGATCATCCAATTGTCCCAGAGACAATAGATTCTTTCTCAGGCCCTCCACGTGTCGCACATCCCGAATAGTACGAACTGTACCATCATGCACCTTCACCATGATATTTCCAATTCCAATGATCTTTAGTTCATGATCATTGCAACTGTACACAGATCCGCCTCCAGAGATAGGTTTATATTGATGAAACCATTCTCTTCTTGCGGTCATATGAAAAGTAGCTCCCGTATCGAACAGCCATATATCTGCAAATCTTTTCCTGCCTTCATTTGCAACCGCTGCTTCATAACACAGAGCGTTACCATCTTCTAAAGTGCTTGCGAAATTTCCCTGAGGATTAGAGGTATTTAAACCCCGACAATCTTTCCTAAAGTGACCCGACTTGCCACAATTGTAGCATTTAAAACTCTTCTTCTTTCCTGTTCTAGATTTACCACGATTGTGACTCCCACTGGAGCCAGGTTCCATTGACCTCCCTCTCGTCACCACCAAAGCCTCCACCTGTCTTGAACTGGTCTGTCTGTCCTCCCTATTGTTACGCCTGTTTTCTTCTTCCAGAATAGCGGCTGCAACATCATCGAAGACTAGATAGTCAGAAAGAACATTACTGGTTAAGTTGATTATGAGTTGGTCATATAAGTCAGGTAAACTTTGAAGTAGAATTTCAGCACGTTCTTGTGGCTCTATTTTACAACTCAAAGATGTGAGTTGAGAAAATAAAGTATTCAGGTTATTAACGTGCCCAGTCACTGAAGTAGATTCCGTCATGCGCAGAGCATAAAGTTTCCTTTTAAGGAAAATTTTGTTGTGGAGCGATCTTGCCTCGTACAGTCGAGCAAGATGATCCCAAATCTCCTTTGCAGTCTTCTTCTCCTCTATGCTTGACAAAACTCCATCTGCTAATCCCATATGAAGATTTGCAATAGCATTTCCGTCCATCTCGTCCCATTTACTGTCATCCGTGACCTCAGCTGGCCTTTCGTCAATGGCCGCTAAACATTTATCCTTTCGAAGGATAGCCTTCATCTTTAATTTCCACAATGAGAAATTAGTCCCATTGAATTTTTCGATTTCAAATTTCGCCGCCATTGCTACAATCACAATCAACTTTTCGACAAAACTATTATTCGTTAATAATAGTAACGAACACCTTTTGAGTGAGTATAATTTTATTTATCTTTTGATGTGGAGGGTCCACTAATTAGTGGCAACCACAGAGCATATGATAAATAATTATACACACACCTAACCTTAGCTCTTGATACCACTTGTTGAGAAAAGCGATACCGGATTGAAGCAAAACCGCAAATAAAATAAGAAAATACTAATAAAGATGATACACGGATTTTACGTGGAAAACCCAATAGGGTAAAAACCACGGGCAAGGAAAGATACGTTTCACTATAATGGAAATTAGGAGTTACACCTTTTCTCTTATTACAAAGATTAGAGTAATCTTATGTAATTAGGAAATATTACACAAACTCTCTAATAAACTTATATACTCAGGAGACTTGTACACTTTAGTTGGAAAGAATGGGATGAACTACTGAACAACCACATGCCTCTATTTATAGTTGTGGTAAACCAACAAATAGAGAATGTGAAAACCTTTATCAATATACGGCTAAAGAAGTAGGTGCCAACAATATTATCAATCTTGACATTTACCTTCATCAACCGACCTCAATTGTAGGCTACCGACAATATTATATTCCAACTATCCAAAAAGTCCAACTTGGTAGGCTTATTTTATTTCAACAGTGTTGACATAAGTAGACGGCTGATTCCTTGGGCTTACCTTGGACAACCCAAAGTCCGAAATCTTAGCTTCCCAACTATTGTGTAACAAAATATTAGAGCTCTTGAAATCCCGATGTATAACTCCATGCTCAATACCGGTGCCAGTGTGAAGATAATCTAAGCCACGGGCAGCCCTATGTATATTTTGAGTATTTTCACCCAAGTTATACAACTTAGACGTGTGTGAAGATGATCTTCAAGGGTTCCATGAGGCATATACTCATAAACGAGGATCATCTCTTGGCCATCGTTGCATTAACTAGGTTAAAAGCCTAATTATGAACTTAGGCTGGTTTATGTTTTGAGAAGAGAGATAGAAAGGTTTGACGGGTGTCACAGATGCAGCGACTCATGACAGTAGACTAGGTATCAGAATCAGACCCGATCTATTAATAACAATATTGAATGATGAAACCCGTCGGTGGCTAGTAAAAGGACCCAAATCCCACAACCTGAATTGGGTTCGTCTATCGAGCCTAAGCCCTAAACCTAATAGAGCCTAAACCCACAATTAGGCTTGGGCCTTAAACTAAATATCTAATACATGTAGAACACTAAATTCCCCGCAAGCTAAACTTTAATAATAATCCAATATCTGTTAGTGTGTAACTCCCAGAACATGGTTAGATAATCAATGTCAGCAGAAACTAATAACTGTTCAGCAGAAACAAATACCACTAGGTGGTTACCGGATATCACTTGGAATCGTGTGATCACTTTCCAAAGTAAACTATTCGACCCTAATGCCTGGTTACACGAATATCTACTTGGGATAAGACCAAATGTAGTTATGGAATTAGGCACAATTCTATAACCCTTGCGCTTATAAGTGTTAATCGTTTTCTGTGTGTCAATCATGCATAATCAGATCTCCTATTTATAGGAAAATACTCTTAGCTAGTCAAAAGGAATTATGAGTATTAATCGGCCCATTAATCGCCTCATAATTATCCCCATTATAGCCGTTAGTGGTTACATGACCAATTAAACGTGGTCATTATGCAGTTGTAACTGCCACTTGAATAGGTCAAAGCCCGTTACAAGCAGTACTTTCATCAGTACCTTCATAGCACCAGCAGTGGAAACACTGCTTCAGTGGAAACACCACTATTTCAGTGGAAACCACAATCAGTACTTTCCACAAGCACTACCAATATAAACCACTATTAGAGTCAGGGTGTTCATGGACCTTATGGGTGTACACTCCGTACCTCCTAACCCATTACAAGGTGTGAACTAATCCCACAAGTGCACTAAATTTTCCAACAATCCTCCCCAAATTTAGTTCACTTCCTTTGCTTGAAAAAAAACATTAATCAAAACATGTGCATAAACGAAAATGTCACGAGGATTGAATTTTCATCTTAGTAAATTACACGTTCAAATATTCGAGAATCAGGGTGTTCTAAGAATTGAACCCTTCAACCCATTTGAATACCTGAAGATAAAATACACACAAGTTTTCAAACACTTATCAGCTCCTGACACTATACAAGCCATGTGTCCATATCCAAATTCATAAATGTTGTAAAAGCTAAAAGTCCAAAAGCTTCCTAGCATTCAGTGACTAAGTTGGACTTAAACCGATCCCTTTAGCAGACTTTATAACCAAGTCTCTAGCCAAACCCTTCGTCAAGTGATCAGCTAAGTTCTGTTGAGATCTAACAAACTCTATAGATACCACCCCATTCATGATAAGCTCACGAATCATGCTATGTCTGACACCTAAGTGTCTAGACTTACCATTCTACATTTGGCTATAAGCCTTAGCCAATGTAGTTGCACTATCACAACGGATAGAAATAGGTGCTATAGGTTTAGGCCACAATGGAATCTCAAGAAGCAAGTTTTTCAACCATTCAGCTTCTTTACCAGCAGCTGCCAAAGCCACAAATTCAGATTCCATTGTTGAACTGGTGATGCAAGTTTGCTTCTTGGATGCCCAAGAAATTTCACCTCCACCAAGTAGGAATACCCAGCCACTGGTAGACGAAATGTCTTCAGTGTTACTGATCCAACTTGCATCAGTGTATCCTTCCAACACTGATGGGTAACCAGTATATGAGAGACTATAATCCATAGTTCTCTTCAAATACTTCAGTACCCTTTGAATTGCTTGCCAGTGATCAACACTAGGATTACTAGTATACCTGCTCAATTTTCTCACTACAAAACCAATATCAGGTCTTGTACAAGTCATGGCATACATCAGGCAGCCAATTACCCTAGAATACTCAAGTTGAGATACAACTTTGCCATTATTAGGCATCAACTTCTCACAAGTATCCATAGGTGTACTCACAGGATTACAATCAAAGTAATTGAATTTCTTCAACACCTTCTCAATGTAATGAGACTGAGAGATAGAAATTCTGTTACTTTCATGTTTAATCCTTATACCAAGGATAACATCAGCCTCCCCCATGTCCTTCATGGAGAACCTTGATGACAAAAATTCCTTTGTCAAGTCAACCTGATTTTGGTCAGTGCCAAAGATCAACATGTCATCAACATATAGACAAATGATGACTCCTTTACCAGATTCATCAAATTTGCTATATACACATTTGTCAGTTTGGTTAAGAACATAACCACTAGACAAAACCACTTCATCAAATTTTTGATGCCATTGCTTAGGTGCCTGCTTAAGTCCATAAAGAGACTTAATCGGTTTACACACCTTGTTTTCATTGCCAGGCATGATGAAGCCCTGAGGTTGGTTCATATAAACCTCCTCATCCAATTCACCATTCAAGAAAGCTGTCTTCACATCCATCTGATGAATAATCAGATTGTGAATAGATGCCATAGCAATCAGCATTCTTATGGTACTGATACGAGCCACAGGGGCATAAGTATCAAAATAGTCTATCCATGACTTTTGTTTAAAGCCCTGAATGACTAGTCTAGCCTTGAACTTTTCAATAGTTCCATCTACCTTCATTTTCCTTTTGAAAATCCATTTGCAACCCAAAGGTTTGCAACCTGGTGGTAGATCAACCAACACCCAAGTGTTGTTGCCCATGATGGAATCCATCTCATCATTGATTGCTTCTTTCCAAAAGGCAATATCCTGGGACTTCATTGCTTCTTCAAATGTCTTCGGATCATCCTCAACAATGAAGCAATAGGAGTATTGGTCTGAGACCTCATCCCTTGTTCCTTCAACTAAGTATAGTTGAAACTCAGGTCCAAATGACTTTGGAGTCCTAATCCTTTTGCTCTTTCTAAGCATAGGTTCAGGTTGTTGAACCACAACCTCATCAGGGACCTCTGATGGCACTTCATCAGGGACCTCTGATACATCAGTGTTATGAGTTCCATTAGGAATCTTCATACTCGGTCTAGGGACTGATGAGAATTTATTCTCATCAAAGTTTGCATCCCTTGATTCAATTATGGAGTTAACTAAAACATATTCATTAGGTTCAATAACATAGAACCTAAAAGCCTTGGAATGCTCAGCATATCCAACAAAGATGCAATCAATGCCTCTTTCACCCAAAGTTTTCAACTTTGGATCATGGAGTCTTACAACAGCCCTACAACCCCAAACCTTGAGATAGTTCAGGTTGGGTTTCCTTTTAGTCTAGAGTTCATAAGGGGTAACCTTGTTCCTTTTGTTGGGAACCCTATTTAATAAATAGCAAGCTGTTAACATAGGTTCACCCCAAAACCCTTGACTCAGTCCTGAATAGGACAACATGGAATTAACCATCTCCTTCAGCACCCTGTTTTTCCTTTCAGAAATACCATTTTGTTGAGGAGTATAAGGGGCAGTCGCAGTCGTTTCATGGATTATACCAACAGACTGAAAATACAGAGTATCAATGTACTCACCTCCCCTATCAGTCCTTAATCTCTTGATCAAAGACCCAAGTTGTAATTCAACTTCAGTTTTAAACACCTTGAATTTATCTAAAGCTTCATCCTTAGTATGTAAAAGATAGACATAACAAAACCTAGAAGCATCATCAATAAATGTCACAAAGTACTTCTTATTACCCAAAGAAGGAGTGGCATGCAAATCACACAGGTCACTGTGTATTAGCTCCAAGAGCTTAGTCTCACGATTAACACCCTGAAAAGGTTTCTTAGTTATCTTGGTCAACATGCAAGTTTTACACTTTTCAGTGTCCAGGTCAAATGCTGGGATTAACCCATCCTTAGACATATCTTGCATTCTCTTATAATGGACATGGCCAAGTCTAGCATGCCAAAGGGTAGAGTCAGTCTGGTCAATGGTGGTCACAAAGGCTGAATTTAAACTATCAGTGGCAATAAATACACTATCAGTGGAAATATTAAGTCTGGACATTTGATTACATAAATAACCAAAACCAATAAAAACACCACATTTAGACAAGACAAATTTATTAGATTCAATAACTTGTTTATATCCATGATTATTCAAAACACTACTTGAAACCAAGTTTTTCCTTATATCAGGAACATGAATAACATTAAACAAAGTTACAATCTTTCCAGAACTAAACTTAAGATCTACACAACCATGACCATGCACCAAGGCTATTGACTCATTTCCCATGTGAAGAATAGAACCATCATTCAGTGACTCATAAGTCTTGAACCAGCTTCTATCTTTGCACACATGAACTGTTGAACCATAGTCAACCCACCACGCAACATCATCATCCTGCACATAATGAGATTCAGATACATATGTAACATAATAAATCTGAAAAGACTTATTAACCATATTCTGACCTTTCAGTGAGTTGGAAGAACCACCACTCCCTGAACCATTAGTGCCTGATCCATTGGCTTTACCACCAACTTTAACACCCTTGCAGTCCCTTTTAATGTGACATGTTTTGCCACATTTCCAACAAGTAGGTGTTGCCTTCTTGTGTGGATCTGCCCTTGTGTTATCATGATATTTGCGTTTGCCTTTGTTGTCATTGTACCTGGTGGAGTTGTTATGCTCCACCATATTGACAACAGATGCACCAGCAGCATTGCTACTCTTTGGCTTGTCATTAGCCTACACCTTGAGAGATTCCTCAGTGCGCAGATGACTGCCCAACTCAACCAGAGTTAATTCCTCTTTCTTATGTTTCAAGGTATGCTTGAAATCTTTCCATGAAGGAGGGAGTTTGTCAATGTCACAAGAGACTGAAATAGACTCATCCATGTGCATATTATGTTGTGTAAACCTTCCAAGTATTCCAAGAAGTTCATTGTATTGTTTCATTTTGTAATTTGTGAAATTACTAACAAGAAACTTCTTACTTGATGCATCCTCAGCCATATATTTGGCATATTTGGCATCCAAGGAGTCCCACAGTTCTTTGGAAGATTCAATGTTCTGATAGATGTCAAATAGAGAATCAGACATACCATTGAGAATAAGACCTCTGCATATGTAGTCATCATTCTCCCATTTGCTCATCCTCCTAATCTGCTCCATAGTAGCATCATCCCCATCATCAGGAATAGGTGTAGTCAAAACATAGACCACACTCATGCTTGACAACAACAAATGCATCTTCTTCTGCCACCTCCTAAAGTCCACCCCTTCAAACTTATCAAGCTTGGCAAAGTTTGAAGCCATGTGTTTCATTGCATCAGTTGCCATTGATTATCACAAAATAGTTTACTTTGATTGTTAGTGTGTAACTCCCAGAACATGGTTAGATAATCAATGTCAGCAGAAACTAATAACTATTGAGCAGAAACAAATACCACTAGGTGGTTACCGGATATCACTTGGAATCGTGTGATTACTTTCCAAAGTAAACTATTCGGCCCTAATGCCTGGGTTACACGAATATCTACTTGGGATAAGACCAAATGTAGTTATGGAATTAGGCACAATTCTATAACCCTTGCGCTTATAAGTGTTAATTGTTTTCTGTGTGTCAAGCATGCATAATCAGATCTCCTATTTATACGAAAATACTCTTAGCTAGTCAAATGGAATTATGAGTATTAATCGGCCCATTAATCGCCTCATAATTATCCCCATTATAGCCGTTAGTGGTTACATGACCAATTAAACGTGGTCATTATGCAGTTGTAACTGCCACTTGAATAGGTCAAAGTCCGTTACAAGCAGTACTTTCATCAGTATCTTTATAGCACCAGCAGTGGAAACACCACTGTTTCAGTGGAAACCACAATCAGTACTTTCCACAAGCACTACCAATACAAACCACTATTAGAGTCAGGGTGTTCATGGACCTTATGGGTGTACACTCCGTACCTCCTAACCCATTACAAGGTGTGAACTAATCCCACAAATGCACAAAATTTTCCAACAATATCTATATATTATGTATAATTAACACCCTAACATGCCCAAGGCTCACAACTGGGCTTGGGCCGTATATCGTCTAATACTCTCCCGTTTTCGAACGGCGAAATCGCGAAAGCTCGAATTGAAAAATAAACATAATTATTAAAAAGTAAAACTAGAGATAAAAACGAATCTAAAGATAATTATTTTGATAAAGAATCAAGACTTTGATATGTACCCAATCGCGTAATCCAAAAAATAGTGATTTTTTTTATTATTTTTTTACGACTGTTTGGACTTATAACAACGCGTGATGAAGCATCCAACTAGTGAAGGCAGCGATTCTGCCATGATTTCCTTCATAATTTAATCACGAATCCACGGTCGCTAATGGCATAAGTTAACTCTAAGAGGTTTGAGAGTTAAAGCAAAACAGTGAGCGATTAATGTCATTTGAATATAGCTTCTTGTTCCGGAGTGTGATGGCGTATCGTTGTGGCTACAGTTGCGATTGTGATATGCTTTTCTTTGTAATTTAATTACGAAGCGACCGCTAACCTCTTGTAAAATGTCAATTAACTTTTTGCGCTTTGAGAGTCATGGCTGAAATAGTGGCTCGAGAGTCATGATGAAAGGAAATGCAATAATAAGCTACAATGAAACCTATATAAGCTAGATTATCAACTATATAACCTATAACTAAGATTGTGCAAACTAAATCTATCCTAAATCTAACTGCTATGCCATTTTAATTGAATTTTGACTTTTTACTGAATTGAACCTTAATTTTATGACTTATCTAACCTTAATGTACCTATATGAAACTATTAGAACAACAAATTACTACTGCAACAAGCTTGAACACTAAAATCAACTATAAACCAAACACCCCTTAATATGCATTATTTTTGAGTTTTTTAGGATTTTAAGTGAATCTAACCAAACTACTGATGCAATAAACTTAATTAATCTATATGAGATCTAGTGATGCTAAAATGACTGACTATATAGTACTAGAATAAGCAGATTAAAAAGCAACAGGTAACACTAGAGTTTTATGGATTTATAGTTTTTAAAAGCAGCAAAATGAGAACAAATGACTACAAATACTAAGATTAAGCAATAAAATGATAAGTAATAACTAAATGAACATTCACAAACACAAATAAGCACAGACTCAATGCAGATAACAAATAGGCAGTAGAGATAAAAAGCTAAATATTAAAATGAGACTTACAAACTCCCCTTGCTCAAAACAGGGGTGATTCAATACCAAAATGAGCTCAGAAATAAGATCTAAAGTCCTAGGGGCCTTCAAGGTCTTCAAAATAAGCTCAAGTGCTTATCAAATAAGGTGGTTGACTTTTGTTGACTTTGATGAGAACTTTTGAGATTAAAACAGATTTAGTACCTTCTAAGCTCTCGAATAGCTACCGGAAGCTAGTATGAACTTATGTAAACTAGAAATAAGCTTATTGAAGCTTGATTTAACTACTTAACCATAATTTTGTACTTTTTATATATTATTTATTTATTTATTTTTTATTTTTTTTTAGTTTTATTTTTTTTAGAAGTAAAACAGAAACAACAAAGTTAAACTTATAAAAGGTTTTAAAACAGCTTATAAGAGCTTATACAAACAGTAATAAGAGCTTATCAAACATAACCAAACATCATTAAGGAACATTAAGGTAAATTGAACACGAATTTAAAATGAAACGAGAATTTTATTAAAATTAAGATGATTACAATATTCGAAACAAAAATTAAAGATTACAAAGTACTTTTGAAAGCTTAAATTGAACTATGAAAATAAATTGACAGAGTAACGGTACTAAAAACTACACACCCTATCTGATATGAGAAGGGGTCTTTGTATAGGCAAGCTCTAGGGTTTCAGGAGGTGAGGAAGCTTCAGGAACTTCTTCTTTCAACCATTGATCAAAACTCTAACATGTGCTCTTCAATTTGGACCCTTGGATCTCGTGTCCACATCACCTCAGCCAATCAACGCACTTAGGATCGCCAGGGTGGCATCTGACATGATAGGGGTGTGTCAGGAGCTTCTAGAACTTTTTAAGCAAGGGTAATTGGGTTTGATTTCAGGGTAAAAGGTGAAAAGGGAGTGTCAACAGTAAATGGAGATTTTAGGAGGGAAGGGGATATTCAGGGTATTTTTTTATTTCTTTGACCAGTTGACTAAGGGTTGACCGGGTGTAAAAGGCTTTGACCGGGTAGTAATATCAAAGGGGAACGGGTCAAATTGATAAGGTGGGCTTGGGCTAGGTGGGTAAAGGGGTAATAATAGTTGGATTTGGTATTTTGGTTGTGGTATGCTTTGTATCCGGATGGTAAATGAAAATTTAATATAGGGACCAATTTAGTAATTTTTGATATTTCAAGGACCATTGGTGTATTTTTGGAAAGGTAAGGGTATAAAGTGAATCCTTGGATAATTGAGGGGTTAAAGGGTATAGAAGGGTAAAATAGAAAAGTGAAGGGTAATTTGTGACAATTTGTGAAAGTTGAGGGGTTGAAAGTGATAATTTGGTAATTTTGAGGGTGAAATGTGAAAATGTGATATAATGACGGGTTTAAGATGAAATCTCCCAATCTTTACCCAGAACTCCGTAAAATGTCACTTTTAAGCATCAAAGTCCCATAAAATAGCATCCCGGCATCGGCTTTTGCACTCTTCTCTCTCTCGTGCTCGGTTTTCGTCAGTTTTGGCTCTCTTTTTTCTGTTTTGTCATATCCGTACCTGCACATGCATAAACTCAAGAAACCAACAGATATTAGCAATAAACGGCTCTTTTCTGGTAATTTTGGATCCATTTTGGTAAAGAAATGGTATGTGTTTTAGCACATATCAGAGTCATCCAAGAAATTGTATTTGGGTGCTGATGTTGGTTTAGGAGTGCCATATGGAAAAACAGTTTCATCAAAGGTTACATGGAGAGAAATGATTATTTTATTGGTGTTTAAGTCAAGGCAACGATACCCACGATGATTTGAAGCTTGTCCCAAGTAGATGGAGGGTGTGGCGCGTGGTTCAAGTTTGTGATTAGGATATAAGTGGGGGTAACATAAGCAGCCAAATGTGCGTATAAGGCTATAATCTGGGTTTTGGCCAAATAATCGGGTATACGGGATTTCATTGGCAATAGTTGTGGAAGGTAAAAAGTTGACTAAATGGACAGCCATGTTTAAAGCTTCAACCCAAAATGTTGGTGGAAGGTTGGCCTGGAAAAGTAGGGTTCGAATGAGGTTGTTGATGGTGCGAATCATCCGTTTTGACTTCCCATTTTGTCGAGATATCTTGGGGCATGAGAAACGAAACTGAATGCCATTGTCGGCAAAAAGTTTATGTAGGGTGCCGTTATCAAATTCACCGCCGTGGTCACACTGAAACGATTTTATTCCACACTTAAATTGAGTGTGAACGTATTTGCGAAATAGAACAAATTTTGATAATACATCAGATTTGTTTATCAACGGGTAGACCCAAACAAAATGAGAATAGTGATCCAAAAACAAAACATAGTATTTAAAACCCGAGAGGCTTGAAATTGGTGAAGTCCATACATCAGAATGAATAACATCAAAACATGCATTAACAATAGTATCAGAACTGACAAATGGAATTCGAACGTGTTTGCCAAGCTGGCAAGCATGACAAAGCACATGTGGTTTTTCCTTATTGCAAGATATTAAATTATTTGAGACGAGACGGCGTAGCACTTCGCTCCCTGGATGGCCAAGGCGCTGATGCCACGTATGTTGACTTACTAGTAGAGCTTGGGGAATAGGACACGGGGCCGTAACAGGGTAAAGGTCGCCCGTGCTGTCACATCGGAGAAGCACCCGACGTGTCATGAAATCCTTGGCGGAAAAACCAAAAGGATCAAATTCAACAGTGCAATTATTGTCACAGACAAATTGACGGACAGATATAAGGTTTTTGACAATATGAGGGGTAATAAGGACGTTATTTAAGTAAAGAGGTCGAGAAGGAGTAGGCAATATGCTACGACCTGTATTGGTGACCGGAATGTTATGCCCATCACCAACCGATACAGATGGATACATGCAAGTATTAAAAATGTTGCTAAGACTATTAACAGATGCATTCAGATGTGAGCTCGTACCTGTGTCCATATTCCAGTTACCTGCGGTAGGATCCTGAAGTGTCACCGCATTAAAAGCACTGGGTAAAATTGTTTCTTGAACCGGTGGTTGACCCGAACCACCCATAAGATCCGACTGTTGACCAGGCTGTGGAGCATGAATAACCGGTTGACCAAAAGTTGAACCCTGTTGTTGACCAGCAACATCCACTAGACCTGCCAAATGCTGCTGTGAACCTGCTAACCCGCCAATCCAATTGAACCCCCATAGTATAATGACCCAACGGAAAAGAACTACCTACGTGGCCTGTTGAATTTGGTGGAAGAGAATATTGGGAATAAAAAGGTGTGTGGGCCTGATGTGGTATTGAGAAGGGGTGAGTGGTATTATGAAGGAATAGGTTTTGCATGGTTCAAATGGTGGTACTATACGTATAGGGTTTGAGAGGCAGAAAAAAAAATAAAAAAAAAAAAAAATTGGCAAACTTGTGACCTCCAAAGCACAAGTAACTTGGTAATTAATCTGTGTGGATTTGTGACTTAAACACAAATCACCAACACATAAACAATTGATGACTGAAAAACACAAGCAAGTTAAGAAGTGTGATTAGGGTATGTGAAGATGGATGTACATGCAAGGAGCGGGGTGAGTGTTTTAGGAAAGGATTGAGGTGATTAAAGGCCTGATACCATGTCAATAGTATAAATGATTCTGTGTTTCATTGATTTGCATGATTTACATCACTGGTATAAATAAGTACAAGAGGAATAGTCTAGAATCTGGGCTCAAGCCCGATACACAACTATACGGGATAACAAATCCAAGCGAAAAGGGGAAGCCCGTATCACCTAGCCAATTACCTCCATCAATAAAATTGCCAGCAGTAAAACCTTGAGCTTCTGTTACATTCGTAATCACCCTATATCCAGGCCACGTCACTCTATTCGACGTATCAGCCCCGTCCCCTGTGTTCTGATACTCTCCATAGTACAAAGTAGCAAGTGCAAAATTCCCATCCCAAGGAAACCATCCAGCCGGGTTAATCACATCACTTATAGTCGATTGCATTATAACCGTTCTAGAAAAATTCCTCCAAGGTCTCCCTAGGTATGTTGGAAAGCTAGCTTGCACTGGTAAAAGATCTGCCGCGGCACCTATTCTAGATTTTTGTATCACAAGTCCTGTATTTTGGTTAGGGTCACTTCTTCCTTGAGCCGTGACCATGTTTCTTTGGTTTGGATTAGGTCTACGAGCATGGATGTCACAGTCTTGTATAACTGCTGCAGCATTGCCAAATATGAAGTCAACTGTGCCGGCTATGAAGCAGTTGACGTAGAACTGACGATTGGAGTGGACATATAAAGTGTCTTCGTATGCTATCATGCCACATCTGTAAAAAGCAGATAAATCTGACCCGACCCGTATTGCCACAGCTTGTTGATTTGATGGACCGGCTGAGTTTTGAAACGTTATGTCGCGTGCTAGGAATCCAGAACCCACAGCCGCTGCAAACAACACTTAGAAAATAAGGAATCCATATATATATATATATATATATATATATATATATATATATATATATATATATATATATATATATATATATATATATATATATATATATTATTTTTTTTGTTTTTTATCCTATAGTACATCATACAACTGTATTAGGGTATACACGTACATACTCTGAACTGTTTCTAGAAACGAATTACATATATGATGAGGTCTGCCGACAATATATAAAAAACATATGCCTAGAAATATTGATGGCCCCAAAACAACGATGTTTCACCAATCCTAGTAGCAACATTACTACTCCATCCGTCTCTAAATAAGTGTCCACTTTTGACTTTTGAAATCTTTCTTTTTCAACTTTGACCATTAATATTTGTGTTTGTCTTATATAATATTTAATACAAAATATATGAATGAATTTGGTTTTTAAATGTGTTTTAAGTTAATATAACTTTCATCGAATATAATATAACACAAACACAAGTATTTAAAGTCAAAGTTGAGAAAGCAAGACTTCAAAAGTCAAACGTGGACATTTATTTAGGGACGGAGGGAGTAAAATAGCCCATAATGAAAGGTACACTTTGCTGGGACATAAATGCAGAATAAACTAGACAATATTTTTTAGATGAAGCAGTCAAGCCTCTATAGAAAATGGAATCTTTTTTTATGTTACTTATCAAAAGGGTCCAAAAAACAATTGAGGTTCGTTACAACATATATACAAAAATATAAAAATTGTAAAAATGATTTTAGGAAGATAAAACAGAGGAAAAAAAACGTGCACATATGTACGACTGGAAGTGAAAAACATATGTACTACTGACCGACAGTCGCAGAGTTGAAAGTGGTGACACCACCACCGACACTCCGGTTGGCTGTGATTACTGTTGATATTCTTCCGGCACCGATAAACATTAAGTTCTGTTTGTTACTTGGAATATTAACGTTTTCTCGGTACACCCCTGCCGCTATACTAATCACAAATCTGCAGTCACGAATTTATACAAACAAATGAGAAAAATACAAAAATAAGCCAAAAATTTTTTTTGAAGTCCTCTTGTGGTCAAGTTTTAACCCAATTTCCAAAATGGTCATGCGCAATCACTCGACTCCGCAGCTCCACCCAAAATTCGCCACGTGTCCAAATGAAAGTACACTTTTTGTACTTTCATTTGGACGCGTGGCGAATTTTGGGTGAAGCTGCGGAGTCGAGTGGTTGCGCAGTGGTAAATTTTGGGTGGAGCTGCGGAGTCGAGTGGTTGCGCATGACCATTTTGGATATTGAGTTAAAAAGTGACCACAAAAGGGACTTCAAAAAAAATTTTAGCTTATTTTTGTACTTTTCTCAAAACAAATTTCTAAGCTGTCATAAAAGTTATAATGTACTTCTTAAGCAAATGCAATGTAATTAAATCAGACACTGTGCTCCTGTGCATACCTGGTTGTGCTTCTATTAGGAGCAGCCGCAACGGCAGCAGAGACTGTAGTAAAGTCTCCGCTGCCATCGGCTGCTACAACTACGTTAGGTGTTACAGTTCCTGACTGTAACAACTTTCGGTCTCTCTTAGACAACCACTCGGGCCACTTTTCATCCACTAACTTTCGTCCCTTTATCTGGACTTCGTTGGCCATATCTGTATCGGTCATGTTCTTGATCATGGCCAACGAATTACTACACATCTTCCCGCCATTGATTTCACCATCAATAAGCGATTCACGCACTTTCCTGTCGCGTTTACTATGGGAGAATCCGTCTATGCATGTTTCTTGATTCGTCAAACTGGTACTCATTAGAGTGATTATGTCGTCTACATGTTTGCGAAGGCGTTTTTTTGTAGGACACGTCTCTAGAAACTCAACGACTTTGTTGAGTTTCTCGATAGTGCCTTCAACTAGCTCTAGGCAATCTTGGAGCGCGATTTTCTCGCGTTTACTGAGACCAGTTCTCGTGGTAAGTATCTTGATCCCGACGTGGTTTCTTTGGATTACTTCTTTGGTTTTATTGATAGCTAGTTCGATGACATCTTTAGATGTTTTCACCTTTTTGGTGATTTCCGGGTTGTTGGAAAGCGTGGAGTAGCATAAATCGGGGTGGAGGGTGATGCTACATGATGATTTTATGATCGCGTGAGAGGTGGATGCTTTAATGTTGTCAGAGCTATTGTCGGAATTGGTGTTGGAGGTTTTGGAGTTCACTCCAACTGCAATGCCGACAATAGCTGTGATAAGTAGGATAGAAGCGAAAATTGTGAGGATCTTTCGCTTCTTGACAGAATCATGAGTTCCGGCAAAGATATCCTTGATCATTTGAGTGTTGAGGAAATGAAGTGGCTAAGAGTGAACAGAAGTGTGGGAATAGTACTAAACTACTTATCTTTGGTTTTTCATTTCTTTATCTAGGTCCTACTATAATTGGAAATATTGAAAAGTGTCATTCTTGCAAAATCGACTTTTTGGACTGTTTGTAGCGTGTAGGAAATCCAATTTTGCTTGCTTTGTGAAGATATGTAAACGCCATTCAATAAGATATTTTAACTAACTTCTTATCAAAAGCTTAAAATTATTTTAATAGGACAAGCTCATGAAAATGACTTGATGAAATCAAACTACGTACTACTGTATTAAGCACAGTAGGAGCGTTTGTTTGGCTGAGATGTGAGACTCACGACCCACATCATTGTTGTTATTTGTTTCTTGTCATAATATAATTTACCAGTGGTATTGAATCTCTTTAACAAAAAAAAACTACGTAGTTCTAGAATATGGAATTAATTAATATAATTACACATATTTTTCTTACAACATACCTACCCGCAATACTTGATAAACTCCGAGAACAAGTACACATTTTTCTCATTCAAAATAAACTTGCAATACATAACTTCATAACTGTTATTCAAAACAACTTATTTCGCTCACAATTCAACCGTAATCACAACTCAAGAGAGAAAGGGAACCCGGTTGCTCGTAACCAGCTTCCACCAGCGATAAAATTTCCGGGGGTAAAAGTTTGAGCCGTCGTGGTACTAATGATCCCCTGATACCCTTGCCATGTCACTCTATTAGCGGTACTTGCCCCTGCCCCCGTGTTTTGATACTCGGCATAATACAATGTATTAAGTGCAAACTCCCCACTCCAAGGAAACCATCCAGCCGGATTAATCACATCGCTTATTGTCGATTGCATCACAATCGTTCTAGAGTATTCTCTCCACGGCCTACCTAAGTAAGTTGGAAAACTTGCTTGAGCTGGCCTAAGATCCGAGGTGGTACCTATTCTACATTTTTGTATCACAATTCCTGTATTTTGATTTGGGTCACTTCGGCCTTGAGCCGTGACCATATTTCTTTGGCTTGGGTTAGGTCTGTTGGGATTTTAGATCTAGTTAACCAGTAACCTCTACAAGTACGCAGCGGATATTGGATCTAGTTAATACAATTATGTTAACACGTAATTAATAAACACATAATTAATACAATATTAATTAATTAAAAGGGAATAAGAAAAGCTAACCTTGCTTGGCAATTGATCTCTAGTAACGGAACAAGAAACCTTACGAAACCTTAAGTATCTAAAATAGATACCTCGAAGAATATCACACATAAATCCGATTCACGTATACGTTCGATTTACGCTAGTCGAGAACGTAATAAATAAACCAAGTCAATACTTGACCACTTGAATTATACAATTAGAAAAGTCCAAGAACTTGCTTGCCTTCATCCCAAGAACAAAAGAAACCAGTAAACACCTTTTGTAACTTCACCCGTATCGGATATAAAGATCCGGTAACCAACCTCCTTCTGTCTGAGATAAAATACCACGACAGAACCAGGAAACTTTGTTGCTGCTGATGTCGACTTGGAGAAGCAGAAACAAAACAAAACCGATTACTAAACACTTGAATCAAACACAAGTTTAGGATTCAACCAAAACTTAGAACCCTTAATCGACTTGAAGGTGTAGTCGACCAAGAGCAGGAGCAGGTAAAACTTATTCGGTTTTAGGGATGTTATCAGGATGTTCTACGTGAGAATGGAAGAGGGAGGTATTTATTCTTGCTGTCACTTTTACTTAGAATGATTAGAGTTTATGGTGTTTTAGTTGGAAAGTAATATGAGTGATGTGTGGGTTGGAAGAATAATGTGAGTATGATATGCATAACAGTTGACGGGTCAAGTTACATTCATATTCGGGTAACGTTTATTCAAGTATTAGTTACGTTTCAACACGTATACTCGTGTTTATTGTGTGTGCCCCCATCGGCTCACACACATCTAGTTGCTTTGTCGTGTTTTAGAACTCCCACAAACCAACAAGGTCTACGCGCATGAATATCACAATCTTGGAACACGACTGCAGCGTTACCAAAGACACTACAAAAAATGGTGTAATTATACACACAAATTGAGACATATTTACACGGTTATAAAGGTGTTAAAATTTAAAGTACACGCTAAGTTATGCGTGGCAATATTGGGCGTCACAAAATTCTGCACATGGTTGAGCGTGGACAAACTAAAGTAATTGTCACAATTGAAAGCGTGCAAAATTTGATTAAAAGTCCACGCTTTTTAAAGTGAAAAAGTTTTATTAGTCCCACCCTACAAACCGTGAAAAAATCTTTGAAAAGTAAACAAGTCACAAAATTTGTACACGCTTTTAGGTGTGGTAAATCTATATTTTAATCATTTTTAATCATAACCCTGTACTTTTGATACTTTTACAATTCTTACCCTGTATTATAAATAAATACACAAATTTTGCAGCATACTTCTTAATTTTGCAGCATAGACAGATACTTAATTTTGCAGTATAACATTTCTTATTAAACATCATATACTTAATATGTAGTATATCATATCAGTATACCACACTATTTGGTAAACAAATATAAACATGAAACACATAAAAAATTGCTAATTAAGTATGTTTACAAAAATACAAAATATCATTGAAAGATTCTTCGATCTTCCGTCTTCAAGTATTCACACTGAAATCCATTGAAAGCTTTGATCATTCGTTTTCAACAAGATCCTAAATAATAAGAAAACCAAAAATTATAGTCCGTATATAACCTCCTTAAATAAAGTATGAATCTGATTCTGTAGAGTACTTTAACAAATTACTCTTTATTACTCCTTTTTTTGTAATTTCAATGTCGGGACGATAGATATATAGATTCAAGATTCAAGAGATGGTGAAGTCTAGATTGTGAATTCTGAAGTCTAGATTACAAATGATATCTGGAAGTTATATCTAGCTTTTAGAGTTGCCATCTACCATCAACAATTAACAAAATAACCGGGAGAAGGTGGAAGAACAAGTAATAGGGATAAGAAATCAATGATACAAGAAATATGTGCATGCATTAGTTAAGGAGCAGCAAATAAACTATGGTTAAAAAGAGAGCTAAATGGGGTTGTTATGAAACAAAGCAGTGCTTAATGCAATATAAGGTACTTGTATTTTAATCGGCACATAACAATGTGCATTAAAATCAGGTTGCAATTTATACATATTGTACGCAGCTGAGCAGTAGAATGAAGAACGCGCATGTCCTATACAGCTTCACACGTCTTTTAAATAAGCTAAATTGAAAGAATGTAAGAAACAGGACGACGTTATCAAATCTAACAGTTCCCACAGTTGGTACAAGTAGCAATAAACGATTCTAAAGTTTTGTAAAAACTGTAACATATATCCACATAAATGATTTCTAAAAAATTTAAACAGATCCACATGAACCACTGAATTTAATTCATTGAGACAAGAAACCGATCGAAGTATATATATGACTAGAAACCATACCTCTAATCATTCGTAACTACAACACATTGATACTTGATCGACTCAGCTCCATTTGTTGGTTCCTTCAGCTGCTCATCAACCTACAATACCCATTGATTCATCTTAGTTAATAATTCAAAACTATCAAAAGCGACAAGAAGTTCATCTTGTACAACATCCATCAGTACATGATGAGTTGTAATATCGGTTGACCACATTGTCGCCCCTTTATTCAAATCTCTTTTTCAATGACCATGATCACACTCTTTTTAAACTAATACCATCATTTTGATGTAGAGTAGTTAAATACCTACCTGAATTCACTCTCTCATATATTCACCTTTCATTGCACTCTCGAGTATCGAGAGCATGTTGAAGCAACTTGTTAGAATCCTTCTCTTGCAATAGTGATCAAGCATTTCTATGATATGACCTACCCAATACAGCAAAAAAAATGTACGTAGTTAGATTAATGCAGCTAACATATGTCAAATACATATGTCGAAGCTAGGATATCTAATGATTAAGGGTGGAGCACTTGATAGTGCAAACAAATACAAATTCAAGCTTATGTCATTGTTTATTTGTATCTGTTTAAAGTTTTCCTAAATTCAAGCTCCCTCTTATCTGATTGTTGTTTCTATAAACGGAGTGATATTTACATAAGGAATAAATTCATCGTATATTTGTATTCAAATCGGAAACTACCTTAGATACATACTCAATCTGTACAAACTACCTTAGATACAGGTAAACTCAAATCTCTGCAAACTAACTTATCTACAGGAAATGGCAATCTTAACTAACTAACTTATCTACACCTACAATGAACGCTAACTAACTTAACTACAGGCAGCAACAATCCTACCTAACATCAACAACAATATTTATAACACAAATTCTTCAACAACCTACTTGAAACCTATCCGTTAATAGAATCCAACTATCCGCTAATAGAATCCGCACTATAAACAAACTAAGCAAGTAACAACACTAAGGCGCTAGATACTAACAGCAATCAACGATATTTACAACACAATTCACAAACATATAATTAAAATACCGAAAACGTCCTGAGCGCTATATAATAAGTCCTCGGCACTATAGACTAAAGCTACAATACTAAGGCTAGTAGAATCCGTCCTCAGCACTATAGAGAAACTAAGTAAGTAACGACACTAAAGCTACGACAGCTAGATACTAACACCTATACACAATCAACGATATTTATAACACAATCCACTAGTAGCGAATAATTAAAATATGAAGGCAGCGAATTATCGTTAACGTACCCAAGCAACGGTACACTCCTCGCTAGTAGCACTCGCCTGATTCGCGTGACACTCGATACCTAATCAAATCAAATTCCAAAAATTAAGAAAAAAAAATAGAGTACTAACAGAGATCCATGATATGATTCCTACAAATCACACAGTTATCAACCACAATATCTGCATCAATTCAAATTCAGTTAGAGTAACGTCATCATCATGAATTTTTATAAAATAAAATTTATAAAGTTAACTAACCCCAGGCCCAACGAGAAACACCAAACCTTCAAATTGACTGAAGACGGTAATCGGTTCGAAATCGATTGATTCGATTCGCAACTGATCATCCGTTCGATTTCTATTGATTCGATTCGCAACTGATCATCGGTTTGAAACCCTAACTTTGATTAATTCGAATTTAAAACCCTAACTTTGATCATCCGTTTGAAACCCTAACTTTGATTGATTCGATTCTTACTTGATTGACTTGATTTTGAAACCCTAAGGTAACGCAAATGATTTATTGGAATGAAGTTGATTTTGGTTGAAGAATATGAACAATTTTGATTTAAATGAATGTTATATTAGGAAGTTGATAGTGTGATTTTATAAATGAAGATAAGTCTGAATCCGTTTTTAGTTTTTGTGTTTTCTAAAATGAATGGAGTAGATATGTACTAGTAATATTAACAAAGTTGGGAGTAAAATACGTGAATTTTTTCTTGTCCACACTTAAAAGTGTAAGTAAATTGTGTAAACGTTTATAATCGTGGATAAACCCAAAAATAATTTACACGCTTTTGATACCGTGGAGATTTAAACGTGTACAATCCACATTTATTTTGTAGTGAGATAAAGTCGACAGTATCAGTCATGTTCTTGATCATGGCCAACGAATTACTACACAACTTCCCTGCATGGATCTCCCCCGCGATAAGTGATTCACGCACTTGCCTATCATGCTTATCGTGGGAGAATCCATCGATGCATGTTTCTTGGTTAGTTAAGGTTGTACTCATTAATGTTATTATATCGTTCACATGTTTCTGAATACCTTTTTTTGTTGGATACGTCTTGAGGAACTGAACTGCTTCTTTCAGTTCCTCAAGCGTGTCCGCAACCATTTCTAAACAATCATGTAACGCGATTTTCTCACGTTTCGTGAGATTGGCTCTCAAAGCAATTTTCTTGATTGTGAAGTAGTTTCTTTCAATTATTTCTTTGGTTTGGTTTACAGATAGCTCGATTACGTCTTTTGGTGTTTGGACTTTTTGTGTTATTTCGGGGATGTTGGCAAGTGTTGAGTAGCATAGATCCGGGTGGAGGGTTACGCTACATGATGATTTGATAATACTATGAGCTGTAGTCGCTCTGATGTTGTCGGATTTAGACTTAGAGTTAAATCCGAAAGCAATGCCTATAACGGCTGAGACAAGTAGGACTACAGCAAAAACCGCGAAGATAGTCTTTTTCTTATTGCCGGGCTCCAACATTGTTCCGGCAAAGATTTGTTTTTTCATGATAGTGATAGTGTGATAGAAAGGAAGTGATAGAATTGTGACTCTTAGATATGAATGAGTGTATGATATTTATCGTGTTTGCATTTATGGAATTTTTTAATATATTGTTTTCTCTAGGACCAACTATAATTTTAGCATTATTGGACTGAATAGTGAGCAGCCACTGAGCAATATGTTTATGGTATTTTAGTTTTATTCGAACATGCTACGAAAGGAAAAATAAAATATAGCAACGGTTATCACTTGACAAACCTACGTAACATTTTAGATTCTCTGACGAAGACTAGGTTTCAGGCTATTAATAAAATCTAGACATTCTAGAAAAAGAATCGACGTAGATTTTCTTTTATGATTTCCAGTAGTATTGCTGTATTGGTGATTAAATGGGTGACCAAATGAATTTGTATTGGTGATTAAGTGTTATGTCAGATATTTTTTAACATCAAATGCATGACCAAATACCTATAATAAAGCGACCATGTTACCATAAAAAAACTAACTTCACAAAAACAATATAAACAAACACTCACACACATAACCAAATGAAATCCATCCAGTCAAGTATGTGACCGAATCATGCAAAATAGAGTCGACCAACCGAACCAAGCGACCCCATGTAATGGGGGGACGTCAGACGTGTCCCACCTTAGGCGACCGACCGAACACTTGACCCTCCATTACGACTAGCCTTAGGGAGTCGTCGAGAAGTTCTAATAGCTAGGCGGTTTTTCTGGCTAGGTTAAGGTTTTTAGAATTGGTGTTTTGTCGTTTTGTGTACTTTGTAATGCATTTGCTTTCCATTCTAGCTTTTTGTTGTTAGACAATGAAAACCTCGTGTGGTGTTATGTCTTATTGATCCACAATTTATAATGGTAACTACATATGAAATTCTAGAAACCCTAAACCCACAAACGGGCTTTGGCCCATTTATCTTCTAATTCTCCCTCGCTATTCGAGCGGCAAAATCACAAAAGCTCGGATTCGATGAGAAAACTAAATAAATATTAAAGCAATAAAAGTTTTGTTGATGAAGACGTTCAACAGCAAACAGAGACAAATCTTTATCAGCAACAACAAAAGCTAATAAAACGATAGCAAAGCAAAAGCATTAAAGCAAATAATTAATTTTGATGACGACATCCGACAACTCACGAAAATTAATTCTTCATCATGCAGCAACATCAAAAGCAAAAGCAAAAAGCAAATCATATACTTTTTTTTAAACTTGGGTTTGAGAGAGGGATATAGATATTTGGTGACGGCTAGGGTTTGACGGGGTGACATAAAGGAGGCGGCTCAACTTAGCCACCTAGGTATACGGATCAGACCTGCTTCGATACCATGTTAAATAATGAAAACCCCGTGAGGTGTTATGTCTGTTTGTTCGTGATAATCATTGTACTATTGAATTTGGCTCTTTTGGTTTTTCTGTTAAGGATTTCATGACTCGTCAGGTGCTTTTCCACTGTGATAGCACCGGTGATCTTTACTCGGTCACGAAGCCTTCCACTATTCCTCATGTTTTCCTTAGCGGTCAGTATACGTGGCACCAGTGCCTTGGTCATCCAAGAAGTGAAGTGTTACGTCGTATTCTTTCTAGTAATTCAATTTATTGTAATAAAGATAAACCTCCCGTTCTTTGTCATGCTTGTCAGCTTGGCAAACACGTGAGGCTTCCATTTGTTAGTTATAGTACTTTGGTTAATTCATGTTTTGACATTGCTCACTCTGGCTTGTGGACTTCCTCAGTTCCAAGTCTTTCTGGTTTTAAATATTATGTTTTAATTTTGGATCATTATTCACAATATGTTTGGGTTTATCCATTGGTTAACAAATTTGGTGTCTTGTCTAAGTTTGTGTTGTTTCGTAACTTTGTTCACACTCAATTTAAGTGTGAAAAAAGTCTTTTCAGTGTGATCATGGTGGTGAATTTGACAACCATGATTTCCATAAGTTTTTTGCATCTAATGGTATCCAGTTTCGTTTTTCTTGCCCCAAAACCTCACAATAAATCGGTAAATCTGAAAGGACGATCCGAATCATAAAAAATCTTATTCGCACATTACTTTTTCAAGCTCACCTTCCTCCCAATTGTTGGGTTGAAGCCCTTAAAATTGCCATTCACTTGTTGGACATTTTCCCTTCGAAAGCCATTAACGATGACATACCTTTACCCGCATTTTTGAAACCAAACCCGATTATAGCCTTCTATGTACTTTTGGGTGTCTCTGTTACCTTCACCTCGACGTCTCTCACAAACTTGAACCACAGCCACACCCTTCATTTTTTTGGGATACACATCCAATCATCATGGCTATTGTTGTCTTGACTTAAACACCAATAAAATTATCATTTCCTGCCATGTTACTTTTGATGAGACGGTATTTCTGTTTGGTTCTATGAGACCTACCTTCCCTCCCTCATTACCTTTTTGGATGAGCCGAGTAACGTCATTTCTCATAGTATTCGCTTGACACCCATGACACCCACCACAGCTCTTACACCAAAATGCTATTGTTGTTGATCATGTTTCCCCAAGTTCGACACACATTACACCTACACCCACTACACCTTTTACACCAGTTGATACACCTTCGACCAATACCGATGCTATTCCCACACCGCCGCCCAATTTACAACAATAATCCATACCTAGTAACCAAAACCCGGATTCTGTTCATTCAATGGTCAAACGCTTTCGTGTCGGGACAAATCGTCCTTCAATCGTCACTCTTCATGTGTCTTCCATTTCATATTACCAAAATCGTATACTGATGCGTTTAATGATCCAAATTAGCAAACTCTATGCATGATGAATATAATGCACTTATTAAAAAAAAAACTTGGATTATTTTGCTCCGACCCGTGGACGCCAATATTGTTAGTTGCATGTGGTTGTTTCGCCATAAATATTTAGCAAATGGCACTCTTAGTCGCTACAAGGCTCGTCTTGTAGCGAATGGTAGTATGCAATTAGAGGGCATTGATATTAACGAGACTTTTAGTCCAGTCGTCAAACCAGAGACTATTCGGACTGTTCTTAGTTTGGCTACTTCTCGGTATTGACCTTTTCATCAGCTTGATGTCGGATGCCTTCTTACATAGAGATTTATATGAGACTGTTTATATGCATCAGCCTCTAGGGTTTCGGGATTCTGCACATCCTAACTAAGTTTGTTTGTTACATAGGTCTCTTCATGGGCTAAAGCAGGCTCCTAAAGCAGGGCCTATTTATCTTCTAGTACCCGAAACTCACAAACGGATTTGAGCTTATTTATCTTTTAATATTTTCCAGTGTCATAAAAAGATTCCGTTTAATAAAAAGAGTTTCATTGTTTATGTTAGGTTACGGTTATGAATTAACTGAATGAAAAATTATTTATCTATACTACATATAATACACAAAGCAGTGTCTCTCTTCAATCTTAATTTTAAGATTATAACTCTACAAGCTTATTGTACAAATCTTTACAAAAATTAATCCTCAATCTTAATTTTAAGACTTACAACTTTAAAAGCTTAAGGTACAACACTTTACAACTCAAAAACACCATCTTTTTTTAATTTTAAGTGAGTAATTAATGTGATAAATAAAAACAATTAATGAAGTTATTAAAACACCCCTTACCTAAAAAATACAAATTATCAAGCATATTGTACAACCAACTTAAACAAAATTTATGCATTAAATATCACTAAAATACTTAAAACTTAGAGCATCCACTATAGTGGTTTATCAAAAGGTTTATAAAAATATGAAGAGGTTTATAAACATGTTAACCATAGTGAGCATCCATTTTAAACTTATGTGGCATGAATAGGTCTAAGATGTTGAACATTTTCATAATTTAATGCTTATGTTAAGTGAGATGTTTATAAAGCTTTAAGAGGTTTTTTTCATAGTGGAATTAGGTTTATAACATAAAAAGATTTATAAATTAATTATAGGACACAACTATAGACCTTTAAAAAGGTTTACCATAGTGGATGACCTTATAACTAACTAATATAAATAAGGGAAAATTAGTCAAATAGACCGCGCGCCATGAGGCTTATCACTTTCCAGACCACGCACTTTTGCCGAATGAAAATGGACCAGTTGCCCAGCGATTTCCTGTATCCAACCATGGGGTGCCATGTGTCCGATAAAAGGTATGACCGAAGTACGTATTTTGAGAGTATATGTCATGTATTGTAAGATATTGTTTTTTGGGCAACCAAATTGTATTTTCGGGCAACTATATAATATTGGGCAACTTGTATTTATACACGAGGATAATATGGTCATTTTACACTGGTTGTATTATAAAACTAATAATAATAACGCACACAACATCACGCGCGTACACACACAATCAAACATCTTCTTGTACAATTTCTAACAGCTTCTACAATTAAACATCTTCTTCTAGATTACGCACACACACTCACAAACCACATCTTATTCACATAACCCTCTAACCCCCTAATTAATTTTACTGTATAATTACGTATGACAAAATTAAAGTTGTACAATTGTAAAATCGCAGTTCGTTCTACATTGAAGTTGCTTCCAGATATTAAACTTTGTTTGTCAAAGAACGAAAACCGGGAAAGGTTGTTCAGACAAACAGTATTTGGTCCATGGTTGGATATAAAGTCGTGCGAGAATGACTGCCTTCTTTATGCATTATGTTTTGCAACACTAGGTATATGTTTCTAACATGTATGATTCCCCTCCACTAAAATTCCAAATTGGGGATCATTTGTTAAGGTTTGGCCGGAAAGAATTTTGTCTGATAACAGGGTTTCGATTTGGCAAAGTTTCAAAACCTATTAAACTATCTAGCGCATTTTTCGATCGTGTATTTGCTGAAAAAAAGAGTAATGGTATAACAAATGTACATGCAATTGATCTTTTGGAACTTGCTAATAACGGAAAAAAGGATGGGAAAAGGTGGTTATCTCTTTCTGATGAGGATGCTGTTAGGGTGTGTCTGCTGGTAGCTGTAGAGCTGGTGTTTATGGGAAAAGAAGACAGGAATTGCGTCCATAATCACTTATTGTCCTTGGCTGATGATTTTGAAGCCTGGAATGTATTTCCTTGGGGTGAATATATGTGGCATAAATTTTATCAAATGACTGTCAATATTGTTCATATTCACAGAAAAGATCATCTGTTAAAATTGAAAAAAAACCCAAAGTTCAGTGCCATATACAATCTATACGGGTTCGCTTGGGCTTTCAAGGTTTGAATTCTCTGTAGTTTGCTTTTGATTCTATTTTGTTGTGCTATTAATTATTCATTTCAAAAGTACCTAAAATTAATGTTGTTGTTTTATTGTTATGAAATCATGGTGTTTTGTTCTGTATACAGGTAATATAAAAGTTACCCGTAATTTAGATAACAAAAATGTTATAACACATTTTAGTTTGTGATTTATTTTTTAAATTGTAACCATAAAGGTCTTGTTTCATCCTACACATGTGACCTTTACTTTGGTAAACCTTGAAACATTTTCAAAAACGATAGCTTCATAAGTACACGTTTTAAAGATGACAGTTGTGGCTATTACATATTTGGATTTTGGAGACTTATCCTAAAAGCTCACGTTGGTGGGTGAAAGACAATAAGATCATTCCACGTGGTCTTGCTTGGTCAGGACTTTCAAAGTTTCGGAAACCGGAATGTTGTAACCTCTTTGGACCGGTATGCATCACACAGTCTTACATTGCTGACCCCACTAACTTGTACCTGAATTTGTTCACAATATTTGAGTAATTTCAATTTTTTTTTTTGTTTTTTTGTTTTTTTAATTATTTTTGTTGGTGTTAGGATTCAACTCCCATTGCTGAACTTTCTGTAACACAAGCTGAAATGAAGCAACGTATTTCCAGCGCCCAATTTATAGATGGTTTGTCTGTTCCAGAGACAGCCGATGGTTACAAGACTGCAGAGCATTCGAATGAATTTGCATACGATTTCAATTTAAACTTGTGCATGGACGATTTCAATTTAAATGTTGCACAAACTGGAACTACTCATTCGACAGGGGGTCTATTTCGTGAGTTACTGGATTTGGTAAAAAAAGTTTTGATGATAGAAAACGGCATTCATTCGGTCAGAAACTATTGGGTCTTAATAATTATGTTGGGTCTTAAAAGTACAGCAACTATTGGGTCTTAATAATTATGTTGCTGTTGATCCTGAACATACTAAAATTTGTGCCACCACAAACGACCCTGACGTTACTCCCGATGATCCGAAGGTTTGTATTTACTTTTCAGTTTACCTCCAATGTTTATACCAAACTCAAATAATCGTTCGTATCCACACTTATATCAAACATTGGTTGATACAGGCCACGTCGTCTCATATTGTAGGCCCTAACGGGATAAGGTTGTCCCTGCGGACCATGCAACGGACATTGACAATGATGATGGGCTTAAAGAAACGCAACCATGTAACCTTGGTATGCTTGTTGAAGCTTGTGCCATGAGGAAAATAGTACTTAACTTCCACCAGTTGCACCTAAAGAGGAAAATTTGTACTTAACTTCCACCAGTTGCACCTAAAGAGGAAAATAAAATACCCGGTGACCCCATTATTGTACGTTATATTTCAGTTACAGTTTAAATATCAGCTATAGCATACGTCCCTACTTATGCATATATATTTAAAATTCAGCAGGAACCGGATTGTGGTAATGACTGGTCGTCTTACATAAACGATGAAAAAGATTCGGGTGATAATTCTCTAGATGCAATGGATTGTGATAATGAACAGCAAGATGTGGTTCAGAAACAATTGGCTTGCCAACCAGAACCCGTTACCAATATTGATTATGTGCAGACAGAAGTAGGAACACCCACCAACAAAGCTCATGAGGTATCTACATTCTCTGTAAAACATCGCCGATAAATAAAATAGTTTAATGTGTTGTTTTGTAACATACTATATTCTCAAATGTCAGTTTAAAGACAACAACCTGCCATATGTAAATGTGGTTGGCCAAAATGACACTCTTGTTTCCTCCCAACATAATGTCAACAAAAGCGTCGATACAAAATTGTGTCTTCCATCTTTAGATTTAATGGATTGTGATGATCAACAAAGGGATGTGGTTGACAAAAATTCGTTTGTTGGCCTTGAATCCAGTAACAATGATGTTGTTGTGGTTATCCTAGAAGATACACCAACAAAGAAAGACGCTGAAGCCCCTGAATCTCAGGTTAAACCGAAAAAAGTGTCATTTGCAAATGTGGTAGGTCCTAATGACAAACCTCTGTTGGAAGATCTTTTCTCCGATATGAACACGAACAAAAGAAAGAGAGTAAAATTGAACGACAACCTCAATAAAAGAAGGCGCACTGTACAAACTTATGCGACGTTGTTTTGGTCTGTCAATTCGGAAAATGAGGTATCAGAAACATCAGCTACTCCTTGCAGTCGTGTTACAAGATCGCAGGGTGTCATTAACGAGGCTATTATCCCGGCTGCCGTTTCAGATGTACATCACCTTATTAAATTGTAACTGAAACGAATATTTTTTTTATTTTTTTCTGCTTATCTTTCAACTTTGTTTTCAGGAAACATCTGGAAACCCCAGAACGTGTCCACTTAGTCGATTCTATTCGCCCACAATTGAACCGTTTGTAGAGGTAGGTTCTATTTGTTAATCCAATAACATCATTATCATTGTGTGTATGTTACTGAATATATTTATTTTTTAGGAACTTTTACGACACCCGAAATGCAACAAGAAGAAGGTTACTGTTCCTGATTACCTTCGCAAGTATTTGAAGCTTAAAGAACCATTACTTTATAGGTTTCCTTGGGGCTCCGGTGCGGTTATTGCTTATAGGAATTTTTGGGTAACCTTGGCATGTGTTGAATACTGCACCGGCGGGTGGCTTAATGAGTTAGTGAGTAAACCTGATGCCTAGCTGGTCTACTGCACTTGTTTATTATTTTGTTTTGTTACTTATGAAACGAATGTTTACAGTTTTGGTTTGCTTTATCTGTCCGTAACACTTGGATGCATGGGTTGAAATGATGTGGTTGTTTAGACCAGCTGATGCAGATTGGGCTTTGGCAGGGTGTACTTTTTGAAATCAAATCTTAGGTGGCAACATGCCTACCACTTATTCAGATGGCACAACATACCCTCTGGCTTGGCGAGATGTTGCAAAGGTCATTTTGGCAGACTCTTACCGTACATATACCACTACTGTTATAAATAGCTTATAATATCCTGGATTTGTTTTATATATCAGGTGTATTTTCCCATGAATGAAAGTACAAAACACTAGATACTCTGTGAGCTCCATATCCGCACTGGAGTTGTTTACATTTATGACTCTCTTGGGTCAGCATCAGGAGGTGAACGGTGGTTGCGAAGTTCCAAGAGAAACTTACAAACACAGCTTAAATCGTACCTAACAAACTCTGGGGTACTGCATAGTAAGGGCATATCACCGGGGGATTATAAAATCACATACAAGTGTCCAAAAGTACCAAAACAATCGGAGTTGTATGGTGACTGCGGAGTATGGGTGTGCATTATTTTGTACAGATTGCTCCATAACCAGCCTCTGGAAGTAGACGACTCTCTTCAAACAGCTTTAGCTTACCGTGAACGGATGCTTGAATACTTCTGGAAGCACAAGGTTGAATACATAATATGATAGCGGTCTTTCAAGGTACTATCCTTAATGTCCGTTTGACCCATAATTATTGTCTAATGTTGACATGTGAAGTATTTTTCTTTCAACATATACTGTAGGTATTTCTACTTCTATTATATATTAGTCGATTATTATAATATTTTTTTAACTCAACGCCATTCCTTTAGTTAATACACGTGCACATATACAAAAAAGCCTATGCTTTGCAAACCACTTCTATATATTATGGGTTATGTATACTTTATTAATTTATTGGTATATACTAGCATAATTTTGATAGGTCACTAGTTTTACAAACACAAGTAATAAGAAAGAGATAGAGGCGATTGAACAAGTAAAACACACACACACACACACACGATATAAGAGACGGTTTAGGCGTAGGTATGTGATGAGATAATAACTTGAACAACCAACCTTCAAATGAAGGTTATTACATTGTATTTATAGGCAAGGAGCTAGGGCAACACTCCCTCTCCTTCCCTATTTCCTTATTGGAAATGGGCCTAAGCTTATGGGCCTTCTACATAAGCTAGACCTTAAACAAACATAAAGGCCATATTAAGCTAACTATTACATAATAAGAACTAACACTTGAATAATAGTTTAGGAGTGATTCCAACAATCTCCCCCTCAAGTGTTGGTGATTATAAACGGTGAAGGCGTTGATGTAATAGTAGCTTTGACGTCTTCTGACATTCTTCTTTCTTGTGAGAAGAATTATCTTTATACGAGCAATCTCCCCAGTGTAGGGAAATTGACTTCTTCGAACAGTTATGCTTTGACATCAACTTTAACTTTGTTCTTTGATAGATGTTCTTTGTGGTGAAAGTGATAGTATGTAGTTGTCAGCATCAAATCTGCATCAGGTCTGCTTCGCTGCTCCAGTGTCTCCACGTCATTCTTCAACATGCCCACACACTCTTTGACGTTGGATTTCAGTACTGATGAAGTTCTCTAAGTCTTTAACTTTATAGATTCTTTGATTGACGAAGAATCATTCTGACTGTTGTGTTGCTTTAGGATAAAACTTCCATTAGTGAGGATATTGGTGTGAACATGTGAAGAATCTGCACGATCATTCCGCTCCAGTGCTTCCATAAGAAGTAAACATAAAAACGGTTAGTAATAAGCGGATTCCAGCACTTACAAGTTTGAACTTCGAGAGAGTTAACAGCATAGTGTGAAAACTCAACTCTAATTCTTACAAAGGCCGTTCCTGAACCGGAGTCCCACAAGTGAGATAACACGATGTACCGAAGTACACCTACGGTTCAGATGAGTCGCTGAGGTACACCGAAGCATCACCTCACGACTGTAGACCGTTTGAGACACACTAAGCGTAATCCACGGGGAGTTACCGAAGTGACCTGCTGTCAGGGCTGTTTGATGTTGACCCTGGCAGGAGTTTCCATTCAATCACTGAGGATCACTGATGTGAACCTCTCATAAATGTTCTCGACAGATTGCTAAGATCTGTGAAGGACTCTATATGAACCACTGAATCACTGATGATCTTATTTGTTGATCAACAAGTGATGAAATGTCAAGTGTTCCTAAGAGATCTTTTGATGAATCTCGTGGCTCTAGACTCAATTGTGCGTTTTGGTTTTCCTGAGCGGAGACTAGGGAGAGGGTCTCCTTTTTCAATATCAGCGATCTCTAAGAGAAAGCCGATAGATTATGTAGGGTTCCCTGTGAGAATGAAACAAGCTTCTGTTGAGAGAAACTTGAGTGGCAAAGAAGGTTTAGTGCATGCGTCACTGGGTCCATGACGACTTTTAATCTTCAACACCTGCGTCATTAAGTGACAACCAGTAGCATATGAATTGAACCCGGTGTCTGCCCTAAGTTGAATAATCTGGAGGGCTATTTGTTTTCACCCTTTACTTTACATTTCTTTTTTATTCTTCAACTCCTTCTTTCTCCGATTCTCATTTTCTCCTTTTTACAATCATTCCTAAGGACTTCTAACACTAACTAATGGTAGTGTCCTTGGGTAGATCCCTCCGGCTCTGGCGGATCATAGGACGGTTATTCCTAACCTTAGTCACCTTATAACTCCATGACTAACCTATGTTGCCATTAAAACCACTGAAATGAAAAATCTCTCACAGTGTTTATGAATGAAAAACGTTTTGAGCCATTGTGAAGATAAGATTTTGCATAAATACTCCCCCTCTACATGTGCTTAATAGTTTTAACGGTTAAATGCACAGTGAGGAAAGAGCGCGCACATTTTGAATTGATCCACTGGAAATAGACAATCCCCCGAGAGATACGGTTACGTTGTATAGTTAAAGAGTTACATTGTCAGCTTTTAGGTGACAACTAGCTCTAATAACTACCTTGAAGGTGTAGACAAACCTCGAAAGGTTGTCAAACCCGTCAGAGTTCATGTCTATCAAGAGTTTCTCGAATGGTACATTCTACTCAGACAAGTCCTTTGCGAGACACGTTTACATCACTAGCGAACTAGCTTGAAATTATTACCCGTCCCGGACAAGTCTTTTCGAGTTACTAACAGTTAAGGATTTCGTCAATTCGTTGGTTAAGTCTATGCACACGAGAAAGCAACAAACATATTTCTTATCACATATTGTCTCCCCCTCAAAAATGGCATATAAAATGTTATTTTTGAAACGGTTTGAGAATAAATATGACCATTTCGAGTGTTGCGGGAAGAGTGACACAAAGAACGTTTTGTTTGAACAAAGTTTTAAAGTCAAATACTCCCCCTCAACAAGTGATATAAACGGTTGAGGTTTTGAAAATCGTAAGGGGAAGTACTTGTTCTTTTGAGCAAAAACCTTGAAGAAATGAACGGTTTGATAGGTTTTTCTCAAAAGTAAGAAGCTTCCGCTCCTTTTATAAGGATTGCGGCACTGAAGCGTACCACATGGTCCTTTCTTTACAAGAACGGGTTGTACACTGACATGCGTGCACAAGCCATAGACATATTTAATCATACATCCAAGTTATATGAAAGAAACAGTTTAAGGAGTACCGGGAAGTCCAGTGATGTTTCCAGGAGTGCGAACCGGGCGTTGAAAGCCGGTAATGTTCATCCTGGGTCGACCACCAACATAGCTCTCCAAGCGTCTGAACTGATCCCTTCTGAACAACCTTTCATCAATCATTCTGATGATCCTTCTCACATCCCTTCTGTCCTTAGAGTTCCATCGCTTTGGGTTCCCAATCTTTTCATGTATATCCTTCAACCGATAAGCCAATCCATCCCTGACCAGCTTCAAAGTGTGATCCCCAAATTTGTGAAGATCGTCACACGCCATTAAGCAGTTTCGTTGAAGTTCACTGCGGTAAACGACGCCGAAAGGTTTGCTGATGAGCGTAAGTTGTGTAAGCTGGTTGATGTCAGGAAGATCAAGCTGTGGTGGAGTGAAGTTTACACGTTTCTGATATGATTCAACGGCAAGCTGAAGATCTTCAACACGTTCTTTGATGACTATGCGTCTGATGAAGATGAGCAGTGAGTTGATGAATTCACGTTGTACTTCAGTTGGAAATTGTCTCATGCGACCTTGAACTTTTGCAAGGTACATGTCTTCAATATCGTTGATGTTCAAATTCTCAAAGTCAGCTTCAGAGAATGCATAGTCTCTTTCATCTTGTCTTTTGACCACAATCTTCTTGAGAAAGGTGTAGTCCCATTTTGATGAAAGACCAACATGTTGGATGGCAACGATGCTTTTAGTACTAAACACTTCATGTTGTGACTTCTGTACCTGACAGCTTCGGTAGTAGATTCGTCGGCGTTCTGGCCAATGATGAATCCCATACAATGCATCTCGGTCGTATGCTTGCACATTGTCGGAGAAAAAGTGATTGGCACGTTCCTCGATGGCTATGCAGTTCGAGTAGATAGCTGCTGGGAATGGAAGTGTCAATGATGTAGCGTATTTCCTTGAACCATCGCCACCATGGAGAAGAAATTCCAGGTCTTTGTTGAAGAAATATCTGAAGGGAATCCTTGGTTCATCTGGTTGGCCGATTGTTGGTAGAGGTTTTGTCCAGTCAGTGTAATATGGAGGGTTGTCCGTTTAGTGAAGTCGATGTTTGCTTCTGGGTTGAGCCAATCCATGTTGTTAGACATGGCTCGAGCAATGTTTTCAAGGTGATATTCAACCTCGATAGCACTTTCCGAGCTGTTTTTCAAAAGAAGGAATGCTTCATTCTTGATGCGCTTCAACTCGGATTTCGTCATCTTCTTCACACGGAATCTTTCTTGCAAAATCTTTGCATGCTCCAAGGTACTACCGTCTACCAATTCTTGACCTTCTTCAGGGTAGGGAGTGTCGTTAACAAGAGTAGCAAACCAATCAAATTCTGCAGTTTTATCGTCATCAAGCCATGATACGACGTCAGTCAGAGTCGTCTTCTTCTTCTGTTTCGAAGGCCTTGATGATGATTTTGGTTTCTGCACTTGTTTAGGTGAGGTGGGTTGTTGTCGGGGCTTAAGGACCTCTTCATCGTCACCACCCGAATACTCAAAGTGATCACTGGTTTTCTGAGTCATGGGTGGTAACTCGGAATCGTCCCGAGGTTTATCAGTAGAAGACCGAGGTGGAGGAGACTTTTGTTGAGAAGAAGTCTGTTTTGGAGGAGGTGGCATCGAAGAAGATTCACCAGACTGTTTCTGACGTTTAGGTGCAGAGTCCTTGTCCTTATCATCGTCATCTCTTGGCCGTTTGGGTGGATCGGCTGACTCTTTGCATGATGATCTGAGTTGAAAATCAAGTAGACCTTGGAAAAATTTAGCTTCATCCGAAGTAAATTTTGCAGATCGTTTTGACATTTGAATCACTAGTTTAGCGATTAACTCAGATTCAGAGAGATCAGCTTCTTTGGCCATTGTATGTTTAACCAATGCGACGATGTTTGGAGTGAGTTGTCTGGAAAACACTTCTCTAGTCACACCGGGGACAGTGTCGAGAAGAAACTTGTGGGTATGATCTCTTGCTGTCTTCTCCAGTTCCTTTTGGACTTTAGGAATGATATCTTGAAGGTACTTTTGAGTGTAACCTTCAATCATTTCATTCAGTTCCTCTTTACGATGACCTTTCATGAATTCCTGGATAAACTTCCTTTCTTCTTGCATCTTGTCATGTTCTTTAAACAGATGCTGTATGTGATCAGCAAAGAAATTCAACTTGAGGTTAAGCACGTTTTTCTTTCTGACTTGTTGTACAGCTTTAGCAATCCGTTCATGAGCATGAGAAACCCAAGATTTAGGTGGTTTCTTCACAGATTTGGATGATGATTTGGTTGACTTCTTGGATGGTGGTAGTGAAGAGTGAGATGAAGAGTCCGATGATGATGAGATGTGAGGAGACTCCGGGTCCTTTGGTGGTTCAGAAGTTTCCTTCTGAGAATGTGTCGGACTATCCAGAAGAGACTTATCATAATCAGCATCTTTTTCTTTCTCTGACTTTTCAGTTACAGGTTCCTCAATGTCGTATTCGATAGTATCCTCCAAAAGCTGTTGTTGTTGCAGAAGAGTGGTGGCACCAGCTCCCTTATCGGGTTGATTAACCGCATCAGGAGTTGGTGTAGATTGAGCTGCACCACTTGACCCACCGGGGCCACCCATTTGGTCTTTAGCAAATTCTTCAGACTTTTGAAGATGTCTGACGATTTTATACTTCTTCCTGTATGATTTATCCAGTTTCTCTTCGTCTTCTTCAGAGCTTTCATCATAAGGTACAATTGCTGGAGTCTTCCCTTTTCCTTGGACAGTTGGAGGACTTGGAGGTTTTGCTACTGAGGCAGGTGCTTCGGTTGCAGTTACCGAGTAATGAACCTCTTCATCTGTATCAGTATCTTCAGAGCTCTCGTCCATAAGCTGTCTTTGCGGTTCAGGTGTGGGAATAGGTTCGGCTTCCTTTACGGGAACAGTCCTTTTATAAGGAGGATTCCTTTTACGAAACTTCCTTTGACTCACAGTACTTGTTGCACTTCCTGCACTTCCTCTTCTGGTTTTCCTTACAGGTGTACCAGAAGATTTTTCGTCGAGATGACCAACTTTGACTTGTCTAACTGCTTCCAGATACCTTTTGTACGTTTCGAGCTTTCTGACATCTTCAGTTAGAAGGAAATCTGGCAACACAGCACCTTGTTTCTTTGTAGACGATTCCTTGATTCTTACGGATAGAATAGGCTCCGTCAACATATCGTGATTGTCGGGGTCATTGAGCCTCTTGGGAATATCAGGATGAAGTCCAAGTGCTCTCTTGATCAACAGTTTGGTATATCTGATGTAGGGAATCTTTGAGCCAAGTTTGTTGAGAAATGACATCATGTCATCCCAAATCAGAGCTTCGATAGCGATGTGTTTCATGTTGACCAATGCCCAAAATATTTGCAGTTCCATGAGCTTGGGATGCTCATAGCCACTGTCACGACCAGAAACAGACTTGGTGATGATCATGTAGAGTGTTCTCCATGGTTGAGGAATACTCTTAAGCTCTACGTGAGAATGCTTGGTGATTACTCCTGTAGCCTCGTCATAACCGATATTGAGTAAGAATTGGAGAGTGAGCTCTTCAGCAGGTGTGGCATATAGTTTGGTTGGTTCGACTTCAGGAATTAGGAGAACAGCCCTTAAGTCTGCAGGTGTAATGGTGACCTTTTTGTGATTCAGAGTCACCGTCACAACAGTCCGTCCTTTGACCCTTTCCATAGTGTTCCAGAACTGTTGGATATAGATCTCAGGAACTGTTGCAGAGTGAGTGAGCATGTTCTGATACGGATGAGTCCTCAGAATATCAATAGCGATTAAACACGAAGACTCTGAGCAAGTGAGAGTGTCAAAGTCAACACGGAGATTATTCTTTCCTATCTTCATTGGATAGCCATAAGGATAGATATCAGCAATGGAGAGAACATTTGGTGCATCCATGTTCATTTGAGCAGCCATGTCATGATCTGAAATAACATTAGCCAAAAGAACCAACATATCGAAAGACATAATGTTAGTCAACAGAAGGTCTTATTGTCTAGTTATTGAATGTACAGTGTCAATGATTGTTACGAGTCCTAAGTCACTTGTATGTCCAATAGTCCAATGACGTCGTGAAATGTTTCGTGAGTTAGTTAACTTTAAGTTTTAAAGTTTATGTTATCACTTATGGTTCACAACATATCAAACGTTTTAGGTTTATTAGTGACATTATTGGATTCGTGACGTTATGATAAGTTTATTAACAAGTTTGTACACGTAACAATTCATAATGAAGGTCAATCAAGGCTTAAGCGTAGGAATGACAAAGTTACGCGTAAACAGAAGTGACATACGCGTAGGTGAAAGCTTATGCGTAGGATCCTATCTTACGCGTAAGAAATGTTACACATAGGAAAAAGGGGACCTAACGCGTAGAGCTTACGCGTAGGCGTATAAGAACCTTACGCGTAAGGCTTACTCGTGAAAGTAGACCTTATGCGTAGAGGTCACTGTTTACGCATATCCTTCACAGGATACGCGTAGTCCCATTGTAGAACCATACGCGTAATAGTTATGCGTAGAATTATTCTTACGCATAACTTGACTACGCGTAGGGTAATCCTTATGCGTAGAGTTGCAAATGACCTTGATTCTGAATATTAAGCGTAGCAAAGCCTGAAATAAGTTTATCAAATCATCAAAGTTAACACAGAACATCATTTTATCAACAAAATATGGCAAGAACACTTGTTAAACAGTTATGAGTAGAAAGTCATACGCGTAGGTCAAAACCCTAAGGGTTAGGAATTACGCGTAAGATTTCTAACCATAGGATTTGCACCAATTCATTTCTGGTAGTACTAAGAAGTCTATAAAGTTGTTCTATCCAAGTTTTAACATCAAATAAGCCTTGAATCAAAAATACCCAATTCACATGAACTAGAACCCTAATTTTCAATTTAAGAATCATAAGTGTTTCTGGGTAATTTCTGGGTTTACATATGTTCAACTGAACTTGAAAACAACCTTATACAACTATCTTTTTCACCAAAAACCTTCACATTTGAAAGAACCCAAATCCACGCATAAACCCTAAATTTCAAATACACTCAATTCGTGTGTCTAGATGCGTTTTGATGATTAATAAAGTATTATTGATGTTATTAAAACATTTTGGCACAATCCTTTTAACCTCAAACACATAAACAAGATTATGTGTTCATACGCATATGCGTAGAACACAAAATCAACCATAGTTTAAAATCAAACCGTTAATTTTCAAAATGATTTAAAACCATTGTTTGTAATCTTGTTTGGAACACAAAAACACTTACAAAGTGAAGATCTGAGACACGGATTTCTTGAACGTTTTTAAGCGTAGGATTGGATGGTTTTTAGCAATAAATGTGATGAAGATATTAGGTGGGAGATGTTTTTATTAAAATGACTTTAATATATTGACAGTTTTGGTCCCTCCACCTTTTCCTTTTTCATACAAAGCCATTTAACTTCCATTTTGGTTATCAAACGAAGCTTTTTAAGAAAGAAACTTTTGACGACACTCCCCCTCGACTTAAGAAAATAATGAACGGTTATAAATTTTAGTCCGAGGAGTGTCATTGAACCAGAACATTCACCACCATTTAAAAGAAACAACCGAGATATGATAACATGCAAGTACACAGATGATATGAAACGGTTAAGAAATTATTTTCTCCCCCTCAACACTTGATCGGAAAAAATGCTGAATTTTGAAAGATTAAAGTGTTGACGGAAGAAATGTACTTGCCATGTTGAAAGAAAAATAGATTGGAAGAATATTTTTGTTTTTATCAGGTTTTATATTTTTGTATTTTGTTTTTGAAAAATTTATTTACAAGAGAGAGTTTTGGTGTTTGACAGGTTTTTAAGACTGTTTTAGGAGGTCATCCAATTCCTCTTGAGTCAAACACCGCATACCAATTCGGTGAACCAACTCATTAAACCTAGCGGGAGGCAAGGCTTTGGTGAGCAGATCTGCCAATTGGTATTCAGTACCCACAAAGTATAATTCAACGGTACCCTGTTCCACGTGATCCTTGATGAAATGATAGCGAAGATCAATGTGCTTTGATTTCGAGTGCTGAACAGAGTTGCACGAGATCGCAATGGCACTTCGATTGTCGCAGTACATCGGGATTCTGTCAAATACGTAACCATAGTCTTTGAGTTGTGTTCTCATCCAGATGACTTGAGCACAGCACGCGGACATTGCTACATATTCTGCTTCAGTTGAGGACAGCGATGTACAATCCTGCTTCTTTGATTGCCAAGACACCAGTTTATCACCAAGAAATTGTAGAGCTCCTGAAGTACTTTTTCGTGAATCTAAACATCCTGCGTGATCAGCATCTGAAAAAGTGATTAGTTCAAAACCAGAATCCTTCGGATACCAAATCCCCAAGTTAATGGTTCCCTTGATGTATCGGAGGATTCTTTTAGCCTCAGAGAGGTGGATTTCAGTTGGTCGAGACTGATAACGGGAGCATAGATAAACAGCAAAGACAATATCAGGTCGGCTTGCTGTTAGGTACATTAGAGACCCAATAATACTACGGTATTTTGTAGGGTCCACTAATTTCCCATTTAAATCAACGTCTAGTTTCTTGGTATGGGTCATCGGTGTGGCATAAGTATCACAGGATTTCATTCCAAATTTGTTTAGCAATTCAAGGGCATATTTGGACTGACTCAAGAAAATACCACGGGGTGATTGATGAACTTTCAATCCTAGAAAGAATGTAAGTTCACCCATCATGGACATTTCAAAAATTTTCTTCATTAATTTTGCAAAAGCGATTGAGTACTTTTTATGTGTAGACCCAAAAATGATGTCATCCACGTAAATTTGAACAATTAAGATATGTGCCCCGTGATATTGGATAAAAAGAGTAGGGTCGGCTGAACCTTTGGTGAAATTATTGGCAATGAGGAATGATGATAGCTTATCGTACCATGCCCGAGGAGCTTGTTTGAGACCATAAAGAGCTTTATTCAGTTTGTAAACATGGTTCGGGAACTCAGGATCAACGAATCCATCTGGTTGGCTGACATACACCGTTTCTTTAAGTTGTCCATTGAGAAACGCAGTTTTGACATCCATCTGATAGACCGTCATATTCATATGAGCCGCGAACGCGAGAAATATCCGAACAGCCTCAAGACGAGCAACCGGAGCAAAAGATTCTTCAAAGTCTATACCCTCTTCCTGACGATAACCCTTAGCAACTAGCCGTGACTTGTTTCGGATAACATTCCCTTCAGCATCCAATTTGTTTTTCCAAATCCATTTTAGACCGATGACATAAACCCCTGAAGGTCTTTCAACCAGTTCCCATACTTCAAGACGTTTGAATTGGTTAAGTTCTTCTTGCATGGATTCTATCCAGGTGTCTTTTGTCATTGCGTCTTTGATGTTTTTAGGCTCAGATTGGCAGGCAGTGAGGGCATAAATGCAGTGCTCACCATCTGAGTGAAGACGTTGTCTCGTAACGACTGGTTGGTTTGGGTTGCCAATAATATTTTCTAGAGGATGGTCTTTAGTCCATCTATGTGTATAGGGTTGATGTTGGTATACATTGTGCAGATTTTGAGGATTCAAATGGTTTGTGGAAGATTCCGCGACATCTGGTGCAGCAGTCTCATTAGCAAACGGGTTAAAAAACGCATTTGGATCAAAATCCGCAGGTGGGGGTACTTCATTCAGAATATCATCAGCTGGTTCATCATTGTTGGAAGCGGTTTGTTCAACTGTTGTGGTAGAGTCAACTGGTGTAGGTGCATCTTCAACAGTAGTTGTTGTAGCCGGTGTATCAGGTAGAAGAGTAGTATCAGTTTGAGCAGCGGAAACAGCGGATACACCTTGAGCACTTTCATCAATATCATCACTGAATAGAGGAGAAAATAACCGTTCCATTTGTTGACGAGTGAGCTGGGGGCTTTGTTCAGCTGATGATGGGGGTTGAGGGAAGTTTAAACGGTTGTGACCGGGTTCTAAGCTGTTATACTCAGAAGCCATTTCCGTGAGTTCATCAAAATGAGCATGAATCGTTTCCATTACCTCCTTTGTTCGACGATTCCAGATGTGGAAACCTTTAGAATTATCACAATATCCAATAAAGACTCCAATGTCAGCTTTGGCTTTGAGCTTTCCAAAGTCATCACGATCATTATTCGGATAGCAAAGAGATCCAAATACATGAAAGTGTTTGAGATATGGTTTTCTGTTGTGGACAAGCTCGAAAGGTGTTTTGTTGTGGCGTTTTGTAATCATAGAGCGGTTTTGAGTATAGCATGCAGTAGATACAGCTTCTGCCCACAAGTAATCTGGGAGTTTGGCATTAATTAACATGGTTCTTGCAGCTTCCACTAACGTTCGGTTTCGTCTTTCAACAACTCCGTTTTGTTCAGGTGTCCGTGCAATAGATGTTTGATGCACTATTCCCACTTTCTCATAAAATTCACGAAGAGTTTTGTTAACAAATTCAGTTCCTTTGTCGGTTCGGATCTGTCTAACTGTATTTCGGAGCTGAACCTGTATTTTTGTGAGAAAGGTGATGATCATCTGTGGAGCTTGGTCTTTGCTTCGAAGAAAGTAAACCCAATTCCAACATGAGTAGTCATCAACAATTACTAAAATGTAGCGTTTGCCGTTGATCGTTTGCACACGCATCGGGCCACACAAATCCATGTGAAGAAGATGAAGCACATGCTGAGAGCTGTGTTCCACCTTAGAAGGAAAATGAGCACGAGTACTTTTTCCTTGTTCACAGGCTGAGCAAAGGTGATCTTTTGAATACCGAAATCGTGGGAGTCCTTCTACTAGTTTGTGTCGAGCAAGATTGGTGATGGTTTGAAAGTTTAGATGTGAGAGACGACGGTGTCATAGCCAGGATTTTGTAGATGTTGCCTTTGAGAGTAAGCAGATGGGGGAAGAAGCAACCATGTCTTGCATAGAGATAGTGTAAAGACTAGAAGAACGCGAGCCAGACATAAGGTTGTTTCCTTGTAGATCACGAATGAAACAAGTTTTCTCCCTGAAAGCCACTTCCAAATCACCATCACAAAATTGACCTACTGAAAACAGATTGTGACCGAGGCCTTCCACATAGTAAACCCTGCTTATTTCGATGTTCCCATTAACATAGTCTCCGTAGCCCATGATAGCTGCGAAGTGATCATTCCCGAACCTGACAGTGCCAATGAACTTTGCAATGAAGTTTGTTAACAGTTTAAGATTGCCTGTCATGTGTCGGGAACAGCCGCTATCAACAATCCAGAGAATGATCTGTATCACCTACATTACACACAGACGACACAGATGGAATAGAAGTAGATGTGGAACCCAAAATGTGAGAGGGTTCCAGAGCAGTTAGAGAAGACATACACACATTAATAATTTTAGGCATCCATTTAAATCCGAATGTGCTATGTATCCATTTCTGCCATCTATAACTACTATTTGTTTTAGTCTTGGTGAATGCACTAGTTGGTACTACATTCTTAGGAGGTGAAACTGGAGCTACAGTGACAGCAGTGTGTTTCTTAGAATCTAAAGAAGGCGGTCTACCAAGCACAGACTTAGAATGGTTAGTTGGCCTAGAGGTATTCTGATTCTTAGGATTTCTTAAACGAGATATGATAGCTTTAGCAACACATTTGTCATGACGATCAGAATGCATACTTTTACGACAAATATCACAAGGTGCATCAGACATAGTATCAAAAGTACTTAACGGTTTAGCATTCGTTACATCACTATTTCTATTACATTTGCCAGACGCAATTTCTATAGTGGAAGCAACGTGAGTCTTATTCATTGTCCTAGGGTGTTCTTCTACTTTAGCAGTCCTTATTAATCCTTTCTTAGGTCGCAACTTCCTATTCTTCGATTGAGTGCTCCTAGGCTGTGAAGTGCGGACGTTTGGAAAAGACGAAACTAGTCCTGTTGCAGTAGAAGGAAGCACATTAGCAACTTGTGATTTGGCAGTAGGAATTCTAGGTTCACGATTACTAAGTGTGACTGGTGCTATCTTCTTAATGACAGTTGGGGCCAAATGTTCATACTGTCCTAACATTTCTCTTAGCTTAAAGATAGTGTGAATCAAATCTTGATTTTCAGAACGAAGATTTCCCGAAAAATTCATGACTTCCTTAGTGTGTGCAAGAAAATGATCAAGCTCGTTAGATGCTTCATCACGAGTCTTTTTAAGTAAATCAAATATGACACCATATTCCTGTTTAACTTTTACAAGTTCTTGTTCATATTTAGAGATTTGACATTTCAAAGACACGTTTTGATCATCCAGTTGCTCAAATTTTGGATTAAACGATTTAGATTGCAACTGGTTGATTTTCTTTTGCAAAGCAAGTTCACGATTTTGACAATCTTTTTGACACCATTGAAGACGTCGTTTTGCATTTGAAAGCTCTTTAATCAAACGTTCATTTTCAGCTTTTAAAGATTTGATTTGATGCATATTATCATAATTCTCAACATTTTCAACATTCACAACATTATCAGCAGAGATAAAATCAGATGCAAATGGCAAAGCATGAAGTAACACAATATTATGGATATCAGCATAGATAACATCTTCCAAGAGTCGATCAACATCTTTTCTCAACATTTTCTTTTTGCGTTTAGTATTAGAAAGAGATTTTTCTGTTTTCTCGAAAACGTTTTTCATCACACCAAGTTCCTTATGAAATTCCTTTTCCCAAGAAATTGCACAATTTTTCAAATTTTTGACATTAGGTAAAAGATTTTTCTGAAAAATGTCTCTTTGTTCTCGCGCCAGAGGCGATTGAAAATATTGGATTTTTATTTCAGAATGATATTCTATCTCATGTTCCAAAATTTTGAGGTCGGCCATGAAAATGTCAAAATATCGAAAGATATTGCGATTTTCAGGTTTAGAATTTACTTCACTGATGGAAGGTAAAGGACCATAAATTTGTTCAAATTCTTGTTTGGGATTAACATAAGAAGACTCGGGTGTTTTAATGATAACCCTTGGTGTGTTAGAAGAATCCTTTGGCGGGACAAAAGTGACCGCTTGTGAATAGGTAAAAGGTTTGTTATAAACAACTTTTTCCAATTTTGATCGACTCTCGTCTTCAGCATCTAATTCCTCTTGACGATTATATTCAACAACAGTCATAACAGTATTATCAATATTATATTCTGCACTGGAAACTTCCGGATTTGGTTTGAATGTTTTGAGAGAAAGCTTAGGTTTGTAATCAGCCAAATTGAGTCCATATCCTTTTGGATTTGGTTTTAAAGTAAACTTTTCAATAGCTGTTACAGATTCACCATGTTTATAAACAACAGTTTTGAACTCTTTAAGCTTGTGTTGCAAATCAACAATTTCTTCCAGATAGTCATCTATTTGTTTCGTTGAATGCTTTTTGTATGCAGAGAACGCTTTTTGACAATTTAACAACTCATCCTTAGATTTTTGATTTTCCAAGGTGAGAGCGTTAATTTGCTTTTTATGTTCATATTTCAGTTGTTCTATATCAGATAACAAAGCATTTTTCGAAGCGGCTAGATCACGCATCTGTCTTTCTAAAGATTTTTTGTTTTGATGAGATGTAGCAAAAGCTGCTTCAAAACCTTTTTCACGTTTTTCTTGAGCTTTGAAAAAATTGAGTTGCATGTTTAAACATTCAAAATCCTTGGTTAACAGTGCATTCTTTCGTTTTAAGTCCGCATTAATGGCACGACATTCTTCCACAATGGTTTGTTGGTCTTGTATTAAACGAGCAAAATCTGGATGAGGCAAAAGTTTGGCTTGTTCAACGTGAGTCTCGACATGATCATTATTTAGATCTTCAAGAATAACCACGGAGTCAATTTGATTATAAAGGGAAACCGTAAGGTCATCTTGATCGTCAAATGTAACTACGGGATCTAATTAAAAAGCATCAGAATGAGATGTGGAAGACTCATTTTGAACATTCTGAGCCTTGCCTGATTCAGATGTTGGCGGAGAGATTAGATCAGAGATAAACATGGTTTGTTCATGTACCTGAGACAAGCCATCAGTGTCATACACTGGGCCTGTTTCACTCATGTGCAGCTCTTGCATATTAGCCATCAACATCACAGTTGCATTGGCCTGCAAGTCCTCCATACCATCATCTGAGTCTGCATCTGCCATAAAGCTCTGTTCTTTGTCTGTGAGAGATCCACCGGCTTCATCTTTAAGAGCCAAAAGTAAAGCCTCTTTGAAGTAAGCACTGCCCCTAGTCCTTGGCTTTGGGCATGCATTAGCCAGGTGTCCCATCTCATTACAGTTGTAGCATCGAAGACCATTTAACCGATTCTGAGCATTTCCTTGTTCCACCACTTGAACTCTGTTGTTGTTCCTACCCACAACATTAAACCCTTGACCACCGCCCATCTGACGACCATTAGCACGATTCTGAACTTCAACACGTCCATTGTTCACAACAGCTTGAGTCCGTGTGTTAGAGGAGGTACGAATGCGATTGTTGGATTTGTTGGTATAACGGCCAAAAGCATTAGCTATCATAACAAATCCTTGTTGCAGTGCTTCGAACGGATCGATTTCCTCAGTAGCTTCACTGACATATGCTTGAGCATTGTTGTTGTTGTATGGAACCAATTGATTTTGTTGAGGTTGTTGCTGTGAAGGTGTGATTGAAATAGTTGGTAGAGTTGCTGGTTGAGAGGGATAATTCGGTTGAGCATACAAGGCAAGTTGTTGATTGTCCGGATGTGACTGTGGAGCAGTTTGTGCACGGAGAATCCTTTTCATTTCAACTTCCTTTTGATGAGGTTTCAAGTAATCATATAACAATCCATAAGAAGCATGATGCATATCCTTCGCTTGACGGAGGAAAATGACATACTTCTCCCATTCTGGGCCAAGACTACTTAGGAACTTTGTATTGACAGCAATACGAGGCATGTTGATATTGTGCTTTTCCAAATCATTGATGATATATGAAAATCTATGATGATAAGACTCAAGTGACTCCCCAGGTGCAATCATGAAGTGTTCATAAGCCAAGTAGATTTTGGATTCCATATCTTCCTGATTGAGTACGGTTCCTTCCATGAGTAGATGAATTTGTTCCCACATAGCTTTTGCAGTCTTTTGAGCATCAACACTACGAAGAATTGGGTTAGGTAATCCTAAGAGGATATACTGCATTGCTAGCTCATCTGCTTCATAGTGTAGAAGTTCATCAGGTCTTAAGTCTGCAACAGTAGCAATGTTTGTTTGTTCATCTCTTGGTGGAGTAGCTGTAGGATTTCCGGGTATAGTGACAGTAGACATCTGAAATGGACCTTCCAAAATGACCTTCTTTAAGAATTTGCCATGTGGCTTCTTCAGATCACAAAACCTAAAGAATCGAAGCATCCATTGGTCGTAATTCCCTGGAGTGAGCATTGGAGGTCTATCAAGTGATCCAGCCTCATGAATTGATTGTTGGCTACTTAAAGCTTCACACATTTTGCCAAACCATTTTGGTTCCTTCATAGTGGTCGTTGATGAATGTTGATTGTATGTTTCAGTGTAAGGAAGTACTTGAAGACTTGGTGGTGTTTGAACCATATTAGGAGGTGGAATTGCACCAAGTTGTGGAGTATGTTGTTGATTAAATTGTTGTTGGTAAATAGCTTGTTGTTGATTCCATTGTTGATGTTGTGGTGTTAATTGTTGTTGTTGTTGATTATAAGTGTAAGGGAAATAGTTAGAGTATGGAGGTTGAGACATGTTGATTAACTTGTGTAGTAAAAATGGATCTTTGTAGTCGAATGAACCTTTGTTGATGAAGTGACCTTAGGCGTAGAAAAGGCAAGAACCAAGTAGCACTTATGCGTAAAAACACCAAAAGTTACGCGTAACAATAAGGAGTTACGCGTAGTTTTTAGCTTACGCGTAAGCAGGAAAAACACTAAAGTTATGCGTAAACAAAAGTTAGGCGTAGAAAGTTATGCGTAGGATTACCTTATGCGTAGAACTAAGTTTACGCGTAAAGTGAATCTTATGCGTAGGATTTCTACGCGTAAGCTTATGCTTATGCGTAAGTTTAGGGTTTTTGCCCAAATGATCTTTTACACTATCACAGTGCAAAAGATATCCAAAGTCGACGTATTTTCAGACTTATCCAAGTAAGAAAACACGGAATAAACCACGAAAATGAAGATCAAACCAAGGATAATCTTACGCGTAATTTTAGGGTTTCAATACACGTAGGATTACTCGTAATTTTGATTTTGCCCAAAAGTGTTTCTAAACCAGATTTTTGTTATGGAATAGCTTCAATAGTACCAAAATAACACAAAAGTGTGAAACTTGATGTACCAAAACAGCTAAACGGGTTACGCGTAGAACGACACCCAAGAACAAAAACAAGCTTAAAAACAAATATCCACGCATAAAGTTTGAAACTTTTTGCCAAAAAACGTTAGTTTAACACCTTATAACATTGAAAGTACAAGAATCTTGGATTCAAAAGTTTAAAAAATACGTTTTTAAGCGAACCAAAGTATCAAGTGCGTTTTAGGCGTAGGACCGAAACCCACTTCAAAAACAAACACGATTCACCCAACTAGTAGGCGATTGATACCACTGATAGGTCACTAGTTTTACAAACACAAGTAATAAGAAAGAGATAGAGGCGATTGAACAAGTAAAACACACACACACATACGATATAAGAGACGGTTTAGGCGTAGGTATGTGATGAGAGAATAACTTGAACAACCAACCTTCAAATGAAGGTTATTACATTGTATTTATAGGCAAGGAGCTAGGGCAACACTCCCTCTCCTTCCCTATTTCCTTATTTTAAATGGGCCTAAGCTTATGGGCCTTCTACATAAGCTAGACCTTAAACAAACATAAAGGCCATATTAAGCTAACTATTACATAATAAGAACTAACACTTGAATAATAGTTTAGGAGTGATTCCAACAAATTTAATATTTGGTTGCCCTATAGTACATTACGGTACATGTCCTTAAATGTCTTCTTTTGCAGGTCTCTTTCTTCAATACAAATCTTTCTTAATTTGTTTAACAACATCTTTCTTTCTTCTTTTGGTCTATTCACTTCATATCTTTATCCCAATCTTTCTGCTTTTGTTTAACAAAATGTCCGACTATCCTACTGGATGTTCAACTAGATATTATTTTCAGGCTACCTCCTAAGTCTATACTCCAGCTACGTAGTGTTTGCAAGTTATGGAAGGCTAGTATAGATTGTGGTTTTTTCATCTCTAATTACGGTGTCCGTCATAACGATGAGTGTCTTTTTACGCTAACATTTGATCAGGGTCACAAAGGTTTTATGTTAGCTTTTAATGAACAGCTGACCGCTACGGTACTTCATACATATTTAATGCTTTCATCTATGATTGCAGTTGGCAATTCTCATGGTCTTTCGTGTTTTGTTTATGGCTCTAATCTGATGTCTGTTATTTGGAACCCAGCAATCCAAAAATCACTTGCAGTACATGTCCCGTTTTACACGCATCAAATTGAATGTAAAAAGATTTGTTTTGGTTTTGCCGTCCGTCCGGACACTCTTGACCCGACGATCGTGAAGGTCTCCTATCCTGTTTTCCAAAGTGGTTTCTAGTATGTTTCTGTCTTTTCTTTCAACTCCTTAAGGTGGAAATGCCTTGAAAATTTCCACCCCCTCGTGAAACTATCAAATTGAAACGTCAAAGTCAGGCAGTTGTCGGTCATTTTATCTATTGGACTGGGAGTGAAAAGTTAACTAATGAGGACGGTGTTACATACAAGATTTATATGTTGATTTCGTTTGATTTGGTAACCAACCAATTTAAAGTTATAGACCTTCCGCAGATTTTAAAAAATGAACTCCCAATTCCATTCTATGTTTTCGATCTTGGAACCTCTCTAGTAATTTATGGTATGATCATTGATGAAGATATGCCATTGTTTTGTGAATGGGTGTTGGACATGAATGGTTTTGCCATAAGATCATTTAGAAGCCTCTTTGCCATCCCCACCCTATTATATGTTCGTTTGCTTGGGTTTACAAAGGATGAGGCTCCAATAGTGGAAGCATACACTGGCAACCATTTGGGTCACTCGCTATTCCTGTACAACAAAGAACTTGAATTATTTGTCAGCATGGGAATTTTAGGAGATACGAGATATTTCTACATCGCCCCATACAAAGAATCTCTTCTTTTGTTAAATCATACAAACTGTGCTGCTATAGTATGCTTTATTTATAACTTACCATTCTATTCATGTTCCTTTTAAACATTATCACTTGATTTGGTTAATGATATATCAATGCCATTTTCAACAGGTTTGTTCGGCTGAAGTTACGGACCAGGCTAAATGGGAATGAAGGTTTGTGGTTTTAGTACGCTGTCCGTGTGGGAAGAAAGCATTGGACTGCTTAGATTTTTCGTAGTCGATGAATGTTATCAATCAAGTGGTTATATAATATGTAACAATTAAAGTTACAACCGTGCAGTAATCGTAATATGTAGTTGGTTGTCTGTATCAAACGTTGTATGTCAACGTATTTACTATTTCATCTCTTCTGTTATCCCATTATCCATTTTTTTAAATCTGGGCAACAAGCAGTTGTTACCCAAAATAATTTTGGCAACCTAATTTTGTTCTTAGGGCAACTTGTTTTCCATACGGACTACTTTTATTAACCCATGACTCCTTCTAGACGTACATTTCGTATTCTACAACCTACTAATAAATACCAACTTGAGACAATGCACACTTCCAAAAATAGAGGTTTAATATTCAATACTAGTACAAATTAACTAGCAGTTGTAAGTTTACTACAAGCAGTGGTAAACGACTGTCCCTGTTCAGCCCCACAAAAGCAGTAGTAAAAAACAACTAGCAGTTGTAACTTAATTTAAGTAATCGAGCATAAAAGCAGTGTAGCATTTTTTTATGTTTACAAACGTCGTATAAAGCTCAAAATAATCCACTCAAACGAGTGTCACTCTACACATCTGATAACCTGATGCCGTTGTGAAGATGTTCTTTAAAAAATAATCCAAGTGAAGATGTTGATGTTTTTAGAATGAATGTTGGTCTTTAAAATTGTTTCGTCCATTAACATGAAAATCTGTTTTAAATCCCAGTTTAGCGAAGGATCTACTATAGAAGGTGACTAAACGAACACAACCTAGTAATTAACGAACAATTATTCTCACTAAACACCTCCATATGTTGTTAATACACGAATAATCTGAATAGTATTGCCGTTTACAACCTTGAAGTGTATCGACTCTAGATATCACCAAAAATTATATATAACTCAAACCTAGTACCTCCTTTAATAGGATAAGGAGTCCTTTACAAAATACAGCAAGTACTATACAAGATAAATATACTTACAATACTTATCTAATACAAAACATCCTACCGAAGACATTCTAGAATATTACATATTCATCCCACACAATCATACTAGCAGTGACAAGTACATTAGCAGTGGTACGCAACTTTTACTGCCACTGGTTTGTGTATGGCTGACACTCTTCTTTTCCGCTGGCTTTCCCGGTGCCTTTTCCGGTCCGGGTCTTTTGCCTTTATCCTTTTCTTGAAGGAGTTCCAGTGGCTTGCTTCCTCGTGGCCCCGGCGTATTCAACCCATGGGATTCCCCGAGGAATTAGATAGGCCTATCAACTTCAATGGGCCTTTCAGGGGGTTTCCTGTCTAAATACGCCCCTCTGCGCGATACAAGAAGGGCTTTTGGTAATGTAGCTTCCCAACCCGCGCAGGTTTTATTTTATCCCGGCTCCCGCAAGCTGGTCATTTTTTCCTTAGACCCAGTCTATCCAACCAGATATCCCTAAATTGGTAGACGCACACTTGAATGGGGGCCGGGTTGCACCAACAGAGGAAGAAGGCATAGTTTTCATCCTCAGTTGTTTGACTTTCTTAGGGAAGTTTCTTGTTACTTAGGGGCTGGTTTACGTATTTCGTTGCCCCTAACTTCCTTTTGTCGCCCTTCCCTACGGGACCCATCTGCCAAACATATTTTGTCACTCCCATGACCCAATTCCCATGATTTATTTCCTTCTTCCGCTCTCGAACGCCGAGGTTACGAAGGAAATGCCTGCACTTTCAAGATCCCATATTGCTAATGAGAGTCTGCTAGGTTTAAACTCCTACCTTTGGTATGCATATGGTCCTGGCATACTACCACAACTTGAATGGACATGGGTTTTGGGTGAAGGTGTGCTGTGGATGTTCGCGAAGATGGGTTATTAGTCATCATTTTAGAACGACTAACTGTTATTAGTAGTCATTTTAGAACATGTTTCAGTTGTCGCAGCATCAGCTTTGCGCTTTTTTGGGGGGGGGGGGTAAAGGTTTAGGCTATGTATGGGATGTTTGGAAACGGCCGTGCGTGGGCAACGAGTTGTTGTTGACGTCCGTATGTATTCTTTTTGTACTGTGTACCATCGGTATCTTTTTCTGAATAACATCTTCAACTTCTCTTTGGTTTTTTAAAATATTTGGGTTGCCAGATTTGTTGGTGGAAATATTTTTGTAGGTGAAGGAATGGTTCCTTTTTTGCTTTTTCTGGACTTTCCCCTTGATTTACCTCGCGTATTTATAGCGAGGATTTTACTGTTCGTGCACGCGATATTATTAATTTTCATTAACTGTTTTGTGGGTAGGCACGTGCCTAGGCTCCTACACTGTTGCTGCTATATTTGACAAAAAAATTACTTGGGAAGGAACGTGAATCTGTACATGCAGATTTTCACTCCTTTTTGCTATTTGAATATAAATGATTACGTAAACACAAACAAATTTGCTTTTTGCGAGGAAACTAGCGGTGGTTTTTGCGACACTAGGAGTGGGTACAACGCCGTTAGTAGTGGTTAGATAGACGTTAGCAGTGGTTGGGGATTTACTTTTGCACAGACTTAAGAATTTGTTCAAAACCTTTAGCCTCCTTTTGCGGCAGCAGTTGTAACTCTTAATCGAGTTTGTATCCCCAATTCAATTCAAATTAATTTGTACTAAAAACTTACTTTTTTAACACTTGTAGCAGTTGTTACTAATTTTTTGGCGCATATATCCCCAACTGTGTTGTTAAAATTAAGTATTTTTTTTAAATTTTTGTATTTATTTAATTTTTTTTAATGATATTATAAGAGTTATTATGCTAACACATAAATAAGCATGTAACTACCATTATTAATCGTCTCATAATCTCATTGGCTTGCATTCCCCAAACAAGTTACCCACCCACACTATGACTTTTTTTTAACTAAATAAAATTTCATCTTCATATTACTACTTTATTAGTAAAAAAATTTATTTTGTAAAGTGACTTACTATCTCGAACACAATTTGAATAACTACGCAAACAAATATATACTAGTAACATAAAAGGGATCACATCCATAGGTTAACATGACATACACAGATTATACAAAGATGAGATAAGTGACTCCAAAATGTAACAACGATCCCCTAATAAACAAAAGGCAACAGCTTCCATGTAATTAATACAAAGCACATCAAACCTCCATTGACTCCAACTTTTCAATTAAACCATTCAGCTCTTTAACACGGTCATATTTTCTAAACCAAGAATAGAGAAGTTTAGAACTCTCAGCCAGATCCTTATTTTGCATCCTTAACAGGTGATTAATAGTTGGCAACCAACAATCCGAACCGCATAAAAGGTCCACTTCCGCTATCATTTGTTGTCTACGGTTGACACGGCCCCTAATTTCAACAGCATTCCTCCTATGATCTGCTTCGTCACGTAAAACAACTTCCAATTCACCTCTGTAGTACGCGATCGTAATATCTTTTAACAACTTTGAGCCACCAAACATTGGTAATTCATCACATAAAACCATGCCAGCATACATCGTTATGTTTGCTTTTCTAATACTATCACTAATAGAGATACCAAAAACTGTTTTTCTTACATAGCGTCATATATAGACACGAAATTTCTGACAAACTAGTTATGACAATTGTCTGTTTCCAATAGACAAGTGGATCACACCAAATAAGTACCAACCCACAATTTTTTTTTATTTATAGTATCTTCCTATTTTTTTCAAATATTTTTTATGACGAGTTTGTTAGTGCATAGCTAGGAAATGGCACTTTGGGCACCTAAATTGTGTACTCATGGCAACTATACTTTGGGCAACTAAATTGTGTACTCATGGCAACTAGTTTAAATAGTAGTACTTTTAGTCAAGTGGTGATATATGCAACAAGTGGTTGAGGTTTGACTGGATTTGATTTACATCTTTCTATTTTTTTAAACTATTTTTATGACTAGTTTGCTAGTGCATACCTAGCAAATGGTACTTTGGGCAACTAAATAGTGTACTCATGGTAACTAGTTTACGTAGTAGTACTTTTAGCCAAGTGGTGATGTATGCAACAAGGGGCTAGGGTTTCACTGGATTTATTTAATTTACAGCTTTCTATTTTTTTCAAATATTTTTTATGACGACTTTGCTAGTGCATAGCTAGCAAATGGTACTTTGGGCAACTAAATAGTGTACTCATGGAAACTACAATAGTACTTTTAGTCCAGTTGTGATGTATGCAAAAAGGGGTGGGGATTGAGTGGATATAATTTGCATTCAGTGCTTTTTTATTAGTCATACGTGTATTCATGTAAACTGGCCAACTAGTTACAAAACTTGACAAATTTATTTGGGTAAAAAAATAAAATACAATACACATTTGGGTAAATCAAACATACAATATACCTAGCGAATTATTTTTTAATGTGTGAACGTTTGGAATAAACTTATGCCAAGTTCCTTATTCTTGTATTGTTATGCCCCAAAATAAATCAAACCTGCAAAGTGCAAGAAAAAAGAAAAGAAATAAAAAAATAAAATTAAAAAAAAAAAACAATAAAAAGTTACATATTGCAAGTAAGTAAGCATAGAATATGAATAAGTGTCCATAAAAAATGAAGGTAAATCCGGCACTTCTTACGTTTCCAGTTTTATCTTATTTTATTTTTATTATTATTTGTAATTTATTTTTTGTAATTTCTTATAATTTTTTTTTGTCCTCCTGGTTTCATATATATATACACGCAATTTGTTTGACGTGATCTCGTTTTTAATCTTAATAGTAGTAAACTGCGGTATATGTAATAATTAAAAAGGGGGAAAATGAAAAGGCGTGTATGTGAAAGGTTGGTCATTTAATGCTACTTCTTGTGGTAGACAAAATGCTAGGGTGGCTGTCAACTCAACGGACGCATCAGTTTTGTACACTGACACAACACTAATTATATTATAACTTAAACTAAACCTTCTGTTTAAAACACACACATAGCAATCAAAGGGGGAAAAAAATAAAAACATACAAAACAAAACAGAAAAAAGGATGACTACACCTATGCCATTCTGTGAAGAACTTGCTGGTGTTGCAGGATCTAGTTTTGTTAGAGATATGATGATAGTTCATTTTCGAAGGGATGTGAGTGTTGTCATGGTGGACGAAGCAGAGTTGATGAAGAAGGCTCAAGAAATCAGGGCACGTGTGGCTGAAAGGGATCATGTTATTGGAGAGTTGGAGCTTTTATACCCATTTGAATCTTGTGTGAAAAGTATTTCAGAACTAACCAAGCTGCAAACCGAAGATCTGATAGAAGCCGCAGCGATATTGGTCAATGTAATGAAGAAGCAGAAGCGAGCCCAGGAGCTTTTATCATTCATAGAGAAGCTGAAAGGCATGGTGTACTGATTCGGTTAATTGTTTTCTTGGCGGTGACGATGTCTTGTTTATGTTGGTATTTCTAGTTCTAGTCATGTATCTTGTGTTGAATTTTAGTTTGACTGCTGTTGTGAAATGTGGGTCTAGGCTTTGGCAAATGGATGTAAAATATTTGAATAAATAAAAGCCATGGTTTCTGTAAAATAATTATATTATGGTCACCTTTAATTGTGCCTACATCTCATGATCTATTCTGAAAGAATACCGCCTCCATTGTTTCAAGAATAAATCTGTTTGAGCGGCCGTCATTGTAGACCTGTTTACCTGGTTAATTCAAGTAAATCTCATTATTAAAATATGCATATGGGAATGTAACGTTTAAAACAAACAAAGTGTATCAAGTAAGCGGTGCCAAAAAAACATCATGTTGTTGGTTTCCGACATGTCATATAAAACATAAACCCTAAAGAATGAAGCACTAGAGTTAAAAGGGTATAATGAGCATACCTATAAAACATAAACCCTAATAACAATTTAAATAACTTTGAATTAAATAAAAATTTTACTAATAGAATATAAAATGTAAAAGTGCACAGTTATTTATATTCATGTATAAATGTATGAACGAATACGGTAACAAAAGTACATACGGGAGAGTACAACAAACCTGGATTTGTTTCTAAAAATAGACGAAAAGGACAACGATATATTTTTATTTGGATTCTTCGCTGAAAGTGACCTAGTGTATAACAAGGAATGTGAGGATGTTGATTGTTGGGACTTGGGACCATAAACTGATGTGTGGGGTATAAAAGGTTTAAGTGTTTGTCATTCTAGGTCCCTCGTGTATCCTACGGCTGTCACAGTAACGACTAAAAACTGCTAGTAAAAGTTAGAACTGCTAGTGCTGAAGACAATTTATCATATAAACGTGTTGTCACTACATGTTGTCTAAGGTTTCGGAATTAAGACTTAAAAATGTTATTACATGTTACTACTGCTAGTGCTGAAGACCAAATAATATAAACATGTTGTTACTACAATTTTTCTAAGGTTACTCCTGCTATAACAATCTTGACTGACCTTTAATTTGACTAGTCACAAGGTAATTGAATATTTTACAAACAGTGTGTGTTACTCTTCAATTAAATTCTCCGACCAACTAGTATGGCACACCATTCAAGTGTAATAAATGAAGAGGAAAAATACAGATGGTTATGCTAGTAGACGTTCTTATATAAACCGTGAATGCTATTCTTTTTGTTATAACATCGAAACCGGTTGAGTAAATGGTATGCATTCGGTGCAGGATGGAAAGAGAAAACAAGTATGATTGACCTTAGATGCAAGGCGTGCACCGAATAGAGAAATCATGTGGTACTGTTGTCCAATGAATTTTTACGCAAGCGACAACAATACTCTTTGTGGGGTTGATGCATGTAGACTTGGTGGTGTACATGTTAGCAGGGAAACAACAACTGTAGTTCATAGAGGTGAAGGTGTGATGGTGTGATGGGGCTACATGTTCCAGCATCTTGTATAGGCAGTGGTTCAGTGAGTATCAGAGGTAGAAGTGAGACTACATCAACAGCTGATGAAATTCATGATTCTATGTGTACAGAACCCAGTGACCTTAGTGATGAAGAAACCCAACCACTTGCAAGTCGAATAACAAGTGAACCACCTAAAAATGACCGAGCAATTAAACAAGTTGCAATTGATACACCTAGGTAATGACATGCTCGTCATTGAACAAGTGAGCCACCACCTATTCTCGTTATATGTTGTATTTCATAATATATGTAGACTAAATTGTATTATGTATTTGTTATGTTATGCCAATGCAAGGACGTATTTAGTTAGCAAAAAATGGGTAAATCCAAACACTAGATACACAAGATGCAAACTGTATAATCAAGCTGCAAAACTGTCAAATACAATTTTTTAAGTGTTATTTATTTATTTATTTATTTATTTATTTATTTATTTATTTATTTATTGAGGTGAAAGTGGGTAAATACTAACAAGGCTGGATAAAGCACTAAAGCAGGAAGAGATAGTTACCATGCACGTGCCCAAAACATAGTTGAACACGTGTACAACCACCAAAAAATGCTGACTATTGAAAGGAAATATATATATATATATATATATATATATATATATATATATATATATATATATATATATATATATATATATATATATATATATATATATATATATATATATATATATATATATATACAGTCCCCTAATAAAATAAAGTTGCCCTATATGATAAGTTTCTACTTTGTTTAGTTATCTAAAAAAAAATGAAGTTGCCTTATAGGGTTGCTATCCTAAAACACAGATGCCCCATCAAGGTTGCCATGATATACATCATACTATAAAGCATTCATACACAATATTATGTAAACGGACACCGAACGTAGATCAAAAAACAGGTGCAAACTATGATAACCCAAAGCACATGGTTACACAAAAACATCGCATGTTAATTTTATGTAATTGTTGAACATTTTTTTTTGGTAATCATAAGAAGCACAAACAAAAAAATGTTTAACAATTACATAACGTCACCTTACAAAAAAGGCTAAACTAGACAAACTATTTTGAGTTTTAAGTTATGTTAACACCCCAGTTTCTAAACGTTATCGGCAGCATGAGCATGCTGCATAAAAATACCTACACTCCAACCTTCCGTTCCTTAAAAACCAAGTTGCTTTTAATCCCGCACCTCCTCGACGGCGGTCTCTTGTTAGAGCCTTTAAATGCCTCGACATCTTGAACTTTCGTAAGCCCGATCTTGGTGTTTGAAAGCAGTGCCTCCTTGTATAAGGTTTTCTAGAGGCCTTATGACCAGAACTGTCCTTAACGGAAGAAGAAGAAGGCCCAACATCCATAGATACAGACCCAAGAAATACCCCATAGTACCATTTATCGTCACTGAACCCAATGTCAGCATCAACAATTTCGCTACCCAAAAAATCCATGAATAGATTATTTCCTTGACATTCAATTCCTTGACTTCTAGTTTGGAACGGAGGGCTTCTTAGGGGAGGTGACCGCCTTTCTTCCTCCTCCCATGCATCAATATCAGAGGCAGAATTAGAAGTAGCAAGCTCCACAAGTTTATCATGTATTGCTATCCTGTCACGCGTTGGCTCATCAAGGAGATCCACAATTAGGTTATCATAATAGAAACATGCTAAGTTATCAGGTGCATGTGCAATGTACAAGCCAATCAACCCACATTCCTCGGCAAGTTGAAACATCCTTTTAATGTCATTATCGCATTCAACAACTGTCAAACCGGTTGAAAGAGCAAATAGTGGCCTACATAAATACAAAGCCCGTATCTCACACTCTAACTTGTTGGCCAAAACGTCAAGCATTTGATTAAAGTTCATCCTTGTGGACTTACTGAACGTTTGTACAAGGGTGCACCCATACGCGTAAGTTAATTTGGGCAACCGAATGAACTCACCATCGTAGTGAATCTCAACTACAAGATTCTCAGATACATAGCGTGTAGTAATCCTGTAATAAAGGAAAAAAATATATACAAATGAGATTAGCATGTATGGACAAAAACCTAGTAAGTGCAAGTGACAATCACGAAAGGTAATGGCAGGCATACCTTGGCTTGAAATCAAATAAGGCAACTGGAGGCTTAGCAGATGTTTTTGATGAAATAGAGGGTTGGGAGATTGGCATTATCACTTGTGTACAAATGTGATCTATATGAAGATTTGATATATATTAGAAAAGGTTGTATTATTATTTTACTATTAATAATGTACTTATTAATAGTATGAAAAGTATGATTCGTTTATTTTAATATGGAAATAGTAATAGGGAAATTTTTTGTTAATTTGTTATAAGCTTTTATGTGTAGTGTGTTTGTGTAATGATATGGGAATAAATCAATTGACAAACCTATGTGTGGCCCTTTTTTTAATTTTTCTTGGAATGGACGGCCAAATGTCATGATTAAATGGACGTCCAAATGAAGAATAAATGAACTGGAGTTGTGGAGTTTTAAAAAGAAAGATTATATGTACTGTACAACAAATTTAGATGTAAATGTGTACATACTTTTACGTCGTGTCTCCCATTGTTTTTTGAATGAATGTTACACGTACCTAAGGTTGCTGCATGCAAGGTACAGTATGATTATTGGTTTATGTATGCATGTTATAATTGTGTTTAGTGTAGTAAATAGTTGTTATGAATCCATTGTCTAGTCATTAATGGCTTATGTGTGAATGAATATATCAATAGATGGTGCATGATAAAACAATGAAAGTGATGTTAGAGATAAGTTTAAAACTGTTAGTACAAACGATAAAATCTATGCTTATAAAAAAAAGTTGGAGATAAGTTTAAAACTGTTAGTACAAACCTATGTTTATAAAAAAAACTGAATCATCTTCTTGCGATATGCTAGCGCAACGTCAGCGGGATCATCAACGTGCAACGATAGACCATGTACCAATCGATATAAAAATATACAAACCCACACACCACAATCACCAAAAATCCCACCTTGCTTAGGAACGTTTTCGGCTAACCTAAATGAAATCTTATAGTCATTCGGATGTATTCCAGTCTTATCAAAAACGTTTGCTTGCTCTAGAACAACGGGTAGTCTGACCTGTAGAATAACAGAAACTGTTAAAATAAATAGACGGGTGATCTTGTTAGAGGCTTGTCAGAAAAATGTAAGTATTATATAATCGAAATAACCACGTTTGTCACCAAAATATTGATGAAATATAGGTGTTTGTTCAAGCCGGATTAAATATGATATCTAGTTTCATGTTGTAAATTATATATGTGTTCAAAAGTATTACATGTTTTTTATTGGTGATTCATAAACAACGTTCGAACATTTGACATGTGCTTCGAAATATTTTTATTTATTCATAATAGATTTCATTTCAATACATTAAAGGATAACAAAATACATTAACGTAGCAACGACATTCATGAAGATACCAAAACACAAAATATGACAATCACAGAACATCAGAGAGACCACATAACAAGTTAGGAGTAGAGGATTAATAATTTTTGCGCAGCTTTGCCAGAAATGAGATTTTTTTGAGAACTTGGAGCTGAGTCTCACTCATTAGCCTCATCAGCATCCTGTTTTTCTCAAGCTCCTCGTCCTGAATTGCACGCAGGATTTCCAAAACAGCACTGGCAAGCCTGGACCCAACCACGCACTCCAACTGCTTGATTTGCTCGGCCCTCACAGTGCAACGACGAGTTAGGTCGATCACCTTTGCATGCATGTCACTTAAGAACTTGAAGTCACGTTCATTGTCACGCACAAACACGTTGTTAACCATGTCTTTAAGTACGTTATCCATTTCTTTTGTAGTAAATTATGTTGTGGCTAGTGTGTGTCCCCTGACAAAAGTTGTATGATATTGGGATATATGTTGTCCATTTATATAACCCAAATGGGGTGGGGGGGAAAGAGCGGGGGTGAGGTGACATGGATTTTATTTTGAATTGAAGTCTATCTGAATTAATGTGGATAGTCAAGTGGTGAATAGTTGAGTCATGTCAAGTAATTACTGTTGCACATTAGGCCAAGTTTAATTAATGAAGCTTCTCTTGTACTCAACCGATTCCTGGCCACAAGATAACCATTTTGGACAACTAGTTTCAGTTTGGGGGCAACTAAACCAGTTTGAATTTTGTTTAGTTCCAAATGCAACAAAATTTTACGTCCCTTGGGTTAGAAAAATTATTAATTTAGTATGTTTTGTAAATAGACGCCATTAAACAGGTTTATATTGATTACTTTTTGGTTACATGAACTAACACACATATGCTATTATTATATTTACATATCGTTTATATTTTATGTAATAATACACTACCATAATATAACTCAGACTTTTATATCATAAAGTCTGACTAAGTGTGCACTTGGCTGGTCAAAGGTAAATATAAGAATACAATTGTCATGTTTGTATGTGATGTTGACATGGCTTACGGCTGGTAAGCAATATGTTACTTACTAATGGACGTTTTAGACAATGGATAACGTTTTCATGCACGGTCTTGGGTTTTATATAAACTACTGCTTTTGGGAAATTCATCTGCTTATGTACTTACTGATATGTCGCTCCAACTGTTAACTACGGCTTGTGTTACCATAACTGCTGCTAGGGTAATCAATATACTGTTGGGATCGAACGATTACAAATGGAGGGGCTCAGTTTTTGGAAAGCAGACTTATCTCATGGCAGTGTAAGACGCAAACAATTATGGCGAATTCCACCACTGAAGGTGAGTATGAAGCTGTTGCACGTTCTAGAACTACGTTGAAGGCTCGACTAGTCATTCAAGGCTTTAAATCAACTAGTTATGGATTGTAAATTTAATGCATACTTGGTCTCAAGTCTCAAGATTTTTTTTTCAAAACTTTGTAACAAAGGTAGTACTGCTATTGGAAATCTTACTACGGCTAGTGTGTATGAATCAACTGCTTGTTCATTTTGTTAAGTCCTGCTAGTGGATATCATGTTTTTGTGGTTGGGTTACACTTATAAGTTATAACTACTATGTTTATGAGCAATAGGATTTTTTTGGCCTTTGCTGCTGGACCTTTTAGTGTCAAAAAAAATAATAATAAAAAATAAAAAATAAAATACAAAATTAAAAAAAAATAAATAAATAAAACGAACAAAAAAAACGAACAAAAAAACAATGAATTGAAACATTAAATAAATAAATAATTAAATAATAAAAAATAATAATAATACCATTGTGTAAAAAAATTATAATAAGTTGGTTGGAAGATTGGAGTGCAAAACTGTTCCAACTGCTAGCTTGCATGGAGAAACTGCTAGTGTTACGAAAACACTGCTAGTTAGTTTATCATGAGGATACCATGAAACTTATAAAGGAATTGACGGATAAATGTACTACAATGGAGTCTAAGATCACTGGCATACAAAAAGAAGGTATTCAGATTCTGAGATGGAGCATACAGATTATAGCACTTTGGAAGCACCGTCCAAAAAGAAAGTATTTTGTGCCTAAGAAGAAACTTGATGATTTGGATTGTAAATATCAAATTTAGGGGAGGATTGTTTGGTTTTTTGGTTATGTTGGACGAATTATTCAAAGTATGCATCAAATAGCATCTTTTAAAAGAAACCACGGCTAATGGCAATGGAAGAACTGCTGATAGATCAAAAGTTGTGGATAAAATTTGTGAGTATCAAGTTTGTTAATACATAAAGGAAAGTTTATGATTTGCTATCAAGTTTGTTCATGAACTACCTGATTATTCATACTTTAAAAGATGAGCGACAAATATCAAGTTTGTTCATACTTTAAAAGATGCCGTTTTTAAAGTTGCTATCATGAACTACCTGATTATTGAGTGACCGTAAATGATAAAAATAGGAGGAAATGAAAAGTAAATGTATTACCTGTTCAACATCATTCCAGGGCATGGGATACCTCGTCCCGTCTGCATAAAACACGGGCATGCCATTTTGAAGAAGAATCTGAACAAAGTAGCTACTAACCATCGCCCAGTTAGCATTCCGAGGTCGTACGTGCCACATGTAGTCAACCCATAGGTCTATATGCTATGCATTTGCAGCAAATGAAATACCAATTTAAGAAATGGTGAGAATCAAATACAGGGTAAAAAAGAAAATCTGAATAAGAAAGCGTATATAAACTAACCTCTTCAGTTAGCCAACCTTTTCTAGCAGGGTCTAAGCAAACTAAGCGAAGCCAGAAATTGCGGTCTACAGTATAATCATCTGACCATGGAAATTTACACCGGTGTCTATCAGGATCACAGAGGAATTCTTCAATCTCATCAGACAGACAAAGTTTCGACAGAATGAAACCATCTACTTAGATCCTAGAAAACAGGTTCAATGTATTAGTTTGACAGAGCATTATTGGTAAGCAAGTACATTGACAAGTTCATAAAAACTATCACAATACCTTTACCCAAGGTTTCACTCTGTTAAGCTCCTCAGCAATAGTTGGGTCGTTCATGTTAGGACCGTGTTTTTTTATTTTACGCCGTTTAACCTCCTGATTGTTTTGTGGCGAAACAGGTTCCATGAGAATCCTCTTGTCCGGTGGTAACCGACTTAAAGCCTTTTGAAAATGTGACAAATTCATAAACGCACGTCGTTTTTTCTTCTTCTCCTCCTCCAACTTCAACATGTCAGCTTCTTCCAACCGCAACCTATTAGCCTCTTCCAGCCTTAAGATGTTGGCCTCATCATTCAGCTTCTCTTCTTCCAACTGTAACCTTTCTTCCTCTGCCAACGCGAATCTCAATTCCTCTAAAAGGAGATACTCCTCGAACAGACTAGCGCTGATGACATTTGTATATAACGGCCATACAACTAAATGCAAAGAATAAATATTAACCTGAGCAACGTCCACGTCAGATTCCGGCAAGTCGATCAGTTTGAGATAAATGCTGTTAAGTGAATCGGAAAAGGCAGTCCTTGTGTTTGGAAAATGTGACTCAAAATCAAGTTTGTCCTGTATAAAAATATGCATGAAATTTCTAAAAATAAACAATGGCAGCGAGAAATAACTATAGATTAGTAGAAAGGAATACCCGAAGACCACCAGTTCTGTCATGTGCAAGAACCTGTGAAGGTCTAAGTGTTAGGAAATTCCGGCAGGTGATGTTAAAAAAAAGTGAATCTACTATTCTTATATTATAATGAATTTAAAGAGAACCTGAATAATACACTCAAGTTTAAAAACTTGGCGATTCAGATCGGAACTATGTAGTTATCTCGGTCGGAAATCACATATCGTTCAAGGACCGAGATATGAAATAGCGGTTATCGCGGTGAGATATCGTTTTTTATATTAGCTAGAATATTAACTATTTCAATTAGGCACTTTTATCAGTACTCATTAGGCATAATAAATATATAAGTTAGTTCAATTTAGTTCAATTAGGCACTTTTATCAGTAGGTGTTTTTATCAGTATTATCAATTTGACAATGTATAAGTTAGTTCAATTAGTTGTTTTCATCACTATATAATCACTAGGCATATAAATTAAGTCAAGAAGAATTGAAGAAAAGAAATATGTAATTAACCAATTACCTGTTAGTAAAGATCTGCTACAGCAGAAAGAATTAAGTCAAGAAGAAGAAAAGAAGAAGAAGAAAGAAGATCTGCTACAGCAGAAATAATTGAATGTGTCGTTCTTTATTATTAGGTATTTAATTGGGTTTTTAATTGGGCTAAGTGGGTTTTTTAATTGGGTTCTTTTCAGTTGGGTTTTTTTACAGATCTTAGTGTTAAAAAAAAGTCAAAATATCGTCAAAATATCGAAAATATCGCCGATTTTCAAAATATCGTCAAAATATTGGAAAATATCGCCGATATTATCGGATCCGATATTTTGGGCCGATATTTTGAACCGATATTTTTTCTAGGGGCGAGATGCGAGATATCGACGATATATCGGCGATATATCGCCGAGATTAACTACATAAGACCGGAAATTACATGATCCTTAAGGCTTTTTGTTCTGGAACTACTTCCACTCTTGCATTGTTTTGAATTTATTTTCAAACCAGTTTTCGCACGTTGCCGTGACTTTTCCAGCCTCGAAAAGTAGGTATCAACAAGGCTGTGTTGGGTCCTGACCAGCGGTCTGGGAACGTAGTCATTGAAAAAATCTTGGCTATCTATCCACTATGCACATTGGAACTCATGTATAGTAGGTCTCAGATCAGTAATTGTAGTTGAATCCTAAAGTTTAGTAATGGTTAAAAAAATATATGGTTTAGTTAATTACTTTGAGATACATACGACAACATTTTATAAGGGATTCGTAATTAAAGTCATAAACTGCTAGTTCTGGGCAATCACTGCAAATAATATTTCCACTCCTAGATAGCTTGAAAACACTGCTAGTTCTGGCAAATCACTGCTAGTTAGTTTCTGATGATTGTGGAAACTATAAGAGCTGTTTTGTAACTTTTTGGTGATAACATATTTATTCCACAAATCACTGCTGAGGCAGGGCAGTGGAAACGTAAGAACGACCCAACCAATGGCAACTCCTAATGTGAATAGTTCTTTGCAATTCAACACAGGTGAAGGAATCCCTAGACAACTGGCTAATTTGGGGGACATGGATGTTCAGGCTAGGTCTGATGCAATGTTAGACACATCTCGAATAGATGAGGGTAGTTTGGAACACCAACATGATTTGTCGACTAATGGCTTTCTACATGATGACAATTCCAATGATCCACTTCTAGGACCAGGTTACACAGGTCAAGGTGGGTGAGGATAGTATGAAACTAAATCTCATATTGACGGATATATTCACAAGTATGGAGTCAAAGATCACTGGTCTTAAAAATTCGACAACAACTCGCGCTGAAATAATCAAGAGGTTCAAAGCACAGGGTAAGTGTTTTGGAGAGACTAAGAAGGCCAAGGTTCCATGCATTCAGTAAAGTGAAGAAACTTGGAAAGAAGGCAACCTGCAATATGATTAAAAGTTTAGATGATGCATCCAAACAGGGGAGGAGTGAGAGTACAAATTCAGGCGACGCATGGAAGGTAAAGAAGCAGTACTGGATGATTTTTTAAAGGCTGCAGTTGAAGAAAAGGATAAGGAAGTGGTGCAGGCAATCAGTGCCAGTGTTGCTGCATCCGCTGATAGTATTGAAGTAACCACTGCTGCAACAACTGCTGGTATTATTATAGCCACTGCCAATTCAGACGTTTCAAGCCCAGAGGCAACATCTGCTACAATTATAAGCACCACAATAACACCAGCACCAAAACCAAAATAAGCCTGAGAATGAGGTCGCCATACAATTGGTCAACATAAAGCAATCTGACCCTATCCCTGCACCCAAACCTATTGCTAAGAGTCTACAGATCGGTGAAACTGTGCAGAAAGGTGTAGTTACTGAACCTGATATTGGAAAGGGTAAAGGGATTGCAGAGCCAACATTAAAGTTTAAAAGTAGAGAGGAGCATATAGCCTTAATTTGCAGTGTACAAAATCAACTAATCCAATTGTTCATCCACTGCTGATTATGAAATTCATTTGGCCATCAAAGGCAAGCCTCAAGGTAGAATGAAAAGAAAGGCAGACAGATAAAAAACATTTGATGAAGAATCTGAGTCTGATAAGATATTGTGTGCTTAGATAGGTGGAAATGGAACATCTAATTTTGTGTGTAAGTTTACTTTTTTTTTTACCTATAAACAATAAATAAATAACAAAAACGTTTAACTGGCTTACGTTTGAAAAAAGGTTCGAACGATCAATTCTTTTAAAGATGGACTTTCTAGACCAGGCAAGTGCTCTTGGTATCACATTTGAATGTTTAATCCACCAAGCATGAGATTTTTCAAACGACTCAAGGATCCACACCTATGAGAATAAAAAAATAAAAAATGAAAATAAAACATAAACTTATATACAAATCAGTAAAAAAGTTAAGTTGGAAAATGGATACCTGAAACCCAAACACAAATCCAGACAGTGTGTATGTTGGACAATGCTTTGGATATTTCTTCAATCTTAAAAGGTGGTCATCCACGTGCTTATCAAATACATTATGAAGTTGGTCGTATAAATGAGTCCAAATATGCTCACCCCATGGAAAAGCATTCCAATCATCTAGATTATCAACTAACCTTATCAGTGTATTATCCACCTCGCATGTCAACAAACAACCCATAAAGATCACCTCTAAGGCTAACAAAAGACAAAGACGTACAACATCTTCATCAGATATCTGTCCAAACCGCTCTTCATCCTCGATAATACCAATAACATCTAAGTTGGTTAGAATATACCCTTGCTTGTCAGGAAATACCCTGTTACGAAAATTTAGAGAACCAGATGTATACAACCCAAAGCTTACCATTCCAAACCGCAGACCGGTCATTAGACAAAACTCACGACGACCAAAATGTAAAGCATGCCCTTCAATGTAATAAATGAAGGGCATATCATAGTGACAATCGTTGACTTTATGCTGTTTCCTTAGCATATAATCTATGATGTGCGTTTCATGTTCAAAAAACAACAGATCAATCCATCTTCCAAAGCAGGTATTCCTAAACAAGATGCGGCGTCTTGCGTCTAACTTTTGCTTTAACAACCAAAAGTAGTTCAGTTTACTGGTAATGATTAATTTAGCTTCATAGTCCTAAAAAAGGTCAACAAAAAATACAATTTAAATCAGACCATGGATGGAATCTATACCAACGTCGTAAACAATTGCGTATACAATGCATATAAACCACTCCTTATTAGTTTAGACAGTGCCACTAAAATTTTTAATGAACCAGGTTATTTTACATACCTAATAGACGACATCTACCGTATTATACCCTACATAATTACGAATCAGACAGACGTAAAAGAGGAGAAATCAAAGGTATTAATCAAATAACAACAACGATTTGTTGAAGCATATAACCAATTGGAAATAAATAATGTACAATAAACAACGAAGAAAATATTTACGTAACATATTTGGCCACATTTTTTAAACAAACTTGATCAATCCAATGTGGATTGCACTCAACAGTGTACCTTTATAGCTGGTGACATAACTGACAATACAAGGAAAAGAGGGACTGACGAAGAAGACGGTCTCATTTGTGAAAACAACTTAGTTACAATGTTTTTATGCGAGAAGCAAAAACAGAGAAAACGGTAACTATGAATGTTTTTGTGCGAGTGGGAAATTGATTTTGAATACATATGTAATGTACTTTCACTATTCAATTGTGTACGTTCTATGTAATGTAAAATGACCAAAAAATCCTTTCTAAAAAATACGATTGTCCACCGCTTTTTCGTTGGCAAAAAAACAATACCTTACACATACGGGACACGTGTCACAATTTCGATGAGTTGCCCAATGAGAGCGGTTGCCCTCGGTCCATTTTCAATTTATAAATAAAAGTGGTCCAGAAAGTGATATGCATCAGGACGCGCGGTCTATTTGCGTCATTTTCTCTATAAATAATAAAACATATTGTACAAACTATTCAAACACAAAAACTACAAGTCACCAACTCTCCCAATTTCAACTCCGAGTTGGATCGTTGACAAAACAAAGATTACAACGAACCACATGATTAGCATAACCCCGATATATGACCTTTGATCACAGTTTGGTCGTCCTTGGTCAATAACAGAAAACGAATAGAATAGCAAAGGCAAAATTCAAGCAACTTCAACCCACAATCTAATCAACCACACAAATCCATTTCTATCATAATCCCTTTATCTCCTCACGTCATAACAGCAAACAACAACTACAACCACGTCCTCAAATTTATGTTAACACCAACTCAGATTCGAAACATAAACAAGAAAAAAATAATAGATCGCAGATTTGTGTTAGGGACCATAAACCAAAATCTTTAAAGATTAACACGTTTTCATCATAGATTTGTGGTTAACTTTGTCTTTCAATATCCAAAAATTCAAAAGAACGAATAGGAACAAGAGTGCTCATATTCAATATTTATTTCGTTAAGAAACTCAAGTACGAACAAGAACATAAACGAAATGAAACACAATACAACCGTTCTAAGACCTTCAATAAAGATCTTGAAGCTGATTTAGCAAAGACAATAGGGTTGTTTTATGTTTGTATTTCGTTACATAAATGGAGTTATATGGATTATGGGGTTCAATCATTTGTATAATGAAACACATGGAGGGTTTATCAGTTTGTTTGATATTCGGATTTAAGAAGATAAGAACATAAGGGACGGTTTTTTTTTCTTTGTTTTGGGAAGGAGAGTGATGGGGCGGAGATTGTGAGAAATGTGTGATTAGGGTTAATATCAGGGTTGGTGTAGTTTTATGCCCGGTTTATACAAGGTGTGGGTCTACTCGGGATTATGGAACGGACTATTTGGCTTGTGTTATAACCGGATTTTTGGGCTGGAGATTATAATAGAAGGTTGTTAGGGCTGAAATTATATTATATGAATTTTTGGGTTGTCATTATAATGTCCAAAGTTTCAGTTATTAAAAGGATTTCGAGGGTTATATTTTATTGACGAGATCGGGAATAAACCATTGTTTAATTGTGCATCAAGACAATCATTAATGGGTCAAGTATTTTTAGCTTATGACCCCTTTGGTTACGTAAACTGGATTATTCAGTAAAATAATGGACTACCATTAAAACTTAAACTAATTTTTAAGTTCATAACCTGAAATTGTTTGAATTTTTTGTATTTACATCTAAATTGGTAACAACTCTACAATAATGATGCAATCCATTTTAACCATATTTGTAACGGCCCATTCAACTATAAACGTATAAATTATTAAATCTTTAACAAAACGCATTTCAATATTAAAAAGTCCATTTCAACCATTAGTAACAAAACACATTTGCTCGTAACCACCCTGTATATTAGTACAAATTCATAACAAAAGTTTTCATTTATTCGTAAAGTTATTGCTATAAAAAACATAAAACTTAAAACATTTGCTCGCCCTAAAATTGGTCGTCGGATATCCGCCACCGCATTGCGTGGATAAACTGCTAGTCTAATTAATATAAGAATGAACATGGCCAAGATATATATATTTTTTTATAAGAATAGAACTTTTTCTAAGCGTGTATGTCATAATTGCCAGGACCTATGTCGGGACCTTGATCAGAGTGTTTTAAATGGTAAATGCAGCGACGAACGTGAGTGAATTAGGTGCAGGACTCATTCATGAGCTGTTTGCTGTTTGCTGTTTGCATTTAATGTGTGTTTTAATTCTCAGATTCAAGAGTGTTGGTAGATACCTTGAGAAACAATTAGTATAAATTTTTTTAGAGTGATTATTAGAAATTAAAAAATCTGAAACAGAAAACCAAAACATGTTACAAAAATCTAATTATCTAAATCAATCTTTCTTTTAACGAAGGAAATTATATATAACAAAATTAGCAAGATGCTAGATAAAAATACAAGAGAGTTGCAATAGATTGTAATTACAAGCCACAATAGGATCTCCAATCCATTCTAACCAATTCGGATAAGCCGCGAATGTGATAGGACTTTGATGTCTTCACCGAGCGTGTCTTCGCAAATTTTATTAGAAAACTATCAAGTAACTAGAAAAGAGCAATTCACATTTCACAACATACGGAGACACGCAGTATTACATGCGGCAGAAACAAGATATAAAATCCAATCAAGCCACGGCGGCTTGATTTTTATACTACGACGAGCAATCCATGAGTGGGAGAGGGTATGTTTGTCAAAACTATTGCAGTTGGAACTAACATAACAAGAGAGTTCTCATGCAGCAAAACTCATATTGGTTCATATTAGTAGCCTAGATCGATGCAACCTAAAACTGAAACTAAGTATGTATAAATGCATGTAACGACCCTCTATACAACTAAACACTTACTTTAAGAAGTAATTAACACCTCCTCTTACTGTCGATGGCTCGTTGTTTAAATAACCTCATTGTTAGAACAATCGCATCTCTTGAACAATTACTAATATCGGTTGAAGTATAATCTGTCTGCAAGTATCTCACAAAGCCCTCACTATCAATAATTTCGAACTCAAACTGTTTTTGTGTTGGTTGACTTATAATTGTGTTCGGTGTATACTTCTCATCAACGATAATACTGTCATTAGGTCCATTAAGCTTAATTTTGTAACTACTACTTTTGATCTCCAAGGTAGCTGGTTCCCAAACATCGGAAGAGCCCTTAGAAACAGACAAGTTAAAGCTCGCATGGCCTAGGCTATAATACTTTTCTATTGCACGAAGCATGTCAAGGTCGCAATTGATCATCTGGCCATCATTAGCAAAGTATTTTACGAGCTTACCCATCTTGCATCTGCCATCTGTCGGTTGGACTTCTACGGCAATGTATGTATCTATATCATCGGCTGTGACAATGTACACAGGATTCGTCGCTCCTTCAATGTAGCTTATTGATCCATCTTGAAGGTGGCGAACCCACCTGAAAGCACAACATGTTGTCCCATTTACAGGGTATCCGCATGCTTGGATTTCATGACCTGGAGTAGCTTCTCCTGAAACTTCTAATCCCTCTATTGAAGGGAGTGACTTACTAATATCATCACCAGCCCAGACATTGTCATTTTCTTTTGAATTATCGGCTTCAAGATATGAGAAAGAATGTCGTTCTTCAACAATTGATGGTAAATGATGGTTATTGATAACTTCTTTGTCATTGTTATGTCTCTCCAATCCCATATAACCTATTAAAATCGACCAAACTTTCAATATTCGGTAAATAGCGCAGTGTCTATTATGGACACACGGTTTATGAATTATTATATGGAGTATAACTCAAGTACAAACTATTACATGTCAGTTTAAACAAATCTTGCTAAATTTATTTCTGCTTACATATATAAAATTATCACATAGAGATATTTTGTAAATACTTCTTCAGTACTTTGTAAAAAACATTCCTAAGAAGATTTGTCTTAATGTGTTTATAAATGAGCTTAACAAAACAGAAAACCCGAAAATAAGATGTATCAAACCTGAGTTTTCCCTACTGAATGAAAGAATAAACTTCAGCAGCTTTCTACCAAAGATTGGCATGCCTGAAGGGGGCAATGCACTATAGGCCGTCTCCTGTAAGGCTAGTATAGACTCAAGACTAACGACAACCTGGGCCATTGTTGGGCGTTGTTTTGGATGGCTATGCAAACATCGATTTGCAAGTTGTCCAAAGTTTCTTAAACATTTAGACGAGATTGTCCCTCTCATATTACAATCAACAATTTGTTTTAGTCTACCCATTTTGATAGAATCTTGGGCCCATGAGGCGAAACCCGGCCAATTGTTCCTCGTCAAGACTACTATCTACTGCTCGCTTACCACACAAGACTTCAAATAGTACCACCCCAAATGCATACACATCAGACTTTCTAGTCAGCCTTCCAGTTTGAAAGTAATTTGGATCTAGATATCCAAATGTACCTTTAACCAAAGTGTTGACATAAGTAGATGGCTGATTCCTTGGGCTTACCCTGGACAACCCAAAGTCCGAAATCTTAGCTTCCCAACTATATATTGTGTAACAAAATATTAGAGCTCTTGAAATCCCGATGTATAACTCCATGCTCAATACCGGTGCCAGTGTGAAGATAATCTAAGCCACGAGCAGCCCCTATGCATATTTTGAGTCTTTTCACCCAAGTTATACAACTTAGACGTGTGTGAAGATGATCTTCAAGGGTTCCATGAGGCATATACTCATAAACGAGGATCATCTCTTGGCCATCGTTGCAATAACCAATCAAAGATACCAAGTTACAATGCCTTAACTTCGAAAGCATCTTAACTTCAGCCCAAAACTCTGATGCTCCTTGATTAGAAGTTGGATCGAGCCGCTTAATAGCAACAGTACTCTAAACATTTGCACCAATATTGATTGTTCCTTTGTATACCTTGCCAAATCCCCCACGGCCTATTACCAAGGACTCGTCAAAATTTTCCGTCGCTAGCTGAATCTCGTAAAATGTTAGCTGACGACAAGGTTGTAACAACCTCGAGGATAACATAGTTATAAACTGAACTAGCTAGTATTAGAGTATGGCGTGTTGCTATGTCCATAGATATGATCTTAAACGTTACATATAGACACTCATGGTTTGAATAATTTGTTGACTTGATTATACTGAAAACTTTAAAGTTTATAGTTTCTAGAGACATGTATATATAGTATCGTTGCATGGTTTGACATCAAAGTATTGTTAGGGGTTTACCCAACATTGGCCAGTGTTGTAACAATAAGACGCAATTTCTAAGAAATTTAGGAAATAATGGCATACGGACAATATATTTATATCACTTGGACTACTATATTACCGTTTGACATTCTTTTTGTTAATTTATTGAAAGTTATATGATTGTTATTTTCTTTGGCTATGTAAATCTCTTGTTGACTCCTTCAAATGTCCAACCACATAGAGGTAATGCATAAATGGCCTTTTGACTTTTAATGTTTTCAAGTATCAAAGTCATAATTCATAAGCTATAAGTCAAGGAGAAAAATATAAGGAAATTGCAAGACAATTGTATGTTCACGTGTTATATTTGTATATTATGCTTCGTGTAGACTTACTAGGTTGCTATGTAAAATTTGGTGTTTAGGGACGGAACCAGGATCTCGTGATACTCATTGACTTTTGCAACATAGTCTCAACTTATGTACATCTTTAAATAACTAGGTTAAAAGCCTAATTATGAGCTTAGGCTAGCTTATGTTTTGAAAAGGAGGATAGAAAGGTTTGATGGGTGTTATAGATGCAACGGCTAATGATGACTGACTAGGTTTTGCGATCAAACTCGCTCTGTTAGTTACAATGTTGAATGATGAAATTCGTCGGTGGCTAGTTCAAGGACCTAAATCCCATAGTCAGACTTGGGTTCGTCTATCGAGCCTAAGCCCTAAGCCTAATAGAGCCTAAACCCACCATTAGGCTTGGGCCTTAAACTAAATATCTAATACATGTAGAACACCGAATTCCCCACAAACTAAACTTTAATAATAATCCAACATTTATAGATTATGTATCATAAAAACCCTAACGTACCCAAAGCCTACAAATAGGCTTCGGTCGTCTATCGTTTAATACTCTTCCGTTTTCAAACGGTAAAATCACGAAAACTCGAATTGAAAAATAAATATAATTATTAAAAAGTAAAACTAGAGATAAAAACGAATCTAAAGGTAATTATTTTGATAAAGAATCAAGACTTTGATATGTACCCAGTCGCGTAATATGGAAAAGAGTGATTTTCTTTTCTTTTTGACGGCTGACTGGACTTATAGCAGCGCATGACGGAGCGTCCAATTGGTGAAGGAAGCGATTCTGCCATGATTTTCTTCAGAATTTAATTATGAAACCACGGTCGCTAATGGCATCAGTTAACTCTAAGAGGTTTGAGAGTTAAAGCAAAACAGTGAGCGATTGTTATCGTTTGAATATAGCTTCTTGTTCCGGCGTGTGATGGCGTATCGTTGTGGCTACAGTTGCGATTGCAATTGCGATATGCTTTTCTTCGGAATTTAATTACGAAGCGGTTGTTGACCTCTTGTAAAACGTTAGTGAACTTTTGCGTTTTGAGAGTCATGGCTGAAATAGTGGCTCGAGTTTTTCTTAAGTACTGATAAACGGCGGTGGCTAGAGTTTGATGTGGTGACATTGAGGTGGTGGCCGACAAGATTCGAGGATGAGACCTAAAGCTTTGATACCATGTTAAATAGTAAAAAAGTATTATTGAATGAATGTTTTACATTTGTGATATTGCATGTCTATTTATATAGACACGTAGCTTTGAGCAATAAAAAAACTTGAACCCTAAACCTCATAAAGACTAAACCCACAATTAGGCTTGCGCGTTAACCTAATTGTCTAATAAAATAAAATCATGTCGACTTTTTTTTTTTTTTTTTAGTCTAGTCTTGTTTAGTTGACTTTTTCCTGAAGTGCGTCTTTGTTTTGGTTTCGTCCATGTCGATGTTTATCTTCCATGTTGTTAAAGATGACTCCAATAAGATTCATTTGCATATAAGATGAAAGCTTGAACAACTTTTTTGAAACGGCCGAAATACAATATCTTAATTTCGAAAGGGCCAAACTTTTAATTTTATTTTTAATATATTTTTTTATGTTAAAAACGCAGAGTGGTCCTAAATTTGGGGGGCACAACCCCCTCGTTTCCATACAAAGCTTCATCCATGCATACATAGAGTTAGGAAATGCGGTTGTGCAATATTATGTAACCGGTGGTATGTGTGCAATACAGCCGATTTGTTAACACTTAACTTTTCATTGTTGTATGTGTGTACTACATGTGTGCAATTATCACCGTCTATTGGTTTTTCAAGTCATGGATGTCTTAGACAATCGATTAGTTTCTCTTGCTACTCATCAATGTGATTAATGTTAACATATGAACATATAATTCGGAATCGTTACTTGTGGTTTGTTTCTCTACGCGTGTTAGTGTTTTGCCGACTAATGAATAGGTGCATGACCCTTACCTTTCATCTTCATTTTTAGTATAGGCTTCCATTTTTAAACATAGTTGAATTATGGAAATTTGCATTAAAATAAGGGTTGAAGCCATAAAATACCAATGTACTTACAAAATTTCCACATATAAGTAATTTACTTTATAAAAACCCATTAATACCATCCATACGTATTGGTACAGGTAAATATTAGAAAGGTTCCCATATGATTTACGTGTCATTATTTTAATCCACGTGGATTTTCAATTTTTCCATCAAGGTTTATTATACCCATTTTAGACCCGATTGGGTCAGGTTTACAACGACTCTAAATACACATTTTTAATTATTGTCCTTGTCATTACCCTAACCCTAAACCTAATTGCCCAAAAAAAAAACATTGTCATGTCTTCATCTTCTTCAAGTCTTTCACATCGTCGACATGATTCCAAGCTTTGTACTTGTAAGCTTCATCTTAGGGTTCAAATATCATGAACGCCAACAAATCTTGTTTCCCAATCGTAGAGTAAGTTTCTTGATGATTTTGTTTACCTTTTTCTTGATATTAACAATCCCTAACTTGTTAAAGTACATTTATTTAGAAACCCACAAAGAATAAATGTGGAATATGGTTGTGGTTTGATCTGGATATTGAACATGATGGATACATGCATCAAAATGCATGAGATGTATGTGTTGCTTACTCTACATGAAATACATGAATTGGCAAATGAGATGAGCCGTGAAGAAAGGATAATGCAATTGCATGATCAAGTTATTCCTTCTCTTATGACCCGTTTGACTTTATGGATGTTACGCTCCGATTCTCGGTTTGACCGGATATTACTCGATTTAGAAAACTTTTGACGCGGAAACATTTGACTATAACTTATTCTTATTAAACTCTTCAATATACGACAAAACTATGACATTTGAACTTTGACAATTCTTATTATAGCATGTACTCGATAACTTCTTGAACCAATAACACTTGACTATAAAAAAACAATCACTTTAAAATTGTATGGCGGGTTGACGCCGTCGCCTTTTAAGCTGCGATGCCGTCACCCTTTAACAGTGACCCAAAATACTTTACAAAATTAACACGCGACGGGTCAGAGGATTTAGACCCGACGCTGTCGCAACTGAGCCAGACGCCATCGCCCACAAAACTGTGACGCCATCGGCTATCAGACCTGCACATTTGACAGCTAAACTGCACAAAGCCATTTTGACCCATTTCAACTCAAATGTTCATTTAGACCTTTATAAATTTAACAACACATCATATAAACTATAACAAACCATCTTTTACACAATTTACCATTTGTTGACCCATTTAAGCCAAAATGGGTACAATTACACTCTAATCCAAACACCCCTTTAAGAATGACTATGACATACAATTTGACTCTTACCAAGATAACTTTGACATACTATTACTAAACAATACTATAACAACTATAACAATTCACTTGACATGTAACGACTCATTTATGAAAATTCAAAATCAACGGGGGGTACAAACTTGACAATAAGCTCGGTAATTCTTCCTAGCTCCTAATATCATACAAAACCATCCATACACAACTGGCCATGAATCCATTTCCAAGCCATAGCACTTCCATGTGCAAGAACCTACAAAATGTAGTCAACTATAACGTACGCGAAAACGCTTAGTAAGTAATCTTCTAAAATATGGTAATGCTTTTATCATCATATAATTCACATAAGCATTGCTAACACACAAACCATAGCACAATTAGCACATAAGGCAATAACACATACCTTAATACTTCACTAGGCAATTAACTCTATAACAATCATCTATTCCCATATTGGTCCAATAATTCCTTAACTTAACTATAACCAATCTTTACTATAACAATTATAAACACATCATATAATAATTTTCACATTAAGCATGTAGTAACCGGATTACTTACCTTAGCAATCCTTGCTAAGACATTAAAAATTACCATCATCTTTCATATCTTTCATTAGCCATAATCAATCACCATAATCCAAGTTAACATCCTTAAACATAAAATAAAAATGCATTTAAAACATAAAAAATAAACTATAGCCATGGTTTACACAACCAATTGGCTCACATAAACATCCTCTAATTCATCATATAATCATATATTGATTATGTGATGATCCAACCCATATATTCCTCAAATTTTACCCATAATAAAACATCTCATATTTACTATAACTCTTTTAATCAATCATTCCGATGATCATAACATGATCATATCCCAAATTACCCATTTTACTTTAATTCCATTAAAGGGGTTTCACCCAATTACTCTATAACATCTCAATTAGTGTTTAAAAACACAATTATCCAAAATGCTCAATTTGTGTATAAGAACCCTAACTTTCAAATCACAATTAATTCATCAATTAAGTATACTTACTTGCAAGGGTCATAGATACTAGCTTGTATCATGACTAGGAACACAAATTCCTTCATAATTAGATCATCCAGACAATTCTCCTCTTTCCCTCCTTTTCTCTATCACGACATACACACACACAAACACAATTTCTAGAAATATATTGAGGATAGTAGAATTATCCAGATACTTTTAGTTGGTGTCTTAGGCCATTTGACACAAATGGTCCGTCAAGTCCCATTCTTTCTATTTTGGCCACAAGACACTTTATATTAAGTTTACGATGTGGCAACTTAGGTCTCCCTCCTTTCTATAACTATAACATAACATTTTTTAATTATTAGTTTGATTATCGGGTTGACTAGTCAATCCCGTCAAGTCCTTAGACCACATTCCACCATGGTGGGACCTATTAGTAATTCCGGGATAGGGGTGTAACAATGGAAGTCAATAAGTCTGATGTTGTGTTGGCTTCTTGTTGTTGTATTATCAATGAAATTAGTCCATTTCTGTACATGTTTTGCAAGTGTATGTTGTATGTTGGGAATCAAATATGAATGAAATATGTTGTTCTTCTTGTTTTTTGTAAGAGTATGAGTATGTGGTTTTTGATATGGGTTGATATTGTTAATACAAATAAGCCGTAAAAACGTTTATTTATATTTTACGATCTTCTAATGTTTTGTCAATAACAAATGTAAAATCATTTTAATGAAACAAATAAAATACGTAAATGGTTTGAGCCAATAGTTTACTAACACACCTACATTTTTACATAAAACACTAAATAAGCAATAGTGATTTTATGATTTAGTAATACATATGTACAACAACTAGTGTTTACATATTGGGTAGATATATACATAATTAGTATGTATTATAATGGGTAGAAGTTTAAGTATTTGATCCATTGACTAAATACATTGAATGTAGTTGGGTATAACCCAAAGTCCAAGACCCATACCCATGGAGCATAACCCATAACTCATTGCATGACATCATGCATAAGTCATAAATGGGTATTATCCATGATCCACGGATTTTACCCATGACCCATGGACTAGATGCATTGCATCTTGTAGATACATTGTATCTACTTGGATGCCCATGGTCCAAAGTCTAGGACCCATGATCCATGACCCAAAACCCATGGGCAAAGAGGAGCGTCTCACGGATCCCCAGGATTACACTGGACGGATCTGTTGGAATCACTCCTAAACCATAATTAAGTGTTAGTAATTAATATGTAATAGTTAGCTTTATTATGGCCTTTATGTTTGCAATTAGCCTTAGGCTTGTGTAGAAGGCCCATGAGCCTAGGCCTTAGTCCAATAAGGAAATAGGGAAGGAGAGGGAGTGTTGCCCTAGCTCCTTGCCTATAAATACATTGTAATAACCCTCTCTTGAGGGTTGGTTGTTCAAGTTTTTCTCTTTCACTCACATCTTGGCTTAACCGTATTATTACGCGTATGTGTGTGTGTGTTTAGCTTGTTCAATCGCCCTTATCTCTTTCTTATAGCTTGTGTTTGTAAAACTAGTGACCTATCAGTGGTATCAATCGCCTACTAGTTGGGTGAATCGTGTTTGTTTTTGAAGTGGGTTTCGGTCCTACGCCTAAAACGCACCTTTGATACTTTGGTTCGATTAAAAACATTTTTTTTACACTTTTGAATCCAAGATTCTTGTCCTTTCAATGTCTTAAGGTGTGAAAATAAGTGTTTTTGGCAAAAAGTTTCAAACTTTATGCGTGGATAGTTGTTTTTGATCGAGTTTTTGAACGTGGGTATCATCATACTCGTAACTGTTTTAGAGGCTTTGGTTCATCAAGTTTCACACTTTTGTGTATTTTGGTGTTATTGAAGCTATTTTATCACACAAAAACTGGTTTAGAAACACTTTTGGACGAAATCATACTTACGAGTAAAACTACGCGTAGTAAAACCCTAAAACTACGCGTAAGTATTTCCTTGGTTTGATCTTTATTTTCGTGGTTTATTCCGTGTTTTCTTACTTGGATAAGTCTGAAAATACGTCGACTTTGGATATCTTTTGCACTGTGATAATGTAAAAGATCATTTGGGCAAAAAACCCTAAAATTACGCATAAGCATAAGCTTACGCGTAGAAATCCTACGCATAAGATTCACTTTACGCGTAAACTTAGTTCTACGCATAAGGTAATCCTACGCCTAACTTTCTACGCCTAACTTTTGTCTACGCATAACTTTAGTGTTTTTTCCTACTTACGCGTAAGCTAAATCCTACGCGTAACTCCTTATTGTTACGCGTAACTTTTGGTGTTTTTACGCATAAGTGCTACTTGGTTCTTGTCTTTTCTACGCCTAAGGACACTTCATCAACAAAGGTTCATTCGACTACAAAGATCCATTTTTACTACACAAGTTAATCAACATGTCTCAACCTCCATACTCTAACTATTTCCCTTACACTTATAATCAACAACAACAACAATTAACTCCACAACATCAACAATAGAATCAACAACAAGCAATTTATCAACAACAATTTAATCAACAACATACTCCACAACTTGGTGCAATTCCACCTCCTAATATGGTTCAAACACCACCAAGTCTTCAAGTACTACCTTACACAGACTCATACAATCAACATCCATCAAGGACCACTATGAAGGAACCGACATGGTTTGGCAAAATGTGTGAAGCTTTAAGTAGCCAACAATCAATTCATGAGGCTGGATCACTTGATAGACCTCCAATGCTCACTCCAGGAAATTACGACCAATGGATGCTTAGATTCTTTAGGTTTTGTGATCTAAAGAAGCCACATGGCAAATTCTTAAAGAAGGTTATCTTGGAAGGTCCATTTCAGATGCCTACTATCACTATACCCGGAGATCCTACTGCTACTCCACTAAGAGATGAACAAACAAACATTGCTACTGTTGCAGACTTAAGACCTGACGAACTTCTACACTATGAAGCAGATGAGCTCGCAATGCAGTATATCCTTTTAGGATTGCCTAACCCAATTCTTCGTAGTGTTGATGCTCAAAAGACGGCACAAAAAATGTGGGAACAAATTCATCTACTCATGGAAGGAACTGTACTCAATCAGGAGGATTTGGAATCCAAAATCTATCTGGCTTATGAACACTTCATGATTGAACCTGGGGAGACACTTGAGTCTTATCATCATCGATTTTCAGACATCATCAATGATTTGGAAAAACACAATATCAACATGCCACGTATTGCTGTCAATACAAAGTTCCTAAGTAGTCTTGGTCCAGAATGGGAGAAGTATGTCATTTTCCTCCGTCAAGCGAAGGATATGCATCATGCGTCTTACGGATTGTTGTACGATTACTTGAAGCCTCATCAAAAGGAAGTTGAAATGAAAAGGATTCTCCGTGCACAAACTGCTCCACAGTCACATCCGGACAATCAACAACTTGCCTTGTATGCTCAACAGAATTATCCCTCTCAACCAGCAACTCTACCAACTGCTTCAACCACACCTTCACAGCAACAACCTCAACAAAATCAATTGGTTCCATACAACAACAACAATGCTCAAGCATATGTCAGTGAAGCTACTGAGGAAATCGATCCGTTCGAAGCATTGCAACAAGGATTTGTTATGATTGCTAATGCTTTTGGCCGTTATACCAACAAATCCAACAATCGTATTCGTTCCTCCTCTAACACACGGACTCAAGCTGTTGTGAACAATGGACGTGTTGAAGTTCAGAATCGTGCTAATGGTCGTCAGATGGGCGGTGGTCAAGGGTTTAATGCTGTGGGTAGGAATAACAACAGAGTTCAAGTGGTGGAACAAGGAAATGCTCAGAATCGGTTAAATGGTCTTCGATGCTACAACTGCAATGAGATGGGACACCTGGTAATGCATGCCCAAAGCCAAGGACTAGGGGCAGTGCTTACTTCAAAGAGGCTTTACTTTTGGCTCTTAAAGATGAAGCCGGTGGATCTCTCACAGACAAAGAACAGAGCTTTATGGCAGATGCAGACTCAGATGATGATATGGAGGACTTACAGGCCCAGTGTATGACACTGATGGCTTGTCTCAAGTACACGAACAAACCATGTTTATCTCTGATCTAATATCTCCGCCAACATCTGAATCCGGCAAGGCTCAGAATGTTCAAAATGAGTCTTCCACATCTCATTCCGATGATTTTCAAATTGATCCCGTAGTTACATTTGACGATCAAGATGACCTTATGGTTTCCCTTGATAATCAAATTGACTCCGTGGTTATTCTTGAGGATCTAAATAATGATCATGTTGAGACTCACGTTGAACAAGCCGAACTATTGCCTCATCCAGTTTTTGCTCGTTTAATACAAGACCAACAAACCATTGTGGAAGAATGTCGTGCCATTAATGAGGACTTAAAACGAAAGAATGCAATGTTAACCAAGGATTTTGAATGTTTAAACATGCAACTTAATTTTTTCAAAGCTCAAGAAAAACGTGAAAAAGGTTTTGAAGCAGCTTTTGCTACATCTCATCAAAACGAAAAATCTTTAGAAAGACATATGCGTGATCTAGCCGCTTCGAAAAATGCTTTGTTGTCTGAAATAGAACAACTGAAATATGAACATAAAAAGCAAATTAACGCTCTCACCTTGGAAAATCAAAAATCTAAGGATGAGTTGTTAACTTGTCAAAAAGCGTTCTCTGCATACAAAAAGCATTCAACGAAACGAATAGATGACTATCTGGAAGAAATTGTTGATTTGCAACACAAGCTTAAAGAGTTCAAAACTGTTGTTTATAAACATGGTGAGTCTGTAACAGCTATTGAAAAGTTTACTTTAAAACCAAATCCAAAAGGATATGGACTCAATTTGGCTGATTACAAACCTAAGCTTTCTCTCAAAACATTCAAACCAAATCCGGAAGTTTCCAGTGCAGAATATAAAATTGATAATACTGTTATGACTGTTGTTGAATATAATCGTCAAGAGGAATTAGATGCTGAAGACGAGAGTCGATCAAAATTAGAAAAAGTTGTTTATAACAAACCTTTTACTTATTCACAAGCGGTCACTTTCATCCCGCCAAAGGATTCTTCTAACACACCAAGGGTTATCGTTAAAACACCCGAGTCTTCTTATGTTAATCCCAAACAAGAATTTGAACAAATTTATGGTCCTTTATCTTCCATCAGTGAAGTAAATTCTAAACCTGAAAATAGCAAAATTCTTCGATATTTTGACATTTTCATGGCCGACCTCAAAATTTTGGAACATGAGATAGAATATCATTCTGAAATAAAAATTCAACATTTTCAATCGCCTCTGGCGCGAGAACAAAGAGACATTTTTTAGAAAAATCTTTTACCTAATGTCAAAAATTTGAAAAATTGTGCAATTTCTTGGGAAAAGGAATTTCATAAGGAACTTAGAGTGATGAAAAACGTTTTCGAGAAAACAGAAACATCTATTTCTAATACTAAACGCAAAAAAAAAATGTTGAGAAAAGATGTTGATCGCCTCTTGAAAGATGTTATCTGTGCTGATATCCATAATATTGTGTTACTTCATGCTTTGCCATTTGCATCTGATTATATCTCTGCTGATATCGTTGATAATGTTGTTACCGTTGATAATTCTGATTTTGTGCATCAATTCAAATCTTTAAAAGCTGAAAATGAACGATTGAATAACGAGCTTTCAAACGCAAACGTCGTCTTCAATGGTGTCAAAAAGATTGTCAAAATCGAGAACTTGCTTTGCAAAAGAAAATCACCCAGTTGCAATCTAAATCGTTTAGTCCAAAAATTGAGCAACTGGATGATCAAAACGTGTCTTTGAAAGGTCAAATCTCAAAATATGAACAAGAAATTGTAAAAGACAAACAGGAATATGGTGTCATATTTGATTTACTCAAAAAGACTCGTGATGAAGCATCAAACGAGCTTGATCATTTTCTCAAACACACTAAGGAAGTCATGAATTTTTTGGGAAATCTTTGTTCTGAAAATCAAGAGTTGGTGCACACTATCTTTAAGCTAAGAGAAATGTTAGGAAAGTATGAACATTTGCCCCCAACCGTCATTAAGAAGATAGCACCAGTCACACTTAGTAATCGTGAACCTAGAATTCCTACTGCCAAATCACAAGTTGCTAACGTGCTTCCTTCTACTGAAACAGGACTAGTTTCGTCTTTTCCAAACGTCGGCACTTCACAGCCTAGGAGCACTCAAATGAAGAATAGGAAGTTGCGACCTAAGAAAAGATCAATAAGGACTGCTAAAGTAGAAGAACACCCTAGGACAATGAATAAGACTCACGTTGCTTCCACTATAGAAATTGCGTCTGGCAAATGTAATAGAAATAGTGATGTAACGAATGCTAAACCGTTAAGTACTTTTGATACTATGTCTGATGCACCTTGTGATATTTGTCTTAAAAGTATGAATTCTGATTGTCATGACAAATGTGTTGCTAAAGCTATCATCTCTCGTTTAAGGAATCCTAAGAATCAGAATACCTTTAGGCCAACTAACCATTCTAAGTCTGTGCTTGGTAGACCGCCTTCTTTAGATTCTAAGAAACACATTGCTGTCCCTGTAGCTCCAGTTTCACCTCCTAAGAATGTAGTACCACCTAGTGCATTCACCAAGACTAAAACAAATAGTAGTTATAGATGGCAGAAATGGATACATAACACATTCGGATTTAAATGGATGCCTAAAATTATTAATGTGTGTATGTCTACTCTAACTGCTCCGGAACCCTCTCACATTTTGGGTTCCACATCTACTTCTATTCCATCTGTGTCGTCTGTGTGTAATGCAGGTGATACAGATCATTCTCTGGATTGTTGATAGCGGCTGTTCCCGACACATGACAGGCAATCTTAAACTGTTAACCAACTTTATTGCAAAGTTCATTGGCACTGTCAGGTTCGGGAATGATCACTTCGCAGCTATCATGGGCTACGGAGACTATGTTAATGGGAACATCGAAATAAGCAGGGTTTACTATGTGGAAGGCCTCGGTCACAATCTGTTTTCAGTAGGTCAATTTTGTGATGGAGATTTGGAAGTTGCTTTCAGGGAAAAAACTTGTTTCATTCGTGATCTACAAGGAAACAACCTTATGTCTGGCTCGCGTTCTTCTAGTCTTTACACTATCTCTATGCAAGACATGGTTGCTTCTTCCCCCATCTGCTTACTTTCAAAGGCAACATCTACAAAATCCTGGCTATGGCATCGTCGTCTCTCACATCTAAACTTTCAGACCATCACCAACCTTGCTCGACACAAACTAGTAGAAGGACTCCCACGATTTCGGTATTCAAAAGATCACCTTTGCTCAGCCTGTGAACAAGGAAAAAGTACTCGTGCTCATTTTCCCTCTAAGGTAGAACACAGCTCTCAGCATGTGCTTCATCTTCTTCACATGGATTTGTGTGGCCCGATGCGTGTGCAAACGATCAACGGCAAACGCTACATTTTAGTAATTGTTGATGATTACTCACGTTGGACTTGGGTTTACTTTCTTCGAAGCAAAGACCAAGCTCCACAGATGATCATCACCTTTCTCACAAAAATACAGGTTCAGCTCCGAAATACAGTTAGACAGATCAGAACCGACGAAGGAACTGAATTTGTTAACAAAACTCTTCGTGAATTTTATGAGAAAGTGGGAATAGAGCATCAAACATCTATTGCACGGACACCTGAACAAAACGGAGTTGTTGAAAGACGAAACCGAACGTTAGTGGAAGCTGCAAGAACCATGTTAATTAATGCCAAACTCCCAGATTACTTGTGGGCAGAAGCTGTATCTACTGCATGCTATACTCAAAATCGCTCTATGATTACAAAACGCCACAACAAAACACCTTTTGAGCTTGTCCACAACAGAAAACCAAATCTAAAACACTTTCATGTATTTGGATCTCTTTGCTATCCGAATAATGATCGTGATGACTTTGGAAAGCTCAAAGCCAAAGCTGACATTGGAGTCTTTATTGGGTATTGTGATAATTCTAAAGGGTTCCGAATCTGGAATCGTCGAACAAAGGAGGTCATGGAAACGATTCATGCTCATTTTGATGAACTCACGGAAATGGCTTCTGAGTATAACAGCTTAGAACCCGGTCACAACCGCTTAAACTTCCCTCAACCCCCATCATCAGCTGAACAAAGCCCCCAGCTCTCTCGTCAACAAATGGAACGGTTATTTGCTCCTCTGTTCAGTGACGATATTGATGAATGTGCTCCAGGTGTATCCGCTGTTTCCGCTGCTCAACCTGATACTACTCTTATACCTGATACACCTGCTACAACAACCACTGTTGACGATGCACCTACACCAGTTGACTCCACCACAACAGTTGAACAAACCGCTTCCAACAATGATGAACCGGCTGATGCTATTCTGAATGAAGTACCCCCACCCGTAGATTTTGATCCAAATGCGTTCTTTAACCCGTTTGCTAATGAGACTGCTGCACAAGATGTCGCGGAATCTTCCACAAACCATTTGAATCCTCAAAATCTACATAATGTATACCAATATCAACCCTCTACTCATAGATGGACTAAAGACCATCCTCTGGAAAATATTATTGGCAACCCAAACAAACCAGTCGTTACGAGACAACGTCTTCACTCAGATGGTGAGCACTGCATTTATGCTCTCACTGTCTGCCAATCTGAGCCTAAAAACATCAAAGACGCAACGACAAAAGACACCTGGATAGAATCCATGCAAGAAGAACTTAACCAATTCAAACGTCTTGAAGTATGGGAACTGGTTGAAAGACCATCAGGGGTTTATGTCATCGGTCTAAAATGGATTTGGAAAAACAAATTGGATGCTGAAGGGAATGTTATCCGAAACAAGTCACGGCTAGTTGCTAAGGGTTATCGTCATGAAGAGGGTATAGACTTTGAAGAATCTTTTGCTTCGGTTGCTCGTCTTGAGGCTGCTCAGATATTTCTCGCGTTCGCGGCTCATATGAATATGACGGTCTATCAAATGAATGTCAAAACTGCGTTTCTCAATGGACAACTTAAAGAAACGGTGTATGTCAGCCAACCTGATGGATTCGTTGATCCTGAGTTCCCGAACCATGTTTACAAACTGAACAAAGCTCTTTATGGTCTCAAACAAGCTCCTCGGGCATGGTACGATAAGCTATCATCTTTCCTCATTGCCAATAATTTCACCAAAGGTTCGGTCGACCCTACTCTTTTTATATAATATCACGGGGCACATATCTTAATTGTTCAAATTTACGTGGATGACATCATTTTTGGGTCTACACATAACAAATACTCAATCGCTTTTGCAAAATTAATGAAGAAATTTTTTGAAATGTCCATGATGGGTGAACTTACATTCTTTATAGGATTGCAAGTTCATCAATCACCCCGTGGTATTTTCTTGAGTCAGTCCAAATATGCCCTTGAATTGCTAAACAAATTTGGAATGAAATCCTGTGATACTTATGCCACACCAATGACTCATACCAAGAAACTAGACGCTGATTTAAATGGGAAATTAGTGGACCCTACAAAATACCGTAGTATTATTGGGTCTCTAATGTACCTAACAGCAAGCCGACCTGATATTGTCTTTGCCATTTATCTCTGCTCCCGTTATCAGTCTCGACCAACTGAAACCCACCTCTCTGAGGCTAAAAGAATCCTCTGATACATCAAGGGAACCATTAACTTGGGGATCTGGTATCCAAAGGATTCTGGTTTTGAACTAATCGCCTTTTCAGATGCTGATCACGCAGGATGTTTAGATTCACGAAAAAGTACTTCAGGAGCACTACAATTTCTTGGTGATAAACTGGTGTCTTGGCAATCAAAGAAGCAGGATTGTACATCGTTGTCCTCAACAGAAGCAGAATATGTAGCAATGTCCGCGTGCTGTGCTCAAGTCATCTGGATGAGAACACAACTCAAAGACTATGGTTACGTATTTGACAGAATCCCGATGTACTGCGACAATCGGAGTGCCATTGCGATCTCGTGCAACTCAGTTCAGCACTCGAAATCAAAGCACATTGATCTTCGCTATCATTTCATCAAGGATCACGTGGAACAGGGTACCGTTGAATTATACTTTGTGGGTACTGAATACCAATTGGCAGATCTGCTCACCAAAGCCTTGCCTCCCGCTAGGTTTAATGAGTTGGTTCACCGGATTGGTATGAGGTGTTTGACTCAAGAGGAATTGGATGACCTCCTAAAACAGTCTTAAAAACCTGTCAAACACCAAACCTCTTTTTTGTAAATAAATTTTTCTAAAACAAAATACAAAAATATAAAATCTGATAAAACAACAAAAATATTCTTCTAATCTATTTTTCTTTCAACATTGCAAGTACATTTCTTCCGTCAACACCTTAATCTTTCAAAAATTAGTATTTTTCCGATCACGTGTTGAGGGGGAGAAATCAAAGACTTAACTGTTTCAAAACATCTATGTACTTGCATGTTATCATATCTCGGTTGTTTCTTTTAACAAAGGTGGTGAATTTTCTGGTTCAATGACACTCCTCGGACTAAAATTAATAACCTTTCATCATTTTTATTAAGTCGAGGGAGTGTCGTCAAGTTTCTCTCCTTAAAACCTTTGTTTGGTAACCAAAATGGAAGTTAAATGGTTTTGTTTGAAAAAGGAAAAGGTGGAGGGACTAAAACTATCAAAATGTTAAAGTTACTTTTAATAAAAACACCTCCCACCTACCTTTTTACTTCACATTTAATACACACTACCAAATACATCTACGCCTAAGAATCACTTGAGTAATCCGTTGATTTGATCATCATTGTGTAAGTGTTTTAACGATCTATACATGTTTTTAAGCTAAGGTTTTGAATATCATACAGATCCAACGGCTAAAAAGTGTGTTACACGTGATTATGTGTTCTACGCATAAGCGTATGAACACATCATCATTGTGTGTGTGTTTTTGGTTATATGGATTGTGTCAAAACGTTTCTTATACATCAAGGATACCATTTTAACCATCAAAACCCACCCAGAAACACGTATTAAGGATTTTTGAAAATTAGGGTTTATGAGTCGATTTGGGTTTTTCAAAATGTGAAGTGTTTTGGTCTAAAAGATTGTTGGGTTATGGTCATATGAGGTTGAATTGATGATTTCCATGGTTAGTAACCACCCAGAAACACTAATTGTTTGACAATTTGATGTTAGGGTTTAAAGTTCATACTTTTGGGGAATTTCGATTCACAACGAATTAGATGTTAATACTTGGCCTAAAGACTCTAACAACACTCTAGACCTACCTGATTTTGTTTGGTGCAAATCCCATGGTTAAATTTCATACGCGTAAATCTTAACCCTTAGGGTTTTGACCTACTCGTATGACTTTCTACGCGTAACTGTGTTATGAATGTTCATGTCGTAACTTGTTGATAAAATGATGTTTTGTGTTAACTTTGATGATTTGATGAACTTATTTCAGGCTTTGCTACGCTTAATATTCAGAATCAAGGTCATTTGCAACTCTACGCATAAGGATTACCCTACGCGTAGTCAAGTTATGCGTAAGAATAATCCTACGCATAACTATTACGCGTAAGGTTCTACAATGGGACTACGCGTATCCTGTGAAGGATATGCGTAAACAGTGACCTCTACGCATAAGGTCTACTCTTACGAGTAAGCCTTACGCGTAAGGTACTTATACGCCTACGCGTAAGCTCTACGCATAAGGTCCCCTTTTCCTACGCGTAACATTTCCTAAGCGTAAGTTAGGATCCTACGCATAAGCTTTCGTCTACGCGTATACTACTTCTGTTTACGCGTAACTTTGTCATTCCTACGCTTAAGCCTTGATTGACCTTCATTATGAATTGTTACGTGTACAAACTTGTTAATAATCTTATCATAACGTCACGAATCCAATAATGTCACTAATAAACCTAAACGTTTGATATGTTGTGAACCATAAGTGATAACATAAACTTTAAAACTTAAAGTTAACTAACTCACGAAACATTTCACGACGTCATTGGACTATTGGACAAACAAGTGACCTAGGACTCGTAACAATCATTGACACTGTACATTCAATAACTGGACAATAAGACCTTCTGTTGACTAACATTATGTCTTTCGATATGTTGGTTCTTTTGGCTAATGTTATTTCAGATCACGACATGGCTGAACAAATAAATGTGGATGCATCAGAAGTTCTTACAATTGCTGATATCTTTCCAGAGGGTTATCCGAGAAAGCTTGGAAAGAACAACCTTAGGGTTGACTTTGACACCCTCACATGCTCAGAATCTTCTTGTCTCATTGCGGTGGATATTCTCAAGTCTCATCCCTACCAGAATATGCTCTCACACTCTGCCACAGAATCTTTTTACAAAGGAAATCAAAAAGCTGGAAGCGTACAAAAGGTATCGGGTAGCCGTTAGAGAAGGTAAAGTTGGCCATCTTGATGATAAGGCTTCTGGGACACCTACTCGGAGGACCAGAAGAGGCAGTGCTGGTAGTGCCGCAAGTACGGAAAGTCAAAGGAAGTTCCCCAAGAGGAACCCTCCTTCAAAGAGGATTGTTCCCGCAAAGGAAGCTATTCCTATTCCAACTCCCAAACCTGAACCGCAACAACAGCTTAGGGACGAAAGTTCTGATGAAACACAATCAGACGAGGAGATCTACTATTCTGAAACTGCAAAAGATGTCTCTGACACTCCAACAGTGCCAAGACCTCCAAGTCCTCAAGCTGATAAAGGAAAAGGGAAGACTCCTGCACTTGTGCCCTATAATGAGAGCTCTGAAGAAGAAGAAGAGAAACTGGATAAATCATACAGAAAGAAGTACAAAATCGTCAGACACTTTCAAAAGGCTAAAGAATTTGAACAAGATCAAATGGGTGGTCCCGGAGGATCAAGTGGTGCTGCCCACTCTACACCAACTCCTGATGCGGTTAATCAACCCGATAAGGGAGCTGGTGCCACCACTCTTTTACAACAACAACAGCTTTTGGAGGATACTATCGAATACGACATTGAGGAGCCTGAAACTGAGAAGTCAGAGAAAGATAAAGATGTTGATTATGACGATTTGCTTCTGGATAGTCCTACACGATCACAAAAGGAAACTTCTGAACCACCAAAGGACCTAGAGTCTCCTCACGTCTCATCTTCATCGGATTCTTCTTCTCATTCATCACCACCACCATCAAAGAGGACAACCAAATCATCATCCAAATCCGTGAAGAAACCACCTCGATCTTGGATTTCTCATACACATAAACGAATTGTGAATGCTGTCAAACAAGTCAGAAAGAAAGAAGTGCTCAACAAGAAGTTAAATTTCTTTGCTGATCACATACAGCATCTGTATGACGAGAAAGAAAAGATGCAAGAGGAAAGGAAGTTTGTTCAGGAATTCATGAAACAACACCGTCAGGAGGAACTGAACGAAATGATCGAAGGCTACACGAAAAAGTACCTTCTAGAGTACGTTCCTAAAGTCACAAAGGAGTTGTTCACCAGACAACTTTATCTAAATCTGATGCAGATCGCCAAGCAAACTATTCGATCAACGCCCTTAACCGTCACAATCAATCCGACCGATCCGGTCGTGTTCTCGAATAATGAATTGGTAGCCAAGCTTGTTACACAAATGTCGCCACGATCTGCAATGTTCAACTCTGAAGAAGCAAAATTGTATCAAGCATTGCTAGACTACCAACTTCAAGAAGCTTGTAGATTTGAATAAGAAAAGTTGAAACGTCCTAGAGACAATAAAGATAAGGATAAGGATAAAGACTCTGCACCTAAACGTCAGAAGCAGTCTGGTGAATCTTCTTCGATGCCACCTCCTCCTCAACGAACTCCTGATCAACAAAGGTCCCCTCCTCGCTCTTCAACTGAAAAACCTCAGGACAATTCTGAGTTACCACCCATGACTCAGAAAACCGGTGATCACTTTGAGTATACGGGTGGTGACGATGAAGAGGTCCTTGAGCCCCAACAACAACCCACCTCTCCCAAACAAGTGCAGAAACCAGAATCATCATCAAGGCCTTCTAAAAAGAAGAAGAAGACGCCTCAGACTGACGTCGTATCATGGCTAGATGACGATAAAACTGAAGAATTTGAATGGTTTGCTACTCTTGTTAACAACACTCCCTACCCTGAAGAAGGTCGGGATTTGGTAGACGGTAATACATTGGAGCATGCAAAAATTCTGCAAGAAAAGTTCCAAGTGAAGAAGATGACGAAATCCGAGTTGAAGCGAATCAAGAATGAAGCTTTTCAACTATTAAAAGACAGCTCAGAAAGTGCCCTCGAGGTCGAATATCACCTTGATAACATTGCTCTAGCTATGTCTAACAACATGGATTGGCTCAACCCAGAAGCAAACATCGACTTCACTAAACGGGACAACCCTCCATATTACACTGACTGGACCAAACCTCTACCAACAATCGGCCAACCAGATGAACCAAGGATTCCCTTCAGATATTTCTTCAACAAAGACCTGGAATTTCTTCTACATGGTGGCGATGGTTCAAGGAAATACGCTACATCGTTGACACTTCCATTCCCAGCAGCTGTATACTCGAACTGCATAGATATTAAGGAACGTGCCAATCACTTGTTCTCCAAAACAGTGGAAGCATACGACCGAGATGCATTGTATGGGATTCATCATTGGCCAGAACGCCGACGAATCTACTACCGAAGCTGCCAGGTTCAGAAATCACAACATGCAGTGTTTAGTACTAAAGACATCGTTGCCATCCAACATGTTGGTCTCTCATCCAAATGGGACTACACCTTTCTCAAGAAGATTGTGGTCAAAAGACAGGATGAAAGGGATTATGCGTTCTGTGAAGCTGACTTTGAGAATTTGTCTCTCAACGATATTGAAGACATGTACCTTGACAAAGTACAGGGTCGCATGAGACAATTTTCAACCGAAATACAACGTGAATTCATCAAGTCACTGCTCATTTTCATCAGACGCATAGTTATAAAAGAACGTGTTGAAGATCTTCAGCTCGCCGTTGAATCATATCAGACACGTGTTAACTTCACTCCACCACAACTCGATCTTCCCGACATCAACCAGCTTACACAATCAACGCTCATCAGCAAACCGTTCGGTGTCGTTTATCGCAGTGAACTTCAACAAAATTTCTTAATGGCGTGTGATAATCTTCACAAGTTTGTGGATCACACCTTGAAGATGGTTAGGGACAGATTGGCTTATCGGTTGAAGGATATACGTGATAAGATTGGGAACCCAAAGCGATGGAACTCTAAGGACAGAAGGGATGTGAGAAGGATCATCAGAATGATTGATGAAAGGTTGTTTCGAAGGGATCAGTTCAGACGCTTGGAGAGCTTTGTTGGTGGTCGACCCAGGATGAACATTACCGGCTTTCAACGCCCTGTTTGCACTCCTGGAAACATCACTGGACTCCTTGGTACCCCTTGAATTGTTTCTTTTCACTATATATTTGGATGCATGATATATTATGTCTATGGCTTGTGCACGCATGTCAGTGTACAACCCGTTCTTGTAAAGAAAGGACCCTGTGGTACGCTTCAGTGCCGCAATCCTTATAAAAGGAGCGAAAGCTTCTTACTTTTGAGAAAAACCTATCAAACCGTTCATTTTTCAAGGTTTTGCTCAAAAGAACGAGTACTTCCCCTTACGATTTTCAAAACCTCAACCGTTTATATCACTTGTTGAGGGGGAGTATTTGACTTAAAACTTTGTTCAACAAAACGTTCTTTGTGTCACTCTTTCCACAACACTCGAAATGGTCATATTTATTCTCAAAACGTTTCAAAAATAACATTTTATATGCCATTTTTGAGGGGGTGACAATATGTGATAAGAAATATGTTTGTTGCTTTCTCGTGTGCATAGACTTAACCAACGAATTGACGAAATCCTTAACTGTTAGTAACTCGAAAAGACTTGTCCGGGACGGGTAATAATTTCAAGCTAGTTCGCTAGTGATGTAAACGTGTCTCGCAAAGGACTTGTCTGAGTAGAATGTACCATTCGAGAAATTCTTGATAGATATGAACCTTGACGGGTTTGACAACCTTTCGAGGTTTGTCTACACCTTCAAGATAGTTATTAGAGCTAGTTGTCACCTAAAAGCTGACAATGCAGTTCTCTAACTATGCAACGTAACCGTGTCTCGCGGGGGATTGCCTATCTTGAGTTGATCAATTCATAATGTGCGCGCTCTTTCCTCACTGCGCATTTGACCATCAAAACTATTAAGCACATGTGGAGGGGGAGTATTTATGCAAAATCATATCTCTACAGTGGTACTAAACTGTTTTCATTAATAAACACTGTGAGAGAGATTTTTCAGTGGAACAAAATGGTTTTATGGCAACATAGGTTAGTCATGGAGTTATAAGGTGACTAAGGTTAGGAATAACCGTCCTATGATCCGCCAGAGCCGGAGGGATCTACCCAAGGACACTACCATTAGTTAGTGTTAAAAGTCCTTAGGAATGATTGTAAACAGGAGAAAATGAGAATCGGAGAAAGAAGGAGTTGAAGAATCAAAAAGAAATGCAAAGTAAAGGGTGAAAACAAATAGCCCTCCAGATTATTCAACTTAGGGTAGACACCGGGTTCAATTCATATGCTACTAGTTGTCACTTGATGACACCGGTATTAAAGATTAAAAGTCGTCATGGACCCAGTGACGCATGCACTATACCTTCTTAGCCACTCAAGTTTCTCTTAACAGAAGCTTGTTTCATTCTCACTGGGAACCCTACATAACCTATCGGCCTTCTCTTAGAGATTGCTGATATTGAAGAAGGAGGCCCTCTCCCTAGTCTCCGCTCAGGAAAACCAAAATGCACAATTGAGTCTAGAGCCACGAGATTCATCAAAAGAACTCTTAGGAACACTTGACATTTCATCACTTGTTGATCAACAAATAAAATCTTCAGTGATTCAGTGGTTCATATAGAGTCCTTCACAGATCTTAGCAATCTATCGAGAACATTTATGAGAGGTTCACATCTATGATCCTCAGTGATTGAATGGAAACTTTTGCCAGGGTCAACATCAAACAGCCCTGACAGCAGGTCACTTCGGTAACTCCCCGTGGATTACGCTTAGTATGTCTCAAACGGTCTACAGTCGTGAGGTGATGCCTCGGTGTACCTCAGCGACTCATCTGAACCGTAGGTGTACTTTGGTACATCGTGTTATCTCACTTGTGGGACTCCGGTTCAGGAACGGCCTTTGTAAGAATTAGAGTTGAGTTTTCACACTATGCTGTTAACTCTCTCGAAGTTCAAACTTGTAAGTGTCGGAATCCGCTTATTACTAACCGTTTTATGTTTACTTCTTATGGAAGCACTGGAGCGGAATGATCGTGCAGATTCTTCACATGTTCACACCAACATCATCACTAATGGAAGTTCTATCCTTAAGCAACACAACAGTAAGAATGATTCTTCGTCAACCAAAGAATCTACAAAGTTAAAGACTTAGAGAACTTCATTAGTACTGAAATCCAACGTCAAAGAGCGTGTGGGCATGTTGAAGAATGACGTGGAGACACTGGAGCAGCTAAGCGGACCTGATGCAGATTTGATGCTGACAACTACATACTATCACTTTCATCACAAAGAACATCGATCAAAGAACAAAGTTAATGTTGACGTCAAAGCATAACTGTTCGAAGAAGACAATTTCTCTACACTGGGGAGATTGCTCGTATAAAGATAATTCTTCTCACAAGAAAGAAGAATATCAGAAGACGTCAAAGCTTCTATTACATCAATGCCTTCACCGTTCATCACTAACACTTAGGGGGAGATTGTTGGAATCACACCTAAACCATAATTAAGTGTTAGTAATTAATATGTAATAGTTAGCTTTATTATGGCCTTTATGTTTGCAATTAGCCTTAGGCTTGTGTAGAAGGCCCATGAGCCTAGGCCTTAGTCCAATAAGGAAATAGGGAAGGAGAAGGAGTGTTGCCCTAGCTCCTTGCCTATAAATACATTGTAATAACCCTCTCTTGAGGGTTGGTTGTTCAAGTTTTTCTCTTTCACTCACATCTTGGCTTAACTGTATTATTACGCGTATGTGTGTGTGTGTTTAGCTTGTTCAATCGCCCTTATCTCTTTCTTATAGCTTGTGTTTGTAAAACTAGTGACCTATCAGGATCCCTCAAGTGAGGGATCCGTGGGATCCGTGAAACAGTAGCTAAAATTCTTGATGCAGGTTTTACTGACCATGTCTTAATATTTATAGTGTCTCGCTATACCTATGGTCTACCCTAATGCACTAATGGGCAGTGTACCCGGTCGTGTGTAGTGTAGTAAATGGTAAAGCCGAGGTCGTCCCAAGAGCTATGTGTGTCGGATAATTACTAAGTCTAACTGTCACAGAATATTAATGGTTTGATAGGGTTTTAATTAATTAAACTATTAATGCAGAAAATAAAATAAAAGCAAATAAATGTGTGAAAGGGAAATCAATAGAGGAATAGTGGTGCTAACCTAGTTAATCCTCCTAGCTAGTTATGTCTACGTCTACCTACTTCTAATTACTTCAGGTGGGGTCAAATTCGAGAGGACAGCATATGGTCAATTCGCCCTAACCTGTTAGCAAAGATGCCACCACAGGAGAAATCAGGCGCACCGTCATAAGTCCTGTTGTTCCTGGTCCCCTAAGCCGAGTCATTAAGTACCGCTACATGCTAGATTCTAAATAGTGAGTGCCCGGCCGTTAGGAACTTAGACACTACACCCCCCAATTCTTAAGTTCATCCAAACGATAGGTGATCAGTTGGTCAAATCGCACAAGTAGAAAGGGTCGTCAGTTGGTCATATCTTACCCTTCCCGTCTCAGTCCGCTCACCTAGGGTCAGTTGGTCATATCTCCTAGGCAATTGGCCTCTATCGCCATCCAAAACTACCGAACCAGGGGTGACTACCAAAGAACTATGCATGCATACACTTAGAAATAATTGTACGGAAGTAAAGGTAAACGCAAACAAAACAATTAAGGAATCATAACTAGGCTAGCACCAAAGGGTGCTTAGCCGCTCATATTAATCATGCAAATCAATTCAATATTCAAAGGTACGAAATACATGAATTGAAAGTAAAAGAAATAATAAACGCTAAAGCTTATCTTAATGGTGTGATTTCTCCCTTGGAAACAGCTCCGTATGCTTCCCTAGACCTCCCTTGAGATTTTTCCCACGTTCTCAGAGTGTTGTGTGTGGAATGAGATGCTTTGAAATGCTGGAATTCGTGGGGTATTTATAGGCCAGGTCTGGGTTACGACGTAACCAATAGGGAGTTACGCCGTAACCTTCTATTTCTTCGTAAATGCACTAGATCTGCTAGTTACGGCGTAACCTTATAAGTGGTTACGCCGTAGTCTTCAATAAACTCGGTTACGTCGTAAGTGATGCAGTAGTTACGGCGTAAGTATCAGCGGCGTGGAACCCTTTTGACCTAATGGAGTTACGTCGTAACCTATGGGAAGAGTTACGCCGTAACCTATTGATAAGTTGGACTTCTGGGTCACGCAATAGTTACGGCGTAATGTGGGAGATGAGTTACGCCGTAACTTCTATAAAATAAGCATATTGTGATAAATCTTTAGTAATGTCTCCATTTCCGCGTCTCTTTAGCTCCAATGCTCGTAATTTACCTGAAAGTGGAAACAATGGAAAACAAGCGCAAATCCATATAACTGATATAAATAACGAGCATTATCGGGGGAAATTGACACTTAATAATCAGGACTATTTGATGTATCAAATATCCCCCACTTGAACTCTACTTGCCCTCAAGTAGACCTTATTAGATAGATTCCTAAAAAGATATCTCCCAAAACCTGGAAAATATGAGTTTAAAAATCCCTTATGCTAGAATAAAACAAAGCCGAACACCTCACGAAAGGGGAACAAACACTCAAATCTCTCAACTATTCTAAGTGTCAATTTCGGGGTGATCACTCAATCGCACAGTCATAGCATGTATTCTATCATAAGCTTGGCGGTTACACAAATCTCCACCACTAGAGTTAAGGGCTAAACAATTCTCGAAGGCAATATGGATAGACACGACAAAGGTTAAGGGGTGACTCGTCATTACTAACATGTCACGGCGAAGTGGACAAAATCAATGATACATGACCAAATCCATGGCCAAGACACCAAAGATTGCTTGCTGCATCACCTAGACACGCTTCATGACTAAAGGGTAGGATAAGACATGGGATATATAATTGGTGTAAAATGAAAAACAAGCAGGTAGTCTAAATCTATAACTAAGTCATCACCACTTACCGTCCGCCCAAAGTTCAAGCTTAGAAGTCTAGAGATCGGATCATGAAAGGCAAGGTAGATGTGTCATTAGAGGACGTCGTGATAAGCACGCTACCTTTTCTTCTTCAGTTGGTATAACTCCAACTCCAATCTTCTAATGTGACCGAGGTGGCCTCCTCGATACTAAACAATAAAGCTCATACTATAGTGCTTATAACATCGCACTTTACATAAATCAATCAACTTTTTTTTTGAATCATTTTTTTTTAACATGACATAATAACATAATATCCCCCCACTTGAGATGAACAATGGGAATTCGGGGGGTCTTCAATGATCTTCATAATTGTTGTCGATGAAAGCGTGATTTCCAAACCTTTCCACTCGAACCTTGAACTTAGGCAAATGATGACTTCCCAATTACAAATAAAGACTACAAGGTAGGCTAAGGTGTAAGGGTGTAACGAAACAATATATTGGGTAGACAAAATGAAAGGAATGGCTCAGAAGGGTGTATCTAGGGGTATCTTGCACTAAAGGGGAGTGCAACAAAAGGGTTTCACATGGGGGTCGAAAAGTCGAGGTGACTAATCGATAGACTCACAATGGTAGGCTGTTTGGGTGATAATCCTATAATACTGCCTTCTAAAACTGAAAAGTCCAAATACATCTAGCTAACTCACCATACCTCGTCTATGGTCTCGAAATGATGCAAATGCCAAGTTCTAAAGTTTACAAGCTACCGGCACACTCATAATTTGGTGGATTTGGGGTAAAATATTGGAAACGGATAAGGCTAATCTCACCATGTAATGTCAAGGGTTGTATGTGCTCGGCTAAGGTCTAATCTAGTTAGGTTCGGAAAAACATGTCAAAATTTTTAAAAATGGCATAATTTTTCAAAATAAACTAGAAAAATGAGGGTGAAATAAAGTTCAAGAGATAATTCTACTCCCGTCCCCCCACTTGAATTGTACAAAGTCCCTTTTGTACTAGGCATTAAAATAAAGGTGAAGAGAAAGGTAGAATTAGAGCGAGAACTTCCCTGAAATTTGCTCCAAAAAGAAGAAGGCCCACGAGAAAGGATCGTGCCTTCGCTTAAGCGTCATGAACAAACTTCAATCCCTGAAATCACAATACCGACAAGCATAATTCTAAAAAGAAAAATAAAACAAACCTAACTCACTTTCGTAGGAATCGCGGTTGTATTTAGCGAATGCAACAAGCCTTTTAAACCACTTGGTGTCCCAAGTGGACGAGTGAAGTCTCGTGAGGGTTTACAGGGAACACACCCACAAAGTTCATTTAAAAACTAATACAAGGTTACTGTGTTTTAAAATGAAAGAATTAAAGCAGAGGAGAGTTACGTCGTAACTCCTATGAGAGAGTTACGCCGTAACTGGCAAAACCTGGTATGAGCTGTGAAGCGAATAGTTACGGCGTAACCACTGAGATGGTATTACGCCGTAATTGGTAATGCATCAAGAATTATGCTGCGAAAATGTTGGTTACGGCGTAATCACCAATACGAGTTACGCCGTAACTGTGTTCAGATCAGCAACTGCAGCAGTAATTACTTCATTGTCTCCTGCAAAAATGGTTATGTTAATACAAATAAGCCGTAAAAACGTTTATTTATATTTTACGATCTTCTAATGTTTTGTCGATAACAAAAGTAAAATCATATTAACGAAACAAATAAAATGCGTAAATGGTTTGAACTAATAGTTTTCTAACATATTCACATTTTCACATAAAACACTAAAACAAGTATAAGTGATTTTATGATCTAGATATATATATGTACAACAACTAGTGTTTACATATTGGGTTAACAAGTATAAATGATTCTATGATTTAGATATATATATATGTACAACAACTAGTGTTTACATATTGGGTTAGCATATACTTAAACTAAGTATACTAAAATGGGTAAAAGCATGTAAATACTAAAATGAGGTAAAAACATGTAAATACTAAAATGGGTAGAAACTAGCAAATGGTATTGAACCATAACCCATGGTTTTATATATACCACTTATCTAAGTTCATTGTATCTAGAAAGAAAACCATGGATCAACCCATAACCCATGTCCCATGACCCATAACCAAAAATACCCATGGGCAAAGAGGAGCGTTCCACGGATCCCTAGCTTTGTGCTAGCCGGATCCCAAGTGGAAGGGATCCGTGGGATCCGGGGAAACAGTAGGTTTTTTCCTCTATAAATAGTGAATCATTTCTTCATTATTCCTTACCCCTTTCAATCCTCTTTCTAACACACTTTCTCCCCAGAGTTAGATCTCACTAACCTTAGATCCAAGAGATCTATGTTTGTAGTTTTGTTTTTGTGTGATCTTTTAGGTTCCTCTTAAAGGCAAGATCACCACCTTTGAAGTCGAGCAAGCTCAAGTCCATGAGTTGCTATGCTTCCTCATCATCAAGGCTACTGAAGTCCTCTTGTTGATGATTCCTTTCTTTCTTCAAAGAAGTGTAGTGTTGAAGACATTAGTGAAAGATGTCTCAAGTGTCAAGACGAAGATATTAGTGAAGGGTATCTATCGTCCATAGGATAAGCACTTGTGGTAGGTGCTTAGAAGTCAAGACAAAGAAGCATTAGTAAAAGGTGCTTAAAAGTCAAGACAAGGAAGCACTAGTGAAAGGTGCTTAGAAGTGAAGACACAAGACATTAGTTAAAGGTGTCTTGTAGATCTAGTCAAAGGCATTAGTAAAAGGTGCCTTAGATGTACAATCGATATGGTGTGTTTCGATGTACAAGATAGACTAGTATAGGATCCAAGGATATTGATATCCTTGATGATGTTGTAAAGGAGTAGATCTCCTTTGGGATTAGTCGTTGGTGTTGTGTGGTAGTAGTTCCTCCATTGCAATGGAACTAGGTGCTTAGCCTAGTACCTAATAAAGGGTAGGCGACGTTGTGAAGGTGTAGTTCACCTAAGGTGTGAAAGAACTAGGTACTTAGCCTAGTACCTTATAAAGGGTAGGCGACGTTGTGTAGGAGTGGTTCACCTTGGTGTGAAAGAACCCGGTGGTTAGCCTAGTACCGGAAAAAGAGTAGGCGACGTTGTGAAGGCTTCTCCGCCATAAGGAGCTTGGTGTAGTGATTACGAACTCTCGAGTAGGTGACTCGGGGAGTGGAGTAGGGCAAGGAAGGTGACCTTGTAGCCGAACCACTATAAATACTTGCGTTGTGGTTTTGTGCTTCTTACTCTTTTCTTTCATTACATATCTTCTATATGCTTGTTTATCAACATCCAACACACACAACCAAATAGATTGATATAAGTCAATCTAAATAGTTTAAAAGGAAGTTTTAATTGGTAAAACTATTCAACCCCCCCTTCTAGTTTTCCACAGGTTAGAAAACACAAAACCCAACAGAAATGAAAATAAAAAAAGAATAAAGGGATAATTCGGGTTGTCTCCCGAAAGAGCACTTTTCTTTATTAACGAGTCTTTAAGTTAGACTCAGGGTCGCGGGGCTCCTATGGGGGTCTTTGGGCATCCCCAACTTCATCAACGTCTTTCATTAAGTTGCGCCTAACTCATCCGACATTTATTGCAGTGCGCAGATATTCTTTGGTTTCAATTTTTTGTATCTTGCAAAAAATTTCTTCAGGCCCCAAATGGTATCGTGTAAACTCAAATGTTTCAGCTATAATAGGAGGTGGCCTCTTAAATGGGATGCCAAGAAGCTTGCATCTTCGTTTCTCGTGTATCACATCATCTGGGTCGATGAAACCGTCTTCGCCTTGCAACTCGAGATAATCGAAGTCATTGTCGGAATCGGTATCTTCAAGTTGGTTGAGAATTTGTTTGCATTTTTCATTGTTTACTGAGCCTTTGGTGTCATCTTCAGGTTTTTCATTAGGAGCTTCATTGTTAGGTTGATTTTTACTCATACACCCTTCCCAGATTTTCTTTTTAGTTAACGCGTCAATTTTTCCGTATTTGATTTTGATCCAATCGTCGAATCCGAGATCATCTGGCCAAGGCAGTTCTGTTCTTTCGGAATCATTAGTTGAAGTCCAAAGGAATTCATCTTCCCCAGCTCTCTCGATGCTGCTTCCTCCATCACATTCATACTCAAAAGGGTTGCAGGAGGCCCAAACTTTTCCGTTGCTGGTTTTAATTTGTTTGCACCAATGATTCCGAACTCCTTCGTCATAGTCATCTTCAGAAGGAATATCATCGAGGGGCTTAATGGTTTTTCCTTGAAGAATGTGTTTCTCATATTTCAGTTCCAGATTTCTGAACAGAGTTGAATTACTTATCGCGTCCCCGAACCATATTGAATACCAATCACTAAATGATAGATTTCCAAAATCAACGTCGTGTCTTCCAGATTCGTGTGGGCATATCCAAACTTCGTTCTTCACATTACCTCCTCCGTTGCAATAATCACGAAAAGGATTGCACGTTGGCCAAGCGTTAGTAATCTCATCTTCCATGATGAGTAAGGGTTTGCAGTAATGCTTGATGGGCGGCCCTTCCACTTCGTTAATTGAGAACTTGGCTAACCTTTCTTCGTCATTTAGTGTAGTCCATTTGTATATGTCATCTTTTATCCTTTCCTTATCAACACCACCATAGCAGGTTTTCCGAGGATCACATGAGGCCCACAAACTGTAGCATTCTCCATCATCAATTGCAATACTCTTACACCAATTACTCCTTCTTTTAGGGTTGTTGTCCTTGGCGCCCGTGTCTTTGCTTGAATTTCGATTATGCCGTAATTCGGGAGTGTGATTACGGCGTAACTCACTTTCGCCATCAGTACCCGACTCATCAGAACACTTGTTGTTGTCAGAGAACACAGCCTTACATATAGTGGAATTGCTTTTTTGTTCTTCGTTCCTTCTTTGAACCTTGTCGCCAAGCTTTCCGATTAGAGTTTCCAAGTTCTTAAGCGATATTTCATGGGATGCGAGGATTTTGTTCGTGTTATCTTGGAAATTCTTAAGCCATTCTTCTTGCTCCTTTTGCCTCTTGGTAGTGTCCAAAAGGTACTTGTTGATAATTCCTTCCAGGTTAGCTCTTCTCTCATTACTCTCATAATACGGTGGGGTCCTCCACGAAACCCATTACGATTATCCCCGTAGAAAGGCCTATTTTCTCCGTATTTAGCTTCCTCGATCGTATCTTCCTTGTCGTCTTTAGGACAGTTTTTAGTCAAATGTCCCCCACCACAGTTTTCGCAGCCGACTTGGATGGCATGAACAGTTTCTTTGATTTTCAGCATATCTCTACTGAGATTTTCAAGTTTACTAGCTATTGCTGCAATTCCGTCGAAACTTCCTCCTTGGTTTCTTTTACTTCCACCATCGTGCCATTTTTTAGAATGGTTCGCCATTTTTTGAATGGCTTCAATTGCAGTAGTAGGAGTCATGTTCGGGATAGGTCTTTGATAGTCCAGCATCTGTCTTGTAGTTACATTTATTCCTTTATAGAAAATATTGACCTTCTGCTGGTTATTGAGATCATTGGTAGGACACTTATAAAGAAGATCGTTGTATCAGTCCCAAGCTTGATACAGAGTTTCGTCGTCTTCTTGTTTGAAATTGTGGATCTCCAAGAGTTGATTAGAAATCTTTGATGGCGGGCAATATCTTTGAATAAAGTGTTTCTTTAATAGCACCCATGTATTAACTGCCCCGGCGGGCAATATTTCGATCCATCTTATGGCTGCTCGAGTGAGAGTCATTGGGAAGACCCTTAGCATAACAACATCATGAGACACGCCCGAAATGTTGAAAAGGCTAGCGATGTATAGGACATTTTCAATGTGCTCATATGCGTCTTCGTCCCTGTTTCCTGAAAAAGGGTTAGCGCGAAGCTCCCTCATAAATTGGTCTTTAATCTCGAAACGAACATCTGCTCCGATTGCCGGTCTTACGAGACCCGGCCCTTGATCAGCTCTAGTCAACGCCAAGTATTCCTCAAGAGTGAGGTCATCGATGTTAACAACTTCCATGGTACCTGAAAACTTTAAATATGATCGTGAGAAAAGTTTAAAAATTAAATGAAAGACTTAATACTAATCCTAATATAGCTCCCCGGCAGCGGCGCCAAAAACTAGATGCAAGTTTTACTGACCAGGTCTTAATACTTATAGTGTTTCGCTATACCTATGGTCTACCCTAATGCACTAACGGGCAGTGTACCCGGTCGTGTGTAGTGTAGTAAATGGTAAAGCCGAGGTCGTCCCAAGAGCTATGTGTGTCGGATAATTACTAAGTCTAATTGTCACAGAATATTAATGGTTTGATAGGGTTTTAATTAATTAAACTACTAATGCATAAAATAAAATAAAATCAAATAAATGTGTGAAGGGAAATCAATAGAGGAATAGTGGTGCTAACCTAGTTAATCCTCCTAGCTAGTTATGTCTACGTCTACCTACTTCCAATTACTTCAGGTGGGGTCAAATTCAAGAGGACAACATTTGGTCAATTCGCCCTAACCTGTCAGCAAAGATGCCACCACAGGAGAAATCAAGCGCATCGTCATAAGTCCTGTTGTTCCTGGTCCCCTAAGACGAGTCATTAAGTACCGCTACATGCTAGATTCTAAATAGTGAGTGCCCGGCCGTTAGGAACTTAGACACTACACCCCCCCCCCCCCCATTTCTTAAGTTCATCCAAACGATAGGTGATCAGTTGGTCAAATCGCACAAGTAGAAAGGGTCGTCAGTTGGTCATATCTTACCCTTCCCGTCTCAGTCCGCTCACCTAGGGTCAGTTGGTCATATCCCCTAGGCAATTGGCCTCTATCGCCATTCAAAACTACCGAACCAGGGGTGACTACCAAAGAACTATGCATGCATACACTTAGAAATAATTGTACGGAAGTAAAGGTAAAAGCAAACAAAACAATTAAGAAATCATAACTAGGCTAACACCAAAGGGTGCTTAGCCGCTCATATTAATCATGCAAATCAATTCAATATTCAAAGGTACGAAATACATGAATTGAAAGTAAAAGAAATAATAAATGCTAAAGCTTATCGTAATGGTGTGATTTATCCCTTGGAAACAGCTCTGTATGCTTCCCTAGACCTCCCTTGAGCTTTTTCCCATATTCTCAGAGTGTTGTGTGTGGAATGGGATGCTTTGAAATGCTGGAATTCGTGGGGTATTTATAGGCCAGGTCTGGGTTACGGCGTAACCAATAGAGGAGTTACGCCGTAACCTTCTATTTCTTCGTAAATGCACTAGATCTGCTAGTTACGGCGTAACCTTATAAATGGTTACGCCGTAGTCTTCAATAAACTCGGTTACGTCGTAAGTGATGCAGTAGTTACGGCGTAAGTATCAGCGGCGTGGAACCCTTTTGACCTAATGGAGTTACGTCGTAACCTATGGGAAGAGTTACGCCGTAACCTATTGTTAAGTTGGACTTCTGGGTCACGCAATAGTTACGGCGTAATGTGAGAGATGAGTTACGCCGTAACTTCTTCAAAATAAGCATACTGTGATAAATCTTTAGTAATGTTTCCATTTCCGCGTCTCTTTAGCTCCAATGCTCGTAATTTACCTGAAAGTGGAAAACAATGAAAAACAAGCGTAAATCCATATAAATGATATAAATAACGACCATTATCGGGGGAAATTGACACTTAATAATCAGGACTATTTGATGTTATCAATTCCACTATATATAGTGAGCCATTTCTTCATTTTGGGTTGCCACTCCCACTCATACTTTCTCCAAGTATTGTAAACCTTCTAACCTCATATCCTAAGGATCTCTCTATGTAGTTTGTGTTTTTGTTTTTTGTGTGATTCTCTAGGTTCCTCTTAAAGGCGAGATCACCACCTCTTGAAGTCGAGCAAGCTCAAGTCCATGAGTTGTCATGCTTCGTCATCATCAATACTACTGAGGTTCTCTTGTTGATAGTTCTTACTTCCTCCATAGAAGTGTTGTGTCAAAGGCATTAGTGAAGGATGACGAAAGAGTCAAGACAAAAGCATTAGTGAAAGGTGCTTAACGTCCGTGTCAAAGGCATTAGTGAAGAATGCCAAAGGAGTCAAGACGAAGGCATTAGTGAAAGGTGCCAAACGTCCGTGTCAAGGGCATTAGTAAAGAGTGCCTAGAAGTCAAGTCAAGTGGCATTAGTGAAAGATTCCAAGGGCGTATAATCGATGAGGTGCATCGATGTACAAATAGAGATAGGTTGTATCAAATGATATTGATATCCTTGATGATGTTGTAATAAGGAGTGGGTCTCCTTTGGGATAGGTGTTGTGTAGTGTTGGGTAGTAGTTCCTCCATTGTAATGGAACTCGGTATCTAGCCTAGTACCAGATAAAGGGTAGGCGACGTTGTGATAGGTGTGGTTCTACCTTGTGGAAGAACCCGGTGTCTAGCCTAGTACCGGAAAAAGAGTAGGCGACGTTGTGAAGGCTTATTTGCCATAAGGAGTTGGTGTCATGTAGTGTTTACGAACTCTCGAGTAGGTGACTCGGGGAGTGGAGTAGGACAATGAAGGTGTCCTTGTAGCCGAACCACTATAAACACTTGTGTCGTGGTTTTGTGTTTCTCACTCTTCTCCTTTACATTACACATTTTTATATCTATCTATCAACATCCAACATACACATCTAAATAGATTGACATAAATCGATCTAAATATTTTAAAACGAAGTTTTAATTGGTAAAACTATTCAACCCCCCCCCTCTAGTTTTCCACATATATGTTGTATAATAGAAAAGTGAATGAGAACCAATATACAAGATAAAATACTTATTTCTTTCATTTATCAAGACTAATATTCAAGACAAATAGTCATGTGGGGGACAATCCCTTGAGTTTGGTACCACAAAATACAAAGTTTCACATGGCAATACAACCATTACAAAATACAACAAGTTTACATGTTAATGTCTCCTAATGACTAAGATAAATGCAATAAAGAAACATGTTCTAATGCCACTCCACTAAGAATGCTTTATCAGTTGTTGACCCTTCACCATTAGCTCTAAAACCTATTTTATTCAATTTCATGCTAAAAGTCATCTCAGATCTACCTGTGTTCTTGTGGTAAATCATGTTTTTGTTAGCTGTTGTAGCTTTCCTTTTTCTTCCTTGCTTCTTTTCTGGTTCTTCTTGTGCACTTGTATCAGCTCCATTGCCTTTGTCAGCTGTTGCACTTGTATCAACTCCTTTTCCCCTTGTCAGCAGTTGCACTTTCTTGAACTGCTTCTGCACTTGCTTCATCCACACCAAGTCTGAAACATGGTTGATCTACCCTTTTCTCAACAAGTTGTTCTAAATTTTTATTGACAACAGATTCTTGTGTTTGCAGATTCTCATTAGTAGCGTGCACTTTCCTATTCAAAGGCTCTATTTCAAAGGATTTTTTGGGCTCCACTTCTGGTTATACTCCCATTCTTCTTCCTCTCTCATTCTTTGTAAGTATTCATTCTCAACCATATCCTTTTCTTAAAGTGTCATTATCGATGCTTATTCAGAAATGGTTCATTTGTTGTTCGTTCTCAAGAAAAAAATTAAGAGAAAGTGAAAGTAAAGTAAAGTAATAAGGAGTAAAAAAATGAAGAGGAAGTAAGTTATCTTTCACCCCAGAAGTAGGGTGAAAGTTTTAAATGCAAAATCCTCCCACTTTCACTCATTTACTTTCACTTTCACTCCTAAAAAACTTGAGAACATGAGCTCTTTTACATTTCATCACTTTCTTTTCCTTTCATCATTTTTACTCAACTTGAGAACACAATATACATAATCTATATCCTCTTCATCACTATAACAATATGCATCACTAGACTTATCAGATTCATGACAAACATCCTGTTGATTTTTAAAATCAATTGCATCATACCCAAATGCTTTGTATACAAGTCAATAACCCATTTGCTTTTATAACCAACCCTTAGAAAGTCCTGAAGATCCCCATCAATTTTTAGTTTAGTTACATCGTCTTTTAACTGCCTGCCTACTTTGCAATAATACAACTTAAACACTGGGCATGCATCTAACGTCTAACTATTTTACGTAAATCTTCATAACACATACCTTCGAAATTCAAATATGTTAATTGCTTTTCATCACCTTGAACATAGCCAAAATGATCACATAGAAAAACGCCGTCTTGTTTTAGGTTAACAGTAAAGACACGGTTTTTATCCACTTTACCTGAAATTAGAGATTTTAACATTAGTATACAATTAGACAACTAAACTAAAAAAAAAAAAAAAAAAAAAAAAAAAAAAAAAAAAAAAAAATAGATCCAAGTGATAATTACACACCTTTGGTCATGTTGAATGTTAATTGAACCAATTACATGGATTTTAAAATTGGGGTTTATGTGAGAAATTTGCAGAAAAAATGGTGGGTGAAATAGGGAAGGGGGGAGGGTAAGTCATATGCTTTAAATAGAGTTGACTAATTTAGGTGGGGTGAGGTGGACAAAATTTAATGACATGGATATGCATGAATAATGGAAAATGAAAATGACCGGTTGATATGTTGAGGTGTACAAATTTTGTACTTGGCAACTGTTTATAACTGGCAACCTTTAAGAATGTTTCTAACTTTTGAACAAATTTAAATGTATGGATGGTGTTAACAAGCGTTTATAGAGTAAATTACCCATATATGGAAATTTTATTAAATACGTTGGTATTTTATTGCTTTAACCCTTAAAAATAAATATACTTAAACATAAAAAATAAATATAAGTTAGTTTTCAAGAGGTGAGTTATTTTGCATACTTTTATTTTGGTGCTTACAAAGGGATAATCTCCACCATTCATCTAATTTGATCTAATAGTGGAGATTAACCTAATACTTGATATTTCAACCTAAGTCCATTTTTTTTGTCTTGTCTTTCTATTTATTCACATTTCTTTGTCTTTTTTTTTAATTCACGTTTTTTTTTCCTTTTTTTTTCGCTTTCATACGCTTTCGTCTGTTTTCATACGTTTTCATATGTTTTCATCCATTTTCGTCTGTATTCATTCTTTTTCATTCGTTTTTTCATACGTTTTTGTTCGTTTTCGTCCGTTTTCTTACGTTTTCATCCAATTTTCATACGTTTTCGTCCTTTTTCATCCGTTTTCATACGTGTTTTTACGCTTTCATACGTTTTCATTCATATTCGTCCGTTTTACATTTTCGTCCGTTTTCATAAGTTTTCGTCCATTTTTAAATGTTTTCAAACGTTTCTAAATATCACAAGTGATATTCCGAATATCACAAGTGACATTCCGTGACATTCTGAATATCACAAAAGATTTTCTGAATATCACAAGTGATTTTCTGAATATCACAAGTGATTTTCTGAATATCACAAGTGATTTTCTGAATATCACAAGTGATTTTCAAGTAATGTTTTGTAATATGAAAATCACAAGTGATATTCTCAATATCACAGAATATCACATGTGATATTAAGAATATCACTTGTGATATATTCAGAAACGTATGAAAACGGACGAAAACATAAGAAAACGAACGAATACGTATGAAAGCGTAAAAACACATATGAAAACGGATGAAAACGAATGAAAATGGACGAAAATGAAAGAAAACGGACGTAAACGAACGAAAACGTAACAAAATGGACGAAAACGGAGAAAAACGTATGAAAACAGGCGAAAATGTATGAAAATTGGCGAAAACATATAAAAATGTATGAAAACAGAAGAAAACGAATGAAAGTGAGAAAAAAACGTGAATTTAAACAAAAAGTTAATTTCAAAAAAAAAAAAAAAAAAAAAAAAAACGTGAATTAGAAAAGATAAAAAAATATGTGAATAAATAAGAAAGACAAATAGACAAGAAAAAGACATGGACTCAGGTTGACATACTAAATCTTAGGTTAATCCCTATCATTAGATCAAACTAGATAGATGGTAGGGATTTGTTCCTCGATAAGCACCAAAATAAGAGTAAGTAAAAGAAAATTTATCTAGTTTTCAAATATGATATGATTGAGTGTTGTCCGTTGTTTTATAAGCGACACTTCAAGGAGTCAAAATATTACTTGGTACTTGAAAATACATTCGACCTTGTATATTCGATATCAACAAGTAGAACACACGAAGATATGATTACATATAGACAACTACTTGGTCAACGAGATTTAATAAAGGCCCGTTGATTCAATGTGTTCTCTCCTTAGCAACCATGACAAGATACATTATATCTCAAAATATTTTGACTCTTAGACGACACTACTCGATGCAAATTAAAGTGGAATAACGTTGTTGATACAAAAGTTGGGCGTTCCTTGTTTGGGGCTCCGGTTCTCGTACCAATTGAGTCTGGATTCTTGAGACCTGCGCACTAAGTAACAGAAAACACCGTTAGGCTTATCGTGGGATTGTCTCCCACGATTATCCTCCGGCGTGAGAGTAAGTAATCGGTTTAGGGTTAAAGGAGAGTTAGGGTTTGTAGATCGTACATTTAACGAGGGATAGGATTCCCTTTATATACACACGGAATCCTTGTTGGTTCTGTGTTCCCCAACCTTCGGCGTATCTCGCCTAAGTCGGTTGGCAAACGATTATCTCCATAATTAGGAGATATCCGATATCGTATTCCATAAATAACATTGGGTTTGGGCCATCGTGGGCCCAAACACTTATCGGCTTAGCCCAGTTCGTGTTGGACTTGTTAGTATCGGACTGTAGTCGGGTTCGTGACCCGAATGTAGACTATACGTCATCATGTCCCCCCAGTCTAGTATGCGCAGTAACTGACTGCAGATGCTAGACTAATAACTGCAGTCAATGAAAAACTGCGAAGCGTAGCAAAGAAGCCAAAAAAAGGTTCCCGCCTTGAAATATATACATTATATCTAGACATAGTAATTAAAAAATGGACGCCTCGTAAATCGGGGGAAAGTAACTGCAACAGCGTCACATCAAGTGATCTGAGCCACATGTTGGTGATAGTGGGATCCACGTGTCGCTCATCGCGTGGATGAGGAAACTTATATAACCATCCGCCTCATTTTACTGTGTTTCTCACAGTGAAAAAACCTAATCCGCCATTGTTAACAAAACTTTCAAGTTGCAACCTAGAAAACCACATATTCGAAAGGTAACTGCGCGTGCGCTTATAAAAACAACACCATGGTCAAAGTATTATCTGATTTCACATCTGACATAGCTGAGGACGAACTATTAGAGTTCGCGTCTGATTATTATATTTCGGTCGTCGTGCATCCGGAAGTTCCGGGTGTGAAAGCGACAATTGCAGACTTCCCCGAAGGGAAAATAGGGGTATATACACGTTTTTTTGAGTACGCGAATCAACGGGTACCAATATCTTTATTCCTGAGCGACGTGTTAAATTATTACCGTCTGCATATATCACAGCTGCACTGCATAGGTGCAGCCAAAATCACCAACTTCGAGGTTAATTGCCGATTGCTGGCAATTAATCCGACCATTCATCTGTTCCGCGCGTTTTACCACACCACGTGGTTGCACAGGTGGGTATAATTTGCTAAGCGCGCTGGGCGCCTTCAGTGCTATACTAAAAAAGTAGACGCGCTCAGGGATTGGAGAGAAACATTTTTCTGGGTAGATGAAGTGTGCTTCCCATCTCGTTTCGATTTCTACACCCAGGGATCACTGCCGAAGGATGAGCGCCCCCTCCCTGGATCATATAATGTGGAGGATGCGGATACAATAAATACCAATCGCATCCCCATTAATTCCTATCCTGAGGAATTCTTGGTGCACATGGGTATTAGCCGCAACTATTTTGGCAGACCTGAGGAGGTTCCAATCTTTTTAGGCGCTGATGGTCAGGGTGGGTGCTCCTCCTTCGCATTCCTTTGTCTTTATTAATGTAAGCTTGTTGTCTATTTTCTCTACTTACTTGTCGTAATCTCGTATTTGTTGTTTGTCTATTGTTGCGCAGAAATGGACCTATTCCGAGTCGCGCAGTTAGCGAAGCCGCTGCAGGTGAATGTAGGATCGCGGCCATTGAAGGAAGGGGAAGAGCCCATTCTGGACGCCACCGCAGGGCGTACCCTGGATTTGGATCTTGGAGAGGCGGGCACTAGCTCCTCTGTCGCACTGGAGGCGACGCCGCTGCAAAGCGTGTCGTCCCCTAGAGTGCCTTCTCCCTTAGTGCAGCCATCGCACGTAGCAGTGGCGGAGCACATGGAAGAAGATGAGGAAGAGGAGAGTCTCGGGCTGAAGCGCAAGCGGTCGCTTGGAAGTGACGGTGCAGGCTCGTCGAGGAAGAAGCGCCCCGTTATATTAACGGTGGAATCGTCATCGAGTGACGTTGCATCACCGCCCCCCTCAGCTGATACATCTGGTCCACAGTAAGGAATATCATAAATGTTGTTTGCGCATCCCTTATGTTTGTGAGAAATTAATAATTCTCTTTCTTGTGTATAGGTTTGAGCAGGCTGCGGAGTCGCCCCCCAGGGCGAGTCCTGTACATTCCGCGTGTTCCGAGCCACATAGCCAAAACAATGAGGACTTGTCTGCTGGGGATGCACCAATGGAGCAACTGGTTGAAGAGTTGGTGCAGGTGTCGGCGCATCAAGCTTCAATAATTGAGAAGCTGAAGGCTCAAATTTCTGGTGAAGGCAGCCAAGGCGCGCAAAAGGATCAGAAAATTGTGTCGCTGGAGGCGCAGTTGGCTAGTGCCAAGGCTGAGGCAGAGAGTCTGAGTGTGTATGCCCAGAAGCAGGCTGAGGAAAAGATGGCGCTGATGTGCCAAATAAGCCAAGAGTGTGCAGAGGCCTCAGGGTATAAGTCTTCGTGTCGCTGGGCACTGAAGTATTTGGAGAAGGGCAAAGAGGAGATGACTTCGCAGCTTGAAAACTTCGGTGCAACTGTGCAAAGTGCCCTGGAAGCGCAGGAGATGAAATTGCACAAGCTCAGCATGGAGTACGACGAGGAGTTATATCCCCAACTCTTGTCCACCATTGCTGAGCGCAGATGGCTCATAGGCCATGGTCTTCGTCTTGCTGCACTGAGTACCTTGGAGTCTCAAGAAGTAGTAGATGCTTTCGGGGGAGTGGTTCAGTGCGCCTTGGAGCGTGGTAAGGCAGAGGCAGTGGAAAAGCTGCATGAGGCGGATCTTTTGAAGGTGCCTGCTGATAAGGTACCCGGGTATAATGCGCAGGCATACGATGAGCTGGTGTCTGCCATGGAGAAGATGAAGTCTTTGGAGCTTCCAATGATTGCTGAATTGAAGCGCGACCAAGATTATCCTATAGGGGTAATAATGGAGGGGCTAACCTTGGCTAGACATCGTTCTGAGGATGCAGAGGCGCAACAGGATTACTTTTTGAAACCCAATGAGTCCCAGCTGCAGGTACCTGTTTTTGTTCGCCCTCACAATATCTTGAACCCGTTTGCTCTGGAGAAGGAAGTTCCATTGAAGCAAGTTTTGGAAGCGCATGCCACAAGGCTCGCCAAGAAGGAAGGTATCAATGGCAAGGCCATTTTGTGTGGTGTTGGCGCAGCTCACCTCCCTCGGTCTGACGGGGTGCCTGTTAGTGTTGCCACTGTATCTCGTCAAGACTCCGATTTTTTGAAGAGTTTAAGCGAGATTAAGGATGCAACAAACCACGTGGGTAGCTCTTCTCTTGAGCGTTGTAATAGTTGGTAGGTAGTAACTTTGTAAAGTAAACATCCTTTTGTAAGCACGTATGGTACTTAATGAAATTTTTTGTTTGAATGGTGTTGCTGCTTATAATATTTGCACTTAGTGACTTGTCTTTCCATAAAAAAACGTGTATATTATCTAAGGAGCAAACTATTGTATAAGCGCATATAAGATGTGAAGTTCATAATCATGTATGAGATTCATGGTATACTTAGGAAATAATTTCTAAGTACTTTTTTTTATCATAGTCGTGTATGTTGTGATATGCAGCGTACTGTAAATATCATATCAAGGAAACAAGTGTCTTGGTCCCTAAGTTGTTAAACGTGCACCATATGCATTGTTGCGCACCCATCGTGGGATGCGTACAGAACTTATTCCAACGTCTTGAGAACAAGGTGTTTAACAAGGATAGGTGATCCAATGTTGATGGGTTTGCAACCCTCTTACTCAATGAGTTGTTTAGTAGGTTAACTCATCCTTTTACCATCGTGGGTTTATTAAGTGCATGCACGCCATGTAGGCAAGAGATAAAAAAATGTTAAGACATAAAGTATATGGAAATAACAAATGAAATGTGTCGCGGAGTTAGCTAGAAACGGCGATGTTTTATTAATACTTGCAAGTTTGTATGAAGGAAAATAAATAAGACATATGCCTAAGTAAAACAAAAAGTAAATACACGGATATTTATTGGGCACTAAAGTGCTGGAGCGTCCGTGCGCTGGGCCGTAGCCATTCCTAGAGATAACATCGCTTAAGGTTGCAGATGTTCCATGTGCGTGGCAGTTCACGACCATCCAAGCCTCGTAACTTGTACGCGCCTGTTCCTAATGCTTCAGTAACCTCATAGGGTCCTTTCCACTTTGGTCCAAGCTTACCTGTGTCTTCTGCGTAGCTCGCATTATTGGCGCGGTAAACGAAGTCACCTGGTCTGAATGAAACACTTCACACTTTAGCGTCATAGTATCCCTTCATCTTTGACTTTGATGTGGCTTCACGTATAGCTGCGCGTTCACGCCTTTCTTCTAGCAGGTCTAAGTCGATACGCCGCTCGTCGTCGTTGGTTGCCACATTGATTTCAGCAGTGCGAATAGTTGGCATTCCGATTTCGGCTGGTATGACGGCCTCTGTCCTATAGACTAAAGAGAAGGGGGTGTCCCCTGTGCTGGTTTTGATTGAAGTGCGGTGCGCCCACAGAACATGTGATAGTTCTTCCACCCACCTTCCTTTGTGCTTGTCCAAGCGTGCCTTGATTCCTTCGCCCAGGCTTCGATTCGCACGTTCTACTAAGCCGTTGGTTTGTGGGTGTTTAACTGACGCGAAGTGCTGTGTGATTTTTAACTTCTCGCACCAGTCCTTGAAAGGGTTGTCGCAGAATTGTTTCCCGTTGTCCGAGATGATTTCCCCAGGTAGACCGAAGCGGCATACAATATTTTCCCAGACAAAGCGTTTCACCTGGTTGCCAGTGATTGTTACCACTGCCTTAGCCTCGATCCACTTGGTGAAGTAGTCTATGGCGACTATGAGGAACTTTAATCCTCCTGCTGCAACAGGAAAAGGACCTGCGATGTCGATACCTCACTTGTAGAATGGCCATGGTGCCGTAATTGGTGTTAGCTCCTGCTGTGGTTGGCGTGGAACGGGTCTGTGAACTTGGCAGTCGCTGCACTTTCTTATTAAGTCCCGCGCATCGCGGTGCATGGTGGCGCGCGCCACCACGGACCGTGGTCCTGAATGCATGTTGCATGAACCTTCGTGGATTTTCCGCAGTACATAGTTTGCTTGTAGGGGGCCAACACAGCGGAGCCATGGTTGCAAAAAAGAGCGTCGATATAGTATGTTGTCCCGAAGTTCAAAACTTTGTGCTGTGCGCCGTATCCTTCGGGCTTCCTTCTGCTCTTGGGGTAATACTCCCTTGCTTATGAATTCCGTTATCGGTGTCATCCACGTAGAGCCTTCTTCCTCTATTACCGTGGATACGTCCATCTCTGAGATGGATTTGCTTTTCAACGTTTCCACCAACACCTGTTTTGATAGGTGTGCAAAGCTTGTGGATGCAATTTTGCTTAGTGCATCCGCCTTTCGGTTTTCCCCTCTAGGAACCTGTTTGATGGTAAACCTGTCAAAGCCTTGGATTAGTGCCTTGGTTTTGTCGAGGTACTGAATCATGTTTTCCTCCTTGGCCACGTACTCACCCAACACGTGGTTGGCTACTAGCCTGGAATCTACATTCGCTTCCAGGTTACGTACACCCATTCGAGCTGCAATGCGTAGTCCAGCTATTAGGGCTTCATACTCTGCCTCATTATTTGTTGCTGTGAATTCGAAACGCAGTGCGTAAGTGAATTCCATTCCTTCCGGGTTTGTGAGGATGAGGCCTGCTCCTGACCCATCCACGCATGAGGATCCGTCCGTGAACAAGATCCATGAATCTTGTAGTTCCTTCTTGCTTGGTGCGAGTGCATCATCGGTGTCTGGTTTTTCAATGATGAAATCTGCTAGTATCTGCCCTTTTACTGCAGTACGTGGTCTGTAGGAGATGTTGTGCTCACCGAGCAGCACAATCCACTTTTGTAGTCGTCCTGATGCGTCAGGCTTGGAGATGATATGCTTGATCGGTTGGTCTGTGATTACTGCTATTGGGTGCGCTTGGAAGTACCTGCGTAGCCGTTTAGCAGCGAACACTAATGCCAGAACCAATTTCTCCATGGCGCTATAGTTCATCTCCGTCTTCTTGAGCGCTTTGCTTACAAAATAGACAGGTGTTTGTACTGAATTCCTATCCGTTAGTAACACCGCGCTGACTGCTCCATTAGTTGCGGATAAGTACATAAACAACTCTTCCCCTGGTCGGGGTGCTACAAGTGTGGGGAGCGTTGCCAGGTGTTGTTTAAGTTGTGTAAAGGCCTCTTCTGCCTCCGTAGTCCACCGAAAATCTCCCTTTTTTATTCACTTCTTGAGTGTTTTGAAAAGAGGTTGTTGGGAATTAAGGAAATACTACTGATTCTGCCGAAGCACAATCTACTGATTCTGCCGAAGCTTCAGTTGAAGAGATTCTGCCGAAGAAGAACTGATGCTGCTGAAGTTATACTTCAGCAGAAGTGATAAAGCAGACAGTGTATTGCTGCTGAAAGTGGGAACCACGTAGGAGAGATAAGCTCAGTTTAGAGTAAAAGTCAGCGCCGTATGTATAGGTTGGCGCCGTATTATGTAGAGCTTACTCAGAATAAACACGATGATTAACAAAACAGACAGTGTATAAAGCAGACAGTGTATTGCTGCTGAAAGTGGGAACCACGTAGGAGAGATAAGCTCAGTTTAGAGTAAAAGTCAGCGCCGTATGTATAGGTTGGCGCCGTATTATGTAGAGCTTACTCAGAATAAACACGATGATTAACAAAACAATATGATTAGTTGCATGCTTGTCTAGTTGCATGCTTAGTCTAGTTTAGTAGTAGAAGCGTAAATTGTCAACGCTCATTTAGGGTTTCTTGCCTATATAAGAAACCATATTAGTTTGTAATAGATAAGTTTTTTTTTCAAGTCTCTCAAGTCTTGTATTTTATCTGAAACATAGAGTTTCTATAATCAAAGATCCATAGAGGATCAAGAGTGTTCTTAGTCACTATAACTTGTATTTATTTTCCGCTACAATACCAAGTTGTAGAGATCTTCTATTAGTTTGCTTGTGATTACATTGGCAACGCTAACGATCTCCGAGTGCTTAAAGATCTATCAAGGTCTTTGTTTCTATCAAGTGGTATCAGAGCCTCGGGAAAGTCTCTACGATACTAAGAACCATATTCTCACCCCCATACAATCTAACACTCCTTCACCATGCCTGGATCCGATAATGAAAATGAAGTCACCAACACTAATAACACCAACACCACTTCCATGCAACAGCTCAGTCTCACAAACAGCAATGGTAAATTCCCTTATTTAAAGAGGGAAGAATATGAACTTTGGACTATGAAGATGGAAAACTGGATTTCCAATATTGATTGGAATCTGTGGGAGGTAGTAAAGAAAGGAAATAGTCTAAAGAAGATGATTCCTGACAGAGATGGGAAGTTTATCATGGCTCCACCAAAAACTGCTGAAGAAGTACTGGCCATGCAAAGAGAGCACAAAGTGAAGACTATTCTGCTTCAAGCCATACCTGAAGATCATCTATGTGATTTTCATCATATGGATGATGCTAAAGACATTTGGATGGCTCTCAAAGAAAGATTTGGTGGAAATGAAGAATCAAAGAGAATGAGGAAGTCCATGTTAAGACAACAGTTTCAGGACTTCAACATATCAGAAGAAGAAGGTATCCACAAGGGATACGACAGGTTCCATAGGATCTTGAGTCAGCTGAATCAGCTGAATGCTAAACCGGACAATGAAGATTGCAACTCAAAGTTTTTGCGGTCCTTGCCACCATCATGGTTGCATGTTAGTATTGCACTCAAGGCTAAAGGAGGGTTGGACATGCTCACCTTTGATGAGCTATACAACAGACTCAGAACTCTTGAACCAGATGTCAGGACTCCCTACCGTACATCTTCTTCTAACCATGCAGCTTTTGTTGGGACATCTCACTCCAACATGATGGTACAAGCTCCTAGCTCCAACTATTTTCCATCATCTCCTAGTTCCAACTACTTTCCATCATCATCTTCAACTCCCCCTTCACCACATAACCCTCGTCCCACTCCACCAAGTTCTCAAGCTAGGTCTAGTAGTGTGATGGAGGATGTTCTTCATTCGTTTGTTGCTGACTATGATACTCAGCAGTATCTTGCATATGAAGACTTTGATCAGGTGGACCCTCTTGAAATGGAGGAAATGAAGCTGAAAATGCAGGTGGCTTTGCTGTCAGTGGACATCAAAAGGTTTGAAGAGAAGGCTGGAAGGAAGTTTGTTTTCAAAGGAAAGGAACCAGCTCGCTTTGATAGGGGGAAAGTCAGGTGCTACTCTTGTCATCAGATGGGGCATTTCTCTAGAGAATGCAAGGATAGAAAGAACGGAGATGGAGCCAAATATCTTTCCTATCAGCAGAAACAGCAGGAAGCTGGAGCTTCAGCAGCTCTCCTCACCATGGATGAACAGGTCAACTGGACTGCACATGAACCTGTTAATGAGGAAGCTCATGATACTGACAAGCTTGGACTGCTTGCAAGGTGCACTTCGGATGAAAGGCATGATCAGTTTGCCTTAATGGGACTATCTCAGGTACACAATTGTATATTTGGCTGTAGTCTTAGATACAATGAACTTAAGGAAGAATTTGATGCTATGAAACCTAAGTTTGATGCATGTTATATTGATAATGAAGCTCATAAACTTGCATTAAAAACTGTAGAAAGACAAAAAGTATGGTTTCAGAAGAATCAAATAGCTTATGAAGAAAAGATAAAAGTGTTACAGTTTGATCTAGAAGTTGCAAATAATTACTTAAAACTGTCTGAGAAAGCAAAGGATGAAGCTGTGTCTGAAAACCTAGAACTTAAGGCAAAACTAGCTGAGGAAATTGATAGGCATAATGAATGGCAAATGTCTGGTAAAAGCTTAAATAGAATCATTTATACTAGTCAATCTCAGACATGTCCTATAGGTTTAGGTTTTCAAAAATATGTAGGTCCAGAAGCTAAGTATGATGGGCGTAAACCTACATCAGCAGGGTTAGCTAATTATGTTAAAGAAGGTATAATGCATGCTGTCCCTGGTCCCATTAGAGGTGAGTTCATGCCCACAGACCTATCCATCACTGTTGACTTTGATGGATCACATCACTTATATGGCAAAAAGTCAAAAGACTTGCCAGACCCTGATACCTCATCTAATGACTTTGTCTCTTGCTCTGACAGTGACAATTCATCGGATCAAGGGTCTACTTCCTATGAAAGCTGTGATTCAAATGAGAAGTCTGACCTTCCCAAGCCTGAACCAACACCCAAGCCTGCACCCCAGTCTACTTGTGAGCCCTCTAGGGAAGCTGCTGAGGAATCATCTTCCAAGACAGTTTCTCCTGAAGACTTATCTTTTAAATGTTTGAATAATCAGTCTGTTAAGATCAAGTCCTTAAATGTATCTGCTTTAAGTACTTCTGCATGTAATCCAACATCTTCCTATTTGAATAAAACTTCTAAGAAGAAGACATGTTCTGTATGTGGCAGTAAATTTCATTTGATTAAGGATTGTGATTTTTATGAACAAAGATTGGGTGCATGTGCTACTCTCCAAAAACACAAACCTAACTGGACCAATGTTGCTAATATTCCACCTTATGTCCCACAAGCAACTAAAACTGACTCTCATTGGAGAAGTTCAGTTGCTAGACCCTATGGCCAACCAACGAGCTCATACTTTAAACATGACTATTGGCCTACATATGTTGACTCCATGTATGCTGGGATGGGATATGGGAGCACTGCTGTGAAGCCCTCAGCAGGTTGTTCTTGGACTAACAAGGGACCAAATTATCAATGGAGGACCAAGAGCAATAGTGGATCCTCTAAAACGTCATGCCCTAAACCTGTGATCCACAAGGCAGGTTCAAGTCAGTAATGACTTGAGCCTCCACTGAATACTAACTGTTTGTATATATTTTTCTTTTATTGTTTGTAGGATCATCCCCTTAAGCATAAGAATATTGGTATTGTTGATAGTGGTTGTTCCAGAAGCATGTCTGGGAACAGAGATATGATGCACAATTTTGTCCCTATAGAAGGAGGAGGCAATGTAACCTTTGGAGGAAGTGATGGGAGTATCACAGGGAAAGGCACCATAAAAATACCTCATCTGGATTTTGAAAATGTGTATTTTGTTAAGGAACTTCAGCATTTCAACTTGTTCTCTGTTTCACAAATCTGTGACACTAAGAACAAAGTTCTCTTCACTGAGAATGAATGTCTTGTGCTGTCTAAAGACTTCAAACTCCCAGAAGAAACTTCAATTCTACTGAAGGTTCCTCGTACTCACAATTTATACACATTCAACCTTAATGAAGTTCAACCAGGTGGTGATCTCACTTGTTTGGTGGCTAAAGCATCTCTTGATGAGTCCACTAAATGGCATAGAAGAATGGCGCATGTGAATTTCAAGACCATTAACAAACTCTCTAAAATGGGTCTTGTTGAAGGACTTCCCACCAAAGTATTCACAAATGATCACAATTGTGTCGCTTGCAACAAAGGAAAACAACACAGAGCTTCTTACAAAGCTATCAATGCTATGAGCATCATTACTGAACCTCTTCAGTTGCTTCACATGGATCTGTTTGGTCCAACTCAAGTCAGAAGCATTGATCATAAGTTCTTCTGTTTGGTAATCACTGATGGCTATAGCAGATTTTGTTGGGTTTTCTTTCTCAGAACCAAAGATGAAACATCTCAAGTGCTGACTGAATTCATCACTCTTGTTGAAAATCAGTTGAACAAAAAGGTTAAGGGTATTCGGTGTGATAATAAGACAGAGTTCAAAAATACTATTCTTATAGAATTCTGTGGGTCAAAAGGCATAAAAAGGGACTATAGTAATCCAAGAACCCCACAACAAAATGGGGTGGCTGAAAGAAAGAATAGGACCTTAATAGAGGCTGCTAGATCCATGCTTGCAGACTCTAAACTGCCCACTATGTTCTGGACTGAAGCTGTTGGCACTGCCTGCTATGTGCTAAACAGGGTGTCCATTACCAGACCACAACTCAAAACCCCATATGAACTTCTCTTTGGAAAGGTTCCTGTAATTCACTACCTAAAAGTGACAATTCTGAACACAAGTGATCCGTTGGGAAAGTTTGATGAGAAGGCTGATGATGGTTATATTGTGGGCTACTCAGCTCATAGTAGGGCCTACAGGGTGTATAATTTGCAAGCCAAGAAGATAGAAGAGACGTTGAACCTGAGATTTTTGGAAGACAAGCATAATGTTCAAGGACAGGGTCATGCGTGGTCTTTTGACCTTGACTACTTAACTGACTCTTTGGGTTACACTAGACACTTGGCTAATCAAAATGCAGGTTCTCAAGCTTCTCCCACTGACAATGCAGGTCCATTAGATGATGACTCTGAAAATGAGTTTGAAGATGATGAGCAACCCATACTTGTGCCTTCCTTCTCTCCTAACAATATTGCAGGTACCACCTCCAAGGATACTGCTGATTCAAGCGATGAAGATGACTCTCATTATGCTGAGGACCTTGCTAGGCTTCAGACTCAAGAATTTGCTGCCACGCTTGAAGCAGAGAAACTGAAAGAAGGGGTAGCTAATGAAGGAGTCAGCAGAAACAACGTGTCTGCTGAAGTTGACTCTGTCACACCCTCCATCCCCAAATCTGCTGAAGGCTATGCTGTTCCTTCTCAAGTATCTTTAGACTTTGGTGAACCCTATACACGCTTTCCAAAACCCTCAGATCTTGGAAATCATCAACCCAAAGCTGGCATCTTCACCTCACCCTCTTATGATGCTGAATTTGAACCAACCATCACTAATCTTGATCCATCCATTGAAGTCAACCCCACTGCTACTCAGAGGATCAATATTGCTCATCCTCAATCCAACATCATAGGTGATCTTCTGGCACCTGTTAGAACTCGAAGGGCTATCACAAGTCCTCAATTTGGACAGATTGCTTTTCTCTCTTATGTCTCCAACCAACAAAGAGACAATCACACAGACTTCAAACATTGTCTGTTTGCTTGTTTTCTCTCTCAAGTGGAACCAACCAGTGTATCTCAAGCTCTTAATGATTCAAGCTGGCTAGAAGCAATGCAAGAAGAGATGCAACAATTTCACAACCAGCAGGTTTGGATTTTGGTACCACTACCTGATGGCAAATATGCCATTGGGACAAAGTGGGTTCTGAAGAATAAGAGAGATTCTCGGGGTGTTGTGATTAAAAACAAAGCAAGGTTAGTAGCACAAGGCTTCAGACAGGAGGAAGGAATTGATTATGATGAAGTGTTTGCCCCTGTTGCCAGAGTTGAAGCAATTCGCATTTTCTTGGCTTATGCTTCTTATATGGGCTTCATGGTGTATCAAATGGATGTCAAAGGTGATTTTCTGTATGGTGAGATTGAAGAAGAGGTTTATGTCTCTCAACCAAAGGGATTTGAAGACCCAGATCACCCAAATCATGTTTACAAAGTTGTTAAAGCTCTCTATGGCTTACATCAGGCTCCAAGAGCTTGGTATGCTCGGCTTTCATCATTCCTGCTGAAGCATGGCTATAGGAGAGGAGCTATTGATAAAACTCTGTTCCTCAAGAAGAATTACTCAGACATCATTCTGGTTCAAGTGTATGTGGACGACATCATATTTGGTTCCACAAACGAAGCTTGGTGCAGGGAATTCGAGGAACTTATGAAGGGTGAATTTCAAATGAGTGCTATGGGAGAACTTACTTTCTTCTTGGGTCTTCAGGTTCAGCAGAAACAAGATGGCATCTTTATCAGTCAAGATAAATATGTCAGGGACATTTTGAAGAAGTTTGGTATGGAAGGTGTTCGGACTGCCACAACACCTTATGAAGCTCCAAAGGCTAAAGCAAATAATGAACCAGATCTACCTGTGAATGTGCATCTGTACAGGTCCATGATTGGTTCATTGATGTATCTGACAGCTTCAAGGCCTGATATTACGTTTGCTGTGAGTGTGTGTTCTCGACATCAAGTCACTCCACTTGCTTCCCATCTCAATGCTGTAAAGAAGATCTTTAAGTACCTCAAAGGCCAACCTCTTTTAGGCCTTTGGTACCCAAAAGAATCTCCTTTCAAGTTAGAAGCATATAGTGACAGTGATTATGCTGGTGCAAATCTGGATAGAAGATCCACAACTGGAGGCTGCCAATTTCTAGGCAAAAGGTTGATTTCTTGGCAATGCAAGAAACAAACCATTGTGGCCACCTCAACTACTGAAGCAGAGTACGTTGCTGCTGCAAACTGCTGTGGACAAGTTCTTTGGATTCAGAACCAATTGCTGGACTATGGGTACAACTTTATGAACACTACAATTCATATAGATAATCAAAGTACCATCTGCATAGTCAAAAATCCAGTTTTTCACAGTCGAACGAAACACATTGAAATCAGGCACCACTTTATAAGAGATGCTTATGAAAAACATTTGATAAAAGTGGCTAAAATCCATACTGATGATAATGTGGCAGACCTATTAACAAAGGCTTTTGATGGACCAAGGTTTCAACACCTCGTGGTCAATATTGGAATGCTAAACCCTTGACTGCATAGTTTAAGGGGAGGCATAGGCCTCAGGGGAGGATTTGTGCAAACTCTGCAGATTTTTGTTTGTTTTATATTTACTTTGCAGATTTTTTGGTTTGTTTCTATATTTTAGTTTGATCTCTAACACTTACTTCTAATATTTCTCTAGTTTGTTTGCTTTTGTTGTTGTGTATGTTGAGTGTCTGTTTTGCAGTTGTCTGTACTGCATTTTGTCTATTCCTTATCTGGATTGCAGTTTATTCATCTCATGATCAAGATCAAATTCATCAAGAGTGGCTCATTAGTACATGGTCAGATAGCTGAGAAAGTGTTGCTTGTTTCTTCTGATAACAAATACTGAAGCATACAATTTGATTCTACTGAAGATAATACTGAAAGAAAAGAAATTGAAGTCAAATTGTTCATTCATTCATTCAAGAAACAGTTTACAGCTTACAGCTTACATAAAGTCAACTTCTATTTTGCATCCTCAAGATACGAGCTGTACACTTAAGCTAAGCCTAATCTAATGTATATCTTTCATTTCGAAATCTAATCGAATGCTGGATATGCGTTAAATGCTGGCTTTGCCTTTGTGAAGTCTTGCATAACCACCCATTCAGTCTAACTGGCTGGTTGGATATGCATGACCAGCACGACGAAGATGCTAAGGACCAAAATGGAGGGATGGATTGATGAAAACGATTGATGATGACGATGACCACGTAGGATGACGAAGAGAACTATCGTGTCCTTTGTGCTTCATCTATTCATTTCAACCAAAATGCAATCGATCCACCCTCCTCAAGCCCTTCTTCTATACGATGGGTGTTTATGCACCAAAAGATGGCGCAGTGAGACCAAGAACCACCTCTCTATCTTTGGGGAGTGGCGGATTCCTGGCACGAGGTCTTTGTTGAGACCGAGGTGCTGGAGGTTGGGAGTAAGAAGTTCCCTCCTTATAGGAGTCATCAGAATCATCAGCAGATTCACTTGGAGTCACTACACTATCATCTTCTGAAGAAGAAAGAAAGGGCGATTTATTTGGTCTTGGATAGGGTTGAGGAAAGTAATGGTACCATGGGTTTGATTCACCACTTGATGATGATGCAGAGGATGAGGAAGCTGAGGAAGTGAGATCTATGATCTCAGGTTTGGAAGTCATAGTGCAATTGGGTTAATTGGAGTTATTTGGCTTCTAGGGTTTATGGTAAAATTTGGGGATCTTGGTGAAAAGATGAGTTACATTGGGATCATTTTATAGACGGATTCAAGGTTCAATGAGTTTAATGCAAGTAGGTGGCACCGTAATTCTAGAAACTTACCGAAGATACTCTTATCTTTGATGCATTCTGCTGATGCCATAACTTCAGCAGATTGATCTTGTGTTTCTGCCGAAGTGTTATTTTGGGTTGGGTCAAAGATGTCGTACACGTCAGCAATGGTCAACCAAACGGTCCATTTTTCTTTGACTATAATTTGGGCAAAAACACTTCATCCACCTTCACTCGCTTCAGAACAAACAAATTCCCTCTCATTCCACTTTCACAAACTCTCACCATTTCAAAATCATAATCCTAAACACTCATAACCCTCATGGCTCTTGAATTTAAATATGACCACAACAAAGTTGCTTTTCTGGGTAATGGCAAAGGTTATGAACTGTACGAACCAATGGTGGAATTTCTGAAAAGATCCAAGATTCGTTATGCACTAACTCATTCTCCAAATGAGATATACGAATCTCTGGTTACTCAATTTTGGGCAACTGCTGAGAAAAGGAGCGAGACAGAGATTAGGGCTGTGATTGACGAAACAGAGTACATTGTGACCGAGGACCTAATCAGAAGGAAGCTTCACCTGGAAGATGCTGATGGAGCATTTTACTCTAATCAGGAAGATGTGCTAAATGGGCTAAGGGCTATTGGCTATCGTGGTACTAGAACTGATATGTGGCTAAAGAAGGAACTCTGCCCCAAATGGAGGTTCCTGGTTCACACACTGCTCCAATGCATGAGCAACAAGACCGGAGGATGGGACCAGTTCTCTACTAGACTGGGATATGGTATTGTGTGTCTTTCTCAAGGAGTAACTTTCAATTTTTCTAAGTATATTTTCGAAAACATGGTTGAAAATATTCAAAAGACAAAGGGAAAATTTTTAATGTACCCAAGGTTTTTACAAATCATATTAGACACCTCTACCCAAGCCCAAGCCTTTTATCCTATAGGTTCCTTGACTGCTAAATTGTTTGCAACCATGAAAACTCACTTTCAGGGGGAACATCATCCCTTGCTAGCTGCCATGTTGCCCCAGGGTAATGAGGCTGCTGATGAGGAGAATGTGTCTCATAATCCTCCTATCTCACCTATGGCGACTGATGGTAATCCATTGGTTAACATTGATGAGGGCCCATCTTCTACTATTGAAGCAACTCATGTTGCTCCTGACCAACCACCCTGTCCCAGTCCTCCACTCACACTTGATACTAATGTAGAGTCAGATCTTAATAGACCTCCCACACCAAGTCATGTGAGGGATCCTCTTGATGAAGATCTTCCCCACATTGAGCATGACCAGGTTACTTCTGAAAGGTCCAATGAGGCTCCTCTTACCACAGAGCAATCTGCTGGTGGAGCTGAGGACTCCATTACACTCTCATCTGTGTATGCTCTTGTCATCAGGTACGCTGCAGAGGTTAATGATCTGAAAAAGGAACTTGCAAAGACTAAATTGTCTCTTGGGGGTAAAATTGAAGAGCTGCAGAATCAGGTTAAGGTCTTAGAACACAAACTAAAAGGGTCTTCCAAAAGGAAGCTGGTGGTTTCATCTGATGAAGAGCAAGAAGTTCCTCCCTTTGGATCTCTAGAAATGTTGGCTGAAGTGTCTCTCAATGACCCTTCATCAGTAGCTGCCACTTCATCAAAGAAGACGAAACCTGTTCTGTACACCAGAAGAAAGAGATCTGATCTTCATAAGGTTTCTTCTGAAGCTTCAGAGGAACCTGGGGTTGATAAGACTGCATCTGCTGATATACAAATGGAGGATGCATCTCCAGACCTTGGACAATCTTCATCTGTTCAAGAACCATCAGGCCCTTCACCTTCAGCAGATCTTCCTGATGTTGCTGTCTTGACCACCTCAGTTGATAATCTACATCAACAGGTTGATCTAGGTACTCCAGAAGAAATTCCTATAGTTGATCTTACTGAAGAAGAGTGTGCTAAGCAGCCTGATGATAAAGGAAAAAATGTCATCACTGAAGATGAGCTTGGTCCTAACCTGGTGACTGAGGAGGAAAGACTGGGTCAAGCAAGTAGATTGGCAGAGTTTGAGATGTCAAAGAAAAGTGTAGCATTGGCTAAACAACTTGGAACAGAGGAATTTTCATCTCTAACTCCTGAGAGAAGAAAAGAACTAGATGAACTGAGGGTCAAGATGCCTGCTGAACACTGGGATATTCTTACTCAGCATGTCATTTCCAGACCCTCTCTAGCTCAAAGTATACTAGGTGGAGATTTTCTCAGTGACAATTATGTTGAGCGAATGAGGGATCAGGGAAGACAAAGGAAGCAAGAAGCAATTGCACAAAAGAGGGCCATCCAAGCTCAGAAGGCCAAAAACAAACCCCCTACTAAAGATTAAATGAGAAGGGTGGTGAAAAACCAATACTCACAGTCCAACTCTGGTCTAACAATGAAGCAAGTCAAGGCTTTTCCTGATCATGTCCTGTATCGCAAGTATAACCAAATCATGGAGGAAAGAAGATCATCTTTAGCACGTTCTTCCAACTTAAAAAGGATTTCAGAGAATGAAGCTGCTTCAGAAGCCAAAAGACTCAAGGCTGATGATGCTCCAACCAAGGAATCATCTCCAGTCATTCCTGCTGAAGCAACTTCTGAAGTTGCCTCCTCTACTGCCAAGGGTCAATCTACTGAACCATCTTTCATTCCTCCTGAAGCAACTGAAGCCTCAGCTCCCTCTCCCTCAGTAATACCAGATGGCACACTGGTAGAGTCTAAAGTTAAGGAAGCTGATCTCGCAGAAACCAAAACAGAAAAGGCTATAAGGATATCCCACAGAATGAAAGCACTTCGTGCTTCAACCCAGTCTCCATCTACTGATACAAGTCCTACTATCAATACAGAAGATGAAAATGCTCCCTCACGGGATATCTATCAGCCTGGGAGGAGGACGAAGCGAATGGCTAAAATATCTCCTTTGGATCTTGAGGCTGATGACTCAACTTTCATTGTAGAAGGGTCTGCTGCTGATTTTCCTGATGGATACTCAGAAGGGTTGATAGGGTGGAACTTAAAGAAGGATGAGCTGAATGTTCTTCATCGAGGGGACTCCATTTTAATGGAATTTACCTTTCTAAAGGAAATTCTGCACTTAATTGACAGGGCCGACTTAATTTCTCTGTTCACTCAAGTTTCCACTCATTACTGCGACAAGGAACCACAAGGTTCTGGGATGTTCCTAACAGGAGATCTTCAAGTCCTGCTAAACTCCCACATTCCCAGGAGCAAAGCATCTTCAATTTGGGACAACTCACATCGGTGGAAGCTTACATCCTGGAGATTCTATCCTCTCCCTCGTATACATGTACTTGAAACGAAGGGTGGAATTACTGTGTGCATGTTGTCTGAAAGGAAGTATCCTCTGCCTAAACGACTTCTGGAAAAGATGCTGAATCAGAAACTGGAAATTCCTCTAGATCCTGTGGGAAATGAGAGACAGTCTGCTCTAACTCTGGTAGGATTGATCAAAACTCAACTCCAACAACTGCAATAGGCCTCATCCATCTCAGGACACTTGGTACTCTCTGCACTTCTTTGTTTTGTTCATTTTAATTTATGTTATTTGTCTATTTTTTGTCAAATTTTTTCCATAAAAAGAAAAACTCAAAAACATCTTTTTAAAAATAGTGATAGCGTTTATTTAATAAAAATTAGGTTTTAAATTCTCCTTTTCAACTTATTAATAAGCTTTTTCAGTTTTATACACTATTATAATTTAGCTAAAAAAAAAAAAAAAAAAAAAAAACTATTTTTTTACAGGTTTGGTTGTTGTACCAATCTGATGGTTTTTAACTCACCTAATGTACATTGCGTATGTTAAAGGGTTAGCTAGTCCAAAGGGTACAGCTTTGGTAAAGACATATCAAATCTGTTGATAGCTGTAATGGTTTGCTCAAAATCATAGGGTATGCAACCACCCATGCTTCATTGCTGAGAGTTGTATGGTCATCAATTCACCATGGTCTATTCCTGTTTGGAATCCAAGAATTGGCTAGCCCACATGAATGTGGCATGTGGTAAAGGCACCTGACTCCATATTTGGTCCTCAATTCACCAATTCTAAGAATTGACTAGTCCTGAGCAAACGGCTACAGGTAAAGACAAGACAAATCCGTTTATATGGTTGCTGATTTGCCAATAAATCAGATGGTTATCAATGTACCATAGTTTTCGGACTCAAACATGTGGCTACTCCAGTAGTAATGGCTATTGGTAAAGAGACATCAATTCCATTAATTTCAATGATTCACCTCTCACAGGAGTTAACACACCTGGAAGTGATGAGAATAGTATTGAACTTATCCGTTTTGATGTACCTGATGTCATATGTTGCTGCCAAGACCTGGTGCTTTACAGATTAATTCATCTCATTGCTCAAACAACATTATGGTACAATCCTCAAGGAAAATGTTACAATCCTCAACAGCATTAGCGATCTATCAAGGAAACTGGAACTTAACCTAGTCAAATTCCAGTTTAGGGGAGGATTGTTGGGAATTAAGGAAATACTACTGATTCTGCCGAAGCACAATCTACTGATTCTGCCGAAGCTTCAGTTGAAGAGATTCTGCCGAAGAAGAACTGATGCTGCTGAAGTTATACTTCAGCAGAAGTGATAAAGCAGACAGTGTATTGCTGCTGAAAGTGGGAACCACGTAGGAGAGATAAGCTCAGTTTAGAGTAAAAGTCAGCGCCGTATGTATAGGTTGGCGCCGTATTATGTAGAGCTTACTCAGAATAAACACGATGATTAACAAAACAGACAGTGTATAAAGCAGACAGTGTATTGCTGCTGAAAGTGGGAACCACGTAGGAGAGATAAGCTCAGTTTAGAGTAAAAGTCAGCGCCGTATGTATAGGTTGGCGCCGTATTATGTAGAGCTTACTCAGAATAAACACGATGATTAACAAAACAATATGATTAGTTGCATGCTTGTCTAGTTGCATGCTTAGTCTAGTTTAGTAGTAGAAGCGTAAATTGTCAACGCTCATTTAGGGTTTCTTGCCTATATAAGAAACCATATTAGTTTGTAATAGATAAGTTTTTTTTTTCAAGTCTCTCAAGTCTTGTATTTTATCCGAAACATAGAGTTTCTATAATCAAAGATCCATAGAGGATCAAGAGTGTTCTTAGTCACTATAACTTGTATTTATTTTCCGCTACAATACCAAGTTGTAGAGATCTTCTATTAGTTTGCTTGTGATTACATTGGCAACGCTAACGATCTCCGAGTGCTTAAAGATCTATCAAGGTCTTTGTTTCTATCAGAGGTAGTGATTTGTCTGCAGACTTGGATAGGAATCTATTTAGACCAGCCAGCTTTCCATTGAGAGATTGGACTTCCTTCAACGTGCGCGGTGAAGGAAGTTCGATGACAATCTTAGTCTTTTCTGGACACGGCTTTATACCATCAGGTTCTATCAGGTATCCAAGGAACATGCCTTCTGTAGCGCCAAAGGTGCATTTTTTAGGATTTAGATTCATGTTGATCTCTTTGAGTGTCCTGAATGTTTCCTCAATGTCGCGCACCAACTCATCCTCAGTATAGCTCTTTATGACCAGGTCGTCAACGTAAACCTCTAAGTTGCGGCCCACCTGTTTTTCGAATGCATTATCTACTAACCGCTGGTAGGTGGCGCCTGCATTTTTCAGGCCAAAGGGCATTTTGGTGTAGCAGTAGACGCCTTGGCTTGTATGAAAGGCCGTTTTTTCCTCGTCCTCCTTATCCATCTGGATTTTATGGTATCCTTTGTATGCATCGAGAAAGCATTTCAGTGGGTATCCACACAAAGATTCTACCTTCCAGTCTATCTCCGGTAGTGGGTAGCAGTCTTGTGGACATGCCTTATTGAGATCTGTGAAGTCCACGCACATTCGCCAGCTACCGTCGCTCTTCTTGACCATTACTGGGTTAGAAAGCCAGTCATGGTAGTAGACTTCTCGCATGATTCCTGCCTCTACTAGCTTGTGTACCTCTGCCAGGATTGCTTGAGCGCGCTCTGGAGCCTGGTCGCGCTTCTTCTGGCGTATTGGCGAGTATCCTTGTCGGATTCTCAGCTTATGTTCTGTGATTGAACGTGGTACCCCGGTCATGTGCTTTGGCTCCCATGCAAAAATGTCCAAGTTCTTTTGCAAGAGTGCGCACACAGCTGCTTTGCCGTTGTCCGACAGCGATCCTCCGATTGATATTTCCTGTTCTGGGTAATCAGGATGAATTGCAACCTTCAGGTTTGGAACTTTGGCTGCGCGCTGTTCTGGGATGGGTGCCGTTTCGCATGTAATCGTGTTACATTCTCTATGTGGTACAGTGGCGTTGTAGAGAGTGACAATAACACCTTCCACTGGGAATTTAAGCATCCCATGTGCTGTAGACGGAACTGCGCGTATGGCTGATATCCCTGGTCTTTCGATAATGCCATTGTATGGCGAAGGGGATTTAATCACCATAAACTCCATCCATGCTATCGCGGAGTGTTCTTTATTGCCCACGCTGACTAGTAAGCGTATTTGCCCCATATGCCATATCTTTTCTCCCGTAAAACCAGTCAGCGCTGTCCTGACCGGGCTTAACTGACTGCGTATTTCAGGTCGCAGTCATTTGAAGCAGTGCTCATACATGATGTCTGCAGATGCTCCTCCATTAACGTACATGCGGTGGATGTCGTGACCCCCCGCACTAATTTCGATGGTGAGCGGCTCTACCATTGCGTTGTCCGCAGTTAAGGTGGGGAAAGAGATTTCACTTCCACGGGAAAACTTCTGGCTGACCTTCTGCCTAGTAACCCGCTGCCATGATTGTATCATGTAGATGGTGTCAACCTTGTCCTTGGGTGCCTCTTTCTTGTTCCCATTCTTCTGTCTATCTTTTCCTTCCTTGATGTTCTTGACCAAGTGGTCCAATTTGCCCTCCTTAACTATTTTATCAATGAGCTGGCGCAGTTGGACACATTCGTTGGTGGTGTGGCCCTTCTGTGCGTGATAGTCACAGTATCCACTCCCCACGCGCCGATCCTCTGGAGTGCGCATTTGTGGCGGTCTCGAAAAGTTCGCGCCTTCTGTTGCGAGTATTTCCTTTGGAGTCTTGGTGAGCGGGATATACTTGTCGTTATCCCGTCCGCTCCCCTGACCGCGGTAGCTTTTATTGCGGTTGCTGCTCCGGTCATTGGATTGTCTCCCAGGTTGTTCCTGTGACCGGTAGCTTGAGTAGCTTCTCTTGCTATCCGCTGCGGCGGCTTCTCCTTGGACGAAGGACCTTGTCCGTTTCATCAGTTCATCGAAGGTTTGGGGGATCTTGTCGTTCAGCCTTTTGATGAGTTCTGGGTTATTGATCCCGTTCATGAACCCTGAGATTTTCAGCACTTCGGGACACGCCTTAACCTGCATGCACTCATCTTTGAAGCGCTCCATATATGCGCTTGTAGATTCCCCCTAGCGCTGTTTCACCCTGGCGAGTTCGATAGGATTTTTAGCGCACTTCTTCCGTTGAGTGAAATTTAGGCGAAACGCCTTTCTCAGCTCTTCAAAGCCATCAATGCTTCTGCGTGGAAGCTTGCTGAACCAGTTCCGCGCGTTTCCCACTAGTGTGGAATTGAACATGTGGCACCACACAGGTTGTGGCCAGTTTTCGATAGTAGCGGCTGATTCAAAATTTTTTAGGTGATCGTCAGGATCACCTGTTCCGTCATAGGTTTTGACGTTAGCGGGCATGCGCCTTCTCTTATCTTCTGAGAAATTGTTGATACGTCGACTAAACGCATCTACTTTTTGGCGGCGCCATGGAAGAGACATGTCTTCCTCCTCCTGGTCACGGTAATTCCTCCTGGACTTCCAGTGTCCAGTTTCGCTATCCTCGTTGTCCGAGGAATTGCCAGAGGACGAATTTTCTCTCCTTCGGCGCTTGCGCCGACTATCCTCAGAATTTGCACTTGAAGGGCTTTCACTTGGGGAGTATCGTCGCCCAAGCCTGTCCTGAACTCTGCGGCTACCAAGTCTGGCGTGGACATTGGTGCGCCGTTCATCCTCCTCACTTTCTTCCAGATGTTGTGAGTGAGATGTCTCATCATCCTCGACTCTCCTCCCGATTCTGTTAAACACTGGGGGTCGGCGACTGTCTCTCCCGCGCTTCTCTTTCTGACGGTGCGGTGGGGAAGTTTCGCATTCTGAGTCGAAATTGAGTCGGGCTTGTAGGCTTCGACTTGACCTCTTTTTTGCTTCCTATTGCATGAGAGTAGCCAAGGTTTCGTAATTTTGGGAAACGAAATCCCCCGATGCTAATTCCGGCGTGACCCCTTCTAGAGCGAGGGTGTTTGTTTCTACCACTATGTCCTTGTTTCGGTCCGGTGCGTCTGGTGCCTTTGTCAGGTCGGTCTCTAGCACTGATTGAAGGGGAGTGGTAAGAACGGTGCGTAGTGGATCTCCTGCGCTGCTGGTGGTTGTGGTGGCCTGGGTTGTCCCCGAGCGCGGTTCCACCAGAGGGAAGACCAAGTCTTGGCCTGATCCCTGGTTTTTAGCAACGCTGGTTGTCCCAGAGGTTTGCTTAGAAGCTGATCTGATGTGCAGCTTCTTTCATGTAAGGTCTGTCTGCGATCGCTGATTTCCATGCTTCGTCATTCTAGTTCTTAGTTCTTAGTGAATGGTCCCACGGATGGCGCCACTTGTTGATACAAAAGTTGGGCGTTCCTTGTTTGGGGCTCCGGTTCTCGTACCAATTGAGTCTGGATTCTTGAGACCTGCGCACTAGGTAACAGAAAACATCGTTAGGCTTATCGTGGGATTGTCTCCCATGATTATCCTCCGGCGTGAGAGTAAGTAATCGGTTTAGGGTTAAAGGAGAGTTAGGGTTTGTAGATCGTACCTTTAACGAGGGATAGGATTCCCTTTATATACACATGGAATCCTTGTTGGTTCCGTGTTCCCCAACCTTCGGCGTATCTCGTCTAAGTCGGTTGGCAAACGATTATCTCCATAATTAAGAGATATCCGATATCGTATTCCATAAATAACATTGGGTTTGGGCCATCGTGGGCCCAAACACTTAGCGGCTTAGCCCAGTTCGTGCTGGGCTTGTTAGTATCGGACTGTAGTCGGGTTCGTGACCCGAATGTAGACTATACGTTATCAACCGTACTTTGCAAAACAATACAAAAGTAAGTATAAAGTTATGAAAAATACACGATCATTCACTAAAGTAATATTTGAATTGTAATTAGAATAGAAACATTTTATAGAATGATTACTAACCCGTGTAATACTCGACAATTCAAAGCGGACTCACCTGACTAACTTGGATCTACGTCTATATAAAAGAATGTTTGTCGAGAGTAAGTGCATTTTCCACACAAAATTCTATAATTTATTGAAAGAAAACATTTATCATTCAACTAAGTGTATATTGGTTTAATAATTTCCGAAAATATACTTTGTAAGCTTTGAAGAATTAAACATTCAAAAGTATATATCCGTGTTATTTACTTAAATGTCTTAACTTATATATATTTGTTTAAGTAAATCATGATATAGCTGTCATTATCTAATGTGTTATGTTAGATTAAGTAAATCATGGTTCGGCTCAATTTAATTTAGCTAAACCAAAAGCAAACCGCAACTATTTATTGAATTCAGTTCAATTTAGTTTTGATAAAAAAACAATTTCAAACAAAAACTTATATCTAAAATTCGAGTTTTTGTTTTTGTTTTTTTTTTGTTTTTTTTTTCACCAATACTCATTGACTACTTTTGATCCAGTCTACCCATGGATAATGTATAGTGACAAAAAGACTTGTGACTATAACACTAAGATGTACGAGGTCTCAAGTTCGATTTCTGCTAGTTGCAAACAACTTCGAAGTGGGCATGCCAACCTTCTGAAAAAGAAGGTCTTTATGTAGTTTGAGTATGTGCTAGGGGTGTGCTAGGCGTGTTCACGGATCGGGTAATATCCACAGTAACCGAAAACCAAAACCGAATCGAACTGAAAAAATTGAACCAAATTCGTAACCGGACCGAATTGGTCAAATTCGAACCGAACCGAACTAAATATTAGTTATCGGTTTGGTTATGGTCTTGGCAATAAAAACCGAAAACCGAATTCATATAAAATATATATTTTTCTATGTATATATATGAAAAAAACCACTAAAACTTTTTCTTAGTTTAAATACAACATTATTTAAGCTTGAAAAAATTATTCTAAAAATATATTTAACTAAATAAAAAAATGATTAAAATTATGTAACTCGGGCTATTCGGTTTGGTTTTCGGTTATAGGGGTTTGGGTTTCGGTTCAATTAAATCAAATTTGAATTCAGTTCGATTCGATTTTCACTCATACCCATAAATATTTTTTAACTGAACTAATCAAACTAAATAACTCGATAGCTGAACCGGTAAACACCCCTGCATAGTATGTGGGATGGTGAGTTCAAACTTCAAACCCATAATTAGTTAGCTAATTTTTTTGTATTGGGCTTTGTTTTACGAATGTCAAGCCCAATTGGCCACAAGAAACAGCTCCTTCACCTTCTTCTTCATCGCCCTGTTTTAGCCGCAGCAGACAAAGCAAAAAAAAAAAAGGTTTTTTCAGCTAGTCAAACCATTGTACATCATTTCACGTAGGTTAATTATAACTTACATATTGCTCTTTTATCTTGTTTCTTGATACTAATGATATACTCTAGGTTTTAGTTGCTTCATATGTCACTATTTATTTAGGGGTTGTTTGTTTAAGCTTATTTGTGGGCTTATGAGCTTATTTGATTTCGCCTTATATTTCATAACCTCCAATTTTCCAGCTTATTTTGAGACTTATGGGTATATATGAGTTTAGTATTACATAATAAGGTTACAGGGATGTTTGTTTCGGCTTATGGCTTATTTGGTTTTGGGCTTATGTTTCATAAGCTCACTTTTTGTGGCTTATTTTGGAACTTTTCGGTTTATATAAGTTTATCATGACCTAATAAATTTATATAAGCTGAAAAGTTCCAAAATAAGCCACAAAAAGTGAGCTTATGAAACATAAGCCCAAACCCAAATAAGCCATAAGCTGGCTATATAATCCGAAGCTAATATATAACCCGAAACATATATATAAGCCCTCAAAATGAGCTGGAAGTTTGGGCTTATGAAATATAAGGCAAAATCAAATAAGCTCATAAGCCCACAAATAAGCTTAAACAAAAACCCGTATAACATGTTTAGTTAAAGTTTGTTAATTGTTATCTAATAGTATAACTTTGATTTGTTACAGCTACAGGTTAATAAAGATATTCTGTTAGGGTTTTGGTTTTGGTTATGGTTGCTATTGGATTAAAGGCTCTGCCTTTAAGAAGAGTGAAAAACTGCGATTTCTTAGCGGAATGTGATATGGTTAGGGAGGGGAGTAGTTTTAACCAGGGTGGGGGTAGAAGGAATATGAGCCGGAAGTCGATGAAGAAAAGTAAAGGTGGGGAGTCGGGTGGTGCGGCTGGTGATAGTTATGGGCAGGATGGTTATTCGGAGTATCAAGATGGGTCTGCTGCGCCACATACGTCGTTTTTGAGGTTTGTATGGTTCTTTTTAATGCAATTTGAGTTCTTTTTAGTTTATTGTAGGATTGTGATTGTTTATTGAAACTGCTTGTGCTATTTGAGTTGAGATTTAATCGAGCTATAAAAAAATGTATTGGTGTAACGAAATGTTATAGTCATATAAGCAGTTTTATTGGGTGTTTGGCAATTTTGCTTATTTACGGATTTGAGAGTAAATTAATGAGAATCTGGTAAGAAGTTTGAGAGGGTATTTGAGGATTGTTTATCCGTGCTTATTTGCTTATCCTGTGCATTTAAAGCTGATAAGCAATCATACACACTCTCTTGATACTTGCTTATCTGTAAAGGGGATGAGCATTTAAAAAAGCAATGTATCCAAACACGTAAATCTGCTTATCTTTTTCAATGATAAGTAGATAAGCAATCCCAAACACCCTGTAAGCAACTCTCAAACTGCTTATTATCACTATCAATTAAGTAGATAATTACAAGCAGTTTAGTTTCTATCCAACAACTCAAAACTGCTTATATTCTGTATGAAAACGCGATAAGCAGCTTTAATAAGCAATCCCAAACACTCCTGTAATCGTACTAATGGCTTCTTACGAAGGTGGTTTGTGTGTGTGTTGTTATGTCACAGACAACAGGTTGATCCGGAAACAGCAAAATACTTCTCAGAAATTTCAAATGTAATTGAAGGTGCCGAAAATATGGAGGAAAAATCATCTATTTGTGGAAACGCATTGGAAGAAACGCGTGGGAAAGAAATTGAACTTGCAACCGATTATATCATAAGTCACACGTTACAGTCACTTCTTCAAGGGTGTGCTTTAGATCAACTTTGTAACTTTCTTCAAAACTGTTCAAAAGATTTCCCTCGTATTTCGATGGATAAATCTGGATCTCATGTAGCTGAAACAGCTCTCAAATCTTTAGCTGCACATCTTCAAGAAGGTGGAGACCAATCTCTTATTGAAGTCACTTTGAATGATATATGTCAGGCAATTGTTGCGAATCCTGTTGAGGTTATGACCAACTGTCATGGATCTCATGTTCTTCGAAGTCTTTTGTGTCTTTGTAAAGGGGTGCCGTTAGATTCATCAGACTTTCATTCGAAGAAGTCATCTGCTGTTCTTGCACAGCGGTTGAATTTGAAGCCTTCTAGGTCGAATGGGAGTGGGTTCCACGGAACGCAGATGGGATTTCCCGATATGTTAAAGTTTATTGTGGCGGAGATTCTTAAAGCTGCTAGGAAAGATATTGAAACTTTGCAGTTTGATCAATATGGTAGCTTAGTTCTACAGACTGCTTTGAAGTTGCTGGTTGGATACGAGGAGGAGTTATCACATGCGATTCCGGTTATTTTAGGCTGCAAAGGGAACCTCATAGACAGCAATGCTGCCAAAAAACTTTTGGGTTTAATGAAAGAAGCCGCGTTCAGCCATTTAATGGAGGTTTGAAGGATATTAAATAGTTTTTGCTAACAAATCCAACTCTTTTTAGTGGGTTCTACAACTATTGATTAAATCTTGACATTTTTGTCTTTCAATGCAGGTCGTCTTAGAAGTTGCTCCTGATACCTTGTACACCGAGTTGATAACAAAGGTTTTTAAAGGTTCATTGTATGAGCTGTCTACTCATTACTGCGGAAACTTTATTGTTCAAGCACTAATTTCTCAGGCTAGAAGTGAGGATCATGTAAGCGATCCAAAAGTTTCTAGCACTTTTTATGTTGGTTATCACTTGCCTTAATCTGGAAACTTTGACCCGTATGGGCGTTTAACCCTTAATTTACTTTTTTTTGTCACATATAGGTTGAGCTGATTTGGAAGGAGCTTGGGTCAAGATTTAAAGATCTATTTGGAATGGGCAAGTGGGGGGTCGTTGCTTCTCTTCTTGCTGCATGTCAGAAGCTCCATAGCCATGAACAAAAGGTATGCGATGTTTATCTTTATCGACTCACTACACTTTGAATTAAAATTTATCATTTTCTAATCATAGCACTTTTCTTCTTTTTTTTTTTTTTTTGCAGTGTTGTCAAGCTCTTACTGGTGCTGTGTCCATGGAAACTGAGCCCCCGAGATGCATTGTTCCGCGGATACTATTTCTTGATAACTACTTTTACTGCAAAGATAAATCCAACTGGGATTGGCCAAGTGGTGCTAGGATGCATACTATGGGGACATTGATTCTTCAATCAGTTTTTAAATTTCCCAGTGTACGTGACATTTTTTATTTCTATATGCTCTTAACTTATGTTCCCTCAACTTCATTATCTATCGAAAATTGTTCTTTCCATCATGTATTCTGGAAAAAAGTACCTGCAGAATGTAACATACTTTCACCTTTGTGTCATTGTACACGGCATTTTTTTTCCCATTATAAGCAACATATTTACAGCTCTATGCAATTGTATATTACAACATACTTTCGCTTTTTTACAAATTGATGTCACGTAATTACCTACGGTTGCATTAAAATCTTTGTATATTGCATACATAGGGAATAAAAGAAAATGTATACAATGACAAAAATGTGAAAGTATGATACATGGTGCAATTTGTTAATATTTGTACGTGCTTGTAGCAAACTGTACTAATAGTTTTGGTGTTATTTGTTCTATAGGATTTCATCCATGCTTTTATCTCGAGTATGACATCATTGGAAGAAGACCATCTTCTTGACACCATAAAGGACTCTGGAGGGGCAAGGGTGATTGAAGCTTTTCTTACTTCAGACGCTTCTGGGAAACAAAAGCGTAAATTAATCATCAAGTATGTGTGCATGTTCTCTTTGTGGTCGAAAATCCATATGTTCTTAATTTTCTTTGGTATTGATGTTTGACTTGTTTCTCTTTGGACTTGTGTTGTGTATGTGAAGACTTAAAGGACATTTTGCCGAGCTTTGTGTGCTTCAATCGGGTTCCTTTACAGTTGAGAAGTGCTTTGATGTGAGCAGTCTGGCTTTGAGAGAGGTTATTGTATCAGAGATGTCAACTGTTCAAGCAGAGCTCTCAAAGACAAGGCAGGGCCCACACCTCTTGCGGAAACTTGATATCGAAGGGTATTTTCTTTTTCTATATTAAGTTCACTTTTATTGATGTGTCTTTTAAAGTTGACATCACAATTGATAGCGACCGATATTTCATGTTTTTATTTTCTTATTTAAATAGGTATGCAAAACGACCTGATCAGTGGAAATCGAGACAGACTTCAAGAGAATCTGCATACAATGATTTCATATCTACATTTGGCTCAAAGGAAACCAAATCAAAATATGATGCATCCTTCACAGAAAATCGTCCAAAATCACAGCAAGAGAAGCTCAAGGACATGAGGAAGGAGATTGACACTCATCTAACTCATAATGCCGCTCCATTCCTGGCTCAACAATCTTTCAAAAAGTCAGGCCAAAAGCGTCACTCAGATGGAACTGAAAGGGGTTCTGGGAAATTCGCCAAACATACCATGGAAGACAATGCTGGGAAAACCAAGCACAAAAAGAGAAAACAGAATGCTTGATTTATACTGAAACGTGCACTCGTCAAAGTCATCAAATAAGGTGAAAGATCGCGAAACTTAGTTTTTTTTCTCGTTATTATATATCCAGTGTCTTTCCAGTGTATTTTCTTAGCTTGCACCAATATAGTCAAAGTGCATAGTTGGTTTAGTTCTATCTTCACAATTTTGTACTCAGTGATGATGATTAATATTGTAATAGAAGACTTCTTATTCACATTTCTAAACTGATGGTTACATTAAAGTTGGAATATGAACTAATCTAAGATGATACAAAAAACTAGTGGAACTTTGCTACATAATGGCCTTTGAACCTAAACATAAAACATTATAAATCTATGGTCTAGTATGCTGAAAACCAAAATCTCGTTACTTGTTCTGGATAGGATTCGATCTGCTTGGAGGTATCCTTCTGAAGTTCGTTTTCACCTTCTTGAAATGCTCCTTTGTTCCTATGTGCAAATCTTTAGGGGGGAGGGAGTGGGTTCGGGTAAGGCATTCGGGTAGAGGTACCCGATCGGGTACACCGCCGCCACATGATCGGGTTCATGAATTGGGTACCAAATTCGGGTTCACAAACCGATCGAGTTGTGTGTGAAACAAGGGTTGTTTGTGTGAGTGTATGTGTTTTTTATGGGGTTAGGGTAGGATCGGGTACCACTCCCTCCACTTAGGGTAGTGTTAGGGTAAAATTGGGTAGTTTTGAGTTTGAGGGTTTTTATTGGATAGAGGTGATGTGGCACCTAGGGTATTAGATGACCACTCCCTCCTCCCTAAGAGTATGTGATGTTGGTGCAGCAATAAGTAGTACTATTGCAAGAAAGATAAGAAACATTGTCCTAGAGTTAGAGTTCATGATTACTTTTGGTGTGTATTTAGGATAATAGGCATGTTCAAACTTCAATGTTTTTGTTAAAAAAAACCCTGAATGTATGATGGCCACTCATGTTATAATAGACGCATAAACTTAAAAAAGTGAAATTAAAACAACAATTAACTAGAATGTACAAAAAGCGACTATACAAATAAATTAAACAAGAAAAATAATTGGATGATCCAAAGGTTTTTTCTCCATATAGTTTCAATGTGTTCGCTAAATAAACAAAGAATATGTGTTAATCACATCATGCGGTCCTTTTTTTTTTTTTTTTTTTAATGGCAAATTTTTACAACTCACATATCTTAAAAATTCTATCTCACATGTTTTTTTTAATGACAAATTTTTAAGTTGATGGACCACTCACGTACCGACAGACCAAAAGGTTTTTGGTACTTATGAGTTTGCTTTAACAATTAACAAAATTAAAATAAAAAAATAAAATGGGACAATCTATTGAAAGCTAAATTAGGTGAAAGTATATCGAAGTGCCGGCAAAAATAAAAAATTCACATTTAACGATTTATCATTTGCAAAGTATTGCCTCATTTGATTTTTCAGCTTTTTGTGATTTTTGTTGAACCCACAAAACTCGCTTGTATAATTGTCGTATCTTGGCAACTCAAAAGTCAAATGACATTCTATAATGCAATTGTGTATCTGTGGACATTAAGTCACATAAGTTAAAACACACAAATTGACGCATGAAATAATAAAAAATATTCAATGTTACATATAATATAACACAAATACACAATTTAACCTAGATCTTTCTTTGAAAATAAAAGACAATCACACACGACAAAGTCTAACAACACACACAAAAGAAAAGACGTACACACACAAATTCTAGAAAAACACAAACAATTGTTACCTCTTAAATTTTTTCCATAATATTAATTACCAAAAATTATACTTTTTAAAATTATCATTTTTAATATTGTACTTTGTATTTTCGGTCTAAGGATTGAGAGCATATCATGATTATATTTAAAGTTGTGAGTTCAATTAAAATTCTTATGTTTATAAAGAGAAACTTATACGAATATTGATACTAACCAGAACCATCTCGACGCATTTAAATACGATGAACTAAAATAAACAAAGTATAACCTAAGAATCATTTGACATTTTGATAGTCATGTAGATTTTAAATAAGATTAGGTGAATGATTTGAAAAATCACAACAACTATTACTGATACTAGTAGGGTACCCGCGCAATGCGGCGGTGGGTAACTTGTAACTAAATTTTGTGGCAAATAAATGTTGTTCATTTATACATTTTTTCAAGGAATTGTAACTTTTAATTAAAATAACTATAACCCATAACAATTCAAACTATTTCATATCCAAATGAACATAAAGTTAAAACGAAAGAAAGGAATATAAACAACATCTTTGAAACATAAGTTAAACGTCATTACCAAATGAAATGTAATTTGGCATAAACAAAAATATGCTAACTATTAATATGTGATACCAAAAAAAATACAATACGTAACAACTAAGTAGTAAAGGTTGTTTCATGCCCAATATTACCCATAACACTTTAATCTTTATAGATGGGCCCATTAAAGATAACACAAGTCCAGCTCATTAAGTAGTAAAAGTTGTTTTAGTCCCAATATTTACCCTAATACACGACTCTTTTTTTTCCCTACCGGTCATAACTTTTACAGCCACCAAACTACTTCACAACCCTAATTATAATCCTCTTGTGGAGTCACTCTCTTCCTACAAACCTACGCAACCAGAAAAAAGTCTTATCGTTTTGTTTTTCAACAAACCGATACACAGTTCCTTTATCTTGTGTTTTTCTTCAAATCAATATGGTCTCTTAGATGCTAAAAGCTTAACATAAACAAACTCAGATTTTGCTTCAAGATCCTTGTAAGGGTATCGGGTAAGGTTGTATATGTTTTTGTTTTAACCGAGCAAAAGTGGGAATGAAACACGCTTTTGTTTTGTTCTTACTTTAATATATAGTTTTGAATATTTAAAGAAGCTAGCCTTCAAAACGATATGTGATGATTTTCTTTTATACCTTTGTTGTTAAGAGCAAAGTTGTGGGTATTAAAAGATAAAACTGAGATCTTGTTTAGTTCTTTAACCGAAAGAATGAAATGATGAAACAAGTTTGTGTTTTGTACTTTCTTAAATTTTTTTGATGAACAAGTTATGATTTTGATAAATCTTAGATTTTGATAAATCCATGGTTTTGTGTGAATTGTAAATCTCATATTTTCACATTCATTTGATAGGTTTGAAAAAGGATTCTCCAAAGAATACAAAGGCTGAAGCTAGAACTTTTGGGCTGCCACATGAATGTGTACATCATGATTAGAGAATTTTAATTATTTGTGAAGGGGTGTTTTAAGTTATGCATTTATTGTAGTTTGATTTGTGCTTTATATACTTGTAAATTATGTTTGATGATTTGTATTTCCTTAAAATCTATTTTAGGAAATCTTAAAAATTAAATAGGAGATAGGGTCATCCTTCCATTATAAGTAGTATAGGTAAAGATAGACAGAGAGGTTCATTAATCAAGTTAAACGAGTTAATCAAGTTAAACGAGTTAAATGAGAACCCTATATTGGCAAAAGTCAAAAACGGTTGACAGATGAAGATGATTAAATAATGGCTACATTTAATATAAGATAGTACTCTCTTCGTCTTTAAATAAATGTACTTTTGAAGTTTTTTTATCTCAATTTTGACCTTAAATTATTTTATTTGTGTTATGTAATGCTTAATGAAAATTATACCAATGAAAGTATATTTAAAACTCAATCTATTCATATGTTTTGCATCAAATAATACATAATATAAATAAAATAATTTAAGGTTAATGTTAAAAAAGAAAACTTTAAAAGTCAAATATTGGACATTTATTTAGAGACGGGGGAGTATTAAATAGGAACAAAAAAACAAATAGATATTGTTGTCTTCGGTAATGGGACCTGCATGCTAGAAATATGGTGTGCTCTATAATTAATTGATCAATGGCATCCTTGATCTTTCCTTGAACTGATCTACTTCAATAAATTCGTCCTTATTATAGACGTGTCTATATACAATTTATTATCATTCAAACTTTGTGCTAACCAATATACATTTTTCATTATCTTTGATCAAAGCCTTGTGAGAAATCCAGATCATGAGGAACCAAGTTTCTAGTCGGAAGAAGGTAGTTTGGATCATCAAAGCACCAATAAGAGCCATATCAAAAGCATTAGATCTATACGCTAAAAGTTTGAGCAAGTTCGCTAATACTTCTAGCAGACCTATCATGACCACGGAAGACACACCTAACAGTCAGCGCCTTCCACGGAGCGTGAGTACGAGTAGAATATTACATAATGACCCACCTACGGAGAGCGCCCTCGTGAGATCTATTTCCAGTGCTCCTACAAGCTGCAGATCCTCACCAATGAGGAGCCCAGATCTAGAATTGTATATGAGGAGACAACAATATGGATCCAGGAAAGGTGTGCCACGGAGTTGCAGCGTTGGGATGGGGAAAATCGATGAAGATAGGGCTTTGTCTTTCAGAAAGGACAATATTATTGTTGTTACAAGTAAGCTCGGCAGCAAGAATGATGATTCGGTATTCTCTAGGAGTCCTAGTTATAATCCTGTGTCCAGCAAAATCAGTCAACTGATGTAGTACCCATTTCGATCTTATTAATGGAATTTTTACCTTGGTATTCAGTAATTTTGTACAGTACAAATGTTCCCACATTAATAGTCTAATTTGGCAATCATATCCTTCTAATAGCGCGCAGTTTTAGTTTGGATTAATACATTGGCTAACATAAGGATATAGTATTACATCAACACATGATAAAATTTAAATTTGGATTCCGCATTGGTACATATAGTCCAACAGATATGATAAATTAACAACTAAATTACTACAGATTAACAGGAGAATATATTCTTAGAAAAGAAGTAATAGATGCTCTATGTCCAATAGGTTTTTTGTGTCCTGCAACTATTTAGTCCAAGGGCAGATAGATATAGGAATGATACTACTTTGAGTCTACTCTATCTGGTGCTGTTTTGTTGCAGTTTCCATTGAGCGAATGGATATTGTTTAGTTATATGCCGACATCTGTTAGCCTTGTCTCTCTCGCCATCATTATATATAATGATGTTTGCACATTCATTAATTTTAGAATTGAGCATCTAATATTTCTCACCCAACTATGCATTCAAGTCCAATGGAAAAAGCAGATGTTAAAGTTTAAGTAGGCAGGCATATTACCATGACATAAGCATGTAGAAATATGTATGATCTTGGGTGGACTAGCTAGGCACATTTCTACTGGTTCAAAACTTCAAATAGAGAACTTGTTAGTTTATGAACATAAATTAATATATGTATGTTAGGATCGAACTCGAGACCACGGAATTGCACACTTTACGTATGAAGGATTAATGTTTAATAATTAGATATAAAATGTTATATATAATTATTAGTTACACAAAACAACTAACGAGTGTTAAGTAATTACTTGTAATGGACTAACGGTCGTTAAGTAAAATAAGGATCTAAACCAGCTATTCATAATTACACAAAATAAGGTTCCTACTAGTTTGTAAATACTGAAAGTTGCAGACCTTGGTAGTGCTGATGTGGTACCTTTGCGGCCTCTATTTGCTCCATTTGTCAATATGTTCTCATGGTTGGTCACTTGGTTGGCTATTTTTTAATAGATTAGTAAGAATTAGTAATGTGATGGTGCATTGATCAGTGTGTCTAGTTGATCTGATCCCAATGTTAGTTTTTATATATTGTTACCATCTAGTGTCAGCTATGTTACCTGTTAATTATGTTTAAGATCAAAGATAGAATAAGCTATTATTTAGCATATACTTTTAAAGACAATATGTGTATTATTATTATGTCCTAAGTATGCATATGGGTCAGAAATAGTCAAAACGACCCAATGCAATGAAACAGTTATTAGGCAGTTATTATAGTTGGTAGTTAGTTTCCTCAAACGACACAATGATTAGTTTGTAACTGTCATTTGTTGATTGTGTCGTTTGGGAACCTATAAATAGGTCATTTGCTGTACAAAACATACATCAATTCTATATCAATATCATTTACTTTGTTGCATAAATTCTGTCCAAGTTTACTTACATTTACTGTTACATTACTTTTTACCAAACACAAGAATATCAATGACTATCTACAATCATTTGTATCAATCCAAAAGTGTTGCCAGAAAGCCTGGCCAACATTGGCATCAGAGCCAAGGGAAGATACGATCATGGGAAAGGCAAACACCAAAGATTGATCAAGGGTTCTACACTGGTAGATACTTGTTGAGAGAAACACCATCAAGGCTTGTCAAATGGTCTGCAAGAAAGAAGTGCATCAGTCCTAAAGGGAAAGAGATGCTTGTCAAGAAAGTACTTGAAAACCAAGCCTTTAACACTTCTCAGTTGGCACAAAACCAAAAGATTGAGACTGCAAAGAAAACAAAGAAAGCAAGATGCTTCATTTGCAGAGAAAGGGGCCATGCATATTGGTCATGTGAACAAAGAAAGAAGATTGCAGCCATTGAAGTGCAACAAGAGGCAACCATAGACAGACAAGTACTTGATGAAGAGACCAAATTTCCAGAAAAGGTTCACATAGAACCAGATTATATGGTTGAAGGATCAAGGGACAAGTCATGGAATGAAGTTTGGTTTGTTAGCAGTGGTTATAAACATCACCTTTGCCCAAGCAGAGTTCAATTCAAACGAATTGAATACAAGTTTAAGATGATCTGCAGAGATGAAAAAGAGAAAAAATTTGTTTTTTCTTATGGTGTGGGTGATGCAGTGGTCAACACAAAAGATGGAGACATAATTGTTCAAAATGTTCAATACACCCCTGAGGTGTCATTAAACATACTAAGTTATGACCTCTTGGAAGAACAAGGATACATGTTGAAGATTGAAGACAACATGTGCACACTGAAATGCATGTTTGATGAGAACACTGTGGAGACTGAAAAGGAACAAGAGACAGGCAACAATCAAGAGAAATGGAGTCCAATCAGAGAGCATAATAAATACTTAGATGATTACTTTGAGTCTTTGGACCCAAAGGATGAATGCTCGTTGGTTAAGGGACTGGAAGAACTGAATTGGAATAAGGAGGACACCCAAGACTATGTGGACAATGACTACATCAGTTGGAATGGGACCCTATATGCTCTCAAGGTAAATTCTTTTAATAGGTTCTTATCCTTTATGAATTTACTCAAGAAAAACAGTCTTGTTTACAACAATTGGAGCATATTCAGTGGAAAGTTTATAGAATTGGTAAAGTTGTTCTATTTGGTGCATCTCAATTATGATGCATTAGACATGATACCACTAGTTATTCATGAGAAGGAGATAGATTTGCTGAGTTTGTATAAGATAGTAGAAGGCTTTGGTGGATATGTGGCAGTCACTTTGAGTGACAAATGGAAGGGCATTGCAAGCATACAAGGATTATCAGTTGATGATGATGAAGCCATAAAGGCTTGTTACAGAAAGTTCATAGACCTCATAAGTGTTTACCACGAGACTGCTAGGATGCCCAGTGTTGAGAGAACAAGAGATGTGGGAGAATGCAGTAAGTATGCAGAAGAAAGGGACCCACAGAACTGGAAGAATGATGCAGTAGAAGATGGATCACAAGGAGAAGAGATGAACAACTATGGTGTTGAAAGGTATGGCAATGAAGAGAAATATGCAGCCCATGACACAAGCAGTGAAGACAGCAGTGATTATGAGATCATTGCGTGAAGAAACTGGAAGCAAGACTCACTCATGAAGTTTTGATCTTAAAATAATTAGGAGGGAAATGTTACCTGTTAATTATGTTTAAGATCAAAGATAGAATAAGCTATTATTTAGCATATACTTTTAAAGACAATATGTGTATTATTATTATGTCCTAAGTATGCATATGGGTCAGAAATAGTCAAAACGACCCAATGCAATGAAACAGTTATTAGGCAGTTATTATAGTTGGTAGTTACTTTCCTCAAACGACACAATGATTAGTTTGTAACTGTCATTTGTTGATTGTGTCGTTTGGGAACCTATAAATAGGTCATTTGCTGTACAAAACATACATCAATTCTATATCAATATCATTTACTTTGTTGCATAAATTCTGTCCAAGTTTACTTACATTTACTGTTACATTACTTTTTACCAAACACAAGAATATCAATGACTATCTACAATCATTTGTATCAATCCAAAAGTGTTGCCAGAAAGCCTGGCCAACAAGCTACAAATGTGCAAGATTAATATATGCAGTAATAGTGTTTCATATTTCAAAAGTAAAAAAGACCCTGCTTTGGTACACAATGCCATACCAGTGTAACGATGAACATGTGACCCAGAAGCCTTCTAGGTCGGATGGGAATGGGTTCCACGGGACGCAGATGGGATTTCCCGATATGTTAAAGTTTCTTGTGGCGGAGATTCTTAAAGCTGCTAGGAAAGATATTGAAACTTTGCAGTTTGATCAATATGGTAGCTTAGTTCTACAGACTGCTTTGAAGTTGCTGGTTGGATACGAGGAGGAGTTATCACATGCGATTCCGGTTATTTTAGGCTGCAAAGGGAACCTCATAGACAGCAATGCTGCCAAAAAACTTTTGGGTTTAATGAAAGAAGCTGTGTTCAGCCATTTAATGGAGGTTTGAATAATATTAAATGGTTTTTGCTTACAAATCCAAGTCTTTTTAATGGGTTCTACAACTCTTGATTAAATCTTGACATTGTTGTCTTTCAATGCAGGTCGTCTTAGAAGTTGCTCCTGATACCTTGTACACCGAGTTGATAACAAAGGTTTTTAAAGGTTCATTGTATAAGATGTCTACTCACTACTGCGGAAACTTTATTGTTCAAGCACTAATTTCTCAGGCCAGAAGTGAGGATCATGTAAGTGATCCAAAAGTTTCGAGCATTTTTATGTTCTACTTGCCTTAATCTGGTAACTTTGACCTGTATGGGCGTTTAACCCTTAATTTACTTTTTTTTTGTCACATATAAGGTTGAGCTGATTTGGAAGGAACTTGGGTCAAGATTTAAAGATCTGTTTGGAATGGGCAAGTGGGGGGGTCGTTGCATCTCTTCTTGCTGCATGTTAGAAGCTCCATAGCCATGAACAAAAGGTATGCGATGTTTATCTTTATTGACTCACTACACTTATAATTAAAGTTTATCATTTTCTAATCATAGCTCTTTTTTGATTTTTTTTATGCAGTGTTGTCAAGCTCTTACTGGTGCTGTGTCCATGGAAACTGAGCCCCCGAGATGCATTGTTCCTCGGATACTATTTCTTGATAACTACTTCTACTGCAAAGATAAATCCAATTGGGATTGGCCAAGTGGTGCTAGGATGCATACTATGGGGACATTGATTCTTCAATCAGTTTTTAAATTTCCAAGTGTATTCTGGAAAAAAAAGTAGTTCCTGCAGAATGTAACATACTTTCAACTTTGCGTCATTGTACACGGCATTCTTTTTTCATTATAAGCAACATATTTACAGCTCTATGCAATTGTATATTACAACATGCTTTCGCTTTTTTACCAATTGATGTCACCTAATTACATACGGTTGCATTAAAATTATTGTATATTGCATACATAGGGGAATAAAAGAAAATGTATATAATGACAAAAATGTGAAAGTATGATTATGGTGCAATTAGTTAATATTTGTACGTGCTTGTAGCAAACTGTACTAATAATTTTGGTGTTATTTGTTCTATAGGATTTCATCCATGCTTTTATCTCGAGTATGACATCATTGGAAGAAGACCATCTTCTTGACACCATAAAGGACTCTGGAGGGGCAAGGGTGATTGAAGCTTTTCTTACTTCAGACGCTTCTGGGAAACAAAAGCATAAATTAATCATCAAGTATGTGTGCATGTTCTCTTTGTGGTCGAAAATCCATATGTTCTTAGTTTTCTTTAGTATTGATGTTTGACTTGTTTCTCTTTGGACTTGTGTTGTGTATGTGAAGACTTAAAGGACATTTTGCCGAGCTTTGTGTGCTTCAATCGGGTTCCTTTACAGTTGAGAAGTGCTTTGATGTGAGCAGTCTGGCTTTGAGAGAGGTTATCGTATCAGAGATGTCAACTGTTCAAGCAGAGCTCTCAAAAACAAGGCAGGGCCCGCACCTCTTGCGGAAACTTGATATCGAAGGGTATTTTCTTTTTCTATATTAAGTTCACTTTTATTGATATGTCTTTTAAAGTTAACATCACAATTGATAGCGACCGATATTTCATGCTTTTATTTTCTTATTTAAATAGGTATGCAAAACGACCTGATCAGTGGAAATCGAGACAGACTTCAAGAGAATCTGCATACAATGATTTCATAACTACATTTGGCTCAAAGGAAACCAAATCAAAATATGATGCATCCTTCACAGAAATTCGTCCAAAATCACAGCAAGAGAAGCTCAAGGACATGAGGAAAGAGATTGACACTCATCTAACCCATAATCCCACTCCATTCCTGGCTCAAAAATCTTTCAAAAAGTCGGGCCAAAAGCGTCACTCAGATGGAACTGAAAGGGGTTCTGGTAAATTCGCCAAACATACCATGGAAGACAATGCTGGGAAAACCAAGCATAAAAAGAGAAAACACAATGCTTGATTTATACTGAAACGTGCACTCGTCAAAGTCGATCATCATATAAGGTGAAAGATCGTGAAACTTAGTTTTTTTTCGTTATTATATATCCAGTGTCTTTCCTGTGTATTTTCTTAGCTTGCACCAATATAGTCAAAGTTCATAGTCGGTTTAGTTCTATCTTCACAATTTTGTACTCAGTGATGATGATTAATATTGTAATAGAAGACTTCTTATTCACATTTCTAAACTGATGGTTACATTAAAGTTGGAATATGAACTAATCTAAGATGATAAAAAAACTAGTGGAACTTTGCTACATAATGGCCCTTGAACCTAAAACATAAAACATTATAAATCTATGGTGTAGTATGTTGAAAACCAAAATCTCGTTACTTGTTCTGGTTAGGATTCGATCTGCTTGGAGGTATCCTTCTGAAGCTCGTTTTCACCTTCTTGAAATGCTCCTTTGTTCCCGCATGCAAATCTTTAAGAGTCTGTGATGTTGATGCAGCTAAAATTGACCTTTTTGGCACTAGTCTTCCTTCAACTCCACTACGCCATGAACCAATAAGTAGTACTATTGCAAGAAAGATAAGAAACATTGTCCTAGAGTTAGAGTTCATGATTGCTTTTGGTGTGTATTTAGGATAATAGGCATGTTCACCTCCCTTTATATGGGAGTGTGGTGTTTGTGTTCTTGTGGAAGGGATCTTTGACTGTTAATTTTCAAGATTAGTTGGTACTTTTCAAAAGGTTGTCACATGATTGGGCACGTGATAATATTAGTATACTAGTTTGTAAATACTGAAAGATGCAGACTTTGGTAGTGCTGTTGTGGTACCTTTGCGGCCTCTATTTGCTCCATTTGTCAATATGTTCTCATGGTTGGTCACTTGGTTGGCTATTTTTAAATAGATTAGTAAGAATTAGTAATGTGATGGTGCATTGATCAGTGTGTCTAGTTGATTTGATCCCAATGTTAGTTTTTTTATATTGTTACCATCTAGTGTCAGCTACAAATGTGCAAGATTAATATATACAGTAATAGTGTTTCATATTTCAAAAGTAAAAAAGACCCTGCTTTGGTACCCAATGCCATACCACTATACCAGTATTGTCACATGCAAGATCATTTCGAGTATCTGTACTATGAATATTTAGGGGTTTTTGTAGGGGATATGTAGTAATAACGAACACCAATGTGATATGCTTAAACTCTGAAAGGCGTGTGAACACTTTCAGATCGAATCAATTCGGCGGTTCTACCGAAATATTCAATCGGATACAATTCAGAGTTGAGAATTTTCTGTATGTTTGTGTATGAGATATAATGAACCGTTATCTGATAATGACCAAACAAACCGTATATAACAGGTTACGGGAAAACTGCCAATGGCAGTTTTAGGGTTTCCAAGTTGTCAAGTTTTGTCCCTCAATTTCCGAAACTTAATTTATGAGGAACAACACTTCAGCAGAATCAATGGCTTCAGCAGAATCCATTGGATTTCAGGGGCTGCCGCCCCTTGGACCCTGCTACCAGGGGCGCTGCCCCCGGACCCCCGTCCCTGAGGGGCTTCGCCCCTAAGATCATAATAAATTCAAGTAGGTGTGCACTCCGCACCTCCAAACCTAAATGATGTATCATTATGATGAAATTGGTCAAAACAAGTTAATCCAATTACACTAAAATATCCAACATTCCTCCCTTATTTTAGTGCAATCCTTGATTAACTAAAACAAGTAATCTCAAACAATCAAACTTTTGCATAAATGAAATGTCGTGACGATTGAATTTCACATTAGTACATTACACATTCCAAATATTCGAATACCAGGGTGTCGCTAAGGATTGAACCCTGGGAATTCAATATGAATACACGAAGATAATGTACACAAAAGTTTACATACATAGTAGTTCTATCTTGACACATGTTTTACTAGCCTATGTCCTTATCCTTCATAAGCATGTCAAAGCCAAGTCCTAGCTTCTTGAAGCGGCTAAACTTCATGCTCATATAGGTAGCTCTTTTAGTCTTGCACCTACAATGCAATTTGTCAAAAAGCTATTAAGAATATATTCATTCAACCTCCCTAACTTGTAGGTCTGAACACATACCTTGGGATGAATCTTCTAATGTGTTCCAATCTCTAGATATTAAGCCTTCCACATTGAATTCAGCACCTAGCGTCATACTAGATGGGAATTGGGTATCTTGATATTAGAGATTTCTGATGGACTTTAATCCCATCCCTATAGCCGAATTTTTCACGAGATCTCTATTCAACCCTTTGGTTAAATGATCGGCTAAATTGTGTTGTGTTTTCACAAACACCACAGATATCACACCATTCGTGATAAGATCACGTAATATGCTATGTCTAACACCTATGTGTCTAGACTTCCCATTATATACTTGACTGTATGCCTTAGCCAAAGTAGCTTGACTATCACATCTGATAGAAATGGATGATATCGGTTTAGGCCACAATGGAATTTCATAAATTAAGTTCCTTAGCCATTCAGCTTCTTTACCAGCTGCCGCTAATGCCACAAACTCAGATTCCATTGTTGAATCAGTTATGCAAGTTTGCTTCTTAGATGCCCAGCAAATGGCACCACCTCCAAGTAGGTATACCCAACCAGTTGTGGAAGAATGATCTTCCTGATTGGAAATCCAACTTGCATCTGAATAACCTTCAAGAACAGAAGGGAATCCACTATAAGTCAAACCATAATCCATTGTTCCTTTCAAGTACATAAATACTCGATTAATTGCTCGCCAATGGATTAAACCTGGATTGTGAGTATATCTACTCAACTTTCCAACAGCAAAGGCTATATCAGGTCTAGTACTAATCATGGCATACATTAAAGATCCAATAGCCCTTGAATATTCAAGTTGATTCACAGCAACACCTTTATTAGGCACAAGTTTTGTTGTGGGATCCATAGGAGTACCTATTGGAGAACAATCTTTCAGATTAAATTTATCCAACATTTTCTCAATATAATGTGATTGAGAGATAGTAATGCCATGTTCTCCACGTATGATCTTAATGCCAAGAATCACATCAGCCTCCCCCATGTCCTTCATCTCAAATTTAGAGGACAAGAATTCTTTTGTTGCATCAACTTGATCTTGGTCAGTACCAAAGATCAACATGTCATCAACATACAAGCAAATGATTACTCCTTTACCAGAAGCATCAAACTTGCTGTATACACACTTGTCTGCTTGGTTTAATGCAAAACCATTAGACAAGATAACATCATCAAATTTCTGATGCCACTGCTTGGGAGCTTGCTTCAAGCCATAAAGAGACTTAACCAATTTACAAACCTTGTTTTCGTTACCAGGCATGACAAAACCTTCAGGTTGTCTTATGTAAATCTCTTCATCCAATTCACCATTCAGAAAGGCTGTTTTAACATCCATTTGGTGAATTACAAGATTATGTATAGCCGCAAGTGCTAACAATAATCTAATGGTTGTAATCCTAGCAACAGGAGCATAGGTATCAAAGAAATCAATACCTTCCTTTTGTCTAAAGCCTTGAATAACCAATCTGGCTTTATACTTGTCTATGCTTCCATCCACCTTCATCTTCCTTTTGAAGATCCATTTACTATTCAATGGTTTAAAACCAGGTGGTAAATCAGACGGTTTCCAAGTATTATTGTGCATAATAGAGTCAATCTCATCTTGGATTGCCTCTTTCCAAAATGCAGCATCCCTTGAAGCCATAGCTTCACTGTAGGTCCTAGGATCTTCATCAACATTGAAACAATATTGATATTGAAATTGAATTTCATTCCTTGATCCTTCGACCAAATATAATTGGAAATCGCCACCAAAAGATTTGGTTTTTCTTGCTCTTACACTCCTCCTAGGCTCAGGAGGAGAAACAGTCACTTGGTCAGATGCACCAAAGTTACTAGAACTTGCAATCATGTCTGCAGGTTTAGGTAAAGATGTAAACCTATCCTCATTGCCAAAATCAGCATCTCGTGACTCAATAACAGAGTGCACGGATACATAATCATTAGGTTCTATGACATAGAATCTATAGCACTTAGAATTCTCAGGATAGCCAGTGAATACACAAGCTATACCTCTTTGACCTATATTATTTATTTTAGGATCAGTCAATCTTACCACAGCTCTACAGCCCCAAACTCTGAGATAACTCAGCTTTGGTGCCTTTTTATACCAAAGTTCATAAGGGGTTATCTTGTTCCTTTTATTAGGAACTCTATTTAATAGATAACAGGCTGTCAACATAGCCTCACCCCAAAATCCATCACTTAGGCCAGAATAGCATATCATGGAATTAACCATTTCTTTTAATGTCCTATTCTTTCTTTCAGATATACCATTTTGTTGTGGGGTATATGGAGCAGTGGTCTGATGTATTATACCAGTAGATTGAAAATATACTGGATCATAATATTCACCTCCCCTATCAGTGCGAAGTGTTTTAATCTTCACACCATGATAAAGCTCTACTTCCTCTTTATAAATTTTAAATTTATCAAGAGCTTCATCTTTTGTATGACATAAGTAAACATAGCAATATCTAGTAGCATCATCAATAAAAGTAACTACATACTTTTTATTACCAAGCGATGGAGTTGAATGAAAATCACACAAATCACTGTGTACAAGTTCTAATACCTTAGTATCTCTAATGACATTTTTGGCGAAAGGTTGTCTAGTTATCTTAGTCAACACACAAGTTTTACACTTGTCACCGTTCAATTCAAAAGCAGGTATTAGACTCATTTTTGACATGTCTTTCATTCTCTTGTAATGTACGTGTCCTAGTCTAGCATGCCATAATTGAGATTTATCACAATTATTGCTAGAACTAGTAGAAGCCATGCAAACAGAATTATTAATAAACGACACATCCAAATTTAATTTAAACATGCCATTCAAATATCCAAAACCAATAAAGGTTCCATGTCTAGACAATATGTACTTGTCGCTTTCCAAGACTTGCTTGTAGCCACAATTATTTAATACAATACCAGATACTAAGTTCTTACGAATTCCAGGTACATAAACAACATTGTTTAAAAGTAAAGAGTTTCCAGAAGTAAAGACTAGATTAACAGATCCTAGTCCTTTAGTTGGTTCAGTTGCAACATTGCCCATCTTTAATAAAGATCCATCTTCAATTGGCTTAAAGTCCTTGAACCATTGAAGATTTTTGCATACATGACATGTTGCTCCTGAATCCACCCATCATGATAAATCATCATCCTGTACATAGAATGTTTCAGAAATTATTGATACATAATAATTTTCAACAGAATGATCAGTAGGTACCAAAAACAAACCTGATTGCTTTCCAGGATCCTTGGATCCACTAGCACCAGCCTCGTTTTTTTCCTTTACCTCACCTGCAATCGTTCTTAAAGTGTCCGGGTTTCCCACACTTCCAACAGGTCACCTTTGGTTTCTTATCAGAACCTTTGTTGTTATTGCTTTGCCACTTTCGTTTCCCTTTACCAGCCTTAGAGGATTCACCCTCCTCCACCATATTCACAGAAGAACCAGCCATGGTTTTAGTACCACCAACAGAACCCCTTTCCATATCACGTATGGATTGTTCAATTTGGAAATGACTTCCAAGTTCAACCAGATTCAATTCCTGTTTCTTATGTTTTAGATTGTTTTTAAAATCCTTCCAAGAGGGGGGCAGTTTATCTATGATACTAGAGACAGAAATTGATTCATCCATTTTCATATCATATTGTGCAAACTGTCCTAAAATCCTTTGCAATTCGTGGTACTGTTCCATGACAGGCCTAGCGTCTACCATTTTATAGTTATTAAAATTACCAACTAGGAATTTCTTACTAGACGCATCTTCTGCCATGTATTTGGCTTCTAGGGTATCCCATAATTCTTTTGCAGACTCTACGTTTTGATAAATATCAAATAAGGAATCAGACATACCGTTAAGAATATGACCACGACATATGTAGTCTGCGTTTTCCCACTTAGAACGATTACGAGTCTGTTCCAGCGTTTCATTCTCAACAGCCTCAGGGCATGGGGTACTCAGAACATATACCACTTTCAGATTCGTCAGATAAAAGTGCATCTTCTTTTGCCATCTACGAAAATCCTGCCCAGAAAACTTCTCTAACTTTGCAAACGTCTTGTTCAGATCTTTCACAGAATCAGGGTTCGTCATCTCAATTGATTCGATCTTTGTAGGGGATATGTAGTAATAACGAACACCAATGTGATATGCTTAAACTCTGAAAGGCGTGTGAACACTTTCAGATCGAATCAATTCGGCGGTTCTACCGAAATATTCAATCGGATACAATTCAGAGTTGAGAATTTTCTGTATGTTTGTGTATGAGATATAATGAACCGTTATCTGATAATGACCAAACAAACCGTATATAACAGGTTACGGGATAACTGCCAATGGCAGTTTTAGGGTTTCCAAGTTGTCAAGTTTTGTCCCTCAATTTCCGAAACTTAATTTCTGAGGAACAACACTTCAGCAGAATCAATGGCTTCAGCAGAATCCATTGGATTTCAGGGGCTGCCGCCCCTTGGACCCTGCTACCAGGGGCGCTGCCCCCGGACCCCTGTCCCTTAGGGGCTTCGCCCCTAAGATCATAATAAATTCAAGTAGGTGTGCACTCCGCACCTCCAAACCTAAATGATGTATCATTATGATGAAATTGGTCAAAACAAGTTAATCCAATTACACTAAAATATCCAACAGTTTTGGCATGTTTTTTGTTACAGCAAACCAACGAAAATCAAACCCTGTAAGAATCCAATCTTGACCCGATATTCTAGAGTGCTTTAGATCATACTATTTTCTGAGATTTTGAACACTATTGATTTGAGGCATGTTGTATATCCACACACGGGCGCGCAATACACACTTATTAGAGTTGAAAAGCGATATGCAAATGTTATGAAAATATATACTTAATTCAAAAATTGTGAATAGAATAAAAAATGAAAAATTTACACTTTTGTTGGAACTAATTTATTACTGTACTAATTGTATATGCAGCTCAAATTTTGTTGTTGATTATAAGGTCCCAGAGCCTGAGCCTGGACTAAAAGGATTAAACTTTGAACTTCCGCTCATCATTCTCTTGAGTGATTTCATTCTTGAACACGAAACCGGAGTTTTCTCATCTTCTTCATCATCGCCCTCTTCTCGCGGTATATCTATTACCAAATCTGGTCTTTCTCTATTCTTGCATGTTTCCAATGATGACGAAGACGGTTGTTCAGAAGACGACGTCTGACTTTGACCCTGGCCCTGATCCTGACCCTCATGATTATCGTTAACTTCATTTCCTTCCAACAAAACATTTGTTGTTGATTCTTGTTCCACTACGATTTCTGTTTGATCATTGACCAAGTTTCTACATATGGGACATGTAGAATGCGACTGAAACCACATATCAATGCATTCGACGTGAAACCCATGTTCACATTTTGGCAATATCCGAGTTTTCTCACCTTCCTCCACATCCGATATACAAACAGCACATTCCAATCCTTCTTTAAATTCTTTAGGATCAAATTCTACAATCTTTATAGTTTTCAGAAATGTAGCGTCCAAGCCTCGTTGCTCACACGACTGCATTTGGTTGTTGTACTCTTCCATCATACGTTGTAGACGACGTTTTGAGAAGTAATGGACGACGATAGCAAAGATCATGACTACGAATAAGCCGACTATTGACATGATCATGATGTTTCTTGTTAGGTCCATTACACCAGAATCCTCAAACTTGTTACTACCCATTTTGGATATGTGATTTTTTATGAAGAAAAAAAAATGATAAAATTTGTGTCTAAGTTTTGGAAAAAAAAGTTGAGGATTTAAGGAAGAAGAATATGATGACATATAGTGGCTGCTATGAAGGTGGGCTGTTGACTGCTCATGATTCAATTTCGTGTTCTATACTTTGGTTTTTTCTTCTGACTTTTTGTCCTTTGAATGGTTCTCTTTATTTGACTGTTTTTAACTCCAAAAATTCCCTTTCTTGGACTTGGTGCTATTTTTAGGTTATTGAGAGGGGGTTGGTTCAGTTATACATACCCTTGGCACCACACATGTGTTCAAAGGACTCGTAAAAGACTTGTAAAAGCGTGAGGCTTGGTAATGACATCACGCCACTCCGTAATGCCTCTTTATGCTACGTCTATTTGTAAATTAGATATATACTGTATGAAATATAATATAAATATATAAATATTTTCATATTTTATGCCGCGTTATGTCATGTCTTATAAACGCAAAAGGTTCGTCTTGGCTGCTAAGGCGTAAAGTTTGGTCATGCCGTCACGCCTTATCTCGCGCTATTTATAATCTTGCTTTGCTTGGCACCCCTCTGTTTTTTTAACCTATTTTTAATTTTGATTTTATTATAAAACTATATAACTGAAGTACAAAATAAAAAATATATATATTGATATTTCAAAAGTGTTAATAGACAGAAAATACAAAACAGAAAACGGAAAAAAACTATTTTTTTCTATCCACATAGCGGATAAAAGAGGCTTATGAGGTGCCACTGACCATCAAGATACCCCACCCCTAATAACATTATATTTAGAGGCAATTTTGGAAGTAGCATAAAATATTAGATAATCATAAAATAGGTGAATTATTGTTACGAAAATTTTTTGGATTTGTTTTTATAGCGATACAAGAATAATCCTGAAATTTTATTTCTTATTTGATTTTTACCCTGTTTATCTATACAATATTATAATGTATGTTTAAATTAGCTTAAACTCTAGTTTGTATACTTGTACTATTAACTTTAATAAACAGAAGGGTGCGAGAGATGAATATCTCACATCGCCTCACAAACAAAACCATTAAACATGTTCCCATCTACAAAAGCATGTGTTTGGTCACGGATTTCGTTTGTCGAACATGTTCAAGGTTGAAGTTTGTGTTCTTGTACTCGTAGATTGGAAAGACGTCTTTCCTTTCTCACGTTTACCTCAAGATATTACGAATTTCGCTAAAATAAAATCAAAATAGTAAGCCTCCTTCATCTTTACTACACGCAAATTTTGTGCAACTTAGTGAACGGTGATACGCGCCAATTTGGATTCTACTGATGGATTCCACTGAAAGCCATTTCTCCTTCCTCCCAAATGTGGATTCTACTGAAGGCCAAAAGTTAGTTATAACTTTTTGCGGGAAAATCCGTTACTTCTTCTTTTTCTTTGTATAAATACTCATTTCCATTTCACTTGTAATTCATTCATGAAAAGATTTGTAATATCTCTCTCTCTCAATTCCATTACAATCCTAGTGAATCATTTGAATACAAATACGGATTCATTTCTTCTTATGTGATTCCCTGTTTGCTTTCATAACAACTACATTTCTTAACTGATTTCTGGTTGTTACTATCTGGTACATATCAAGTGGTATCAGAGCCCTTTTCTGGCACCATATTCTTTTCAAGAGTGTTACACTGACATTCTTGATTTTCCGGTTATCTTCTCCATTTCAATTCCGGCAAGAAACAGTTATCTTTCCAGCGAATTTCGTTGTTACGGGTTCAATTCTTGGTCGATTCTTGTTCAATTTGGGTCAAGAAACATGGAAACTAGATCAGCTTTGACTATTGGAGGTTTAAATGGTAACGACAATGGTGATACTACTGGTATGGATGCAAACACTCAAGCACGGTTCATTCAGAAGCTGGAAGGTATGACCATACAACTTCACCAAATAACCACTACAATAGACAATATGGTAAATCAATATGGTTATGTGGCTAGCAATGTTAATACAAAATACATTTGTAATGATCAAAATCAGTACTTTTCGGGTTCTGAAGTAAGTAAGTCGAGTTGTAGTTCTCGTATTGTTAATGACTTTGGATCTTCAGTGATGAACAACAATGACATTGAAGTAATTGAGAGCAAACGATGTGGGAAAAATGAAGTAAAGTGTGGGAAACAAGATGATGCACATAAGGTGTTTGTTGAAATGTCAATGAACAATTCCCTCAAGAAATATGGTACGATTAAAGAATATTATGATTCATTTAAGTCTTTGTACAGTAAGATGGGTTTACATGAATGTCATTTAGTTGATCTTTTCATTTGTGGGTTGCCGCTGGAAATTGAAAAAGGGGTTAGCATGTGTGAACCCAAAACTCTCTCGGATGCGTATATTTGGGCTAGTTTCCAAGAATCGAACTACAAATTCATGATAAAGAACTCTAATCCACCATTGTTATATTCTTTAAAGTTTTATGTTTCAAGAGTAGGGGTGAAAAATAATGTGGGGTTGAGGGTTTTTGATGATAGTGGTATAGAGGATGTCAAAGGTAAGGAACAAGAAAACATGAGGATAAATGGTTTTGATGAACTTGGTAAAGATGAGGTTATATGTAGTGAAACTGAATTGAAGGTAAGTGAGATGGATGAAAAAAATAAATTTGTGGTCGTTTGTGATATGCTTGTTACAAAAGACGATGAGATTGAGGAGCATAGTGTCAAGGATAGTGGAAATGAGGGTGTGGCCATGGAGTATAATGATGGTGAGAGTAAGAAATATGAGACTTCAAAGTTTGATGAAATGTTAATTGTTGATCTGTTAGAATCAGAGGGGTATAGAGATTCAGATGTGGAGTTAATTGTGGATGCTGATGTCCTGGTCAATGAGCATGTTGTTAAGTTGGAAGGGTTTTTGGAGATGGAAGAGACTAAGACAACTCAACCAGGTACTAATAATGATTTTACACATATGGTTGGTCCAGCTATGGATGGGTCATCAGTCTTAAGAAGAAATGAAGTGACTGGTGAGTTGATACACTCTAAACAAAATTCACAATTAGAAGGTGAATGTGATTCTTCTGAGATCCATATTATGAGACATGGTTGTTCTAATTTGATTATAAAAGAGGAAAATGAAAATCATGTCCAATTAGAGGAGGAAATAAGTCTTGTTTGTCAGGGAAGGCTCATCAACCAGAAGATGGTTTTTCAGTGTGGTCATACTACGTATTGTAAATGTTTTCTTGGGATGACTGAACATTGGGAAAATCTGAATGATGGTTCAGTGTGGTCACATGTTATTATCAACCAATGTAAGGGAGAGAAAGTTAGTGTAAAAGATGAAGCAAATAAGAAACAAAAGCAGGCAGAAACAAATTTTGTTCAGGCGATGTTATTCTTGATTCAACATGGAGCCAATGGACTTAATCTTTTGGAAGGCCAACACGTTATTCTTGCAAAGCCACTACTTAATCTTGCAGTTGAGGCACAAGCAATCAGTGAGGTGCATCGTATTGGTCAGACCCAGAAGACACTTGTTTATCAATCCATAATGGAAGACACAATGGAAGTGAGCTTGAGTTGGCACTTGGGCGGCACTCACTGTAAAGTGAGCCTGAGATGGCACTTAATGCAAAGTGAGGTTGTAAAAAAAGAAATTGACATGTTGAAATGGCCTAAAAGGGAAAAGGCATATTGCACAATCTTCAAATTTAAGAGTAGCCAATGGAAGTTTGATATATGGAAATGGCCTAATAGGAATAAAATAGTTGGTATACAATGGAAAGTTAATATGAAATTTGAAAAGTGGCGTTAGCCAAACAGGAAAAAGAGAAGATGGAAAGAGTTATGTGTAAAGCTAGTGTCTTGTGGGAAAGAAGATTTGTACATCAGGTGGGTCGTACAGTGGCTTGATTATTCAAGACAAGTGATGTATCTGAAATTACAACCACAACGGAGGGGACATAGCAAGTTATTTGGGGTGTTCGATGACAAATCAGGTGACAAGTTTTCTATCAGCATTTTGATAGAAATGCTTTGGACTGCACAAGATGTGGAAGGTTTAAACGAGTGGAATGGTCAAATGGCAGTGAAGAAGATGCAACTTGGGAACTATATACTGAACTACTGAAGAAGTACCCTGGGTTTGATCAAGAGGAAGCAACTGAAGATGCTATTTGACTGTGGAAAGTCAAATGTTAAAGGGAAGGGTTTGATACGCGCCAATTTGGATTCTACTGATGGATTCCACTGAAAGCCATTTCTCCTTCCTCCCAAATGTGGATTCTACTGAAGGCCAAAAGTTAGTTATAACTTTTGGCGGGAAAATCTGTTACTTCTTCTTTTTCTTTGTATAAATACTCATTTCCATTTCACTTGTAATTCATTCATGAAAAGATTTGTAATATCTCTCTCTCTCAATTCCATTACAATCCTAGTGAATCATTTGAATACAAATACGGATTCATTTCTTCTTATGTGATTCCCTGTTTGCTTTCATAACAACTACATTTCTTAACTGATTTCTGGTTGTTACTATCGGGTACATATCAAACGGACATTAACCCCTTTCATTAATGCAGATTAATGCAATTTGGTAAAACGCCAAACTACATTTGTGTAAGTTTGGTATCATGAAACTATTTCAATCAATCCTTTTTTTTGACTTGGTATTCATTACGTCTACCCTATTAACTTTTGCATGGTCCATCAATGGCCATTAAACTTTTGCATTTACAAATTATTTCTGTTTACATAAATGTAAAGAAAACAAAAATTTGAAATAGTCAATATATGTCATTTTTAAACTACAGTTGGTTTTGTATTTTGTTGTTTTGATTGAGTGAGTTGATATGCACACCATCAAAAGTGATGTGCACACTATAACCATGTATATATGATGTTGTACTATGTGCATCACTAGTGTGACAGATTTTGTGGTGTGCACATCACTTTTGGTGGTCAACCCCCTTTGATTTATATCACACACTCTTATAAAAGGCTCGCAAAGGCTTGAGGCTTGATCATGCCGTAACGCCGCCTTATTGCACATGTTTTTGTAAACTCGATATATATGAATTATGATATAAATATATAAACATTTTCATATTTTGTGTCACCTTATGTCACACCTTATAAACGCAAAAGTTTCGCCTTAACCGCAAAGGCGTGAGGCGTGGTCATACCGTCACGCCACGTCTCACGCTATTTATAACCTTGATATCACATACTATATTACAGCATCCTTGTTATGAATGTTCCTTGTTACATAGGACGGAACTAAGAGGTCCTGTAGTGTCACATGACACTAATGAAATTTTGCTTCTAAATGTTATTTAAAAAAAAAAAAAAAAAAAAAAAATGATTTTGTCTAAATGCACCCGGTCTCAAAAATTTACGTCTAGTATTATGGTTTAAAATGTTTTTGTGCATCCGGTACCTTTTAGTCCTGATATCGTTCGTGACTCTAATCATATAAGAATGAACATGTGACCCAAAAGCAACTAAAATAGCAAATAAAGGTGAACAAATCCACACCAAGTTTGTATACACAAAAAATTAAAACGAAGTTAAATAAAGGAGAACATAGCACCAAATAGCTAGTACTATAGATATTTACTTTAGAGCAAATTCCACAAATGACCGAAAGGTACGTTTGTGGTTACTTCACGTGCTCCAAATTTTTTCTATTTTTCAAAATGTCTCATGACGACTTTCGTTTCTGGTGGGTCTTGAGCGACTCCTCTAAAAAAGTGACGTATGTCTTTATTTCTTGGGTAACTGGGTCTCGCTAATTTAATTTATTGAGCGACCGATGTAAGAAGTATAATTTATATTTTTTTAATAAAAGTTGTCCAAATCTACGCGAGGCGACTTTCTCTCCGAGTCATTTTGAGAAATAGAAAAAAATTGAGACACAATGGGGCAACCACAAAGGTACCTTTGAGGCATTTGTGGAATCTCCTCTTTACTCACTGACAACGTATATGGCTCATCGGCCCAATAGCCGAAGGACCAATTACTCTGACGGAGGGCACACCGAACGACCAATATCCGAAGGATTCGTTGACCTGACAGTACCTTTGGCATTTAGCCTGGATACAATTCGTCTCATTCTCCTGGGCGTCAGATGACGCCAGAGACAGTGTCAGCCCTGACAACACCAACGGTCCCATGAAGTACGACAGGCCCAGGGACCAGATAGCGACATCAAGGAGTATAAATACACATACAGTAATTGGGAAAAAGGTATCATTTTCTACACACACACATTTTATACTATACCTTTCGGTAAAACACACACTTACTCTCACGCCGAAGTCTGGTCCTGGGATAACACCCGAGGCGAGACTAACGCGTTGTTCATCTTAGCAGATATCCAGAAGACTTATCTCATAAGGCTGAAGGATACCTGGAAGAACTCACAAAAAAAATACTTCGACATTGGCGCCATCCGTGGGACCCGCATTCAATCTACTAGAGCTATAGGATGACGGGTTCGACACCTCCGGTAACTTCTGGAGGAGGGGAAGGAAGTTCCCCCTCTATGACAAGAGAACAACTGGAAGGGTACGTAACTGCACTCAAGTCTATGATAAAAAAGCACAATAGCCGAAGGGATACCGTTGAGCCGATACGGTTGGATTTTGAGGACAAAACAGCTCCTGAAAAGGGCGAGCCGGTGGGCAAGAAGAAGGAGATAGTAACCGGAAATAAAATAAAAGACGATGATCTGGGAAAGCCCTTCAAAGAAGTCTCAAGATCCCCCTTCACCAGGCGAATCATCGAGTTCTCCGCACCTGAGCACAAGATGCCCACTCACATCAAGCTGTACGACGGGTCGACAGACCCTCAAGATCATCTCAATAGGTTCACTGGAGCCGCAGGACATTGAGAATGGTCGATGCCGGTATGGTGCCGGATGTTTCAACAGACCCTAGATGGAAAGGCCAGAGGATGGTTCGACCGAATCCCTCAGGGAAGCATAGACGAGTAGGCGGATTTCAGGGAGCAGTTCGAGGCTCGTTTCTCTCTGCACAAGGCTTGTCTCAAGGACCCTACTGAAATAGCCAAGATAGTGAGAAAGGCTAATGAGACACTACCCGAGTTCAAAGAAAGATGGACCGTCGAGACAGGATTCATACAAGGTGTGCCGGAGATCATGAGGATTTCCTCGTTCATGAATGGGTTTAAATGTCCGGAGCTGGCCAAACGGTTTGCCGATACGGTCCCAAAGACCGTGGAAGAGATGATGATTCGGGTGGATGACTTTGTAAGATCGGAGGAGGCTTTTGCAAGCACCGAGTTGCCTCGGGGAGAACATTATGATACAACCAGGAGAGCCTCAACGGGACCCTTCTGAAAGGACGAAAGGGTCGCCAGAGGTCATTACGGAGGAGATAAAAGGAATGAGGGATGGTACGGATATTCGGGTAAGGATCGCGGAAGCTCACACCGTCACGGGGACATGTCGACACCTTACTTGCCTTCTCGAGGCGATCACCTGAATCGAAGCAACCCCCGTCTGACATTGGAATCACTCATAAAACCCCCGAAAGAAATCTTGGCCACATAACACCAGCTGCGCCTACCTCCTCCGAAGCCGATGCGTGACCCACCCCGGAAGGAGAACCAGGACACATACTATGATTATCATACAGAGAAAGGACACTACACGAATGACTGTTATCAGCTTAAAAAATAGTTGAAGCTAGCCTTAGAGTCAGGGAAGTTGAATCACTTGATTAGGGACCTCAGACAGAAGGGGAGGGGGGACCCTCCTAAGAATGAAACGGGAGCTAAGGATAAAGTCATCAATATGATCCGGACATGGCCTGAAAGAAGGAAGAGGAAGTCGTCGGAACAAGAAGAAAGATGGATGAATGTGCCCATAACATTCCCCCCTTCCCGACGGGGATGTGTCGGACGACCCGTTCATAGTTGAAGCCACCATGGAGGGATATCTGATAAGGAGGGTCTTTGTGGATGAAGGAGCTTCGGTGGAAGTAATGTTCGAGCACTGCTTTAACAACTTGCTCCCGGAGATAAGATCCCGACTGAAGCAAACATAGACATATCTGCTCGGATTTGCTGGACAAGTGACTAGACCGTTGGGGAAGATTGAGTTGGATGTTTCGTTCGGAGATGAAGGACTTTACAGGAAGGTCAGAATGAAGTTCACGGTTATTCGGGCTCCCTCACCATACAACGTAATCTTGGGAAGGACCGGATTGAAGATTCTGCGAGATGTACCCTCCACGGTCCACTCCATGATGAAATTCCCAACCCCTTAGGGAATTGCCACCCTTGTCACTCGCTCCGTCATCATCTCAGAGTGTAGAAGGTTGGAAAGATTGCAGGCCAATCCTCCTGAGCAGGATAAGGAATAAGAAGCAAAAGCCAATGTAATGGGCTTAACGGAGGAAGTGACGATCAATCCGGCTTTTCCTGAGCAAGTCGTGATGATAGGAGGTACCCTGTCCTCCCAATGCAAAAGACGCCTCAAAGAGCTGCTTCAAAGAAACCTTGATGTATTCGCATGGGAGCCGGCAGATATGACGGGGGTTCCCCGGTGAATAATCGAGCACACTCTGAATGCCAACCCATCAGTGGACCCGGTATGCCAAAAACGTCGAATGTTGGCGGCGGATCGAAGTCAGGCGATCACAAAAGAGGTGAAAGAGTGGGTCAAAGCCGACATCGTCCGAACAGTAAAATATCCTACCTGGATATCCAACCCTGTTTTAGTCAAGAAGTGCGACGGAAGCTGGCACATGTGCATCGACTTCAAAAACATCAACTCTGCCTGCCCCAAGGACTACTACCCTCTGCCGGAGTTTGACTGGAAGATTGAGTCGGTCATGGGATACAAGTATAAGTGTTTCTTGGATGCTTACAAAGGATATCATCAAGTGCAGATGGCAGGAGAAGATGAGGAGAAAACAGCGTTCTACACGGAACAAGGGACTTACTGCTACACCAAGATGCCATTTGGCCTAAAGAATGCTAGGGCCATGATCTGTGCTAAACCGTCAAGTTTAATTACACAAGCTAACCACTTGTGAATGGTCAACCGTAACAAACTTAAAACAGCTTAAACACAAATGCAATTAAGATCAGAGGAATATAGGGAATTCCTGGGTCGTTAAGTCCCACGGAGGATGAATTGGTGTTTAAACAACTTCAGATGATAGAATGATCACTAAGGATAGTGATCAATAAGGGTATTGATGGAAAATTATACCTAAAGAAAAGATTTACAAATTAAAGCGACTTAAATGCAAATTAAAAAGATTAAAAAGTTAAAATCTATTAAATAAACGCTATCACTATTTTTACAGATCGATGAACGTTTATTTTATAAAACAAAATAACTTAAATAAACTATTTTAATCAAAACGTAAACTTAAATTACTTAAAAACGTTGTTTAAAACGGAAACGAGCGTTATTTACGAAAATGGCGCTGGAGCGCAAGCAAAAACGTAAATTTTATGAAATAAAAGGCCTAAGAGTGTAAAACTAATTTTCTTACAAAATATATGATAAAAGAAAATTTTAGAAAAAAAGATTTATATTTTTTTGACTTTTATATTTTTTATTATGATTTAATTACTATAAAACACTAATTAAATGTTTAAAAATACTAAAACTTATTGGAAAAATCTGAAACTTTTATAGAAAATACTTTATACTATTACAAATTTAAGAAAAATAGAAAACTGAAAAAATCTGCTATGAATAAGCTAGAAATAAGCTTAAATGTTCGTATAAGCTAAAGAGACAAAACGTATTTAAAACATAGATTGTGCAAGATTCTAACGAGACAAGTCCCAAGGGCAAACGGTAATGAGTGTGTGTGTTGAGCTGGGTGGCGTGGGTTCGAGTCCCAGCAGTGGCACTTTTTGTAAACTATTTTTTTTTTAACTTTTTCTTTTACAAACTCATTAAACACATGAAAATAAGCATATTTCTCAACTGTGATATTTTATGAAAATGAGCCAATAAGCTGTTTGAGCTTGAAAAGCTTAACAGTTGGCTAGAAAATGAAATAAGCACAAGATTAACTAAGAAACTTGATAAGCTAGAAAATAAGCAATGGAAGACTGGAATTAAGCTAAGAGACTATTAATAAGCTAATATTAACAACTGAGAAAGCAATTGACTAAGAAATAAGCACAAAATAAGCACAAATAAGCAAAACTAAACACTGCTACTCAGTACACTATGGTTTGTAGGCAACTTCTAGCTAATTAATAAGCACTTTAATAAACTACAAATTGAAAATAAAAACTGCAATTAACTAGCTAACCAACTGAGCTTTACAAAAATCTAATTTACAAGGATTGGCTTATTCTAATAAGCTTATGAGAAGCTTATTAAGAAACTGAAAAACCATGATTACTAGATGTACACAGGAAATGGATAAAATAAAAAACACTGAGCAGACCTAGGAAATAAGCTAGAAATGGAAAAACCAAACTTGGATCCTTGAGACAGCTAGGTGAGCTTCTCAAAAAGCTAAGTTTCACAGAATTAAGCTAACTAATAAGCTCTTTGAGAGCTTATAAAATAGATTACCAACACTGTGAACAGGACACTATATTGTTTTACTAGGTACTATTAGCTTAATTTTAAGTACTTATATGAGCTTGAAAATGAAAACAAAAGCTGGACTAAGCAAGTTGACCAGCTGAGCTTTTCAAAAATCTAAAAATCTAACTGTCTAGTCTACTATAGAGCTTTTGAAAAGCTTGTGAAAAAACTGAAAAAATCACTGAGTAAGACTTATTTGAATGCTGAATGAAATGGGACAAGCTAAAAGCCATGAGCAGGCTTATCAAACAAGCTTCAAAATGATAAAACAAACTTGAGACCTCTAGATGACTAGGGTGGCTACCCAAAGAACCAAAGATCAAAAGATTTGGTCAACTAATAAGCTATTTATGAGCTTGTGAAAGTGGTGGTAAAAACTGTGCACAGGACAGATTTTTGACTTTTTAATTTACAAAACAGTTGACTTTTATGAACTTAAGATTGATTATACTAGCTAATTATGTTGTAATAAGTTATATTAAAACTGAATTAAAAGATTATAACAACTTCTAAACACAAATCCATGATCACAGATCATGGAATTCTAACAGATAAGATATAAGATGAGATTAAGAGGAATTTTGACTTTTGAACAAACAAGGACAGGTTTTCTTACTTGAATTGAGTTACTAGATTGTATTGAAACACATAGCAACAACAAATAACAACTGAAAAACCTTATAACACAATTAACTAAGTTAAACCAAACATCCCTTATTAAAACTGTTTTGAAGTATTAAGCAATGAAACAGATTTTTAAACCAAGAGACCTATTAATTAGCTTATATTAACTGCAAAGAGACAATATTAAGACAGGATTAACAAGTTTTAACTACTTGAACTAAGAAATGCAATATTTAAGAAAATGGCTTACAAAATGAGTTTAAGATCAAAACAGAGAATCAAGGTCTGAGATCACATCCTATGGCTTCCCAAGAAGCTCTATACCAACAAGCAATCCAAAGATCAGTTCTGCACCAGTTTCTTGATCATCTCCAAAGGATTTTTATTTTATCACTATTTTTGGTATTTTTGATAATTTTTGAAATTGCTAAGTAAAACTGATTTGTTAAGGTACCTAAGAGCTTATAAGCTTTTTCAAAAGCTTATATGAGCTTAAGTAGCAATTACAACAACTATTGACAACATTTGCAATTTATGAGAATTTGAACATGGAAATTTGCATAAAACTGAATTTGTACACAATAACTGAAATTGAAACTGCAAATAACTTTCATTAACCATAAAACATAATACAACTTGAAAATAAAACTGAATTTGAAGGTTTACAACAGAAATTAAGAGATTAAACTACAAAATGGTCTAAAAACAGTCGACAACCTATCCTTTAGTCTTCTTTCTTCTTTATAGATGACTTCTAGGACTCTGTGGGTCCCACTTGGTCTTTCCCATCAATAATCTAAGCCTTTGGATCACTGCAACACATCCTAGCCATCATTTTAACTTTTGGCGCCATTTTTCAATATAGCAGGTTCTTTGCATTAATTGGGTTTGGGAGGATATGGAGGTGGAGGGGGACAGGATGTGAAGTGGGTAAGGAGCTGGAAAGGTTGAGATAAGGTGGTGAGGGCAGATGGAGGGGGATGAGTGGACACAGGTGTTTGGGGAGGTGGAAGATGAATAGTGGCGCGCTATTATCTGTTTTTTAAAAAATGGGCTTGGGTAATATATTGGGCCAGTAGCTGGGTTTAGGATTGGATTAATATCAAAGGTCCATTTGGTTTTTAGTTAATAATCATAAGGACCAAAACTGTAATTAAGCCAAACATTAGGGACTGAAGTTGTAGCTTTTCCAAAATTCTCACAAGTACTAAACCTGCCAAGTTTAATTAGTATAAGGACCAAAGTTGTATTTTATTTTATTTTTTAAACTTTAAGGACCTAATATGTAATTTTTGGATTTTTAGGGACTAAAGGTGTAAATTCCCAAAAGTTTATCATAAGGACCATTTTTGTCATTAATGAATAGTACAAGGTTAAAATTTGATAATTTTCACTTTTTAAATTAACCAAGGACTATTTTTGATAATTTTCCAAACTTGAGGGACTAAAGTTGTCATTTTGTGATTTTTAAACTTTAAAAGGTTTATTTTGACAACTTTTGAATCTCATGGACCTAAAATGATATTTTACAAGTTTTTGAATTACCAGGGACTAATTTTGACAACTTTTGAAACTTGGGGGACTAAAACTGCCAATTATGCAAACTTAATACGTTTTTCACCAGATTTTGATGTTTTTGCATTTAAAACATATAAAACACTTGTTTGTGGTATTTTTATCATTTTGATGTGTTTCTGAGTGTTTTCAGATGTTTTTGGCATTCTAACAGTATAAAAATGATGAGTATTTAGACACTCATCAATCCCCCACACTAAGATATTGCTAGTCCCTAGCAATGATTTGAGAAAATTAATGGATTTTATCTCTTTACCAAAAGCCATTACTTCTGGAGTAGCCAATTGTTTTAGTTCAAGTAAGAACTTTGGCACAACGATAACCAAATGATTTTGAGCAAATCATAAGCTTTAAACGGATTTGATTTGTCTTTACCAGAAGCCGTTTGCTCTGGACTAGCCAACTCTTAGATAAATTATCAATATTATCTTTGGTGAGTCGATTACCAATTATGGTTTTTCCACTGCCTTTACCACAAGCCATAAACTTGCGGGCTAGCCAACTCTTCACTTTTAAGGATATGGTGAGCTGAACACCATACAATTTTGGGCAAATTGCAAGCCATAAACGGATTTGAGATATCTTTACCAAGAGCCGTTTGCTCCTGGATTAGCCAATCCTTATGTGGGTTAGACATGGCGGACTGATTACCATTTGTTGTGTTTAGTACATAGTACTTCCACTACAAAAAATTTTAAAATTTGGCCATTTTGGGGGAAAAAGGGACTAAAAGGGTACATTTACGATCAAATTCGCCAGAATTTCCCCCCCACACTTAGAAATGAATATTGTCCTCAATATTCAAAGTACCGGCTGTAATGCCGAAACTTAGAACGTAAAAAGATAACATTACTAACTAAGTGTAGAAACACAACAATTATTCTCTTTTTTAATATTTACAATTTTCATACGTTTTTAATATCTATATACATCATGTGGGGCATCTCCCCCACACTAGGGTGGTACACACGGGTGAAAACCCATGTTCAGCTACTGTTTTTAATTACCGAGTCGCTAGCTTGACTCGACCCCGAATTAATTGGTTCATGGGGAAGTAAGTGGAAGAGACAATCTCCATCGGACTTTCATTCAAGATGTTTGTATAAACATTGAAGTACGTGAAAGTTCCACACCGATGAGATATACAGAGAACCGGCTTACAAATGATAAATGAAAATGCCGGGATCAAAGATAATGTCTTCATTCCCGAAGGAGTGAAGAACAGGAGAAGCCATGGGATAGATGAAGAAAAGAAAGAAAATCATGATGAAAATCATGACTAACTCATCTTCATCCATAGGAGAATTCATGATTTCTGGATCATGAATCTCATCATTTAAGCTCATTTGATCAAGACATATTCTGGGTGGGAGGGATGAGATTTTGATATCAAGCAAGTTCTCATGGTTGAGAACATTTCCCTCCGGAACACAAAAATCATTTATGTCTAGATCAAAGTGGAAGTTATCATACTCCGATGGAGATATGATATGAGTGAGTTCAAAGGAGAACTCCTCGTAAAGAGAATCATTCACATCAAGTGAATTTGTGAACTCTTGTTCCATTATGGGCTCATCACTATCCTCGTCAAAGATTGGATTGTTAGAAATCCAAGTGAATTCAGAGTCGAATTCAAATAGAGGATTGGTGAAAGTAGTTTTGAATGCTTCGGGAACAAGGTGTTTAACATTCTCTATTGGACTGTTAGGGTAAGAAGTGAGTGAACTATCATTATATGGGAGACTTTCAATTTCTCCTTGGTTGGCTTTGAAATCAAAGAGATCATCATCACTTTCTGATGAAAGTGGAATGATGTGAGTGAGTTCATCAGTAAACTCCTCAAAAAGAGAATCAACATCACAATGTAAAAGTGATGCCTCAACATTCTCAATGTCTCCATAAGATTTACAATCATCGCTAAAATCGGAGAAAGTCTCAAAATGATCTTTTGAACACTCAAGAGGGGAAGGGATATCACACATATGGTCAAAAGTTCCCTGTGACTCTCTCGGGATTGAGACAAGGTTCTCAACACTAGACTTTATGAATTCGTCCGATTCCTTTTCAGGAACAGTGTCAAGAAGCTCGTCTCCCATGTTCAGAGAGTGAGTGTGAACCTCGGGTGTGATAGCAGTAGACTGAGGGAGTTGAGAAGGACTAGCAGTTATGGATTCTACAAGTTCCATTATTTCAACTGCTAGTGATTCAGTCATATTCTTTTCTCCCTGTATTTCCACGGATGGAATCTCAACTGATGAACTTGATGAATAAAATTGTAGAATATCAAGGGTATCTTCATCATCATCGTCATCAGGAATGAAATGGAATTGAGAGCTAGATTTGAATGCTTTTTGTAGTGCAATTGATTCCCTAACAGTGTTTTCAATGGCAATCTGGGAATCTAATTTAGCATCCCGCTCTTCAGCTAACAAAACTTCCATGGATTTTTCATTTGGATTATCTTGGGAGGACATAGCCGACTCCTCCTTAAGTTCTTTTAACAACTCCAGAGTCTTCAGTAGAAGGTCTGTCGTAGTTTCATGAGGAGTCGCTTGAATCATTTGGTACTGTGGAGGTTGGTCTTGATACGAAGAGTCGTAATTGTTACAAGGAAATGGATTCCCTGTTTGACAATCCGAGCTAAAGTGAGGACCTCCACAATACTCACAACAGTAAAACTGATGTGGCTGTGAGTTAGTGTTGTAGTCATAATTGTTATCAGGAACCTGCTCATAGACAAGCACGTTTCCCGATTGACAATCAGAATTGTAGTGTGAACCACCACAGTACTCACAACAGTAAAACTGCTGAGTCTCACAGTGTGGTAGCTGATGGAATAAATCAGTTGTGTTATGGTAGGAATAGGGATCTTGGTTATAGACAGACCCGTTTCCTGATTCCACCATGCTACAACTGGGGCAATTGCCACCATTATAAGGACCACCACACCATTGACAATCAAGAGGGTGAGGATAAGACATAGAAAGAATCAAAGGTTTACAGAGGGTAAGAAATGAAGAATCAAAGATGTGAGAGGGTAAAGATGGATATTTTTGGATTTTTGAATAAACATTTTGTAAAAACAAAGAATGAAAATATTTTTGATGTTGTTAACACTTTAGGAAAAGTGTTAATGAACTTTTTGATTTTGATTAACTTTACAAAAAACTGTTTACAAAAAGGTGGTATATGTGCAAGACTGGATCTGGAAATGCTCAAAACACGCTTACAGCCTCCCCGGCAGCGGCGCCAAAATTTGATCTGTGCTAAACCGTCAAGTTTAATTACACAAGCTAACCACTTGTGAATGGTCAACCGTAACAAACTTAAAACAGCTTAAACACAAATGCAATTAAGATCAGAGGAATATAGGGAATTCCTGGGTCGTTAAGTCCCACGGAGGATGAATTGGTGTTTAAACAACTTCAGATGATAGAATGATCACTAAGGATAGTGATCAATAAGGGTATTGATGGAAAATTATACCTAAAGAAAAGATTTACAAATTAAAGCGACTTAAATGCAAATTAAAAAGATTAAAAAGTTAAAATCTATTAAATAAACGCTATCACTATTTTTACAGATCGATGAACGTTTATTTTATAAAACAAAATAACTTAAATAAACTATTTTAATCAAAACGTAAACTTAAATTACTTAAAAACGTTGTTTAAAACGGAAACGAGCGTTATTTACGAAAATGGCGCTGGAGCGCAAGCAAAAACGTAAATTTTATGAAATAAAAGGCCTAAGAGTGTAAAACTAATTTTCTTACAAAATATATGATAAAAGAAAATTTTAGAAAAAAAGATTTATATTTTTTTGACTTTTATATTTTTTATTATGATTTAATTACTATAAAACACTAATTAAATGTTTAAAAATACTAAAACTTATTGGAAAAATCTGAAACTTTTATAGAAAATACTTTATACTATTACAAATTTAAGAAAAATAGAAAACTGAAAAAATCTGCTATGAATAAGCTAGAAATAAGCTTAAATGTTCGTATAAGCTAAAGAGACAAAACGTATTTAAAACATAGATTGTGCAAGATTCTAACGAGACAAGTCCCAAGGGCAAACGGTAATGAGTGTGTGTGTTGAGCTGGGTGGCGTGGGTTCGAGTCCCAGCAGTGGCACTTTTTGTAAACTATTTTTTTTTAACTTTTTCTTTTACAAACTCATTAAACACATGAAAATAAGCATATTTCTCAACTGTGATATTTTATGAAAATGAGCCAATAAGCTGTTTGAGCTTGAAAAGCTTAACAGTTGGCTAGAAAATGAAATAAGCACAAGATTAACTAAGAAACTTGATAAGCTAGAAAATAAGCAATGGAAGACTGGAATTAAGCTAAGAGACTATTAATAAGCTAATATTAACAACTGAGAAAGCAATTGACTAAGAAATAAGCACAAAATAAGCACAAATAAGCAAAACTAAACACTGCTACTCAGTACACTATGGTTTGTAGGCAACTTCTAGCTAATTAATAAGCACTTTAATAAACTACAAATTGAAAATAAAAACTGCAATTAACTAGCTAACCAACTGAGCTTTACAAAAATCTAATTTACAAGGATTGGCTTATTCTAATAAGCTTATGAGAAGCTTATTAAGAAACTGAAAAACCATGATTACTAGATGTACACAGGAAATGGATAAAATAAAAAACACTGAGCAGACCTAGGAAATAAGCTAGAAATGGAAAAACCAAACTTGGATCCTTGAGACAGCTAGGTGAGCTTCTCAAAAAGCTAAGTTTCACAGAATTAAGCTAACTAATAAGCTCTTTGAGAGCTTATAAAATAGATTACCAACACTGTGAACAGGACACTATATTGTTTTACTAGGTACTATTAGCTTAATTTTAAGTACTTATATGAGCTTGAAAATGAAAACAAAAGCTGGACTAAGCAAGTTGACCAGCTGAGCTTTTCAAAAATCTAAAAATCTAACTGTCTAGTCTACTATAGAGCTTTTGAAAAGCTTGTGAAAAAACTGAAAAAATCACTGAGTAAGACTTATTTGAATGCTGAATGAAATGGGACAAGCTAAAAGCCATGAGCAGGCTTATCAAACAAGCTTCAAAATGATAAAACAAACTTGAGACCTCTAGATGACTAGGGTGGCTACCCAAAGAACCAAAGATCAAAAGATTTGGTCAACTAATAAGCTATTTATGAGCTTGTGAAAGTGGTGGTAAAAACTGTGCACAGGACAGATTTTTGACTTTTTAATTTACAAAACAGTTGACTTTTATGAACTTAAGATTGATTATACTAGCTAATTATGTTGTAATAAGTTATATTAAAACTGAATTAAAAGATTATAACAACTTCTAAACACAAATCCATGATCACAGATCATGGAATTCTAACAGATAAGATATAAGATGAGATTAAGAGGAATTTTGACTTTTGAACAAACAAGGACAGGTTTTCTTACTTGAATTGAGTTACTAGATTGTATTGAAACACATAGCAACAACAAATAACAACTGAAAAACCTTATAACACAATTAACTAAGTTAAACCAAACATCCCTTATTAAAACTGTTTTGAAGTATTAAGCAATGAAACAGATTTTTAAACCAAGAGACCTATTAATTAGCTTATATTAACTGCAAAGAGACAATATTAAGACAGGATTAACAAGTTTTAACTACTTGAACTAAGAAATGCAATATTTAAGAAAATGGCTTACAAAATGAGTTTAAGATCAAAACAGAGAATCAAGGTCTGAGATCACATCCTATGGCTTCCCAAGAAGCTCTATACCAACAAGCAATCCAAAGATCAGTTCTGCACCAGTTTCTTGATCATCTCCAAAGGATTTTTATTTTATCACTATTTTTGGTATTTTTGATAATTTTTGAAATTGCTAAGTAAAACTGATTTGTTAAGGTACCTAAGAGCTTATAAGCTTTTTCAAAAGCTTATATGAGCTTAAGTAGCAATTACAACAACTATTGACAACATTTGCAATTTATGAGAATTTGAACATGGAAATTTGCATAAAACTGAATTTGTACACAATAACTGAAATTGAAACTGCAAATAACTTTCATTAACCATAAAACATAATACAACTTGAAAATAAAACTGAATTTGAAGGTTTACAACAGAAATTAAGAGATTAAACTACAAAATGGTCTAAAAACAGTCGACAACCTATCCTTTAGTCTTCTTTCTTCTTTATAGATGACTTCTAGGACTCTGTGGGTCCCACTTGGTCTTTCCCATCAATAATCTAAGCCTTTGGATCACTGCAACACATCCTAGCCATCATTTTAACTTTTGGCGCCATTTTTCAATATAGCAGGTTCTTTGCATTAATTGGGTTTGGGAGGATATGGAGGTGGAGGGGGACAGGATGTGAAGTGGGTAAGGAGCTGGAAAGGTTGAGATAAGGTGGTGAGGGCAGATGGAGGGGGATGAGTGGACACAGGTGTTTGGGGAGGTGGAAGATGAATAGTGGCGCGCTATTATCTATTTTTTAAAAAATGGGCTTGGGTAATATATTGGGCCAGTAGCTGGGTTTAGGATTGGATTAATATCAAAGGTCCATTTGGTTTTTAGTTAATAATCATAAGGACCAAAACTGTAATTAAGCCAAACATTAGGGACTGAAGTTGTAGCTTTTCCAAAATTCTCACAAGTACTAAACCTGCCAAGTTTAATTAGTATAAGGACCAAAGTTGTATTTTATTTTATTTTTTAAACTTTAAGGACCTAATATGTAATTTTTGGATTTTTAGGGACTAAAGGTGTAAATTCCCAAAAGTTTATCATAAGGACCATTTTTGTCATTAATGAATAGTACAAGGTTAAAATTTGATAATTTTCACTTTTTAAATTAACCAAGGACTATTTTTGATAATTTTCCAAACTTGAGGGACTAAAGTTGTCATTTTGTGATTTTTAAACTTTAAAAGGTTTATTTTGACAACTTTTGAATCTCATGGACCTAAAATGATATTTTACAAGTTTTTGAATTACCAGGGACTAATTTTGACAACTTTTGAAACTTGGGGGACTAAAACTGCCAATTATGCAAACTTAATACGTTTTTCACCAGATTTTGATGTTTTTGCATTTAAAACATATAAAACACTTGTTTGTGGTATTTTTATCATTTTGATGTGTTTCTGAGTGTTTTCAGATGTTTTTGGCATTCTAACAGTATAAAAATGATGAGTATTTAGACACTCATCAGGCCACCTACCAGCGGATGATAGACTCTGCTTTCCAGTCGCAGATAAGGAGGAACCTGGAGGCATATGTGGATGACATGGTCATCAAGAGCAAAGAAGAGCATGAAATGTTAGCAGACATAGCCGAAACATTTGATAATCTTCGGAAGATAAACATGAAGCTGAATCCTAAAAAATGCTCCTTTGGGATGGAGGAAGGAAAGTTCCTGGGATACATGGTAACTTCGGAGGGAATTCGGGCAAACCCGAAGAATACAAAGGTGATAATGGATATGCAGTCCCCCAGGACCTTAAAAGAGATGTAGAGCCTCAGCGGTAAATTGGCAGCACTGAACCGTTTCTTATCCCGTTCCGCGAAAAGGTCCTTGCCCTTCTTCGAAACACTCAAAAACATCACCAAGGAAAACAAAGAGTATCGGTGGACGGAGGATGCGAAAAAGGCTTTCCAGGAAATGAAGAAGCTGATAACGGATCTCCCCTCGTTAACAACGCCAATGGCGAAGGAAGCATTGTATGTCTACCTCGCAGCCTCGGAGGAGGCAGTCAGTGCAGTTCTACTGACCGAAAGGAGGGGGAAACAGTTACCAGTCTGTTATGTAAGTAGGACGCTCAACGAAGCAGAAAGAAACTATGCCCCAATAGAGAAGTTGACACTCTCTTTATTGCACATGTCAAGGAGGCTCCGGAGATATTTCGAAGCACACCCCATCAAGGAAATCACGGACCAGCCAATAAAGCAGATCCTCAACAAGCCAGAAACGTCCGGAAAGTTGGCCAAGTACTCGGTGGAATTGGGTGCTTATAATATCACCTATGAGCCGTGGAATGCAATCAAGGGTCAAGTTTTGGCAGATTTCCTGTCGGAAACCCCCATCGGAGAAAGCAATGGCAAATACTTTGAACAGCCAGCTGCAAAGAAGAAGGAAAAAGGAAAGTGGCTTTTTAACACGGACGGAGCGTCTAACAACAAGGGCTCCGGAGCAGGCCTTGTACTGATTAGCCCCGAAGGAATGGAGTTCACCTATACCATCCGGCTAGATTTTGAAAGCACTAATAACGAGGCTGAGTATGAAGCGCTACTAGCGGGTTTACGAATGGCAGGAAGCATGCACGTTAGTGATCTCGAACTCCGGGTGGATTCCAAGCTGGTGGTCAATCAGATAAACGGAGATTACGTGGCAAGCCATGAAAGCATGATCAAATACTTGGCGAAGGCAAAGGAATACATAGCAGGCTTTGAAAACTTTACCATCGGGAACATTCCCCGAGGTCAGAATCAAAAGGCAGATGTTCTTAGTAAGCTGGCCACCTGATGTGTCTCGCGACTACTAGTTTTAAATTTATAACAAGGATTACCGAATTAAGCTAAGAACACACGGGCAAGTATGACCCTTTCGTATGTAGTTAGTTTTGGTTGGTAAGCCGAGGTCGTTCACTAGGATTTGGGTGTTTTCAATTGTGAAGAATCTATGTAATAGCAAGTAATACGAAAGTGGTAAATGGTTGTCACGTCCCAAAATACCATATAAGCAACAAGTAACACGAAAATAATGATTAAGGGAATTCAATAAGATTAAAACTACACTTGCTTAAACTAGTTTCTTATCCATGATTAGTGTGATTGTGTTAACCTCTTCTTAACATGTTGGTTATGATAATTAGTTGGTGTACTAATCTATTGTTCTTATAATTTAAACCATGATCAAGAGTTTAGTTTATAAAAACAAGCATTAAGTCTAACCAATCAATTCAAGTTTCTTAAGTTTACTTTCATAAACTTAAACACAAAAACATCCGTTTGTTTCATCAAATTGCTTAAGAAATGGTCAATACAAAAGGTAACCGATTATAGACAAAAGGTTACAATTGATTGTAAACAACTAATCTTACGACCTTTTAGATATTTCCAATCAATCCAACTTGATAATCAAAAAGCGTTCTTATTACAACCACACTTTAGTTTCTTTGTTTAACCAAGAATAATGGGTAAAAACAATCATCCATAGACAAAATGATTATAACTAGTTGAATAACAATAAGTTCTTTCGACCTCTACGATTACTATCAACTAGTCAAACTTGATTAACAAATGCCACTATGAAACTTTAGCACAATTGGATCTTAGAATCAACTTGAAATTGAATTAAAACATGTTAACACAATCATAAACTAATCATACGATAATCAACATCATTTAAGCAAGTGCATAAAGAAACTAGCCACTCATAGCAAACATAAACATAAGCTCAGAACTTTGAACATTAGAAAACATGATTAAAGGTCTTACAATGATTGAAATGAGATTACAAATGATGTAGTAATGATGCCTCAAGTATTGGTGATGACTTCTTGATGGTTTGACCTCCAAATGATGACTTCTTGGACCTCCAAAGTTTCCTGGAACTTAATGGACGAATTTAGGCTTTGAGAGAGAGTAGTGGTGGTAAGATAGGTGTGAGAGAAGATCTCTCAAGTTGTAGTGTCTGAAATGAGGTTGCAAAGGCCTCTATTTATACTACTTCCAAGGCTTAGGGGTATTCAATGCATTTCTTGGAGGACAAGGAGATTGGAAGGGACTAGAATACATGTAGGAAGGGACTAGAATCGTTTGGAACATGGTTGGAACTTGCTAGGACTCTTATTTATGAAGAAATGGCAGAAACAGGCCCTCCAACCGAATCGGTTGGGCTCCAACCGTTTCGGTTGGTGTTCTTGACCATTCTCCAACCGGATCCGGTTGCGGGGCTCGACCGAACGGTTGGAGCAAATTGACTAAAAATCATAACCACCAAAGTTGTATATCTTTTTCTTTGCTTTCCGTGGCCGTGAACCGGGGGTCAAACGGAGTCCGTATGAAAAAGTTATGGCCAAAATGGTGAAGGTGTGTCGAGGACAACGAGGCTTCTAATATTTCTTCGTTTTAGCTTCTTTTCTTCATTTCTTTTTCGTTTTCCATCCTGAACTTTATTCTTGAGTCTTTGGACCACCATCATGATGACTTTATCTTCTCGAATATACTTCGCAAGTCTTGCTTTTGTCGGGAATTCTTCGTATATGGAGAAATCTTCGTATTTCACTTCTTTTTCCGTCTTTTTCTCCACTTTCCTGTACTTGGCTACAAATGAACTAGCAAACGCACTATTGTACGATTAAGCATCAAAAGCATATGATTATAACCAAATAACATACATAAAAGCACGGATAACGCTACTAAAAACATGCACAATTTGAGCGTTATCAAATTACCCCACACTTAAACTTTGCTTGCCCTCAAGAAAATCTAAGAAAAGAAAAATAAACTACAAACCGAAATGACAAAATGAAAAGAAAATTAAAAAATCGAAATATTTTTGGCTTTTTTTTTTTTTTTTTTTTTTTTTTTTAATATATAAAATAAGCAAAAATAAGCGAAAAATGAGCGCAAACTCCCCCACACTTAAGGTTTTGCTTGCCCTCAAGCAAATCTAGATATAAGAAAAATAAAATTCCACAAGGTGCATGAAATATGATTAGAAAAATGTGATGCAAATCTACCAAGTACAAGTACGCGATAAGATTCATCGTTTTAAACTTTAAGCGGTGAAAAATCGAGATGTTTGACAATACCCTATGGATTCTCTTGCTTGATAACATGGCTAAGCACCTCACGAAAAAGAACGGATGTATAATTCACTCAACATTCAATTTATTTAGTGGTGGATAGTATTAAGGAATAGTACACTCATATTTGCTCAGTCATGATCTAAATATTACCATAGGCTTGTACAAGAAACAAAACTCCACCGACGTGGCGTAAGCACCAAGTGTAAACATCTAAAGAGGGCTTTTATTCGGGTTGAAATGATAGGCTTCGGGTGATTAAAGGGTATGGATAAGGCATGGGATTATTTATGAAATTGGTGTTAAAAGAAAAATAAAGTCAAGTCTAATACCCATGTTGCTAGTTACCAAACAATCCGCAAACCCGAAAATGATTATAGTTACTAACTTTTCTTCACATATCGATCACCAAATATATATATATCACGTCTTAGCACATTGGCTAATCGATATCTCAAACATACTTCCTCCTTGTCATCACATATATTTTTTCTTTCATTTTTTTTTCGATGACTTATTCTTTTTCTTTTTTTTTTCATTTTTTTTTTCATATATATCACATCTCCCCCACACTTCGTATAAGCATCACCACAAAAATACAAAATATAAAGGTGATCAATCTTCATCTTTGTCGGAATGGCACACACGAATGGCAAAGTGCGGCTAACTCATTATCATCAAAAACAATCCAACATACCAAGTAACTAGCAACCCACGAATTAGACTTTGACAAGGGGTAGGCTAAGGTTTAAAGGTGTAAAACATTTTTGTATTTTTCTGGATGTAACAAAAAGAAAAGGATGGCTCGGAGGGTTTAACTAAGGGTATCTAGCGTTAAAGATGAGTGCTAACAAATGGGTCCATGTGCGTGGTTAACTAACCGATGTGGTTAGCTAATATATCATTAGATGTAAGTGGAAGGCCATTTGGTTTTATTCCTAAGGTGCCTCTTTATCACACAAATACACTTATATCACACGAATGTGATCCTACTGCGGTCTGGTAATGATTTACAAGTACAAGTTCTAGAATAAATAAAATCACCGGCACACTTATAGCAAAAGATCCAAGCTTAAAAGATGTATGCTATTAAGAAACAGGCTCAAATCCTCACAATTTAGTGAAAAGGGCTATATAATGTGCTAGCAAATGTCATCGATCCCAGAATGGATTGCAATATTAATCGGGACACATCTCAAATTTTTCAAAATTACCGATTTCACCAGTGAGTTGATCCAGTTACTCTAATATATCATCTTATAAGCGTGAAAACAACTAGATCATAAGGGCAAACAAGTTCGCAAAATTTTAATTTGGCCCAAAAATTTAGAATCTAAAAACTAGTTTCGCTTTTCACAATAATATTTTCCCCCCACACTTAAGTTTAAGCACACAAAAGAAAAATAACTTAATGACTAAAAAAAACTGCTATTATTATTACTACTATAAAAAAAACTAGATATGACTTTTTTTTTCTTTTTTTAATTTTTTTTTTAAAACCAAACATGACTTATTCTTGTCCCACGAGTTCTCGGTAGCTCCATTGAAACGCACAAAGAAGAGGAGAAGCAGGTCAGCGCGAAGCATATTAAAAACTAAACTTCTTTAGGGAATCAGGGAGACCCGCCTTATACCTCTCACATAGTTTGTTTACAATGGGTGAGCCTTACTTTCGAGAGATTTGAAAAAGTCAATTTATAAAATAATTTACCAAATAAACAAACAAGGAAAAATAACAAAGAAACAAAATAAAGCAATTGTGAAAACTTCAAAGCATGTAAAGATAGGGAAAATTTTAAATAATAAGTCTAAGTGAAACGAAACCTCCCGGGCTAAACATCACAATCGAACTCCATGTGATAAGGTGCTAAGCAAACGCTAGCATAAGCGTATGAGATCAATCGATTCCTCAACCAAACAAACATGTCCAATCCCAAGTATAACGTCAGCAACAATCCAATCAATCCTTCCTCCAAGAGCTTATTAAATCTGCAAAAACAAAATAAACTACAAAAACGCGTAAAATTCTAAAACTCACTTTCGTAGGCATCACGGTTGCATTTAGCGTATGCAACAAGCCTTTAAACCCCTCGGTGGCCCGAGTGGATGAGTTATAGTCTCGTGAGGGTTTCCAGTGAACATACCCACAAAGTTCGAAACATTTTTAGTTTTTAAAACACATGTACTTATTTATTCACAATGTACCAATTTAATAATGCAAAACAAAATAAAAGAAATGATACTCTTACAAAAACAAAAAGACATTTAAACTTATTTTATCTAAACACAAACACACAAAAACAAAAAAATAAAAACGGATTTTTTTTTAACAGATTAGTCCAATCGGTTACGGGGTGAAACCGATCGGTTGGAGGCGACTTCTTTTTTTTTTTTTTTTTTTTTTTTTGAACCAAGTTTTATTTCAAAACTTTTATTGGTAAAATAAAACAAGGACACAAAAGGTTACAAACACAAATATAAACACACACAAAGTAAAACACTTAAACACATTTATTATCACGAACATAAAACTACACTAAAAAATAAGCATAAACAAATAAAATCACGATCACAGAAAAATGACAATCACATAGACGCAAGGACACACACTTAGTCACGTAACACAAATCAAAACAACACAACCTAAGACAAGATAATCTTATTTAGAATTAATACGAAACTAACATAGACAGGAATAATACGAACAAAAAGAACACAAAAACATGCAAGAGATCACATAACATATAAAAGATAAACACACGGAACAAGAAACACACGGACTAAAAAAAATTTATTATTATTTTTTTTACAGAACACACAACCGGATCGGTTAAGGGTGCAGGCCAATCGGTTAGTTTTGATTTATTAAGTACGAGGCTTCCAACCGATCCGGTTGGAGTGCCAACCGATCGGTTGGTTGATTCGGGGTGGTTTGGTGGGTTTTTTTTGCAAACATTTTCGAGCACACTTAGAAAGCAATCATTGAAATGAGCATTTTAGAACACATGAAACGAAATCCCAACATCAAAAACTTGATTTTGATGCAAAGATCATTTGAGCAATTATAAGAAAATGAGATTTTTCGAAAGAAAACGCAAAGGAACAATTAAGCAAACATCATGAGCAAACATCAATAGCAATCAAACACGAGCAACGAAACAATCATTCATGTGCAAGAGTAATATATCATTCAAACAATCTATCAAACAAGCAAACAAACAAAAGAATGCAAAACCAAATCCCCGGCAGCGGCGCCAAAAACTTGATGTGTCTCGCGACTACTAGTTTTAAATTTATAACAAGGATTACCGAATTAAGCTAAGAACACACGGGCAAGTATGACCCTTTCGTATGTAGTTAGTTTTGGTTGGTAAGCCGAGGTCGTTCACTAGGATTTGGGTGTTTTCAATTGTGAAGAATCTATGTAATAGCAAGTAATACGAAAGTGGTAAATGGTTGTCACGTCCCAAAATACCATATAAGCAACAAGTAACACGAAAATAATGATTAAGGGAATTCAATAAGATTAAAACTACACTTGCTTAAACTAGTTTCTTATCCATGATTAGTGTGATTGTGTTAACCTCTTCTTAACATGTTGGTTATGATAATTAGTTGGTGTACTAATCTATTGTTCTTATCATTTAAACCATGATCAAGAGTTTAGTTTATAAAAACAAGCATTAAGTCTAACCAATCAATTCAAGATCAATTCAAGTTTCATAAGTTTACTTTCATAAACTTAAACACAAAAACATCCGTTTGTTTCATCAAATTGCTTAAGAAATGGTCAATACAAAAGGTAACCGATTATAGACAAAAGGTTACAATTGATTGTAAACAACTAATCTTACGACCTTTTAGATGTTTCCAATCAATCCAACTTGATAATCAAAAAGCGTTCTTATTACAACCACACTTTAGTTTCTTTGTTTAACCAAGAATAATGGGTAAAAACAATCATCCATAGACAAAATGATTATAACTAGTTGAATAACAATAAGTTCTTTCGACCTCTACGATTACTATCAACTAGTCAAACTTGATTAACAAATGCCACTATGAAACTTTAGCACAATTGGATCTTAGAATCAACTTGAAATTGAATTAAAACATGTTAACACAATCATAAACTAATCATACGATAATCAACATCATTTAAGCAAGTGCATAAAGAAACTAGCCACTCATAGCAAACATAAACATAAGCTCAGAACTTTGAACATTAGAAAACATGATTAAAGGTCTTACAATGATTGAAATGAGATTACAAATGATGTAGTAATGATGCCTCAAGTATTGGTGATGACTTCTTGATGGTTTGACCTCCAAATGATGACTTCTTGGACCTCCAAAGTTTCCTGGAACTTAATGGACGAATTTAGGCTTTGAGAGAGAGTAGTGGTGGTAAGATAGGTGTGAGAGAAGATCTCTCAAGTTGTAGTGTCTGAAATGAGGTTGCAAAGGCCTCTATTTATACTACTTCCAAGGCTTAGGGGTATTCAATGCATTTCTTGGAGGCCAAGGAGATTGGAAGGGACTAGAATACATGTAGGAAGGGACTAGAATTGTTTAGAACATGGTTGGAACTTGCTAGGACTTTTATTGATGAAGAAATGGCAGAAACAGGCCCTCCAACCGAATCGGTTGGGCTCCAACCATTTCGGTTGGTGTTCTTGACCATTCTCCAACCAGATCCGGTTGCGGGGCTCGACCGAACGGTTGGAGCAAATTGACTAAAAATCATAAACACCATAGTTGTAGATCTTTTTCTTAGCTTTCCGTGGCCGTGAACCGGGGATCAAACGGAGTCCGTATGAAAACGTTATGGCCAAAATGGTGAAGGTGTGTCGAGGACAACGAGGCTTCTAATATTTCTTCGTTTTAGCTTCTTTTCTTCATTTCTTTTTCGTTTTCCATCCTGAACTTTATTCTTGAGTCTTTGGACCACCATCATGATGACTTTATCTTCTCGAATATACTCCGCAAGTCTTGCTTTTGTCGGGAATTCTTCGTATATGGAGAAATCTTCGTATTTCACTTCTTTTTCCGTCTTTTTCTCCACTTTCCTGTACTTGGCTACAAATGAACTAGCAAACGCACTATTTTACGATTAAGCATCAAAAGCATATGATTATAACCAAATAACATACATAAAAGCACGGATAACGCTACTAAAAACATGCACAATTTGAGCGTTATCACCACCGTTGCTTTTGATCACATGACGAAGGAGGTGCTGGTAGAGGTGTTAAGAGAGAGGTCGACGGAAGGAAAGGAGGTTAATAATATTGTGGAAGAAGAAGGGGACAACTGGATGACCCCTATCATTCGGTGCCTTGAAGAGGGAGTCTGGCCGGATGACCCTAACGAAGCTCGCACTCTAAGGATGAAGATCAGCCAGTATGTTATAGAAGATGGAGTGCTCTACAAAAAAGCCTATCTGGTGCCTATGATGAGATGTGTGGGTCCCTTGCAGGCGAATTACGTTATAAGGGAGATACATATGGGCGCATGTGGGATGCATTCTGGTCTACGCTCAATCGTAGCAAAAGCCATGCGGCAAGGTTACTATTGGCCCTCCATGCACCGAGACGCCACGAACGAAATACTCAAATGTGATTCCTGCCAAATCCACTCTCCAGTACCGCAGCTCCCAAAAACCAAACTGACTCCCATCATGGTTCCATGGCCCTTCTACTAATGGGGAATGGATTTAGTAGGGACCCTACCCCCAGCGGCAGGGAAGGTCAAGTTCATCCTAGTCGCCATCGACTATTTTACCAAGTGGACGGAGGCCAAGCCACTGGCCAGGATCACCGGCAAGGACGTTACAAGGTTTGTATGGGATAACATAGTGTGTCGCTTCGGTCTCCCAGCTGTCATTGTCACGGATAATGCAAAACAGTTCGTGGACAATCCCTTCAGAAACTGGTGTGAAAAACTCAACATCAAGCAAATTAACACAGCCGTAGCCCATCCGCAAGCCAACGGACTAGTAGAAAGGGCGAATAAAAGCTTGATGGAGGGAATCAAAACAAGGTTAGGACGTGCAAAGGCAGGATGGGTGGACGAGCTACCGAATGTCCTCTGGGCATACCAAACATCCATCAAGACGAGCAATGGAGAAACGCCTTTCAGCCTCACCTATGGAAGTGAAGCAGTCATACCGGCGGAGATATGTATGCCGACATACAGGACGAGGGTGATACGGGAAGGTCTCGAGGAGGAAGACCCTCGTCGTATAGAAGAGCAAAATGAAGAGGAAATTCGTCTCAATCTTGACCTGTTACAGGAACGGAGAGAAGAGGCAGCTGTGATGGAAGCTAGATACAAAACGAAGCTGGAAAAGTACTACAACCGAAAGGCACGGTTGGTATCCTTTAAACCGGGTGAATTCGTGTACCGCAAGAATGAAGCTAGTAGAGCCGAAGATCAAGGCAAGCTGGGACCAAAATGGGAATGGCCCTATCGGATCAAGGAAGCAAATCTCAACGGCTCATACAAGCTGGAAACTATGGATGAAGAGGAGGTGCCCCGGAAAAGTGTTTTCTTTAGACATTAACAAATGAAATGTAAGCCTACGGGCATGAACTATTTTATTTTCACTTTCATCAAGTAATGATATATTCCCCTGCCTATGACGGAAGAGGAAAATTTTCCCATGATTATATCTCATGCAAAAGGAGAGGGTGCAATCGGCGGAGACTAGCTACCTCCGACCGCGCACCCGAATACCCAACAATCAAAACTATTTTACCCCCGTAAGTTCAACGACACTAGGGAAGGCCCACATACCCTTCGGTAAGGCAACTGCATACCCCCGAATAATGCTAAGTCATTAAGGGAAGAGCCGAGGCATATATGCCCAAACGGCACGCAGATACCCCGAAGGCGTGACGACGCCAGGGATGATCCCCCAGGTATACTTACCAACATGCGATGATAAAATGTACAAACACAAACAAGTACAGATAAATAATCAAAAGCGGCCGTCCGGATATACGAACAACCTAAATTAGCATAGTTACAAACATTGTCAAGATTACATCCACAAAGATACGAATAAAATTGTCTGATTACATCTTAAAGGCACGCAGGCGTACCACAAAACAAATAGAACATTGTTCCGACATCTAAAGTCCACAAAATAAGAAACAAAGGGATATGATCCTCCGGAAGTGCCAGCGCCGGGAGTAGATCCAGATCCATCGGGAAGCACATTCATTAAATCAACAAGGGGAAGATGATAGGAGCGTTTGATCTTTTCAATATAAGGAAAGGACCTCACGAACATCTCGTCATATGCAGCGGTAAATCCCTCAACAGCCTGCATATCGAAGTCCTTCTTCCTGGCAAGAATCTGACTCACCTCTTCCTCATTACGGCCCTCCCTTACGCCATCCAGATAGCCAGAGTCAATGGCGGCATTAAAGACATCTCCCCATGCTTGCTGGTATTTGGTACTTCCATGTAGACGCTGGATAACCGCCGAAATCAACTCCTTCACATAATTAAACCTCAAAATTTCCTGATGACCGGCGCTAACGGCAAGCTTCTCAACATCAGCCCTTAACGCTGAAGCCTCTTTCTCCGACTCATCCAGCTCAACGGTCTTCTTCCTCAAAGCTTCCTCTAACAACTCAATCTTCTTCTCCCTCTCCCCGCCCACAGCTTTCAACTCACTCACTTCCCTCTCCAAGGAGGCCAAGCGGGAACTCGTCTCCTCCTCCTTCCGGCCACAATCCTGATGAGATGACTGAAGAGCTTGGTGATCCTGGAAAAGCTTCTCATTAGCTTCCATCTGGGCCCTGAGGCTGTTCTGGGTCTCGAAGAGTTGGGAATCAACACTGCAGCAAGTAGAATGGGCTCTGTAGAGCTCTGCGTAATGATGATTTAAACGCTCGAACCTCTTGAACACCTCGGCAATAGCCAAAGACCCATGGCATAATTCAAACCATCCCCTATACAAGGAACGCTCATCAGTTAGGTCCTCCTGTTCCGTTCGGATAAAGGGAGGAGCGAGATTGATCATCATGTCTCGACATTGAACAGAGTTGTTCAAACTGGTATGGGCCGACAAACCCCAGCCGGGAATGAAAGGCTCACCTGAACTCGTTCGACCAAACCCACCTAAAAAAAAGGGGGGAATCAGTCCCACATGTATAATAAAAAAAACCGGGAGAACAAGAAGCCATCAAATACCTCCGACAAACGGACTAGCTTGATAAAGAGCAGCACCTTGAACATTCACCACAGTCGCACTCGTTCCAGCTTCTGTGAAAAAGAAATACACATCAAAAAGGAATAAAGAATAATAACAAGGTACACCTCAAGCTAAGAAACATACCTTGACCGGCGGGATCGGGAATGGCCCCTGAGACAACGGGAGGAACATCCACCGATGTATTCTCCTCATCAAGGGAGCCTCCCTCCTGACCACCACCACCACCCACATTTCCTTGCTCCGTATCATCAACGAGGTCTTCCGGCCTCAGGGTGTTTAAAGGAGACGCCGAGTGAGCACCCTGAGAATTCCCGAGGCTTGACGACAGATCAACAGAAGGAGTAGCTGGTGATAACGCTACACGCGTCGTTCGGGGTCAAAGGAACTTCCTTTTCGTTGAGCAAGTTTTTCAACACCCTAGGCAGTGAACCTAGTCGTTGTAGTGTAGTATTAGGGTAAGCCACGGGAATTGATATCGTTCTCTAGGGGAATAGGAATGCTAGTGAGAAGTTACTACGCTAAGGTTGGGGTTGAGGAAGATGATTTTTTTTTATCTTTTTTATGTTTTTAGGAAATGGAAAGGTAGAATTTTGGGGTATTGGATTTGGGGGTTGGTATTTCTACCGATTACTCTATTCGTCTAATTATCTAATCTAAGGTGTATGTAGTCTATGTCTAATTATTGTGTGCTCGTATGATGATTTAAAGATGTGTTTACTTAGGTTTTATTACTCCTTAATTATCTCCTATTGATGGTTGAATTGTCACATCCTTATTCTTAATCGCGTTGTGTGTCTAAGGTCGTAGGGTATGCGTTTATCCCTAACTCTTTGAAACTACCAAAGGTTATCGCATATAAAATCTCTAGGATTTATAAACTTAACACTAAGGTACTCTTCGGATGGTTTAGCCTACAATGACTCTAGGTACTATAAGCTAAGGTTCAACAAAGATTAATCAAGCATTAACTACACAACGGATGATCTATCGCAATACTAGATCATTAACAATTAAGATAAGAGACAAGCAATCAATATTCATTAATTAAGTTTCATATTCTCTAAGCAAACACACAAGTAAATTAGCCGGACATGGGAAACATGCAAGCATACACACAATTAATTAAAGACATAATTGAATTAATGAAGTAAAACACTTATCTTGATGTAAGATAGGGTATGGAACTCTAAAATACTGTACAAGACAGCCTTGGTTCGGTTTAGGTTTTTACTCCAAAAGACTACACACTGAAAACTAAAAAATTCGGATTCTATATATAAGATTACAAGTGCGACGCGTCACCCTTTGATGTGTGACGCCATCGGGTCGCCGTCATTAGGGTTTCGTCTTGGCCACGTTAGTCTTGCGACGGCGTCACCTTATGCTTGTGACGACGTCCCCTTCAATCTCTTACGTCGTCTGGATCAAATATAGGCCGTCTGAGTTGCGACGCCCTACTCTTTTAAAACCTGAAGCAGTCACTTGTAAATGAGCAATTTGGCTACTGAGCCGTCACAAAAGTTGTCCGACAGCGTCACTGTTTTGTGTCCGACGGCTTAAACGACCCCTCAAAAAGGTACATTTTAAAAACTTATCAAATATCCCTACACTTGGTATTTGCTTGTCCTCAAGCAAATGTGCTTTTAGCCAATTAATTTATAAGTTAGGGGTCATGAAGCATTAGTTTAGAATGAGTCACAACACATATAAGCCCCACAAAAGTCATAACAAGCACGGAAATTACATACTAGCACCTCACATGGGGTGTTTGGATACTCACATCTCTCGGGTGATATGAAATATAACAAGTTGGAAATGGAAGATAAACACTCATTAACCGGTCCTAGTACATAGATTACCATAGGCTTGAGACTAGATCAAACCTCCATCGCTTTGGCGTAAGCACCTAGGAAAGACTATCAAAGAGGTCTTTTAAAGGGTTGTAATGTTAGGCTTACGGTAGGGAAACAAAGGGTTTGGTGGGATAGGCTATTGGTGGCAAGTCAAAAATCTTTATGTTACAAGCATGCGAAGAATGGCGTTGCTAAGCCAAGACTCGACACTCTAAACTCTAGATAACTGAAACAAATAAACATAAATTAAAAGATAAATGTAGGATGGTAGCCCGTATGTTTTTTCATTTTTTTTTCAACATTCTATTTTTTTCTTTTTCTCTTTTTTCTATTTTTTTCGATTTTTTTTTTCATTCATACACTTTTACTCTACCATCCTCTACGATAACATCAAAATAATAGGGATTTATAGGTACATCCCTACACTTGAGTTTTTATTACTCTAACACTAATATGACCCGAATTGAAAAGATAAAAACACTTGGAGTACATTATTATGCAAATAAAGGGAATTTGAATTTAACGTTCCCTTCCCGTCATTTCACAAATTTTAACTTTTCCCATGAGTCCCAATCGTCCCAAAACTGTGTACAAATGATATGACTTGACTTAGCAACTTATGCAAGCAACTAGATAATTGAACTAAGGGTTTAGTGTGATAACAATAATGCACTAAAAGTGAGTGCATACAAGGTAGGCTAAGGCGATTTGGGTATAAATTTGGGGGTGGGGTGTAAACAATGCTCTTCATTGATATTCCGAAAACCGAAACATCACGAGAACCGCGAAAAGGATAGGCTCTGAGGGGTTAACTAGGGGTATCGTGTACTAAAGATGAGTACAACGCAAGGGTGTGGGGGGAATTACTCAACCGATGTGGAAGAAGTAATTATATTACAGGTATCAAACAAGGGTTATCCTAATGCCTCTTATCATTTAGTTATTCCTAACTACACAAGTGTAGTCTTACTAGCGATCTCGGGATGCATCACAAAACAAGTTCTAGAATCTATTATACTACCGGTTGTTAGGAATTGGAAATTCCATGTTAAAGTGTCGGTCACCCCAATTATGGTCTAGCATATGTTAGCTCGTAGACGTGTCGTTATTTACGTTATGTAGTAGTTAATTAGTTCGTTTGTAGCGTAGCTTAGTCTAATGTAACACCGTGGAGGAAGGACGGGTCTTTACCCACTGTATACCTGATCCACAGGCCGATAGGAGGTCGTGTAAGTTGTAACTATAAATACCCCTTCCATCCATGGAAGGGGTGGTGCTTCTCATAATCTAACCTTCCACATTTTGTAAACCAAGTCTCTTGCAAGAACACCCTCTCTATCTACTTTCTCTCTCTAATGGCAAACATGTATTTTGATCATCCAAGACCACCCGAATCATCAACACAATAATATATCGATCCTACAAATGGTACCAGAGCCAAGGTTTTTTGTGTTTTGATGATTTATTGTTGCTTTGATACATGTTTCTAAACTGTTTTGTGTACTGTTTTTTGTAGTCAGAATTATTATCTTTTGATAAACAGTTTTTCAACAGTTGTGTATTGCTTTTGGTCAAATCAGATTGGTACTCAGTTTTAAATGTTTGTCTATTGTTGTTGGTCAAATATGTCACGTTATGCTCATATCTGTCTTGTGTCCATTGGTCTCATATCTGCTTTATTGGTCTCATATCGTGGTCAAAACGGGGTCATTTAAATGAAGCTTTTTTTGGGTCTTTCTTTGAATCTGGTCTGGTTTTTGAGGTCTTAACTGGTCTAAATATTTAGCAGTCTTATGTGTTTTCTGGGTTCATATGAATATCGTCGGAAAGTGGTCGGAAAACTCATATATTCATGCTAGCGAGTTGACAGAACAAAATGTCCAAATACACTGAATCTACCTAGCGAGTTGGGTCACCTAGCGACTTGTTAAGCATTTAGCGACTTGTTTACAGAAAACCTAGCGACTTGTTTTTTAACAAATCGTAGCGACTTGGTTTGAAAAAGTCGTAGCGACTTGGTTTGGAAAAAATCCTAGCGACTTGGTTTGGTAAATCTGATACGCTTACGCAGCGCGTTCGGGGTCAAAGGAACTTCCTTTTCGTCGAGCAAGTTTTTCAACACCCTAGGCAGTGAACCTAATCGTTGTAGTGTAGTATTAGGGTAAGCCACGGGTATTGATATCGTTCTTTAGGGGAATAGGAATGCTAGTGAGAAGTTACTACGCTAAGGTTAAGGTTGAGGAAGATTATTTTTTATCTTTTTTATGTTTTTTTAGGAAATTGAAAGATACGAATCTCGGGTATTGGATTTGGGGGGTTGGTATTTCTACCGATTACTCTACTATTATCTAATTATCTAAACTAAGGTGGTGGTAGTCTATGTCTAATTAATGTGTGCTCGTATGATAGTTTAAAGATGTGTTTACTTAGGTTTTACTACTCCTTAATTATCTCCTATTGATGGTTGAGTTGTCACGTCCTTATTCTTAGTTGCGTTGTGTGTCTAAAGTTGTAGGGTATGCGTTTCTCCCTAACTCTTTGAACTTACCAAAGGGTCTCGTCTACAAAACCCACTAGGGATAATAAACTCTTACTCTAAGGCACTCTTTGGATGGTTTAGCTTACAACTACTCAGGTAATTATATTCTAAGGTTCACAAAGATGAATCAAGCATTAAGTACACAACGAATGACCTATCGCATTACTAGATCATTAATCAACTAAGATAAGAAACAACCAATCAATATTCAATAATTAAGTTTCATACTCCCTAAGCAAACACACAAATAAATTAGCCGGACATGGAGAACATGCAAGCATACACACAAATAATCAAAGACATAATTGAATTGATGAAGTAAATACTTATCTTGATGTAAGATAGGGTTTGGAACCCTAAAATACTGTACAAGACACCCTTGGTTCGGTTTTAGGTTTTTACTCCAAAAAGACTCTCTAAAACTGAAAAATTCGGATTCTATATATAATATTACATATGCGACGGCGTCACCTTATGTTTTGTGACGCCGTCGTGTCGCCGTCATTAGGGTTTCGTCTTGGCCACGTTAACCTTGCGACGGCGTCACCTTATGTCTGTGACGCCGTCCTCTTCAGCTTCTGACGTCGTCTGGGTCGCATCTAGGCCGTCTGAGTTGCGACGGTCTACTCTTTTAAAGCCCGACGCCGTCCTTCAGAACTAGCATTTTCTCTTCTGAGTCGTCACAAATTCCTCCGACGGCGTCGCAGTTAAGCAGTGACGCCGTCGCCTTCTATTTTCAGCAGCTTTGAGTGTCTCGATTCTGACTTTGGCCATTTTCTTCGTATATTCGCGCCTTTTCGTCCAAATAAGTGCCATTCCAGCATTTTGCCTTCAAGAGACCTAAAAAGTGAAAAGGAACGATATTAAGCAATAACGGATACAAAAGTGATCAAATAAGGGTTAAAACGACCCCTCAAAATGGTACCTTTTAAAACCTTATCAAATATCCCTACACTTGTTATTTGTTTGTCCTCAAGCAAATGTGCTTTTAGCCAATTAATTTATAAGTTAGGGGTCATAAAGCATTGATTTAAAACGGTCCACAATACATATAAGCCCCGCAAAAGTCATAACAAGCACGGAAATTACATACTAGCACCTCACATGGGGTGTTTGGATACTCACATCTCTCTCGGGTGTATATATGAAATATAACAAATAGGAAATGGAAGATAAACACTCATTAACCGGTCCTAGTACATAGATTACCATAGGCTTGAGAATAGATCAAACCTCCATCGCTTTGGCGTAAGCACCTAGGAAAGACTATCAAAGAGGTCTTTTAAAGGGTTGTAATGTTAGGCTTACGGTAGGGAAACAAGGGTTTGGTGGGATAGGCTATTTAATGGTGGCAAGTCAAAAATCTCTATGTTAAATGCATACGAAGAATGGCGTTGCTAAGCCAAGACTCGACACTCTAAAACTCTAGGTAACGGAAATAAACAAACATAAATTTAAAGGATAGATGTAGGATGGTAGCCCGTTTTTTTTTTTTTTTTTTTTTTTTTTTTTTACACTCTATTTTTTTCTTTTTCTCTTTTTCGTTTTTTTTTTTTTTTTTTTTTCATTCACTTTTACTCTACCATCCCCTACGGTAACATCAAAATGATAGGGATTTATAGGCACATCCCTACACTTGAGTTTTTATTACTCTAACACTAATTTGACCCGAATTGAAAAGATCAAAACACTTGGGGTACATTATTACGCAAACAAAGGGAATTTGAATTTAACGTTCCCTTCCCGTCATTTCATAAACTTTAACTTTTCCCATGAATCCCAATCGTCCCAAAACTGTATACAAAGGATATGATTCGACTTAGCAACTCATGCAAGCAACCAAATAATTGAACTAAGGGTTTAGGGTGATAACAAACATTTGCACTAAAAGTGAGTGCATAAGGGGTAGGCTAAGGCGATTTGGGTGTATATTTGGGGGTGGGGTGTAAACAATGCTCTTCATTGATATTCCGGAAAAACCAAAACATCACGAGAACCGCGAAAAGGATAGGCTCTGAAGGGTTGACTAGGGGTATCGTGTACTAAAGATGAGTACAATGCAAAGGGTGTGGGGGAATTACTCAACCGATGTGGAAGAAGTAATTATATTACGGGTATCAAACAAGGGTTATCCTAATGCCTCTTATCATTTAGTTATTCTTAACTACACAAGTGTAGTCTCACTTGCGATCTCGGAATGCATCACAAAACAAGTTCTAGAATCTAATATACTACCGGTTCACACTCTAAGCATTGAAGATGAATGCTTTTAATTCCTACTAATCTAAGGGCGATCCTCACATTTTGGGTAGAATTTGGGTGGTAAAGGGTTTTTTGTGCTAGTCATATAACTTCCTATCCGTAAAACGCTTTTGTTAAGACTAATGGCCCACTCCTATATGTCATGAAAAATTTTAAATTTGGTGCCAAAATTACCCTAACCGACATTTTCTCATGGTTTATTACACAATCACAATTGGACAAAGCAAATAATCAAGGATAAGCATAGTTTCAAAGTTCCCGTTTTATTTTCCCTCCCTACACTTAAACTGAACATTGTCCCCAATGTTCCTCGAAAGTATCAAAGTAATGATAAAAGAAGGTAATCAAAAACGAAAGAAACTAGTACTCCCCTGATTAGCTCGGTAGGATCCGTGTAAAGTGGTGGTTAAATCCTTTCCAAGAAGAATTATTGCGTGAAAAGCTCCTTCCAATCTTGTGTAACTTCTTATTGACAAACTAAACCTGCACACTTGAACAAAACAAACGAAACCTTCGCGTAAAATCGGCGGTAATAATATATATAAGACTCGATTTAAACTAGGATATAATGCTTGTGGGATGGATGTTTACAGAATTTCTAAGAAAATTAAGACCTGGAAAATTCCAAAAATTTATAAGTAGCTCAGAAAACGAGAAAAGTGATATGATGTTTTTACTCCTTCCTGACGCCGTCAGGTTGCAATCCTGACGCCGTCAGGTTATCCTGACAAAAACTGTTCTGCGATTTTCTGAAAAAAAATTCTGGAAAATTTACATCTTTAGAATCTGGAAAAAATTTCTGCAAAAACATCCATTATGACTCGATACAAGCATTTGACTCAAACAAACAAACATACATATCTTTTAGTTAATTGTTATTCTCATGTTTAAGTTTCTTTTGAAAACGTGTGTAATCCTCCCTACACTTATCCCTTATGTAAAATACCTTTATATGCAATTAAGACGAGGTTAAAAACAAAATAAAGCATTTTTACAAATTTAAACATGAGGATAAACAATTAATAAAAGATATATGACACTAACAAGCAAACAATTAAGCATGGGTTGCCTCCCACGAAGCGCTTTTCTTTATTTAAGAGTCTTGTAGCTAGACTCGTAGTCGTGCTCCTACGTGACTTCACGCACGCTCTCGTGCTCATACTTAAGCCATTCCAATGCTCTTTCATTCTTTTTGTAATCATCTCCTAATTCAAGGCATTTTTTGTAATACCGCTTAGTTTTCTCATATGGGTACCTAAGCCCACTTTGCCTATCCCTTTCACTAAGCAATGGAATAGGGGTCATTCTATTACAAGCCTCAATGTCCTTATGTTTAAACCTAGGATGAGCGCGTGGCATTTGGTAGATGAAATCTTCAACTTCATCAGAGAATGTAATTAGACCATCAATCATTCGTTCATTCAACCTAGTCAATTTTTTGAAAGGTTTTCCAAAAATTACTTGAGTGAGGTCCTTATCTATAAATTCTCCTAAGTCTTCTAAGACCATGAACTCTACCAAATAACCAAAACTTCCGACAAACACATGCAAATGAATTACTGCTTCAACAACATTGTTCCCTTGATAGGTTAACTCATTGACCTTGATTTTGTTGTATAGATCCCTTGATATTAAGTTTAAAGGTAAGAATGAATTCAAATAAGCATCGAACCCTTCTAGTCCTATTTTGCAAGGGAATTGCATGTTAAAGGGGCCATCTTTCTCAATCCTACACCTAGGGTCAAAACATTGGGAGGGTTCTTCCTCAATTTCAAAACTAACTTCATTAATGACCTCCCCGCTATCAAGTGCCTCACCATAATCAAATTCCTCATCAGAATCTGAGTAATAGAAAGGACTTTGTTGTTGCCAATTTATCTCATTATGCCTGATCTGTGCTAAACCGTCAAGTCTAATCACACAAGCTAGCCACTTGTGAATGGCTAACCGTAATAGACTTAAAACTGCTTAAACACAAATACAATGAAGTCCTGGAGAATAGAATGAATTCCCGGGTCGTTATGTCCCAAGGAGACTCAATGGTGTGTCAAAACTGATTCAGATGATAGAGTGATCACTAAGGATAGTGAAAGGTTTTGATTAGAAATATTACACTACTGATTGATTGGAATGGAATAGAATACAGAATTGGAAAGCACAACAATCAGATAAAAGAAACGTAAAACTTACGTTTAAAAACTACGTACACGTACAAAATAAAAAGTAAAATCTAAGAAATAAAAGACCTAAAAATATGAAAATAACATTTTTGGAATCCTAAAAATAAAAGAAAATTATTAGAAAAAGAAAATTATTTTTAACACTATTTAATTAATTATTATTAATTAAAAACTATTTTAACTATTTAATAAATACTCTAAAATAGAAGAAAATACAAAATAAGGCTAGAAAAATAAAATTATGATTCAGAAAAATCTAAAATATTATAAAACTAATTTTAAAATTAAAAATATATTTTTCACACTTTTTATCTAATTATTACTAATTAATTATTATTTAAAATACACTTAAATACTAGAAAATATAAAATAAACTTGGAAAAATAAAATTATAACTTGGAAAAATCTAAAATATGATAAAACTAATTTTAAAACTGAAAAGATATTTTTTATGCTTTTTAATTATTTATTACTAATTAATTACTATTTTTAACTAATTAAAATTATAATAAATACTAAAAAGATAGAGAAAAATATGAAACTTTTTCTAAAAATACTATATGATGACAGAAAACTAAGAAAAATAGAAAAACAAGATTTGCTTATTAATAAGCTAGAAAGAAAAATCAAAAAGCTAAAACCTATTAAATAAATGCTATCACTGATTTTAAATTGGTCTTTTTCTGGATTTTCTTTTTGAAAACTACTTTACTATTGATTTTATAAAACTTTAACAAAGACAAAAATTTCACAAACTACAAATAAGCAGTTTTACAAGCTTATAAACCCAACAGTTATGTTTATGAGCTTATTATGATGAAATAAGCTCAAACAAGCTCAACAGCTGAAACAAAAGCTCAAATGAGATGCAAACAAGCTATATGAACAGAAATGAAGCTAAGATATACAAAGAAGCACACTGAAAAGCTAGAAACAAGCAATAAGCACTTATGATTATAACACAGAAATGGGACAATATTAGAGCTACTTGCAGCCCTAGTCAACAAGCTAAAAAGTGAAAACTTAAGCTTGAGACTTCAAGATGACCAGGTTGGCTTTCCAAAGAAACAAAGTTCACAAGATTTGAGCAACTAATAAGCTCTATGCAAGCTTTTCAAAATGGACCTATTCACTGTGCACAGGGCAGTGTTTTCAAACAGGTACCACAAATAAGCCAATTAAAAAGCACTTAATAAGCTAGACAGAAGTGAACTAACATTTTTCTATTTTTGTTTAGCAACTAGACTTTAATACCCTTAGAGCTTTTAAGCTAAAACTTATTATTGAACACACAATGAAATTCCAAAGTTTATTCAAAAACGACCTAATGAAAATTTGACTTTTTATCAAAACCAAAAGAGTTGACTAAGATGAACTTTGAACTAATCTTAAGCACTGAATGTGTTGTTTTAAGTTATTCTAAGACTTACTTAAGCAAGATTAACAACTTATAAACACAAATTCATGATCATATATCATCAAAATCCAACAGTGAGCACATAAGACATGGTTAACTGATATTTTGACTTTTGATGAACTAAGACTGGTTTTCTTGACTGATATGAGTTATTTAGACCAAGTTAAACAGATTTCCAACAAGTCCAATGACCAGAGAACCTTCAAACATAAAAAACCAAACACCACTTATAATGACTGTTTTGAAGTTTTACAAAGCAAATCTCAAATTTAGACCATGAACTTAATTTCAGACCTTGTATTATTATTAAATAAGACTAAATAAGCTTAAACCAATAGTGATAACAACATAAAACTAAGACTTGATGATAATGCAACTTTAACTGTTAAAACTAAATTTTTGTAAACTACAAATTAAAAAGAACAAGTGACTGATATTAGTGATTAATTTCACTTAACTATAGCTAATGAACATAAAGAAACAGACATTTAAGCTAATGAACATTTGCACAGTAAAATACCAAAATGGATCAAATTGCTTACAAATGGCTATCCAACTGAAATCTGAGAACCAAAGGCCAAGACCACTCCTATAGGCTTACCACTAAGCCACTAATCCCAAGGCCATCCAAGATTCACCCTGCTCCAGCTGTGATCACCATCTCCATATGATTTTTGATTTTTAAACTAATTAATTTGTATTTTTGGTGATTTTTACTTTTTGTTACTAAACTGACTTTTAAAGTTTCTAAAAGCTTGGATAAGCTTTATAGGAGCTTACATGTGCTTATTAGTCCATAATTACAGCTACTTAACAACATTCAAACATTCTTGAGATTTTTGAACTTGGAAATGCAAAAACTTGAAATGAGATTAGAACTTGAAATTAGTTACTGGAAATTATTCAAATACACTCAAGATACTTAAACAAAGTTATTACAAGCTTGAAATTTTACTGAAAGACTTAAAGAAATAAAAACGATTAAGAAAATTTAAAGATTACACTAGATACTATGATACAATGCTCCCTTGCTCCTCTTTATAGACTTTTAGCACTCCTTGATGTCCTCTGAATCTTTCCCACCAAATCTGAGCCCTTGGATCACTCTAATTCATCAGAACCATACAAGTGGATTTTGGCGCCATTTTTCTTGAGCAGGTTTTTGGTATTAATTGGAGTTGGTTTCAATCAATTAAGAGTTTTGGTGTTTAGAGGAGGTGGAGGGGACAAAGTATGGAGAGGGGGTTGAAAAAGTCCTGGAAAACTGCTCTGGTTTTGGTGTTTCAGCTGGGGAGAGGGATGTCTACAGTGTTGGCGGTATTTCACTTGGTTTGACTTTCGTTGACCGAGGGATTAATAATACGGGGGTCAAGCTCAAGGGTCATGGGGTTCAAAATGTGTTATGACCTGGCTCAAGGGTCAAGGGGAGTTGGGCTTGGATATGGATTGGGCTTGATATTTAAAAGGGGTCCGGTTTGGTTTAACTATGATAACAAGGACCAAAAATGTAATTTCATCAAACTTCAAGGACTGAAAATGCCATTTTTCCAAACTTCTCACAAGGACCAAACATGACAAACATTGATAGTGCAAGGACCCTTTTTGCATTAAATCCCATTTTTAGAAATCCAAGGACCATTTTTGCAAATTTTCAAAGTTTAGGGACCTTTCTTGCCAATTGACCAAAGAATCATTCAAGGATCATTTTTTTTACAACTTAGAATATTTCAGGGACCTTGAATGATAAAATTCCACATTTTGAATTCCAGGGACTAGATTTGACAACTTTTAAAACTTGAGGGACTAAAACTGCCAATTTTGCAAACTTGATACATTTTTCATCTGATTTTGATATTTTTGCATTTAAAACACATAAAACACTGATTTGTGATATTTTGATCATTTTGATGTGTTTCTGAGTGTTTTCAGATGATTTTGCAGTTTAGATTATACAAAAATGATGAGTATTTAGACACTCATCAATCCCCCACACTGAGATATTGCTAGTCCCTAGCAATGATTTGAGAAAACTTAATGGATTTGAAAAACTCTTTACCAAAAGCCATCACTTCTGGAGTAGCCAAATGTTTCAGTTCAAGTAAGAACTATGGTACACTGATAACCATCTGATTTATTGGCAAATCATAAACCATATAACGGATTTGATGTGTCTTTACCAGAAGTCGTACCCTTCTGGACTAGCCAACTCTTAGATAAATTATCAGAATTATCTTTGGTGAGCTGAATACCAATTATGGTTTTTCCACTGCCTTTACCACAAGCCATAAACTTGCAGGCTAGCCAACTCTTCACTTTTTAGGATATGGTGAGTTGAGAACCATACAATTTTGGGCAAATTGCAAGCCATATAAACGGATTTGAGAAATCTTTACCAAGAGCCGTTTGCTCCTGGATTAGCCAATCCTTTTGTCTTACAGACATGGCGGACTGATAACCAAGATGAGTAAGTGTAGAACACTTACTCCAAAAAAAAATTTTTGGCCAAAAACGGGGGAATTGGGTGGATAATACATGATAAAATTCGTGAGAATTCCCCCCCACACTTAGAAATGAATATTGCCCTCAATATTCAAAGTACCGGCGGTTATGCCGAAACAAAGAACGTAAAAGGGAAATACTACGGCCATTATTTTGAAAGAGATTTTTTTTTTTTTTTTTTTTTTTTTTTTTTTTTTTTTTTTTTTTTTTTAGAACTTATATACAACAGTGTGGGGCATCTCCCCCACACTAGGGTGGTAGAACAGAGAAAGAAGACAGAAATATGGGTGAAAACCAATATGATGTGTGCTACTGTTTTTGATTCCCGAGTCGCTAGCTTGACTCGATCCCCGCATTCATTGGTTCATGGGGAAAGTTTGTAAATCCGGGACAATCACAGGGGGAATGTCCTCTCCAAAGTAATGCTTCACTCGATGACCATTCACTTTAAAATTAGGACCATCGGGTTGAGATAACTCAACGGTACCATAAGGATAAACCTTAGCGATAGTAAATGGACCAGACCAGCGGGACTTGAGCTTTCCCGAGAAAATCTTCAATCTTGAATTGAAAAGAAGGACTCGATCACCAACGTTGAAAACGCGGTTCTTGATTTTAGAGTCATGAATCTTCTTTGTCTTTTGCTTGTAGATCAAAGAGTTCTTGTAAGCTTGATCACGAAGTTCATTTAATTCATTCATTTGAACTTTTCTATGATCACCAGCTGTCTGTATATCGAAGTTTGCATGCTTTAAAGCCCAGTAAGCCTTGTGCTCTAACTCAATCGGAAGATGACATGCCTTTCCGTACACTAGCTTGTATGGAGTACACCCGATGGGTGTTTTGTAAGCTGTACGGAAGGCCCAGAGTGCGTCATCCAGCTTATCCGACCAGGATGCACGATTTTCGCCTACTGTCCTTTCAAGAATCCTTTTAAGACCACGGTTGGAAACTTCCACCTGCCCACTTGTTTGGGGGTGGTATGCAGTAGAGAGACGGTGGGTAACACCATACTTTTGCATGACTCTTTCAAATTGGTCATTACAAAAATGTGTACCACGATCACTGATTATTGCTCTCGGAGTTCCAAACCTGGCAAAAAGAGATTTCAAAAATTTCACAACAACTCGGGCATCATTGGTGGGTAAAGCTTTTGCTTCAACCCATTTTGACAAATAGTCAACAGCCACGAGTATGTACTTGTTACCACGAGACGAAGGAAATGGCCCCATAAAATCAATACCCCATATGTCAAATATCTCACAAACTTGAATGGCATTTTGCGGCATTTCATTTCTTTGAGATATATTTCCGTGACGTTGACAAGTGTCACAGGCTTTGACAAAATCGTGGGCATCCTTATAGATTGTGGGCAAATAAAACCCGGAATCAAACACCTTTTTGGCGGTGTAGTTTGGACTATGATGGCCCCCGGTGGGTCCAGCATGGCAAGCTGTGAGAATGTCAATAGCTTCCTGTCCATAAACACACCGTCGGATGACTTGATCCGCACAGATTTTGAATAAGAAAGGGTCGTCCCAGAAATAATCTTTAACATCTTTGAAGAATTTGTTCTTCTGTTGGGTCGACATCCCTTTCACAATGAAGTTACCCGCATGGTAATTTGCAAAGTCAGCAAACCATGGGGTAGAAGAATTTCCACGAAAAGAAACCGCATTGAGTGTCTCGAGAGGAAATGTTTCATTTATTTCCTTTTTCTCGAAAACATCTTGGTGTGGGTTTTCTAATCTGGACAGATGATCAGCAGCTAGATTCTCAGCTCCTTTTTTATCACGTATGATGATATCAAATTCTTGGAGGAGGAGAATCCAACGAAGCAATCTCGGCTTTGCATCTTGTTTTGCAAAGAGATATTTGAGAGCCGAGTGATCCGTATACACCACGCATTTGGTCAAAATTAAGTATGGCCGAAACTTCTCAAATGCATACACCACGGCTAATAGCTCTTTTTCTGTGGTGGTGTAATGAGTTTGAGCTTCAGTCATAGTCTTACTTGCGTAGTGAATAGGCTGAAAATGCTTGTTTCTTCGTTGCCCTAGGACTGCCCCGATAGCAAAATCACTTGCATCGCACATGAGCTCAAAAGGCAAGTCCCAGTCGGGAGCAACGAGAATGGGTGCTTCAGTAAGCTTTTTCTTCAATGTTTCAAAAGCTTTGATGCACTCGGGTGAGAAGATAAAAGGAGCATCCTTTTCAAGAAGATGGGTCATAGGCCGGGCGATTTTAGAAAAATCTTGTATGAATCTACGATAGAAACTGGCATGACCTAAAAAACTCCTAATACCTTTGACGGTAGTAGGATGAGGCAGCTTAGCAATAACATCAACTTTTGCTCTATCAACCTCAATCCCATTCTTTGAAATCTTATGGCCAAGGACTATGCCTTCTTTGACCATAAAGTGGCTTTTCTCCCAGTTTAGACAAAGATTGGTGTCTTCACACCTTTGAAGCATTTTATCTAAATGGGAGAGACATGATTGAAAAGAATCCCCAATGACCGAGAAGTCATCCATAAACACCTCCATTGTTTCCCCGATCATGTCATGGAAAATGGCCATCATACATCGTTGGAACGTGCCAGGAGCATTACATAAGCCAAAAGGCATACGTTTGTAGGCAAAAGTCCCGTATGGGCAGGTGAATGTGGTCTTCTCTTGATCCTGTGGATCAATAAGGATCTGAAAGTAACCCGAGAAACCATCAAGGAAACAATAGTATTCATTCCCTGCTAATCTCTCAAGCATCTGGTCCATGAAGGGTAGAGGAAAATGGTCTTTACGGGTAGCGTCATTTAACTTACGATAGTCAATGCAAACACGCCATCCCGTCACCAATCGAGTTGGAATTAACTCGTTATCTTCATTTGTGATAACAGTAATGCCACCTTTTTCGGAACACAATGAATTGGGCTAACCCAAGGACTATCTGAGATCGGGTAAATCAATCCTGCATCAAGAAGTTTGATAATCTCCTGTTTGATAACATCATGGATTTTTGGATTTACTCTTCTCTGATGTTGAACTGCTGGTTTGAAGTCATCCTCCATCAAGATTTTATGAGTACAAAACTCAGGGTTGATACCCTTAATGTCGGAGAGTTTCCAATCAATTGCTTGCTTGTGTGACTTCAAGATTTTTATGAGAGCAGCTTTTTCATCTTTACTCAAATCTCGAGCAATAATGACGGGTAATTTATCATCACCTTCTAGAAATGCATACTCGAGATGAGGAGGTAAGTCCTTAAGCTCAACCTCAGGAAATTCTTCAGTTTTCTCAACTGACTTGACTTCCTTGTTATGAAGTTTGATGGGAGGGAGAGGAGGAGAAGTGTCCAGATTTAACAATTTCTCAAGAAGAATATCTCCCTCCGGATTAATCTTATTTTGATTAATCTCATCTGGAATTGAATCACTAGGGTGAGGGGTTGATGATGGATCATCATTGAGCAACTTCTCAATAAGAAGTATATCCCCCTCAATATCAATTGGAGCGTGATCAATTTCCCATGGAACAGAATCACTAGTCAAGTATGCTTCAATCTCATCTAAGATGAAGTCGCTTCCCTCAAACGGAGTGAGAGAAGGAGTAGAATTGGCTATGATAGGTTGAGAAGATGTGGTGGTATCCCCACTCACAGAATTATGAGAATAACCAAGAACTTCTTGAGACTACTCTTCAGAAGCAACATCTATGATATCTATTCGGTTAACCGATTCAGAATCATAGTTTGCGGAGTACCTCGAAGTTTGATCAAGGTTGAAGGTGACAGCTTCATTACCAACACGCAATGTGATTTCCTGCTCAAATACATCAATGAGAGCACGGCCCGTTCTCAGGAATCCTCGACCAACAATGAGAGGAACCCGATGATCGGCATCAAAATCAACAACCACGAAGTCAGCTGGAAAATGGAACTTTCCTACTTTCACAAATACGTCCTCGGCAATGCCAAGAGGACGGGATATGGAACGATCTGCAAGCTCGAGAGTCATGCATGTAGGAGTAAGTTCCGGAAGAGAAAGTTTCTTCCACACTGAATAAGGCATAAGGTTTATGCTTGCACCAAGATCTGCTAGGGCAAAGCATTCAACCATTCCTGGGAATACACAAGGTAGGAGAAATTTCCCAGGATCTCCAAGTTTTTCTGGAAGCTTCTTCAGAATAACTGCTGAGCAGTTCTCGTTAAGAGGAGTTTTTGCCATTTCAAACAGCTTTTCCTTATTGCTTAACATGTGTTTGAGAGTCGATGCAAACTTGGGCATCAGCATGATAGCATCCGCAAAGCTTATGTCAAAGTGTAATTCTTGGAAAATTTGGAAAAATTTGTCCATTTGATGACTGGTTTTTTCGCGGAGCTTTTGCTCGTTCAAACGTGATGGGTAAGGAATAGAAGATTTGGATTTCTGATTCTCAACAGGAGCTACAGGAGGTTCAAAAACAACTCCTTGATTTGACTTGGGTTTCTGGACCACTTGAGGTTGGACTACCGAAGGTAGGACGTGTGCGGTACTTCGTGGGCTTGAATAATGCACCTTGTCCGTTGTTTCCTCGGTAACTTGACTTATTGCCACAGGAGGAGGGGGCATTGGAGTCGTAGGTCCATTGTGTGTCCTAGGTTCACTTTCCACTACCTTTGGAAGAGAAGAAGAAGAAGAGGTAGTAGGAACAGTAGGTCCATCATATGAAACACCACTTCTGGTTGTGATCGCCTTTGCATCGCCCCTCGGGTTAGCGATCGTGTTGCTCGGAAGTTTTCCTGAGCCCGAGGGTTGATCATTTAAATACTTCTTAAGATCAGCGATCTGACTGACCAACAACCTGTTCATTTCATCTTGGGACTTCATGAACTGCTTCAGTAACTCATCAGATGATGGTCCTGGAGGAACAATGACGGGAGGAGCTGGAGGGATAATTTGCGGCCGTATGTTTTGATTATAGCCAAAATTCCCTTGATTAGGATTCATATTCCCATGAAATTGATTCCCTCGATTGAAATTGTTTTGATTAGGGTTTCCCTGATGTTGGAAACCTTGATTGGGTCCAGGATAGAAATTACCTTGGTTTTGATAACCTTGGTTCATTCTTGGTTGGTTCTGATTCCGGTTGTGCATGTTATGATTTTGGTTAAAACCGGGTGGTGCCTGATTAGTGTTAGCAGGTAGTGTGATTCATTTTGAGGACGGTATTGATTACCTCCTTGCTGTGAACTACCGGCTAAAGCATTGGCTTCAAAAGGACTACCATCGGTGGCAGTACAATTGTAGTAAGCATGAGGACCACCACAAGTAACACAACTCTCGACTTTCTTCACTTCACCATGTGTTGGTGTCTGAGTGAAGGTCACTTTCTTTTGGTTAGCAAGAACCAAAGCCTGAACAATGTCTGTGAGTTTGTCAATCTTAGCATCGGTGCTAGATGTACTCACGGGGGATGAAGAAGAAGAAGGTCCAGCATGAGACTGATATGTCTTTGCTCTGAAAGGACGGACCTGAGATTTGTTCTCAATGATTTGCAAGGCCTCTTTTGTGGTCTTGCTCAGGAAATTACCTCCCGCGGAGGCATTCAAAGAGTCTTGATTGGTCTGGTTGAGACCATTATAGAAAGTATCCATTTGCATTAACTCGGTAAAACCGTGATGCGGACACTTGCGAAGCAACTCTTTGTAACGATCCCATGCCTCCCCGAATGATTCATCAAATCTCTGAGAAAATTTCATTATCTCATTCTTAAGACTTGTGGTTCGGGATGGAGGATAGAACTCGTTAACGAACTTGGTGACAAGATCTTCCCATGTCTCAATAGAACGAGGGGGTTGTTTCTCAAGCCAATTCCGGGCTTGTCCCTCTAGAGAAAATGGGAACAGAAGAAGCTTGATAGCTTCATGTGGGACATTCTTGTACTTGATGGTAGATGCAATCTTGTTAAACCATCGAATGTGTGCATGAGGATCATCCCGCTCAAAACCATAGAATTGGCTTTGGGTTACTAGATTAAGCAACCCGGTTTTGAGCTCAAAGGTATCAGCCACAATGGCTGGGACAACAATGGCATCTCCGTAACCCTCGATGGGTGCTTGGAGAAGCTCATTCATGGGTTTGTCTTCTGCCATTTCGACAGGAGGTGGTGGTGGTAGACGTTCCTCAGTCACGGCTGAAGGAGCTGAACGTCCTCTACGTCTACGAGGAATGTTTCCAAGTTCAGAAAGTGGACTTGTAGAACTGGAAGAACGAGTGCGCATGCACTATGTATAAAAATCAATTTTCAAAACAAATGAGGCAAAACGACAAGTGAACTTAACCAATAATCACAAATGAAATGGCTTCTTTGAAAAAGGTACACCAAATCACAAGTGACACAAAGACAAGTTTTAAATCTGATGTTCGGGAACTTATTATGGTCGCACCCCCAGTTAGGTAGTGCACTGCCTTGATTTGCGGTGGTTGATTTTTATGTATATATTAAGTACCACTGAAAAGACGTAGGTAAGATTTGTGCAGATGGGTTCAAAAACTTTTGGACAATATTTTTGGTATCGTCTCGTTTAACCAAATCGTACTGTTTTAAGAATCACCTTAAAGACAATACAAGATAGAAAACGCTACGATTGTTTTGTTGTTTTATATTTTTTTTTGGTGTTTTTAACACTTTAGGAAAAGTGCTAATGAACTTTTTGATTTTCTTATAACTTTACAAAAAACTTTTTACAAATGATGGGTTATGTGCAAGAATGGGTCTGAAAATGGCTAAACACACGCTAAAGCCTCCCCGGCAGCGGCGCCAAAATTTGATCTGTGCTAAACCGTCAAGTCTAATCACACAAGCTAGCCACTTGTGAATGGCTAACCGTAATAGACTTAAAACTGCTTAAACACAAATACAATGAAGTCCTGGAGAATAGAATGAATTCCCGGGTCGTTATGTCCCAAGGAGACTCAATGGTGTGTCAAAACTGATTCAGATGATAGAGTGATCACTAAGGATAGTGAAAGGTTTTGATTAGAAATATTACACTACTGATTGATTGGAATGGAATAGAATACAGAATTGGAAAGCACAACAATCAGATAAAAGAAACGTAAAACTTACGTTTAAAAACTACGTACACGTACAAAATAAAAAGTAAAATCTAAGAAATAAAAGACCTAAAAATATGAAAATAACATTTTTGGAATCCTAAAAATAAAAGAAAATTATTAGAAAAAGAAAATTATTTTTAACACTATTTAATTAATTATTATTAATTAAAAACTATTTTAACTATTTAATAAATACTCTAAAATAGAAGAAAATACAAAATAAGGCTAGAAAAATAAAATTATGATTCAGAAAAATCTAAAATATTATAAAACTAATTTTAAAGTTAAAAATATATTTTTCACACTTTTTATCTAATTATTACTAATTAATTATTATTTAAAATACACTTAAATACTAGAAAATATAAAATAAACTTGGAAAAATAAAATTATAACTTGGAAAAATCTAAAATATGATAAAACTAATTTTAAAACTGAAAAGATATTTTTTATGCTTTTTAATTATTTATTACTAATTAATTACTATTTTTAACTAATTAAAATTATAATAAATACTAAAAAGATAGAGAAAAATATGAAACTTTTTCTAAAAATACTATATGATGACAGAAAACTAAGAAAAATAGAAAAACAAGATTTGCTTATTAATAAGCTAGAAAGAAAAATCAAAAAGCTAAAACCTATTAAATAAATGCTATCACTGATTTTAAATTGGTCTTTTTCTGGATTTTCTTTTTGAAAACTACTTTACTACTGATTTTATGAAACTTTAACAAAGACAAAAATTTCACAAACTACAAATAAGCAGTTTTACAAGCTTATAAACCCAACAGTTATGTTTATGAGCTTATTATGATGAAATAAGCTCAAACAAGCTCAACAGCTGAAACAAAAGCTCAAATGAGATGCAAACAAGCTATATGAACAGAAATGAAGCTAAGATATACAAAGAAGCACACTGAAAAGCTAGAAACAAGCAATAAGCACTTATGATTATAACACAGAAATGGGACAATATTAGAGCTACTTGCAGCCCTAGTCAACAAGCTAAAAAGTGAAAACTTAAGCTTGAGACTTCAAGATGACCAGGTTGGCTTTCCAAAGAAACAAAGTTCACAAGATTTGAGCAACTAATAAGCTCTATGCAAGCTTTTCAAAATGGACCTATTCACTGTGCACAGGGCAGTGTTTTCAAACAGGTACCACAAATAAGCCAATTAAAAAGCACTTAATAAGCTAGACAGAAGTGAACTAACATTTTTCTATTTTTGTTTAGCAACTAGACTTTAATACCCTTAGAGCTTTTAAGCTAAAACTTATTATTGAACACACAATGAAATTCCAAAGTTTATTCAAAAACGACCTAATGAAAATTTGACTTTTTATCAAAACCAAAAGAGTTGACTAAGATGAACTTTGAACTAATCTTAAGCACTGAATGTGTTGTTTTAAGTTATTCTAAGACTTACTTAAGCAAGATTAACAACTTATAAACACAAATTCATGATCATATATCATCAAAATCCAACAGTGAGCACATAAGACATGGTTAACTGATATTTTGACTTTTGATGAACTAAGACTGGTTTTCTTGACTGATATGAGTTATTTAGACCAAGTTAAACAGATTTCCAACAAGTCCAATGACCAGAGAACCTTCAAACATAAAAAACCAAACACCACTTATAATGACTGTTTTGAAGTTTTACAAAGCAAATCTCAAATTTAGACCATGAACTTAATTTCAGACCTTGTATTATTATTAAATAAGACTAAATAAGCTTAAACCAATAGTGATAACAACATAAAACTAAGACTTGATGATAATGCAACTTTAACTGTTAAAACTAAATTTTTGTAAACTACAAATTAAAAAGAACAAGTGACTGATATTAGTGATTAATTTCACTTAACTATAGCTAATGAACATAAAGAAACAGACATTTAAGCTAATGAACATTTGCACAGTAAAATACCAAAATGGATCAAATTGCTTACAAATGGCTATCCAACTGAAATCTGAGAACCAAAGGCCAAGACCACTCCTATAGGCTTACCACTAAGCCACTAATCCCAAGGCCATCCAAGATTCACCCTGCTCCAGCTGTGATCACCATCTCCATATGATTTTTGATTTTTAAACTAATTAATTTGTATTTTTGGTGATTTTTACTTTTTGTTACTAAACTGACTTTTAAAGTTTCTAAAAGCTTGGATAAGCTTTATAGGAGCTTACATGTGCTTATTAGTCCATAATTACAGCTACTTAACAACATTCAAACATTCTTGAGATTTTTGAACTTGGAAATGCAAAAACTTGAAATGAGATTAGAACTTGAAATTAGTTACTAGAAATTATTCAAATACACTCAAGATACTTAAACAAAGTTATTACAAGCTTGAAATTTTACTGAAAGACTTAAAGAAATAAAAACGATTAAGAAAATTTAAAGATTACACTAGATACTATGATACAATGCTCCCTTGCTCCTCTTTATAGACTTTTAGCACTCCTTGATGTCCTCTGAATCTTTCCCACCAAATCTGAGCCCTTGGATCACTCTAATTCATCAGAACCATACAAGTGGATTTTGGCGCCATTTTTCTTGAGCAGGTTTTTGGTATTAATTGGAGTTGGTTTCAATCAATTAAGAGTTTTGGTGTTTAGAGGAGGTGGAGGGGACAAAGTATGGAGAGGGGGGTTGAAAAAGTCCTGGAAAACTGCTCTGGTTTTGGTGTTTCAGCTGGGGAGAGGGATGTCTACAGTGTTGGCGGTATTTCACTTGGTTTGACTTTCGTTGACCGAGGGATTAATAATACGGGGGTCAAGCTCAAGGGTCATGGGGTTCAAAATGTGTTATGACCTGGCTCAAGGGTCAAGGGGAGTTGGGCTTGGATATGGATTGGGCTTGATATTTAAAAGGGGTCCGGTTTGGTTTAACTATGATAACAAGGACCAAAAATGTAATTTCATCAAACTTCAAGGACTGAAAATGCCATTTTTCCAAACTTCTCACAAGGACCAAACATGACAAACATTGATAGTGCAAGGACCCTTTTTGCATTAAATCCCATTTTTAGAAATCCAAGGACCATTTTTGCAAATTTTCAAAGTTTAGGGACCTTTCTTGCCAATTGACCAAAGAATCATTCAAGGATCATTTTTTTTACAACTTAGAATATTTCAGGGACCTTGAATGATAAAATTCCACATTTTGAATTCCAGGGACTAGATTTGACAACTTTTAAAACTTGAGGGACTAAAACTACCAATTTTGCAAACTTGATACATTTTTCATCTGATTTTGATATTTTTGCATTTAAAACACATAAAACACTGATTTGTGATATTTTGATCATTTTGATGTGTTTCTGAGTGTTTTCAGATGATTTTGCAGTTTAGATTATACAAAAATGATGAGTATTTAGACACTCATCAATGCCCTAGGTGATTACCAAAATGGTGAGTGGGTGAAGGGTTTTGTGGGATTACGTTCTCAATCTCGGGATTGGGAACGGGTAGAGTGAAGAATCTTCGGTGGAAGATACGGATCATGGTGAGTGATGGTTTTTACGAACGAAGGTCACGAAGAAGGGGGATAGACTAAGAGGAAGCTAAAAATGAGAAAAAATTTACTTGATAGGAATCAAGCAAAGAACTTAAACAAGGTGGACTACTAACTAGCTATTCTGTTCCCCGGCAGCGGCGCCAAAAACTTGATACGCTTACGCAGCGCGTTCGGGGTCAAAGGAACTTCCTTTTCGTCGAGCAAGTTTTTCAACACCCTAGGCAGTGAACCTAATCGTTGTAGTGTAGTATTAGGGTAAGCCACGGGTATTGATATCGTTCTCTAGGGGAATAGGAATGCTAGTGAGAAGTTACTACGCTAAGGTTAAGGTTGAGGAAGATTATTTTTTATCTTTTTTATGTTTTTTTAGGAAATTGAAAGATACGAATCACGGGTATTGGATTTGGGGGGTTGGTATTTCTACCGATTACTCTACTATTATCTAATTATCTAAACTAAGGTGGTGGTAGTCTATGTCTAATTAATGTGTGCTCGTATGATAGTTTAAAGATGTGTTTACTTAGGTTTTACTACTCCTTAATTATTTCCTATTGATGGTTGAGTTGTCACGTCCTTATTCTTAGTTGCGTTGTGTATCTAAAGTTGTAGGGTATGCGTTTCTCCCTAACTCTTTGAACTTACCAAAGGGTCTCGTCTACAAAACCCACTAGGGATAATAAACTCTTACTCTAAGGCACTCTTTGGATGGTTTAGCTTACAACTACTCAGGTAATTATATTCTAAGGTTCACAAAGATGAATCAAGCATTAAGTACACAACGAATGACCTATCGCATTACTAGATCATTAATCAACCAAGATAAGAAACAACCAATCAATATTCAATAATTAAGTTTCATACTCCCTAAGCAAACACACAAATAAATTAGTCGGACATGGAGAACATGCAAGCATACACACAAATAATCAAAGACATAATTGAATTGATGAAGTAAATACTTATCTTGATGTAAGATAGGGTTTGGAACCCTAAAATACTGTATAAGACACCCTTGGTTCGGTTTTAGGTTTTTACTCCAAAAAGACTCTCTAAAACTAAAAAATTCGGATTCTATATATAATATTACATATGCGACGGCGTCACCTTATGTTTTGTGACGTCGTCGTGTCGCCGTCATTAGGGTTTCGTCTTGGCCACGTTAACCTTGCGACGACGTCACCTTATGTCTGTGACGCCGTCCTTTTTAGCTTCTGACGTCGTCTGGGTCGCATCTAGGCCGTCTGAGTTGCGACGGTCTACTCTTTTAAAGCCCGACGCCATCCTTCAGAACTAGCATTTTCTCTTCTGAGTCGTCACAAATTCCTTCGACGGCGTCGCAGTTAAGCAGTGACTCCGTCGCCTTCTGTTTTCAGCATCTTTGAGTGTCTCGATTCTGACTTTGGCCATTTTCTTCGTATATTCGCGCCTTTTCGTCCAAATAAGTGCCATTCCATCATTTTGCCTTCAAGAGACCTAAAAAGTGAAAAGGAACGATATTAAGCAATAACGAATACAAAAGTGATCAAATAAGGGTTAAAAAGACCCCTCAAAATGGTACCTTTTAAAACCTTATCAAAATCAGACCTTGCAACTTAGACAGAAAGAAGATGAAGAAAGGTTATGCATAACGACTCGACCTCATGACCAATTATACCAAACATAATACAACTCAACCTCAGTCTCAATATATCACAGGTTCATTTTTTTTAATGAAAACGAAAAGAAAAGAAGACATTCATTCAAATCCAAACCTTAATCTAACCTAATCCAATAATCTCATACCCTATAAACCAACTCCAACACTATCAATATCTCGTCTCATCCATCAACCTACAACATATTTATCCCTTCTCCTTCTAAAAGACTCACGAATCAAAATAAAAAGTATACTAAACGATCTCAGATTATTATTTCGTGGTACTCTAAAGTAACATCAAGACCAAAGGTCTTATACACGAAATAGACTTTCATCATTGATCATTATGAAGCTTCCACTTCTTGTTGAATATCCGAACAATGAAAGAAACTACATAACTAATCTGTTATGTGATTTCTTTGGTTCGTTTCATCATTAAAAATTAAAACATAACCCTTCTTGATGTGTCCGAATGTGTAAGTCTAAATCAAATAACTAATCTGGTAATTGATTTACTAGATTCGGTTGAAAGACATTATCACAAGCATCAAATTTACGAATTAAACAAATAAGTTTAACATTCATGTTAAATCATTTGCTTGGCTCGTTTATACTCTAAACAAGACTGAATCAAATTAATACCTACCTTGGTTTGATTGTTGAAGCCTTGTCTATATGTTCAAAACCATCCCTGTGGCTATGTTGAGCATCGTCCCTTTACCATCCCTGTGGCAACAAAGAGGTATATGCGTACGAGCGATTGAGTGAAGCAAAAGGAGGTAGATTTGATGTGATTAGGGTTCGTTTTATAAAAAGGGGCGGTTATTTGGTGAAAGTATTTAAGGATTGATTAGTTTTAAGTGTAATTGAGGCGTGAGATTGCTTTTGATTGAAATGGAGATTTGACAATAATATTGTTGGCTGCGTTTTTTTGTTGAGAGTTCTTTTGGGTTTGTGAACTGAGATTGTGTGATATGGTTTGAGATGGGATCTGCTTTTGGAGAGAAGATAGTTGGTAGGTGTTTCTTATCAATGTGTTTTAGGGTTATGTTATGAGATAAATTAGGGTACCTGATCTTTATATCAATCGGTTATAAGGTGTAATGTCTATTGGATCAGGTATATAAAAATCGAATCATGGGCCGAACTGAATTTCAAGCATGGGCCGTGTAGTCTTTTAAGTGGGATGCGTACAGGAGGAATTCATATGGATTGCTAATTGGGTGTTACCGAATGTGGATGTTGTGGTATTGGGAGCTTTTACAAGTATCACGTGGAAGTTGAATAAAAAATCTGTGTTACACATTTCCTTCTAATTATTAAGGGTTGATACTTTGGTTTATACGTTTTCACGAAGAATTGTATGTCACGGCTTGATGTGTTCATTGAAAAATGTTGACTACGAAGTTGTTGTACGGTATCTCTTATTTGGATTTGAAGTGAGTTTTCCGGGCGCGTTTACTTATTTTCGTCTTTTTTCTTTCTACCCTTCCGCGAAGATGACTTGTTTGGGCGTTTATTGAGGGTGATAAAAACTTGGCTATTTAATTACGGTTGTGATTCTTTCTCGTTTAACCCACAACGTAACTATCACTTCGGTGTCTCACTCAGTTGAGAATGTCAAGGGGTTTTGTACAGTGGGTACACCGTTTCTTTTTCACGAGGATGAGTACAAGTTTAAGTAACAAATCTGGGGAATTCTACTTCATGATCAAATTTGGTATATCGGGTTTACTTCTCCATATGGTCACTACAATAGCCGACAGAATGCGTGAATGATGTGTTTACCAAAGTGTTGATTGGATGGTTGATGATGTTGTTGATGTTTGATAATGAACCGTTGATGAATCGCTGCATGTTCCCCTAAAACAGATATTCACTGAAACCAAAGTTGTCATAACACATTCAAGCTAACAGTGTTTACGGTTTTGTCTTGATTTTGTAAAATCCCGCGAAAGAACCTATTTCTCGGTTTAAATCATAGACTTGTAAAATCCCGTGACAATGGAAACATCCTGGTAATAGTAAAGTGCATTTCCGGATCTATCCTACGGTTTATTCTTGGTTTTGTAAAATCCCGCGAAAGAATCTATTTCTCGGTTTAAACCATGGAATTGTAAAATCCTGTAATGATGGAACCGTCCTGGAGAAAGGAAAGTGTAATTATGGATCTTATCTGATGTTGGTGCTACGGTTTCTACTTCAAAGAAGGGATAAAGGGTGTACTTCATGAATTGGGTGTGTGTTTGGGTTGTCTTCATGGCAGTTTGGTTATTACAAGGTTTTACAGGGTTATGTACTTTTAACCATGGTCGGGATGAAACCATTATCAAAGTTCGTTTAAATGTCAAAGAAGGCTAGATTTGAGTAGTTAACCAGAAGATGTGACAACGGCGTTAATTCAGTATTATTTATTTGAGGTTGAAGTGAATTATCACGGGCGAGTGTACTTAGTATCTGAAGGTATCGGGGATGGTTGGATGAAGATTCTTCATGATCCTTGTTCGAGCTTATTATAAAAAACGAAGACTTGGAAATCTAGTTATTGTTGGGTGACTTTTACCTTTTCTTTTTACCACTTAGGGGAATTGGGCTTTTATCACCTCAAAATAACTATCACTTTAAGGAGTTACGTTGTAGTGCTCAGTGTCACATTCAATTGTGGATTTTCAAGAGGTAAATTGCGTCTATTACTTGATGGTTGGTTGGATGAAGAGTATAGAGTACTTAGAGAGTACTTAGAGATGCTAATGGAAATCGGCACCGCTCTTTGTTACATTTGTGCAAGTATAAGTCACGAGTTCGGGTTAGTTTACTTCAGGGTCAAATTCATCATATTGGGTTTTCTCCATCAGCTGTCACGACAAAGAGCCTACAGAATGATAATGGGATTAATTACATGTTTTACAAAAGAGCTGAAAAGAGAGAGATAATGACGTATGAACACATCAGTTCATGCCTCGTACCTCAAAGAAAAGAAAAGTGTACGCTTCAGTGCGCTTTATCTTCTGAAGAAGAGAAATCTTCTCATTTATGACCATTCTCATCAACATGCTTCATACTTTTTCCTTGTGCTTCAGTCATCAAGTGAACTGGGCTACCATTAATTGTTTTCTTACTCAACTTGCTCTACTATAAGGACGATGGCGACATCATGTGCTAATTTTGCGGGGGAGAAGTGTGAATAGAATACATTTGAATGACTTCACTTATTTAGTCAAGAATGGCAACTTCGTCTGCAATTCTTGAGGGGGGGGAAGAAGTATGATAATTCTGCATGGTTGATTGTTATCTGAGAATAAATGGTCAAACGGCTCCAAACTCATGTAAGAACCGAGCTTCTTCTTATCGGGTCATCTTTACATGGAGTTTCTTCTAAGAGTCGTTGGTTGACATCTTCACTCGGATTGATGAGTTTATCGACAAAGTGCTTCCGGTTAATGCTTCACGTATACATCAACATGATGATTCCGAACAATCTCTCTGTTCTTGTTTGATGTGATGGGTAGTTTGGTGTTACCATCTTGTGTGTTTGTTGCAGCCTGACTGCTGATTTCCTTGATGAACATCTTTCTGTTCTTGTTTAATTAGGAGGGGTTGTAGTTAAGGGGATTTGCAAGATGTAAGTTAATTGGGGTGCTTTTTATTGGGATGCTTTTTGGTGTGAGTTGAAGATGTTAACACTCTATTCCCCAACTGGACAATCTTGAAGAAGGTCGAGTCTACAGTCGGTTCTACATTTTCTGCTACATGTTAGAAGACTAAAGACGAGTTGCACTTAAAGATCTAAAGACTTCTTCTTATCTCGGGCATTTATTAACAGATTGTCGGTTTAGGGGAGAGCACTAATTGGGGGAGAGTGAAATGTCGAATTTAATCCCTAATTAGATTTGCTCACAATGTACTTCAGCAAGTTGATTCTCACAAAGACTTCAAGCGTTCTTCTCAACAGATTTCGAGTATTTGGGCTTATAATATGTTGCTGATTCTGAAGTGTCAAAACCAGCAAGGGGGAAGGAGACAAGCATCTAAACGCGAGTAAACTTGATGAACTTAATAATTCTAAGTAATTGAAGATATCCCGGTTAGACAAATGTAATTACCGCAGAGAAACTCAAGGTTTGACTCATGGTGAGTAAACTTGATGAACTTAATACTTCTAAGTGATTGTAGATATCCCGGGAAAACATATGTCATGACCGCAGAGAAACTCAAGGTTTACTCATCAAAACGTTTAGTGTTCTTATTCCAACTACGTGGGGGAAGAGATGTAAGAGTTAGTTTCTGATGATAAAAAGAGGTACACAAGTGTGTGATGATTTCGATGTTATCGCAATCATCAGGGGAGAGAGGATTGTGTACATTGGGGACGCTCAGCTGTTTCACTTGAGTGCTTAATAAGTGATTCAGTTATATAATCACTTATTCCGGAGTTGAAATCCGCAGAGATAGTCCTCCGCAGAGATAATCAGTGATTCGTCCTGCTTCTTCAATGTTATCGGTTATTCTCTCTTTGGGCATTTGGGTACTTCGGGTTCTTGAGCTTCATACACTTTCTTTAGGGGGAGAGAAAAGTATACATCGGGGTTATTCTTTGGCTATTAGACTTAATCTGCTACTTCGATGGTATAAGTTTCTTTGTCTTCGGGTATGTGTATTCGGGTTCGTGAGCTCTAGTCTAAGAGACTGACTGCATCAATTCATCTACTTGGGGGAAGTGTTCTCTTGACACCTTTTGGAATGGATTGATTCAGACGTCAGTAGAAAAGAAATATGAGAAGATTATTCAAATGTGGGATGATACTGTTGATGATATAACCCCGAACGAAGAATCTTGATTATCGTTCTTAAAAGGAGCAGCGGGATTTATGATAATGGTGTGCTTCTCTGTGCACCTGGCTAAGGCAAGCTTGAAATAAAGCTTCGAATCTGCTCATCTAATGGATTTTCAGTTTGGGGGGAAGCTGCCAAAGTCTCTCTTTCTCAAAGGCTCATGTTCTATCTTCTATTCTGGAGCCTCGGAAGCTTTGGTGGTGGATGGTTAAGAGATGATGACTTCTATCTTCTACAACGGGGTTGTTCGATATCCTTATCTCGGTACTCGTATCATCATCTTCTTTAACTATATCATCTAATCTATCTTAGTATATATTTTTCAGAAAACCAAATACAAAATTATAAAACCAACAAAAACAAAATAGAAAAATATAAAACCAACAAAAACCCATAAAAATCTGAAAATTGAAAATTCCAAAAATATTGTTTTCTCTAGACATGTCTTCTGGTATCGATAACATCTACGGTCTTAGAAATGTCATTCAATAATGGCACGGGACCATAGATGAAGTTCGAGCAGGAGGTGTAAATATTCTTTCCAAAACATGTCACAAAATATGGCTTGCAGTTACTTCTGACTGTAACCCATGCTTAAACCATGGTTTGCTATTATTTCAGATAGCAACCCGCTCTTCAAGAAAGGAAAGTGTTGCGCTAAACCTATTTTCAAATATTTCGTGCACTTATTCTAAAACAAAATGAGGAAAGTATGTCGAAGGACTGCTGTTCCTACACAAATGTTTTTCCGTCTAAAATTCTTCAGAAAAATATTTGCTGTTTTTCAAAAATGGTGGTAAATGAGTTGCTTGAAAATCTATCAGTTTCAGAGTTTTTATTAAAATTGAAAACTCAATCAATGACTTCAGCGCTTTTAAACTTTTTAGAAAATGAGTCATTGATTGAGGGGGAGAATGTTTTCAAATTTATATCATCTAACGGGCTTTCTTAATTATCCTATATGCTTAATTATAAATGATGTTAACCTATGTTGAAGGACTAGGTGCCCAGGATATGATTGTTAGGTTTAGATGATTAGAGTTTGATAAACACACTATTCCCATACTTTACATGATCTGATTGATATGTTGGATTGACTTTTATTAGTCGATTGCTGTTTGGGTGATGTCGACCACCATATATCTGTATGTATGTTCACTAACGTATGCAGATATCATGGATATAAGAATGTTCCCGATCCGGATCCCACAAATGAAGAAGATTGGATGCCGAAAGGAAAGGGTAACTATATCTTGGGTTGACAAATGAAGAAACGGAGCTTAATTGGACTTCTATGGAGAGTTGGCATGAATACAACGTAAGAGGTCTCACTGCATCAGCAGACGGATTTCTTCATCAGCAAATGAAGAAACGGAGCTTAATTAGACCTCAGTTGGCATTAAAATGCAACGAAAGAAGTCTCACTGCTTCAGCAGATGGTTTTCTTCCAAACCCGACAGCAACAACAGAAGCTTCTCAACCACCTAACGTATCTTTGTGCAGGATACCATTTTTAAACAATTTTGAAAAAATATTTGATTAAATTGTTTTGAAAATGGAAAATATTGTTTTGAAAATTAATTGGACTTAATTTTGAAAATCACCGGACTTAATTTTATCAAAACTTAAGTCACTCAATCAACGACTACTGTCATCGATTGAGGGGGAGAGTGATTTAAAATAAAATATTTTCAAACGATATTCCTTCACAAAAGAGTCCGTTTGCACGCTAAAATGTGGTTATCTAAAGATTTAATGTTATGTCATGGTATGATTTTCTTTAAAACTCAAAGATCTGTCAAAATGAAATTTTTTCTGTTCTTGTTTGATTGTGAAATTGTTTTATTTTGCTTAAAAGGTCTCTTAAAACTATCATACCTGACACTAACAATCTTTAATGTCGAAAAACCGTTCCTTATCTGTCATTTTTCAAAAACAAATCTTGCCACGTCTTTCCCCAAAATTTTCTAAATGATTTAAATCTTTTGGGATCACAAATCTCAATTGGTTTGAAATTTTTGATCGGGGGAGAGATAGTGATTTAAATCTCTTATCTGTTTAAATGGAATTGGTTTTAGTCCTTTATAGGCACTCCTGCCTCCATGTGCCAAACGATTTCAAATACACAATGCACATGTTGAGGAGGAGGATTTATCCAAAAACAAGAAGAGTATTTAAACCAGGCACATATTCTCCCATGTTTTCTAAACCTTATTAAATCACTTGGGATCCAAAATCTCAAAGGGTTTGATATTTTTGATCGGGGGAGAATTTGTGATTTAATAATGAAATTTGATAAAAAGTGATCATTTTGATTCAATTGTGCAGGCTGCTCTCTCATATGTGCTAAACGCTTTCGAATCTCGAAGCACATATTGAGGGGGAGCGAATGGTTTCTTAAATGGCTTTTGTGTTCGTGGATGTGCTTCAAAAGAACTCTTGCCTCTATGTGTTAAAATGATTTCTCTTATCCTATGCACATATTGAGGGGGATAATTTACCAAGAAAATCAAATGGCTTTTTCTATGAAAATTGTGATCAAAGAAAATATTTCAAAGTCCTCTTACCTCCATGTGCTAAACAATTTCTAAATCATATGCACATGTTGAGGGGGAGGTTTTCTAAATGATCAAAACTATTAGGGTACAAAATGCTTTGATCTCGTATCACAAGTACCTTGATTGTTTTTCCAAATGATTTTTTAATTGGTTTCATGAAAGAAAGAACAATACCAAAAGATCAACCAATTTACTTTATTCATGGTGTTATAAGGATGGTTAGGTTAGGTATTCGCTCCCATGATCTGCCAGAACCGGAGAGATCTACCCAGGGACAATCCACTAGATAGTGTAGAGTCCTTAGGTATGATGAAAAAAGGAGAAAAATGAGAAATGGGAAGAGTGCGGACTGAGACAGAGCTAGAACTGGAATAAACCCAACAAGGTTCTAGTAATGAAGTTTCAGTAAGCACTGAAGGGGTTGAAGAATGAAAAAGAATTAAATGTGAAAAGAGTGAAAAGAAATAGCCCTCCAATAATTCAACCTTAGGGCAGAAACCGGGTTCAATTCATATGCTATTGGTGGTTACTAAGGTAACACTGGTATTGAAGACAAGACATCATGGACCCAGTGATGCATTGCACTAAACTTCTCAAGCTACTCAAGTTCCTCTTAAAAGGGCTTGCTTCATTCTCACGGGGAACCGACATAATCTATCGACTTTCTCTTAGAGATTGTTAATATTGAAGAAGTAGACCCTCTCCCTAGTCTCCGACATAGGAACCAAATGTGCACTATTAAGTCTAGAGCCAAGAGATCATCCACAATATCTCATTAGGACACTATATTCTTGAAGACTTGCTGTTTCACACAATGTGGAAAGTAAGATTATATTAAGAGTCCTACGCATTATCCTTGTGGTATTGCCAGAACATCTGAGTGGTATGTAAAAGTATTCACGATGAAGATGGACATCCTTCTAGAGCCAACATCAAACAAGCTCTTGGTGGGTGACATGTGAGATCTTTCCAAAAGTATCTCTGATTCACTCTTAAATCAACCTTGGTCTAGGAATGGATAGAAACGATGGGGCGATTCACTCTTGAATCAACCTTGGTCCAGGAATGGAATTGACGAATACTTTTGGAAAAACCATTCGGTGTGCAAATCTTCTTTTCTCTAGCACGTCGAATGTGTACTTATGTTTTCAAACACAAAAAGTATCTCTGATTGAAAAATTACTTTTGGAAAAACCATTCGATGTGCGAATCTTCTTCTCACTAGCACGTCGAATTTGTACTCTTTCAAATATAAAAAGTATTTATGATTGAAATTTGATCTTTCTCATAAAACCTTCGTCGTATTGCAAAACTCTTTCTTTCAAGTAATACGCGATTGTTTTTCAAATCATTTTTCACCAATCAGTGAGTTTCAATTTGCTGGTTCACTCACTCCGTGTTGTCTTCTTTGAGACGTTCCGGTTTGAGAACGGCTAGAACAGCTGCGAAACCCTGTCAAGGAGATTCTTAGGAATCCTACCTGATCACAGGCAGTATTTATACTGATCAACGGGGAACCGTGTGCCGTGTACCTCAATTCAACGAAAGTGATCAAAGACATTTTCGTGCGATTTATTGCTAACTGTTGTATGCAGGTACACCCGATGGTTGCAGCTGATCAGAATTGAGGAGTCATTCCATAGCCGCATGCTCACAGCATCTACACTTAATTCAAGAAATCATGACTGGTGCATATCTACATAACCTGGCTCTGATATTTCTATACTATGCTTCTGCTACGCTGCTGCAAATATCATGAGCCAGTAAAGCTTCCGCTACTCTGATGGAAAGATGTCATGATTCAAAAGTGTGAGCATGTCGGTCAAAAAGTCACAACTTCACATGATGGCAACACAACAAAGGGTGATCCAGAGATTTACTGTTGCTGATGATCTCAAAGAAAGCTCGAAGATCATCAAAGATGTGGATCAGTTAAAGGCCTCCACTAAAAGTACAAATCAGTAAGGACTTTGATGAATCACTGCTAAAGCACAAAGATTGCAGAATTTGAAGAATTGAAGTCTACGAGCTCATAACTAAAGACAAAGATAGAATGCTAGGATGCAAAATGTATTTCATGGGGTGACCTCCCTTAGGGGGAGATTGTTAGGAATTGGAAATTCCATGTTAAAGTGTCGATCACCCCAATTATGGTCTAGCATATGTTAGCTCGTAGACGTGTCGTTATTTACGTTATGTAGTAGTTAATTAGTTTGTTTGTAGCGGAGCTTAGTCTAGTGTAACACCGTGAAGGAAGGACGGGTCTTTACCCACTGTATACCTGATCCACAGGCCGATAGGAGGTCGTGTAAGTTGTAACTATAAATACCCCTTCCATCCATGGAAGGGGTGGTGCTTCTCATAATCTAACCTTCCACATTTTGTGAACCAAGTCTCTAGCAAGAACACCCCATGTATCTACTTTCTCTCTCTAATGGCAAACATGTATTTTGATCATCCAAGACCACCCGAATCATCAACACAATAATATATCGATCCTACACCGGTTCACACACTAAGCATTAAAGATGAATGCTTTAATTCCTACTAATCTAAGGGCGATCCTCACATTTTGGGTGGAATTTAAGTGGTAAAAGGTTTTTGTGCTAGTCATATAATTTCCTATCCATGAGACGCTTTATTAAGACTAATGGCCCACTCCTATATGTCATGAAAAATTTTAAATTTGGTGCCAAAATTACTCTAACCGACATTTTCTCATGGTTTATTACGCAAATGCAATTGGATAAAGCAAATATTCAAGGATAAGCATAGTTTCAAAGTTCTCGTTTTATTTTCCCTTCCTACACTTAAACTGAACATTGTCCCCAATATTCCCCGAAAGTATCAAAGTTATGATAATGGAAGGTAATTAAAAACGAAAGAAACTAATACTCCCCTGATTAGCTCGGTAGGATCCGTGTAAAGTGGTGGTTACATCTTTCTTCAAGAAGAACGTTTGTGTGAAAAGCTCCTTCTCATCTTATGTATCTTCTTCTTGGTAAATTAAACCTACACACTTGAAGAAAACAAACGAAACCTTCGCGTAAAATCGGCGGTAACAATATATATAGGACTCTACTAAACTAGGATATAATGCTTGTGGAATGGATGTTTATAGAGTTTCTGGAAAATTAAGACCTGGAAAATTCCAAAAATTTATAAGTAGCTCAGAAAACGAGAAAAAGTAATCAGTTGTTTTTGCTCCTTCCTGACGCCGTCAGGTTGCGATCCTGACGCCGTCAGGTTATCCTGACAAAAACTGGTCTGCGATTTTCTGGAAAAAAATCTGGAAAATTTACATCTGTAGAATCTGGAAAAATTTCCTGCAAAACATCCATTATGACTCGATACAAGCATTTGACTCAAACAAACACACATGTATATCTTTTAATTAATTATAATTCTCATGTTTACGTTTCTTTTGAAAACATGTGTAATCCTCCCTACACTTATCCCTTATGTAAAATACCTTTATATGTAATTAAGACGAGGTTAAAGACAAAATAAAACATTTTTACAAATTTAAACATGAGAATAAACAATCAATAAAAGATACACGACACAAACAAGCAAACAATTAAGCATGAGTTGCCTCCCACGAAGCGCTTTTCTTTATTTATGAGTCTTGTAGCTAGACTTGAAGTCGTGCCCCTACGTGACTTCATTACCATCACCTTCTTCCTCATGACGGTCTTTAGTGGGTGATTCCATGTTGTAAAAGTGCCCTATGATGCACCTTTCTAAGAGTTCGTCCTCTCTCCACTCAGTTCTATATTCCGGTCCTAAGTTCAAACAATCCCTATAGAAACCACAAATTTTATCCATAACATAATCCACTCCTTTCTCCTTATCCTTCTCATTCCTATAGTAGACCAATAGTTTAAGTTCTTTTTCATCATTGGAGAGTGATGAAAATTTCTCAATCTTAAACGGCATTTGGTAGGCTACGTCATCGGTCTCATCCTTGAATCGCACTATCCCTAACGAGGGATCATAAGTCATCCCGGTGCTGTCTATGAAAGGTTTCCCTAAAATAACATGGGAAAAGCTAGGATCTATGGCCGTACTAATATCTTCCACAATTATGAAATCCGTAGGAAACGTGAAACTACCTACATAGACGGGCAATCCCTTAACTCTACCAAGAAAATTGCAACTAACCCTAGGATTATCGGGATCTTGCCTAGTTGGGATAGGCTTCTTCATTACCCAATTATAGTAGGTGCTAGTCATTATGTTTATTGGGGACTTGCGGTCAATGTAGGCCTTTGCCACGAAAAGGTGTCCTATGCAACATGGTATGTTAAGATTCCAAGAGTTCCCAAACTTGATCCTAGGGCTTCTCCTAACATACATGTGACGGAGGTCACGCACTAAGTTAGGGTGGCGAGATAGTTCTTCTTCCATAGGAAACTTATTGAAATAGTCATTGTCTACTTCATCTTCTTCCTTGGTTGTTCCATTCCTAGGTGTTTCACTAACCTCAAGTATCATTTCATGTTTCGCTTCGTCATTTGTTCTATTAGGTTTTGCTAAGGTGATGGTATTGACGAATTGAACGTGCTTGGCTAGCTTACTTGGGTCCTTAATCTCTACACCGGAAGGTTCGGGAGTTGAGATAGCATTAACCTTCCTATCACTATTGGTCATGGCTTTCAAGAGGTTATCTATCTTCCTATCCATCTCGGCTTGTTGTTGGTTAAAATGGTCCGAGAGCTTATCTATTTGAGCTTCTTAGGATGTGACTAGATGTTGCAACATCCCCTCAATGTTTTTTTGGTTAGGGCCGTGAGATGGGGGCCATGAGAAATCATTGGATGTGAATTCTTTGGTTTGTCCCCAAAAAAAGTCGGGCTTGCCCTTCCATGCTTCTCGGGTGTCATTAAAAGTCCTAGGTCCGGGTGTTGTAGGGAATCTTCCTCCCGTTCCATTAGTACGCGAGGATGTGTAGTAAACGGAAGCTTGTTCGGAGAATCTGGTGCAAGTACGCATGTTATGAGGATCACTACACGGCCCACACGAGGAAGAAACTTTGTTCACATGGTGTGAAGACTTAGGATTTTCGTAGGAACTCATTAAGAATTTAACTTGATCTTCAAGCTCAAGCATCCTACGGTCGGAAGGTTGTGAGTCAATGGGAGGCAAAGAGATTGCCTTAACGGTTTTGGTCAACTCACGGGGGTCATTTCAACTTTCGTTGTCATAGAGAGAAAGGTCCTCTATTATACCCCATGATTCTTCCGCGGTGAGGTCACTAAGTTTTCCACCGGCCGCTTGGTCAATGGATTGCTTGGTGGGGAAGTTGACATGATCATAGAAGAGTTGGACTTGAAGCCAAAGATCAATGCCGTGATGAGGGACTTTATGGTGTAAGTCCTTGAATCGAGTCCATGCTTCGTAGAGAGATTTACCTTGATGTTTTTGGAACATCAAGATATCATTCCTAAGCTTAGTGGTTCTCCCCGGTGGGAAAAATTGAGCAAGGAAGCGAGAGGTGAGATCATCCCAACTTGAGATGGAGCCGGCGGGAAGTCGCTCAAGCCAATTACTAGCTTGGTCCCGTAGAGAGAATTGGAAGAGACACAAACTCGTGGTCTCCCGAGTAGTAGCATCGAGGTCGATGGAATCGACAACTTTAAGAAAATCCTTAAGATGCTGATTAGGATCTTCGGAACGAAGTCCATGGAATGCACATCCGTTTTGCACCAACCGGATGGTGTCGGATCGCAGGGCCGTAGTTTGGGCTTGGTCGGGAAGCTCAATGGTGTTTCTATAGCCTAGGTGGCTTGGTCTCGAGTATTCACCAAGAGTACGGCCTCTTGGCGGGTCATTTGGTGGTAGGTTGATGAATGGTGGTTGATTATCACCTTCCATGATGAAAAATTATGGGGTTACTAACAAAGGTCACGAAGAAGGGGGATAGACTACAAGGAAGCTAAAAATTGAAAAAAAGTTTACTTTATAGGAATCAAGCAAGGAAACCTAAACGAGGTGGACTCCTAACTAGCTATTCTATTCCCCGGCATCGGCGCCAAAAACTTGATAACGCTACACGCGTCGTTCAGGGTCAAAGGAACTTCCTTTTCGTCGAGCAAGTTTTTCAACACCCTAGGCAGTGAACCTAATCATTGTAGTATAGTATAAGGGTAAGCCACGGGAATTGATATCGTTCTCTAGGGGAATAGGAATGCTAGTGAGAAGTTACTACGCTAAGGTTGGGGTTGAGGAAGATTATTTTTTTATCTTTTTATGTTTTTAGGAAATGGAAAGGTACGAATTTCGGGGTATTGGATTTGGGGGTTGGTATTTCTACCGATTACTCTATTCGTGTAATTATCTAATCTAAGGTGTATGTAGTCTATGTCTAATTATTGTGTGCTCGTATGATGATTTAAAGATGTGTTTACTTAGGTTTTATTACTCCTTAATTATCTCCTATTGATGGTTGAATTGTCACGTCCTTATTCTTAATCGCGTTGTGTGTCTAAGGTCGTAGGGTATGCGTTTATCCCTAACTCTTTGAAACTACCAAAGGTTATCGCCTACAAAATCTCTAGGATTTATAAACTTAACACTAAGGTACTATTCGGATGGTTTAGCCTACAATGACTCTAGGTACTATAAGCTAAGGTTCAACAAAGATTAATCAAGCATTAACTACACAACGGATGATCTATCGCAATACTAGATCATTAACAATTAAGATAAGAGACAACCAATCAATATTCAATAATTAAGTTTCATATTCCCTAAGCAAACACACAAGTAAATTAGCCGGACATGGGAAACATGCAAGTATACACACAAATAATTGAAGACATAATTGAATTAATGAAGTAAAATACTTATCTTGATGTAAGATAGGGTATGGAACCCTAAAATACTGTACAAGACAGCCTTGGTTCGGTTTAGCTTTTTACTCCAAAAGACTACACACTGAAAACTAAAAAATTCGGATTCTATATATAAGATTACAAGTGCGACGACGTCACCCTTTGATGTGTGACGCCGTCGGGTCGCCATTATTAGGGTTTCGTCTTGGCCACGTTAGTCTTGCGACGGCGTTACCTTATGCTTGTGATGCCGTCCCCTTCAATCTCTGACGTCGTCTGGATCAAATCTAGGTCGTCTGAGTTGCGACGCCCTACTCTTTTAAAACCTGAAGCCGTCACTTGTAAATGAGCAATTTGGCTACTAAGCCGTCACAAAAGTTGTCCGACGGCGTCACTATTTTGTGCCTGACGCCGTCACCTTCAGTTCCAGCAGCCTGAGTTTCTCGATTCTTGACTTTGGCCATTTTCTTCGTATATTCGCGCCTTTTCGTCCGAATAAGTGTCATTCCAGCATTTTGCCTTCAAGATACCTAAAAAGTGAAAATGAACGATATTAAGTAATAACGGATACAAAAGTGATCAAATAAGGGCTTAAACGACCCCTCAAAAAGGTACATTTTAAAACCTTATCAGCTGGTCTTCTCCTTTTCAGCAGGGATGACGCAGTTCCGGCCGGTCTCCTCTCCTGCTGCTTTCGCTTCTTTTCCTTAGCTTTTAGAACCGCTGGATCTGCCTTCTCCACAATCCGTTGAACGCGGCTCGGCTCCGGAACCTGCTTATCCGCCTCCTAAGGCTGGGTCACGTGTTGAGGTATCTCTTCTCCTTCAGCAAGAAGGCGAACCTTCCCCAACCTGGACCCTTGGTCAGACCTCAAACATAAATAACGAGACATGGTGATGACTGCACAAAATAGAAAGAAAATCATTAACAAAAGAGGAGTCACATTATCAAAAGCTGGGATAAATATAAAACGTTTGCGTTACCGTTCTTCTCAATATCCATAAACTCCGGACGAAAACCGGAGTGCTTCCAGACCTTCGTTAGCCCGACTTCGTACAGAAGACCTGAATAGATGGGTCGAAGTTCTACCACCCCCTCACACAGCTTATGAACATCAGCCTCCGAATAACCTCCCGACGGAGCATCATCCAAAACACTTGAGTCCGGATGTCTCCAAGGCATGGCATCGGGTATGGCTCTCCGGTCAATTAGGAAAAAGTTGTCTTTCCAATTTTTTAGACTTGAACAAGTCTCTTTGAATATGCGTGCCAGGGAGTTTCCTCCGGTTCGACTCGTGAACGAGAACCAATGTCCCTGCTTATTCAACTTGTAAAAAACCCGAAACAAATTCACAGTGGGCTCAATCTCAAGGCTTCGGCAATATACCTCAAACATAACTAGCCTATTCAACCCGATAGGCACAAACTGTGAGATGTGAACCTTGAAATACTTTATCACCTTCAAAATAAAAGTGGAGAAAGGAACACGAACCCCTGAGAACGCAAGATACTGCTCATACAAGCCAATGGCATCCCCCGTCAGATTATTCATGGTAAAATACATCGAGGGTAAGCGAGGATGCAGATCCATCGGAATTCCGTACTCATTAATAAGGCCCTCCAACTCCCCCTCAGAAAGGACGAAAGAGTAAATGTGCATGTCCGACTTGGGAACAAGATCGGAAGCCGGACGTTCCGAGCCGGAAGCCATAGGATATCAACGAAGAGGCAACGCAAACGAAAACGAAGTAAGAGAAGTGGAACGCACCTGGATTTCGCCGGAAAACTCGAGAACAAACAGTGAATTAGATAAGGGTAAAAGGTAAAACTGGCAAACGAGGTAAAAAGGAGTTATATAGGCAAAGGAAGTGGGGACACGAAACGTCGTGTCATGTCAGGAAAGGACGAATCTGAACCATCAACGTATACGCCTCCACCACGTGGCATGATCCTACAGAACCCGGTAAAACTCATTTTAACTTATTCTCCCCCAACGGGCTTGGGCTCACTGTTCCTGGCCAGTCCCATCAAGCCAGAACAAACCCATTAGCTCCTGATGGATACAGTATACGATTAACACTGAGTATCACGTCACTTGTCAAAAACAAGCAACATGATACTGGGGGGACATGACGACGTATATGGCTCATCGGCCTAATAGCCGAAGGACCAACTACTCTGACGGAGGGCACAACGAACGACCAATATCCGAAGGATTTGTTGACCTGACAGTACCTTTGGCATTTAGCCTGGATACAATTCATCTCATTCTCCTGGGCCTCAGATGATGCCAGAGATAGTGTCAGAGATAGTGTCAGCCCTGACAACACCAACGGTCCCATGAAGTACGACAGGCCCAGGGACCAGATAGCGACATCAAGGAGTATAAATACACATACAGTAATTGGGAAAAAGGTATCATTTTCTACACACACACATTTTATACTATACCTTTCGGTAAAACACACAGTTACTCTCACGCCGGATTCTAGTCCTGGGATAACACCCCGGGGCGAGACTAACACGTTGTTCATCTTAGCAGGTATCCAGAAGACTTATCTCATAAGGCTGAAGGATAACTGAAAGAACTCACAAAAAAAATACTTCGACACTCACACTCCCTGCAATTAATTTTCACGTAATGGTGTTTTGGTTTTTTAGTTGGAAAATGGTGATTGGTAAAATGTTCCGAGTCATTTTGTCATTTGTGATTTTTTCCATCTTGAATTACTACGGATAGATTGTTTTATAGCTCTTGAGGCGTCTCAATTTTCAATCTTCTTATTGAGTATTGATATGCGTACCGTGATTTAATGTTTTCTATGTGTATTAAATTTTTCTACTCGTTGTACGAGTCTTGTTATATGTAAGAGAGCTAGTTGCATGAAAACCCTATAACTGTTGGTATAAGCTTTGTCACATGAGCTTGTACTAACACTCCTATAACATAAATACCCTTTTCATTAGTATTATTATAAACCAACGGGCATCTGGTCCAGCGGTATAGAGGTTTTACCCTCCTAGCCAAGTTCAAGTTCGAATCTTGTCTAGGGTGATAGGGGTTTCCTCTCACGTGCATAAAGAGAAGAGTGTCGTTGCCTTTTGGGCTGGACCTAACCTGATTGTGTGAGCTCGCTACACCTTTTGGGCTAGGGGTCATGTAGTCACAATTGCCGTTAAAAAAATAGTACTCTTATAACACATTAAAAATACCTCTCACTAAAAAAAATGCATCCTAATGGCTATGGCCTTATAACACGAAACCTCGGTGCAGTATAACAAGTATAGCGATGGCATAGGTGCCATTTTTGGCACCTATTACATGCACCGTGCCCTGTAACTCTTAAATTGTTAAGTTTTCTTTTATGACTACACGAAATCCTCAAACAAACTATCGTCAAACACTACAGTTTTACTCTCAAACTCTGACTCCTTGATATTATTACAATTGATTAAGCCAAACAACCACATTTCGTTTACTCTTAGACTCTTCACTAGTTCGGTACTAGAGCTTGGACTATGTTAGGATTTAGTAAATCCAGTTATTAAAGAGTCGGTCACCTCAAGTATATGTAATCATTAGAAAGCTCGTAGTCGTAGATTATTATAAGTTAAGTAGTATTTAGTTTAAGTAACACCTTGGAGGACGGACGGGTCTTTACCCACTGTATGCCTGATCCACAGCCCGATAGGTGGCGATTTATGTAAAGACTATAAATACTCTCTACCTTCCAAGGTAGAGAGTTGGAGCTCATAATAAGACTTTTCTTTCTCTTACTAAAGTTCCCTAAACCTCTAACTTTATCTCTCTAGAACTCTTTGTAAGCCTACTTTGTGTTTGGTTTGATGTGTATGTGAAATCCAATATGTTACAATTGGTATCAAGAGCCATGGTTTGATCATCTCTTACATTTCTTTGGATTTCCAGTGACTTTTAGGTGGTTTTAGAGTTTGAAAAAGTTTAGTGGTTTTTGCATCATTTGGAATATTTCTAGTGTTAAAGTTTGAAACTTGAGTGTAGTTTTGTGTTTAGAATTATTGTATGTGCTTGGGTGTTGATTTGTTAAGCTTGAATCATCGTGGTTGGGTTATTTTTGGATTGAAAAGTGATGTTTATGTGTTTTTCTTGCTAGCGACTTAAGCCACGGACAAGTTTTTCTTGGTAGCGACTTGCTTGGTAATTTTATAGCGAGTTGTAGTTGAAAGCCTTAGCGAGTTGAGCTAGCGACTTGTCTATTGAGACAAGCCGACAAACAGTACACTTAGTGGAGTCTCCACTACGGGTAGCGACTTGGTGAAAGTTAGCGACTTGTACTTAAGTTTGTTAGCGAGTTGGTGTTAGCGAGTTGGTGTTAGCGAGTTGGTGCTTAGCGAGTTGCTCTTTAGCAACTTGACAACTTAGCGACTTGGTGCTTAGCGACTTGCTGTCAAAATTTTGCTAGCGATTTGGTGCTTAGCGAGTTGTTCTTTAGCGACTTAACAACTTAGCGACTTGGTGGTTAGCGACTTGCTGTCAAAATTTCACTAGCGACTTGGTGCTTAGCGACTTGGTTCAGGTTTTCTTAGCGACTTAGCTGACTCTGTCTGTAATACGGTTTTCTCTTGATTTAGTAAAATCTCATGAAAGAATCTATTTCCCGGTTTAATCATAGAGTTATAAAATCCCGTTTAATCTGTCATCATGTCTACCGACGTTCCTTCAATCATCTCCACTGTTGCCGAGGATGTTCAAGCAGCTGGTTCAGATACTCGTCCACCCATGCTTGATAGAACTGACTACGACTCTTGGGCTCAACGAATCAGATTGTACTGTCTTGGAAAGGAAAATGGAGTCAACATTCTCAAATCCATTGATGAAGGACCATATCGGGTTGAGACTACTAGAGACTTAATTGATACAGCTGAAGATGGAACAATGATCTATGGAATTGACAGACCAAAGACATACGATGAGCTCGATGATAAGGAGAAAAAGAGATTCGATGCTGATATCAGGGCTTCTAACATCGTACTTCAAGGTCTTCCAAAAGATATCTACAAGCTGATCAATCACAACACCGAAGCCAAGGCAGTGTGGGATAATGTCAAGATGCTTCTCTCAGGTTCTGAATTAACTATGGAAGACAGAGAATCACAACTCTATGATGAATTTGAACACTTCAAGATGAAACCAGATGAGAGTGTTTATGAGTACTATGTGAGATTCCACAAGCTTGTTAATGATATGAGGAACATCAAAATGACTATGCCAAACATTCAGCTGAACTCAAAGTTTGTGAACAACATGAATCCCGAATGGCACAAGTTTGTCACCTCTGTAAAGCTAACCAAAGGATTGAAGAATACAAACTATGAGCAACTATATGCCTTCCTCCTTCAGAATGAGAGACATGCTATGTTTGAAAAAAGGATTCTTAATCAGTTCAAAACCAACCAGGGAGAGACAAGCTCATCAAATGATTCAACTGCCTTCTACTCAAACATCGGAATCACAACCAAAGCCTCACAAGTCATACCCATGGGTAATGGTAATCACAAACTCATTCCTGATCCTATGTTCAAACAAACTGATGCTGATGCACACGTGGGAAATATCATTAATCAACTGGCTCTCCTGATTAGTCAAAACATGAACTCTCTTCCACACACCAACAACAATCTAAGAACTGCATCCAATCCACACAATCAAGCCACTGTCAGAGATGGGAAGGTTATGGTGCAGCCAGTTCAAGAAAGACAGTACGAACAAGCAAGAGGTGGAGCTGGTAGAGGTTATGCTACAAATCAGAATAGGGGAAGGAATGGAAACCAGGGTCAAGTAAAGCCGATCAAGTGTTACAACTGTGGAGGTGAGGGACACATTGCAAGGAACTGCACATCGCCAAAACGCCCTCAGAATGCAGAGTACTTCAGGGATAAGATGTTGCTAGTGCAAGCTCAGGATAATGGTGCAGCTTTAGATGAAGAGGAGTTGTTGTTTTTGGCTGAAGGAAATGCTAAGACATATGATGCAGATGTGGATGAGCAACCAATTCAGGAGATAGGCCATAATCATCATAATGCCTTTCAAGTAGCTGATTGTGATGCATACGACTCTGATGTTGATGAAGAACCTACTGCACAAACCATTTTCATGGCTAGCATTTCTCCAATGGTCTCTCCTAAAGTCTCTTCATTATCACAAGCTGGTCCATCCAAAGACAAAATCATTTCTGAGGTATTAAAATTATACGATGAAGTTGATGAGCAAAAGATACATAACGAAGTACAATCAACTGTAATTATTGAGTTAGATATTGAAAATATGGGTAATATCAATGTTGTCCCATATGATCAATATGTGAAACAAAGTGAAAGTGAGATTGTACCAAGTGATGCATCTTCTACAGTCAACAATGATTATGTTTTTGATGAATTCACTGCATGTGCCCCTGATGATTATGTCATCTCTGAACTGAATGCATATAAAGAACGTGTTGCTATTTATGAACAACGTGCAAAATTTGAGTTGACCACCCGTTAGCAGGAAATGGATGACCAAATGCGTACAACTATTAGAAAAAGTATGTTTAGAGAAGAAGTATTAAAACAAGAGGTAAACTCCTTACAAGAAAAACTTTCTAAAACTGCTAAGCAAAAACAAGAACTTCAAGAAAATGTTAAAATGCTTAGGCAAGAATTCAGTGCTAAGGAATCAAAACTTTTGAATGATTTTTCTAATCTAAAAAACTTGAAAAACAAGCTTGAAAATAAGTTGTACGTACAAGGGAATACCATTCAAACTGCTCACATGGTCACTAAGCATAGAGTTTTAAGCGATAAGCATAGTGTTCCCATTATAGATAAACCCAACCCTGAGTACGGAAGATAGCAAAAGCAGCTCAAAGTGTAATCTATGATGGCAATGAGATTCTTAAACCTAGACAAAAACCTAGTTACGTTAAGTGCACAGAGGAAGATAAGAAATCAGATGAAGTCACTAGGGAGAAGATGAACAAGAAACTAGATGATCCTAAATGTAAAGAGAAGAAAATAATTATCACACCCCATGACTACAAAAAGGAGAATTGGGTCTCCTTGAACATGTTTAAGCCTCAAACATTGTTGACTCCCGAACAAGTGTTCTGGAAAAAGGATTTAGATAAGCAAAAAACAGAGAATCTTGTTGTAACAAAACCCCCTTTTAGGAAAATGCCTTCAGCAACTGTGTATCCTCCCAATACACCAATGCATTTAGTTCCTAGGACTATTGCCACTAAAAGCAAGACCTTAATCAGTCAATATGTTATTTTTCAACTATTTGTTGATTTTGAGAAAACTTGTAAGAAAAGGATCACACCCACTGGCATAACTGAAGGGGAAAGGGGTTTTGAGCAAACGAAAGAATGTTATTTAACTGAAGTCATGCCTTTCTTTAAACAACTAAAAGATCATTTTGAAAGTCTTAAAAAGGGAATGAACTTAGACATTAAAGAAATGGAAAAAGAGTTTGATGCAATGATAGTTGAGGTTAGTGACTATGAGCGAGCACTAAAATATAATGAGATTGAGAGGAAGAACTTGCATACATTGAATGAGACTCTTATTTCTGAATGTATTACTCAAGATGTGTTTTTCACTGCTACAAACTGTTCCATTAATGCTTCTCAATTTCATGAATTATCTGTTGCCCTGAAAGTCTCCCATGATCATGTCATTGAGCTTGAAAAGACTAATTCTAAACTAAATGAGAAAATTGAACTGGATGATCACGACAATTTGGTTAAACATTTTTCTAAACTAGAGGTTGAGCATTTTAATTTACAACTAAAATATCAACATCTTAAAGAAAATGTCAAAACTTCAAATATCAAGACATCCTCAGATGCTCCAGAGTTTGATGCAGTTTTTCAAATTAACAAACGTGATGAATAGATTCAAGCTCATTGTAACACGATCAGAAAATTGAAAGCCCAAATCTCTCAATTAAAGGGTCAAAAGAACAATGTGACAGGCTCCCAAATGCCTCCTCCTTTAGATTCTCAGAATTCTCAAACGTTTCATCTTCAAAACTTAGTAAATGCATTACAAAAGGAAAACGAAAGTTTTCTAGAAGAAAATGAAAAGGTTAAATGTCATTTCAATGAGTTATTTGAATCAATAAAGGTCACTCGTAACAAAAATAACGAACAAATAGCTTCATTGCAAAAGGAAATTGAGAATCTGAAGAGTCAGGTAAAAGGGAAAATGCCAATGACCAATGGGGAGAATGGTTTATCAAAGGTTCACTCTTGTAATAAATATGCTTTGTCTGTGAAATATGTTCCCCCTCATCTTAGGAATAACAAACTTGCAATTCAAACATATTTCTCATACCTTAAGGATTTTCTAGAATGTCTCCGTGAGATTGTTGAAGAGGATAAGTTAGAGAAACCACTTGATAATGCAATTGGGCATGCATGCTTATATGCCGAACGATCTCAAGAACTTCTAGAATGTTTAATCACAATATGCCCTTAGTCCTTAGGTGAGAGAGTTAATCCTTTGATTCCTTGTTCTATGCCTAGTGCCAAGCATGAAATCCATTCAATGCCCAATGTTATGAATGTGAACCTTAGTGTGCCTTCAAGTAGTTCAGATTCCAGATCTGTTAGTACTAAGAAAGCGAATTCTAGTGTGCCTCCTAGGAGTACAAATCCCAGCACTTCTTGTGTTAAGAAAGTGAACCTTAGTGTGCTTGCATATAGTTCAGATCCCAGCACATCTAAACAGGAGATGCAAAGAGTAGCAAAACCAACTAATGTTCCCATTCCCTCTACAGGAGTAATCAGTGACATTAAAGCAAGCAGGTCAAAGTCTCAAGACAATACAAGGAATGATAGGACCTCGCAAGCTAATAATGTGCACTGGAAGAGAGTAGAAGACCAACCTAGGAACTTTAAGTTTGAGCCGAATAAAACGAATCGTGTTGATTCTAGTATTTTCCATAGGCGTACTGTAATTAATTCGAATTATGTTACTATTTGCAAACCTTGTAATGATGTCTGCTTGAATTCTGTTACTAATCATGAATGTGGTATGAATGTTTTGTCTAAAGCTGTCAAATCTCCAGTTAACATTGTTAAAGCAAAATATTATGCTAAGAAGGCAAAAAGGCATAGGCTAAAGAAAGTTTGAAAACAGTGGAAGCCCACAGGAAGAACATTTAGTAAGATAGGTTATCAATGGATACCTGTTGGCCATAAGGTTAATCAAACAATGCCCACTAGAAAATGGATGCCTACTGGTAGAACTATTCCCTTAAGAAGTGAACATACTTTAAATAGGGCAAATACGGACACTAGTACTGCATCTATTCATAATAACTCCATTGATTCAATTTCTGATATGAATGTTTCTATTTCTGATGTGGTTGTTCCAATCACTGTCACTAACCAAATGGAACCTATTCTTGCATGGGGATCCCAAATATCCAGTTATCCATTCTTGTCTGTGTTCAACTGCAGATCGTTCAAATCGTTCTGTGGTACCTGGACTCAGGCTGTTCCAAGCATATGACTAGAGACCGGTCGCGGCTCATGAACTTCGTGAGTAAATTCATCGGGACAGTTAGATTCGGGAACGACCATTTTGGAGCTATTATGGGTTATGGAGATTATGTGGTTGGTAAAAGTGTGATTTCCAGGGTATATTATGTGAAAGGTCTTGGTCACAATCTGTTCTCTGTTGGTCAATTCTGTGATTCCGATCTAGAAGTGGCTTTTAGAAAACATATTTGCTTCGTTAGAGAACTTGATGGTGTAGAATTATTAAGAGGAACTCGAGGTTCTAACCTATACACCATCTCTATCGATGACATGATGAAGTCCTCTCCAATCTGCTTACTATCAAAGGCATCTAAAACAAAGTCTTGGTTATGGCATCGTCGTCTCAATCACTTGAACTTCGGCACCATAAACAATCTTTCTAGAAAGGATCTTGTCAGAGGCTTACCCAGATTAAAATATGAAAAAGATCATCTTTGTTCAGCTTGCCAATTGGGTAAAAGCACGAAATATGCCCACAAACCAAAACCTACAAATTCCGTAATGGAAGTTCTTCATACCCTTCATATGGATCTGTGCGGACCAATGAGAGTACAAACGATAAATGGGAAGAAATACATTCTAGTAGTTGTTGATGACTACTCTCGATTTACTTGGGTAAAGTTTTTGAGGACAAAGGATGAAACTCCAGATGTCATCATCAAACTAATCAAATAGCTTCAGGTTCGACTCAACAATACAGTCAGAATTGTTCGAACAGACAATGGCACAGAGTTTGTCAACAAAGACTTAATTCAGTTTTATGAAAGTATTGGAATCAGTCATCAAAGAAGTGTTCCACGAACTCCTCAACAGATCGGTGTAGTTGAAAGATGAAATTGAACTCTTGTAGAAGCCGCAAGAACAATGCTTATTTATTCGAATGTTCCAATGTTTCTATGGACTGAAGCCATTGCCACTGCATGCTACACCCAAAATCGTTCCCTTATACACACCTCTCATGGAAAAACTCCATATGAACTTGTTCATAAACGAAAACCTGATCTCTCCTACCTTCATGTGTTTGGTGCTTTATGCTATCCAACAAATGACGGTCAAGATTTAGGTAAATTAAGAGCAAAAGCAGATATTGGAGTTTTTGTTGGGTATGCACCAAACAAGAAGGGTTACCGAATCTACAACAAGAGAACCCGAAATATCATGGAAACAATTCACGTTACGTTCGATGAGCTGACCTGTCAAATGGCTCCTGGACAATCCAATTCTGGACCCGCACTTCAAAACAGTCTCATTGGTTCATCCCTTGTACCAAATTCCTCTCCAGCTATTCCATATGTACCTCCAACTGAAGATGATTTGAAGAAATTGTTTGATCTGATGTTTGATGAACTCTATGAGCCAAGTGCTATTGAACTGTCAATTCCCACAACAGAGGCTGCTCATATCCCTGAGAATGAAGTCAATCCTTCAGTCTCAATATCATTAAGTCAAGAAGCACCTGCTGCTGATAACTCAGTCTCATCAACAAATCATCAATCTTCGAATGTACATCATGGAACTGTTTCTGGCATCAATGATGAAGTTAATCCCTTTGCTACTCCTGAAGATGCTCCATTTGAAAACATATTTGCTCCTGAATCATCATCAGAACCATCTTCTTCAGGAGACATCGACTCTGCTACCTCAGTCCCTCAACAACTGCCACATGAACACCTTAGAAAATGGACTAACGATCATCCATTAGACAACATCATTGGAAATCCCTCTCGTCCAGTATCAACACGGAAACAACTTGCAACCGATGCCTTATGGTGCTTCTTCAACTCCGTACTCTCTAAGATCGAACCAAAAGATGTTAAAACTGCCATGAATGAAGACAGCTGGTTCAATGCCATGCAACAAGAAATTCATGAGTTTGATCGACTTGATGTATGGGAATTAGTACCTGCTCCAGATTGTGTTATGATCATTGCTCTAAAATGGATCTTCAAAGTGAAACTTGATGAGCATGGTGATGTCCTAAAGAACAAGGCTCGATTGGTTGCTAAAGGATACCGTCAAGAGGAGGGTATTGACTTTGAAGAATCATTTGCTCCTGTTGCTCGTATCGAGGCAATCAGAATCTTTTTGGCTAATGCTGCCAGTAAGAACATGGTAGTCTATCAGATGGATGTAAAGACAGCATTTCTGAACGGAGATCTTAAAGAAGTCGTCTACGTCAGCCAACCCGAAGGCTTCGTGAATCCAGAGCATCCTACTCATGTCTATCGTTTGAAGAAGGCTCTGTACGGTTTAAAGCAAGCTCCAAGGGCATGGTATGATACGCTATCAAAGTTTCTTCTATCTACCGGTTTCAGCAAAGGAGCAGTTGATCCTACATTGTTCACCAGAAAGTCAGGCAAACATTTAATTCACGTTCAAATTTATGTTGATGATATCATCTTTGCCTCGACTGACCCCAATGAGTGTGACCGTTTTTCAAATGAAATGGGTTCAAAATTTCAAATGTCGATGATGGGACAAATGTCATTTTTCTTGGGATTACAAATTTCACAAAGTCCCGGAGGCATTTTCATAAATCAATCTAAATATGCAAATGAGATTTTAAAGAAATTTGGATTTGATTTTAGTGACCCTGTTAACACTCCCATGATTGAACGTACAAAACTAGATGAGGACCACTCAGGGATCATGATAGACCAAATGAAATATCGTAGTATGATTGGATCCCTGATGTACCTCACAGCTAGTAGACCAGACATCTTGTTCGCTGTTTGCATGTGTGCTAGATACCAGGCTAAGCCTACTAAAAAGCACCTTGAAGCGGTTAAACGGGTCTTTCGGTATCTCCAAGGAACCATCAATATGGGACTTTGGTACCCGAAGGACACCGGTATGTCACTAACAGCCTATGCAGATGCTGATCATGCAGGATGTCAAGATACTCGTCGAAGTACGTCTGGAGGTGCTCAGTTTTTGGGTGATAAGCTTGTGAGCTGGTCTTCAAAGAAGCAAATGAGTACTTCTATTTCCTCTACAGAGGCGGAATACATAGCCATGTCATCTTGTTGTGCTCAAATCCTATGGATGAGATCCCAATTATCTAACTATGGCTTTGAATTCAATAAAATCCCTTTGTACTGTGATAATAAAAGTGTTATTGCTCTCTCATGCAACAACGTACAACACTCAAGAGCAAAGCACATCGACATTCGACATCATTTCATCAGGGAGCAAGTTGAAAACGGTGTGGTGGAACTTTACTTTGTGAGGACTGAATACCAGTTAGCAGACATCTTCACCAAAGCTCTTCCTAGAGAACGTTTTGAGTTTATTCTTCCACGACTGGGTCTTAAGAGCCTAAAACCAGAAACACTCAAACGTCTTCAAGAGGAAGAAGAGGAGTAAAAGGTTTCCTTCATCTATCCCCTGTAAATATTTTTTCAAAAAAAATCAAATAGAAAAATATAAAACTTTAAAAATCCATAAAAATTAAAAAAAAAATCTTCAAAAAATATTATCATTTTGTCATGTTTCTCTCGATTCGATAATATCTACGGTCTTGTTGTTGTCATTCAAAGAATGACACGGGACTTTAGATGTTGTTCGAATTTTTATAAAAAAATCAAAAATCAAAACATATTTTTGGGAGAAAGAGAAACGATGGTTTATTGTCAATCCAGGCAGTAACCCGCTTTTCAAAGATAGAATAGAACCATACTTTATCTTGGTTTTTCAAATTTCCTGCTCTGATTCTTTATACTAATCCTTACTATCTTATGAAAACTAGTTGTTTTGAAAAATAACTCGGACTCTATTTTTGATAATCATCTGGACTTTAAAGTTTGTCAAAATATCTATCTCTCAATCAACAACTTATGTCATTGATTGAGGGGGAGAATGATTTCAATTAAATCAAAAAGTTATTTGTCATACAATTATTTTCAAAAGATAATCATGCATGTTTATTCAATGGAGTTTAAAGTCTCAAAAATCCGATCCTTATCAGTTAAAAAGTTTTAATAATCAAGTCACAATTCTCCTTAAAAGCTTTCAAATTCAATTTAAATCACAAAGATATCACAAATCTCAAATGATTTGATAATTGTGATCGGGGGAGAATTTGTGATTTAAATTGGATTTAAACTGATAATTCGGTAAATGGTTTTATAAGGATGTACAAGCTCTCCTTCCCACATGTGCCAAACGATTTCAAATTTTCCATGCACATGTTGAGGGGGAGCATCTATCTTAAACCACAAATATTTAAAACGTGATCAACTTATCTCAATGTGCAGTCTTTTCCTAATATGTGCAAAACATTTTCAAATATCTATGCACATATTGAGGGGGAGCAAGCTTATGAAAACCTCATCCTTCCCCAAAATGCTTTATCTACTTGATTTGATTAGGGAAGTGATGTTGATATTTTTTTTGAAAATGGTAATCAAAGAAGTTAATTCTTTCTCTTGCCTCCGTGTGCAAAACGATTTCAAACACTTGATGCACATGTTGAGGGGGAGCTCTTGTTCTAAAAATATAAAAAACAATTTAGGTACAAAATGCTTTGATAATATATCACAAGTATCTGGATTGATTTTCAAATAGTTTTCAATTGGTTCCAATGGCAGATGAACAATACCAAATAGACCGACCAACTTTACTTTATGTATGGTGATATAAGGATGATAAGGTTAGGTATTTGTTCCTATGATCCGCCAGAACCGGAGGGATCTACCCAGGGACAATCCACTAGACAGTGTAGAAGTCCTTAGGTATATTGAAAAAGGAGAAAAATGAGATATGGGAAGAGTGCGGACTGAGTCTGAGCTAGTACTGGAATAAACCGAACAAGGTTCTAGCTATGAAGTCTCGGTAAGCACTGAAGGGGTTGAAGAATGAAAAAGAATTGAATGAGAAAAGGGTGAAAACAAATAGCCCTCCAATTATTCAACCTTAGGGTAGAAACCGGGTTCAATTCATTTGCTACTGGTGGTTACCAAGGTAACATCGGTATTGAAGACAAGACGTCATGGACCCAGTGACGCACTGCACTTCAACTTCCCAAACCACTCAAGTTCCTCTTAAAAGGACTTGTTTCATTCTCACGGGGTATCGACTTTCTCTTAGAGATTGTTGATATTGAAGAATGAGGCCCTCTCCCCAGTCTCCGATACAGGATCCAAATATGCACAAATTGAGTTTAGAGCCACGAGATCATCCATAAATCTCATTAGGACACATTCAATGAAAACTCTCTGTTTCACACAATGTGGAAAGAGAGATTATATCTTGAGTCCTACGCATTATCCTTGTGGTATTGCCAGAACATCCGAGTGATATGTAAAAATATTCACAATGAAGATGGAAAGCCTTCTGGAGCCAACATCAAACAAGCTCCTGGTAGGTGGCATGTGAGATCTATTCAATAGATCAACCATGTGACAACTGAACAGAAACAATGGAGCGATTCAATCTTTTGAATCAATCCTGGTTCAGGTTATGGATTGACGAATACCTTTGAAAAACCGGTCATTGTGCTTAAAAACTCTTTTCTTTAGCACATCGACCGTGTACGAATATTTCAAATCAAAAGGTGTTTTATGATTGATAATTGATTTTCATTAAAACCTTCGTTGTATTGCAAAACCAATTTCTATTGAGCAATACACGATTGTTTTTCAAATATCTTTTCATCAATCAGTGAATCTCTATTCGCTGGTTCACTCACTCCATGTTGTCTTCTTTGAGACGTTCCGGTTTGAGAGCAGCTAGAGCAGCTGCGAAACCCTGTCAAGGAAATTCTTTGGAATTATACCTGATCACAGGCAGTACTTGTACTGATCAACGGGGAACCGTGGGCCGTGTACCTCAATTCAACGAAAGTGATCAAAGACACTTTCGTGCGATTTATTGCTAACTGTTGTATGCAGGTACGCCCTACGTTTGCAGCTGATCAGAATGAAGCGGTCAATCCATAGCCGCATGCTCACTTAACACATTAATCTCAAAAGAAATCATGATTAGCGCATCAATGACTCTGATATTTTCACTCCATGCTTCTGCTACGCTGCTGCCAATATCATGAATCAACAAAAGCTTCCGCTACTCTGATGAGAATATTTCATGATCCAGAATGTGAGCATGTCGGTCCGTATGTCACAACATCACATAATACCAACACCACAATGGATGAGTCAGAGATTGATATTTGCTGATGATCTCAAAAGCTGGCTCAAAATTATTATCACGTGGATCAGTAAAAGGACCTCCACTTGGATTAACCAAACATGCAATGAGAAGAATTGATGACTACGAACTTCGGAGCAAAGTACTACATCAAGAATGCAAGAACAATTTTTAATGTAATATCTGTTTGTATTCAATGTAATTTTAGTATATGTTTGAGGTGACCTCCCTTAGGGGGAGATTGTTAGGATTTAGTAAATCCAGTTATTAAAGAGTCGGTCACCTCAAGTATATGTAATCATTAGAAAGCTCGTAGTCGTAGATTATTATAAGTTAAGTAGTATTTAGTTTAAGTAACACCGTGGAGGACGGACGGGTCTTTACCCACTGTATGCCTGATCCACAGCCCGATAGGTGGCGATTTATGTAAAGACTATAAATACTCTCTACCTTCCAAGGTAGAGAGTTGGAGCTCATAATAAGACTTTTCTTTCTCTCACTAAAGTTCCCTAAACCTCTAACTTTCTCTCTCTAGAACTCTTTGTACGCCTACTTTGTGTTTGGTTTGATGTGTATGTGAAATCCAATATGTTACAGACTATAAGGATTAAACCTCGTGCTAAGGGTGTTTGGAATCTTCTTTAACAATCTCAATCCCGAATGCCCATTGAGGGTTTTCTCGTCTATTTCATTTTTGCTTTTATTGTGTGGTATGCCGTATGTCTTTTGCCAAACGTGGTATGCGTGTATCCTTGTGTGTCTACAATGATGATGTTGATGGTGGTGGAGGTGGCAGCAGCGGTAGTGGTAGTGTTAACTCTCGTCCTGTCGTGATTTTCGTTTGATTATTGATTGGATATCTACATATGGGACACGTATAATGTGATCGGAACCACATATCAATGCATTCGACATGAAAAGCCATGATTACATTCTAACAATATCCAAGCTTTGTCACCTTCTTCTAGATTCGACAAACAAATTACACATACCAATCCTTCTTCACAGTCCGAGTCACACGAGACATCAGCATGTTGTAGACATCGTTTGAGGAAGAAACAAACGGTGATTGAAAAGAACATGACTAGGAATAAAGCTATAATTGACATGATCATAATGTTTGTTGGTCCATTTTGAATATATGATATTGAGGTTCTGATAGTTTAAATTTTTAAGGGGTGTATAAATTGTGTTATATTACTCTGTATTGGATGATAAGTAGGCCCAAGCCCGTTGTTGGGCCTAAAGCCCATTGTGTCCTAGGGTTTATCGTGTATATGTATGTCCCAGTTATGAGATTATCGAGAAATGAATCACTAAACAATATCATATCTTACATGGTTTCAGAGAATTAAGATCCATAAACCCTAATTCTTCCGCTACTTCAATCTTCCGCCGCAGCCTCCGGCCGCCGGCTACTCGCTGGAGGTTCGGAGGGCTCGCTTTTAAACCTTTTCTTTTCTCTTCTGGTTGTACCAGGTACCCTGTGCCACCGTCCTCATCTTCTTCTTCCTCCTCCTCAGCCTCTTCATCATCTTCGAAATCCCATTCCTCGACCCCAATCTCCTCTTCACCAGTCTCTCTATCATCATCCTCATCTACATCATCCTCACCCTGCTCATGCCCATCAATCTCACCTTCCATACTAGTCAGCCACCCTGTACTCCCCGGCTCACCCACATCCCCATCATCATTATTAACCTCCTCGTCCTCATCTGCATCCTCATCATCGTCATCTTCAACCCTGTCCTCATCATCCTCACTATCATCACTCTCATGAACCTTAATCTCATCCTCCTCATCCTCGCCATCCTCTTCATCAATCTCATCCGACTCTCCATCCCCAACGTCATCCCCCTCCCCATCACCATCCTCATCATCCTCCTCCACATCAACCGGATCCGAATGAAAACCAAAATTCATCACTGATCAAGTTTTGAAGCTTAAACTTCAATTTATATCCGAAAGATAAAAGAAGAAAATATAACAACAATGTTAAATAATTCAATAGATTGTTTATGAATATTCTTCTTCTAGTTGTTGTTGTTAATCTCGATGATGAGAAATAAAGTGATGCTTTTATTTTGCGTTTGAAAGCAGGAGCAATTTGGGTTTAATTTGGGAAAAGGACAAAATGGGTGGACATGATGTGAATGAGTGGGGATAAGAAGTGGAGCTCTTGCAATAATTGATCTACTGGTTGGTAAAATTAATGGAGCAAAAGAAGAAAAGTTGTGGCTGGAAAGGTTCATCTTGCAATAATATATAGTTTTTTTAATGGTTTGTTTTTTGTTTTATGTCGAATCCAGGGTATCAATTCCCAAGACGACTTTTGTTGGTGTCGAATCCAGGGTATCAATTCCCGAGACGACTTTTGTTGGTGTCGAATCCAGGGTATCAATTCCCGAGACAACTTGGTGTCGAATCCAGGGTATTAATTCCTGAGACGATTTTTGTTGGTATCGAATCCAGGGTATCAATTCCCGAGACGACTTTTGTTGGTGTCGAATCTAGGGTTCTTATTCCCGAGACGACTTTTGTTTGGTGTCGAATCTAGGGTTCTTATTCCCGAGACGACTGTTAAAAAAAAATAGAATAGGGGATACTTTGGGTTATCCCGTTTTATTTTGGTTATTGTTTTATTTTGCTTTCTTAGTTTACTACTACAGTTCGAACTTTCGCGATTTCGCCGCTCGAACTGCGGGAGAGTATTAGATGATAAGTAGGCCCAAGCCCGTTGTTGGGCCTAAAGCCCATTGTGTCCTAGGGTTTATCGTGTATATGTATGTCCCAGTTATGAGATTATCGAGAAATGAATCACTAAACAATATCATATCTTACACTCTGAACTCCGATTCTTGGTCTTAGTATTAGAAGATGTTTGACAATGAAAATAAGAAGTGTGATATCATAAAATGTGTTGTGTGAGATATGCTTGGATTTGTTTTTGTAGCTTGAAAAAAGTTAATAAGCTAATACATTATCAAATTTTCAGAAAGAAACATGAACTAGAAAAGGCATAAAAAGGGATCATCGAATTTTACTAATGGGTTCATTTGAGATTCCACTAGACCTTGATTATTGAATAAAAATATACTCCGTATCAATATAAGATAATAAAATAATTAAGAAATGTGATTTGTACGTCACCGAATAACTACTTTGAGATGTTTGAAATTCTTATTTAAGAGCGTATGTATATGTTTGGCAAAAACTAGCTAAAGCTAGAACCAAAATTGAAATCCATAACTTATTTTTAGGCTACTTGAGGTTTGCTATGATTTTTAAACTTATTATGCAAGTATTTCATTTTCCTAGATATTAGCTCCACCAAGTTTTTTTTTAGAAAAGCAATAGCATATATTAAAAACCCACATGAAACTAGAGAGAGCTGAACCATAGTCTATGAGGCACAGACTACAGGCCTGCAAAGCATAAACAAGAAAGTTGCTATCGCGCTCTTTCCATATCAGATACAAAGAACTCCAATTGATGGCTTGCCACATGCTCTCAAGTTTGGATGACACCAAACCGTCATAGGATAAAATATCTAATAAGGATGAACCATTAAAACAACCAATATTCCACAACAAAAAAATCTTCGACCAAACAATAAAAGCAAAAGAACATCGAGACATAATGTGATCAATTGTTTCAACTGCATTCTCGCAGCATGAGTATAACGTGGAATGTAAATCTATCCCAATGGACCTTAGGATAAGTTGCTAAAACAAACCGGGGGTGGGTGGGATTGACCCTTTAAGTAGAATTTCGAAGGAAAACTATTGGCGGTAGGTGAAGACATTTCTTTTGCCTTTTCAAAAAAAAAGTGCTCCTTCATTCTTCATAACGACTATAACCAAGCTGCCTTTCTATCAATAGTTAGGAATTAGTGTTCGATATAGGGGATAGAATCCATCTGCTCTTTCTCTCTCCATTTTTCTTCCCCTTTCCTCATTCCACTCACTTGGATAGATGTAGGAGGAAGCTTATGCACAACAAACAATGAATCTATAGGTCACATGCCTTGTTAGACGACCCGAGTCCCTTATTTTAGGAAAGCCTGGTGGCCACGTGTGAATTCTTTCAAGGCAAGAGGCGGCTTGACATCGGGATCCGGCCATATTTTAATCATCATATAAAGACATTTACTTTTCGAGGCATGGACTTATATTAAGACGTTTCTTCAACATAAGTGACCGACCGAAGAGTTTTCTCATCTATTAGCTCTCTGATATGTTTAACCGAGAACACTCCATCAAATGCAAGAAACCAGCGCCAATAGTCCACATACCCCGAAACCGGAAAGTAGCAACTGTTTATGTTTAGACGATAGAAGGACCTAAAATTAGAAGAAGTATATTAAATATTTACAACTTTAAGACTTAACATTTATGACATGGGACTTAATCTTTTAGTATACGAGGCTTCCCTCAACCCGTGCGATGCACGGTCTAGTGGTTGAGGGGTGATGTTTTTATCCATAATGTTGTATATGATGGTATTTAAATACCTATTAGAGAAGTTGCATTGTATTTATTATTTAGATGGCTAATAATGTTATTAGTTTATATTATTTTTGTGGAATCTATATTTAGATGCCTAATAATGTTATAATTACTTTTGTATTTATATTACTTTATTTTCATTAAAAGGTTTTATTAACATAGTCTTTTCATATGTAGTATTTAATTTGAGTAAGTTACATAAGTGTTTTGTTTCTTATTTATTTGTGACTTTTTGTTATTTGGAATTATACAACTATTTATACTCTTCAATGGCAAATTTTGAGTTGTTAGAGAATTTGATGAATATTTCAGGATCATCTAAATTGCATGATTGTATGTGTTTGTGGTTTGTGCAACAGGCATGTGAAGATGATGCATTATCAAAGTTGATTTATGATTGTTGTCATCATTTGAGGCGTGTAATGGCCAAAAACAACACGATGAGTTTGAACATGGAAGCTTTAGGTCAGCGTGGCGTAGCTTTAGATTCGATTGATGCTTTGAGAAAGACTCAAGAGAGGCATCGTGTATTGCTTGAAAAGTTAGTCAATTTGTTTAGGGAAGCTAAAGACGGTGTTCGTGAGGAAGAGTCAAATGCTAAAAAAATGAATGAGTTTAATTAGTAACTTTGATTTAGATATCTTTGATGGTATTTAAATTTTTAGTGTTTTTGCTTGTTTTTTTGATTACGAAATTTTTAATTAATGAAGCTTTATAAATTATAAGCATGTCTTTTAAGCTTACGATGTTAATTGTAATGCATTGTGTATGTAGGGTTTGTTTTATATCAAATGTATAATTGAGGGTGTTATATTGCAATGTTGGACATCTTCCTAAATACTGCATTCCCCATTTATGCATGGAAACTTCAAAGTCTCCAGTAACACCCAAATTAAATGTTCCAATGCCTCTTCAGTGTCTTTGTGTTTTTTTTTTTGCAGATTCTTATTTACGAACCTTAATTATTGTTTTTGTGTTGTTTTCTTTGCAAATTCTTATATACGAACCTTAATTATTACGACCACACAATTTTGTGTATATATAATCCAAGAGCAATTACATCTAACCCTAATTTTAACACACAACTCTATCCACCTTAACCCTAAAATCAAAATGTCAGCCACACCAAATCTCGATGAATTGAAATCTCTCACTCAAACTGGAAAGCTTGTTGATGCTTTCAGGCTACTGATAACTCACGAAAAAGCAGAGGAGGAAGGTTTAATTGCTCGTATTGGGGAGGAGAGCAGTCAGTTAAGGGCAGTGATTGACAAAAAGGAGCAAACAATCAATGAGACAGCTAGCACTTTTTCTCGTTTCAATGTCGTGGCAGCAACTGGTCATGATGCTATCCTTGAAATACAACTGAAGGATAGCAGGAAACTTGATCTGTTGGCTCAACTGCTTGTTCTGTGTCGTCAAAGCTTGTTGGAGAAGGAGGAGCTTTTGGAGAAGCTGGATGAAGCTGAAAGTTCTGATGATGAAGATTAGGACATGTCGGAGATTGTCTTTTGTGTTTTGATGTATGTAGTTGGGTTAATGTATGGTTTATGTGAATGATGATTATGTAGCTGGTTTGATAACTTTTTCAATGGAAGAAACTGATCACTGATCAGTTATGTTTATGTTTTAATCATAGATTATGTTTAAGTATTTACATTATTATTATTATTTTTTTATATATATTAAAAAGGGTAAAGTATCACCCGTTTGACTTTTTCTCTCACACATCTCTCTCACACTTGGTAAAAATACGCAGTAACGCCTAAATAACATATTTAGGGTTTTTAATCGAAGGCAAAATTGATCAAGATAAATAGTAATCAATATAATTTTTTTGAGGGTTATGATAAATGATCTGATTATCTGTCGAGTGATTCCAATATTTCAGGTATTCGATTTCATTATGATCAAATTAAAGCGTGCATATTTAAATGTTTTAATTTATTGAGTGTTACTTGCTTTATGATGTTTATTGATTTAGAAAGGACATGGGATTATTTTTGTTTCGAATAAATTGAACAAATAAGCATATGTTTTACTTATCGGTATAAACTTGTAAGAGTTTGAAGTTTTTTATAGATAGTGTTTAGGATGATGATGGTTTATTGAAACAAAAACAAGAATTTTTTTATGCTTATATCTAATTAATAATTACACTCCTTGCAGGTTAAATAATTTTGAGCTAAAGTTGGTTTATTGTTGATTTTGGGATTTTGTTGGCATTGTTGATTATTGGTAAAAGAAGGTGCGGATTGTACGTTGAGATGGGCTGTTATGGGGTAAGGCATACATTGGATTGTTGTTTTTAATGAACCTAATAATGTTCAAAACCATTTACAATTGATATTTTGAAAGTCCAATTATGTGTTAAGAATGAGTATGATTTTCTCAGGCTAAATTTTGGTTGTTTTAAGGTTTATAGTCAAGTTTTGGTTATTAGAATATTTGTTGACTTGATTTTAAGCTCCTTATGTGACAATTTTAATTGTAATATACAGGAAAAAACTGAAACTTAAAACCGGTATATGTTTCAGCGATATCGAGATGGGAAAGTTACCGTAGGAAAAACTGGGATAAGCCCGGTTTTCGCCTCGGTTCCATTGTTTATCAGTCTGTCAATATTGGGTGTTGGAGTTTTGTATTGGTAGGCAAATCTGAAGGCATCTGAAGAAATGAGGATGATGGTGGGTGTTTTAGTTTGGTTAGTGGTGGCGCGTGGTGAATGATGGTGGCTGTGTGGTGGCGCGTTGGGGTGGATGAGAAGAATAATACGGCGAAAGCGGTGGAGATTATGGTGGTGATGTGGAGGGTTATGGTGATCATGGTGGTGGTTGGTGTCATCGTTATGCAGGTTAGATGGGTTATTGGTGATTAAGGTTGCTTGTGTTGAGACCCTGTTCATATCGGAGGCTATTAATTTTGGCACTTTCTTTAATCAATATCTCTTAATTAAGAGTGTTGTGACTCGTTTCCGCATTTATCTTTATAGCACTGTAAGTTTACGTTTTTTCCTTTAAGATTAACTTTTCTTTGGTCGAGAGGGTGCAAACGGTGTGACTAACTTCTTGATCTGCATCCTTGAGAGGTGTGAATACCTGCTCTGGTCACACCCAATTCTCTCGGCCGAGTCTTGTTAATTTTGGGTGTGTGTTCTGTTTAATCCCTTAATTGTTGTTGTTTAGCTATTGTCTTAGTTTCTGGCGATGAGTAGGTTGAGGGATTGAGAAGTTGGTGTTGGATTATTGGTGGTTATTTGTGTTTGAAGGTGGTTGGTTTCTTTATAGCACGGTAAGTTTATGTTCTTTCCTTTAAGATTAACTTTTCTTTGGTCGATAGGGTGCAAACGGTGTGACTAACTTCTTGATCTGCCTCCTTGAGAGGTGTGAATACCTGCTCTGGTCACACCCAATTCTCTCGGCTGAGTCTTGTTAATCTTGGGTGTGTGTTCTGTTTAATCCCTTAGTTGTTGTTGTTTAGCTGTTGTCTTAGTTTCTGACGATGAGTAGGTTAAGGTATCGAGAAGATGGTGTTGGATTATTGGTGGTTATTTGTGTTTGAAGGTGGTTGTCTTTGTGTCTATAGTTTGGTGTCTTTGACTTCTGAGTCTGAGTGTATCATAGTAATTTTTTTTTTGTTTTAAGGTGTATAGTTAAGTCGTGCCTACTACAGTTTCTGGTTATTTGATTATAGAGTAACCGTGGTGCACTATGAATACATGTTAAGAGTTGGAACAATATCATGCACATTATGAGTGTTCGTGGCAAATAACCAAGTAATAATAAATAACTGTTGCTTGAACATCACATATATGTCCTACGTTACGTTGCTGAATGTTTCTTTGAAAACAATGTTACACGTGCAATTCTTAAGCTCTGGGTCCTTGTCTTCAACCATTAGTATCTTAAGGCCGTCAGGACTGGTAACTCTAGATAGCGCCACATAAAGCTGACCATGGCTGAATACGGGAGAAGGCATATAGAGGCCAACGTAATTAAGTGATTGACCTTGACTTTTGTTAATTGTCATTGCATAACATGGTCTTACAGGGAATTGTCGCCGTTTTAGAATAAATGGCCACTTGGATTGCGTTGACGTCAGTATAATCCTGTGTATAATAACGTTATCCACTATATTTGAACTGGTAAGCACCTTAGCGTGAATAACAAACTGGCCTAGATCTGTGATGAGCAACCTTGTTCCATTACACAACCCTTTGCTTGGATTGATGTTCCGCAATAGCATAATTGGTAATTCCTTTTTTAAGTGAAGAGCATGTGGGGGCATCCCGGGGAAATTAAAGGAATTAAGAAATTCAATCGGATAGTGTTTGTGCTGTTCTAGGCTATCTGTAGATGCCTTGCAAATCTCATCCGCGCTGTTGTATGTAACAGATTCCCCTGATAACTGTTTAAACATGTACTCATTGATGTCATCAGCGTCATCATTCCGAGGAGTTAGCATTGCCCTTTCTTTGAGGTACACATCGTCGGTTTGCCTGGTTGTAAAATCAGGGTATGTCTCTGTGACAATCTGTTTTATTGGACAATCCCACGATTTAATTAGGAATATTTCAGGAATGTCAATCCAACTTGGGTCGTCCTCCCCTTCTTTGCATTTTGCTGGCACGTTTCCATCCCCCACAGCCAAAACCCATCTATTGAAATCTTGTTTTCGAGTATCAAGCTCCCCATTTTTAGTATACTCGTTGACACGCATGCTACGTGTAAGTCTAAATACTTTGCAATGCTTCCATAGTTCAGATTGGTTTATGCACGATTGAACAATGTCTGCCCTGCTTCCTTTTGGTATAACTGGCAGCACTTGTCGAAAGTCACCTCCAAGCAAGACCGTCACTCCTCCAAATATTCGATTCCTACTGTCAGGATCATGATATCCTAAAATATCCTTGAGCGTCTTATCCAATGCTTCAAAAGCATATTTTTGAGTCATCGGAGCTTCATCCCATATAATAAGTTTAACTTCCTGTATGAGTTCAGCCATATGTGTATTTTGTTTTATGCCGCATGTACTGTTCTCTAATAATTCAAGCGGTATAACAAAACGGCTATGCGCGGTTCTCCCACCTGGTAGTAACAATGAAGCTATTCCTACCCAAATTGAAAGTGTTAATCAGTAACAAATTTTTATCCATTTTAAAATAGTTGACTGTTTAAAATTTAGTATAAATTTATACTTGAAGATGCAACAGCGAGCACTATCATGCGTTCTGATCTTAATCTTGAGATGATACTCTTGTATAAAAACGTCTTTCCAGTTCCGCCTGGACCGTAGACGAAGTAAAAGTTCCCTTTTTTACCATGCACAGATTCAATCACCTCTTCATAGATTAAACGTTGTTCGGGATTTAACAATGAATGAAGTTGCTGATGTTCAATCTTACTCTGTTTCATATCATAATTCAACACTTCTCGTAAGAGACGATTGTCCATGTTGGTTAGTAACCTTGGGTCAGGCACTGGTAGGTCTTGGAAATCAGATAAAGATCTCCCATTTCTGTTTAATAACTCTTGGATCTCTATCAAACAATAGTTCTTTAGTTGCTCGTCCGTCAACTCCAAGTCAAGATAATTAAACATTTTCCTTTTCTTGTGTAGAAGATCTTCTGATAGAAACTTCCAGTTTTCTTCCCAAAAATTTAAAGGTCTGCTAACATCGCAAAATATTAAAATTGTTACAAATACGTCACGTAACTGTGGTCCAAACATCCATACACTTGCTTCTGATATAGCATATGTCCATTCCGTGTCATCATTTAAGAGGCCATATTCAAAACATGCTTCCTTGAAAGTGGAACATAGTTTGTCGTGAACAGTCATGAGTTTTTCCCAAGAATCAGGACCTCTTGCAATGTTCAACAACATTCTAAGATAATATCGGTCTCCAGACGCCGGGTGCGAGTAAACAATCCGCCCGATGCATTTTTGCAATTTGCGTTTTTTCCACAGTTTGTCTTTCTCATGCCACACGTAATGTGTAGCTATCTCAGCATACGTATACTGATTCGCTTCTGTATCACGCTTGTTTAATTCAAACCAATCAGTGAACATGGTCACGTCGATACCTTCTCTTTGAATTAGGGCGGGTAAGCTTTCCGAGTCACGTAGTGTGATTGCGTGCTGATTCAGCAAGTGGTAATTCAGCTTCATAACAGACGGATATGAGTAATGTATGTCGTATGAAAACAAACGCCACACCGCCTCACATGGAGCTAAAAAACGACAATTCAAATAGTTTTTTATTTCGTCCACCTCCAAAACTTGTACATTTGCTAAATCACCATCATTTTTAACATTCTCTTGTATAACAATTGTGGCTCTATCGGGACCTTTATTTAAGTACTTGAATAAGTATTTAATTGCTTTGGATCTGTTGCACCATTCCACGTTAATGTGGGCCTGGTATTTCATGAGGAGATAACGGTTGTGAGGCACCGCATACCTATTATCGTATTTGAATTTCCCTTTTATATGGTGAGCGTTATTATTCCTCCGGCGATAAATAGCATAACCATCATTATCAACAATTGTTTCAACCACAAAAGGTTTAGGAAAATGTTTTGAGCACTTACCCTCAGTTGTACATGGGGCGTTTTTTTCATCTTTACCGCAAGGTCCATGTAACATAAACTCAGTTACTACTTTATACCCATCCGGATCATTGATTCGACATGGTATCTCAGCTGTAATTATATCATTTATCTGGTATGGGGTTTTGCATTTCAATTCTTCTTCTAGCCACAGTAGGATATGAGCATGTGGCAGTCCACGTTTTTGAAATTCTATGACATACACAACTGAAATATAATTGGAAACAAACATAAGATAATACACAATGTATATATAAAAGAGTAAACAGATTAAAATTATGGGTTAATTTTTTTTTACCTCGTCGTGACTTGCCAAAAATATGAATTTTTGTAAGGTCGTTTAACAGTTCAGTAAGTTTAATCTTGAACACATGTGTTGCCACTTCTGGACGGTCATGGACTTTTTGGCCCGGGACGTGCTTTAGCATTTCTGCAACCTCGGGCCATTTTGGATTAGCAGTGAACGTGATGAACAGGTCTGGATTCCCATACGTCCGGCATATAGCCATTGCATCCTGGTAGTTTTGCATCATATACCTTGGACCGCCTATAAAACTTCTTGGCAGAACGATTCGTTTTCCCAGTCCTGCTGCACTTGTATCCCCCCTTGTGACAGCGTCACAAACATTATGATATAGATCAACGCGTAAGGTATCTTGATTTTTCCTGGTCCATTTTAGCCTCTGTTCTTCAACAGCCGCATACGAATCCACCAAGTATTGTTGGAATAATCGGCCACCTCTAAGCAGTGTAGTACCTTGGTTATTTCGCTGTTGTATGATATATGAATAGTATTCTTTCAATGTGACAAAAGCCCTTTTGGTCTTGCGTACATCCATGTTGTTGTAATATGGTATCTTTTCGTGAAATCCTTCCTCCCCATATGGGAATAACAATGGATATTGAAGTGACATGTATTCTGAATGCAACTCAGAAATACGTTTCAAACCTTCATCCCTGTTACTTACAATAATATCTCTTGTAGGAATACCATCACCAAAGTCATTAGTAATTAGAGCTGCTATTTCGGCCACGGTTGGTGCGTTGTATTGCCGAGATGTACTATGTCCACTTATCAGCCGTAGTTCAAAGGTGGCTGAGTTGTGGTTCTCGCACCAATCCCGAGCCATTCGAAATGCCTTAGTAATTGAATTTGATTGATCAAACATTTTAATCAATCTCGCTACTATACTTGGATCCAAAACATATCCCCCATCTTTGTCTATAAAAGCTGTCATTCGGTTTTTCACTTCATTTCCAGTGTCAAAAAAGTATAGCTGTGCATATTTAGGTTGAATTCCCTGTTTTGGAAGAAGAGAACCTATTCGATGATAGCTCTGTCCATTTACTCTAAAGGTATATGGACCCCTGCCCGTGTTAATTGAATGGTCTATTCTTGCTCCAAAAGATGTGTAACAAAACATGCCATTATATACCCTGATCTGGTCTTTGAATCTTAAACTTGCAGGATTATTATAGTCCATAAACTCTTTAAGAGGTGAAGGCGTTTCATTAAATCTTGGAAAAAGAAGTTTTCCCTCTTGACAGCAAATGGAAAAAGTTGGGTTGGAAGCGCTCTTTGATTTATCACTTCTCTCCTGATACCACATAATCGCTTTGCAATTTTGACACTCAAATGATGGATGGCCAATATTATGGTAAACAACGGGAACACCTTGCCAAAAAAGGTAAATTTAATTGGGAATAACAACATTTTTTTCCATCAAATAACATAAGGCATCAATTATAAAATATGAAACTACCTGCAGATGCATGTGCGGCTCCGTGTGCGATTTTTTTAGCTGCACGCTGAGAGAGTGTCCCTGTATGAAAAACATTAAGGTATTATTCATTATTACGGAAACAATTGTCTGCCAAATATAATTTGGTTAGTTAAACACCTGCTGATTTTCTTTTTTTATACATAAAGGGTTGTTTTGAAGCAGAAGCCATTTGATTCGCCGTCATATCTGGTAAATCGCCCACTGAGCGTGATGTTTGTCCTAACAAATTACGGTGAACACGTGAATCAGGTATCAATTGTTGCAACAATTTTGTACTATAATAACGCAAGTGAATGTTTGGAGCTGGTGTATACCTGTAAATGATTTGACAATTTCATTTAGCCATAAACCACAATAGCTTTGTGTTATTCCACTTTGACTGATAATTGTTTTCGAATCAATAACGAAAGATTTGTGCAACATGTCTGACAGGGATGGAACCTGAGCATGATCATTTTCTGACCCTGTAACGAAAAAACAAATATGGATTTAATCATATACATAATTGGAAGGTATAGTATTTTGTTAAATTGAGATGTACCTGTATTCATTTAGTATTTGGATGATATGTATCAATTTTGCAACACATAACCTTGCAGGTTTGGAAAGATATAGAAGCAATATGTATATTAAAGCATCTCTTGGGATTCTAGTGTTGAACTGATGCAATAAGTGTACTGAACAATGAACAGGCTTGTATGGTAAGTATCTACAGGTTTTTATGATTCTTATTATTGATTTAATAATGAGTCTGATTTTTTTCCAATATAAAATAATAACTTGTTATATATAACACACAAATTCATGATGGTTCATGTATATAACATATGGAGAAAGTAAAAAACTCTTAATTGTTATAAAGTAAAGTAGGAATAAACATGTTTTATAAATTGCCTTATAAGATAAGTTTATATCACACTTGTTATATATAAAATAATAATGTATGTGTAAATTAAACATATGTAGTGGATGGTATAAATACATATAAATAGAAGTAGGGTTTCAAACTCATATAATTCATATCAAACATAATTTTACAGTCATTATTTAATTAATGGGGTAATTATGAGAATACATGTTTTGCTCAAGGTGTCAACACTTTTTAGGAAAAAAGTTTGGGTATTTCCAAAATAGACCTTGAGACTTGCGACTTTTTTCTTCCAATCTAAGAGTGCCAAGTGTCCTGACACTTTTCAGAACCCAATCATTGAAATTACCTTTTCATACCTATGATTTATAATCGACTTATATCTAGCGACTTTTTAAGATTAGAGCGATTTTTTTTTGATATTTTCAAGGAAAAAGTCAAACTTTGGAAAGTATTATTTTATTCCTTTTGCTCCTTCCCAATGCTGAGCGACTTAAGCGAATTACTTTGAGCGTCTTTTTTAACTTTGTACTTTTGTACCTTTATTTTTTTTTTACATAACTTTTAAATACTTTTTTAATTACAATGACTATTGTACCCTTAACTAATAGTATGAATGACTCGTAGCAGAAAACATATCACAACAAAGATCGTCATTCATAGAACCCTAAAAAACCGAACACAAAATCATCCAAATCATAACAGTAAGTTACCATTACTTCGAGCAACATTAAAATATAAATCACCAATACCAACAACTTAAGTACTCGAACAATGTTGTATCATTATGAGGGATTGATAACATGCACATAATATTAAGAATTGAACCAGTTTGCAACACTAGTACAACTCAATCTATCCTCCATTGATCACAAACCCTCCAAATCACCATTCATAAATTCCATCGATATCCCATGCTTCTCATATTCATCGTGAAAAACCCTCGAAGCCTACTGTTGCGTTTGAGACAGCAGGAGCAACAGTATCGCAACTGAACTGACAAAGACAACACTATTAGCAACATCAAACAGTAATAACCAAAGTACGAGCAGTGGAAACCAATCGATAAGCCCAGCAGTGGTTACGAGTAAAGCTAGCAGTGATTTCGTAGCAGTGGTTACCAAGAAACACTAGCAGTGGTTTCGAGATAACTTGGCAGTGGTTTCGAGAAACTAGCAGTGGTTTTGAGAAGCTTGGCAGTGGTTTCGAGTCATGATAGCAGTAGTTTGAGCTGTGTAGCGTTTTTCTTTATAATGACAGCATTATTAGCGGCCTTAAGCTCTTTGGGACTATTCAGGCAGCAGTTGATCATATCTCACCAGATCCGCTGTTACAGAATACATCTTTCGACGTATTCAACCGTGAATTCAGTAATCCCATACACCTCTCAGTCGGGGGTTTTCATCGTCAATACATTTGTGATTGTTCACTTCCAGTCTTCTCTACCTCTGTCGTTCAGATTGCTGCCAAACCATATGTTACCAGTGAAAGGGTCAATGACATTGAGATATTTCCTAAAGATTCTGAGTATCAACCTGTAAGATATATAGAGGTCGACGATGATGTTAGATTAGAACATGAAGCTCTGATGGAGATATGGGCTCAATATGATAGTAATGAGTATTATGGAAATTTAGAATAGTTAGGTTGTAACTTAGAAGCTACTTGTACACTTCAAACTACCGGGGACAAGGAATACTTTGATGATGAAGCGTTTCAAGTTTGTGATACCCATGCGATGATAAGCCTCCCAGACAAACCCAATGGTGGTTCCGGTATGAATATTACAACAGGTAAAGATGGCTCTCTAGAGCTGTGTTACGTTGCATTAAAGTATGCAGTAGACGCAGATCTGGAAATATAATTTGAACCAACTTCTTCGGGAACAAAAGTTTATGGAAGGGTAAGGGCTTATTATGGTAAAGGCTTTGATTATGACCCTCCTGCTTATGATTACTATGTAATGCTCTTTCACACCGAGGGTCCTAATTTTTATAACTGGGGAAAGTTAAACCTGATGCGATCTGTGTTGGCTGTACCAGCCAAATTCTCTCTCATAATTGAGGCAGAGTTATATGACTACACCACTGCGTGTGAAATTTTGTCGGGCACGTATGAATTCCCAGTGCCTCGTGATGATTGCAGCTTCACTGGTTCTATAAAGAATAAGGATTGCTCTTTAAATCTGAAAGTTAACTGGAAGCTGCCGTGTGACAAACTAAAAATCTCTTCCTCCTCAAACTCATCTGTCAGTCGTCTGGTGAGTAATTTACAGCTCTATTCCAATCGTTTAGTTATCACTCTGTCACTTAAATTGCGATTTTAGTTATCACTCTGTCACTTCCAGTCGTTTCATTAGGCTCCGTATACTCTAGCATTTTTTATCATCTTATTCTTGTAAAGGTAAAAAGTCGGAATATCTCAGATTGAATAAAATAATAAAAATAAGAACTGCAACTGATTTGTGTAGTGTGTACATATTATTTTTGGTAAAGTTAGCCCGAGTTCTTGCTGTCAAAATTTCTCCTTTCTTCATGCTAATCGAACTAATATTTGTTACTGCAAAACTAGACTGAAAGAAGAAAAATTGGAGCCCATTCTACATCAACTATGGCGGAGCCTGATGTAAGTCTATTAACGTGAACTTTAGATTCAGAAGCTTAATATATAAAAAAAATAGAGGATATAATAATTAACAGTTACAAAGATGGTTTTGTATTGTTATACAGGAACGTAATAGATGGAGCCTTCAAGAAGAAATTACAAAGGTATTTAACACGTCACTGGAACGTACTTTCAATCCTCGAAAATCCGTATCTTGTAGTATTTCTACTTGCACCAAAGAGGACGGTGGCGATTACCTATGGTAAATATGTTCATTCTCATACTTGTGCAGTTTTACTTTCTTTAGTATGTATTATTATCATTATTATTATTATTTTTTCTTTCTGAATGATGAGTACTAATCCAGAAAATTTTCATTTGGTAATAGCTCGAGTGTCATGCACATATGGCCTGAAATAATGGGAACTCGCAAGTATAAAGGACCAAAACATGCTGGAGTGGTAATATATTTTTTTTGAGTGAAATATCATGTATTTTGAATATACTACCTAGGATTCTTACTCTTTTTTTTCATAGTTCTTGAAGGATAATATCATGAGTTTTGACTATAAGGACATGATGGGAAGATGCGTCGTATGTGGCCCTGGTTTGAATGTAGTCGGTGAAGGGGATGAGGCGGTATTTATCGAGGGACAAAAATTACCTCTTGTGTATCTCACAGCTTTGCGGTTAGTTTACTTGCTATAAATGTTGATTTGGTCAAAACATATTTCAATTGGCTTGTAATACATTTTCTGCATATGTAGGCATGCACTTGATGTGGAAAAAGCAGACTGGATACTGCATGTGACTGATATAGGGCAATGGGTGTATATTGAAATGTGCATCAGTGTAAGCAACTGATAACATCTTCCAAAAAAAGATCAAGAAATCGAATTGAATACTTATTGAGCTCTACTGTTTGCATATGTAGGCTGCTAAACGTGTTGGGTTGATCACAGATGATCATAACCCTTTAAGTCATGTTGGATTTGGTCATGTTCAAGGCGATGATTTTGAGAGATTCCAAACTTTTAATAAACTGGTTAGCTTGGTTTATTTGCTTGACGAAGCCAAAATTCGATGTAAAGTGCTACTTGCGGGACAAGGTATACCACATATATCCATTTTGGCTTTCAACCCGCTTTCAACCCAGCAGTGGTTACGAGTAAAGCTAACAGTGGTTTCGTAGCAGTGGTTACCAAGAAACACTAGCAATGGTTTCGAGATAACTTGGCAGTGGTTTCGAGAAACTAGCAGTGGTTTTGAGAAGCTTGGCAGTGGTTTCGAGTCATGATAGCAGTGGTTAAACATGTATCGTCTGGCAGCAGTAAGCACAACGGCAATAACAGAAACATATACCAATCATAGGAGCAGTAGCAAAAACGTTTTTATAATATATTATGAGCCCATGTGCGTGATCCCACTTGTTGATCCTACCAAAGCACAAGACACCAATGATAGATTGATACACACCAGGACCCTCACACGTTGCCCACAAAAAATATCCACTTAAAAGAATAGCAACATCATGAGGATCGTATCGGTAAAATTACATCGCTTAAAATATTGTGCAATCAACTTTGATGATAAAATAAATCAAGGATACCACCGACCCTCAATAAACAATTAGTGATTCAATGATAGAGCAATGATGACCCACTATTGTTATGAAATTATGATGCAAAAGATATCAAACCCAAAAAAAATTTCGAAAAACTTAACCTTCTCTGCAGCTATATTCGATAGCCTGTATCTTTTGCATAAAAGCTCCGATCGATGATCCCTCCGGTGCAAAGTTAGATGAATATATAGAGAACGTCCACCTAAAATTTTGTAATGATCCAACGGTTAACGATTGATTGCCGTGTGAAGAACGAGTGAAATTTTTGGCAAAAATAGGAAGTGTTTGAGAGCAATATCTTTCTCATGATTATCAATTACAAGTTGGCTGGTGTACCACTTGAATTATTTTAACAATGGGAGGAAAGAAAAATTGGTGGAAATGGAAGAGACAAGGGTATAATAGACAATTTAGTTAAAATTATAATTTTGAAAAGTGTAAAAAAGATACTAAAAGGTACAAAAGTATAAAGTAAAAAAAGTCGCTTATATTATTTCGCTTAAGTCGCTCAGCCTCGGGAAGGAACTAAATGTATAAAAAAATAATTTCGTAACTTTGACTTTTTTTACTAAAGGACAAAAAATTATTCGCAAGATTCTTAAAAAAGTCGCTTAGATTCGGTCGCTGTACAATCGTAGCTGTAAAAGTCAGAAAAAATGATTGGGTACACAAACTTCGAAGGACACTTGTCAAGCTTATATGAAAAGTAGAAAAGTCGCAAGTCTCAAAGTCTATTTTGGAAATACCCCAACTTTTTTCCTAAAAAGTGTTGACACCTTGAGCAAAACATGCATTCTCATAATTACCCCTTAATTAATTAGGTATATAATAAAGTCAATTTTAGGCAATCTTGGTGATTGCATTAAGCAGCATAACCATCTTCAATATTTTTATCATTTGAGATTTAAAACAACACCGTCCTAACCTTTGGGTAATTTCTAGAGGTTTTGAAAAACTTTTTATTAGGTATTCACAATGAATCAATCACATGTGTTAATGAATTTAGATGACCCTTTATGTACTTTAAGTCGATCAATTATTTAAAGGGTTATATGAGTGAATGAAAATAGGGGATACTATAGGAGAATTAGTGAATTACACATAAATAGGCTTCATTAATTAGATGTTTGGTTACATGTTCATCACATGAAAGGGTTATAGGAGTGAATAAAAAGGGGGATACAACAGGAAAATTAGTAAATTACATAGAAATTAGTTTCATTAATATAAACATTTGGTTCATTCACATGTTTATTTTGTTCATGAGACATTACACCTGGTAACCATGTCTGATGGAGAAATTGAAAAAAAAAAACAATCCTTGCCGACTATTACATGAGACATTACATTTGGTAACAATGTCTGATGGATAAATCAAATAATTTTAAGATACCTAAACAAATATCTTGTACATTATACATTACACTTGGTAACAATGTCTGATGGAAAAATCAAAAGAACCATAATTGCTTTCATGGTCATCTGGCATTACTAACACACATATCTATTTGATCTCATGTAGCAATTGTCCAAAGCCACAGTATGTTCATCTTGTAGGTACCTGAAATGGAGGTTAGCACAAAAAACAAACAATATTTCGTTTGATGGCAAACCAAAATATATTGTCAGACAAAAATAAAACCAAATGTAACGGAACGGTTAAGTATTGTGTCTTCCAAACAACAATTAAAACAAAATTAAAACAAAATCCCAAGAGCAGTTTTTATCAAATGTATTATTATTGTCATAAGCATTTGTTTTATAAAGGCTTGATGGGGCGCTCCTTGGTTGGGGTCATTCGGATTCTTCGACCACAAACCTGTTTACAAAATATATAGGGAGAAACGTGTTATTATGCAGTCAAACGTAAAAGGGTTAGCGGGAAAAAAGTGACAATCAATATGTGCTCACCGTCTTTGTTTCTTCTTGACGGGTAGGGTGCTATCATCACCATCCTGCTCAATGTCTACAGTTATCAGTTCAATATCCGCGTCCGAATTCTCAATATCAACACTGCATACAACGAAACACGATTATTACGTTAAATGTATTGCAATAGTAGGATAAATAGGGTAAAAGATCTTTTGTTGTCACCCAAATGTTTTAAGGTCGCTCACCTATAATCTTTGTTATCATTTGCAGGGTTGGCCTTTATCAGTCGTTTGAATGGTGGGCTGGATGTTGAAGATGTATTATTACTTGCAATATCAGACTCATCACCTTGTACATCAGTAACCGGCAGCAGTTCATGTTCTGTCGCTGAATCAGCAATAACCACCCTGCAAACAATGGAATTCCATCAGTATGTGACTTTACACAAATACATGTTGTACTTATGTTTTTTTGTTGGTTTCGACTACCTTTTCCTTATCCTATCCTCTACAGGCTTGGACGGTGTAGTGAGGGTCGGCGACTGGGCGGGTGACTTGGATGATGAGCCTGTAACAGTGGTTTCATTATCAACGATGCTTGCGCTTTTGGGTTCAGCTGATGGATTATGCGGGTCAACTTGCCAACACGTAAAACTCTCGAATGTTCCATATTCATAATATGTGTGAGATTTGATTTCGAACACGTGTGTTGTCCCAATGAGGTCAGCTATAGGTGATGGCAAGTTTGCATGATCGTCTAAACCCTGTAGAGTAAGCCATGAGTAATGGGAATGATGTAATAGGGTGTAAGTAGACGTGGATTTATAACTGTACCTCATCCTCATTCAACACTAACGCCGAAGCTGGGAACCCGATCAATTCAACGGATGCATCATCAAAAAGAACCACCACAGTCTGCTCGGTACAATCAGAGATACCAAGTTCAAGACGATACCTGAAGGAAGCATTCAGCATATGGTAAATGTCAAGGTGAGCAATTTTATTTAACACATTCAAACAATCAAAATATAAGTTATAAATATGCCATTACCTTATTACCGGGTATTCAACTGGTCTGCTGCATGACTCGCACCAAAATCTCCCATTCTTTCTAGTAGCCCATTTCCTGCAGTTGTCTCCCCCACATGATGGGAAATTCCATCCCTTTCTAGTACGCACATTATCAATCTTGGCCTTAATTATGAAAGTGGCAGACTGTGTATAAATTAGATTCATAAATGTTATGCACTATAAAGATAATATAGAGATGGCGGCTGCAAAATAATACATACATCATTCCTTTTATTTCGGGCCTACATGAGCAGATTCTCGATAGATCCTTCTCTTGGTTTAGAGCTGTCAACACGCGAAACTCCTTTTGAAGCATCAGTGATGCTAACAAACAGTTTAATGATTTGTTAAAATTTGTTGGTTTTAGGATATATTCAATAATAAAAATTAGTTTCTTACCAAATCTCTGAATTCAATTCTTTAATTGCAGGAATGTTAACGGAATCTAGGAGCTGGGTGGATGAACTACTGGATAGATAGAGCTTATCTAGAAGGAAATATTAAAGGTTAAATTTGTAAAAGAAAAGTGTTGAACATGCAACAGGTAAATAGTCCATAAGCCACTTACTGTTATATTGCTTTGCAGAGGTTGAAGTCACCACAACAGGACACATGCCTACGTGCGTCGCCTTCTTCTCAATCAACACATCAGCAAGCCCTCCCCACAGGGTCACCCGTATGGACTGGCCTCTGATTACAAAGGGAATCGAAACAAAGAAAACAGTAAGTTTCCTAATACACATTGGCAAAAATATTTTCATTTTTACAACATCCTTTGCAACAAATATAAATTTCAACCTATGACTCGCCAGGTAGAAATCAAGGTTTTTGGCTCCTGTTTTGGTATAGTTCATCCTACCAACATTTGTCACATAACCTACAACATCTGAAAGGTAAAAGCTTTTATAGCAACAATATTTAAAAACAAATAATTTTAAGATAGCTAAACAAACAGCACATTACTAATGAGATATTTGTTTTCTGTGGGCTTTATATGATCAAAATCAACCAATTGTAACGGATACCTAACAAATCCCTTAGATATAACCAAAGATTTCCTTATGCTTGTTGATCCATTAAACTCAAGCATGAACGTATCGTCCTTCCTGATACGAAAATCTTCTTTGTTTTGCATGACTACAAAATTTTTAACCGAATATATAACACCCTCTTTTAACCTCAAGAAATTGTGAGCTACCGTTGCCTTGGCGGTACAATGGATAACATTTCCCTGCATAAAAAGTATGTAAGAAAAAATTGACAAACAACACAGACATTTGATAACTTTTTTATTACATATTGGCATTATTTAGGTTTTTCACACATGGATGTCAACATACTTTAGCATCGGACACCAAGAAATCAGTGCTCAAGTATCGGCCCGAAGGAGCATTTATATCCCACATCCTACAGAGCATCACTACGATCGTGCCGGTCTCATCCAATTTCAATTCGTCCAGTAACAATACATCATTTGGGCCTCCGATTTCTACAGCCATAATTATTTTTTTACTTGTATGCCTACCCACAATGCCTGGGCAGTTAATGGGTTGCAAGCCTTATTTATGCATGTTCCATTTAGTAGTGTTTTTATTGTAGATTGATCCATATTCTTTGAGGTTGCAAATTCGCAGCCCTTTTGTGTTTCCAGCATTCAATACGTGTTTATTGTGAACGTCCGAGCATTCAAGATAGGGATATCTTTCATTCAACTCGAGCCTCTTCATAAACCAAACTGAATTTGCATTGAATATGAGGGCATCCTAAAACGAAATCATTTGTAGTTATTTCGGTATGCATAGACATGTATGTACCGTACTTTTGGTTGTGCACAACCCCCCTTGCACATTAAATTAAGGGGGATAAGCTTTAAGTATTATAGATAAGATAAGATAATTTGTCATTTATTATTGTTTATAACTTTGGCACACACTCTTTTAACCATGTTCGAAGCTTAATGTCATCGATATGACTATTGTCACATGTATTTTGACATTAAGCTAAAAATATTTTTCGCGTAGAAAAACAATCTATATCCTAACTTGCTTATACCCACTTTATCGAAATTGAGTATTATAATTGTTAATTCTCAAGGAAGAATCGATTAGGCTGACCACAATCGATCGATTAAGTACATAGGTCGACCGATATTAAAGTAGGTCGAGCCTAATATGGGGAAATCAAGAATATCGGTCGTCGATCGAGTTTTGAAAATACGGGGCGAGTTTTAGACCGATTATGCACAAACACTAAAATTCAAAAATAATTCAGTCATTGACGCTCAGTTCTCGAGTTGAAATGGAAGAAGAAAGGAAAGGAAATGGATAGGTTTTTGTGTTCTTAAGTTTTTTTTAAAGGAGGAAAGAGAAGTGGAAAGGAAATGAATGTGGTAATTTGATCGTGTCTGGTCATCATAGAGAAAAAAATGATGTTACACAGTCAAGCTGAGTAATGTTACCGGTAAAGTTTTTAGTTAAAAAACTTTTCGCATTATATAAAAAGATAAAAATCTAAAAATAGCAAAAATAAGAAAAAAGATTGAGAGAAAAATATCGTTATCTTTTCTACTAACCTGGTGTGTATGTGTGTGTGGCTATCTCCCCTTTTCATCTTCATCTTCAACAACCTGTAAAAAACCAAACCCTAATTATTATTATTATTATTATTATTCACCTTTCATGTCAATCATATTCAGACACTCCATTTCACACACTCAACTCTTTTCCTGACTGAATGTCCTCCTCATGCCTTTATTAGGTACCACCACTTTTATCTCAACTAAGGGGGTGTTTGGATATAACCTTATTTCATGACCTTATTGGCTTTTTCAAAAATAAAGAAGCCAATAAGCTCAATTTTATGGCTTATATACTTTAGAGCCTATGGCCTTGTAGGCCACAAGCTCAGCCTCATAAGCCATGCAAAATGAGCTTATTGGCTTTTTTTATTTTTGAATAAGCCGATAAGCCCATCAAATAAGCTTATTTCCAAACACCCCCTAACTTCAACTATTTTAACCAACTTAACTAACTTTTTTTTTTGGCAGATATTGCTACTGTACAATATTCGTTCAGGAACAACAACCTGTATTCAATAGGATTAAACCGAATTCATTATAATAATAAAAATGTTTCATTGTTTTCGGGTAACCGGAGAATGTTCCGGTGGTGGTATGGCGAGGCTCCGGTGTGCCACGGTGGTAGATTGATGATTAAAGCAGTTGCTACGCTTGAACCGTTGTGTTCGGATAAGGAGAATGATAGTGTGGTAATACAACAGGTGCCGAATTCGGTTGAGGAGGATAAGACGGATAAGGTAGTTTATGATGAGAAGGAGTTGTTGAGACGGAATAGGATATCGAAGGCGAATAAAGGACGGGAGGCGTGGAATAAGGGTGTTAAGCATAGTCCAGGTGCTGTGATTGATTGATAATTATGTGATATGCGTTAATTGGAATATGATAATTAGGTAACGAGACTGGATGTTAGGATAACTGCTTATGCTGCTAAAAGTTGCGACAAATAGATAATGTTTTTGTGTATTTTGCGAATAATGAGAAAATGGTCCCTAAAACATCAAATAATCAGCATAGGAAACCGAATGTAATAGACTGCGTTTAAGTTGCTTTAGATAATTAGTATGAGGCTTCTGCTGTTGCGCGTTTATTGATATGTAAAATGACTGCTAAACAATCAGATAATCAGCTCAGGAAACGGGCTGCACTAGATAGTAAACGACTGTTGCATAAACTGTTTTAGTATTTAGCAAATTCGGTTAAGTATTTAAATGTAAAACTACCCTAGATAGTAGGATACCGGCCAGCAAAATAGGCTGTAATAGACACAGGTTGTGACAATCGATAATCTGTTGAGTACTTGGCGACTTTTGATTAATTTAGGTTTTCTGTAAAATGACCCCTAAAGAGTTACATAATCAGCTAACAAAATGGGTTGCAGTAGATAGTGCTAATGCTGCTTAAAGTTTTGAGAATCAAGATAAACTGCATCGAGTATTTGGCAAATTCCGGTTATTTTAGTATTCACGTGTAAAATTAACCCTACATAGTTTGATAGCCAGCTTCTGAAACAGGCTGTAGTACATAGTGCTTGTGCTAAATAAAGTTGTGACAATCCAAATAAACTGTATGGTGTATTTGGCAAATTCTGGTTATCAAGTAATGTACGTGCAAATGGCCCCTAAATAGTTAGATATTCAGCTATTAAAGCAGGCTGTAGTACCTAGTGCTCATGCTGCTTAAAGTTGTGTAAGTCGAATAATCTGTTAAAGAGTATTTGGCAAATTCTGATTATTTAAGAAGTTACTGTACATGCTAGATGATCAAATCTGTTTTGCGATAGCTATTATAAAAACTGATTTCCGAGCCAGATTATTAGTTTTACTTTACCCAAACACTAGAAACTTTTTTGGCCTGAAAAGAAAATGATCATACTGTAACTTTTCAAAAGCAGTGTCAAACACCTCCTAACGTTAAAATCTTTGCAGAGACCCGGCAGAAGATACGTGAGAGAACCAAGATTGCTATGCGTAATCCTGAGGTGATTTTATTTTATAGATTTAAGGCAAAAAATAAGCTACAAAACAAATGTTTGTGTGTAGCCAATTGTCCTGATGTTTCTTTTCCTTTTCCTTGGATTGTATGTGTATCTGTCATAAGTCTGAACCAGTCTACATGCACAACTTCTGTCCATGCAGGTCAAGAAGAAACTGATGAAGGGAATACATAATCAAACGTTGGCGTCTTTTCATATTTCAATACCACTTTTCTAACTTTTTATGTTAATGTCGATACTAATCTCTAAATCCTTACAATATTTATGTAGTCGTGAAACAAGACAAAAGATTGCGGCTGCAGTGCGGCAAACATGGGATAGACGTCGTTTCACCCGTAGGATGATAGCCCGTTGCCATCGTGAGTGGCTTGACTTGATTGCAGAAGCTTCTAGAAAGGGACTTTATGGTGAGGAAGAACTTCAGTGGAACTCCTATGAGATAATGAGCAAGCAACTTGATAAGGAATTTCGAGAGGGTATTGAATCAAGAAGGAAGAAACGCGGATCTGGCCCAGGAGTAAGAGCACCCAAGACCCTTGAACAAAGAAAGAAAATCTCAGAAGCCATTGCTGCCAAATGGGCTGACCCTGTAAGTTTTTTGGGTTTTTAACATAAAATACAGACATACTTTTTCATGTGCCGGGTATTAGTCATTGTACTGTTTTTTGTACACGACTTATTAAGTTATGGTTTGTGTATTTGCTGGGTCTTTTATAACCCATAATCATAGTATTTTCATATTATATGGTAAGTATATAACATTTTTAAATGACTCCGATGGTACAAAATGACCAAATAGAAGAGGAGGCCATCTATATGTACAAAAAATAGTACCATAACTAAAATGGGACAGATAAAAATTATGTTATTGCTATATGCATAAAACCCATGTTTTTATTACGCAACATGGATCCTGGAAATTATTAATTTACTCTACATGGGAGCAGGCATACCGTGATCGGGTATACAGTGGGATAGCAAAACACCGTGGCAAAGATCCCGACACTAGAGATCCAGAATGGGGGATTAAGAAGGAACCCAAAAAACCCGTGAAGAAGAGAGAAAGTTCGTTTGACACCCGAATGAGAAGTCAACGGCCTAAGGTGAAGACCAGTAGCGGTCCTGTAAAGGAACCACAACCACATGCCAGATTTAAGGACCCACAAGCTAGATACAAGTTAGAGATGATAAAGAGTATCCGAGCACAAAGAGCAGCTTCTGATCCCAAAATAAGTGAAGCTATTTTAAGAGCCAAGTGAGTTTACTTTTTATACAATCTTTATTCAGATCACCTAAAACATGTGTATTGATATTGAATCATTTTTTCTTTATCAGTATTTTGATTGGTGAAGCCCAGAGAGCTGCAGAGGCGTTAGAGGCGGCTGCAGCGAAGAGTCCAATGGCTGAAGCATCTCTAATTGAAACCAGAAAGCTGATTGCTGAAGCAATTAGCTATATCAAGTCTATAGAGACGGGTAATAGTGGATCAGCAGGGGCTGTTCCTGACAAGGAGGAGATAGTTGAGGATGCAAGTGAGATAAAACAAATAGGAGTGAATGGAGCTGTAGAAACTGCAAAGGTTGGTGAGGCGAGTTTACAGACGAATGTGAATGGAATGGATCATGTAAAGCTATCATCATCATCATCCTCGTCGTCGACATCATCATCATGGAGTGATTTGAGTTTAAAGATGAAGGAAGTGGGAGCAGATGGTGAGAAACAGGAAAAAGGTAGCAAAGGAAGAAGGTGGGTTTGTGGGAGGCTGGTTGAAGTTGATGGTGAAATTGAAGATCAAGATGAAGATGAAGACGCGGAAGAAGATGACGATGAAGACGAAGAGGTAGAGGATCTGTAGAAGTAGTTGTAGTAGTAGCCATTGTTGTTGTATGTTAAAAGTATAAAGTAAAGCTAGACAAAAAAAAAACATGTGATGACGACGATGCATGTTTTTCCTTTTTTGATCTATGCCTATTACAAACCATCTCATTCTTATACAGATTGCGAATCGATAACTAGTAATTTTGTCAGATAAATAATTGGAGTGCAAGTATAAGATGGAAACACTTAAAAGTTGCTTAGAATCATGTTTTAAAAGCTTGAGATTGTTCTGGTTCGAGTGTACATTCCTAATAAATAAATAAATAAAACATACGAGCATACCTGCACATTTATGGGGCTGAAAATGTGTGTGTGGTTTTCTGTTGCAGCACAAGTATGGTTAACTGTCTACACATTGATATCACTATATCAGCATTCCATGTATTCAAGGTGTTCCCCTATTCCAAGCGGAATTGCATTCATATTGTTTATAGAGCTAACGAGCGTAGAAACCCGCGCGATGCAGCGGGATTAGCTTCAAAGGACTTACTTTGTAGCGACACTTAAACCTTAGGGACTAATTTTGCCAGGTTGCTATAGTTAGCAATTAATTCTACAGGACTTACCTTGCAACGTCGCTTAAACCTTAGGGACTGTTTTTGCCAAGTTGTGAAACTTTGCATTTAATGTTTGGACTTACTTTGCAACGACACTTGAACCTTAGGGATTGTTTTTGCCAAGTTGGGAAAGTTTGCATTTAATGCTTGTGTTTGCAAAGGAGGCATGTACGCCTTTTAGTATATTATACAAATATGCGTATATCACTTTAATGATGTTCCAACGAGTGAAACTGGTTTATTGCATATATTGTTGAATAGGAAGACAGTCGCCCTTTTTGAATGTGACAAGCTCATAGTTTGGCTGAAAGGGCTAGTAACCGAATACCAAATCACGAATAGTGACTGATCGTGTGTTAGATCGATTAAAGTCAGTCAAAGTCTTCGAGCACACGGTGCAAAGGATGAATAACATGTTATTGGGATTTTTGGTGCCCAATGTCATAGCCATACTGCACCTCCTATAATGCCATTGCCATGCTATTGGGACATTCGTTGGTGGGTTGGCGAGTGCTATTTGTCTTTTTTGTGAGTGAGTGAAGTATTTTTGGTAGTGTATTATGGAACCCCTTTGTGCCTATATATATAACATTTATAGTTGGGGATGATGTTTTAATTATTCTGGTGTTATTGAGTGTATGCTGATATGGCAACCCAATAACAATTATTGTTGTCATATTACACCTGGCTCTCTTCCTCTAATCTTGTTTAAGAAAGAAAACCTGGACAATTGCCCTGTAGCTCTAAGTTGCCTACAATAGTGTATAGTTATTTGGGTCTAAAACTCATGTACATTATTAGATGCACTTTGTTTTTGTAGACATTTGATTATTGATCGCATTAAAGCAAGGGGCGTAATCAGAAATTTGTTTATAGGGGGCCAAAAAATTTAAAGTACATTAATACGTGCTAAAATAACATCATAATATATATCTATATAAAAATGTTACAACAAATTTGCTCATTTATACAACAATTAATATAGAATGATGGATAATTGTAACACAATTATAATTCTTGCATAATTTTTAAATGTAATGCAAAGTAATAAACAATACCAATATTTAAGACATACTCAAAGTGAATACAACATACAATTTAGCATATTGGGCTATATGATTTGATAACTATATACAATTATTAAAGCATTGTGGGTGGGCTATGACCCACCTTTGCACCCATATAGCTATGCCACTGATTGAAGCCACGGTGTTACCCAGGTCCACTAGTTGGTTGTCTCGACTAATTTTCTACTCTTCTCGCTAGTTTTGGTCTAACAGAAACTCAGTAGTCCGTAGGTCCTAGGCGTGTACGTAAAGAAGTAAACGGACAAATATTTTCCTATTAAAGTTATTGCGGAGGGAGTGTCTATAACTTAAATGTGCGTGGTCATAAGATGAGGTGTGTCTGGCGCAGAGCATTTAAGAGCAGTGAGCGTTTTGATATTTAATATTCGTTTGGCAAACAACAAATACTGTTTATTTATTTTCTCAGAATGCTCTTTTGTTTAAACGCTCTATGAAATATCATTTAGCAGTATTGAATATTTAGGAGCTGATTTACACATTATCCAGAAAACAAGAAATGAAAAGAGCCGAATAGTAAAAGGGTCCGTTATGAAAAAAGATTTCAACACACCGGCACCGCTAGCGCAGCCATTATCGCGCCTGCCGCTCTTTGAATTCAGACTCAGCCCACTCAAACACAAACAAACAAACAAACAAATCACAATCTCATTAATATCATCTCATCACCCCCCTCCCTTATAAATTCCGTACAACTTTTATTCAATTCAAACATTTTACATTTATATCATTTCGTTTCCTCATTCAAAGAAAAATAAAAATGAGAGCTAGGTTATTAGTATTCCCAATCAAAGGAAGAAGAAACTGGTGTTTCATTAGATCAATCGATCCAACATCAACACAATCCTCACAACAATCATCAAATAATACACCAGACAGTTTGAAAAAACTATGGCATAAAATATCTTCTTCTCAAACTAAAGCATCTGCTGCTAATCTTGAACTTTGTATCGATTTTGCAGCCAATAAGGTAGTCCTTTTTTTTTTTTATTTTTTTTTTTTTCAGTTATTGTTATTATCATTTCGATATTTGTTATTTTGTTTAGGCTTTTGTAGTTCTGGTATTGTGATCGTTTTTGCGTATTTTTTGTAAATATGATGCTTGTGCTTTGTTAATTTGTTTGGGCTTATGTACTTCGTTTATTGTGAGCATTCTCGGTTATTAACGTTTTTTTGTTATCGTGATTTTTATAGTTTGTTTATTTTTTCTACTTTACAAGTGTGTTGATATGAGCATTGTCGGTTATTAACGTTTTTGTAGTTTGTTGATTTTTGTACTTTTGTGACTATGCTAATGTCAGCGTCGTCGGTTATTAATGTTATTGTGATGTTTATAGTTTGTTTAGGATTTTGTAGTTCGATGATTGCGTTAATGTCAGCATTGCATGTTATTAACTTTTTTGCTTATTTTTTGTTATTATAGTTTATTTTCTGTACTTGTGTGACTATGCTAATGTTAGCGTTGTCGGTTATTAATGTTTTTGTGTACTTTTTGATAAATATAATATTTATAGTTTGTTTGTATTTTGTACTTTTGCGACTATGCTAATGTCAGCTATGTCGGTTATTAAAGTTTTTTCGTGTTTTTTGTTATTATGATGTTTTGGGTTTGTTTAGTTTTTGGACTATTGTCATTGTGTTGATATCAGCATTGTCGGTTATTAACTTTCTTTTGTATTTTTTGTAGATGAATAAAGCGTGGTCTGGTTTGGAACAAGCACCTGAAGGAAGTTTTAAGAATAAGATCCACGGGTAAATTGACAGTTGTACCCCCTGGTTTTGTATATAAGGAACTAGATTAAATGATGACATATTTTGTGATAGAGTGAGGCTATTTTTAGCAAAACTGGTAGCTATTAGCAGTAGCTTTAAGCAAAACCAGTAGTTGTTTGATGTATAGAAGCGTTTGGTAACGTAGCTGTTTGATGTAGTTCTGAAGTGTAAAATGATGTAAATTTAGTTTATTTTATTAGCATTTCAAGTGGGAGTGTTTAAACAAAATCCATAAGCTTAACGCTCGTTGCCAAACAAACAATATTCTAAACGCTAACCACTCCAAAAAAAACTCGTCACCAAGAATGTTTTTTGTAAAAATATTGATTGCATTTTTATTTATTTTGGTTTTGATATGTAGATTGGGATTAAAGCTTTTGTCACGTGTTAAGCCTACTGAGATATTCTTGAAATCCATTCCGAAGCAGTTGACCGGTGTGGAGGTTGTTTTCCCATCAAGGTTTGTTATTGTTTCTGTTTATGTTTATGTTGTAGCTTTTGCGTAGCTCGTTTTATTTCTTTGGGAATGTGGATAATTGAAGATGGATAAGGGTTGCCATTGCGTTTCTAACGTGATTATGTGATATGGAATAATCAGAATCGTATAATATTTAGATTTGCTCTGCAGTTTGAAGTTGTGTTGAACTGATGATTAGATATTCAGTTTTGTTCAGTGTTTGACGAATAATGCTTAAATATGGATTATAGCTACTCCTACACTGATTATGTTAGCCATAAAAAATTTGTTTATTAGAAGCTGGTATCACTAGACCCAAACACTAAAAACTGAGTATGTGCCACTTGAAATTGCAATACTCAGATAATCACTTTCAGAACTTAATGCCAAACAACCCCATAGTGTTCAATGTGGATAATGGATTTTGGCTTGCTTTTTTGGGATTACTTGTTAACAAACAGTATTTTGGTCTCAAGAACAAATACGTACTATAATAGGATTCATACCTGTATTTTTAAATGAAAAACGTCCATGTTCAAGTACGAGTCATTGGCACATGGTTATGTAGCTGCTTAAATTCCAATGTACATTAACCTTAAAAAAGAGACCGATATATAACAAAAATTATATGTATAAGCATTTACTTGCAAGTATTTCCAGCCTTTTATAGTTTATTTGACAGAAGCAGTAATTGTGAAGAGCATGATCAGATTAACATTTAGGAGAAGCAACGATGTCCTTTTAATTCACTGTACTACTTTATTAGGTAATGTTTGGACACTTGGACATCGCTGAGTATTGACTCCTTGTGTTTGATTCTTTTTGAAGCTTAAATGCAAGGCTTGTTCGACGAAGATTAAGACATATTGCTATGAGGTAAGGTTGAGTATTTCCCTTTGTTCATTATTTTTGTTTTCAAATGGCATCTGATGAAGTGTATACTGCATACCGATATATACAGAGATTGGTAAACCTTCTAATGTAGTGCAGTACTTGGGATTAGTATTGATTGATTGCAGTTTACTATCTGTATAATTAATTCTAATAGTTATTCTGAATAAGGTTTTGACAGTCTACACTTACAGTTATGATCACTGTCAATTTATTTTTAGCCTTTTTACAGCTATGGTTTAAACAGTGTAATGAGCACAGTTTAGTAGTTTACTCTCTTATAGTTGCAGATTCAAGCAAAAAGAGGCCTGTCAATTCATATTGTTTTGCATCCCTGTTTGCTATGAATATCTTCTAAGTGAATATTCAATGATAAAAGCTTTTTCAAACTTCCTACTTTCAGAGAAAATTGTAGTTACTTTGGTACAACTATATTATGACTTTGACCTTTCCAAGAATCCAGTGTAATTGTGTGGGCGATACTAATTAAAACAAGTTTGCCGAACACACTTGCACATGACTGTCTACAATGATGTTCTAGGTCTAAAGTAGTAAATGTTATTAATAAAGTGAAAGCTGTACTTTATGGATTTCTGCTTATCTTGTATTTGATTTGCTAAATCAATGGTAGGCTGGTAGCAAGATATTATGATATTGAATTGAAAAGATTTATATTCTGATCTGCAGGGGTACTATTGTTCACAAGAACTACTTTTATGGATCAGTCACGCTGCTCCCAGTTACATCTGCTTTTGCCGTAAGATTTGTATCACATATAATTTTTTAATCTTGAGATAATTTTTCAGTTTTTTAAGTGTCTTGTAATTAGTGTTTAACTGCTGTGAAGCTTGTTCTTTCTCAGTAATATGCTGCAAAGATTTACCTTTTTTTAATCTTCAGGTTCTACCTTTGCCAAATGTACCATTCTTTTGGATGCTATTTCGCACGTATTCCCATTGGAGGGCTCTCAATGTGAGTTTAAGCTTCTAAAATCATGTCAACTAAGTTATGTTGCTGTTTTTAACTTTATAAATACCTCACTATTAGCTATAATCAAGTCAGTAGTTGATTTATGATTCACTGATGATCATTTCCTTTTTTTCCGCCTATTAAAATGTGGTTATTTTTTAGATAAGGCATCAAATTATTAAAATGTGGTTATGGGTGTGTTTGCTTGGGAGGGCTTGGTTATAAGAGTATGGATTTCATAGTGTTAGAATATGTTTGTTATATAGGTATGGGTTGATACCCATAATATTAGGCATACTCAACAATAATGAGTCCCAATTTCCCATAAACCCATGCTCATAGTTATACCTTAGAGCAAACCAAACTCTACCTATGATTTGTGCACCTCCCAAACCTCCTTTTGTGATTTGTTTAAATCAAATTATGTTGTGATGGATACTTCACCATCTTCTTTATCTTCAGGGAAGCGAGAAACTTCTTGAGCTGGTATCAGATTCCTCGAAGAATCAGAATAAAGCAGCAGAAAACGGTTCAAATAAGGAAACCGACAGTTCACAGGATCCTCCATTGGTAAATTACATCTTTCTCTCTTGTTATAATGGACTATCGGGTTTCATGTAATGTGTAAAAATTGTGCGTGTGCAGATAATGCAGGCATCGGAGGAGCTTGAAAGACTTGTTGGAGATGGAAATGAGGTTAGCAAGTGTACATTAAAAGACATCTGCAAGGAGTTTGATTTGAACACGGCAGATGTGCTAAAATACCAGCAACACCAAATCTAGTTACAACACTAATTTTAGAAAAGAAATAGATGCAAAATTCGATTTGTCTGAACCATGTATTTAAACTGACATGGATCTGATTTATAGTTTTGTTGTTGTTCAATTCATGACACGTTCAAGGATTATTGACAGTTTTGTGATTGACGATGTTCAATAATTATTCCTAAGGTTGTCTTGGTTCAACATAATACCTGCATATGTATATCATTATATTCCTTGGTGCAGAATTTATATGCTATTTGCAATATTCTAAACACTATGATTCGACATAATATATCTCTAGAAGGATTAGAGACGGAGCTTGAGCAGTATCATTAGAGGGGCCAAAATGTAGTCGTAATAATTTTGAGAGGGCTAAACCTATAATTATTTTACAATTATACTAATATTTTAGAAATATACAAAACTACAAAAAATAAAGCTTAGTGGTACAAAATTTAGAGGGCCACAAGCCCACAACCCCTTCCTGCCCTACTATGCTCCGTCCTTGCATAAAATAGTAGTTTAATCACTTCAAAGTTATGAAATTATCTATACTACTTAGGGGGGAGGGAGTGGTGATCGGGTAGTGATTCGGGTACCCTAACCCGATCGGTAACACCATCCCGAGTAAATCGGGTAGTGCAATCGGGTAAAGATTTCGGCTTCACAGCCCGATCGGTGAACATGGAAAGATTTCAAATTTTGGAACGTTGGTTTAATATATGCAGTCTTTATGCAATGCTTGTGGGATCAGAAGTAGAAAGAGGAGAAGGGCACTTTTGGGTGTATCAACAAAAGATGATAAAAAACAAAAAAAAATCAGGTTAATTCCATATATACCCAATTTAAATATTAAAATGACATATTTCCCCAACCAAAACACTAAAAGTCATATATACCCAATTTAAACAACAATGTGTACTTTAGATATTAGTAAATAATGTTTATAAGGTAGTATTTGCTTAAAATTCTATTTATGGTGGTCTTAAAATAATAAATAGGAAAAAAGTGTCTTCTCCATTATAAGGGGGGAGGGAGTGGTATCCTAATACCCTAAGTGTCACATCACATCTATCCAATAAAATCCTCCAAATCAAAACTACCAAATTCTACCCTAAGAGCACAAGGTGAGGGAGATACCAATAACACGTTATTGGTATGCCACATCAGCGCCACATCATACACTTCCCAATAACACACCAATCACTCAAACACCCCTCCCTCATAACACACCACTAACATGTTATTGGGTCCCATAAAATACCCCACTAAAAATACCCACTCACTCACAATACACAAAAAAAAAACAGAAAAAAAAACACAACAAATGGCTTGAGCCATTGCATTGGCTCAAAACTTTTGGCTCACGAATGGCATGATTCTCCGGTATGGTTGGCTCACGAATGACATGCATTTAGCACACCAATGACATCCGATACCTTGTACTCTAACACTACCCTATTTGAAGGGAGTGGTACCCTAGTACCCTATTTATTTATTTATTTATTTATTTTTAATACATTAACAAATAAGCAACTTGTTCTTCTACACTAGGCTTCCTCCTTTGCTTTGTGATTCTTGATCTTGGTCTTTGCAACACCACTTCTGTACCAAGTGCCATTATTCTTTTCTTTAAACAAAGATCACCCATATAGTCACTCCTACTAGCTGTAGTCAAACCACTACTTTGACTATCTCCACTAGTCGTAACAGTGATTTTTTTGGGTGAATTCCATATATACCTAATTTAAACCTTTAAATATCACATTTACCCAACCAAAAACCATAATGACATATATACCCAATTTAAACACAACAATTGTCATATCTACCCATTTTACAAATTTATTCATTTTAAAAATCTTAATAATTCGAATTTAAATATATATAGACTATTTCACCCTTGGCTTCTCAATTGGCGTCAAATATCCCAGGAAAAGCCCCGTATGAAATAAAGAACATTGTGATCATTGGTTCGCAAACTGCAATTTCTTTGAGATAAATAAAGTAACCAAATTCATAAATTATACGAATGATTTGTAGAAGGATAAAATGAATACTGTTACACTTAATTGCCAAACTATTGCGAGTTCATTCACTAGATTATACGGAGTAATACATTAACATCCTTTACTAGAGAAACTTGGTGTGGAGCGCTTCCGTTGGCTCTAACAGGTATAGTGTTTTTTATGTATTAGTTTGTTGTTTGATTATTGTTGTCACTTGGAGATGTGTTTCTAAGAAGGGTATAATCTAACATGTAGTGTTTTTTATGTATTAGTTTGTTGTTTGATTATTGTTGTCACTTGGAGATGTGTTTCTAAGAAGGGTATAATGGGTATTCAATAATGTATATTGAATTTTAATTGATTTAATAATAAAATGGGTAAATATGACAAATTTGTTGTTTAAATTGGGTATATATGACTTTTAGTGTTTTGGTTGGGGAAATATGTCATTTTAATATTTAAATTGGGTATATATGAAATTAACCCAAACTAAAAATACACCACTTATACAATACAATTAATACACTATTAAAAACACATTTCATTCAAAAATACAACTTTTTAACCACAAAATACAATATAATTAAGCTTTCACACATGAATAAACTAAAAATATATTTTTAAGCAAATATAAGTAAATAAGCATAATTTACAAGTATTTAAAGCACAAATAAAACTAAAAAACACTATTCAACACATACAATAAATAAACTACTAAAAATACCATTTTCACCAAAATATACAACTATTTAACCACAATATACAATCTAATTAATCTTCCAAATCATAAATCTAAAATCCAGCAGTCCAAAACAAAATAACATTTGTTCGCTGACAATTTTAGTCACAGAATACTCACCGCCGCATTACACGGATACCCTACTAGTAAATAATGATGCATGTTCTTTTCTTTTCTTACATTAAGCTATTAATAACTCATTTGGAAAATAAATAATTAAACTTCACTTTTAAATTAAAACTTGATGTCACAATCACCTTTTAATTATATTAACTGTCTTTAAATTAAAAATAAGATAAAAAAACCTTTTTACTAAATGTGTTGATATGCATATCATTTTATTTAATAAATATACCATTATGTACAAGCTGTATAAAATATCATACAACACTGTCATGCACAAAATATGATGTGTGTGCATCAAAAAGAGTGGTGTATGTATCACCCCCTTTACTAAAGAGCCTTTGTCCGAAACTCTGTGTGAGTTACTCGTCAACTAAGAAATTGTTTGATAAAGTCTCGTTTGAGATAGCCGTGAATTGTGTGAGATATTAAATGATCTATATTAGCTTTCCAAAAAAAAAAACAACATTCACAAAATGAGTTGTCATGGTTTGATTGGTTTAGTTACAGAGAAAAGAGAGAAACTATAACAAAATACACCAATCAAACCTTGTCATTTTGTGATTTTTTTTGCGACTTTAGCAAAAATTTCCATTAACTACATATAATAGACAAAGACCATTTCAAAATTAACTATTAAGCAATACAATTATACATGCATGTTATACAATTAACTTATGCACTAACATATATATTTAATACATTCAATTAATGTAATCATAAAAAGTTAAAAACACCTTCAATGCAAAAATATAATCAATAAACCACATGATACAAATCAAATAAGATATTAGAATAATTTTTTAAAATACTCTTATTAAATACACAAAAATATTCATGTAATAAAAATTAATATAAGAGTAAAATACACCGTTCGTCCCTAATCTTGTACGCACGCATCACGTTGAACCAAAACTTGGCATTTTCATCGCCGGTGGTCCAAAACAGTGTTTTTAAATTCTAAACAAGTCCCTTGACCAGGATTGCCAAAGTCAATGTAACTTTTGTGGTTGTACATCGAGGGTATAATAGACCATTTACAATTATAACATGCCTTAATTAAATCTAACCCAACCAAACACTATTAGTCTTCTTGAAGTAGTAAGATCTTGAAGCTCTTCACTGAACTCTCAAGTGGTGATCCAGAAAAGTTAATCATGATATCTTCATAGATAATATATAATATATTAGGTTCTCAAGAACACTTTTATGCCTCTTCAATCAACTAAGGCATGTTATAATCGTGTTTCGATACATTTGATAAGCAATTTTCAATAAACAGTTTGGGTGTTGCTTACTTGAAAATTCAATAATCAGATATGGAATTTTAATAAACGATCCTATGCATGCTCTTGTGTTTCAGTACAACATACACGCACTAGTATGTTCAGTTGAATTGTCGTATCCCATTTTTGTAAGCTTTAACTGGCCTGCTACTGTCTCTGCTGGCGTTTTGTTTTAGTTTTTCCATTGTGTACCTGTATATGATCTAGGAACTTTATTTTTGATAGTAATTGATAGGAAAAGGTGCTAAAAAATGGAACGAACATTTACTCTTTAATTTGCACTTTCTATTTTTACCTCTTTTTGTTCCCTATCATTATATGCAAAATATGACCTGTTAAACAAGTTAATGGTTAGTACTTGTTTTAAAACATTGTGCCTTTGTGGCATGCCTAATCCTAGTTGTGCCAAGAACACACACTTATAAATAAATTTCTTTAAGTCATCAATGAAAAACTAGTAAGAGAGGTGAACAAAACATATCTTTTCAGGCCAAAACTAAAGTTAGCCTTCTCCGAAAACAACTGAACAGAAATTGATAAATTGGCTCCATGTTGTTCATTAACACCATGTCCTTCCTAAAACATCCTGCACAAAATCGATTTGCAATTCTCGATCTCCACTTGAATTGAAGTTGTGTTTAGTCTTTACTTTGACGTGATTTTGAGTTAGGATTACAGATATCTATATCTCATGGATATTATTGTGTTTGGGTGTTTGATTTTTGCATAAATTTCTATGGAGATATGCAGTAAGATGCCATCTAGACGAGAGGTTTCCAGATTTTGTTAACAGGAATAAACTAAGAACTAGATTCAATTATGGTTAAATTAATTAAAAAAAAGGTTATAACAACCTTTATATTTATAAAAAAAGTACAACTTCTAAATTGGCGGTTAAAATTGAACTTTTGCTGATAATCTGTTGTTTCTTATCCATTGCAGTCCGAGGATGTATAACAATCTTGTAGAGAGATGCTTTAGAGATTGTGTGGACTCATTCAGAGGCAAGATGGGTTGAAGATTTAACTAAGGATGTTATAATTGTGAATGGTCTATTATACCCTCGATGTACAACCAGAAAAGTTACATTGACTTTGTCAATTCTGGTCAAGGGACTTGTTTAGACTATAAAAACACTGTTTTGGACTATCGGCGATGAAAATGCCAAGTTTTGGTTCAACGTGATGCGTGTGTACAAGATTAGGAACGAACGTGTATTTTACTCTTAATATAATCTATCAAAAAAATTAAATGACATGTCTATGTTCTTTTATATCTACTTTTAACATAATATATTTTTTAAATGGCACCACATACTTTTATTATAATATAGTTTGTTATTATTTGAAGTTAATATAATCTAAAATTTCCGTTTTCTATAAAATTATCATGAAAAATATATTATCAAAAAAAAAAAAAATTTAATTACGAAGTATCAGCCAACAAATCGCGCAGATATTCTGTTAGTTTAATTTACACCAAAAGGGTACAAAATCTTTTTGGTAGTCTATTGTATGGTCACTTTTTCATCATATTTCTAAATTGGTCATACTCAACTACTCAACTCCAGTCAAATGTTGACAAGTGTCTCACTTTCTAAATAAAATTTATTTTTCTAGGTGGCCCACAAATTACTCAACCGATGGCTACTAAACTTAAGAATCTACTCAACTTCACATAAAAAGTACACTACCCATGTGCAAAAGTACAACACCCATGCCCCACAAACTACTCAACTTAAGCATCTACTCAACTTCACCTAAAAGGTACATTGGGAATGACAAAAAAATCTTGTACTTTTTTTTTTGGTTTGTACTTTTTATTTATATATATATTTTTAGAGTTAATTAAAGGATTGAACAATATTCGACTTTAAAAAAAGGATTGAACAATATTCGACTTTGCTTATGCAAATTGTTATGTACCAAAACCAAAGAATATCGTCGATGAGATACAAAAAAAGAGGATCCTACTTCGCTCATGCACCGTTTTTTAACCCTCCTACCGCCGGTAAAGCTAGGAGTCTAATAAAATTTCTGCCATACGAGTCACAACCAGCCGGGAAGTAGTTGTAAAGGAAAGGAGAAGACCACCTTTCGTACATTTCTACTGGTCCAGACATTTGAATAGCGAACGAAAGACCAGGAGATTGGATCTAGTAAGCACTTCCAACAGGGTTGACGGCTGTGTGGCTCTCATTCAGCTGGAAGTAGGAAATCAATCCCGATACGACCGATGACTTAGTCTCCTTCTCCGCTTCGGCTCAACCGCCTACCTAACCTCTTAGAAAAAGTTTTATTAGATTTATTTCATGTTGTTAGATTAACTTATCCACTCTTCCATTCCAAACAACATAAAGTAAATTATTGCATTTTCGAAACTCGATAATCAAATAATCAAGTTCAAAATGCACAGCCAAACATCCCTCAAAGCTGTAATAATGAAAAACTTGAATAAGCTAAAATCACTTGTACTCAAATTTCATATCCGAAGTAATATAACTTAAATGGTGCTTGTTTAAGTGTGTTTATTTTAATTAACTTTAAAACAAAATATATAAAAAAAAGTACAAACAAAATTAAAAATAAATAAATAAATACAAGGTTTTTTTTTGTCATTTTCAATGTAAGAGCACAAGGTATGCAAGTTACCTTGGTATGCCACATCAACGTCACATCATACACTGTTGGATTTTTGGTTCTGCTAACAAGAATTATTCTAAGTATGGAACCACTGCCAGTACAACAGATACCACGACTAGAAGAATTGGAATCACTGCTCAGGACAAACCACTGCTAGTAGAAGTCGCGTACCAATGCTATTGTTATAAACTACTGCTAGTATGTTATGTCGGTTTAATATGTAATATGCTAGAATGTCTTGGGTAGGATGTTTTGTATTAGATAAATATGGTAGATATATTTATCTTGTAGAATACGTAATGTATATTGTAAAGGACTCCTTAGCCTATAAAAGGAGGTCCTAGGTTAGAGTCAGATATACATTTTGGTGATATCTAGAGTCGATACACTTCAAGGTTGTAAACTGTTAGGATTTAGTAAATCCAGTTATTAAAGTGTCGGTCACCTCAAGTATATGTAATCGTTAGAAAGCTCGTAGTCGTAGTTATTTAAAAGTTAAGTTGTATTTAGTTAAGTAACACCGTGGAGGACGGACGGGTTTACCCACTGTATGCCTGATCCACAGCCCGTAGGTGGCGATTTGTGTAAGACTATAAATACTCTCTACCTCCCAAGGTAGAGAGTTGGAGCTCATAATAATACTTTCATTTTCTCTCACTAAGTTCCCAAACCTCTAACTCTTTCTCTCTCTAAAAACCTTAAGTTATACGCCTATATGTGATCATGTTTTGATGTGTTTGTGAAATCAAATATGTTACAAATGGTATCAAGAGCCATGGTTTGATCATCTCTCTTACTTATCCTTGGATTTCTAGGGGTTTTATATGGTTTTTGAGTTTGAAAAAGTTTAGTGGTTTTTGCATCATTTGGATCAATTCTTGTGTTAAAGTTTGAATTTTGAGTGTACTTTTGTGTTTAGAATCATTGTAAGTGCTTGGGTTTGGATTTGGAAAGCTTGAATCACTGTGGTTGAGCTTGTTTTGGATTGAAAAGTGTGTTTTTGAAGTTTTTCAAGGTAGCGACTTGAGTCTCGTTGTGAATTTCTTCGTAGCGACTTGCTTCAGTAATTTCTAGCGAGTTGTAGTGTTAGTCGTAGCGACTTGAGCTTAGCGACTTGTCTATTGAGACAAGCCGACAAACAGTACAAGTTAGTGGATTCTCCACTACGGCTAGTGACTTAGTGGGGTTAGCGACTCGCTTTCATTATTTCTAGCAACTTGTACTTATTGTTGTCAGCGACTTGATCTTAGCGACTTGGATACTTAGCGAGTTGCTCTTTAGCGACTTGTATGCTTAGCGATTTGGTTCGTTAGCGACTTGTGTTCAGCGACTTGGGTTTTAGCTACTTGTGCTTAGCGACTTGATTCACAGCGACTTGAGGTTTAGCGAGTTGCTACTTAGCGACTTGGTTCAAGGATTATAGCGACTTGGTTAATACTTGTTTCTAATACGGTTTTCTCTTGATTTAGTAAAATCCGGTGAAAGAATCTATTTCCCGGTTTAATCATAGAGTTATAAAATCCCGTGAAATCTGTAAACATGTCTACCAACGTGCCTACAATCATCTCTACTGTAGCTGAGGACGTTCAAGCAGCTGGTTCAGACACTCGTCCACCCATGCTTGACAGAACTGACTATGACTCATGGGCTCAACGAATTAGGTTGTACTGTCTAGGAAAGGAAAATGGAGTCAACATTCTCAAGTCAATCGATGAAGGACCTTATCAGATTGAGACTACAAGAGACATAATTGATACTGCTGCAGATGGAACCATGATCTTTGGATTGGACAGACCAAAGACGTATGATGAGCTCAGTGATAAGGAGAAAAAGAGATTCGATGCTGATATCAGGGCTTCAAACATTATACTTCAAGGTCTTCCAAAAGATATCTACAAGCTTATCAATCACAACACTGAAGCCAAGGCTGTTTGGGATAATGTCAAGATGCTTCTCTCGAGTTCTGAATTAACTAAGGAAGACAGAGAATCACAGCTGTATGATGAATTTGAGCACTTCAAGATGAAACCAGAAGAGAGTATCTATGAATATTACGTGAGATTTCACAAACTTGTGAATGATATGAGGAATATCAAAATGACTATGCCAAATATTTAGCTGAACTCAAAGTTTGTTAACAACATGAATCCCGAATGTCACAAGTTTGTCACCTCTGTGAAGCTAACCAAATGATTGAAGAACACCAACTATGAGCAACTGTATGCCTTTCTTCTTCAGAATGAGAGACATGCTATGTTTGAACGAAGGATTCTTGAACAGTTCAAATCTAAGCAGGGAGAAACTAATTCGTCAAATGACTCTACAACTTTTTACACCAATGTTGGAATGACCACCAAAGCTTCTCAAGTCATACCCATGGGTAATGGTAATTACAAGCTCATCCCTGATCCATCATATAAGCCTCCCGACTCAAACACACTCATGGAAAACTTCATCAATCAACTGTCTCTCATGGTTAGTCAAAACATGAACTCTCTCCCACACACCAACAATAACCTCAGAACATCATCCAATCCACACAATCAAGCTACTGTCAGAGATGGGAAGGTTATGGTGCAACCAGTTCAAGAAAGGCAGTATGAACATGGAAGAGGTGGAGTTGGTAGAGGATATGTGGCAAATCAGAATCGTAGAAGGAATCCAAATCAAGGACAAGCAAAGCCAATCAAATGCTACATTGTGGTGGTGAGGGACATATTGCGAGAAACTGCACATCTCCAAAACGTCCACAGAATGCAGAATACTTTAGAGACAAGATGCTTCTTGTGCAAGCTCAGGATAATTGAGCAGCTTTGGATGAAGAGGAGTTGTTGTTTCTTGCTGAGGGAAATGCCAAAACCTATGATGCTGATGTTGATGAACAGCCAATTCAGGAAATAGGTCACAATCATCAAAATGCCTTTCAAGTAGCTGACTGCGATGCATTTGACTCTGATGTCGATGATGAACCTACTGCTCAAACAATCTTCATGGCTAGCATCTCACCTATGGTCTCTCCAAAGGTCTCTTCACCACAACAGGCTGGTCCATCCAAAGATTCAATCATTTCAGAGGTATTAAAACTATATGATGAAGTTGATGAGCAAAAGATGCATAATAAAGTACAATCTCTTGAAACTTATGAATCAGATATTGATGATGAGGGTAATAGCAATATTGTCCCATATGATCAATATGTGAAGCAAAGTGAAAGTGAGATTGTACCAAGTAATGCATCTTTCGTAGTCAATCATGACTATGTTTTTGATGAATACACTGCATGTGCCCCTGATGATTCTGTTATCTCTGAACTGAATGCCTATAAAGAACAAGTTGCTATTTATGAACAACGTGCTAAGTTTGAGTTAACCACCTGTGAGTAGGAAATGGATGACCAAATGCGTACAATTATTAGAAAAAGTAATTTTAGAGAAGAAGTATTAAAACAAGAGTTAAACTCCTTACAAGAAAAGCTCTCTAAAACTGCTAAGCAAAAACAAGAACTTCAAGAAAATGTTAAAATGCTTAAGCAAGAATTCAATGCTAAGGAATCAAAACTTTTGAATGATTTTTCCAATCTAAAAACTTTGAAAAACAAGCTTGAAAATAAGTTGTACGTACAAGGGAATACCATTCAGACTGCTCACTTGATCACTAAGCACAGAGTTTTAAGTGATAAGCATAGTATTTCCCTTGTTGAGGAACCAAATCCAGAGGTCGTTAAAAAGGCTAGAGCTGCTCATAAGGTACTGTGTGATGGTAATGAGATTCTTAAGCCTAGGCAAACACCATCATGTGTTGGAAGCACGGAAGAGGATAGAAAATTAGATGATGCCTCTAAGGAGAAAATGGATAAGAAGCTTAACGATCCTGTGTGTAAAAAGGAAAACATAACGATAAAACCCCATGATTACACTAAGGAAAATTGGATCTCCTTAAACAAGTTTAAGCCTCAGACTATATTAACCCCTGAACAATTGTTCTGGAAAAAGGATATGGATATGCAAAAATCTGAAAATTTTGTTGAAAAGAATTCCCCTTGTAGGAAATTGCCTCCAGCAACTGTGTATCTTCCTAATACACCAATGCATTTAGTTCCTAGATCTATTGCCACTAATAGCAAGACCTTAATCAGCCTATATGTTGTTTATCAGCTGTTTGTTGATTTTGAGAAAACGTGTAAGAAGAGAATCATACCTACTGGGATAACTGAGGGGGAAAGGGGGTTTGAGCAAACTAAAGAATGTTATTTAACTGAAGTCATGCCTTTCTTTAAACAATTAAAAGGTCAATTTGAGAGTCTTCAAAAAGGAATAAATTTAGATATTAAAGAAATGGAAAAGGAATTTGATGCAATGATAGTTGAGGTCAATGCTTATGAACAGGAACTCAAATATAATGAAGTTGAAAGGAAGAACTTGCATATCTTAATTGAGAATTTGATTTCGAGTTGTGTTGCTCAAGATGTGTTTTATACTGTTACTAAGCACTCTATTACTGCTTCTCGATTTCATGAACTATCTATTGTATTGAAAGTTTCCCATGATCGTGTCATTGAGCTTGAAAACAAAAACTCAGAACTAAATGAGAAAATTGACCAGGATGATCACGATAATTTGGTAAAACATCTTTCTAAACTAGAAGTTGAACATTTTGATTTGCAACTAAAATATCAACATCTTAAAGAAAATATCAAAACCTCAAACATCAAGACATCCTCAAATGTTCCAGAGTTTGATGCAGCTTTTCAGATAAACAAACGTGACGAATAGATTCAAGCTCATTGTAACACGATCAGAAAGTTGAAAGCCCAAATTTCACAATTAAAGGCTGAAAAGAACAATGTGACTGACTCCCAAATGCCACCTCCTTTAGATTCTCAGTGTTCTCAAACTTTTCATCTTCAAAACTTGGTTAATGTTTTACAAAAGGAAAACGAGAGTTTTCTAGAAGAAAATGAAAAGGTTAAACGACACTTTAAAGAGTTATATGATTCAATGAAAGTCACTCTTGATAAGAACAACGAAAAAATAACGTCTTTACAAAAAGAAATTGAGAATCTGAGGAGTCAGGAAAAAGGGAAACTGCCACTTGTCTTTAATGAGAATGTTACACCTAAGTCATCATCAGACTGCAAATATACTGTGACTGTTAAATACATTCCTCCTCATCTTAGGAATAACGAACTTGTGTTTCATAACTATTTCGCTCACCTTAAGGATAGTCTAGAATGTCTCCGTGAGATTGTGGAAGAGGATTTTATAAATAAGCCGCTTGATAGAGAAATTAGGTTTGCTTGCATTCAGGCCAAACGATCTCAGGAGCTGATAGAATGTTTAATAGCAACATGTCCTAAATCCTTAGGTGCGAAAGGTAAAGCTGTGATGCCTTGTTCTATGCCTAGTGCCAAGCATACAAACCATTCTATGCCCAGTATTAAGAAAGTGAACTCTAATGTGCCTTCAAGTAGTTCAGATCCCTGCACGTCTAGTTCAGGAATGCAAAAAGTAGATCAACCAACTAATGGTCTCATAATTCCCTCTACAGGAGTAATCAGTGACATAAAAGCAAGCGGGTCAAAGCCTCCAGGCAATACCAAGCAAGATAGGACCTCGCAAGCTAAGAATGTGCATTGGAAGAGAGTAGAAGATCACCCTAGGAATATTAAGTTTGAGTTGAATAAAACAAATCGTGTTGATTCTAGTATTAGCTATAAGCGTACTGTAATTAATTCGAATTCTGCTACTATCCGCAAACCATGTAATGATGACTGCTTGATTTTCTGTTACTAATCATGAATGTGGTGTGAATGATTTGTCTAATGCTGTCAAATGCCCAGTTAAAAATGTTAATGTTAAAAATTAAGCTAAGAAGGCTAAAAGGCAAAGGCGAAAGAAAGTTAGAAAACAGTGGAAACCCACAGGAAGGAAATTTAGTAGTATAGGGTATCAATGGATACCTACTGGCCGTAAGATTAATGAGCTGTGCCCTAAATTTTCTAAGTCAATGCCCACTAGAAAATGGATGCCTACTGGTAGAACTATTCCCTTAAGAAGTGAACATGCTTTGAATAGGTCAAATACGGACACTAGCACTGCATCTATTTCTGATGATTCCATTGTTTCTACTTCTGATGTGGGTGTTCCAATCACTGTTACTAACCAAATGGAACCCATTCTTGCATGGGGATCCCAATTTGTCTGTATTCAACTGCAGATCGTTCAAATCGTTTTGTGGTACCTGGACTCAGGCTGTTCCAAGCATATGACTGGAGATCGCTCGCGGCTCATGAACTTCATGAGTAAATTCATCGGGACTGTTAGATTCGGGAACGACCATTTTGGTGCAATTATGGGTTATGGAGATTATGTTGTTGGTAAAAGTGTAATCTCCAGGGTATATTATGTGGAAGGTCTTGGTCATAACTTGTTCTCTGTTGCTCAATTCTGTGATTCCGATCTAGAAGTGACTTTTAGAAAACATACTTGTTTCGTTAGAGAACTTGATGGTGTGGAATTGTTAAGAGGAACTCGTGGTTCAAATCTATACACCATCTCTATCGAAGACATGATGAAGTCCTCTCCAATCTGCTTGTTGTCAAAGGTTTCAAAAACAAAATCATGGTTATGGCATCGACGTCTCAATCACTTGAACTTCGGCACCATTAATAACCTTTCTAGAAAGGATCTTGTCACAGGCTTACCCAGATTAAAATATGAAAAAGATCATCTTTGTTCAGCTTGCCAATTGGGAAAAAGCACGAAATATGCCCACAAACCAAAACCCACAAACTCAGTAATGGAAGTTCTTCATACCCTTCATATGGATCTGTGCGGACCAATGAGAGTGCAAACGATAAATGGGAAGAAATACATTCTAGTCGTTGTTGATGACTACTCTCGATTTACTTGGGTAAAGTTTTTGAGGACAAAGGATGAAACTCCAGATGTCATCATCAAACTTATCAAACAGCTTCAGGTTCGACTCAACAATACTGTTAGAATTATTCGAACAGACAATGGCACAGAGTTTGTTAACAAAGACTTAATTCAGTTTTATGAAAGTGTTGGAATCAGTCATCAAAGAAGTGTTCCACGAACTCCTCAACAGAACGGTGTAGTTGAAAGATGAAATCAAACTCTTGTGGAAGCCGCAAGAATAATGCTAATTTATTCAAAGGTTCCAATGTTTCTATGGGCTGAAGCCATTGCCACTGCTTGCTACACCCAAAATCGTCCCTTATACACTCCTCTCATGGAAAAACTCCATATGAACTTGTCCATAAACGAAAACCTGATTTATCCTACCTTCGTGTGTTTGGTGCTTTGTGCTATCCAAAAAATGACGGTCAAGATTTAGGTAAATTAAGAGCTAAGGCGGACATTGGAGTTTTCGTAGGTTATGCATCAAACAACAAGGGTTACCGAATCTACAACAAAAGAAATCGAGATATCATGGAAACTATTCACGTCACGTTCGATGAGCTGTCCAGGCAAATGGCTCCAGGACAATCCAGTTATGGACCCGCATTTCAACCTTCATCAAGTAGTCCTATCAGTTCTACCATTGTTTCAAATCCCTCACCAGCAACTCCTTTTGTACCTCCTTCAGAAGATGACTTGAAGAAATTATTTGATCCAATGTTTGATGAACACTATGAGCCAAGTGCTAATGATATGTCAATTCCATCAACAGAGGCTGCTTCTATCCCTGTCAATGAAGTTAACCCTTCAGTTTCAATGTCATTAAGTCAAGAAGCGCCTGCTGCTGATCACTCTGTCTCATCAACAAATAATCAATCATCAAGTGTACATCATGGAATTGTTTCTGGCATCAATGATGGAGATAATCCCTTTGCTACTCCTGAAGATGCCCCCTTTGAAAACATATTTGCTCTTGAATCATCATCAGAACCATCTTCTTTAGGAGATATCGACTCTGCTACTTCAGTTCCTCAACAACAACCACATGAACACCTTAGAAAATGGACACATGATCATCCATTGGACAACATCATTGGAAACCCCTCTCGTCCAGTATCCACGCGGAAACAACTTGCAACCGATGCCTTATGGTGCTTCTTCAACTTCGTACTCTCTAAGGTCAAACCAAAAGATGTTAAAACCGCCATGAATGAAGACAGCTGGTTCAATGCCATGCAAGAAGAAATTCATGAGTTTGATCGACTAGATGTATGGGAATTAGTACCTGCTCCAGATTGTGCTATGATCATTGCTCTAAAGTGGATCTTCAAAGTAAAACTTGATGAGCATGGTGATGTTTTAAAGAACAAGGCTCGATTGGTTGCTAAAGGATACCGTCAAGAGGAGGGTATTGACTTTGAAGAATCATTTGCTCCAGTTGCTCGTATCAAGGCAATCAGAATCTTCCTGGCTAATGCTGCTAGTAAGAATATGGTAGTCTATCAGATGGATGTAAAGACGGCTTTCCTTAACGGAGATCTTAAAGAAGTCGTATACGTCAGCCAACCTGAAGGCTTTGTGAATCAAGAGCATCCTACTCACGTCTATCGTTTAAAGAAGGCTCTTTACGGTTTGAAGAAAGCTCCAAGGGCATGGTATGATATGCTATCAAAGTTTCTTCTATCTACTAGATTCAGCAAAGGAGCAGTTGATCCGACATTGTTCACCAAAAAGTCAGGCAAACATTTAATTCACGTTTAAATATATGTTGATGATATTATTTTTGCCTCGACTGACCCCGATGAATGTGACCGTTTTTCAAATGAAATGGGTTCCAAATTTCAAATGTCAATGATGGGACAAATGTCATTTTTCTTGGGATTACAAATTTCGCAAAGTCTCGGAGGCATTTTTATAAATCAATCTAAATATGCAAATGAGATTTTAAGAAATTTGGATTTGATTTTTGTGACCCTGTTGACACTCCCATGATAGAGCGTACTAAACTGGATGAGTACCACTCAGGGATCATGGTAGACCAAACGAAATATCGTAGTTTGATTGGATCCCTGATGTACCTCACAGCCAGTAGACCAAACATTCTGTTCGCTGTTTGCATATGTGCTAGATATCAGGCTAAGCCTACCAAAAAGCACCTTGAAGCGGTTAAACAGGTCTTTCGGTATCTCCAAGGAACCATCAATATGGGACTTTGGTACCCGAAGGACACCGGTATGTCACGAACAGCCTATACAGATGCTGATCATGCAGGATGTCAAGATACACGTCGAAGTACGTCTGGAGGTGCTCAATTTTTGGGTGATAAGCTTGTGAGTTGGTCTTCAAAGAAACAAATGAGTACTTCTATTTCTTCTACAGAGGCTGAATACATAGCCATGTCATCTTGTTGTGCTCAAATCATATGGATGAGATCCTAATTATCTGACTATGGCTTTGAATTCAACAAAATTCCTCTGTACTGTGATAATAAAAGTGCTATTGCTCTCTCATGCAACAACGTTCAACACTCAAGAGCAAAGCACATCGACATTCGACATCATTTCATCAGGGAGCAAGTAGAAAACGGTGTGGTGGAACTCTATTTTATGAGGACTGAATACCAGTTAGCATACATCTTCACCAAAGCCCTTCCTAGAGAACGTTTTGAGTTTATCCTCCCACGTCTTGGTTTAAAGAGTCTTCAACCGGAAACACTCAAATGTCTTCAAAAGGAAGACGAGGAGTAAAGGTCTTTCTTCATCCATCTCTTGTAAATATTTATTCGAAAAGCAAAATACAAAATTTCAAAATCTGCAAAAAGCAAATAGAAAAATATAGAACTTTCAAAAATCCATAAAAATTAGAAAATTTTGAAAAATCCCAAAAATATTGTTAGTTTGTCATGTTTTTTTTTCTTGTTCGATATCATCTACGGATTTTGTGTTGTCATTCAAAGAATGACACGGGTCTTTAGATGTTGTTCGAATGTTTAAATATATATATATATATCTCTATATTATATATAACAGGAGGCGTTACACGTAGATAATGCCACATAAACGCCACCTCATTGCCCAGTAATTCATTATCAGCCATGTCATCACATTGTTGCCATGTAAGCATTTTTAAAATTTATTTTATTTGAAAACATTTAATTAATTTCGAATTTTAATTTTAGGCTATTTATATATTTAATGCCACATAAGCATTTGTTGTCCGACTAAACAATATTTATATCCACCTAAGCAGTAATATTTAATTTTCGGATTTTATGCATTAATTTTCGAAATTTTATTATAAAAAATAAGATTTTGTTTTAAATTTTGTCAATTGCAAGGATTGAACCTAGGGTGTTTGTATCATTAACAAACATGATAACCACTAGACCAACATACTTTTTTGATTATATTTTGCAAGACCAAATCTATAAACCTACACAACCAGTTAATACCCATTTTAATTTAATGAGATAACTATAAGAATCCCGAAACTCATTATCTATTCCTTAATTATTGCTTAATTCATTTATTATATATTTTTTTTCCAGAACCTAATATCATTCGGTTCAACAAATTTTCTCTTTTTTTTTTTCCTTCTCAAAACCTTAATATGCTCAAGTGCACACAATTAACTAATAATTTTATAATATGTTTGTTTTTATTTTTGAATCGCGTTTTTGGTTATTTGATGTGTAGTTATTACTTATTAATGTTTGAATAATTTGTTACAGTATAGGTGGATCACGCCATTCCTCCAGTAAAAATTTATAAAGGTTCCTTTTATTATACCTTACTCATATATATTTAATACATGCCACTCCTTTTCTCATTGGCTTATTTGTGTGTGTAGTTTACAACTCTCCAATCATGCATTGCAGGCTTGATATTTTTCTAACGCTTTTGATACTGAATAAATCAGGATAGAGGAAGAGTACGTGCATGGAGGGGTTATTGTGCCCCCTATAGATATTTATTATGCTTTAATTTTTTCATTGAGATTTATTCTTTTAGGTTGTAGGGCTCAAGTCATTTATCAGACTAAAACAATGGCAGATGTTTGGAGCTGTCTATGATTTTTCATCTATCCATAAGTCCAAGATATTTATTTTAGCTAAAAGTATTAGGTAATGTCGAGCTTCTCAAATTAACTTTAATTATAGGTTGGCATGAATGATCCAAATGCCAAAACAACAATTAGTAGGATAGATGCAGTTCAGAAGAGTTGTAGGGACTCGGGAAGCCTAGACAACTGGTAAGTCAGAATATAATTATCCTCCCATGATAAATAAACAGCATTACAATATAGTTATTATGTTTCTATCAGGAATTCTTATGTGGTTGAAAGCAAGCCTGGCTACAACCAAGCTTTCATAACGTTATTTTTTCTTCTTTAATTTACCATGCCCATTTAGAAAAAGAGCATGGATTTTTTCATTTTGAAGTTTAACAATTATATATTCGACAAATGTGTAGTAAGTATCCTTTTTTTGACAAATGTGAAGTTTAACGTTGTTGTATACATGACCAAATTCTGTTTGCTGCACTTAAAGACATTCTCACCTAACATATCACAAGCATTTACCAGTATGTGATCTACAAAGCAATGCAAATTTTGCCATTTCCTTCACGTTTCTTCTTTTGATATTAGTTCTGAAATTCAATAGGTCTTCTTGGGAGAGTTGCCCCTTGTGTGGCTTATGGAAGCAATGTTGAGAGATGGGACTTTTTCAAATCACGGCATACATTGGTATTGCTATAGTTAATGCTACTGATGCAGCTCAATGTCAAGAGTAAAATAAATGAGTTAAGATATCATGACGTATAAAACATATTTATAACAAATTCTAGCTTTCGCTATTGAAAATAATTTAATTATAATTTTGTGTAGAAAGAAGCTGCTGAAAGCGAAAGAACCATCTGTGAGATGAAAACACATATTACAAGCACGGAGGTTTTTGAGATCATGCTCATTGTAAGTAGTTAATAATTTATGAATTTTTTACTTTAATTGTGTTTCCTTTATTTTATTGTAGGGACAGTTGACATGTATACTAATTGTGAACAGCTGAAAACCTTATTCATCAAGCTTCTTTTATTTTTTAAGTTATTCTCATACTTTGATGAGTGAGTTTTATTGAATATGTGTGACCTTCCGTTAGAACATCTCTTTCGGTGGCTTCTAAATCTTATATGGTGGTTCTAGTGATTTAATTTTGGACGAAAAAAAACTTATATATAAGTGTGTCTGCAATTTAAGATCACACATTATAAAAAAGAAGAGTTGCATTTGATTTAATTGGTAAGCCCAAAATTTGGTATATGGTGATATATGTTTATTCGAACAAGTACTATAAGAGTGTCAAAGTTGGTGTAAATTTGGTTTCATAGGTTTCCCACATTCCCACAGAACGTTGATTCCTTCCAGTTACCATATTGCTTGATACAAGATATAAATGGTGGTTTAAGTTATACTAATTCTTTGCAGCCTCATGTTGTTACAAGCGTTAATGAAGGGATGTAAAAGGGGGCCACCGGTACGCGAAGGAACAACGAACGCATATGTTCTCCGTCTCATGACAGGTTAATATTATCAGTACCTTTTTTTTCCGGCCGGTTGAACCTGTTCATGGTTTCTCATTTATTTACTTTTATCTTTTTCGTAAATATGCAAGAACGCCTTTAGATTATATGTATTTGGGGGACACCGAACATGTTTGTAAGCATCATGGTATAGTCTTTTGGTAAGAAGGGATGCAAACAACCTACTCTAGAGGTACAAGTACCCCCAAACAACCATGAAATTGGTCTATATTTTGTTCTTACAAAGGAAGTTAGGCTTCGCCTTCTTACTCCCTATAATGCAAGTATTTGTAGTTTCCAGTATTCCCTGTAATGCAACTATTTATAGTTTCCAGGTCTATCATGTGATGGACTAAGATTTTCTTTATTGATGACTATCATTATCACTATAGGCAACATTATTTCTTTAACTATTTGAGCCTTTTTATGGTTTCTTATTTATTTATTTGTTTACTTTTATGAGTTAATGAGTCTGAATGCTAAAAAGGTTGGGAAAACTAGAAAGGCTGAAAATGTGGTTTCCGTCAATTCAACGGTTATAAAAGTTGGACAATTAAGAGGGCATAAATTTATGAAGTATATCTTTAGTATGATAACTGCTTTGAGGTACGATTATCTTATGTTGTTGTTATCCTTCAAATTGTTGGTATATTAATGTATGTAAATTGGAGTTGGGAAAATTGAACAACCTCTGTAATGGTTCAAAATTAATATTTTTGGTATCAGGGTGTTAAGTTTACATCACTTTTTTGAATTCTTAATTAACTTTGAATTGTTGGTATGCAGTGCTATTTGCAGGGGAGTCGATTCCAGGGGAGTCGATTCCAATTAGGTTGTTACTGAGCCCATTTTGAACTTAACAAGTACACTCCTCAATATCAACAAGCTCAGTGTGAAGTATTTCTTGAATTTGAAAAATGAAAGGTTTTTTCTTTATTCAACCGCAAACTTGTAATTTTTCAACTTCCATTAGTTTCCATTCTGCCAACTATTTTGTGTTTTGCAGGTTCTAATAATATAGCGATATTTATGTGCAGAAGTTTATGGTAGTGATGTAGATCCATTCTGTAGTGACATTAAGAAACCAAACGGTTTTATATGATTAAAACTCGACAACATGTTCAAAGCGGTTTCAAAAATGTTGAATGAAAACTTAAAGTGCGATGGTTAGCTTTATTGCCTCTATTTTCCAATACGAGTAAGGGGGTGTTGAATTAAATCTTATACAAACATGTGTACTTATGTCTTGCTGATAACGAATTTGTTTAATTATTTTTTATGATCATTTATGCTAGAATAATTCTGAATTTATATGTGCATCTGATTTATGAATATGGAAGTTGAGAATTGAGGAAAATAAAGCTTTGGAGACTGCTTGCACTAGCAAACTCTATTTGATGCCGACCCTCTAATCGCATATTCATAACATCTTAGATATGAAAAATCATTATTTGGTAGGAGTGGCAATATGGGCAGATTTGACGAGTTGGGTCACGGGTCACAGCAGGTTTAGATGGAAACGAGCCACATCGATTTGGTGGTCCTGGAAACTTTTTTGGTCCATAATTACTTAGGGCAATAAATTTGTTAATTGTCAAAACAAAAAACAAACTGATACGATATTAACCTAATATTTATGAATAACGATGACTTTCGTCAACTTTGAATCTGCATGACCTGTTGATCGATTTTATCATGTCAGGTGTCTCCAAGTATCCGGAGGACTGTCTGACACTCACGGTGGTTATGTATAAAAAGTTTATGGTTATAATTTATTATCAGTTATTTGCTGTATAATCCATGTTTCGTAATAACGAGCACAATAAGAAAGGTTCAATTTGGGTATATATATATACAACCAAAAAACATATATTTCCTGTCTTTGAATGTTCTTGACTGTCAAAATATAACCAAAATACATGTATTTTCCATTTGCGGGAAAGGGATGAGAATTTGCTACACATAAATGGTGGGCTAGAATATAAGAATTAGGGAATGGTGGAGCATTTGCAACATTATGGAGTTATTCAGTCAAAGAAGGTGATGAAAATAATGGAGATTGTTGATATGACATTGTTTGTACCTGATAGGTCTCCTAGCTTATGAGTACAGTCGATGCAAGTAGTTTTTAATGCCACCATTTATGCACCTCATGTGCATGTCACTGGCCTTTATTTGTTGGAAAAAAACTTGTAGCTTCAAATGCATGCTTTAACTGTTGGTTCAAGTATTCTTTTATTTTTTCCTCGTCACTAGCTGTACTTAACTATTTATGGGTTTCATTGAGATGCGTAGGTGGTTATAACCCACCTAACGAAGTAGATGTTTCCTATATGCTAGACTGTCGGTACCTCTTTCGTATTTAAGATAAATTACCTCAAATACTGATGAATAGGTTTGGAAATTTAAGGGTCACGTTATAATAGAAAAGTCTTTAAGTATGAGATAAAAGGTCTCATATTCTCACCAATTTAAGTTAATGGTTCCTTCCCTAAAGCTGCTTACATATGGAAACATATACTATATTTTCCATCTCTAAGGACAGGGTGGCATGGAACTTATCAAAGGATGGATGGACTTCTAGGAAAATTATGCGTTGGTACCGTCTTATGGGGCTCAAAATAATAATTTGGTTGATGGTCAGCCAATGCTTGCATTCGAGTTGGTGAGATCCCTCTAAAATATTTGAACTTGATTAGAACACCAAGTTGACGAGGTGATTGATTACTGAAAGGTAATCCGAATGTCTAGCTCATAAATTTTCTTTTAAGATTGAGTTTCTAAATATGGAGGCAGCCCATATAAATGTAAGGATAATCATGCAATTGACTGTATAATGCTCAATTACTACCTCCACGTAGTTTTGTCTTTGTATCTAAATCATCTTGGATGGGTGGAGAAACAATATAACATAACACAACTGATATTAAAAAAATCGTTACCTGGTACAAGTATTAGGTAAAATAAAAACGTCCACCTACAATTCATGTTCATTCTGGAGCTACAATGGTCGACACATATACAGAACATATTTAACGATGGATTGTGTCACATGAAGAACAAACATATTGTGTAATAAGTAGAGCTCGATGATGCATCACTGGATTAGGAGCTTATGTCCAATAATTCGAGGGACATTTTTTAGACATTAATGAGTTTTATTGAAAGTTAGAATCAATCTGGTACCATTTTCGTTCAATATCAAGTTGGTTTTTTGAAGTTATAATTGTTCTAAAGTTTTAAAACTGACGCTTTTAGTTGCTATTGTGCAGCGTAAAAGAAACGCTCGGAATATCAAGGCTTGGAAGGGATTCTAAACAATATTGTTTGTAAGAAAAAAGAAATACTTGGAATATCTCGGCTGGAATTTTAAAGTAAACAGTGCAGTGAGTGAACATGAAGATTGTGAGGAGGTAAAGCTTTTGTAAAGATTCAACATAGCAGTCTCAGTTCAATAACATGAGCCTTGGGTTTATAATAGTTTTTTGGGAAAGTGAGGATTTGCCGATTTTGTTGTTACATTTTTAGTACTCAAGATTTCGCAGATCAATTGACCATGTAAAATATTTATAAACGTCATGCTACGGTTTTTTTACTTAAATTTGTAAAATGACCACGACAATATGGCCTTTTTACGAACATGGAACAAAAAATATTTCTCCAACAAATGTGGGGGCAAGGGGATGCATTAATGAAACTTTTGACACAATTCCATCTGAATAGGCAAAAAAGATGTTGGAGCACTCCATTAGGCAAAGAAATCTATAAGGAAATGGAATAAATAAATAAAGTGAAGAGTAAAGTAATTCATATGCGTTTTGAAAGGCTTTTGTTTGCGTTTGTGAGTCATTTTGTTTTCCCATTTCAATGCCATTCATGTAATTCACTATGGCCTTGGTATTGCATTGTCTGTCTCTAATTTCGAATTTGTAATGAATTTTGTTTATGTTTCTATGATTCTGTTGTCCATGTTGTAAAACTTTGAGGTTCACAATGCGTTTGTTAATTTAAGGCAAGAATCTCTTGGATGATATATGCCATGAATCATTGTACTAATTAACGAACTATATATGTTGGACAGTTCTATTCATTGAAAAAATCTTTGAAACGCTATAGTAAAATATGTCAATGATAATTATAAGTCATGTTCGCCCATCAGGCGGGATTATAAGTCATGCCCCATGTGAGAACATTAAATACGGTGAGAATGTGAGAACTAATCCTAGCCACTCATTTTATTCTTCTTTATTTTTGATCTAATGGCTAATATTAGTTAACCAACTTTTTAAAAAAAATTCCAAAAAATTTTAAAAAAATTTTCGAAAAATTTTCAAAATTTTTTTGAAAATTTTGAAAAAAAAATATCGAAATTTTTTTCCGAATTTATTTTTCGATTTTTTATCGTTACATGTGAACAAATTCTCATGACGAATTTCGTCACATGTACACTTTCCAATCATTTTTTACCACCCTTCTTTCGTTATAGAAAAATATGCCAATGATAAGTCATGCCCGCCCAACAGGCGGGCTTATATGCCCGGGAGGGCTCATAAGTCATGCCCGCGCATTGGGCGGGCTTCGAAAACTAGTATATATATATATATATATATATATATATATATATATATATATATATATATATATATATATATATATATATATATATATATATATATATATATATATAATATATATATTTGGGAGAAAGTGAAACTATGGTTTATTGTCTTTTCAGGCAGTAACCCGTTTTTAATAGAAAGAACAGAGCCATGCTTTATCTTGTTTTTTCAAATCTCATGCTCTGATTCTATAAACAATTACTTACTATCTAATGACAACTAATTGCTTTGAAAAATAACTCGGACTCAATTTTTGAAAATCATCTGGACTTAACGTTTGTCAAAATCGCTATCTCTCAATCAACAACTTATGTCATTGATTGAGGGAGAGAATGATTTCAATTCATCAAAAGGTTATTTGTCATACAACTGTTTTCAAAAGATACTAATGCATGTTTAATCTTTGGAGTTTAAAGTCTCAGATTTGATCCTTATCAGTTAAATGTTTTCATAAGCAAGTCACATCTCCCCTCAAAAGCTTTCAAAATAAATTTAAATCTACAGAGATCACAAATCTCAAATGATTTGAAAATTGTGATCGGGGGAGAATTTGTGATTTAAATTGGATTTAAACTGATAATTCGATAAATGGTTTCATAAGTGTTTAGCAAGCTTTCCTCCCCACATGTGCCAAACGATTTCAAATTTTCCATGCACATGTTGAGGGGGAGCATCTTTTTAAAACACAAAAAATTGAAACGTGATTGATTTGTCTCTAAGTGCAGGTTCCTTCTAATATGTGCAAAACTTCTTCAAAACTCGAGGCACATATTGAGGGGGAGCAAACTTATGAAAACCTCATCCTTCCCCAATATGCTTTATCTACTTGATTTGATCAGGGAAGTGATGTTGATATCTTTTAGAAAATGGTAATCAAAGAAGTTAATTCTTCCTCTTGCCTCCGTGTGCCAAAACGATTTCAAATACACGATGCACATGTTGAGGGGGAGCTCTTTTTCTAAAAATATCAAAAACAATTCAGGTACAAAATGCTTTGATAATATATCACAAGTATCTGGATTGATTTTTCAAATGGTTTTCAATTGGTTCCAATGGCAGATGAACAATACCAAATAGACCGACCAAATTTACTTTATGTATGCTGATATAAGGATGGTTAGGTTAGGTATTCGTTCCCAAGATCCGCCAGAACCGGAGGGATCTACCCAGGGACAATCCACTATATAGTGTAGAGTCCTTAGGTATGATGAAAAAAGGAGAAAAATGAGAAATGGGAAGAGTGCGGACTGAGACAGAGCTAGTACTAGAATAAACCCAACAAGGTTCTAGTTATAAAGTCTCGTTAAGCACTGAAGGGGTTGAAGAATGAAAAAGAATTAAATGTGAAAAGGGTGACAACAAATAGCCCTCAATTTATTCAACCTTAGGGCAGAAACCGGCTTCAATTCATATGCTACTGGTGGTTACCAAGGTAACATCGGTATTGAAGACAAGACGTCATGGACCCAGTGACGCACTGCACTACAACTTCCCAAGCTACTCAAGTTTCTTTTTAAAGGGACTTGTTTCATTCTCACGGGGAACCTACATAATCTATCGACTCTCTCTTAGAGGTTGTTGATATTAAAGAAGGAGACCCTCTCCCTAGTCTCCGACATAGGAATCAAATATGCACAATTGAGTCTAGAGCCTCGAGATCATCATAATAAATCTCTTTAGGACACTGTCAATGAAGACTCTTTGTTTCACACAATGTGAAAAGAGAGATTATATTTTAAGAGTCCTACGCATTATCCTTGTGGTATTGCCAGAACATCTGAGTGATATGCAAACATATTCACAATGAAGATGGAAAGCCTTCTGGAGCCAACATCAAACAAGCTCCTGGTGGGTGGCATGTAAGATCTATCCAATAGATCAACCATGTGACAACTGAACAGAAACAATGGGGCGATTCAATCTTTTGAATCAATCCTGGTTCAGGTTATGGATTGACGGATACCTTTGAAAAACCGGTCGTTGTGCTTAAATTTTTTTTCTTTAGCACATCGACTGTGTACTAATATTTCAAAATAAAAGGTGTTTATGATTGATAATTGATTTTCATTAAAACCTTCGTTGTATTGCAAAAACAGTTTATATTGAGCGGTACACGATTGTTGTTCAAATCTCTTTTCATCAATCAGTGAATCTCAATTCGCTGGTTCACTCACTCCGTGTTGTCTTCTTTGAGACGTTTCGGTTTGAGAACAGCTAGAGCAGCTGCGAAACCCTGTCAAGGAGATTCTTAGGAATCCTACCTGATCACAGGCAATACTTGTACTGATCAACGGGGAACCATGGGCCGTGTACCTTAATTCAACGAAAGTGATCAAAGACACGTTCGTGCGCTTTATTGCTAACTGTTGTATGAAGGTACGCCCAGCGTTTGCAGCTGATCAGAATGAAGCAGTCAATCCATAGCCGCATGCTCACTCAACACATTCACTTCTAAAGAAATCATGATTAGTGCGTTAATGACTCTGATATTTTCACTTCATGCTTCTGCTACGCTGCTGCCAATATCATGAATCAACGAAAGCTTCCGCTACTCTGATGAGAATATATCATGATCCAGAATGTGAGCATGTCGGTCCAAATGTCACAACATCACATAATACCAACACCACAATGGAAGAGTCAGAGATTTATGATAGCTGATGATCTCAAAACTGACTCAACATTCATTATCACATGGATCAATTAAAGACCTCCACTTGGATTATCCGAACATGCAAAAATGAAGAATCAAAGACTACGAGCTACTGAGCAAAGAACAAGAACAAGAATCCAAGAACAATCTTAATGTAATATCTGTTTGTATTCAATGTAATTTGAGGTGACCTCCCTTAGGGGGAGATTGTTAGGATTTAGTAAATCCAGTTATTAAAGTGTCGGTCACCTCATGTATATGTAATCATTAGAAAGCTCGTAGTCGTAGTTATTTAAAAGTTAAGTTGTATTTAGTTAAGTAACACCGTGGAGGACGGACGGGTCTTTACCCACTGTATGCCTGATCCACAGCCAGTAGGTGGCGATTTGTGTAAGACTATAAATACTCTCTACCTCCCAAGGTAGAGAGTTGGAGCTCATAATAATACTTTCATTTTCTCTCACTAAGTTCCCAAACCTCTAACTCTTTCTCTCTCTAAAAACCTTAAGTTATACGCCTATATGTGATCATGTTTTGATGTGTTTTTGAAATCCAATATGTTACATAAACCCTAATACTATTCAGAGTATTCGTATATTAATAATATATTGAGGTGTTTAGTGATAATCATTGTTATTCTTCTTAAGGTTAAGCACTAGATTCTGCATAGTGTTTAATTGTTTGTGTTCGTTTAGTCAGCTTCTATATTAGATCGTTTGCTCAACTGGGATCAACAAGTGGTATCAGAGCTTGTGATCTAGAAGCTTTGATCAAGAAGAAGTGTTCGATTCAGATTTATTCTAATTCAACAAGTTCAAGATGAGTGACGAAACTCACATGGTTACTGCCTCTAAGGTACCCATGCTAAAGCAGGGAGAGTATGAGATCTGGAAGATGAGGATGATGCAATACATTCGTATGATTGACTACAACATATGGGATGTCATTGTCAAAGGTGATACTCTACCTAAGATTGGTGCTGATGGTAAAGCACTTGGAATTGTCAGTGAAATTGATAAAGCTCAAAGGAAGTTGGAGATCAAGGCTCATAGTATTCTAAGTATGGGAATACCCAATGAGTATTCATTGGACTTTCTAGAGTATGAGACTGCCAAGGAGTTGATGGATGCTATTGAACAAAGATTTGCTGGTAATGATGCTACCAAAAAATCAAGGAAGAACATGCTTAAGCATAAGTTTAAAAACTTCTCTGCTTTCAGTGGAGAAAGTCTTGATGGAACTTACAACAAACTACAAAAGCTCATCAGTCACTTGAAATTGGTTGACTATGAAGTTCCTCAAGAAGACATCAACCTCAAGTTTTTTAGAAGCTTGGCACCTGAATGGGAAATGCACACAGTTGTTTGGAGAAACAAAGATGACTTTGAAAAACTGACATTGGATAATCTCTACAACAACTTAAAGGTCTATGAGTCTGAGAAGAATATAGCTAGTTCATCCTATTCAACTCAGAACATTGCTTTTGTGTCTACCAAAAACATGAGTTCTCAGGAAACTACCACTGCTACTTATGAAGTTTCCACGGCTAACTCTAATGTTACCACTGCTAGTTCCTGATGATCTTGAAGAAATTGAACTTAAGTGGGAGATGACTATGCTCACTTTGAAGGCTAGGAGATTTATGAGGAGAACTGGTAGAGAGATCAAATACAATGGGCAAACCAAAGCTGGGTTTGATAAGAGCAAGATGGAGTGCTACAACTGTAAGAGGAAGGGGAACTTTGCAAGGGAGTGTAGGGCTCCAAAGAGGAATGTTGAAAACTTCAAGAAGGCAACTGAAGATCCAAAACCTGCTTCAGCATTAGTGGGTCAAGATGGAATTGGTGACTATGACTGGAGTGACCAGATTGAAGAAGGACCCAATGCTGCTTTTCTTGCAAGTGAAGCTTCCAAAGTGCACAATTTTGCTCTCATGGCATATGCTTCATCATCATCTGGTTCTGATTCTGAGATATCCAATAGTTCTATTTTTTCTTATAAATCTTGTCAGGATACTTTAGAAGGTCTCAAAGCTGTGATAGAGAGTCTTAGAAAAGAAGTTGAACGACTTGAATTGGATAACTTAGGTTATAGAGTTGGACTTAAAAATGTAGAAGAAAAACTTGAGTTTAGTAAAAAGTGTGAGTTTGAATATGTTGATAAGATTAACATTCTAGTTGGTGAAGTTGAGATTAGGGATAGAGAAATCAATGTGCTTAAGCAGAAACTTGAAGAAGCTGAAAGTGTAAAACAAGAAGCCCTAGATGATAAAGAGAAACATGTAATTAGGGTTGAGAAACTAACTTATGCTTCTGATTTAGTGAATAAGTCTATTGGATGTCAATTAATGAAAAAGGGTTCTGGCATAGGGTACACTAAAGTTCCACCACCCATGTTAAGTGGTTATGCACCATCTGGAACTGAGTTGTCTTTCAACAGTGAGTTTAGTTTTAATAAACCTGTAGGTGAAAATAGTGAGTCTAAGTCACCTAAGGAAGTTATTGAAAAGTTATATGATGCACCAATCATTGAAGATTGGGAGTCAGAAAGTGAGGATGATAAGTCTGAGTCAACACAATCTATAAAGGAAAACATTAAATCAGTTGATTCAAAACAAGCTAAGTTTGTGAAACCTAGATTTGGAACACATATCTCTAGGACAGTTGTTGAGCATAATGAAATTCTTAAAGAACAGATGAACAAGTACAAACCTACGGGAAATCAAAGAAACTTTAATGGCTTAATCACAAATAAAATTGGAAGTGAGTTTAAGTTTGTTAAAAAGGCTTGTTATCAATGTGGTAGTTTTGAGAATTTACAGAGAAATTGTAATAACTACCAACCACCTGTTTGGAACAAATGGAAGAGGATCAACCATCAAAATTTTTCAAAACAAACTCATCCTCATCCTAACAGTAACATGGTTCCAAGAGCAGTGTTAATGAGAAATGGCACAACTAAATCTTTCATCACTGCTGCACCAAAAGGATTTCCAACTGCATTAAAAGGATTTCCAACTGCTAGATCAAAAACAGATTTCACTGCCAAGCAAAATGATTTCACTGCTAAACAAAATATTACCACTGCTAAGGCAAAAACAGATACCCCTGCTATGCCTAAAGTGATAACTGATATAATGGTTGGAAGTCATTTTTATGTTGTTAAGCCCTCAGCTTGCTGACAATAGAAACCAAGGATAAAGGTCTTAGAACATGTCAGCAGTGCATCAATGGACTTAAAGAAATTTAACTATGTTGATGCACAAGGCAGACCCAAGTCAGTATTGGCTTAGGTCCCCAAAAGGAACTAACTTTTCTATTTTCATGTACAGGGCAATCTACAGGAAGAGCTAAAGGAAAAAGGAATATTTGATAGTGGTTGCTCTGGGCACATGACATGGGATGAGAGCAACCTTGAGGATTTTGAAGCTTTTGATAGAGGCTATGTGGCTTTTGGCAATGATCCGAAGGGAGGTAAAATTGTTGGCAGAGGGACAATAAAGATAGGAAAGTTGGACTTTGAGAAGGTATATTTGGTACATGGACTCAAGTACAATTTGTTCAGTGTTTCCCAAATGTGTGATAAAAAGAATTTGATACTTTTTGGGGAAACTGAATGTGTGGTTTTATCACCTGATTTTAAAATGCCTGATGATAAGTATGTGCAACTTAGGGTTTCTAGGAAAGAAAACATATATTGCTTTAATATGAAAGATGTCATTTATAACAGGACCTTAACTTGTTTGTTTGCAAAGGCATCAGTTGATGAGTCAAAACTTTGGCATAGAAGGTTAGGTCACTTAAATTTCAAAACAATCAATAAATTGGTGAAGGGAAACTTAGTTAGAGGTTTACCTTCTAAGGTTTTTGAAAATAAAGAGCTTTGTGTGGCTTGTCAAAAAGGTAAACAACATAGAGCCTCTTGTAAGACCAAGACTGTGAACACCATAACTCAACCACTGTTTATGTTACATATGGACTTATTTGGCCCTACATTTGTGAAGAGTTTGAATCATAAGCAGTATTGCCTAGTTATCACAGATGATTATAGCAGATTTTCTTGGGTTTACTTTTTAGCATCTAAGAGTGAAACTAGTGAGATCCTTAAGAGTTTCATAACTAAGATAGAAAATCTAGTAAATCATAAGGTTAAAGTAATCAGATGTGATAATGGAACTGAGTTTAAAAATGATGTTATGAATCAGTTTTGTGTGGTAAAGGGTATATAAAGACAGTTTAGTGTTGCTAGGACACCTCAGCAAAATGGTGTAGCTGAGAGGAAAAATAGAACATTAATTGAGGCTGCTAGAACAATGTTGTCTGAATCTAAGTTACCTACTACCTTTTGGGCTGAAGCTGTTGGCACAACATGCTATGTGCAGAATAGAAGTAAGGTAGTTAAGCCTCATAACAAGACTCCATATGAGTTGTTACATGGTAGGAAGCCTATGATAGATTTCCTAAAACCTTTTGGGTGTCCTGTTACTATCTTGAATAACATAGACCACCTAGGAAAGTTTGAGGAAAAGGGAGATGATGGATACTTTATTGGCTATTCTTTAAATAGTAAGGCTTTTAGAGTATACAACAGGAGGACTAGAAGGGTTGAAGAGAACCTACATGTTAAGTTTAGTGAAGAAACTCCTAGTGTTGAGAGTAAAGGACCATATTGGCTTTTTAATATTGATATGCTGACAAAATCCATGAATTATGAGCCAATTCATGCAGGTACATCCACTAATGTTGATGCAGGTACACAAAAGAATTCTGATGCAGGAACAAATTCTAAAGAAGCTGAATCTTCAAAAGAATTCTATCTGATTGAGAATTGGAAACCTGGTTCTTTCTCTCCCATCATTGAAAAGAAGGGTCCCTCAGATGATGATGATTTGGATTCAGGGAACAAGGGAGACCATCATCAAGATAAGGAATAGTTGTCTGATGATAACTCAGTATCAGTAGAAGAAATTGTGAAGCAAAGTGGAGTTATGGAAAACACTGCTACGCCAAGTGTTACCACTGCTAGTTCATTTGAAATCCCTGCTGGCACAAATTCAATTAGCAGTACTTTCTTTAATAACACTGCTAAGCCACTAGATAGTACTGCTGACTATCCAGATGATCTAAACATGCCAGATTTGGAAGAAATGGATACTTCTACAAATGATGAAAACATTGATGACTTTTTCAAGGATGCTAATGTTTCTAATTTGGAAACTGTCATTATAGAAAGTCCAGTTCCTACCACCAGAATCCATAAAGATCATCCTAAAGAACAAATACTTGGCAACTTGAATACCCCAGTACAATCAAGAAGCAAGACTCAAAATCTTAAAACCTTCACTGAACAAGGTTTCTTTGCAAAATTCTCTGCACAAAAGAAACAATCATCTAGACTTGAAAATTTGTCTGTTTGCTTGCTTTTTGTCACATAAGGAGCCCAAAAGAGTTGAAGAAGTATTAGGAGAAGAAGGATGGATTGAATCTATGCAAGAAGAACTGTTGCAATTCAGACTTCAAGAGGTTTGGACACTGGTTGATCTACCTAATCGCAAGAGGGCTATTGGAACAAAATGGGTATTTAGAAACAAAAGGGATGAAAGGGGGATTGTGGTTAGGAATAAATCAAGGTTGGTTGCTCAAGGTTACACGCAAATAGAAGGCATGGATTATGATGAAGTATTTGCACCTGTTGCCATAATAGAGGCAATTAAATTATTTTTGGCATATGCTTCATTCAAGAATTTTGTGGTGTATCAAATGGATGTGAAAAGTGCCTTTTTATAAGGAACAATTGATGAAGAGGTTTATGTTTGTCAACCTCCTGGTTTTAAGGATTCTGATCACCCTGATAAAGTATACAGGGTTAAAAAGGCAATGTATGGGTTGCATCAAGCTCCTAGGGCATGGTATGATTGCCTATCTACTTATTTATTGGACAATGGATTCAAGAGAGGATTGATTGACAAGACATTGTTCATAAGGAAGCTCAAGGATGATATTTTTCTAGCTCAAGTATATGTTGATGACATCTTCTTTGGCTCAACAAATAAGGAGATGTGCAAGGATTTTGAGAAACTTATGTATGATAAGTTTCAGATGAGTGCTATGGGTGAACTTACTTTCTTTTTAGGGCTACAGGTTCGACTGATGGTATCTTTATCAGTCAAGATAAATATGTAGCTGACATTTTGAAGAAGTTTGGGTTTCAGGATGTCAAAAGTGCAAGTACACCTATGGAAACACATAAACCACTGCTACCTGACGATGGAAGTCCCAGAGTTGATGTGAAGCTGTATAGATCCATGATTGGGTCTTTGATGTATCTCACTTCTTCTGGGCCAGACATAATGTTTGCAGTATGTGTGTGTGCAAGATTTCAAGTTACACCTAATACAACATACATGAATGCTTTGAAGAGAATTTTTAGATACCTTAAGGGTCATCCTAAACTGGGCCTTTGGTATTCTAAGGATTCACTTTTTGATTTGGTGGCCTATACTGATAGTGACTATGCTAGGGCTAGCTTGGATAGAAAGTCTACTACTGGAGGGTGTCAGTTTTTGGGAAGCAGGCTTATCTCATGGCAGTGTAAGAAGCATAAAATTGTGGCCAATTCCACCACTGAAGCTGAGTATGTAGCTGCTGCAAGTTGCTATGGTCAAGTACTTTGGATTCAGAATCAATTGTTGGACTTTGGGTATAATTTCATGCATACTAAAATTTACATTGAAAATAACATTACTATATGCATCATTAAAAATCCTGTTTTGCATTCTAGAACTAAACATGTTGAGATAAGACATCACTTTATTAGATATTGCAATGAGAAAAGGTTAATCCAAATGGTTAAAATACATACTGATTACAATGTAGTAGACCTACTCACTAAAGCTTTTGATGTAGGGAGGTTTCAGTACTTATTAGTTAGTATAGGTATGATCAATCTCTAAGTCTCAAAATGTTTTTGTAAAAGTTTGTAAAAAGAAAGTACTACTATTGGAAATCTTAGTACTGCTAGTGTAAATTTTACCATTGCTTGTTATTTTTGTCCCACTAACAATTTTGCAGATTCTAAAGTCAAACATACACAGTTAATAGCAAAGGAATTAAAAGAACAGATGAAAGTTTATACATTAAAAGGGCTGCATCCGAAGATGCAACAGTACATCACAAACTTTCAGTACATCATTCAAAGACATCATCAAAAGACTACCACCAACATCACTTACTTCATGGCTTCCTTCCCTTTTCCACCAAGATTCGGCATGCTCTGCTTGCCCCTCCTACCAACCACCTCCAAACTTAGCGATTAGGAAGTCCTAGCACCTGTGCTCTCTTTTGTGGTGATGGAGTAGGGGGAGCTGGCCTTTGTGCAAGTGGAGCTACCACCAAAGCTCTGGAGTGCCCAACTGCATCATCATCAGTGTCTTCATAGGCAGAAACAAAGCTAGGCATGGAGTTTAGTTCAGAATTGGTGTCTTCCACATAAGAGGGTGGAGTAGGAATATCTTCAGATGAAGTACCAACTGGTGTTGGTGCTGGAGCAGGGTTTGTATTCATAAAAGTAAGTATGTTATTCTTGGGAGGAAAGTAGTTCTCCCACCCATCATTAGAAGAAGGGCTTAAGGATGAATCTGATGAGATTTCAATTGGAGAGTTGCTCATTCTGATGATAGTTTGTTTTTTAGAGAGTTGTTTGTGAAAGAGATTTTGGAAAGAATGTGATGGGTTTGGATTATGGTTGAAGGTTCTTAAATAGACTTAATATTTCCATCAGATGGTTTCATGCAAGTAAGGTTTGAGTTGGTGAAAGAGTAAATGAGGGGTTTGTCTATAAGATATTTTGTTGGACGAATAAAGAACTGGGTTGACCATAAGATGTAATGCTAAGTGACTTTTATTGGTCCTGCTAGTGTATCTAAAACTGCTAGTTATTTCTAAGTCCTACTAACCTTAACAAAATTTGTGTCGTGTTGGTTTGTGTTTGTCTCATGCAGGTTTTGAAGAACATTTGTACATAATGGATCATTTGTGAGCTCTAGGATTTGGAATTTGTTGCTGGTGTTTTTAGTATGAAAAAAAAATTGTGTAAACTTTGTTGTATTCTTCTTCAAATAAATGCATGATCACACTTAATTGCCAAAATTCTTTGCAAAGGAGGACTTGATTTGAATATTGGCGTTCAAAGATGTTTCCACTGCTAGCTTTCATGAAAACACTGCTAGTATTGTGAAATCAATGCTGGTTAGTTTCTGATGTTGTGAGAAACTACAGGGGCTGTTTTGAAACTTTCTGGTGATAACGTATTTATTCCCTAAATAACTGCCGATCATTTAATTGGTCTTTCAAACATAATCACTTGGCGCTTACCACAAACCCTAATCACTCACAACACTTAATCCCAAATCCCTCGAACCCTAATCTTACAATGGCGAACGAATTTTCAACTTCACATAACTTAATTGCATGTTTGGTTAAGAATGAAGCCTTTGAAGGTTTCCATGAGATGATAGACTTCATCAACCACAGTCCTATTCATTATGCGTTGACTGCTACACCAGTGATTTTTAAGTCTTACATTAAACAGTTTTGGAGGACGTCTTAGCTTGAAGAAAGGGATGGTGTGGATGTTATTAGGGAAGTGGTTGATGAACAAGAGATTTTGATTACAGAGGAGGTGATAAGAACTGTGTTGAAGTTCCAGGATGCTGATGGAGTGGTTAATATGGCGAATGATGAGATTTTTGCTGGTTTAGAAAGAATGGGATATGAAAGAAGGGTCAAAGTCTTAAGTTACAAAAAGGTATGTTTTCCCCTCATTGGAAATTCTTGATACATACCTGTCTAATGTGCCTAAGTAGCAAAACCACGGGTATTGATGAATTCCCTTCAAAGATTGCTACTGCCATTATTTTCCTTACTCAACAAAGGATTTATAATTGGTCAAGGATGATATTTGAGGCTTTGCACAAGAATGTTAAGGACCAGGGCAAATATTTCTTGTATCCCAGATTTGTTCAGTTGCTAGTCATAAAGTCAGATTGTAGATCCCAAACCACACCAAGGGAAGTGATACGCGTACAACGCGTGTTCGAGGTAAAAGGAACTTCCTTTTCGTCGAGCAAGTTTTTCATCACCCTAGGCAGTAAACCTAATCGTTGTAGTGTAGTATTAGGGTAAGCCTGGGGAATTGATATCGTTCTCTAGGGAAATAGGAATGCTATTCAGAAATTACTACACTAAGGTTGGGGTTGAGGAAGATTATTTTTTATCTTTTTTATATTTTTTAGAAAATGGAAAGGTACGAATCTCGGGGCATTGGATTTGGGGGGTTGGTATTTCTACCGATTACTCTACTTATCTAATTATCTAAACTAAGGTGAGTGTAGTCTATGTCTATTGTTGTGTGCTCTTATGATGATTAAAAATGTGTTTACTTAGATGCTATTACTCCCTAGTTATCTCCTATTGATGGTTGAATTGTCACGTCCTTATTCTTAACGCGTTGTGTCTTCTAAGGTCGTAGGGTATGCGTTTTTCCATAACTCTTTGAGTCTACCTTAAGGTTATTGCCTACGAAATCTCTAGGATTCATAAACTAACTCTAAGGTTTTCTTTGGATGTTAAGACTACAATAACTCTAGGTGATTATAAACAAATATTCACAAAGATTACTCAAGCATTAAAAACATAACGAATGACCTATCGCAATACTAGGTCAATCACAATTAAGATAAGAGACAACCAATCAATATTCAATACCTAGGTTTCATAGATCTAAGCAAACACATAAGTAAATTAGCCGGACATGGAAAACATGCAAGCATACAAACAAACAACTGAAGACATAATTGAATCAATGAAGTAAATCACTTATCTTGTTGTAAAATAGGGTATGGAACCCTAAGATACTGCCCAAGACAGCCTATGTTCGGTTTAGGTTTTACTCCACAAAACTACCTCTCTAAAATACTGAAAATTCGAATTCTATATATAGAGTTACAATATGCGACGGTGTCAGTCTTTAATCGTGACGCCGTCGGGTCGCCGCCATTAGGTTTTCGTCTTGGCCACGTCAACTCTGTGACCGCGTCACCTTATGCTTGTGACGCCGTCGACTTCAACCTCTGACGCCGTCGGGATCCAAATCTAGGCCGTCTGAGTTGTGACGCCCTACTCTTTTAAACCAGATGCCTTCACTTGTAAAATAGCAATTTGCTCTCTGAGTCATCTCAAGGTGTGTCGCGACGGTGTTGCTATTAAGCTGTGACGCAGTCCCCTTCAGTTCCAGCAACTTGAGTGTCTCGATTCTTGACTTTGGCCATTTTCTTCATATATTCGCGCCTTTTCGTCCGAATAAGTGTCATTCCAACAATTTGCCTTCAAGAGACCTAAAAAGTGAAAAGGAACGAAATTAAGTAGTAACAGATACAAAAGTGATCAATTAAGGGCTTAAATGACCCCTCAAAAGTGTACCTTTAAAATCCTTATCAAATATCCCTACACTTGGTATTTCCTTGTCCTCAAGCAAATGTGCTTTTAGCCAATTAATTTATAAGTTAGGGGTCATGAAGAATCAGTTTAGAACAATTCACAACACGTATAAGCCCCGCAAAAGTCATAACAAGCATGTAAATTACATACTAGCACCTCACAAGTGGTGTTTGGATACTCTCATCTCTCTGGTGTATATTAAATATATCAAGTTGGAAATGGAAGATAAACACTCATTAACCGGTCCTAGTACATAGATTACCATAGGCTTGAGACTAGATCAAACCTCCATCGCTTTCGGCATAAGCACCTAGGAAAAACTAACCAACAGGTCTTTTAAAGGGTTGTAACGTTAGGCTTACGGCAGGGAAACAAAGGGTTTGGTGGGATAGGTGATTTAGTGGTGGCAAGTCAAAAATCTTTATGTTACAAGCATGAGAAGAATGGTGTTGCTAAGCCAAGACTCGACACTCTAAACTCTAGATAACTTGAAACAAACAAACATAAATTTAAAGATAGATAAAAATGGTAGCCCGTATGTTTTTTTTTTCTATTTTTTTTCGATTTTTTTTTTATTTTTTTTATACACTTTTACTCTACCATCCTCTATGATAACATCAAAATAATAGGGATTTATAGGCACATCCCTACACTTGAGTTTTTATTACTCTAACACTAATTTGACCCGAATTGAAAAGATCAAAACACTTGGAGTACATTATTACGCAAATAAAGAGAATTTGAATTTAACGTTCCTTCCCATCACTTCATAAAATTTAACTTTTCCCATGAGTCCCAATCGTCCCAAAACTGTATACAAAGGGTATGACTCGACTTAGCAACTTATGCAAGCAACTAGATAATTGAACTAAGGGTTTAGTATGATAACAATAATGCACTAAAAGTGAGTGCATACAAGGTAGGCTAAGGTGATTTGGGTGTACATTTGGGGGTGGATTGTAAACAATGCTCTTCATTGATATTTCGGAAAACCGAAACATCACGAGAACCGCGAAAAGGATAGGCTCTGAGGGATTAACTAGGGGTATCGTGTACTAAAGATGAGTACAACGCAAGGGTGTGGGGGAATTACTCAACTGATGTGGAAGAAGTAATTATAATACATGTATCAAACAAGGGTTTTCCTAATGCCTCTTATCATTTAGTTATTCCTAACTACACAAGTGTAGTCTCACTAGCGATCTCGGAATGCGTCACAAAACAAGTTCTAGAATCTATTATACTACCGGTACACACTCGAAGCATTAAAGTGGAATGCTTTAATTCCTATAAATCTAAGGGCGATCCTCACATTTTGGGTGGAATTTAAGTGATAAAGGGTTTTGTGCTAGTTATATAACTTCCTATCCATGAGATGCTTTACTAAGACTAATGGCCCACTCCTACATATCATGAAAAATTTTAAATTTGGTGTCAAAATTACCCTAACTGATATTTCTCATGGTTTATTACACAAATGAAATTGGACAAGGCAAATAGTCAAGGATAAGCATAGTTTCAAAGTTCCCGTTTTATTTTCCCTCCATACACTTAAACTGAACATTGTCCCCAGTGTTCCCCGAAAGTATCAAAGTTATGATAATGGAAGGTAATTAAAACGAAAGAAACTAGTATTCCCCTGATTAGCTCGGTAGGATCCATGTGAAGTAGTGGTTAAATCTTTCTTCAAGAAGAATGTATGCGTGAAAAGCTCCTTCCAATCTTATGTATCTTCTTCTTGATAAATAAAACCTGCACACTTGAAGAAAACAAATGAAACCTTCGCATAAAATCGGCGGTAACAATATATATATATATGACTCTATTAAACTAGGATATAATGCTTGAGGAATGGATGTTTACAGATTTTCTAGAAAATTAAGACCTGGAAAATTCCAAAAATTTATAAGTAGCACAGAAAACGAGAAAAAGTAGTAAGTTGTTTCTACTCCTCCTGACGCCGTCAGGTTGCGACCCTGACGCCGTCAGGTTATCCTGACAGAAACTGGTCTGCGATTTTCTGAAAAAAATTCTAGAAAATTTATATCTTTAGAATCTGGAAAAATTTCCTGCAAAACATCCATTATGACTCGATACAAGCATTTAACTCGAACAAACACGCATGCATATCTTTTTAATAATCGCAATTCTCATGTTCACGTTCTTTTTGAAAATATGTGTAATCCTCCCTACACTTATCCCTTTTGTAAAATACCTTTATATGTAATTAAGACGAGGTTAAGGACAAAATAAAGCATTTTTACAAATTTAAACACGAGAATAAACGATCAATAAAAGATATACGACACACAAACAAGCAAACAATTAAGCATGGGTTGCCTCCCACGAAGCGCTTTTCTTTATTTATGAGTCTTATAGCTAGACTCGAAGTCGTGCCCCTACGTGACTTCATTACCGTCACCTCCTTCCTTTACTAATCCTTTATTAAAAGGTTGTAGACGTTGTATCCTTACCGTGGATTCCTTTCCAACGTCGTCTATTATGATAACGGTTTTATTCTTTAGATTAGTTTCTTTCACCGTATAAGGCCCAAACCATCTTGGCTTGTTTCTACCTCTTAATGCTTTTATTCTTGACTTGTACAAAAGTACTTTCTCTCCCTTTAAAAATTCCTTAGGGTTCCTTTGTGTTTATGTTATTGAGGTAGGATTATTTCCTAACTTTTTATCGCGCTTCCACAATGTTGCATGTAGTCCTTGAACCATGAAATCTCTATGCCCTTTTTCCCAATCGTTAATTTTCTTCCTAACCATATTGTTAGGGACTTGTGGATTCGCATCCGTAATCTTCTCCATAATCTTTAAAGGATACCTTGGAACAATAGGTATCCTAGCGTATCCCTTGCAGCTTTTGAGTATCATGATGCCCTCACCGCATTTGATGGTTGCTTTGGCAGTGGCCAGAAAAGGTGTTCCAAGAATGAGTGACATGTTTCTATCTTCCTCAATGTCTATAATCACGAAGTCCACCAGATTGATAATGTTAGCCACCTCTATTAAGACATCCACCGCTATTCTTATGGGGTAGACATATGTGTGATTTGCTAAGGAAAGTCTAAGATTGGTCTTGGCTGGCTTCTCCCTAGTCAACTTATTATAGACTGATAGTGGCATTATGTTCACATCAGATCCTTGATCAGCTAAGGCATTTATACTATCAATGTCACCTATGCTACATGGTATCACGAAGTTCCCCGTGGTTTCTTGTTTTTTAGTTACTGGTTTTTTAGAACCAGCTCATACATAGGTCCCATAGGCATGGTGTCATACTCCTTTTCTGTTATTTCTCCTTCTAGGGCTTTCCTAAGAACCTCATTGTACCTAAAGTTGTTCACTTGGTTAACAATGGTTTTTTATTAATCTCGTGCTTAAGGTAGTACTCAATGGTCTCGGGCTCATCATTGGTTTCAGCCTCCTCCTTCTTGCTTTTCTCAGTTTCCTTCTCCTCAACTGTTCTATCTTCATCAGGCACAATGGAAATGGCGTTAACAAACGAAGTGGGGGGGGGGTAATCATTGTTTCTCACTAGCACCTTTTCGGGAACTTTTGTCTTAGTATACTCTTTTACCAAGTTCATCATCTCCGTTATCTTTGCCTGCATCTCCTCCCTTTGCCTATAAACCTCCTCTTCAAATTTTGCTAATCTTTCCGTATGGGCTGCCATGTACTCCCTCATTTGTTCCTTAAAGCTCGGTGAGAGTGGTATTGGAGAAGTAGAACGAAAGTGCCGTTCGGAATTGAGATTTTGCTCACGACTTGGGGATTCAGAGAAAGGTGTTGGGTGGTTGGTGGAGTTAGCAGAATTAACCATTTCATGAGGGATTCGTTCAGGGGCTCTCCTTTGCCTCTCAATTAGATAATCGATCCTTCTCTCAAGAGCACTCATTTGCTCTTCAGTGATGGAAGACTCTTGAGGAATCGATATGGCATTGATCACCTTGACGGGGGTTTCATGGGACTCACTCCAATTTTTGTAGCTTTGATTGACAAGCTCTTCAATAATACCCCATGATTCTTCTGCGTTGGAGTTGCTAAGCCTTCTACCGGTGGCTCGATCAATGGATTGCCTTGTGATGAAGTCGGTATGGTCATAGAAGATTTGGATTTGAAGCCAAAGATGAATGCCATGATGAGGGATTCTATGGAGCAGGTCTTTGAATTGGGTCCATGCCTCATAGAGAGACTCGTCTTGAAGTTGTTGGAACGTCAAGATGTCTCGTCTAAGCTTAGTAGTTCTCCCCGATGGGAAAAATTGAGCTAGGAAACGAGAGGTGAGATCATCCCAACTTGAGATGGAGCAGGCGGGAAGTTGCTCAAGCCAATTGCTAGCTTGGTCCCGTAGAGTGAATTGGAAGAGACGCAAACGCGTGGTCTCCCGAGTAGTAGCATCGAGGTCGATGGAATCAATGATTTTAAGGAAATCCTTAAGATGCTGATTAGGATCTTCGGAACGAAGTCCATGGAATGCACATCCGTTTTGCACCAACCGGATGGTGTCAGATCGAAGGGCCGTAGTTTGGGCTTTGTCGGAAAGCTCAATGGTGTTTCTATAGCCTAGGTGGCTTGGTCTTGAGTATTCTCCAAGAGTACGGCCTCTTGGTGGGTCATTTGGTGGTGGGTTGATGAGTAGTGGTTTATTATCACCTTCCATGATGAAAAGTGATGGGGTTACTAATAAAAGTCACGAAGAAGGGGGATAGACTACGAAGAAGCTAAAAATGGGAAAAAGAGCTTACTTGATAGGAATCAAGCAAGGAAACCTAAATGAGGTAGAAATATAAATAGCTATTCTATTCCCCAGCAGCGGCGCCAAAAACTTGATACGCGTACAACGCGCGTTCGGGGTCAAAGGAACTTCCTTTTCGTCGAGGAAGTTTTTCAACACCCTAGGCAGTGAACCTAATCGTTGTAGTGTAGTATTAGGGTAAGCCTCGGGAATTGATATCGGTCTCTAGGGGAATAGGAATGCTAGTGAGAAATTACTACGCTAAGGTTGGGGTTGAGGAGGATTATTTTTTATCTTTTTTATATTTTTTAGAAAATGGAAAGGTACGAATCTCGGGGTATTGGATTTGGGGGGTTGGTATTTTTACCGATTACTCTACTTATCTAATTATGTAAACTAAGGTGAGTGTAGTCTATGTCTATTGTTGTGTGCTCTTATGATGATTAAAAATGTGTTTACTTAGATGCTATTACTCCCTAGTTATCTCCTATTGATGGTTGAATTGTCACGTCCTTATTCTTAACGCGTTGTGTCTTCTAAGGTCGTAGGGTATGCGTTTTTCCCTAACTCTTTGAGTCTACCTTAAGGTTATTGCCTACGAAATCTCTACTAACTCTAAGGTTATCTTTGGATGTTTAGACTACAATAACTCTAGGTGATTATAAACTAATGTTCACAAAGATTACTCAAGCATTAGAAATATAATGAATGACCTATCGCAATACTAGGTTAATCACAATTAAGATAAGAGACAACCAATCAATATTCAATACCTAGGTTTCATAGATCTATGCAAACACACAAGTAAATTAGCCGGACATGGAAAACATGCAAGCATACACACAAACAACTGAAGACATAATTGAATCAATGAAGTAAATTACTTATCTTGTTGTAAAATAGGGTATGGAACCCTAAGATACTGCCCAAGACAGCCTATGTTCGGTTTAGGTTTTACTCCACAAAACTACCTCTCTAAAATACTGAAAATTCGAATTCTATATATAGAGTTACAATATGCGACGGTGTCAGTCTTTAATTGTGACGCCGTCATATCGCCGCCATTAGGTTTTTGTCTTGGCCACGTCAACTCTGTGACGGCGTCACCTTATGATTGTGACGCTGTCGGCTTCAACTTTTGACGCTGTCGGGATCCAAATCTAGGCCGTCTGAGTTGTGACGCCCTACTCTCTTAAACCTGATGCCGTCACTTGTAAAATAGCATTTTGCTCTCTGAGTCATCTCAAGGTGTGTCGCGACGGCGTCGTTATTAAGATGTGACGCCGTCCCCTTCAGTTCCAGCAGCTTGAGTGTCTCGATTCTTGACTTTGGCCATTTTCTTCATATATTCGCGCCTTTTCGTCCGAATAAGTGTCATTCCAGCAATTTGCCTTCAAGAGACCTAAAAAGTGAAAAGGTACGAAATTAAGTAGTAACGGATACAAAAGCGATCAATTAAGGGCTTAAATGACCCCTCAAAAGTGTACCTTTTAAATCCTTATCAGGAAGTATGATATTTTTTCATGGTCTCCAAAGTGTTTACTCATATGAAAAAGAAGAACAAAATTTTTTCAGGGACCGTTACTCCTCTATTTCCACGCATGCTTAATTTGCCAAATATCCCAGAGATTTTAGAGGAGGATACCACTGCTACACCTACCACTGCTGATAATGAGGGTTCCACTGCTGTCACTACCACACCACCACATACTACCACTGTTGAACCTTTACCTTCCACTTCCCAACACCAACGAATATTGGTCACCCATAGGAGGAAGAAGGGCACTGAGCTTCCTCAGACTAGTGCTAGTGGTGTAGAAAATGAGGCTGTCATAGGTGTTGCAGGTGACATGATTGGAAGGGCTTTCACTACTGCCTCAAGCTTAGTAGCTGAGCAGGCAAGTGAAAACATAAATAAGACCCAACCAATGGCAACTTCTAATGTGGAGAGTTCTTTTGAGCTCAATACAGGTGGAGGAATCCCCAGCCAACTGGCTAATATGGGGGACATGGATGTTCAGGCTAGGTATGATGCCATGTTAGACACACCCTATGATTCACCTCTCGGAGGAGGTAACACATCTCGAAGTGATGAGGTTAGTTTGGAACAACAACAGGAATTGATGGCTAATGATTTTGTACAAACTGACAATTCCAATGATCCGCCTCTTGGACCAGGTTACACAGGTCGAAGTGGTGAGGATACTATGAAACTTATTCAGGAATTGACGGATAGATGTACATCAATGGAGTCTAAGATCACTGGTCTCCAACAATTGACAACTTCTCAGGCTGGTACAATTAGGAAGTTGCTGCACATGGTCAGAGTTTTGGAGAGACTAAGGAGGCCAAGGGTCAATACATTCAGAAGAGTGAAAAAGATGGGAAAAAGGGCAAGCTACTCTGGAAATAATGGTTTGGAGGATGCATCCAAACATGGGAGGAGTGAAAGTACAAATTCAGGGTAGGCTTTAGTGGATATGGATATGGACAGTGGGGATAATGTTGAAGATTATTTGGTGGCTGACAAGGATGGCAAAGAAGTAGTGTTGGATGATTCTTTAAAGACTGCAGTTGAGGATAAGGAGAAAGAAGTGGTGCAGACAACCACTGTCAGTATTGCTGCAACCACTGCTAGTGTTGCTGCAATCACTGCTGCAACCACTGCTAGCAAAATTCTGGCCACTGCTAGTTCAGATGTATTTACTGCAGATCTTACCACTGCTACAACAATAACCACTACAATAACATCAACAACAAAATAAAAGGAGGCTGAAGATGATATTGCCTTACAATTGCCCAACTTAAAGGAATCTCAACCTAACCCTGCATCCAAACCAACTGCTAAGAGTCTTAAAATTAGTGAGCCAGTACTTAAGCCAGTATTAATTCAACCTAAAGATTTAGGAAAGAGGAAAGCTATTGTTTTTGAAGAAGAGCCACTATTGGCGTTTGAAAGTAGAGAAGAGCAAGTTGCATTTGATGAAGTAGAAGCTAAAAGGTTACATATGGAACTAAATGCTGATGTACTTGCTAAAGAAAAGGAAACTGCAGAGCAAGAAGAAGCCTCTAAACAAGCTATAAAATGGAATAAGGAACAGAGGTATCTTCAAGCATCTGAGAAACTGCAGGAAAAGATGTCAATGGATGAATGGGGATTATATGACATTGATACTAGATCAAGGTTGCTGGTAGATATGGTCAGAAACATGAAGCAACAAAATGAGTTTAAGGCTTATCATGATAAGAAGAATAAGCCACCAACCAAGCTACAAAAATGGAGTCAAATGATGAGATTTATTGTAGGATCATATATATTATGTTGTTTGATGATTCGGGTGGTCTAGGAAGATGATTATACAAGTATGCCATGGTAGAGAGTGAAAGAGATAAGAGGGTGATTCTTGAGAGAGAAAGTAACAAAAAGGAAAAGGTTAGATTATCAAATGAAGAAGCACCACCCCTTCCAAGGATGGAAGGGGTATTTATAGTTACAGACTACTCGTCCTCCTATCAGACTGTGGATCAGGCATACAGTGGGTAAAGACCCGTCCTTCCTCCACGGTGTTACACTAAACTAATCTACACTAATAACTAACTACTTAACTACTAAATAACGTAATTAATGATATGTCTACGAGCTAACTTATGCTAGATTATATTTGGGGTGACCGACTCTTCACTATGGAATTTCTAATTCCTAACAATCTCCCCCTAAGGGAGGTCACCCCATGTTTTACATTTTGAATCCTAGCATTCTATTTTATCTTCAGTCTTGAGCTCACAGACTTTAATTCTTCACTTCCACAATCTTTGTGCTTAAGCAGTGACTCTTCATAGTCCGATTATTTTGTACTTTCAGTGGAGGTCTTTGAACTGATCCACATCTTGATGATCTTCGAGCTTTCTTTGAGATCATCAGCCACAGTAAATCTCTGGATCACCCTTTATTGTGTTGCCTTTATATGATGTTGTGACTTTTGGACAGACATGCTCACACTTCTGGATCATGACATCTTTTCATCAGAGTAGTGGAAGCTTTACTGGTTCATGATATTTGCAGCTATCAGAGCCAGGTTATGTAGATATGCACTTGTCATGATGTTCTTCATTTAAGCGTGTATGCTGTGAGCATGCGGCTGTGAATTGACTTCTCAATATCGATCACCTGCAACCATCCAATGTTCCTGCGAACAACAGTTAGCACTAAAACTCACGAAAGTGTCTTTGTTCACTTTCGTTGAATATAGTTGCAAGAACCACGGTTCCCCGTTGATCAGTATAAATACTGCCTGTGATCAGGTAGAATTCCGAAGAATCTCCTTGACAAGGTTTCGCAGCTGTTCTAGCTGTTCTCAAACTGGAACGTCTCAAAGAAGACAACACGGAGTGAGTGAACCAACGAATTGAGATTCACTGATTGATGAAAAATTATTTTGAAAAACAATCGCGTATTGCTTAGAAGAAAGAGTTTTGCAATACGACGAAGGTTTTATAAGAAAGATCAATTTTCAATCAGAAATACTTTTTGAATTTGAAAATGAATACACATTCGATGTGCTAGAGAAAAGAAGAGATTTTCCCATCGAACGGTTTTTCCAAAAGTATTTTTTCAATTAGAGATACTTTTTGTTTTTGAAAACATGAATACACATTCGATGTGCTAGAGAAAAGAAGATTTGCACATCAAACGGTTTTTCCAAAAGTATTCGTCAATTCATTTCCTGGACCAAGGTTGATTCAAGAATGAATCGCCCCATCGTTTCTGTGGAAAACTAGAAGGGGGGGTTGAATAGTTTTGCCGATTTTAAGTTAGTTTCAAAAAAAATTTAGATTCATTAATATGTGAGATATTATGGATATAGAGAAAGTATAGATCTAATGATAAAGCAAGTAAATAAAGTAAAGCAAAAGGATAGAAATGACACAACCGATTTATAGTGGTTCGGCTACAAGGACACCTTCCTTGCCCTACTCCACTCCCCGAGTCACCTACTCGAGAGTTCAAGCACTATGTCAACAAACTCCTTCACTTGGCGGAGAAGCCTTAACAATGTTGCTTACACCTTTTTCCGGTACAAAGCTAAATACCGAGTCTGTAACACGGTGGACCAAACCAACACGACTATTACACAACAAATATGTGAAATATCAAATACAAGTTCTTTGCTACAGAAATCTTGCGGAGGAACAAATCAATCAAGGACCCCTTGCTTGGATGACTTGTAGAATGCTCGTGATTTCGCCTTAGAGAAGGACCTATATGAGAATCACTAAAGAAAGAAAGAAGGAAGTACTCTCTAGATCAAGTGATCTTTTGTTAGAAGAGAATGAGAGTATATGAGAGAATTAGTAAGAAGAGGGGTGAGTTAGAATGAAGAAATAGCTCTCTATTTATAGGCAAATTCTTCCACTTTTCCCCGGATCCCATGGATTACTCCCACTTGGGATCTGTCTAGTGTAATCCTAGGGATCCGTGGGACGCTCTTCTTTGACCATGGGTTTTTTGGTTATGGGTCATGGGTTGGTCCATGGGTTTTCCTTTAGATTCAATGTATCTAATGAATACTTTGTATCTAGTCAAATGGGTATGGGTCAATGGGTTATGGATATGATCCATGGGTTGTGGTTTTTACCCATCCTAATAAACTATTACAACAAATGATTAATTACAACATTTTTAAATTTAAATGGCTATATGTAAATGCTTTACAAAAATAACATGTATCCTTATAATTGTACTTAAGATAACATTATATTTGTTATCAACAAAACACAAAGAGATCGCAAAATATTAATAAACGTTTTTACGGTTTATTTGTATTAACAATCTCCCCCTTTTTGTTGATGACAAAACATAATGTTATGATGAGTAAAACTTAAGAATAGATGTATGTTTTAAAAGCCCCTAAGTTTTACTTCTTCTCCCCCTTTTTGTCGAAACAAAAAGTTAACCCTTCGAAGAAATATAAGTGTGGAAAAATTAGTCCACGTATCGCTTACTCCCCCTTGACGGTAGCTCCCCCTAGTTTGGGGCGTCAAGTGAAGAAAAAAAATCCTACAAAGAGAAAGGTTAGTAACATGCTTAAATAATCTTGTGATTGACGAGAATCAAGATTGGGAGCCAAAGTATGTAAACAAGGCCTTGTAATAAAACAACTAAGTGTAGTGGTATTTATGCCACCTACAAGCATGTAAAAATAAGAACAAGACTTGTTCTTGAAAATGACTTCAAAAGAGAAAAAATACTAAAAATAGAAAATAGTAGCAATGATTCCTTCCATGCTTGCATAGGGTTATGGATGGAGGTTTGGATGAGTAATGATATTGATGAGATCAAGGATGAGGTTGAGTATGAATCGCATTTCTTCCCTAACTTCTATTGCAATTTCCCTAGTGGATTGGCAATGTTCACAATGTAAATGATGTGGGTAATGAGTACGGAAGTTTTTCGGGTTGTTTTGATTTGTGAGTTGCGGAAGTTGTGGTGGAAAAATAGGAAAATACGGATCAAAGTCCGGAATGATTGGAAGTGGTGGTGGAAAAGAACCTAGATGTTCTTGTAGTTTAATGGGAGCTAAGGGTGGTGATGTTTCAAGATCATTGAATATTGTGTTTGGTGAAGTTAGAGGTGTCAAAAAGGCTATTTCTTTTTGTTTTGGTTGTTGAGATCTTGTTGGGGTCGTAAGGAGTTCCAAAAGAGTGACTTTAGGTGGTGAGTGATTTGGTGATGAGGTTGGTGTACTCGTTGGTGATGAAGGAGGTGCTATAATGGAAGAATCTTGTGGTGAGTTATTTGATGGTGATGAGCCATATGATGATGGTTTTCCTAAGCAACAAGATCGGATGTTAATCCGTGCGGATATCCTAGAATTTGATTGTGGTATTTTGGAAGGTGGAAGTACAAAGGTTTGGGTTTCATGAAGATGATTGTTTGTACTAGGTGATTCATCTAAGTTGTAAGAACTTGTGAATGACATGGTGTTGTTTGTTTGTGAAGATGAGATGGATTATGCAAGCATTTTGGGAGTTCTATATATAGAAAAACAAAGCATTGTAATGAATGCTTGACCCAAAATGTGGATTAAAATCTAATGATTAGATATGAATTTAAGGCATGTGATCATGAAAACACAAGCATTAAAGAACATACTCAAAAAAAAAAAAAAAAAAACAAATGTGGATTTTTCATCCAAAGTGAGAAAAATAGAAGGTAAAAACAACTTCTGTCTCACGGATCCCACGGATCCTTCCCTTGAGGGATCCGTCCAGCATGAAGGCTGGGATCCGTGGGTCTGGTGATCCAGGAAGCACAAAATTTTCCTTTTGGAAACATTTTTTCCTAGTGTGTGCCTATATGCAAACTATTTGGAGTTGCGGTTATCTCGACTCCTAAGAAAAAAGAAAAATAAACTAGAAGTAGAAAATTATACTATTATGTGAGATAACCCGTAAACACGTATTTAGTACTTGAGTACGTAATTTAGTGTTCCCAACGCTCCTTATTCATTGTGGCTTAAATGAATGAACCCGAAAACACATATTGGTTATGTGTCCCCTTTAGCATTCAAAAGACATGAGATGCAATGAAAACGGGTTTTTACATTGTATTAATAATGAAAAAGCGATTTGTCCTAGACGTGAGAAATTGCTTTTGTGAAATTGATACGGGAAGGAATATCATTTTAGAAAGCATTTTGAAATACAAATGTTTTATCCTTTTGAAAGAAGGATGTGTATGTAACTCGTACTTATTTTGAAAGAAAATAAGAAAATTATAAGTGAAAAACTTATCTTGGGTTTTGAAAATTCCCGTATTGTTTGTGATTTGTGCGTGAAATAGAGATCCTAGACTCAGAAAGAAGAAGGCTAGTGTTTACATACCTTGTAGAGTCAAAAAGTAAGTTACGACGTTTGTTCCATGAGACCAAGGCCAAGACGAAGTAGGTTGAATTGTTCCCGCTTCAACGGTTTGGTGAGGACGTCGGCTATGTTGTCTTCGGACGCTACCTTCTCAATAGAGATGTTCCCCTTTTGAACATTGTCTCTTAAGAAGTGATGACGAATCTCTATATGCTTTGTGCGAGAATGTAATACCGGATTCTTGCTTAGATCTATGGCACCCTTGTTGTCACATAGAATGGCTATGTCACTAAGATGCATGTCGTAGTCGACTAACGCTTGTTTCATCCATAGTGCTTGTTGGCATGCTTTGCCGGCGGAGACGTATTCGGCTTCGGTTGTTGATATTGCTAATGCCGTTTGTTTCTTTGAAAACCAAGATGTTAAACAACATCCCATAAAAGTACATACCCCACTTGTACTTTTTCGGTCAACATAATCACCTGCATGGTCAGAATTTGCATATACAATTGTTTCTACTCCCGTGCCCTTAGGGTACCATAATTCTAATTGTGTTGTACCCTTAATATATCTAAATATTCTTTTTACGGCTTCTAGGTGTGATGTTTTAGGGTCTTCTTGAAACCTAGCACATAAGCAAACACTAAAAATGATATCCGGCCTACTTGCCGTGAGGTAGAGAAGACTACCTATCATGCCACGATATTTAGTATTATCGACGGATTCGCCGTCTTCATCTTTTGTGAGTTTGGTGTCGGATGACATTGGTGTCCTAATTGGTTTCGACTCTTCTAGACCGAATTTCTTTAACATCTCCTTTATGTATTCAGATTGATTAAAGAAGATACCATCTTCTACTTGTTTGATTTGTAGACCAAAAAAGAAACTAAGTTCTCCTATCATACTCATCTCGAACTCGTCATGCATGATTTTAGAGAAATCATTACACATGTCTTGACAAGTGGATCCGAATATAATATCATCTACATATATTTGCACTATGATTATATGTGACTCTCTTTTCTTAGTAAAAAGTGTGTTGTCAACTAACCCCATGGTATAGTTATGTTTAATTAAAAATGACTTGAGTCTATCATACCAAGCTTTTGGAGCTTGTTTAAGACCATAAAGGGCTTTCTTTAATTTATACACATGTTTAGGTTTTTCAAAATCGATGAAGCCCGGAGGTTGAGCTACATATACTTCTTCATTAATGAAACCATTTAGAAAAGCGCTTTTGACATCCATTTTATAAAGCTTTAGATCATTCGCACAAGAATACGCAAGAAGTATTCTTATAGACTCTAATCTAGCCACGGGGGCATAGGTCTCATCAAAGTCTATTCCTTCTTGTTGGTTATACCCTTGGGCAACGAGTCTAGCCTTGTTTCTAGACACTATTCCGTTTGCATCTAATTTGTTTTTATAAACCCACTTGGTTCCTATTATGGTTTGATTACTAGGTGGAGGGACAAGTGTCCAAACATCATTAGAAACAAATTGATTTAATTCTTCTTGCATAGCCATTACCCAACTCTCATCTTTTATGGCTTCTTGTGTATTCTTAGGTTCTATGGTTGAAACAAAACAAAACAAGCTACTTTGGTTTTGAACTTGAGACCTTAATGTTCTTTCGTTTAGCTTTCCTATGACCTTATCTACGGGGTGATCTTTGGACTCTTTAATGTTTATGACTTCATCATTTAAAGGTTCTTCTTCTTCATTTATCTTTTTCTTTTTTACTATAGCTTCACTTTCTACAATCTCATCATCGACAAGAGGTGGAGAGGGTTTGGGTGGACTTTCATCAAATTTTATATTTAATGACTCTTCTACCTTCATTGTTTCTTTGTTTAATATGACGTAAGCTTTGCTATTTGGAGAGTAACCTAGAAAGATACCTTATGTTGATTTAGGATCAAATTTTGTAAGGTAATCTTTAGTGTTAAGAATAAAACATTTGCTACCAAAGACTCTAAAGTGATCTAACGTAGGCTTTTTTCCTCGGAGTAACTCATATGGAGTTTTACCTAAGATTGGTCTAATTAAGACTCGATTGAGTATGTACGTTGAAGTATCAACAGCATTGCACCAAAACTTTTGAGGTATGGATTGCTCATTAAGCATGGTTCGACTCATTTCTTGTAGGGTTCTATTCTTTCTTTCAACTACCCCATTCGATTGTGGAGTGCGCGGAGCTGAGAAGTTGTGAGTAATACCGTTAGCGTCACAAAAAGCTCCAAATTGCACTTCATTATCGAATTCCCTACCATGATCCGTCCTAATAGACACTGTTAGAAATTGAAAATTCCATGTTAAAGTGTCGGTCACCCCAATTATAGTCTAGCATAAGTTAGCTCATAGACTTGTATTTATTTACATTATTTTGTAGTTTATTAGTTAGTTTATAGCGTAGAATAGTTTAGTGTAACACCGTAGAGGAAGGACGGGTCTTTACCCACTGTATGCCTGATCCATAGTCCGACAGGAGGACAGTTTCATTGTAACTATAAATACCCCTTCCATCCATGGAAGGGGTGGAGCTTTTCAATCTAACCTTACATTTTTTGTTCTACAAGTCTCTACCAAGAAATCTCCCAACTCTCTATTTTCTCTCTCTAACGGCAAACATGTATTTTGATCATCCAAGACCACCCGAATCATCATAACACAATAATATATCGATCCTACAAATGGTACCAAAGCCAGGGTTATTGTGTTATCTTCGATTTGTGTGGTTTTGTATCATGGTTATGGTGGTTTTTTGATTCGTGTTTAAAACTGTTTTTTTATCATTTTTTATGGTCGAAAAAATTATTTTTGATATCCTTTTGATTAACAGTTTATACATTTTCTTTCGGATTTGTATCCTCTTTATTGGTCAAAAGTGTCATATGGTCTGTTTTTGCTATCATCTGTTTTGGTGTCCATTTCTATTGGTCCAAACAGGTATAATATGTGACTTTTTGTACCAATATTTCTGTGAAGTATATATGGTCTTAAATGGTCAAAACTTTGGTCAAACTGGATAAAAGTTGCAGTTTTTATGATGTGTTTCTGGGTTTATTTTAAATATGGTCGGAAAACTCGCCGGAGTATCATATTAGCGACTTGTCCTCATAACAGTCCAGATTCAATGAATGTCTCGTAGCAACTTGACACTAGATAACCATAGCGACTTGTCTTTACAAGTCGTAGCGACTTGGCCTAGCGAGTTGACCTAGCGAGTTGGCTTGGCGAGTTGGGTTATCGAGTTGGGTTAGCGAGTTGTGCTTTGTGGTTAGCGACTTGACTCATGTCTTATATATGTTAGCGACTTGTTACTGAACAAGGCTTAGCGACTTATGCTAGAGACTTGACTCAATACTCAGCTAGCAAGTTGATACTCAGCTAGCGACTTGACTATTACAGAAAGGAAGAAGAAGAGTAATATTGACCACAACACCTTAACATCAAGAAACATCAAAACTACTTCATCATCACAACCAATCTAAACATAACCAATACCGAGTCTATCTTTATCACAACATATCCCATAGTTTCTCGAGACTCAAAGCATTAGATCTCAGTTTTGTTACTTTCTCATTCTTTTCAAATGTTCATCAAGTCTTTAAGGACTCACAGAAGAGAAGAAAATAACCCATCATCACAAATCCATAAAACCACAAAGTAATTTCATAATAGATCTCAACCTTCTTTTTTCGTGGTTCTCAAAAGGTAACAACAAGACTAACGAGAGTCAAAGTCATGAAAAGATCAAGACTCATTCATCACAAATCCATAAGTCAAAATGAAAACGAAATGAAAATAAAATGAAAATAGATCTCAGAATTAAATTCGTGTATATCAAATTACTTTGAGACCTTCAATAGATATAAATCATGAATTTTTTATCATCATAGATCCTGTGTTCTTGATTAATATCCGAATAACAAAGAAATAAGTTATAACAATATTGCTATACTCATTTTTTTTAATTCGTGAATGACCAAAACATAACAAAAATAATCAAGTCACAACCTACCTGGAAGCTCTTCGTTATCACCATCCATGTGGCATGGATAACATGCTCAAGCCATCCCTGTGGCATTAAAATGTTGGAATAAGGATGTTCTTCTCTTTGTGGGTTGCTGGATCATGGTATATATGTCCTTAGGGCTAGTCAAATTTGTGTTGTGATGGTGATTAGGTGTTGAAGTTCTGTGAAGGGGCGGATTATTTTTAAAAGTGATTAGGGTTGATGTTTACTGGTAAAAGAGAGAGGCAGTTTGTTTTGATAAGAGATATTAGGGCTATGAGTGTGATGTGTGAGATGTGTGAGTCTTATATTCACTGAATATTAGGGTTGACGTGAGTTGGTTAAGGAATGGGCTAAACAGATAGGTACTATGTAAATGGGCCGAAATATCACAAAGTTTATTCATGGGTTGTTAATTGTCTTGAGCACCATTTAACCGAATATTATGCACTCCCACATATGCTTTGGGTTGAGATTCTCGGTAAGATTGGATGTTGATCTATGAAATGATATTGGACTAAATGATAAATAGGCCTCGGAATACTGCTACTTCGAATTTTTTTATTGAACCGACATGCTGAATGATTTATTGGACAGAATGATCTATTATGCTAAAGATTATTTACAGTGGTTCTGGTTGAAAAAATTGGTATACAAGGCTTAAATTTTTGTGACATACGTTTGATGTTACTTAGCAATCATGTGGTAATTTTTCAAGGATATCGTGTGATTATGAGACTTGAGTTGATATGATGTTGAGATTTGTTGGGTTATGAGGTTTGACAATTTGGTCTACACATTTTCACGGTGATCATTATGTCGCAGCTTGAAGTGCTTATTGGAAAAATGTTAACTATGGGGTTGTATGTACGATATTTCTTATTTGGGTTTGATGTGAGGTTTTTCCGGGGCGCGTTTACTTATTTCGTCTTCTTTCTTTCTACCATTCCGCGAAGATGACTTGTTTGGGCATTTATAGAATGTGATAAAGACTTGGCTATTTAGTTACTTTTGTGATTCTTTCTCGATTTACCCACAACGTAACTATCACTTTGGTGTCTCACGCAGTTGAGGATACGTCAAGAGGTTTTGTACATTGGGTACACCGTTTCTTCTTCACAAGGATTAGTACAAGTTTAAGTAACAAATCTGGGGAAGTTCACTTCATGATCAAGTTTGACATATCGGGTTTGCTTCACCATGTGGTCACAGCAACAACCGTCAGAATGCGTGAATGATGAGTTTACCAAAGTGTTTATTGGATGGTTGATGTTATTGTTGTTAATGGTGGATAATGAATCGCTGATGAAACGCTGCATGTTCCCCTAAAATAGATATTCACCAAAACCAAAGTTGTCATAACATATTCAAGCTGACATTGTTTACGGTTTTGTCTTGATTTTGTAAAATCCTGCGAAAGAACCTATTTCTAGGTTTAAATCATAGACTTGTAAAATCCCGTAACAATGGAATCATCTTGATAATTTTAAGGTGCATTTCCGGATCTACATTACGGTTTATTCTTGGTTCTTGTAAAATCCCGCGAAAGAAACTATTTCTCGGTTTAAACCATAGAGTTATAAAATCCCGTAATGATGGAACCATCCTGGAGAAAGGAAAGTGTATTTCGGGATCTCATCTAATGCTGGTGCTACGGTTTCTGCTTTGAAGAAAAGATAAAAGGGTGTACTTCATGAATTGGATGTGTGTTTGGATATTCGTCATGGCAGTTTAGTTATTACATGGTTTTATGGGGTTATGTGCTTTTAACCATGGTCGGGATGAAACCATTATCAAAGTTCACTTTTAAGGTCAAAGGAGGCTAGATTTGAGCTTTTAACAAGATGTGACAACGGGGTTAATTCACTATTATTTATTTGAGGTTGAAGTGAAATATCACGGGCAAGTGTACTTAGTATCTGAAGGTATCGGGGATTGTTGGATGAAGATTCTTCAAGATCCTTGTTCGAGCTTATTATCAAAAATGAAGACTTGGAAATCTAGTTATTGTTGGGTGACTTTTACCTCTTCTTTTACCACTTGGGGGAATTGGGCTCTTATCACCTCAAAATAACTATCACTTAAAGGAGTTACGTTGTATTGCTCAGTGTCACATTCAATTGTGGATTTTCAAGAGGTGATGTACGTCTATTACCTGATGGTTGGTTGGTTGAAGAGTATAGAGTACTTAGAGATTCAATGGGGCATGAATTCTCGACACCGCTCTTTGTTACACATGTGCAAGTTTAAGTCACGAGTTTGGGTTGTTCTACTTCAGGGTCAAATTCATCATATTGGGTTTTTCTCCATCAGCTGTTACAACAAAGAGCCTACTGAATGATAATAGGGTGATTACATGTTGTGCCAAGAGAGTTTGAAAAGAGAGAGATTATGACGTTTGAACACAACAGTTCAAGCCTCGTTCCCTAAAGAAAAGAAAGGTGTACGCTTCAGTGCGCTTTATCTTCAAAAGAAGAGAAATCTTCTCATTAATGACCATTCTCATCAACATGCTTCATGCTTTTTCCATGTGCTTCAGTCATCAAATGAACCGGGCTACCATTGATTGTTTTCTTATTCAACTTGCTCAACTATAAGGACGATGGCGACATCATGTGCTAATTTTACGGGGGAGAAGTGTGAATAGAATACATTTAGATGATAATCACTTGTTTAAACAAGAATGGCATCTCCGTATGCAATTCTTGAGGGGGAGAAGAAGTGTGAAACTACTTCATGTTGTGTTATATGAGAATAAATGGTCAAACGGCTCCTAACTCATGTAAGAACCGAGCTTCTTCTTATCGGGTCATCTTCACATGGAGTTTTCTTCTTAGAGCCGTTGGTTAACATCTTCTCACGGATTGATGAATGTATCGACAAAGTGCTTCCGGTTAATGCTTCATGTACACATCAACATGATGATTCCGAACAATCTCTCTGTTCTTGTTTGATGTGATTGGTAGTTTGGTGTTACCATTTCGTGTGTTCGTTGCGGGCTGATTGCTGATTTCCTTGATGAACATCTTTCTGTTCTTGTTTGATTGGGAGAGATTTTAGTTAAGGGGACTTGCAAGATGTAAGTTAATTAGGATGCTTTTTGGTGATGTTCTTGTTTTTTGGTGAGATGAAGATGTTAACTATCTATTCCCCAACTGGACAATCTTAAAGAAGGTCGAGTCTACAGTCTGTTCTACATTTTCTGCTACATGTTAGAAGACCAAAGACGAGTTGCATTTGATTATCCAAAGACTTCTTCTTAATCTGGGCATTTATTAAAAGATTGTCGGTTTAGGGGAGAGCACTAATTGAGGGAGAGTGAAATGCCATATTTAATCCCCAATTAGACTTGCTCATTCTGTTTCTTCAGCAAGTTGATTCTCACAGATACATCTGAGCTAATTATGATCTTCTCAAAAGATTTCTAGTACATGGGCTTATAAGATGTTGCTGATTTTGAAGTATCAAAACCAGCAAGGGGGAAGGAGACAAGCATCTAAACGCGAGTAAAACTTGATGAACTTAATACTTCTAAGTAATTGAAGATATCCCGAGAAGACAAATGTTATTACCGTAGAGAAACTCAAGGTTTGACTCATGGCGAGTACACTTGATGAACTTAATTCTTCTAAGTGATTGAAGATATCCCGGGAAGACATATGTCATGACCGCAGAGAAACTCAAGGTTTACTCATCAAGGCGTTTAGTGTTCTTATTCCAACTACGTGGGGGAAGAGATGTAAGAGTTAGTTTCTGATGATAAAAAGAGGTACACAAGTGTGTGATGATTTTGATGTTATCACAATCATCAGGGGAGAGAGATTGTGTACATTGGGGATGCTCAGCTGTTTTACTTGAGGGCTTAATCAGTGATTCAGAGATATAATCACTTATTCCGGAGTGGAAATCCGCAGAGATTGTCATCCGCAGAGATAATCAGTGATTCGGCCTGCTTCTTCAATGTTATCGGTTATTCTCTCTTTGGGCATTCGGGTACTTCAGGTTCTTGAGCTTCATACACTTTCTTCAAGGGGAGAGAAAAGTATACATTGGGGTTATTCTTTGGCTATTGGACTTAGTCTGCTACTTCGATGGTATAAGTTTCTTTGTCATAGGGTAAATGTGTATTCGGGTTCGTGAGCTCTAGTCTAAGAGACGGGCTGCATCATTTCAACTACTCGGGGGAAGTGATCTCTTGACACCTTTTGGAATGGATTGCTTCAGACTTCAGTGATTATGAAATGTGAGAAGATTATTTATGAGTGGGATGATATGTTGCTGATCTATGTTGATGATCTAACCCCGAACGGAGAACCTCGATTATTGTTCTTAAATGGAGCAGCGGGATTTATGATAATGGTGTGCTTCTTCGTGCACCTGGCTAAGGCAAGCTTGAAATAAAGGTTTGAATCTGCTCAGCTAAAGGATTTTCGGTTTGGGGGGAAACTGCCAAAGTCTCACTTTCAGATGGCTCAATTTCTCTCTTCGATTCAAGAGCCTTGGAAGCTTTGGTGGTGAATGTTTAAGAGATGATGACTTCTATCTTCTACAACGGGGCTGCTTGATATCCTTATCTCGGTACTCGTATCATCATCTTCTTTTACTATATCATCTAAACTCTATCTTTGTAAATATTTATTAAAAAACCAAATACAAAATTATAAAACCAGCAAAACAAAATAGAAAAATATAAAACCTTCAAAAATCCATAAAAATCAAAAAATTTCAAAAATACCAAAAATATGTTTTCTAAAGACATGTCTTCTGGTATCGATAACATCTGCAGTCTTAGAAATGTCATTCAATAATGGCACGGGACCATAGATGAAGTTCGAGCAGGAGGTGTAAATATTCTTTTTCAAAACATGTCACTAATTATATGGCTTACAGTTATTTCAGACTGTAACCTGGGCTTCATATGATGGCTTGCAGTTATTTTAGACTGTAACCCATGCTTAAAGTTATGGCTTGCTATTATTTCTGATAGCAACCCGTTCTTCAAGAAAGAAAAGTGCTGTGCTAAACCATTTTTCAAAATTCGTGCACTTATCCTAGAAGACAAAACAAGGAAAGCATGTCGTTAAAAAGACTGCTGTTCCTACACAAATGTTTTTTCTTCAAAAATTCTTCAGAAAAATATTTGTTTTAACAAAATGGTGGTAAATGAGTTGCTTTAAAAACAATCAGATTCAGAGTTTTTATTAAATTTGCAAACTCAATCAATGACTTCAGCGCTTTTAAAATTCTCAGAAAATGAGTCATTGATTGAGGGGGAGAATGTTTTCAAATTTATATCATCTATCAGACTTATCTAATTATCCTAATGTGCTTAATTATAAATGATGTTAACCTATGTTGAAGGACTAGGTGCCTAGGATATGATTGTTAGGATTAGATGATTAGAGTTTGATAAACACATTATTCCCATACCTTATTTGATCTGATTGATATGTTGGTTAGACTTTTATTAGTCGATTGCTGTTTGGGTGATGTCGACCACCATATATCTGTATGTGTGTCCACTAACGTATGCAGGTATATTGGTATATAAGAATGTTCCCGATCCGGATCTCACATAATATGATGATTGGATGCCGAAAGGAAAGGGCAACTATATCTTGGGTTGACAAATGAAGAAACAGAGCTTAATTGGACTTCTATGGAGTGTTGGCATGGAAAAATGCAACGTAAGAGGTCTCACTGCATCAGCAGATGGTTTTCTTCTAAGTGATTGAAGAAACGGAGCTTAATTTGACCTCAGTTGGCATTAAAATGCAACGTAAGAAGTCTCACTGCATCAGCAGACGGTTTTTCTTCCAAGCCCTACAGCAACAACATAAGCTTCTCAACCACCTAACGTATTTTTGTGCAGGATACCATTTTTAAACAATTTTGAAAAATTTGATTAAATTATTTTGAAAATGGAAAATATTGTTTTGAAAATTAATTGGACTTAATTTTGAAAATCATCGGACTTCATTTTATCAAAACCTAAGTCACTCAATCAACGACTACGGTCATCGATTGAGGGGGAGAGTGATTTAAAATATATTATTTTCAAACAATATTTCTTAATAAAAGTCCGTTTGTACAATAATATGTGGTGATCTAAAGATTTAATGTTATGTCATGGTATGATTTTCTTTAAAACTCAAAGATCTTACAAAATGAAAATTTTTCTGTTCTTGTTTGATTGTGAAATTGTTTTAATTTACTTAAAGATCTCTTAAAAACTATCATACATGACACTAACAGTCTTTAATGTCTTTAATTGGTCTATATCAGTCATTTTTCAAAATTAAATCTTGCCACGTCTTTCCCCAAAATTTTCCAAATGATTTAAATCAATCGGGATCCAAAATCTCAATTGGTTTGAAATTTTTGATCGGGACAGAGATCGTGATTTAAATCTCAAATCGGTTTTTAAAGGGTAATTGTTTCAAAAGCACTCCTTCCTTCATGTGCCAAACAATTTTGAAATACTTAATGCACATGATTGTGGAGGAGCATTTAACAAAAAACCAAAAGAGTTTTTAAACAAAGGCACATATTCTCCCATGTTTTCTAAACCTTATTAAATCACTTGGGATCCAAAATCTCAAAGGGTTTGATATTTTTGATCGGGGGAGAATTTATGATTTAATAATGAAATTTGATAAAGGATGATCGATTTGATTCAAAAGTGCTAGTTCTCTCTAATATGTGCTAAACTCTTCCGTTTATCGACGCACATATTGAGGGGGAGCAAATGGTTTCTTAATGGCTTTTGTAATCGTGGATGTACTTAAAATGAACTCTTTCCTCTATGTGATAAAATGATTTCAAATATCCTATGCACATATTGAGGGGGAGAATTTACCAAAGAAAATCAAATGGCTTTTTCAATGAAAATTGTGATCAAAGAAAATATTTAAAAGTCCTCTTGCCTCCATGTGCTAAACAATTTCTATATCATATGCACATGTTGAGGGGGAGGTTTTCTAAATGATCAAAACTATTAAGGTACAAAATGCTTTGATCTCGTATCACAAGTACCTTGATTGTTTTTCCAAATGATTTTTCAATTGGTTTCAAGGAAGAAATGAACTGTACCAAAAGACCGACCATTTTACTTTATGTATGGAGTTATAAGGATGGTTAGGTTAGGTATTGGTTCCCACGATCCAGCCAGAACCGAAGGGATCTACCCAGGGACAATCCACTAGATAGTGTAGAGTCCTTAGGTATGATGAAAAAAGGAGAAAAATGAGAATATGGGAAGAGTGCGGACTGAGATAGAGCTAGTACTGAAATAAACCCAACAAGGTTCTAGTTATGAAATCTCGGTAAGCACTGAAGAGGTTGAAGAATGAAAAAGAATTAAATGTGAAAAAGGGTGAAAAGAAATAGCCCTCCAATAATTCAACCTTAGGGTAGTAACCGGGTTCAATACATATGCTACTGGTGGTTACCAAGGTAACACCAGTATTGAAGACAAGACGTCATGGACCCAGTGACGCACTGCACTAAACTTCCCAAGCTACTCAAGTTCCTCTTAAAAGGGATTTTTCATTCTCACGGGGAACCGACATTATCTATAGACTTTCTCTTAGAGATTTTTGATATTGAAAAAGGAGACCCTCTCCCTAGTCTCCGACATAGGAACCAAATGTGCACAATTGAGTCTAGAGCCAAGAGATCATCCACAATATCTCATTAGGACACTATTCTTGAAGACTTGTTGTTTCACACAATGTGGAAAGTAAGAATATATTAAGAGTCCTACGCATTATCCTTGTGGTATTGCCAGAACATCCGAGTGATATGTACATCAAACAAGCTCTTGGTGGGTGACATGTGAAATCTTGCAAAAGATCAAACTTGTGACAACTGGATAGAAACAATGGGGCGATTCACTCATGAATCAACCTTGGTACAAGATTGGAATTGACGAATACTTTTGGAAAAACCGTTCGATGTGCAAACCTTCTTTTCTCTAGCACGTCGAATGTGTATTCATTTTCAAACACAAAAAGTATCTCTGATTGAAAAATACTTTTAGAAAAACTGTTCGATGTGCGAATCTCTTCTGTTATCTAGCACATCAAATGTGTACTCTTTTCAAATATAAAAAGTATTTATGATTGAAAATTGATCTTTCTCATAAAACCTTCGTCGTATTGCAAAACTCTTTCTTCTAAGCAATACGCGATTGTTTTTCAAATCATTTTTCATCAATCAGTGAATCTCAATTTGCTGGTTCACTCACTCTGTGTTGTCTTCTTTGAGATGTTCCGGTTTGAGAACAGCTAGAACAGCTGCGAAACCCTGTCAAGGAGATTCTTAGGAATCCTACCTGATCACAGGTAGTACTTATACTGATCAACGGGGAACCATGGGCCGTGTACCTCAATTCAAAGAAAGTGGTCAAAGACACTTTTGTGTGTTTTATTGCTAACTGTTGTTTGCAGGTACATTTGGACGGTTGTAGCTGATCATAATTGAGGAGTCAATCCAAAGCCGCATGCTCACAACATCCACATTTAATTGAAGAAATCATGACTGGTGCATATCTACATAACATGGCTCTGATATTTTTATACTATGCTTCTGCTACGCTGCTGCAAATATCATGAACCAGTAAAGCTTCCGCTACTCTGTTGGAAAGATGTCATGATTCAAAAGTGTGAGCATGTCGGTCCAAAAGTCACAACATCACATGAAGGCAACACAACTATGGATGATCCAGAGAGATTTATTATGGTTGATGATCTCAATGAAAGCTCAAAGATCATAAAAGATGTGGATCAGTTAAAGGCCTCCACTAAAAGTACAAATCAATGCGGACTTTGAAGAATCGCTACAAAAGCACAAAGATTGTGGAATTGAAGAATTGAAGTCTACGAGCTCAAGAACTAATGACAAAGATAGAATGCTAGGATGCAAAATGTATTTCATGGGGTGACCTCCTTTAGGGGGAGATTGTTAGGAATTGGAAATTCCATGTTAAAGTGTCGGTCACCCCAATTATAGTCTAGCATAAGTTAGCTCGTAGACTTGTAGTTATTTACGTTATTTTGTAGTTTATTAGTTAGTTTGTAGCGTAGAATAGTTTAGTGTAACACCGTGGAGGAAGGACGGGTCTTTACCCACTGTATGCCTGATCCACAGTCCGACAGGAGGACGGTTTCATTGTAACTATAAATACCCCTTCCATCCATGGAAGGGGTGGAGCTTTTCAATCTAACCTTACATTTTTTGTTCTACAAGTCTCTACCAAGAAATCTCCCAACTCTCTATTTTCTCTCTCTAATGGTAAACATGTATTTTGATCATCCAAGACCACCCGAATCATCATAACACAATAATATATTGATCCTACAGACACTATAGGACTTCCTAATTGTCTTTGGATTTTCTTGCTTAATATTTCAAAATAATTAAATTTTTCCGTTTTGTTCTTTAAGAATTTTGTCCATGTGTACCTAGAGTAATCATCCACTATGACCAAAGTGTAGTAGTTGCCTCCATAACTTTGGATAGCGGATGGACCAAATAAATCAATATGTAGTAATTCTAGAAACTTAGTTGTAGACACCATGTTTTTAGCTTTATGACTAGAATGAACTTGTTTTCCTACATTACAAGCATCACAAAAGTGATGTTCATATTTTAACTTAGGTAGATCTCTGACTAGATCTTTGGATGATAGCGATTGAAGAAGTCGCATGTTGGCGTGACCCAATCTTCGATGCCATAAGGTCGAAGTATCATCCATAGAGGTAAGACATAGTTTGTCTTTAGGTTCATTACCGATTTTAATGACATAACCTCCATGTTTCCTAATTCCTCTTCCTATGGTTATGCCATTTATTAATATCTTACTACCGGTTTTGGTAAAAAGTACATTGCACTTTTTATCACATATTTTTCCTATACTTAAGAGGTTAAAGTTTAGGTTTTCTACGTGACACACATCGTTAATGGTTAGATATTTGTTAGAAATCGTACCTTTACCGATGATTTTACTTTTGCTATTTCCAAACACCACATTACCTCCATTGAAGGATTCATATGTGGAGAATAGATCCTTATTGCCGGTCATGTACCTCGTGCACCCGCTATCCTTGACCCATTCATCCGGGTCTAGGTCGACCTTTAAGCACACCTAAGAAAACAATTAACTCAAAAGTTTGGTCCCCATTTGTTCATGGGTCCATTAGTGTTAAACATTCCATTCATGTTAGACATGTATGGATAAGATGAGTATGCATTCCATGGAGCAAAGTTTTGAAAAGGAAAACCATTTTGCATATTTGGGTTCCATCCCATTTGATGGTTACTTCTCGGGTAAATATTATTAGGTCTCCTAGATGGATTAGGTTTTGAAAAAGATGGAGCTTTGTTTCTTGCAAAAGTAGGATTATATTTTGGAGGTGGTTGTCTAGTGGTGACATGATTTGGTTTCTTCCTATTAACAATAACAAACTCAGTTCTAGATGAAGAAGCTACGTTATTACCACTGTTTGCTACAGCAGACCCACGGATCCCTGGCTTAACACTAGCCGGTTCCCTTTTGATGGGATCCGTGGGATCCGCCACAACAGTAGCTGATTTTTCTAGTGCCTTAACAAATTGTGTTTCTTTGTTTTCACTAGTTGATGGATCAAGTTGTTGAATACCTAAACCTTTTTGGTTGTTACCGGTTTTAACACTATCTAATATCATATCTAAAGTATTCGTACTTATTCTAGCAATTTTAGAATCTAGTTGATCAACTAGTGTTTGAAGTTGAACACAAAGTTCACATTCACCACTTGCTATTTTACCCTTTTCTAAATGTTTCAGTTTTGCTTTTAATTCTATGACTTCTTTATCTAAATGTTGGTTTTGACTTTTTAAAAGCTTGTTTTTGTTAATTAGTTTTAAGCTAATATTGCATAGTTTGTCATATTCATTATGCAATGAGTCATCATCAAGTGATGAGCTACTATAGTATTCGTGACATACCTCATCATTTGCCATGAGACAAATTTCTTCGTCCTCCTCGTCGCTCATTCCCCACGTGCCGCTCACGAACGCCTTTTGATCATCCCGTTTGGGACACTTACTAATAAAGTGGTTTGGGTCCCCACATTTAAAACAAGTACGATCATCTTTTGGCTTATCGTCCTCTTTGCTTTTCCGAAAGCCTTTCTTATCGTCATATGGTTGTTTGACGTATCTTCCCTTCCTTCTAAAGAACTTTTTAAAGTCCCTTACTGCCATAGCGTACTCCTCGTCATCACTATTCGAAGAGGAGTCTTCTTCATCGCTTGAAGCCTTTTTGGCTTTAAGGGCAAGAGATTTGTGTTTCTCTTTCACCTTTGAGGCTTCGTAATCTTTATCAAGGACAAGCTCGTAGACTTTTAAGTTGCCTATGAGTTCATCAAGGGTGAGGATTGTCAAATCTTTTGACTCTTCGATCGCCGTCACCTTGGATCTCCACTTAGATGGAAGTGCCCTTAGCTATCTCCTAACATGGTTATGGCTAGAAAAAGATTCATCAAGTTCTTGTAAAGATGTAATAATAGTATTAAAATTAGCAAATGAATGATCTATAGTTTCCTCATCCGATATTGAAAATTGTTCATATTGTTGAACGAATAAATCAATTTTATTATTTTTGACTTGTTGATTACCTTGATGAGTTACAACTAAAGAATTCCAAATTTCTTTAGAGGTTTTAAGCATTGAAATTATTTCGAATACCTTTTTGGGTAAAGCATTATACAAAACCATTTTAGCTTTACTATTTTTAGAAAGCTTTTTCTTCATTTCATCATTTAGTTTATCATGAGGTATGTTAACTAAATTTCCTTTATCATCATTTGAGGTAGCCTCAAAATCGCCTTCAACAATAATGTACCAAAGATCAATATCTTTAGACTTCACATATGTTTCGAATCTATTTTTCCAATATATAAAACCATTAGTTTCAAGTAGTGGTGGTCGTTGCATAGATTGCCCTTCCTTGTAATTTTCATAACCCATAGTGATCGAAAAGTTTTTAAAATACGGTTTACTTTAAAACTTTTATAAACTTAGCTCTTGATGCCAATTGTGGAAAACTAGAAGGGGGGGGGGGTTGAATAGTTTTGCCGATTTTAAGTTAGTTTCAAAAAAACTTTAGATTCGTTAATATGTGAGATCTTTTGGATGTAGAGAAATTATAGATCTAATGATAAAGCAAGTAAATAAAGTAAAGCAAAGGGATAGAAATGACACAACCGATTTATAGTGGTTCGGCTACAAGGACACCTTCCTTGCCCTACTCCACTCCCCAAGTCACCTACTCGAGAGTTCAAGCACTATGTCAACAAACTCCTTCACTTGGCGGAGAAGCCTTCAAAATGTTGCTTACACCTTTTTCCGGTACAAAGCTAAATACCGAGTCCGTAACACGGTGGACCAAACCAACACGACTATTACACACCAAATATGTGAAATATCAAGTACAAGATCTTTGCTACAGAAATCTTGCGGAGGAACAAATCAATCAAGGACCCCTTGCTTGGATGACTTGTAGAATGCTCTTGATCTCGCCTTAGAGAAGGACCTATATGAGAATCACTAAAGAAAGAAAGAAAGAAGTACTCTTTAGATCAAGTGATATGTTGTTAGAAGAGAATGCGAGTATATGAGAGAATTAGTAAGAAGAGGGGTGAGTTAGAATGAAGAAATGGCTCTCTATTTATAGGAAAATTCTTCCACTGTTCCCCGGATCCCACGGATCCCTCCCACTTGGGATCCGTCTAGTGTAATCCTAGGGATCCGTGGGACGCTCCTCTTTGCCCATGGGTTTTTGGTTATGGGTCATAGGTTATGGGTTGGTCCATGGGTTTTCCTTTAGATTCAATGTATCTAATGAATACATTATATCTAGTCAAATGGGTATGGGTCAATGGGTTATGGATATGATCCATGGGTTGTGGTTTTTACCCATCCTAATAAACTATTACAACAAATGATTAATTATAACATTTTTGTATTTAAATGGCTATATGTAAATGCTTTACAAAAATAACATGTATCCTTATAATTGTACTTAAGATAACATTATATTTGTTATCAACAAAACACAAAGAGATCGCAAAATATTAATAAACGTTTTTACGGTTTATTTGTATTAACAGTTTCTATCCAGTTGTCACAAGCTTGATCTTTTGCAAGATTTCACATGTCACCCACCAAGAGCTTGTTTGATGTTGGCTCTAGAAGGATTTCCATCTTCATCGTGAATATTTAACATATCACTCGGATGTTCTGGCAATACCACAAGGATAATGCGTAGGACTCTCAATATATATAATTACTTCCCACATTGTGTGAAACAGTAAGTCTTATTAATTTTGTGTCCTAATGAGATTTTGTGGATGATCTCTTGGCTCTAGACTCAATAGTGCACATTTGGTTTCCTATGTCGGAGACTAGGGAGAGGGTCTCCTTCTTCAATATCAACAATCTCTAGGAGAAAGTCGATAGATTATGTAGGTTCCCCGTGAGAATGAAACAAGCCCTTTTAAGAGGAACTTGAGTAGCTTGGGAAGTTAGGTGTAGTGCGTCACTGGGTCCATGACGTCTTGTCTTCAATACCAGTGTTACCTTAGTAACAACCAGTAGCATATGAATTGAACCCGGTTTCTGCCCTAAGGTTGAATTATTGGAGGGCTATTTCTTTTCACCATTTTCACATTCAATTCTTTTTCATTCTTCAACCACTTCAGTGCTTACCGAGACTTCATAACTAGAACCTTGTTGGGTTTATTCCAGTACTAGCTCTGTCTCAGTCCGTACTCTTCTCGTATTCTCATTTTTCTCCTTTTTTTCATCATACCTAAGGACTCTACACTATCTAGTGGATTGTCCCTGGGTAGATCCCTCCGGCTCTGGCGGGATCGTGGGAACGAATACCTAACCTAACCATCCTTATAACACCATGCATAAAGTAAATTGGTCGGTCTTTTGGTATTGTTCTTTCTCTTCTTGAAACCAATTGAAAAATCATTTGGAAAATCAATCAAGGTACTTGTGATATAATATCAAAAGCATTTTGTACCTTAATTGTTTTTGATCATTTAGAAATGCTCCCCCTCAACATGTGCGTATGATTTTGAAATTGATTAGCACATGGAGGCAAGAGTTCTTTGAAACAATTTCTTGATCACAATTTTCTTAGAAAAAGCCATTTGAATTTCTTTGATAAATTCTCCCCCTCAATATGTGCGTAGGATATTTGAAATACTTTTATCACATAGAGGAAGGAGTTCTTTTGAAGTACATCCACGATCACAAAGGCCATTAAGAAACCATTTAGAAAATCAATCAAGGTACTTTATGTTAAAACATAAAAGCTTTGTACCTTGATAGTTTATTTTCTTTTGAAATGCTCCCCCTTAATATGTGCTTCGAGATTCAAAAGCATTTAGCACATATGGGAAAGCTACCAGCACATTTGAGTCAAATGATCACCTTTTATCAAATTTCATTATTAAATCACAAATTCTCTCCCGATAAAAAATATCAAACCCTTCGAGATTTTGGATCCCAAGTGATTTAAATCATTTAAAAGATTTTGGGGAAAGACGTGGCATGATTTAATTTTGAAATAGACTGATAATGATCAATTTAAGACATTAAAGATTGTTAGTGTCAGGTATGATCGTTTTTAAGATATCTTTAAGTAAATAAAACAATTTCACAATCAAACAAGAACAAAAAAAAAATTCATTTTGAAAGATCTTTGAGTATTAAAGAGAATCATACCATGACATAACATTAAATCTTTAAATCACCACTTTATATTGTACAAACGGACTTTAATGATGAAATATCTGTTAGGTCACCATATTGTAACACAGGCATCAATATGTTAGAGATGAGATAAGAATGATCGGATGAACACAATAAACACACACGATAATATGATATAGAAAGGTTATGCGTATGATGTGAATAAAAGTGAACAACCAACTCCCAAATGGGAGTTTACAACATTATTTATAGGGGAATGGAGCTAGGGCAACACATCTAATTAAGCAACCTATTAATACTAACTTAAAAGCCTTGCCATTAATACTAACTTAAAAGCCTAATTAAGCAACCTATTACATGTTAATTACACACACTTGAAATATAGTTTAGGAGTGATTCCAACAATCTCCCCCCTAAGTGTTGATAATTAATGACTTAAGAAATTTGAAACGTTGTTGGTGCTGATGTAATAGTTGCTTTGACGTCTTTTGACATTCTTCTTTCTTGTGAGAAGAAGTGCCTTGATTCGAACAATCTCCCCAGTGTAGGGATCTTGTTTTCTTTGAAGTATTCTGCTTTGACATCTTTGATTTCTTTGTTCTTTGAATTCATTGTTCTTTGTGGTTGTTGTGATAATATGTTGTTGTCAGCTACAAGTCAGCTTCGTTGCTCCAGCGTCTCCACGTCTTTCTCCAACATGCTCATACACTCATTTGACAATGAATTCCAGATGTGAAGTAGTTCTCAAGTCTTTATAACTTTGTAGATTCTTTGATTAGATGAAGAATCATTATGACTTTGTGTTGCCTTTGATAATGAGAGAACTTCTTTGATGATGATGTTGGTATGAGCATGTGGAGAATCAGCACGATCTCTTCCTCCCGCGAGCATCCATCAGCAGCAACATCTCCGGTACAGTCATGGACACCAATTGATCATTGTAATCTTTTCATAAAGAATTGATTACTACAATTGTTCTACTGATGAATGTCTTGATTCCATTCACCTTGGTTGGGTGAATCAGCCGTCCGAATCCCGTAAGGGACAGTTGGCATTACATTGAACAAGTTCGAGTAATGACCCACATATTCAGGACTCGATTCTTGAAAGGAATCTCTTTAGCGGGATTTCCAGCACTTACAAGTTCAAACTTCGAGAGTGTCAACAGCATAATGTGAAGACACATCTCTAATTCTAGAAAAGACTGTTCCTGAAACCAGATGCCCTCAAGAAGGCTAACACGATATACCGAAGTACATCTACAGTTCAAGTGAGTCACTGAGGTATACCGAAGCATCACCTCATGACTGTAGACCGTTTGAGACAACACTAAGCGTAACCCACAAGGAGTTACTGAAGTGACCTGCTGTCAGGGCTGTTTGATGTTGACCCTGGCAGGAGTTTCCATTCAATCATTGAGGATCACAATTGTGAACCCCTCATAAATGTTCTCGACAGATTGCTAAGATCTGTGAAGGACTCGATAATGTATCACTTCCATTCTTATTGTTGAACGACAAGTGATGAAATGTCAAGTGTTCCTAAGAGATCTTTTGATGAATCTCGTGTCTCTAGACTCAATAGTGCACTTTGGTTTTCCTGAGCGGAGACTAGGGAGAGGGTCTCCTTCTTCAATACCAACAATCTCTAAGAGAAAGCCGATAGTTTGCGTAGGGTTCCCAGTGAGAATGAAACAAGCTTTTGTTGAGAGAAACTTGAGTGGCTAAGAAGGTATAGTGCATGCGTCACTGGGTCCATGACGACTTTGATCTTCAATACCGGTGTCAACTAGTGACAACCAGTAGCATATGAGTTGAACCCGGTGTCTGCCCTAAGTTGAATAATTTGGAGGGCTATTTCTTTTCACCCTTTTCTTTACTTTTCTTTTTAATTCTTCAATTTCTTCTTTCTACGATTCTCATTTTCTCCTTTCTATAATCAAACATAAGGACTTCTAGATTCTAACTATTGGGGATGTCCTTGGGTAGATCCCTCTGGCTCTGGCGGATCATTGGACGGTTATTCCTAACCTTAGTCACCTTATAACTCCATGACTAACCTATGTTGCCAGAAAACCATTTTTCATGAAAATCTATCACAGTGTTTATGAGTAAAACCATTTTGTACCACTGAAAGAGTTTTATATTTTGTAGAAATACTACCCCTCCACACGTGCTTAAGTGTTTAGACAGAAATCTACACGGTGAGAGAAGAGCGCGCACTTTTGAATTGATTAACTCAAGATAGACAATTCCCCGCGAGACACGGTTACATCACTGACTAGGTCAACTTGACTTTGTAAACACTCCTTGGTGAGGAGGTTTGACCCGTCAAGGTTCATGTCTACCACGAGTTTCTCGAATGGTACATTCTACTATGACAAGTCCTTTGCGAGACACGTTTACATCACTAGCGAACTAGCTTGAAATTATTACCCGTCCCGGACAAGTCTTTTCGAGTTACTAACATTTAAGAGCTTGTCAATTCATTGGTTTAGTCTTTAGCACGAAGATTCAATAGTAATCCACAACATATTTCTTATCACATAATTTTTCTCCTCCTCAAAAATGGCATATAAATGTTATTTTTGAGGAAATTTTGATATCGAATATGACCATTTCGAGTTTTGTAGGAAGATTTCCATGAAGAACTATTAGTGAACAAATATTTAAGCAAATACTCCCCCTCAACAAGTGATATTAACTTTTGAGGTTTTGAAAATCATAAGGGGAAGTACTTGTTCTTTTGAGAAAAACTTTGAAAATGGAAGTTTTGATAAGTTTTACTCAAAAGTAAGAAGCTTTCGCTCCTTTTATAGGATTGTGGCACTGAAGCGTACCACAGGGTCCTTTCATTATAAGTACGGGTTGTACACTGTTATGCGTGCACAAGCCATTGTCAAGTATAGATCAACACATCCAAATAAATGAAAGAAACAATTAAAGGAGTACCAGGAAGTCTGGTCAATAACACCAGGAGTTTTTTCTGGACGTTGGTAGCCTGTTAGAGATATGCTCTGACGTCCACCCACGAAACTCTCCAATGTCCTTATCTGATCACGACGAAACAACCTTTCATCAATCCTGGTAATGATCTTCTTCGCATCCCTCTTTTCCCTTGAATTCCACCTTTTCTTTGACCCAATGCCTTCATGAATCTCCTTTAACCGATATGCTAACCCGTCCCAAACATTCTTTAAAGTGTGATCACAAAACTTGTGAAGCTCCTTGCACGCCATGAAGCAATTCCGGTGAAGTTCACTGTGGTAAACTACGCCAAATTTTGGTTTCATAAGAATGGTGTACTGAGCCAGGTGGTTAATATCGGGAAGGTCTAGCTGTGGTTTGGTGAGATCGATACATTTTTTGTATGATTCCACGGCAATTTGAAGATCTTCAACACGTTCCTGGATAACGATGCTTCTGATGAATATCAGCAATGACTTGATGTCCTGGAGATGGATGTTGGTGGAGAAATGTCGCATTCGACCTTGTACCTTAGCAAGATACATGTCTTCAATGTTATTGAGTGACAATCTCGGAAAATCCGCTTCAGAGAAGTCATATTCCTGTTCGTCTTGGCGTTTAACTACGATTTTCTTCATGAATGAGTAGCCCACTTGGTGGAAAGGCTGACATGCATTATAGCAACGATCTGATGGTCACTGTACACCTCTTTTTTAGATTTGAGTACCTGGCAGCTTCTGTAGTAGATTCTTGTTAGGATTTAGAAAATCCATGTTGAAGAGTCGGTCACCCCAACTCTACTCTAACATATGTTAGCTCGTAGACATTACGGTATTTACTAGTTATTTAGTTAGTTACTTAGTTTAGTGCAACACCGTGGAGGAAGGACGGGTATTTACCCACTGTATGCCTGATCCACAATCCGAAGTAGGACGTTTAGTATGTAACTATAAATACCCTCTACCTCCCAAGGTAGAGGGTTGGACCTCTCACTCAATCTAAGCTTCTTTCTTTTGTTTACTTTCTCTCTCTAGAAAGGCTCCCATTCTACTTTCTCTCTCTAAACTCCCTACTCATACTCGACCCATATATGGTTATACGATGTGTTTGTGAAATCCAGTATATTACAAATGGTATCAAGAGCCATGGTTTGATCATCTCTCTTACATGTTCTTGGGTTTCTAGTGGGTTTATATGGTTTTTGGGTTTGAAAAACTTTAGTGGTATTTGCATCATTTGGACCATTTCTAGTGTTAAAGTTTGGATTTTGATTGTACTTTTGTGTTTAGAATCATTATAAGTGCTTAGGTTTTGATTTGGAAGGCTTGAATCAGCGTGGTTGGGTTGTTTTTGGATTGAAAAGTGGTGTTTTTGAATATTTCATCCTAGCGACTTGTGTCTCGTACTTGATTTCTTCATAGCGATTTGTCTCTACGTTTAAGCGATTTGTCAGTATTATGAGAAGCGACTTGCGTTCTAAGCAATTTCTTCATAGCGACTTGTCCCTATATTTAAGCGACTTGTCTATGTTTTGTGAAGCGACTTGTGCACTAAGCGATTTGTCTTTTGAGACAAAACGACAAAAAGGACAAAGTAGTGGACGTACGTTTTTGTCTAGAGGTTTGTCACTTATTCTTGGAAGAGGTTTGTCCAGATTCGATGTATTTGTCTAGCAACTTGTCAGTCTAGCAACTTGTCAGTCTAGCAACTTGTCTGTCTGGCAACTTGTCAGTCTAGCAACTTGTCAGTCAGTCTAGCAACTTGTCAGTCTAACAACTTGTCAGTCTAGCAACTTGTCTGTCTAGCAACTTGTCAGTCTAGCAACTTGTCTATCTAGCAACTTGTCAGTCTAGCAACTTGTCTGTCTAGCAACTTGTAGTTTGACCAAAGTTGACTTTTTACCCATCAAAACTTCAAACGTTTTATCCATAACTTTTATCAAAACTTGTAGTTTGATCGTCAAAACTTCAAACGGCTATAACTTTTGAACCGTAACTCCGTTTTCAGCGTTCTACCCATCAAAATGACCGTGAGAACGAGGAGAATGGCACACCGAAGTAACTAAAGTTTATTCAGGTCAACCTTCAAGGCCTAAATCCACTCCGAACAGAAGTTATTGAGGTTTTAAGTTTTTAGACCTAAATTTCTCAGGAATTTAGGCCCTAAACACAAATCATAAGTCCTAAACACACAATTGTCTATCATTGTGTCAATCCATCAGTCATCTTAATACGTTCTATTGGTCATTGCTTAACGGTTTCTTCTTGATTTTGTAAAGTCCCGCGAAAGATTCTATTTCTCGGTTTAAATCATAGATTTGTAAAATACCGTGCACGTCAACATCATGCCTAACGATTCAGATTCAGTTGTATCTAAGATACTCAGTTTATACGACGTGATCAATGAACAAAATATACCCAACAATGTACAACAGACTATCGTATTTGAGTCGGATAATGCTAAAATGGATTCTAGGTGCTCATGTTCACAAGAGAGAGAATTGCACCTGTATAGACTACAGAATGCCATGCAAAAGGAAAGTAGCATTGAACCTTATCAACAACTTCACTCACACCTTATGCTACTCACACCGATAGGAATGGAACGAACATGCAATGCCCTTTTCCGTCAAGACTTATCCACATTAACGGGAACATTACTATTAAACTTAGAACAATTGGAACAAAAACTTGAAAAAGAAAAGGTTCAAAAGGATAGTTCCAGTGCTGCACTTCAAGTGATCTACAACCAATTTCAGTCATTCATCAATGGGGAATTTACATCAGATTATGATCAAGACATGAATGAAATGTCTTTCAAGAGACACACTGGAATGGAAATTAGCGTGTTTATAGAGACACTTATCCATCTCAGGGATAATGTAGAGAAGTATATTGTGGAAGTTACTCTGAAAGATGAAAAAGTGGATAAGTCTCTGGTGCAGTTGAGAGATAGTTGTGATGAGTTGGGTAATGTATCAGTTAAATAATCGGGTGTTGCTGAATGCAGAATGTCAGAGACAACAAATAATGATGTAACCAGCTGTTTAGTTACTCCTAACATACAAGAAGTAGATGCAGTAATCAGAAAGGGGAATAAATGTCGGGCACAATCAAAAGATTGTAGTGTTGAGTCGTGTAAAGCACCAGATGATGGATCAGTTGGTACTGAATACATGGGCTCAGAGGCAGATAAGCTTGAAACATCCAGTAGTTCAGTGACTCTTGTTACACATGATGTGGATGCAGATATCAGATAGATAAATGAACAGGTGTCATGTGATGAGGTACCCTTAACTGTTCAACATAGTGCATCTGCTAATGTACCTAAACATACTGATCTTAATGCTGAACATGATTATGATAAATGTTCCTTGGTTGAGGCTGAGTCTAATAATTTCAAAATAAATGATATGGTTGATAAAAAGGTTTTTGATGAACTTTCAAACAAATTCTCAAAACTTGAAAAATATTGCATTTCACTTGAAATTGCAATACAAAGAAAGGAGGAAAGTTTTCAAACTAAGAAACCATGTAAAAATCCGGAATTTCCTGAATTTCGTGAATTTTTTAAAATAAACAATTTAAAAGCTCAGCTTCATGCCAAAAACTCGACTATCAACAATTTGAAGAAACACAATTATGATATGCATGTGAAAAGTAATTTGGTTACAAGTAATTATGATGTTAATGTTATTGATGATATTCAAATGAGAAATGATGAATTAGAGGTTTGTGTGGCCAAATTACTAAAGCAAAATAAGTCTTTGAGAAAGTATCATATAGAACTAAATGAATCTGTCAAAGAAACTAGAACTAAGTCCTTGGAACAAACAAAGTCTTTGATAGCAAAAATTGATGAACTCAAAGCTCAAATTCAGGATATGAGTTTTGCGATAGTTGCCTTAAAGAATGAGCTTAGAAAAACCGTAGGGACAAGTGTGAACACTAAGTTTACAAAACCATCAACCTTGGGGCAGCCAATTTCTCATCCCACTAGAGACCGGTCCGTTGTTAGGCAGCCTACTGCATTTATATCTGAAAGAAAAAAATCTTTAAAGACAAGGCTTGCCTCCCAAGTTGATGCGATACAAGTTTTGTCAAAACTAGTCACTTCACCTGAGTTACCTAAGTATAATGCTTCTAGATCCGTTAACCCTCAACAAGTAGCTACTTCTACTCCCCGCACCTCTAGGATTAGTTCGAAAAAGTTGTCAAAACCAAGCATTAAAACCCATAATTCATATGATATGAATGACTTGTGGAAGAACTATTATCTAGAAGAAGCTAGGAAAAAGGCACAGATTCGAAAAGACGGAATTTCAGATGCAAGACCTAGGGTGACGAATTCTACGATATTTCAAGGCACTGGTAGTAGTTTTAAACCACTACCTAGGAACACTCAACTAAAGACTAGGGATTGGCTTGGATCTAAGAGTAGTTACGTTTCGAATAAATCTATTCCCATAGTAGATCACTCTAAGAACTCTAGATCATCTTCTAAATCTAAATAAGCTGTTTGCTCGAATTGTATGAAATGCATCTTTAAGGCAAATCATGATAATTGTTTTTCAAAATCCCTAAAGAAAGTAAATGCTCATGCAAAGGTTCAACCTGTTAAGTCTAGGATCTACACTAAGTCTATGAAGCAAAAAAAAAACAAAAAACTTCGCCTAGATGGATACCAACTGCTAAATCTTTGGAAACTAGGAATAACGATAAGTCTTCCACTATGCATAAGAAGCTTACCAATCCTAGATCTTGCCATAAGTGGATACCGTCTGGTAGAATGTTTAAGGAAGTTTGACTTAGGTGGATACCTACCGGAAAGCTGTTTACCGATGGCAAAATCAAGGTTGACCGTGAAACCCCAAAGGGTTTGGATACTAATGTCACTAACCAATATATATGCAATCAAGCTTGTAATGTTAGTGCAGGTATTCCCTACTCAGTTGCAGATACTTCAATCCTTCACTACATGGACTGGCTTAAGTATGGATAACAAATGGATTGATATCTCATAACTCACGGGTTCAAGTAACTCAACCTTGATATTCAATCTGCTATGATGTCTGTTCACATCAATTCAGGCCTCGTACTTCATCATTATGGCGTCTGCAAATAACACTTCAGGCCCCGTTCCTCAAAGTAAAGAAAGGTGTATGCTTCAGTACGCTTTATCTTCAGAAAAAGAGAAATCTTCATGTTTATAACCATTCTCATCGAAATTCTTCATCAACAAGCTTCATGTTTTTCCATGCTCATTCAATCCTCAAGTGGATCTCCGTTCATTGGTATATACTCTTATTCACTTGCTCAATCAAAAATGGCAAACTTCATTTGCAATTTTTGAGGGGGAGAAGAGTGAACATACTACATGTTGATGGATGCTTGAGTTATGGTCATACGACTCTCCAACGCCTAATGTCTTCACTCACTAAGGATAAATGGGATTTACTATTTGGGATTCATTGTTTTTGAAGATATGTTTGATGAGTACTTCTAAACTCCAACGAATGTTGATCATCTAGTTTCTGAAGCTCATGCTTCAGTTCCTACTGACTCAACTGGTTCACCATCTAAGAAGTACTTCTTGGATTTCTCAAGTAACCTTATCTCCAGTTATTTCACAAGGCGTTGATAATGACTATCATGATATTGTAGTTGCACTATTGAACAATGATCCGCTCTTTGGTATTCCTTTGCCAAATCTTCACGGATTATTGTTCCTCTCATTGTGCACACTATAAATCAACCTCATGAACATTAGGGAAAATGACTACCTCATCCGCTCGAAGACATTATTGGTGAATCTTCTAGATCAGTCTCTACATGTATACCTTTAGGAAGAATGCATTGATGTTGAGGAATCATTTGTTCCGGTTCATTCAGTGGGTCAATGTACATCCGATTGTATGTTTATTCACGTGTTGGGCATTTGACACAAGTTGATTACTTCGGAGTTAATCATTTATCACTTATTTGAGATTTAAGTTGACTTTCACTAAGGCGTGTTCTTATTTGATAACTTGCTCGGGCTTAAGAATTTGAATTGAAGACTTGGTTTATCTAGTTACCAGATGTGGATAATCTCAAGAGGTGTTAGTATCTCATAATTGGTTTGAGTAGTGCGTACTTAGAGATTTGCTTGAAGCAAAGATTTTTGACACCGTTCTTCCATCATTAAGTGAAAGCTTAAGATACAAATGTAGGGAATTCAACTTCAGTTTCAAGTTTGGTATATCGAGTTTTCTTCATTAGTGATCACTTCAAATTGTCTACATATGGGTTGATAAAAATAGTCAGAGAGAGTTTCTGTAGCAGTTGATTCTTACGAGATATATTTGAGCTAATTGTGTTCTTCTCTATTTCAAGGATATGAGTGTATTATGTTTTGCTGATTCTGAGGTATCAAAACTAGCAAGGGGGAAGGAGACATACATCTAAATGAACAGCGAGTACACGTGATGAACTTAATACTTCTTCTATATTGAAGTTATTCCGGGGAGACATTTGTCATAACCGTAGAGAAACTCAGTGTTTAATTCGTGGCGTTTGATGTATTATTCCAACTATTTGGGGGGAAGGATATATTATTCCAAATATTTGGGGGAAGAATGCATTATTCCAACCATTTGGGGGGAAGTGGTCTCTGGATACTTTTGGTATGTGTTAACTCAGCTTTCAGTAGGAAGAAATATGAGAAGAATATGTGGAGCGTGAGATGATATTGCTTATCGACATCTTCTATATGATTTATGGTAGTGCTTCCGGTTATTGCTTCATGTACACAATGCAATGATGATTCCGATGAGATCGCAACCATCAGGGGAGAGATATGTGTACATCAGGATGCACAACATGTTCACTTGAACGAGGTAATTCAGTTATTCCGGAGTTGACATCCGCAGAGATGATTAGTGACTCAACACAAAACATGGATGTCATCGTCTCTTCTCTTGTTGGGTACATGTGTACATTATGGGCTGATTAGTTATATGTTAGATAACTGGAATGTATTTGGTGAAATGAAGATGTTGATATATTGTTCTCCCGAATAGACAACTGCTCAAACTCGAAGAGTAATGTGTACATCAAGGATGCACAACAGGATCATGTGATCGGGCTTAATCATTTATTTCGGGTTTGATAAATGCAGAAATGATCCGTGTTAACTTGTTACTTCGTTGTTATCATCTTCTTCGAGTTCTTGAGCTTCATACAATTAGACTGTTTGCTTCACCTCTTCTTCTTGGGGGAAATGGTCTTTTTACGAGGATTGTCGGTTTGGGGGGAAGCTGCCAAAGATTCACTTTTAGAAGGCTCAAGTTCTTGCGATGATTCAAGAGCCTCGAATGCTTTGGTGGTGAAAGTTTAAGAGATGATAACTTCTATCTTCTACAAAGTGCTGAACGATTTCCTTATCTCGGTACTCGTATCATCATCTTCTTAAACTATTTCTCTATCTTTATAAATAATTTTCAAAAACCATAATACAAAAATATAAACCTACAAAAATCCATAAAAATCAAAAAATTTAAATAAAAAAAATTGTTTTTCTCATGACATGTCTTCTGGTATCGATAACATCTACGGTCTTAGAAATGTCATTCAATAATGACACGAGACTTTAGATGAAGTTCGAGCAGAAGGTGTAAATATGTTTTTCAAAACATGTCTCAAAAAAATGGCTTACAGTTACTTCAGACTGTAACCCGTGCTTAAACCATGGCTTGCTATTATTTCAGATAGCAACCCGTTTTTTCAAAAAAGGAAAGTGCTACGCTTAAACGATTTTCACAAAATTCATGCACTTATCCTAAAAACTAATTGAGGAAAGTATGTCGAAGGTCTGCTGTTCCTACACAAATATTTTTCCTTCTAAAATTCTTCAGAAAAATATTTGTTTTAACTAAAATGGTGGTAAATGAGGTGTTTGTAAATCAATCAGATTCATAGTTTTCGTAAAAAATAAAAAACTCAATCAATGACTTCAGCGCTTTTAAACTTTTCATAGAATGAGTCATTGATTGAGGGGGATAATGTTTTCAAATCTAGATCATCTAACGAGCTTATCTAATTATCCTATATACTTAAATATAAACATGTTAACCTACGTTGAAGGACTAGGTGCCTAGGATATGATTGTTAGGATAAGATGATTAGAGTTTGATAAACACATAATTCCCATGCATTTGTATGATCTGATTGATATGTTGGATTGAATTTTATTAGTCAATTGTTGTTTGGGTGATATCGACCACCATATATTTGTATGTGTGTTCACTAACGTATGCAGTTATATTGGTATATAAAAATATTCCCTATCCGGATCCCACATAAGAAGATGATTGGATGCCGAAAGGAAAGGGTAACTATATCTTGGGTCGACAAAAGAAGAAACGGAGCTTAATCAGATCTCTCCATGGATAGTTGGCACGATAGATACAACTTCAGAGGTCTCGCTGCATCAGCAGACGGTTTTCTTCCAACCTTCAGCAACAACAACAAAAGCAGCTCAACCACCTAACGTATCTTTGTGCAGAATAATAGTGATAATACCATTTTTTTTAAACAATTTTTGAATAATATTGTTTTGAAAATGGAAAAATATTTGTTTGAAAATAAATTGAACTAAATTTTGGAAATCAATTGGACTTCATTTTTGAAAACTTAAGTAACTCAATCAATGACTACGGTCATTTATTAAGGGGGAGAGTGATTTCAAATTGAATAGTCTCAAACAATATTTCTTCATAAAAGTCTGTTTGTACTAAATAAGTGGTGATCTAAAGATTTAATGTTGTGTCATGGTATGATTCTCTTTAAAACTCAAAGATCTTTCAAAATAATTTTTTTCCTGTTCTTGTTTGATTGTGAAATTGTTTTATTTTACTTAAAGATCTCTTAAAACTATCATACCTGACACTAACAATCTTTAATGTCTAAAATTGATCCTTATCGGTCATTTTTCAAAATTAAATTTTGCCACGTCTTTCCCCAAAATTTTCCAAATGATTTAAATCAATCGGGATCCAAAATCTCAATTATTTTGAAATTTTTGATCGGGGGAGAGATCGTGATTTAAATCTCAAATCGGTTTTAAAAAGGGTGATTGTTTCTAAAGCACTCCTTCCTTCATGTGCCAAACGATTTCAAATACATAATACACATGATTGTTTAGGAGCATTTAACCAAAAACCAGATGAGCATTTAAACCTGGCCACATTTTCTTCCATGTTTTCTAAACCTTATTAAATCACTTGGGATCCAAAATCTCAAAGGATTTGATATTTTTGATCGGGGGAGAATTTATGATTTAATAATGAAATTTGATAAATGGTGATCATTTTGATTCAATTGTGCATACTACTCTCCCATATGTGCTAAACGCTTTCGAATCTCGAAGCACATATTGAGGGGGAGCATTTCAAAAAGAAAATAAACTTTCAAGGTACAAAGATTTCTATGTTTCAACATAAAGTACCTTGATTGATTTTCTAATGGTTTCTCAATGGCTTTTGTGATCGTAGATGTGCTTCAAAAGGACTCTTTCCTCTATGTGATAAAATGATTTTAAATATCCTATGCACATATTGAGGGGGAGAATTTACCAAAGAAAATCAAATTGCTTTTTAAATGAAAATTGTGATCAAGAATATATTTCAAAGAACTCTTGCCTCCATGTGCGAAACAATTTCAAAATCATATGCACATGTTGAGGGGGGCATTTCTAAATGATCAAAAAAATTAAGGTACAAAATGCTTTGATATTATATCACAAGTACCTTGATTGATTTTCCAAATGATTTTTCAATTAGTTTCAAGAAGGAAAGAACAATACCATAAGACCGACCAATTTACTTTATGCATGGTGATATAAGGATGGTTAGGTTAGGTATTCATTCCCACGATCCCGCCAGAGCCGGATGGATCTACCCAGGGACAATCCACTAGATAGTGTAGAGACCTTAGGTATGATGGAAAAAAAGGAGAAAAGTGAGAAGTGGGAAGAGTGCCGACTGAGACTGAGCTAGTACTGGAATAGACCCAACAAGGTTCTAGTAATGAAGTCTCGGTAAGCACTGAAGGGGTTGAAGAATGAAAAAGAATTGAATGAGAAAAGGGTGAAAAGAAATAGCCCTCCATTAATTCAACCTTAGGGCAGAAACCGGGTTCAATACATATGCTACTGGTGTTTACTAAGGTAACACTGTTATTGAAGACAAGATGTCATGGACCCAGTGACGCACTGCACTAAACTTCCCAAGGTACTCAAGTTCCTCTTAAAAGGGCTTGTTTCATTCTCACGGGGAATCTATATAATCTACTAACTTTCTCATAGAGATAGTTGATATTGAAGAAGGAGACCCTCTCCCTAGTCTCCGGCATAGGAAACCAAATATGCACAATTAAGTCTAGAGCCAAGAGATCATCCACAAAATCTCATTAGGACACAAAAATAATGAAGACTTGTTGTTTCACCCAATGTGGAAAGTAAGTATATATTGAGAGTCCTACGCATTATCCTTGTGGTATTGCCAGAACATCCGAGTGATATGTAAAAATATTCACAATGAAGATGGAAATCCTTCTAGAGCCAACATCAAACAAGGTCTTGGTGGGTGACATGTGAGATCTTTTCTAAAGATCAAACTTGTGACAACTGGATAGTAACAATGGGGCGATTCACTCTTGAATCAACCTTGGTCCAGGATATGAATTGACGAATACTTTTGGAAAAACCGTTCGATGTGCAAATCTTCTTTTCTCTAGCACATCGAATGTGTATTCATATTTCAAACACAAAAAGTATCTCTGATTGAAAAAAATACTTTTGGAAAAACCGTTCGATGTGCAAATCTCTTCTTTTCTCTAGCACATCGAATGTGTATTCTTCTTCAAATACAAAAAGTATTTTTGATTGAAAATTGATCTTTCTCATAAAACCTTCGTCGTATTTTAAAACTCTTTCTTCAAGAAATACGCGATTGTTTTCAAATCAATTTTTCATCAATCAGTGAATCTCAATTCGCTGGTTCACTCACTCCGTGTTGTCCTCTTTGAGACGTTCCGGTTTGAGAACAGCTAGAACAGCTGCGAAACCCTGTCAAAGAGATTCTTCGGAATTATACCTGATCACAGGCAGTACTTGTACTGATCAACGGGGAACCGTGGGCCGTGTACCTCAATTCAACGAAAGTGATCAAAGACACTTTCGTGTGTTTTATTGCTAACTGTTGTTTGCAGGTACATTTGGATGGTTGCAGCTGATCAGAATTGAGAAGTCAATCCAAAGCCGCATGCTCACAGCATCCACACTTAATTGAAGAAATCATGACTAGTGCATATCTACATAACCTGGCTATGATATTTTTATACTATGCTTCTGCTACGCTGCTGCAAATATCATGAACCAGTAAAGCTTCCGCTACTCTGATGGAAAGATGTCATGATCCTGAAAGTGTGAGCATGTCAGTCCTAAAGTCACAACATCACATGAAGGCAACACAACAAAGGGTGATCCAGAGATTTGTTGTGGTTGATGATCTCAATGAAAGCTCGAAGATCATCATGATGTAGATCAGTTAAAGACCTCCACTGAAAGTACAAAGCAGTCGGACTTTGAAGTATCACTAAAGTACAAAGATTGCGGGATTGAAGAATTGAAGTCTACGAGCTCGAGCATGAAGATAAAGATAGAATGCTAGGATGCAAAATGTATTTCATGGGGCGACCTCCCTTAGGGGGAGATTGTTAGGATTTAGAAAATCCATGTTGAAGAGTCGGTCACCCCAACTCTAGTCTAGCATATGTTAGCTCGTAGACATTATGTTATTTACTAGTTATTTAGTTAGTTACTTAGTTTAGTGCAACACCGTGGAGGAAGGACGGGTCTTTACCCACTGTATGCCTGATCCACAGTCCAAAGGAGGACGTTTAGTATGTAACTATAAATACCCTCTACCTCCCAAGGTAGAGGGTTGGACCTTTTACTCAATCTAACCTTCTTTATTTTGTTTACTTTCTCTCTCTAGAAAGGCTCCTATTCTACTTTCTCTCTCTAAACTCCCTACTCATATTCGACCCATATATTGTTATATGATGTTTTTGTAAAATCCAATATATTACAATTCTTCTTTGTTCAGACCAATGATGAATTCCAAATAAAGCATCGAGGTCATACTTTACCACATTATCAACGAACATATATGTGGCTTCTTCCTCGATGGCCACATTGTTGGAGAAGATTGTTGTCGGGAAAAGGAAGGTGAGTGAGGTAGCGTATTTCTTGCTTACATCGCTACTGTGCTGAAGAAATTCCAGGTCATTGCTGAAGAAATATCGGTAGGGAATCTTCGGTTGATCAGGTCGGCCAATGGTGGGTAGTGGCTTTGTCCAGTCAGTGTAGTATGGAGCTTTGTCAGATCTGGTGAAGTCGATATTGGATTCAGGGTTGAGCCAATCAATGTTGGTTGTCATGGCTCGTGCTATGTTGTCGAGATGATATTCGACTTCTATGGCATTGGTAGAGCTGTCCTTAAGCAGTTGAAAAGCGTCATTCTTGATTCGTTTCAATTCCGCTTTCGTCATCTTCTTCACCTTGAACTTTTCCTGGATAACCTTGACCTGATCCATAGTTCTACCATCTACCGGTTCTTGGCCTTCTGGTAACTAAGGAGTGGCGTCAACAAGCTTAGAAAACCAGTCATATTCTTCAGATTCGTCTTCATCTAGCCATGACACAACTAAAGTATACTTTTTCTTCTTTGGCTTTGATGATGATGTTGGTTGCTCTGTTGATGTAGAAGAAGGAGGTTGTTGTTGAGGCTCAGGAATCTCTTCATCGTCACCACCAGTGTATTCAAAATGATCACCAGTTTTCTCCGTTGGTGGTGGAGACTCAGAGTCCTGAGGTTTTTCTGTAGCAGGAGGACGTTGAGGAGATCTTTTAGGGGTGGAGGCCCTTTGGGGTGGTGGAGGCATAGATGATGAATCGTCATTTTTCTTCTTACGTTTCGGCTCAGAATCTTTATCCTCATCATCATCGTCTCTTGGACGCTTAGCCCTTTCAGCTGACGCTTTGCATGAAGTTTTGAGTTGATATTCCAGCAATGCCTCAAATAGTTTAGCTTTGTTAGAAGTAAATGTTGCAGATCGTTTAGAGATTTGTAAAACAAGCTTGGAAATCAATTCTGCATCGGAGACAACCGTAGGATGAATTGGATTGATTTGCATTGCTACAGGAGTAGATTGCATTGTTTGCTTGACCAATTGCATGAGATTAGGATAAAGTTGTCTGGTGAACATCTCTCTTGTCACTCCAGGGACGATGTCGAGAAGAAACTTGTGAGTATATTCTCTGATCGTCTTTTCCATTTCCCCTTGGATATCTCTATTGAGAAACTGTTGAATTTGTTCCCTTTCTCCCGAAAACTCATTTATCACAGTCTGAAGTAGATTGATTCTATCCGCAAGTTGATTCAGTTTCTTGTTGACCATGTTTTTCTTCCTTACTTGCCTGACAGCTTTGACAATCTTTGTCTTTGCCCGTGATGCCTAAGTATCGGTTGGTTTCTTTACAGATCTGGATGCGGATCTGGTGGTGGTGTCTTTGTATGGTGGTGGTGATGAATGAGAAGATGAGTCAGACGAAGATGAGTCATGAGAAGGCTCTGGCTCATTTGGTGGCTCAGAAGTTTGTTCTTGATTATGGTCAGGACTATCTAGAAGATAATCATTAGCTTCTTCTTCAGCTTTAGCCTGTTCTTCAGCTTTTACTCTGGCCTCTTCTTTAGCTCGAGCTTCCTCTTCAACTCTTTCCCTATCAGCTTCCTCAATATCTTCATCAGTAATCCTTTCATCTTTCTCTTTTTTCTCTTCTTTCTCAAAGTCGAAGATGATATTATCCTCTTGCTACTGTTGTTCAGATTCGTGAGTGGTGGTACCAGTTCCCTTATCGGGTTGATTAACCGCATCGAGAACTGGTGTGGTTAGTGTACCACCACTTGAACCTCCAGGGCCACGAGGTTATTGAAGATTAAACTCCTTAGCAACATGTTGAAGCCTGAGATTCTTCAGTTTTTTGCGGTATTCTTTTTCTTCATCATGTGGCTCTTCTTCTGAACTTTCTTCCTCTTCCTGCTCTTCCACTGGAGTTTTGCCCTGTCGGATTTGGAACGAGGAGGTGTTTCTACTGTTGTCATATCGTCTGTAGTAGTTTAGGGTTTAGTGAACCTCTTCATCTGTGTCAGTATCCTCGGAGTCCTTGTCCTCTAATTTTGGTGTCGATTGAGGATTAGGAATAGCAACCTTTGATGGAATTTTCCTTTTGAGAACATGAGTTCTCTTTGGATACTTTAGGGTACTTCCAGTGCTTGCAATACTTCTGGTACTGCCTCTCCTGGTCTTCTTGACTGATATAGCGGAAGACTTTTCATTAATGAAGCCAACTTTGCCTGATGTTACTGCTTCTTGCTATCGTGAGTATGATTGAAGTTGCTTGATATCATTAGTGAGAAGGCAGTCAGGCAAAACTGCACCTTGTTTCTTTGTTGTTGAGTCTTTCAATCTGACAACATTTAGAGTAGGCTCAAACAACGCCGAGTGATGGTTGGGGTCATCAAGTCTCAAGGGAATGTCCAGATAATTCCCGAGCATCCTTTGGATCAACAACTTAGTGTATCTGATGTAGGGGATCTTGGTGCCAGGCTTCTTGAGGTAAGACATCATGTCTTTCCAAATCAGAGTTGCGAAGTCAATATGCATCATGTTGACCATGGCCCAGAATATCTGTAGTTCCATGAGCTTAGGATGCTCATACCCACTATCACGTCCAGAAACAGATTTGGCAATCATAATGTACAAAGTTCTCCACGGCTGAGGGATGATCTTTAGATCAACTGAAGAATGTTTAGTGATGATCCCAGCAACTTCATCATAGCCAATATTGATCATGAATTGGAGAGTAGCCTCTTCCGATGGAGTAGCTACATAATCAGCAGGCTGGATGATAGGAAGAAGGAGAATTGCCCTTAAATCAGCAATAGTGATGGTGACTTGTTTGTTGTTGAGTGTCACCGTAACAACATTTTGACCATTAGCCTTCTTCATGGTGTGCCAAAACTGATGAATATAGATCTCCGGTACTGTTGCAGAGTTTGTGAGCATGTTCTTGTAGGGATGAGTCTTCAGAATATCCACAGCAATATTACACGAAGACTCAGAGCACGTGAAGTTATCAAAGTCCACTTTGAGATTGTTCTTTCCAATCTTCATCTTGTAACCGGTAGGGAAAATATCTTCCATTGTGAGTACGTTTGGTGCGTTAACATTTTCCATTGTGATGTCCATATCGTGATCTGAAAGATATTGAGCCAAAAGAACCAACATATCGAAAGACATTACGTTAGTCAAAAGTTGATTTTATTGTCCAATTATTTAATATGTTATGCTAATGAATGTTACGAGTCCAATGTCACTTGTTAGTCCAATAGTCCATAGTAGTCGTGATGATTTTCGTGAGTTTATTAATTTTGAATTTTAAAGTCCAAATTTTCACACATTCACACAACATATTAACCATTATAGCTTATTAGTGACATTTTGGTTTTGTGACGTTATGAGTTATTTATTTACAAGTTTGTACACGTAACAACTCATAACTAAGGTTAAAATAAGGCTTAAGCGTAAAGTTACAAGATTATGCGTAAATAGACGTGACCATACACGTAGACATAAGCTTATGCGAAGGAACTCCTCTTACGTGTAAGAAATCTTATGCGTAGGAAAAGAGTTCTTGGCATAAAGCTTACGCGTAAGCGTATGTGGGATCTTATGCGTAAGGTTTACTCATAAGAGTGAACCTTATGCCTAAGACTCAAGTTTACGCATATCCTTCACAGGATACGCGTAGTCCCTATGTAGAACCTTATGCGTAAGATTTCTCTTACGAATAACATTCTACGCGTAAGATGATCCTTTATGCGTAGAGTTCCATTTTAACCTTGAATCTGATTTTGCACGCGTAAAAAACCTGAAATAAGTTCATCATAACATATACATTAACACATTATTTAATCCCTTTCAATCTCACATGGAATCACAGTCATAAACAGTTACGCGTAAAGATAGCTTATGCGTAAAGCTTAAACCCTAGGGATTAAAATTCTACGAGTAAGAAATCTAGCCATAGGATTAGCACCAAATTCATTCTGGAAAGTCTTAGATGCCTATTGAGTTGTTTACAACAAGTTTTAACATCAAAAGCCTCAAGAATCAAGAATACCCTATTTTAACGAGACATAAACCCTAAAGTTCAATTATCCACAATTCATGTTTCTGGGTGAGATTCAAGACTGGTTTTGGTTAATTAAACATGCAAGAAACATCTCTCAAGCAATTAATTGCACAGAAACACTCTTAATAGAAAACCCCCAATTCATACACATAAACCCAAAATTTGAAAATGATTGATTAATGTTTCTAGGTGGATTTAGTTGTTAGAAATAGTTTTAGAATGATTATAACAACGATTTAACACACTCATTTCAACAACAAACACTTTAAACATGATTGCATGTTCATACGCATATGCGTAAACATGAAATCAAGCCTAGGGAAAAATCTAACCGTTGGTTTTCTGTACAAATCACAACCTATGTTTAGAATATCACCTAGAATCAGTAACCACTTACAAATTAGAGGTTTAAAGCACGGATTTGAAGGTTGAATCTTAGGCGTAGGATGAGATGGTTGGAAAATTTAATGTAAGTAATAAATGTGTTAGGAAATTTGGTGGAGAGGTTTTGTTAAAAATAGTTTACACTTTTGACAACTTTGGTCCCTCCACCTCAACCATATTCATCCACAGCCCATAACTTCCATTTTGGTTATGTATGAAGTGTAAGTTTGGAAAGAAACTTGATGACACTCCCCCTCGACTTTTAAACTATTGAAATTTTATAAATTTGAGTCCGAGGAGAGACAAGAAACAAGAAACGTAACCACCAGTATCAAAGATACAACCAGTTCAGGGTAACATGCAAGTACAAGGATTTATGAAACAGTAAATATTTACCTTCTCCCCCTCAACACTTGTTCGGGAAAATTGTGAAAAGTTTGATAGAACAAAGTGTTGACTGAAGATTTGTACTTGCCATGTTTGAAAGAAATTAGATAGAAGAATATTTTTGAATTTTATCAGATTTTATATTTTTGTATTTTGTTTTTGAAAAATTTATTTACAAAAGAGGTTTTGGTGTTTGACTGGTTTTAAGAATGTGTCAAAAGTTCAACCAATTTCTCTGGAGTCAAACACCTCATACTAATCCGGTGGACTAACTCAGTAAACCTAGCAGAAGCTAAGGCTTGGTTGAGAAGGTCAGCCAGTTGATATTCAGTACCCACAAAATATAATTCAACGGTACCCTTTTCCACATGCTCCTTGATGAAATGATATCAAAGATCGATGTGCTTAGACTTCGAATATTGAACAGAGTTGCATGAGATCGCAATAGCACTTCGATTATCGTAATACATCGGGATTCTGTCAAATACGTAACCATAGTCCTTGAGTTGTGTTCGCATCCAAATGACTTGAGCACAACATGCCGACATGGCTACATATTCTGCTTCGGTTGAGGACATCAATGTACAATCCTGCTTCTTTGATTTCCATGACACCAGTTTATCACCAAGAAATTGTACAGCTCCTGAAGTACTTTTCTGAGAATCTAAGCAGCCTGCGTGATCAGCGTCTAAAAAAGCTATTAGTTCAAAACCAGAATCCTTCGGATACCAGATCCCCAAGTTAATGGTTCCCTTAATGTATCGGATGATTCTTTTAGCCTCAGAGAGGTGAGTTTCAGTTGGTCGCGACTGATAACGAGAGCAAAGATATACAACAAAGACAATGTCAGGTCTACTGGCTGTTAGATACATGAGAGACCCAATAATACTTCGATATTTGGTAGGGTCAACCAATTTTCCATGCAAATCAGCATCCAGTTTCTTGGTATGTGCCATTGGTGTGGCATAGGTATCACAGGTTTGCATTCCATGTTTGTTTAAAATTTCAAGAGCATATTTGGACTGACTCAAGAAAATACCCCGGGGTGATTGATGAACTTGCAGTCCTAGAAAGAACGTAAGTTCACCCATCATGGACATTTCAAAATGTTTTTTCATAAGTTTTGAAAAAGCGTTTGTGTACTTTAGATGTGTTGACCCAAAAATGATGTCATCCACATAAATTTGAACGATTAAAATGTGTTCCCCGTGATATTGTATGAAAAGTGTTGGGTCGACCGATCCTTTAGTGAAATTACTGGCAATAAGAAAGGATGATAACTTATCATACCACGCCCTAGGGGCTTGTTTGAGACCGTAGAGAGCCTTGTTCAATTTGTAGACGTGATTAGGGAACTCTGGATCAACAAATCCTTCTGGCTGACTAACATAGACCGTTTCCTTCAGTTTACCATTCAGAAAAGCGGTTTTGACATCCATCCGAAAGACCGTGATGTTCATGTGAGCCGCAAATGCCAAAAAAATCCGTACAGCCTCAAGTCTAGCAACTGGTGCGAATGATTCCTCGTAGTTGATCCCTTCTTCTTGTCTATAACCCTTAGCCACCAGACGTGACTTATTTTTGATAACAGTACCTTCAGCATCCAACTTGTTTTTCCAAATCCATTTCAGACCAATAACATAGACCCCTGTTGGTTTTTCAACCAATTCCCATACTTCAAGACGTTTAAACTGATGAAGTTCTTCTTGCATGGATTCAATCCAGTTGTCATAAGTCATTGCTTCTTTAATGTTTTTGGGTTCAGATTGAAAAACGGTAAGTGCATAAATGCAATGTTCACCGTCAGTCTGAAGGTGTTGGCTAGTTACGACTGGTTGATTTGGGTTTCCAATGATGTTCGCAAGAGGATGGTCTTTAGTCCAACGATGTGTGGAGGGATGATGTTGATATACATTGTGCAGATTAGGAGGATTCAAATGGCTTGTAGATGATTCCGCAACATCAGAAGTGGCAGTGTCATTTGCAAAAGGGTTGAAGAACGCATTTGGATCATAATCTGCAGGTTGTGGTACTTCATTGTTTAGAAGATCATCAGCTGTTTCAGCGTCATTAGATGCGGTTTGTTCGGCTGTTGTTGTAGAATCAATTGGAGGTGCTTCCTCAACAGTTGTTGGTGTTTCAGGTGTATCAGGTATTGGATTATTATCAGGTTGAGCAGCGGAAACATTTGATACATCTCGAGCACGTTGATCAATATCATCACTAAACAGAGGAGCAAATAGCTGTTCCATTTGTTGACGAGTAAGCTGTAGGCTTGGTTCAGCTGATGATGGGATTTGGGGGAAGTTTAGACGGTTATGTCCGAGTTCTAAGCCATTTTGCTCAGAAGCCATTTCTGTAAGCTCATCGAAATTTGCATGAATCGTTTCCATAATCTCCCTTGTACGACAATTCCAGATCTGGTAACCCTTAGAATTTTCACAGTATCCAACAAAGACTCCAATGTCAGCTTTAGCCTCGAGCTTTCCAAAGTTATCACGATCATTATTTGGATAGCAAAGAGATCCAAAGACATGAAAGTGTTTAAGATTCTGTTTGTGATTGTGGATAAGCTCGTAAGGTGTTTTGTTGTGGCGTTTAGTAATCATTGAACGGTTTTGAGTGTAGCATGTAGTAGATACGGCTTTAGCCCACAAGTAATCTGGAAGGTTTGCATTAATCAACATCGTTCTTGCAGCTTCCACTAACGTACGGTTTCGTCTTTCAACAACTCCGTTTTGTTCTGGTGTTCGTGAAATTGATGTTTGATGCTCAATTCCCACTTTCTCATAATAAGCACGAAGAGTTTGATTCACAAATTCAGTTCCTTTATCTGTTCTGATTTGTCTGACTGTGTTCCGGAGCTGAACTTGAATTTTCATGAGAAACGTGATGATTATCTGTGGAGCTTGATCTTTACTTCGAAGAAAATAAACCCAAGTCCATCTTGAGTAGTCATCAACAATTACCAAAATGTAGCGTTTGCCATTAATCATCTGCACATGCATTGGGCCACACAAATCCATGTGAAGAAGATGAAGCACATGCTGAGAGCTGTGTTCCACCTTTGAAGAAAAGTGAGCACGAGTGCTTTTCCCTTGTTTACAAGCTGAACATAGATGATCTTTAGAGTACCGAAATCTTGGGAGACCTTCAATAAGTTTGAATCGTGCAAGGTTGGTTATGGTTTGAAAGTTTAGATGTGAGAGACGACGGTGCCATAGCCAGGATTTTGTAGATGTTGCCTTAGAAAGTAGACAGATGGGAGATGAAGCAATCATGTCTTGCATTGAGATTGTGTAAAGACTTGATGTGCGTTGACCAGACATAAGGTCATTTCCTTGTAGATCACGAATGAAACAAGTTTTCTCCCTAAAAGCAACTTCCAAATCTCCATCACAAAATTAACCGACTGAAAAGAGATTGTGACCGAGACCTTCCACATAATAAACTCTGCTAATTTCGATGTTCCCATTGATGTAATATCCGAAGCCCATGATAGCCGCGAAGTGATCATTCCCGAATCTGACAGTGCCAATGAACTTTGAAACAAAGTTTGATAATAGTTTAAGATTTCCTGTCATGTGTCGGGAACATCCGCTATCAACAACCCATAGGATGATCTGTATCACCTGCATTACACACAGACAACACAGATGGAATAGAAGTAGATGTGGAACCCGAAGAGTTAGAGGGTTCCGATTTAGTTATAGGTGAAACACACATGTTTATGATTTTAGGTATCCATGTAAAGCCAAGTGTATTATGTAATCATTTCTGCCATCTCCAACTAGTCTTAACTTTGGTCTTAGTGAATGCACTAGGTGATAAGTTCTTCCTAGGAGGTGAAGTGGGTTCTATGGGTACATCAATGATTAAAGCATGAGCACTAGAAGGCGGTTTACCTAGCACAGACTTAGAAGCATTAGTGGGCCTAGAGGTATTCCGTTTTCTATTGTTCCGCTTACGAGATAAGATAGAATAAGCAACACATTTGTCATGACAACCAGAAAACATACTTTTACGACAACCAACACAAGAGGCTTCAAACTTAACATTTAAAGTACTTAAAGGTTCAGCATTCGTTACATCACTTTTTCCATTACATTTGTCAGACGCAATATCTAAAGTGGGTGCAACTTGAGTCTTATTCAAAGTCCTAAGGTATTCTTCTACTTCAGAGGTCTTTATTGTTCTTTTCTTACGTCCCAACTTCCTATTCTTCTTTGTGGTGCGCTTAAGCTGTGAAGTGCTAGTGTTGGGAAAAGAGGCAACTATTCCTGTTTCAGTAGAGGGAAGCACATTAGTTTCTTGTGATGTGTCATTAGGCAGTCTAAGAATTCCTGGTGCAAGTATGTTTGTGTTACTATCCCTATCTTGCTTAATTTTCACCAACTTAGCTTTTAGATCATGGATAGTGTGTAACAAATCTTGATTTTCAGAGCGAGTGTTTCCATTTTGTCATAAAATATCTTTGGTATATGCAAGATGATCATCAAGATCTTTTGACGCTTGAGCACGAGTCTTTTTGAGTAAATCAAATATGACACCATATTCTGTTTTAACTTTTGAAATTTTTTGTTCATATTTTGAAATTTGACACTTCAAAGACACGTTTTGATCATCCAGTTGCTCAAGTTTTGGATTAAGAGTTTTAGTGTGCAACTGGTTGATTTTGTTTTGCAAAGTGAGTTCTCGATTTTGACAATCTTTTTGACACCATTGAAGACGACGTTTTGCATTCGAAAGCTCGTTTACCTATCGCTCATTTTCAACTTTTACAGACTTGATTTGTGACACATTATCAGTATTCTCAACAGAATCAACAGAATCAGCAGTGATATAATCAAATGCATCAGCAACAGTATGTAGTAACACAACATTTATGGTATCAGCACAGGGAACATCTTCCAAGAGTCGATCAACATCTTTTCTTAACATTTTCTTTTTACTTTTAGAATTTGAAATCGATGTTTCTGTTTGTTCGAAAACTCTTTTCATAAGTCCAAGCTCCTTGTGAAAATCCCTTTCCCAATATATTGCACACATTTTCAAATTTCGGACATGAGGTAAAATTCTTTTCTGAAAAATATCTCTTTGGGCTAGCGCTTGAGGCGATTGAAAATGTTCAACTTTTATTTCAGAATTGATTTCAATTTCACGTTCCAAAAGTTTGATGTCCGATAAGAATATTTCAAAATATTTTATAACTTGACATTGTTCAGCTAATGGCTTTATTTCATTGAGTGAAGGTAAAGAACCATTAATTTGTGCAGCATTGGAAAGGGGACCGTCATTAGAAGACTCAGAAGTAGGTGTGATAACCCAAGGTGTGTTAGAATGATCTTGTTGTGTGACGAAAGTTACGGCTTTTGAATAGTTAAATGGTTTGTTATAAACAACATTTTCCAATTTTGACCGACTCTCGTCTTCTGCATCTAATTCTTCCATGCGATTATATTCAACAACAGTCATGATGGAGTCATCAATTCTATGTTCTGCACTGTAAACTTGAGGATTTGGTTTGAATGCTGTATGTGAAAACTTAGGTTTGTAATCAGCAAGATTCGGTCCATATCCGTTTGGATTTGGTTTAAAAGTAAACTTTTGAATAGTTGTGATTGACTCACCATGTTTGTAAAAAACATTTCAAAACTCTTTGATTTTGTTTTGTAAGTCGACAATTTCTTCAAGATAGTCATCTATTTGTTTCCTTGAATGCTTTTTGTATTCACAAAACTGTTTTTGACGAGTTAACAACTCAGACTTGGCTTTTTGAGTTTCCTAAGTGAGAGCGTTAAGTTGTTGTTTATGATCATATTTCAGTTGTTCTTGATCATATTTCAGTTGTTCTATTTGAGACAACAAAGCATTCTTGGAAGCAACTAGATCACAAATCTGTTTTTCCAAAGATTTTTCATTTTGGTATGATTTAGCAAATGTGACTTCAAAACCTTTTTCACGTTTCTCTTTTGTTAGAAAAATGTTGAGTTGGAACTTTAAGCATTCATTGTCCTTAGTCAACAGTGCAATTTTATCGTTTAATTTCTGATTGATGTCATTGCACTTTTCCATTCGATATTTTTGGTCTGTAATTAAGGTCATGAGCTCAATATCTGGATTAGACACAGGTTCAGCTTGTTCAACGTGAGTCTCAACATGATCATTCTTTAGATCCTCAAATATAACCATGGTGTTAACTTGATTATCAATATTAACCATAAGGTCATCTTGATCGTCAAATATAACTACGGGATCTATTTGATTATCATCGAAATGAGATGTAGATGGCTTATGTTGAACACTCTGAGCCTGATCGAATGCAGATGTTGGCGGAGATATCAGATCCGAAATGAATATAGTTTGATCCGGTACCTGAGACAAGCCATCAGTGTCATACACTGGGCCTGTGTCACTCATGTAGAGTTCTTGCATGTTTGCCATTAACATCACAACTGCATTAGCCTGCAAGTCCTCCATGTCATCATCCGAATCTGCATTTGCCATGAAGCTCTGTTCCTTGTTGGTAAGAGTTCCACCAGCTTCATCCTTGAGAGCTAAGAGTAAAGCCTCTTTGTGATAAGCGTTGCCTCTTGTCCTCAGCTTAGGGCATGCATTAGCCAGATGACCCTTCTCATTACAGTTATAACAACGAAGACTATTAACCCCAGTCTGAGCATTTCCCTATTCAACCACATGAGCTCGTTGTTGTGGAGTACCCATGTTATTCAGTCCATTAGCATTAAGACCACTACCCATCTGACGAACATTTCCACGATTCTGAACTTCAACACGTCCATTGTTAACAACAAATTGATTCCTAGTGTTTGATGAGGTACGAATGCGATTGTTGGATTTGTTAGAGTATCGGCCAAAGGCTCTAGCAATCATGACAAACCCTTGTTGCAATGCATTGAAAGCTTCAGCATCCTCATTAGATTCACTGTAAAGTTCTTGATCATTGTTGTTATAAGGAACCAATTGAGTTTCTTGGGATTGTTGCTATGATGGATCATATGGGGTAATTGTAGCAGTAGGTTGTGGAGGATTAGTGAAGACAGTTTGTAAGGTTGGAAATTGAGGATAACAAGCTTGAGCCCACAATGCAAGAGTTTGATTATCCGGGAGTGAAGGTGAAACAGGAGCTCCACGGATGACTCTTTCTCTGTCAACTTCCTTTTGGTGGGGCTTTAAATAGTCATACAATAATTCGTATGTAGCATGATGAAAATTCTTCGCTTGACGGATGAAAATAACATACTTTTCCCAATCAGGACCAAGACTACTGGGGAACTTAGTGTTGACTGAAATTCTTGGCATAATGATGTTATGTTTTTCCAAGTCATTGATGATGTCTGAAAATCGATGATGATATGGCTCTAATGTCTCCCCTGGTTCAATCATGAAGTGTTCATATGCTAAGTAGATTTTTGATTCCATGTCCTCTTGATTGAGTTATGTGCCTTCCATGAGAAGATGAATATGCTCCCACATTGCTTTAGCAGTCTTTTGAGCATCAACACTACGAAGTATCGGATTGGGTAATCCCAAAAGGATATATTGCATTGCAAGTTCATCAGCTTCTAAGTGAAGAAGTTGATCAGTAGTAAGTTGATCAATACCGACAATGTTGGTGATATCATCTCTTGGTGGAACAGCATTCGGATCTCCAGGTACAGCGAGAGTAGGCATCCGAAATGGACCTTCAAGGATGACCTTCTTCAAGAACTTTTCATGTGGCTTCTTTAGATCACAAAACCTAAAGAACCTTATCACCTATTGATCATAGTTTCCGGGAGTGAGCATTGGAGGTCTATCAAGTGATCCAGCTTCATGAATGGATTATTGGCTACTTAAAGCTTCACACATCTTTACAAACCAAGACGGTTCCTTCATAGCATACTTGGATGGATGCTGATTTTGAAAGTTTGTGTATAGTTGTATTTGTAGACTAGGTGGTGGTTGAATCATTTGTAGTGGAATTGCTCCTTGAGGAAATTGTTGTTGAAATTGATGTTGTTGTTGATAGAGTTGTTGTTGTTGATAGAGTTGTTGTTGTTGTTGTTGTTGTTGAGGATACATATGAGGAAAGTAGCTAGAGTATGGTGGTTGAGACATCTTGAAACTTGTGTTGATGATGAATCTTTGTAGTCGAATGAAACTTAGTTGATGAAGTATCCTTATGCGTAGAAACCAGCTTAAGCGTAGAGAGTGCCTTATGCGTAGAAAACCAACTTACGCGTAAAATAGAGCTTACACGTAGGATAGCTTATGCGTAAGATTTGAGAAAAACTTAGCTTAGGCGTAAAAACTAGAGGCTTAGTAGTAGAATACTTATGCGTAAGATTAGCTTATGCGTAATACAAGCTTAGGCGTAAGAAAATACTTATGCGTAAAGAATTCTACGCGTAAGAGCTAGCTTATGCGTAAAAACTTGGGTTTTGCCCAAAAATCCTTTACACTTACACCAGTGTAAAAGATATCCAAAGTCAAAGTGTTTTCAGGCTTATACTAGCAAGAAAACACTGAGTAAACCAATAGCACTGAAGATCAAATGTTGAGAAGCTTATGCGTAGACTTTGAAAGCTTACGAGTAAAAACTAGGGTTTTACTATGCGTAGGATTAACCAAACTTTGCCAAAACTAATTTTTCTGCCCAAAAGTGTTTGTAAACCAGATTTTTATGATGAAAAAGCTTCAATATCACAAAAATAACACAAAAGTGTGAAACTTGATGATCCAAAACTCGTTTTCACCTTACGCGTAGAAATGACTACACGAATGAAACCAAGCTAAAAAACAATGAAACACACGTAAAGTTTCAAACTTTATGCCAAAAACTTAAACTTTATCACCAAATAACCTTTAAAGTACAAGAATCTTGAATTTTAAAGTGAAAAAATTAAGTTTTTAAAGCGTATGAATGTGTTGGTGGTTGGAATCACTCCTAAACAATATTTCAAGTGTTAGTGATTCATATGTAATAGTTAGCTTAATATGGCTTTTATGTTAGTAATCAAGGCTAGGCTTATGTAGAAAGCCCATAAGCCTTGGCCAAGCCCAATAAGTAAAAGGATGGGAACTTGGAGTGTTGCCCTAGTTCCCTCCTATAAATACCTCTTGTAAACCTTCTATTGAAGGTTGGTTGTTCATTTTATCATTCACCTTACGCTTAACTCTTCTCCATATCATACGCGTGTGTTTGGTTTATTGTTCATCCGATCTCTTCTTATCTATTTCATATATTGATGCTTGTGTTACTAAAATGGGAACCTAACAGTTGTATCATTCGCCAAATAGTTGGGTGAACATTTTTTTTGTTTTTGAAGTTTTGTGGTTTACGCGTAAAACAGTTTCATACTCTGTCACGCTTAAAAACGTATTTTTTACACTTTTCAATCCAAGATTCTTGTACTTTCAACGTTTTAAGGTGTTAAAATCTCTGTTTTTAGCAAAAAGTTTCAAACTTTACGTGTGGATCATTGTTTTTAAGCTTGGTTTTATACGTGGTTTCATCTCTACGCATAAAGTGTTTAGTAGCTTTGGATCATCAAGTTTCACACTTTTGTGTTATTTTGGTGATATTGAAGCTGTTTCATCACAAAAATCTGGTTTAGAAACATCGTTGGGCAGAAATCAGTTTTGGTTGCTTTCTACGCGTAAGAAAACCCTAATCTTACGCGTAAGTCATCCGTGGTTTGATCTTCAGTTTTCGTGGTTTACTCAGTGTTTTCTTGCTTGGATAAGCCTGAAAACACTTCGACTTTGGATATCCTTTGCACTGTGATAGTGTAAAAGATATTTTGGGCAAAACCCTAATCTTACGCATAAGCTCAAACTTATGCGTAGAACTCATTACGCATAAGATTTTTCTTACGCCTAAGCTCTGTCTTACGCATAAGCTAATCCTACGCCTAAGTTTTCTACGATTAACTTTCAGTTTACGCATAACTTTAGTGTTTCTCAACTCTTACGCGTAAGCTAATCCTACGCGTAAATATCACTTTTACGCGTCAGTTTGGTGTTTTTACGCTTAAGTGTTACTTTGCCTACACTTGGTTTCTACGCCTAAGGATACTTCATCAACAACATTTCATTCGACTACAAAGATCCATTTAACAATACAAGTTTTCAACATGTCACAACCACCATACTCTAGCTATTTTCCTTACACTTATAATAAACAACAACAACAACTAAGTCCACAACATCAACAATTTAATCAACAACAACAAATTTATCAACAACAATTTAATCAACAACATACTCCACAACTAGGAGCAATTCCACCACAAATGGTTCAACCACCACCTAGTCTTCAAGTACAACCTTACACAAACGTTTACAATCAACATCCATCCAGGAATACTATAAAGGAACCAACTTGGTTTGCAAATATGTGTGAAGCTTTAAGTAGCCAACAATCCATTCATGAGGCAGGATCACTTGATAGACCTCCAATGCTCACTCCCGGAAACTACGATCAATGGGTGATTAGGTTCTTTAGGTTTTGTGATCTAAATAAGCCACATGGAAAGTTCTTAAAGAAGGTTATCTTGGAAGGTCCATTTCAGATGCCTATTGTTGTTACACCCGGAGATCCAAATGCTGTTCCACCAAGAGATGATCTCACTAACATTGCAACTGTTGCTGACCTTTCTGGTGATGAACTTCTACACTATGAAGCTGATGAGCTAGCAATGCAATATATCCTTTTAGGATTACCCAATCCAATCCTTCGAAGTGTTGATGCTCAAAAGATCGCAAAGAAAATGTGGGAACATATTCATCTTCTCATGGAAGGCACTGAACTCAATCAAGAGGATATGGAATCCAAACTTTACTTGGCTTATGAACACTTCATGATTGAACCAGGAGAGACACTAGAGTCTTATCATCATCGATTCTCAGACATCATCAATGATTTGGACAAACACAACATCATCATGCCAAGAATTGCAGTTAATACTAAGTTCCTGAGTAGTCTTGGTCCTGAATGGGAAAAGTATGTCATTTTCATCCGTCAAGCGAAGAATCTTCATCATGCTACATACGGATTGTTGTACGACTATTTGAAGCCTCATCAAAAAGAAGTTGATAAAGAAAGAACTATCCGTGGACTCCCGGCCCCACCGTCACTTCCGGACAATCAACAACTTGCTTTGTGGGCTCAAACTAGTTATCATCCTCAACCCGCTCCTCAACCAATTGCAACAATTACACCATATGATCCGTCACAGCCACAATCTCAACAAACTCAATTAGTTCCGTACAACAACAACAATGATCAAGCACTTTACAGTGAAGCTAATGAGGACTCCGAAGCTTTCGATGCATTGCAACAAGGATTTGTTATGATTGCTAAAGCCTTCGGCCGGTATACAAACAAATCTAACAATCGCATTCGCTCCTCATCAAAAACAAGGAATCAGGCTGTTGTGAACAATGGACGTGTTGAAGTTCAGAATCATGGTTATGGTCGTCAGATGGGAAGAGGTCAAGGGTTTAATGCTATAGGAAGGAATAACATGGGTGCTCCACAACAACAGAGAGCTCAAGTGGTTGAACAGGGTAATGCTCAGAATGGGATAAATGGTCTTCGCTGCTACAACTGTAATGAGAAGGGACACCTGGCTAATGCATGCCCAAAGCCGAGGACTAGGGGCAGTGCTTATCACAAGGAGGCTTTACTTTTGGCTCTTAAGGATGAAGCTGGTGGAACTCTCACAAACAAAGAACAGAGCTTTATGGCAGAAGCAGACTCATATGATGATATGGAGGACTTGCAAGCTAATGCAGCAGTGATGTTGATGGCACAAATGCAAGCTCTCCACATGAGTGACACAGGCCCAGTGTATGACACTAATGGTTTGTCTCAGGTACCCGAACAAACCATATTCATTACTGATCTAATATCTCAGCCAACATCTGAATCAGGCGAGGCTCAGAATTGTCAAAATGAGTCGTCCACATCTCATTCTGACGATTCTCAACTAGACCCCGTAGTTACATTTGAAGATCAAGATGATCTTATGATTACCTTTGATACTCAAATTGACTCCGTGGTTATACTTGAGGATCTGAATAGTGATCATGTTGTGACTCACGTTGAACACACTGAACTTTTGCCTAGTCCAGATATTGATCTCTTACTTAAAGACCAACAATCCCGAATGGATGAATGTTATGCATCAAAAATTACACAGTAAAAATGCACTGTTAACCAGGGATATTGAATGCTTAAAACGGCAACTCAATTTTTTTAAAACTCAAGAAAAACGTGAAAATGGTTTTGAAGTCGCTTTTGCTAAATCACACCAAAACGAAAAATCTTTAGAACGACAGATACATGATCTAGCCACACCGAAGAATGCTTTGTTGTCTCAAATAGAACAAATGAAACATGAACATAAAAAACAACTTAACACTCTTACTTTGGAAACTCAAAAATTCAAGTCTGGGTTGTTAACTTGTCAAAAATAGTTCTCTGAGTACAAAAAGCGCTCAACGAAACGAATAGATGACTATCTTGAGGAAATTGTCGACTTACAACACAAAATCAAAGAGTTTCGAACTGTTGTTTATAAACATGGTGAATCAATCACAACGATTTAAAAGTTTACTTTCAAACCAAATCCAAATGGATATGGACCGAATCTTGCTGATTACAAACCTAAGTTTTCAAACAGAGCATTCAAACCAAATCCTGAAGTTTACAGTGCAGAACATAGAGTTGATGATTCAATTATAAGTGTTGTTGAATATAACCGTCAAGAGGAATTAGATGCAGAAGACGAGAGTCGATCAAAATTAGAAAATGTTGTTTATAACAAACCATTTAACTATTCAAAAGCCGTCACTTTCGTTGCACAAAAGGATTTTTCTAACACACCATGGGTTATCACACCTACTTCTGAGGGTCCCATTTCCAATAATGCACAAATTAATGGTCCTTTACCTTCACTTAGTGAAATAAAACCATTAGCCGAACAATGTAAAGTCATAAAATATTTTGAAACATTCACTTCGGACATCAAAATTTTAAAACGTGAAATTGAATTTCATTCTGAAATTAAAATTGAACATTTTCAATCACCTCTTGCGCGTGCACAAAGAGATATTCTTCAGAAAAGAATTTTACCTCATGTCCGAAATTTGAAAAATTGTGCTATATATTGGGAAAGGGATTTTCACAAGGAGCTTGAACTTATGAAAAGAGTTTTCGATCAAACAGAAACATCAATTTCAAATACAAAACGTAAAAAGAAAATGTTACGAAAAGATGTTGATCGACTCTTGGAAGATGTTATCTGTGCTGATATCCATAATATTGTGTTATTGCATTCTTTGTCATATGCATTTGATTATATCTCTGCTAATACTGTTGATTCTGTTGAAATTGTTGAGAATACTGATAATGTGCATCAGATCGAATCTTTAAAAGTTGAAAATGAACGATTGTTAAACGAACTTTCAAATGCAAAACGTCGTCTTCAATGGTGTCAAAAAGATTGTCAAAATCGTGAACTTTCTCTGCAAAACAAAATCACTCAGTTGCGCTCAAAATCTTTTGATCCTAAAATTGAGCAACTGGATGATCAAAACGTGTCTTTGAAATGTCAAATCTCAAAATATGAACAAGAACTTGCAAAAGTTAAAAAGGAATATGGAGTCATATTAGACTCGTGATGAAGCATCAAACGAACTTGATCATTATCTTGCACACACCAAAGAAGTCATGAATTTTTCTGGAAATCTTCGTTCTGAAAATCAAGATTTGGTGCACACTATCATTAAGTTAAGGGAAATGTTAGGAAAGTATGAACAAGTTCAGCCTAGCATCATTAAGAGAATTGAACCTGTAACACTTAGCAAACGTGATCCCAGATTGCCTACTGACAAAACACAAGATACTAATGTGCTTCCCTCTACTGAAACAGGAATAGTTGCCTCTTTTCCAAACGTCTGCACTTCACAGCCTAGGAGCAATACAAGGAAGAATATGAAGTTGCGACCTAAGAAAAGATCAATAAAGAATGCTGAAGTAGAAGAACACCCTAGTACTTTGAATAAGACTCAAGTTGCACCCACTTTAGATATTGCGTCTGACAAATGTAATGGGAAAAGTGTTGTAACAAATGCTAAACCTTTAAGTACTTTTGATATTCAGTCTGAAGCTTCTTGTGTTATTTGTCGTAAAAGTATGCTTTCTGATTGTCATGACGAATGTGTTGCTAGAGCTATCTTGTCTCGTTTAAGGAATCCTAAGAATCAGAATACCTCTAGGCCCACTAATGCTTCTAAGTCTGTGCTTGGTAAACCGCCCTCTTTAAATTCTATGAAACGCATTGATGTCCCTGTAACTCCAGTATCACCTCCCAAGGAATATAGTACCACCTAGTGCATTCACTAAGACTAAAGCTAAGACTAGTTGGAGATGGCAGAAATGGATACATAATACACTAGGATTTAAATGGATGCCTAAAATCATTGATGTGTGTATTTCGACTATAACTGCTTCGGAACCCTCTAACTCTTCGGGTTCCACATCTACTTCTATTCCATCTGTGTCGTCTGTGTGTAATGCAGGTGATACAGATCATTCTTTGGGTTGTTGATAGCGGATGTTCCCGACACATGACAGGCAATCTTAAACTGTTATCAAAATTTATTGCAAAGTTCATTGGCACTGTCAGATTCGGGAATGATCACTTCGCAGCGATCATGGGCTACGGAGATTATATCAATGGCAATATCGAAATTAGCAGGGTTTATTATGTGGAAGGCCTCGGTCACAATCTCTTTTCAGTCGGTCAATTCTGTGATGGAGACTTGGAAGTTGCTTTTCGGGAGAAAACTTGTTTCATTCGTGATCTACAAGGAAACGATCTTATGTCTGGCTCTCGCAATTCTAGTCTGTACACTATTTCAATGCAAGACGTGGTTGCTTCATCTCCCATCTGTCTACTCTCAAAGGCTACATCTACAAAATCTTGGCTATGGCACCGTCGTCTCACACATTTAAACTTTCAAACCATCACCAACCTTGCTCGATACAAACTTGTTGAAGGTCTCCCGAGATTCCGGTATTATAAAGATCACCTTTGCTCTGCTTGTTAACAAGGGAAAAGCACTCGTGCTCATTTTCCTTCAAAGGTGGAACACAACTCTCAGCATGTGCTTCATCTTCTTCACATGGATTTGTGTGGCCCGATGCACGTGCAAAGCATTAATGGCAAACATTACATCTTGGTAATTGTCGATGACTACTCACGATAGACTTGGGTCTACTTTCTTCGAAGTAAAGATCAACCTCCACAGATGATCATCACCTTTCTCACAAAAATTCAAGTTCAGCTCCGAAACACCGTCCGCCAAATTAGAACATACAAAGGAACTGAATTTGTGAACCAAACTCTTCGAGAATTTTATGAAAAAGTGGGAATTGAGCATCAGACATCTATTGCACGTACACCAGAACAAAACGGATTTGTTGTAAGACGAAACCGTACGTTAGTGGAGGCTGCAAGAACAATGTTAATCAATGCTAAACTTCCAGATTACTTGTGGGCAGAAGCTGTATCAACTGCATGCTATACTCAAAATCGTTCAATGATTACAAAACGCCACAACAAAACACCTTTTGAGCTTATCCACAACCATAAACCGAATCTCAAACACTTTCATGTATTTGGATCCCTTTGCTACCCAAATAATGATCGTGATGACTTTAGAAAGCTCAAAGCCAAAGCTGACATTGGAGTCTTTATTGGATACTGTGAGAACTCTAAAGGTTACCGGATCTGGAACCGTCGTACAAAGCAGGTTATGGAAATGATTCATGCTAATTTTGATGAGCTTACTGATATGGCTTCTGAGCATAACAGCTTGGAACCCGGTCACAACCGTTTAAACTTCCCTCAAACCGCATCATCAGCTGAACCAAGCCCCCAGCTTACTCATCAACAAATGGAAAAGCTATTTGCTCCTCTATTTAGTGATGATATTGATGAACGTGCTCCAGGTGTATCCGCTGTTTCCGCTGTTCAACCTGGTCACATTCTTATACCTGATACACCTGCTACAACAACTACTGTTGAAGAAGCACCACCAGTTGACTCTACAACAATAGTAGAACAAACTGCTTCCAACAACGCTGAACCAGCTGCTGATATTCGTAATGAAGTACCCCCACCTGCAGATTTTGATCCAAATGCGTTCTTTAACCCGTTTGCTAATGAAACTGCTGCACCTGATGTCGCGGAATCATCTACAAGCCATTTGAATCCTCAAAATCTGCACAATGTATACCAACATCAACCCTCGACACATCATTGGACAAAAGACCATCCTCTTGAGAACATTATTGGCAACCCAAATCAACCAGTCGTTACGAGACAACGTCTTCACACAGATGGTGAACATTGCATTTATGCACTCACTGTCTGCCAATCTGAACCTAAAAACATTAAAGACGCAATGACTAAAGACAACTGGATTGAATCCATGCAAGAAGAACTCAACCAATTCAAACTTCTTGAAGTATGAAAACTGGTTGAAAGACCAACAGGGGTCTACGTCATTGGTCTCAAATGGATTTGGAAGAACAAATTGGATGCTGAAGGGAACGTAATCAGAAACAAGTCACGTCTGGTGGCTAAGGGTTATAGACAAGAAGAGGGTATTGACTTTGAAGAATCATTCGCTCCGGTTGCTCGTCTTGAGGCTGTTCGGATCTTTCTCGCGTTCGCGGCTCATATAAATATAACGGTCTTTCAGATGGACGTCAAAACTGCTTTTCTGAATGGGCAACTGAAAGAAACGGTTTATGTCAGCCAGCCAGAAGGATTCGTTGATCCCGAGTTTCTGAACCATGTCTACAAACTGAACAAAGCGCTGTATGGTCTCAAACAAGCTCCTCGGGTGTGGTACGATAAGTTATCATCCTTCCTCATTGCCACTAAATTCACCAAAGGTTCGGTCAATCCTACACTTTTCATATAATATCACGGGGCTCACATCTTAATTATTCAAATTTATGTGGATGACATCATTTTTGGGTCAACACACTTAAAATACTCAAATGCTTTTGCAAAATTAATGACAAAACATTTTGAAATGTCAATGATGGGTGAACTCACATTCTTTCTCGGAATGCAAGTTCACCAATCCCCCCGTGGTATTTTCTTAAGTCAGTCCAAATATGCCCTTGAACTGTTAAACAAATTTGGAATGCAAAACTGTGACACCTATGCCACACCAATGGCTCATACCAAGAAACTAGACGCTGATTTACATGGGAAATTGGTGGACCCTACCAAATACCGTAGTATTATAGGGTCTCTCATGTATCTCACAGCTAGCAGGCCTGATATTGTTTTTGTTGTATATCTTTGCTCCCGTTATCAGTCGAGACCAACTAAAACCCACCTCTCTGAGGCTAAAAGAATCCTCCGATACATCAAGGGAACCATTAATTTGGGGATCTGGTATCCGAAGGATTCTGGTTTTGAACTAATAGCTTTTTCAGACGTTGACCACGCAGGATGCTTAGATTCATGGAAAAGGGCTTCAGGAGCATTACAATTTCTTGGTGATAAACTGGTGTCATGGCAATCGAAGAAGCAGGATTGTACATCGCTGTCCTCAACAGAAGCAGAATATGTAGCCATGTCGGCGTGTTGTGCTCAAGTCATTTGGATGAGAACACAACTCAAAGACTATGGTTACGTGTTTGACAAAATCCCGATGTACTGCGACAATCGGAGTGCTATTGCGATCTCGTGCAACTCAGTACAACATTCAAAATCAAAGCACATTGATCTTCGATATCATTTCATCAAGGGCCACGTGAAACAGGGTACAGTTGAATTATACTTTGTGGGTATTGAATACCAATTGGCAGATCTTCTCACCAAAGCCTTAGCTCCTGCTAGGTTTAATGAGTTGGTCCACCGGATTGGTATGCGGTGTTTGACTCAAGAGGAACTCGATGAACTCTTAAAACATTCTTAAAACCAGTCAAACACCAAAACCTCTTTTGTAAATATTTTTCAAAAACAAAATACAAATTATAAAATCTGATAAAACAACAAAAATATTCTTCTATCTGTATTTCTTTTAACGTGACAAGTACAAATCTTCCGTCAACACTCAAATCTTTCAAAATTTAGTATTTTTTCGATCAAGTGTTGAGGGGGAGAAAGCAAATATTTTTTAGTTTCATAAAACCTTGTACTTGCATGTTACTTTATCCCGGTTGTTTCTTTAAATGGTGGTCATATTTCTGGTCTACTGACACTCCTCGGACTAAAATTTATAAAACTTCATTATTTCTTAAGTCAAGGGGGAGTGTCGTCAAAATTCTTTCCAAATATCTTTCGTTTGGTAACTAAAATTGAAGTTATGGACATTGGATGTAAATGGAAAAGGTGGAGGGGCTAAAACTGTCAAAAGCTCAAAGTTATTTTAATAAAACATCCACCTAACACATTAACTCTTCACATTTATTATTTAACCTAACTAAATCCTACGCCTAAAATTCAAGCTTCAAATCCGTGTTTTGGATCATCATTTTGTAAGTGTTTTTGTGTTCTTAACATGATTATAAACAAAGGTTTTAAATCATTTTCAAAACCAACGGTTAGATTTTAACCTAGAAACGATTTGGTGTTCTACGCATAAGCGTATGAACACATAATCAGGTTTATGTGTTTATGGTTAAAATGGTTGTGTTAAAACGCTTACTTAATCACTTTGAAACCATTTCCATCATCAAAACTCACCCAGAAACATGAATTGATTGATATTGAAAAATTAGGGTTTATGCGTGAATTGGGTATTTTCTTGTGAGTGTTTCTGGTTAATTAGTTGCTTGTAAGATGTTGTTGATATGATGAATTGATGATATCCATGCTTAGAACTTGCCCAGTAACATCAAATGTGAAAGAATTGAATTGTAGGGTTTTAGTTCATACGAATTGGGTACTTTTGATTCATAACATGTTTGATGTTAAAACTAGCACAGAACATCTCATTAGGCTTCTAAGACATCCCAGATAAACTTTGGTGCATTTCCTATCGCTAGAGATCTTACTCGTAAAAATTGAACTTTAGGGTTTTAAGGTCTACGCGTAAAACATTATCTACGCATAACTGTTTGATTGAGTATTCGTGTTTAAAACTGTTATAAAATGAATGTAGATGTTAATGTTGATGTTATGATGAATTTATTTCAGGTTTTCTACGCTTGAAAATTCAGAATCAAGGTTACTTGCAATCTACGCATAAGGATCACCTTACGCGTAGCATGTTATGCGTAAGAGAAATCTTACGCTTAACGTTTACGCGTAAGGTTCTACATTAGGGACCATGCGTATCCTGTGAAGGATATGCGTAAACAGTGACCTCTACGCATAAGGTTGACTCTTACGAGTAAGCCTTACGCGTAAGGTTCCATATACGCTTACGCGTAAGCTTTACGCATAAGGCCCCCTTTTCCTACGCGTAATATTTCTTACGCGTAAGTCAAGAACCTACGGTTATGCTCAATGACAAACAAGTTACCATCACACCAGCAGATTTGAGGGCTATTCTTCTCATTCTGGTCATCGAACCTACTGAATACAATGCCACTCCAACTGAAGAGGTAATTCTCCAGTTCATGATCGACATTGGTTATGACGAAGCTACCGGGGTAATTACAAAGCATTCATATGTCGATCTCAAGAACATTCCCCAGCCATGGAGAACCCTCTACATTATGATCACCAAATCCGTTTCTGGACGTGATAGTGGTTATGAGCATCCCAAGCTCATGGAACTACAAATTTTTTGGGCTCTGGTCAACAAGAAAGACATCGAAGTTGAAGCGCTGATATGGGACGATATGATGACCTTCCTTAAAAAGCTTGGCACCAAAATCCCATATATCAGATATACCAAACTGTTGATCCAACGAGCTCTAGGGTATAATCCTGATATTCCCTTGAGACTCGATGACCCCTGTGGAAAACTAGAAGGGGGGTTGAATAGTTTTACCAATTTAAAACTTCCTTTTAAATATTTAGATCGACTTATGTCAATCTATTTGATTGTTTATGTTGGACGTTGATAGATAGATATATAAACGTGTAATGAAAGATAAAGAGTAAGAAGCACATCACCACGACACAAGTATTTATAGTGGTTTGGCTACAAGGACACCTTCCTTGCCCTACTCCACTCCCCGAGTCACCTACTCGAGAGTTCGTAAACACTACACCAACTTCTTATGGCGGAGAAGCCTTCACAACGTCGCTTAACCTTTTTCCGGTACAAAGCTAAATACCGAGTTCTTTCACACCAAGGCGAACTACACCTAACACAACGTCGCCTACCCTTTATACGGTGCTAGGCTAACCACCGAGTTCTTTCACACCTTAGGAGAACTAATCCTTCACAATGTCGCCTACCCTTTATTAGGTACTAGGCTAAGTACCTAGTTCTTTCACACCTTAGGTGAACTACACCTTCACGACACAACACCTAATCTCAAGGAGATCTACTCCTTGTTACAACACCATCAAGGATATCACCATCCTTGTATATAAACAAATACATATATGTATAACGATGCACCTCATCGATTATACGACCTAGGTATTCTTCCCAAATGCTACTTGATTTGATTCTTTGGCATCCTTCACTAATGCCTTTGACACAACGCTTGGCACCCTTCACTAATGCCTTCGTCTTGACACCTTTAGCATCCTTCACTAATGCTTTGATATGGATGATGAGCACCTTTCACTAATGCTTTCATCTTGACACTTTCGGCATTCTTCACTAATGCCTTCAACCCAACATCTATGGAGAAAGGAAGAACTATCAACAAGATAACCTTAGTAGTCTTGATGATGACGAAGCATGGCAACTCATGGACTTTGAGCTTGCACGTCTTCAAGAGGTGGTGATCTTTCCTTTTAGAGGAACCTAGTAGATCACACAAAAACAAAAGACAAACTACATAGATCACTTAGATCTGAGGTTAGAGGGCTAGAATACTTTGGGGAAGTATATGTAAAAAGCACACTTAGAGAGGAAGAAATGGCTCTCTATTTATAGAGGAAATTCTCTTCTGTTTCCCCGGATCCCCCGGATCCCTACCACAAGGGATCCGGCTAGCACAAAGCTAGGGATCCGTGGTCCGCTCCTTTTTACCCATGGGTATTTTTGGTTATGGGTCATGGGTCATGGGTTATGGGTTGATCCATGGTTTTCTTTCTAGATACAATGAACTTGGTTAAGTGGTATATATAAAACCATGGGTTATGGGTCAAAACCATTTGCTAGTATTTACCCATTTAGTATATACTTGTATTTACCCAATTTAGCATACACTTAGTTTTACCCATTTTAGTATACTTAGTTGAAGTATATGTTTAACCCAATATGTAAACACTAGTTATTGTACATATGTATCTAAATCATAAAATCACTTATACTTGTTTTAGTGTTTTATGTGAAAGTGTAAGTGTGTTAGAAAACTAATAACTCAAACTATTTACGTACTCTATTTGTTTCGTTAAAATGATTTTATATTTGTTATCGACAAAACATTAGAAGATCGTAAAATATAAATAAACGTTTTCACGGCTTATTTGTATTAACAATCTCCCCCTTTTTGTTGATGACAAAACATACAATTATTTTAAGGAAAAATCTAAAATTCGTAAAAGTTTGAATTTGTAGTTTTTACTTTCTTCTCCCCCTTTTTGTCGAAACAAAAAGTGTTAAAAGAAACTAACACAATGTTTATAAGAGAGAAAAAAAAAGTAAAAATGTAAGGAGAGCAAGTGACGGGAATGGTACTCGTCTTAACTCCCCCTTGACGAGTCCATCCCTATGTAAGGGCGTCAAGGACATAACATAAAATAAACTAATTGTGTTTGCAATTAAATTTGCAAATGGTTCGTCTATGTGACGAGAACGTGCTCCCCCTTGAATATTGCAATGTTGCAATGGGGTGTCATGAAGTGTAACCCAAAATTGGATTAAGTTTGCAAATGATTTTGCAATGTCGTTTGACACAAAGCTCCCCCTAGCTTTTGTGGTGTCAAAATCTTCATGTGTTATTTTGAAAATCTACAAAGTAAAGGTTAGAAAACAAGAGTATAATGCATAATTTCCTGCAAAAGAAACTCAAGTTAGTGCAATTTTGTGCTTCTGTACCACGGATCCCACGGTTCCCTTCTTGTAGGGATCCGTCTAAGTATAATGGAGGGATCCGGCTGTCTGTTGACAGTTTCTTCAGCAATGAAGATGTGTCAAGCAATGTTACTATGAGAATAATATATATGAGAAATACAAAGCACAACGCACAACACATAGCAAAAGGATGTTCATTCAATAAAACAAGAGATAACCAATCAAATCTATAAAACTAAGAGAATGAACTAGCCAAACAAGTGCTACTAATGCTAATGAGTTAACCCAAGCTTAGGATTCGACTAAAATCTTTAATGATGTGATGAGTTATTCTAAACATTCTCAGTTTGAGCTTGTAGTTCATGTATTAATACATCTAGTTCATGTTTCAATCTTTCAACATGTTTGCAATGATCGCACTCTTTGTCATGGTTTTGAGTTTCTTGAAGTGGAGGTTCAAGTGAAGTGGGTTGAGGATCTTTAAATGATTGTGAGGTGGCTCTAGGTACTAATGAAGTAGGTTGAGTTGTGGAGGGTATAGTAGAACTATGTGATGAAATCCTAGTGGAAGCACTCTTCTTGTGAATTAGTTTGATTGGTTTTCTTAGTGTGGGAGAGATCCTAGTTTTGGTGGACTTACCCAAAGGTGTTTTGGTTGAGGAAACTTCATGCATGATTCTAGCAAGTTTCTTGGGGGGTTCTTGAGTGGATGAGTTAGCACTAGGAGCCTTAGTCATAGTGATGGTGCTAGCAAGAGCTCTTTTAGTTGCTGATTTTGAGATGTGATTTGAGAGTGGTACCTTAATTCTAAGGTTGTTTGGTTTATAAAGAATAATTAGGAAATTAAATTCTTGGCCATTTGAAGGGCTAAGCATGCTTTTGGGGTTTTGATCAGTTCTATGAGGAAAAATAATAAATGCTAAAGGTGGTTGGGGACCCAAAAGGTGACTTGAATTCAAATATGGAGATGGTTTATGCTCTCTGTATCTACGGATCCCACGGATCCCTCTCAGTAGGGATCCGCCTGGTTAAAGAACAGGGATCCGGTTGTCAGACAAGGACTAGGTGAAATCATTGATGGTGTTGTAAGGTTTGTTTAATCATGGATTGACTTAATTTTGAAGTCTTTAGCTGTTTGGATATCTCAAATCCTTAACCTTAACAAGTAAATGTGCCTAATCATGGTTTTGACCAAGAAAATTTGACTTTGGGTAGTCTAACTATATGTTTGAAGACTAAAGTATTCTTGACAATGTGAGTTATAAAGGGAAGAACTTTGCAATTGAATTTAAGACTTAATCCACTAATGTTCTTGGAAATGTAATATGTACAAGGTTGAGATTCAGAGTTTCACTAATCTAGGAACTCATTTAAGATGAGATGAAGTGTTTGAGTTAGAAAGATGAGTTGAAATGATTGTTTTAGCAATGTTTTGACATAAACTGTCACCCGGATCCCACGGTTCTTTCCTTGAAGGGATCTGTCTAGGCTAATCCTAGGGATCCGGCTCTCAGCAGTTATGACAGGTTTGATATGAGGTTTCTAGGAGCTAAAGCCTACCTCATTTTGAATGTTTCAGTTCTCTTAAGGGTTTAGGATGAAAGGGTACTTGAATGATTAGAGGTAATAAGTGTTATAGCAAATGATTGCTTTTTATGGAAGAGGGATGGGACAAGAATTCTACCAATGGATGTCCAAGGATAACACTAAGAGTTATGAGGGAGTCAAGTCATAATAAATGATCCTAGTGATCAGGTTTTAGCTTGAGGTGATATTAAGAAAAATTCTTAAAAATTTCAAGAATTAAAAAACAAATTTTTGTCTTACCTTGAGATACAAAAGACTAGAAGCAATTTCCTAAAATTGTTTAGCTTGTCTTCTTAAAGTGTTTTGAAATGTGAGAAATAGTTTGTGAGTAGTTGAAGCGGAAATATGGTGAGTTTAGATGTGTTGATAAAATTAGACTAAGATCTTAAGTAAGCCTTTAGTGAGTCTAAGCCTCTCTCATCCTTGAAGTGAACTTAGTTGGGTTCTAAAAACATATGCTAAGCTAATGTGATGTTATCTAGAAAGCAGTTTTGATGTGCTGAAAGCTGCATTGCTGATCTGATGTCATGGATCCCACGGTTCCTTCAAAGGAAGGATCCGGCTAGGCTAATCCTAGGGATCCGGCATCTGCAGATCAGAACCAACACAGAACCTACACAGAAATGATGTGCAGATTTTGTACACTATTAAATCTATAAAACAAGCAATAAGAACAAGCAAGTTATCATAAAACATCACATACAAGATAAAGTAACAATATCCAAAATACCATAAACCAAAAAATACTAAAGAGAAAACATTCAAACATAAAATAAAAGAAACTAAGCACATTCCTATTGTCTCTTTCGTCAATTCTTCCTTTTCCTTTTTGACGGCTTAGTGAGGTTGTAACCGAGGTTTTGAATCATGCCTCTTATTTGTTTAAATTCCGCGGTCTCGTTTGGAATGGTTGGAAGTTGTTCGTGGTATTCAAGGATTTCCAATTTGATGTTGGATACGGGGTCGATGTCTTCCTCATCTTCTTCTTCTTCTTCTCCGGCCGAGGAGTCCGAGAGAGCTTCAGGTTTCTCTCCATTGACCATGAACCGTTTAGAGGGTTGTTTGGTAAGAGGTACCATGACGTGATCGGAGAGGTAATGATCATCGTTGATAGGGGATGGTTGCAATGCACTAACATACTTACAAAGTCATGTTAGGAGCATACCATATGGGAGTACCATGTTGGAAGCTTTGAATACCCCATCCATTCTCCTTACCATGTAGTAGGCAAGATTAAATGGCCTTTGGTGGGTAAGACAATAGATCATTTGCACAAGACATGCGTTTGGATGATCTTTGTTTCCAACTAGGCTAATGATGTTTTCCCTAAGGATTTCTTCCCATTTTCTAAATATGGGATGCATTTCGAAAAGTTCCATTTTAAAGGGATCACGGTGAATGAGCTTTTTGTTACGATCGTAACGGGATTGGTCGGTCCTAATTTTAAAGATAGTATCACGAATGGTTTCGGGATCGTCGAGAGGAGTGTTATAGAGAGGCTTGGGATCAAGTGCATGGTTTTGAGAGTTAATTGCCCAATCTTGAGAGTACATACAAATTCCTTCACAAGGAACGCGAAGATTTGAGCAAATGTGTTGAGTGGAAAAATAAAGTTTTGTTAGTTGATGATGAAGGCGATTGAGATGCTATTGTCGGTGTTTCTAATCTGGTTTTGGTCAATCCCCTTTTACGATAGTAGTGGGTAAGGTAATGGACGGTGTCATGGAAATCTTGTTGAGTGGCTTTGGGCATGATTGTTCCTAAAAATACAAATTTTCAATTAAGATAAATTAGTTGGAATGGGTTTATGGTTTTGATTTGTATTAACAATGTTGTGAACACAAAGTGATTTTGTTAAAATCCCCCTTTTCATGATTAGTTTGAAAAAACCTAATTGAGTTAATTGATTAGATATTAAGAAACCATAAACCCTAGGATGAGGATGATGAAAGTTACAACAAGTTAATGTAATTACTTACAATGGTGTTCTAGGAGGGGATACTTGAAAGTATGGAAGCCAATGAGGATGAATTTTGTAGCTTGGTCATTTTTTGTTTTTGTGTGAGTAGAGGGAAAAACAATCAGAGGTGAATTTTTGAAAGTGTATAGCTGAGTTCTGTTCCACGGTTCCCCCGGATCCTTTATGTTTGGGATCCGGCTAGTACAACTAGGGGGATCCGGCTACTGTGGACAGAAAAGGGGTTGTTTGACATTATTTTTGTAGTGGGCTTATAAGTTAGCTTACTAAAAGATAGTTCAGAGGTATTAGATGAAAATTGTTTTTGGATGACGGCTTTTGATGAATCACATATCGAAGGTTCATATGTGATGACGGCGTTAGTTTGACGAATCAAAAGGAGTATCATTCCCGATGATGAAAAAGACGGAAAAGTGGCGAAAGAGACTTCTAATGATGTTAGAGATAGATAAGCAAAGAAAACTTATGAAAAATAAATAAATTGAACTCATGTAACCTATCTAATGAAAAGTAAAACATACCTCTATGCTCCTTGGTTTGGCATAATGCCAAAGATATTTCATGAGCTTTTAAAGTAATCCTTTGTACTTGGTGTACGTGGGTTGTGATTACTTTTTAGATCCTTCCTTGAATGTTGACTTCATTATTCTTTGAATGAAAATTTTGGAGAGATTCTAGCATGAAGATTTCTTAGGAGCAAAAGTTGTTAGAGACATCTATCAATGTCCAACAAAATGATTTTTTTTTTAAATTATGACCCAAAAAAATCCTTCTTTGTAGTTTTTAAACATACACGGATCGTATCAAGTCTTTAAAGTACAATATACTTTAAGAAACTTGGTAACGAAGATCTGATGCCAATTGTGGAAAACTAAGGGGGTTGAATAGTTTTACCAATTTAAAACTTCATTTTAAATATTTAGATCGACTTATGTCAATCTATTTGATGGTTTATGTTGGACGTTGATAGATAGATATATAAACGTGTAATGAAAGATAAAGAGTAAGAAGCACATCACCACGACACAAGTATTTATAGTGGTTCAGCTACAAGGACACCTTCCTTGCCCTACTCCACTCCCCGAGTCACCTACTCGAGAGTTCGTAAACACTACACCAACTCCTTATGGCGGAGAAGCCTTCACAACGTCGCTTAACCTTTTTCCGGTACAAAGCTAAATACCGAGTTCTTTCACACCAAGGCGAACCACACCTAACACAACGTCGCCTACCCTTTATACGGTGCTAGGCTAACCACCGAGTTCTTTCACACCTTAGGGGAACTAATCCTTCACAACGTCGCCTACCCTTTATTAGGTACTAGGCTAAGTACCTAGTTCTTTCACACCTTAGGTGAACTACACCTTCACGACACAACACCTAATCTCAAGGAGATCTACTCCTTGTTACAACACCATCAAGGATATCACCATCCTTGTATATAAACAAATACATATATGTATAACGATGCACCTCATCGATTATACGACCTAGGCATTCTTCCCAAATGCTACTTGATTTGATTCTTTGGCATCCTTCACTAATGCCTTTGACACAACGCTTGGCACCCTTCACTAATGCCTTCGTCTTGACACCTTTAGCATCCTTCACTAATGCTTTGATACGGATGATGAGCACCTTTCACTAATGCTTTCATCTTGACACTTTCGGCATTCTTCACTAATGCCTTCAACCCAACATCTATGGAGAAAGGAAGAACTATCAACAAGATAACCTTAGTAGTCTTGATGATGACGAAGCATGGCAACTCATGGACTTTGAGCTTGCACGTCTTCAAGAGGTGGTGATCTTTCCTTTTAGAGGAACCTAGTAGATCACACAAAAACAAAAGACAAACTACATAGATCACTTAGATCTGAGGTTAGAGGGCTAGAATACTTTGGGGAAGTATATGTAAAAAGCACACTTAGAGAGGAAGAAATGGCTCTCTATTTATAGAGGAAATTCTCTTCTGTTTCCCCGGATCCCACGGATCCCTACCACAAGGGATCCGGCTAGCACAAAGCTAGGGATCCGTGGTCCGCTCCTTTTTACCCATGGGTATTTTTGGTTATGGGTCATGGGTCATGGGTTATGGGTTGATCCATGGTTTTCTTTCTAGATACAATGAACTTGGTTAAGTGGTATATATAAAACCATGGGTTATGGGTCAAAACCATTTGCTAGTATTTACCCATTTAGTATATACTTGTATTTACCCAATTTAGCATACACTTAGTTTTACCCATTTTAGTATACTTAGTTTAAGTATATGTTTAACCCAATATGTAAACACTAGTTGTTGTACATATGTATCTAAATCATAAAATCACTTATACTTGTTTTAGTGTTTTATGTGAAAGTGTAAGTGTGTTAGAAAACTAATAACTCAAACTATTTACGTACTTTATTTGTTTCGTTAAAATGATTTTATATTTTTTATTGACAAAACATTGGAAGATCGTAAAATATAAATAAACGTTTTCACGGCTTATTTGTATTAACAACCCCAAACAACACTCCATGTTGTATGAGCCCACACTCTCAGTCAGATTTAAGGACTTTACAACAAAGAAACAAGGTGCAGTGCTGCCAGATCACCTTATAATGATGATATCAAACAACTGTACTCGTACAAACGATATCTGGTAGCGGTTGAAGAATGCAAAGTAGGTTTTCTCGATGAAAAGTCCGCTGGTACACCTACAAGGAAAACTAGAAGAGGCAGTGCAGGAAGTGTTACAAGCACTGAGAGTCAAAGAAAGTTCCCTATGAGGAAACCTGGACACAAACGGAAAGTTCCCTCTAAGGAAGCTGTTCATATTCCCATTCCCAAGTCTGAACCGCAAAGAAAGCTAGTGGATGAAAGCTCTGAGGAAACTGAATCAGACGAAGAGGTCACCTACTCTGAAACTGCAATTGATGACACTCAAACAGTAGCTAAACCTCCCAGTCCAAAAGCTGACCAAGGCAAAGGGAAAACTCCAGTAATTGAGCATGAAGAAGAAAGCTCAGATGAAGAGCCACTGGATACTGACTACAGGAAGAAGTTCAAAATCATAAGACTCCAACACGCTGCAAAAGAGTTTGAGCAGCAACAAATGCGTGGCCCCGGAGGGTCAAGTGGTGGTGTCCAATCTACACCAATTCCTGATGCGGTTAATCAAACCGATAAGAGAGCTGGTGCCACCACTCTTGAGCAACAACAAAAGCGCCTGGAGGATTCTATTGATTATGACTTTGAGGAACCAGAAAAGGAAAAGTCTGAGAAAGAAAAAGCTGATGAATAGGCTGCAGCTCAAGCCAAAGCAGAAGAAGAAGCCCGGATTCAGGCTGAAGTAAAGGCTAAATCTGGACAAGATGACGAAGTTAATTATGACGATTTTCTCGCTCCAAGGAGGAAACTTCTGAGCCACAAAAGGACCCTGAGTCACCTCATGTCTCCTCATCATCGGATTCGTCTTCTCACTCTTCCCTACCACCATCTAAAGGCACAACCAAATCCACATCCAAGTCAGTGAAGAAACCTAAGGACTCTTGGATATCTCGGGCAAAGACAAGGATTGTTAAAGCTGTCAAGTAGGTCAGGAAGAAAGATGTGACCAATAAAAAGTTAGATATACTCGCTGACAACATCAAACATCTTCATGACGAGATAGACAGGATGTCAAATGAAAGGGAGTATATTTAGAAGTTCATGCAACGTGATGTCCAAGGGGAACTGAACGAAATGATTAGGGGCTATACTCAAAAGTTCCTGCTCGACACCGTTCCTGGAGTTACAAAGGAGATGTTCAACTGACAACTCTATCCGAATCTAATGCATTTGGCCAAGCAAACTATAACATCAACACCTATGACCGTAACAATCAACCCAACTGATCCTATAGTGTTCTCCGATGCTGAATTGGTTTCCAGGCTAGTAACTCAAATGTCTAAATGATCTGCAACATTTACTTCTTACGAAGGTAAATTGTTTGAAGCATTGCTGGAATACCAACTCAAATCAGCATGCAGAGAAGAAGCTCAAAGGCCTAAACGTCCAAGAGACGATGAAGATAAGGATAAGGATAAAGATAACGAGCCTAAACGCCCAAAGAAGTCTGGAGAACCCTCCTCTGTGCCACCACCACCCCTAAGGACTCCAACAACAAGACGATCTCCTCCACGCTCTTCCGCTGACAAACCTCAGGACTCTGAGTTACCACCCCAGACAGAGAAAACCGGTGATCACTTCGAGTATACTGGTGGTGACGATGAGGAAGTCCCTGAGTCCCAACAACAACCCACCTCTCCGGCTTCAACAAAGAAACCATCATCCTCATCAAGGCCAAAGAAAAAGAAGAAGACGCCTAAGGCTGATGTCGTCTCATGGCTAGACGATGATGACACCGAGTATGACTGGTTCTCTATGCTTGTTGATGCTACTCCCGCCCTAACTGATGATCAAGATATGGTAGAAGGTCGTATGTTGGAGCATGCTAAGTTACTGCAAGAAAAGTTCTGAGTGAAGAAGATGACGAAATTAGAGTTGAAACGAATCAAGAATGAAGCCTTTCAACTACTCAAAGACAGCTCGGAAAGTGCTATTGAAGTTGAATATCACCTTGAAATCATAGCACGAGCCATGTCTAACAACATTGATGGGCTCAACCCTGAAGCAAACATCGACTTCACCAGAAGAGACAAGGCTCCATACTACACCGATTGGTCTAAACCTCTACCAACGATTGGCCAACCAGATCAACCTAAGATTCCATTCTGCTACTTCTTCAACAATGACTTGGAATTTCTTCTACACGGTAGTGATGGTTCAAAGAAATACGCTACATCACTTACACTTCCGTTCCCGGCAGCCATATACTCCAACTGCATAGCCATCGAGGAAAAGGCTACTCACATGTTTTCTAACAGTGTGGAACAATATGACATTGATGCAATGTATGGGATTCACCATTGGCCGGAACGCCGACGAATCTACTACAAGAGCTGCCAGGTACAAAAGTCTAAACATGAAGTGCACAGTGATAAAGTGTTAGGAATTAGAAGTTCCAGGTATTAAAGAGTCGGTCACCTCAAGTATATGTAATCGTTAGAAAGCTCGTAGTCGTAGTTCTTTTATGTTAAGTAGTATTTAGTTAAGTAACACCGTGGAGGACGGACGGGTCTTTACCCACTGTATGCCTGATCCACATCCCGTTGTGTGGCGTTTTATTGTAAGACTATAAATACTCTCTACCTTCCAAGGTAGAGAGTTGGAGCTCATAATAATATCTTTCACTTTCTCTTACTAAGTTCCCTAAACCTCTAACTTTCTCTCTCTAAAACACTCTTGTACGCCTACTTGTGTTAATGGTTTGATGTGTATGTGAAATCCAATATCTTACAATTGGTATCAAGAGCCAAGGTTAGATCATATCTTACATATCTTTGGATTTCTAGTGGTTTTTAGGTGGTTTTTGAGTTTGAAAAAGTTTAGTGGTTTTTGCATCATTTGGTTGATTTCTAGTGTTAAAGTTTGGATTTTGATAGTACTTTTGTGTTTAGAATCATCTCAAGTGTTTAGGTTTTGATTTAGAAGGTTTGAATCACAGTGGTTGGGTTGTTTTTGGATTGAAAAGTGGTGTTTATGTGTTTTTTTCATGCTAGCGACTTGAGCCACGGAAAAGTTTTCTTGGTAGCGACTTGCTTTATAATTTGGTAGCGAGTTGTAGTTGAAAGTCGTAGCGAGTTAGGGTTAGCGACTTATCTAGTGAGACAAGCCGACAAACAGTACAGTTAGTGGATTCCCCACTACGAGTAGCGACTTGGTTTAAGTTAGCGACTAGTACTTTATATTGTTAGCGACTTGGTGTTAGCGAGTTGGTACCTAGCGAGTTGCTATTTAGCAACTTGAATATTTAGCGACTTGGTGCTTAGTGAATTGCTGCCAAAATTTTGTTAACGACTTGGTTTGTAGCGAGTTGTTATATAGTGACTTGGAACTCTAGCGACTTAGCACTTAGCGACTTGGTCCACTGTTTTGTCCTAGCGACTTGGGTGATTTCCTTTGAATACGGTTTTCTCTTGATTTAGTAAAATCCCGTGAAAGAATCTATTTCCCGGTTTAATCATAGAGTTTTAAAATCCCGTTTAATCTGTTAACATGTCTTCCAACGTTCCTACAATCATTTCCACTGTTGCCGAGGACGTTCAAGCTGCTGGCTCAGATACTCGTCCACCCATGCTTGACAGAACTGACTACGACTCTTGGGCTCAACGAATCAGATTATACTGTCTTGGAAAGGAAAATGGTGTCAACATTCTCAAATCCATTGATGAAGGACCGTATCGGGTTGAGACGACTAGAGACTTAATTGATACAGCTGAAGATGGAACAATGATCTATGGAATTGACAGACCAAAGACATATGATGAGCTCGATGATAAGGAGAAAAAGAGATTCGATGCTGATATCAGGGCTTCTAACATCGTACTTCAAGGTCTTCCAAAAGACATCTACAAGCTGATCAATCATAACACCGAAGCAAAGGCAATATGGGATAATGTCAAGATGCTTCTCTCAGGTTCTGAATTAACTATGGAAGACAGAGAATCACAACTCTATGATGAATTTGAACACTTCAAGATGAAACCAGATGAGAGTGTTTATGAGTACTATGTGAGATTCCACAAGCTTGTTAATGATATGAGGAACATCAGAATGACTATGCCTAACATTCAGCTGAACTCAAAATTTGTGAACAACATGAATCCCGAATGGCATAAGTTTGTCAGTTCTGTGAAGTTCACTAAAGGATTGAAGAATACAAACTATGAGCAACTCTATGCCTTCCTCCTTCAGAATGAGAGACATGCTATGTTTGAAAAAAGGATTCTTAATCAGTTCAAAACCAACCAGGGAGAGACAAGCTCTTCAAATGACTCAACTACCTTCTACTCAAACATCAGAATCACAACCAAAGCCTCACAAGTCATACCCATGGGTAATGGTAATCACAAACTCATTCCTGATCCTATGTTCAAACAAGCTGATGCTGATGCACACGTGGGAAACTTCATTAATCAACTAGCTCTTCTGATTAGTCAAAACATGAACTCTCTTCCACACACCAACAAAAATCTCAGAACTGCTTCCAATCCACATAATCAAGCCACTGTCAGAGATGGGAAGGTTATGGTGCAGCCAGTTCAAGAACGACAGTATGAACAAGCAAGAGGTGGAGCTGGTAGAGGTTATGTTGCTAATCAGAATCGAGGAAGGAATGGAAATCAAGGTCAAGCTAAGCCGATCAAATGCTATAACTGTGGTGGTGAGGGACACATTGCAAGGAATTGCACATCTCCAAAACGTCCACAGAATTCTGATTACTTCAGAGATAAGATGCTGCTTGTACAAGCTCAGGGTAATGGTGCTGCTTTGGATGAAGAGGAGTTGTTGTTTCTTGCTGAGGGCAATGCCAAGACCTATGATGCAGATGTGGATGAGCAACCAATTCAGGAGATAGGTCACAATCATCAGAATGCCTTTCAAGTCACTGACTGTGATGCATACGACTCTGATGTGGATGATGGACCTACTGCACACACAATTTTTATGGCTAGCATTTCTCCAATGGTTTCTCCCAAGGTCTCATCTTCACCACAAGCTGGCCCATTCAAAGACAAACTCATCTCTGAGGTATTAAAATTATACGATAAAGTTGATGAGCAAAAGATACATAACGAAGTACAATCAACTGTGTTTATTGAATCAGATATTGAAAATATGGGTAATATCAATGTTGTCCCATATGATCAATATGTGATACAAAGTGAAAGTGAGATTGTACCAAGTGATGCATCTTCTGCAGTCAATAATGATTATATTTTTGATGAATTCACTGCATGTGCCTCTGATGATTCTGTAATTTCTGAAGGGGAAAGGGGTTTTGAGCAAACGAAAGAATGTTATTTAACTGAAGTCATGCCTTTCTTTAAACAGCTAAAAGATCATTTTGAAAGTCTTAAAAAAGGAATGAACTTAGACATTAAAGAAATAGAAAAGGAGTTTGATGCAATGATAGTTGAGGTTAGTGACTATGAGCGTGCACTAAAATATAATGAGATTGAGAGGAAGAACTTGCATACATTAAATGAGACTCTTATTACTAAATGTGTTGCTCAGGATGTGTTTTTCACTGCTACAAATTGTTCTATTAATGCTTCCCAATTTCATGAATTATCTGTTGCCCTGAAAGTCTCCCATGATCGTGTCATTGAGCTTGAAAAGACTAATTCTAAACTAACTGAGAAAATTGAACTGGATGATCACGACAATTTGGTTAAACATTTTTCTAAACTAGAGGCTGAGCATTTTAATTTACAACTAAAATATCAACATCTTAAAGAAAATGTCAAAACTTCAAATATCAAGACATCCTCAGATGCTCCAGAGTTTGATGCAGTTTTTCAAATTAACAAACGTGATGAACAGATTCAAGCTCATTGCAACACGATCAGAAAGTTGAAAGCTCAAATCTTTCAATTAAAGGGTCAAAAGAACAATATGACAGGCTCCCAAATGCCTCCTCCTTTAGATTTTCAGAATTCTCAAATGTTTCATCTTCAAAACTTAGTAAATGCATTACAAAAGGAAAACGAAAGTTTTCTAGAAGAAAATGAAAAGGTTAAACGTCATTTCAATGAGTTATTTGAATCAATAAAGGTCACTCGTAACAAAATAACGAACATATAGCTTCATTGCAAAAGGAAATTGAGAATCTGAAGAGTCAGGTAAAAGGGAAAATGCCAATGACCAATGGGGAGAATGGTGTATCAAAGGTTCACTCTTGTAATAAATATGCTTTGTCTGTGAAATATGTTCCCCCTCATCTCAGGAATAACAAACTTGCTATTCAAACATATTTCTCTTCCCTTAAGGATTGTCTAGAATATCTACGTGAGATTGTTGAAGAGGATAAATTAGAGAAACCACTGGACAGTGCAATTGGGCATGCATGTTTATATGCCAAACGATCTCAAGAAATTCTAGAATGCTTAATCATAATATGCCCAAAGTCCTTAGGTGAGAGAGTTAATCCTTTGATTCCATGTTCGATGCCTAGTGCCAAGTATGATATTCATTCGATGCCCAATGTTTTGAATATGAACCTTAGTGTGCCTTTAAGTAGTTCAGATTCCAGATCTGTCAATGCTAAGAAAGAGAACTCTAGTGTGCCTTCTAGGAGTACAAATCCCAGCACTTCTAGTGTTAAGAAAGTGAACCTTGGTGTGCCTGCATGTAATTCAGATCCCAGAACATCTAAACAGGAGATGCAAAGAGTAGCAAAACCAACTAATGTTCCCATTCCCTCTACAGGAGTAATCAGTGACATTAAAGCATGCAGGTCAAAGTCTCAAGACAATACAAGGAAGGACACGACCTCGCAAGCTAAGAATGTGCATTGGAATAGAGTAGAAGACCTACCTAGGAACTTTAAGTTTGAGCCGAATAAAACGAATCGTGTTAATTCTAGTATTAGCCATAGGCGTACTGTAATTAATTCGAATTCTGATACTATTTGCAAACCTTGTATTGATGTCTGCTTGAATTCTGTTTCTAATCATGAAAGTGGTGTTAATGTTTTGCCTAATGATGTTAATTGTCCAGTTAATATTGTTAATGCAAAAAATCATGTTAAGAAGGCAAAAAGGCAAAAACGTAAGAAAGTTAGAAAACAATGGAAACCCACAGGAAGAACATTCTGTAAGATAGGATATAGATGGATACCGGTTGGCCGTAAGGTTAATCAGATAATGCCCACTAGAAAATGGATGCCTACGGGTAGAACTATTCCCTTAAGAAGTGGACATACTTTGAATAGGGCAAATACGGACACAAGTACTGCATCTATTTATAATGATTCCATTGCTTCAATATCTGATATGGACGTTTCTATTTCTGATGTGGGTGTTCCAATCTCTATTTCTAACCAAATGGAACCCATTCTTGCATGGGGATCCCAATTATCCAGTTATCCACTCTTGTCTGTGTTCAACTGCAGATCGTTCAAATCGTTCTGTGGTACCTGGACTCAGGCTGTTCCAAGCATATGACTGGAGACCGGTCGCGGCTCATGAAGTTCGTGAGCAAATTCATCGGGACAGTTAGATTCGGAAATGATCATTTCGGTGCAATTATGGGTTATGGTGATTATGTTGTTGGTGATAGTGTTATCTCTAGAGTATACTATGTGGAAGGTCTTGGTCATAATCTGTTCTCTGTTGGTCAATTCTATGATTCTGATCTAGAAGTAGCCTTCAGAAAACATACTTGTTTTGTTAGAGAACTTGATGGTAAGGAACTGTTTAGAGGAACTCGTGGTTCAAATCTTTACACCATCTCTATCGATGATATGATGAAGTCTTCTCCAATTTTCTTGTTGTCAAAGGCTACGAAAACAAAGTCATGGTTATGGCATCGTCGTCTCAATCACTTGAACTTCGGCACCATCAATGATCTCTCCAGAAAGGACTTAGTTGTAGGTTTACCTAGACTAAAGTATGAAAAGGATCATCTTTGTTCAGCATGCCAATTGGGAAAAAGCAAAAAGTATACCCATAAACCCAAACCTACAAACTCAATTACAGAAGTTCTTCATACCCTTCATATGGATTTATGTGGACCAATGAGAGTGCAAAATATCTTTGGGAAGAAATATGTGTTAGTTGTGGTTGATGATTACTCTAGATTCACCTGGGTCAAGTTCTTAAGGACAAAGGATGAAACTCCTGATATCATCATCAAACTCTTCAAACAGCTGCAGGTTCGACTTAACAAAACCATCAGAATTATCCAAACAGACAATGGTACTGAGTTTGTTAACAAACAACTTAGTGAATTTTATGAAAGCATTGGAATCAGCCATCAAAGAAGTGTTCCACGAACTCCTCAACAGAACGGTGTAGTTGAAAGACGAAATCGAACTCTTGTGGAAGCCGCTAGAACAATGATGATTTACTCAAAGGTTCCAATGTTTCTCTGGGCTGAAGCTATTGCCACTGCATGCTACACACAAAATCGTTCCCTGATTCACACTGTTCATGGAAAAACTCCATATGAACTGGTCCACAATAGAAAACCTAATCTCTCTTTCCTTTGTGTGTTTGGTGCATTGTGTTATCCAACTAATGAGGGTCAAGACTTAGGCAAACTGAGAGCTAAAGCAGACATTGGAGTTTTTGTAGGGTATGCACCAAACAAAAAGGGATACCGAATCTACAACAAAAGAACCCGAAATATCATGGAAACAATTCACGTTACATTTGATGAGCTGACCAGTCAAACGGCTCCTGGACAATCCAGTTCAGGACCCGCACTTCAAAACAGTCCCATTGGTTCATCCCTTGTTCCAAACTCTTCTCAAGAAACTCCATATGTACCTCCATCTGAAGATGATTTAAAGAAATTGTTTGATCCTATGTTTGATGAACAGTATGAGCCAAGTGCTAATGAACTGACGACTCCCTCAGCAGAGGCTGCTCATATTCCTGTGAATGAAGTCAATCCTTCAGTCTCAATATCATTAAGTCAAGAAGCACCTGTTGCTGATCACTCTATCTCATCGACAAATCATCAATCTTCCAATGTACATCATGGAACTGTTTCTCACATCAATGATGAAGACAATCCCTTTGCTACTCCTGAAGATGCTCCATTTGAGAACATATTTGCTCCTGAATCTTCATCAGAACCATCTTCTTCAGAAGACATCAACTCTGCTACTTCAGTCCCCCAACCACTGCCACATGAACACCTCAGAAAATGGACTCATGATCATCCATTAGATAACATCATTGGAAATCCTTCTCGTCCAGTATCAACACGGAAACAACTTGCAACCGATGCTTTGTGGTGCTTCTTCAACTCCGTACTCTCTAAGATCGAACCAAAAGATGTCAAAACCGCCATGAATGAAGATAGCTGGTTTAATGCCATGCAAGAATAAATTCATGAGTTTGATCGACTTGATGTGTGGGAGTTAGTACCTGCTCCAGATTGTGCTATGATTATTGCTCTAAAATGGATCTTCAAAGTGAAACTTGATGAGCATGGTGATGTGTTGAAGAATAAGGCTCAATTAGTTGCTAAAGGATACCGTCAAGAGGAGGGTATTGACTTTGAAGAATCTTTTGCTCCAGTTGCTCGAATCGAGGCAATCAGAATCTTTTTGGCTAATGCTGCTAGTAAGAACATGGTAGTCTATCAGATGGATGTAAAGACGGCATTTCTGAACGGAGATCTTAAAGAAGTCGTCTACGTCAGCCAACCGGAAGGATTTGTGAATCAAGAGCATCCTACTCACGTTTATCGTCTGAAGAAGGCTCTGTACAGTTTAAAGCAGGCTCCAAGGGCATGGTATGATACGCTATCAAAGTTTCTTCTATCTACTGGATTCAGCAAAGGAGTAGTTGATCCAACATTGTTCACAAGGAAGTCAGGCAAACATTTAGTCCATGTTCAAATTTATGTTGATGATATCATCTTTGCCTCGACTGACCCTAATGAGTGTGACCGTTTTTCAAATGAAATGTGTTGATCCCAGTTGAGCAAACGATCTAATATAGAAACTGACTTGTAACAAACGCTTATCAAGTATTACGCGGAATTTAATACTTAATCTTAAGAAAAAGAACAGTAAACATTCAACACCTCAATATTATTTATTAATACGAATACTCTTTTAGTATTAGGGTTTTGCAACCTTGAAGTGTATCGACCTTAGATATAAAACATACGTATATCTAACCTAACCTAGGACCTCCTTTTATAGGCTAAGGAGTCCTATACATTATACAATACGTAACCTACCAGATAAATATCTTTTCCATATTTATCTAATACAATAAACTAAACCAACTATACAAGGCTAGCAGTGGTTACATATCAAGATCCGTGGTTACTCTATACTACTAGCCGCGATTATCTTCATCCGTGGTTACATTCTTCTGTCCGTGGTTATATCTACCTTGTCCGCAGTTCCAGTACTTAAAGTAATTCTTGATCCAAGGAACCTAAAACCCAACAATCCTCCCCTAAACTTGATACATTCCAACAGAATTCTCAAGTTTTCTTTAAGCTCAAAACATCTGAATTGGAGGATGTAGCCAAACACTTACTAGCCTTAAGAATATTCTCATACTTCAGCAACAAATCGTAAGCTTGACCATCATAAGGTACTAACATCTTGATACAACCAGGCTTCAACATCTGAGCAATAACTGCTGAATACTTATTCAGTTGAGGATAATCACCTTCTACAAGCATATGAATAATTTCTCCAGAAACAGTTAAAACATGAACTCCACAAGTTTGATATAAAAACCATCTAGTAACTTGACCATTGTAGAGTCCTTTCCATTCAGGTTCATCATGAGTAGGTTCAAATAAAATCTTCAAATAATGATAAACCAGTCTCTCATGATAATCATTCGGATGTATTTCACCAAACTTATTCTTGTAAAGTATCCAAAGATTCATCAAATCATCTCTATCAAAATACTGAAGCATCTGTGAAAATTTATTATACTCATAAACATCATTATTGAGTCTTTGAATTTTCCAAACTCCTTCACTTTCATTAAGCTCAAACTCATAAGAAATAATGTGATTACCATCTGCAACTAATTTCAATCTTTTAGAATCAGATGTCTCTTGAACCTCAGATTTTCTCTTTCTTTTACTTTGAATCCATTCATCATCCTTTTTAATCCACTCTTCCTCCTTTTTAGAATTCATTGGACAGAAATCATCATGATTAATTCTCATACATCTCTCATAAATCTCAAAAATTCTTTCAAATGAACACCTACTAAGATTATCAGAAACATGTATGCCTGAATTCTTAATTATCTTCATCAATACATTCCTCATCTGAGCAATAGAAGGAGGTTTCTTTCTTATAACTTGCTTCTTTTCTTTACTGACCTTCCTTGCCAATATACCCAAAAGTCTAGCTTTTTCCTCATCATCAAACAAAGCCCATTCTTGTGCAGTATACTCATCACTTATTAATTCAGAAGCTTCAAGATAGTTTTGTGATTCATACCATGTAGCTAAACATCTCTGACTAGCTTCCTCTTCATCTTGCTTTCTTTTCACTAAAGATGCTTGATCCTCAGCTACAATACTTTTAGCATACTCTTCATCATAAGCTTCTTGTTCTGCTTTATTTTTAAACTTTAGCACAACCTCTTTACCTTTCCCAACATCAGATTGAACCACTTTCTTCTTCAAAGGTTCACCAATAATCAGACTTTTAACTCTGGGTTTGGTTGCAGTAGACTGAACAGATAAAACAGGTGCAATGATAGTAGAAATAGATGAGGTTTTACTTAGATTTATCAAGGTACTTGCAGCTTCTTTCTCAACTTCTTTAGACTTAGGTTGTGATTCAGAGAGAGTTGTGACAATAGTGGAAGTGGTTATGATAGCAGTGGGTATTACAGTAGTGGGTACAATTATGATGTCTGAAACTGCATCAGTGGTTACAAGAGTACTAACCATGGTTTCAGACATACCATCAGTGTTTGTTTCCTTCACTACATCTTCTGCAACATTCTTCAAACTTTCAAGAACTGCTTCATTCCCATCTTTATTAGATACCAAAAAGTCATTATCTCCACTATTAACATCTTCATCCATAGATACATCAACAGATATATCACCAGCCTCCCCTGAAGTCATGCCTTCACTCCTCCCCTGTTTGGATACATCTTCCATATTCAGAGCTGGAGAGAAGTCCACCTTCTTCTTCTTTCGTCTGATAGCTTTCAAAACAGCAACCCCAGGTCTCCTTATTTTTTCCAAAACCAACACTCTATGCTTCAATCTTCTAATATCCTTACCTTGAAACACAGTTAACTCCTGTAGACCTGAAATTTTATCCTCCATTTTAGCACACTTAGCCGTCAATTCATTTAAACGTTCAAGAATATCCTCCCCACTTCGACCTGTGTGAACTGGTCCGAGAGGTGGTTCATTGGAAAAGTCATCATGTACAAACTCAGGACCTGTCAATTCAGTTTCATGTTGCAATCTATCCTCATCACTTCGAGCTGTATTAACTGCTCCGAGAGGTGAATCCTTGGATATAGAAGACATAGCACCAGACCTAGCCTGATCATCTATGCACCCTATAGCAGCCAGATGGCTAGGGATTCCTCCACCTGTGTTAAGTTCCAAGAAACTCTCCACATTAGGAGTTGCCAATGATTGGGTCTTATTTATGTTCACACTATCCTGACCAGCATCAAAGCATGAATCAGTAGTGGAAGCCCTTCTAATCATGTCACCTCCACTCCATGTGACAGCCTCATTAACAACACCACTAACACTAGCCTGAGGTAGCTGAGTGCCCTTCTGTCTCCTAGCAGTGTTTTGGGTATGACAATCAGTGGTTAGAGGTGTACTAGCAGCGGATATAGGAACAATAGGTTGAGACACAAGACCTTCATCAAACTCAGGATCAACAGGAAAAGTAAGCATGTGAGGAAATAAAGGAACATCTCTAATTTGTACATTTTGTGGCTGATTCCTCATATGAGCAGAAACCTTAGGAAGCATATGATGTACTTCATACTCCCTAGTATGTTCAATAGGTTCCTCTATTTGATGGTCCACAATTAGTTGAACAAATCTAGGATACAAATAGTATTTACCCTTCTTCCTAATGTTTTGTACTAACCCCTCATAAATCATCCTAGACCAATTAAACTTCCTTCCATCAGATAAACAAATAATAGCAGTAGCAATTTTTGAAGGAAAGTCATTAAAACCTGTGGTCTTGTTACTCATACACATCAACAAGGTGTGAATCAAAAACTTCCATTGTTGTGAAAACAAACTCTTAAAAAATTGTACCTTTTCACCCCTGTGTGTATATCCTAATCTCTCTAAACCAGCAACAATCTCAACATCTGAAAGATTATCTACACCATCAGCATCATCAAACTTCAAAACTTCCCTAATGATGTCCTCAGTAACAGAAATAGCCTTCTCATCCATAGTAGAACTAAACACCTCCACCCCATCAACCTCTTCAAGTGTAGCATTCCTCCAAAATTGATGTATGTAGGCTTTAAGAATGGTGGGTTTAACTGTTAAAGCATAGTGAATGAGACTGTGAACTAGGAAATCTATCATTTGATGAAACCCTTCAGATCGAGCATTCTTGGTGAGGATTGCAACTAAGTTATGTGAAGTGGAATACTTTTCAGCCATTGTGATAAATGTTACGTATGATGTGGGTTTTGTGAATTATGTAAAGAAAGTGATTAGGGTTAAGGTTGAGCGCCAATTGGAAGTGGTTTGAGAATCAAATAAATGATCCATCCGGGATTTGGGGAGAGTGATATAGGTTTGCCAATGTTACCAAACAGCCCCTGTAATATCCAAATCTAAGCACCAAGCTATCCGCGGTTCCAGAACAGCTATCCGCGGTTGAAACATACCATCAGCAGATACATTGAATCACTGCTTCCAAATAACCAAGAGATATAGCAAGTAAATCTGTGTCATAATGAGAAAGTTCTCACAAAGATATGAAGGATTACACACATTTGTTTTTTTAAATAAACAACTAACACAAGCAGCTAACACACCAGCTCCTTATGCACACAAATCCTTTATACCTGCAACACAAACACAACACCAACACAGAGAATAAGGTTATTGTTGTCAGTGGTTAGTAAGAATCAAAAGTGGTTCCATAAGACCTATCCGTGGTTTGAACAGGGAAGTTAATATGGTCAACTTCTAGAACTAATTCAGTCCAAAGCCCAAGAAACTCATTAACTCTCCAACCACATTTAACCTGCCCCTTATTTACTTCCATAACCCTAAACTCCACTTATAAAAAGAATCCGTAATCTCATATAACGCTCACACCAATCAAAATCAAAACCCTAATTTGTCCAAGAACCCCAATAATGAGCAGTTCCAACCCAATCAGTCTTTCATCAGATGACAACACCTCCTCCAACAGCAGTCTGGAGAGATGGAAAAAGAACTATTTGTCAAGCAATCCAAGCAAAGGAGAAGATAGCTCTTCTTTAAGTTCGTATGTATCACCCTATGAAGATACAGACGAAGAAACATCTTCCAGGGCAGTCAGTGAGCCTCCACAAGAATCACGACCATTAAAATCCCCATTTCTTCCATCATCGGAAGATGATAGTTTGGTTAATCCAAGTGAGGATTCTGAAGAATCTGATATCTCCTCTAAGAAGAGAACTTCAAACCCCAAACCTTCATCATCCAAACCCCAACCAAAACCACGAGCAAGAAATCCACCACTCCCAAAGGACAGAGAGGTGGTTCTTGGTCTCTCTGCACCAGGTTGTGGTGCTTCTTCACACATCGTAAAGGGGAAGGGAAAAAGGAAAATGAAATGATGCTTTTTGGTGAAACCAGTAGATGCAAGTATAATATAACTATGTCCTTTGTGCTTCATCTACTGTATTCATCTTCATCATCTTCGTTTGCATCAATCCATCCTTCCCATTTTGATCCTTAGCTGCTTCGTCGTACTGGTCATGCATATGATAAATGCATATCCAGCAATCATGCATATCCAACAGCTGAGGATAGTATTAGGAAATCATGTATAGAAGTAGTCTTTTAATTAGCACTTGAAGTTTCATTGTAAGCTGTAAGCTGTAAACTGTTTTGATGAATGAATGAACAATTTAACTTCAGTACTTCTTTAGCTTCTATAATGATTTGTCATTTATCTGCAAAATGGTTAGTAGAAAAACAGAACAACTAGCAGTGGTTTGAACCACACTGTCAGTGTTAGAAACAGAGATAGCAATACTAAGATTACATAATAACAGTCCAATACTTATACAAACTGGTACAAAACAATTTGAGAATTTAGAGATTAATCATTCCAATACTAACAACAAGGTACTGAAACCTCCCCACATCAAAAGCTTTAGTGAGAAAATCAGCCACATTGAAATCAGTATGGATTTTTACCATTTGAATCAACCTTTTCTCATTACAATCTCTAATAAAGTGATGCCTTATCTCAATATGTTTAGTTCTAGAATGTAAAACAGGATTTTTAATAATGCATATTGTACTGTTATTATCAATGTAAATCTTAGTATGCATAAAATTGTACCCAAAATCCAGCAATTGATTCTGAATCCAAAGAACTTGACCACAGCAACTAGCAGCAGCCACATATTCAGCTTCAGTTGTAGAATTAGCCACAATAGTTTGCTTTTTACACTGCCAAGAAATTAATCTGCTTCCCAAGAACTGACATCCTCCAGTGGTAGACTTCCTATCCAAACTAGCTCCAGCATAGTCACTATCTGTGTAGGCTACCAAGTCAAAAGGGGAATCCTTAGAGTACCAAAGGCCCAATTTAGGATGACCTTTCAAATATCTAAAGATCCTCTTAACAGCATTCATGTGTGAGTTATTTGGTGTGACTTGAAATCTTGCACACACACATACTGAGAACATAATATCTGGCCTGGATGCAGTAAGATACATCAAAGATCCAATCATGGATCTGTACAACTTCAAATCTACTTTGGGACTTCCATCATCTGGTAGCATAGGTTTCTGAGTCTCCATAGGTGTACTTGCACTCTTTACATCTTGAAACCCAAACTTCTTCAAAACATCTGCTACATACTTGTCTTGACTAATGAAAATACCATCAGTCCTTTGTTGAACCTATAGTCCTAAAAAGAAAGTGAGTTCTCCCATAGAACTCATCTGAAACTTATCATGCATAAGTTTCTCAAAATCTCTGCATAGCTCCTTATTTGTAGAGCCAAAGATGATGTCATCTACATAAACCTGAACCAATAAAATATCATCTTTGTGCTTTCTAATGAACAAAGTTTTATCAATCAGTCCTCTTTTAAACCCATTGTCCATCAAATAAGTAGACAGTCACTCATACCATGCCCTAGGAGCTTGATGCAATCCATACATAGCCTTTCTCACCCTGTAAACCTTGTCAAGATGATCAAGATCTTCAAAACCAGTAGGTTGACAAACATAAACCTCCTCATCAATAGTGCCATACAAAAATGCACTTTTAACATCCATCTGATACACAACAAAATTCTTGAATGAAGCATAAGCCAAAAACAATCTAATAGCCTCTATCCTTGCAACTGGTGCAAACACTTCATCATAATCCAAACCTTCAATCTGTGTGTATCCTTGAGCAACCAACCTTGACTTGTTCCTCACAACTATTCCTCTTTCATCCCTCTTGTTTCTGAACACCCATTTAGTCCCAATTGCCCTCTTCCCATTTGGAAGATCAACCAATGTCCAAAATTCTTGAAGCTTAAATTGTAAAAGCTCCTCTTGCATTGATTCTACCCAGCCTTCTTCTGATAAAGCTTCTTCCACTCTCTTGGGCTCCTTTTGAGACAGAAAACAAGCAAACAGGCAATTTTGCAGATCTTTATGACTGTTTCTTTTGTGAAGTGATCTTGCAAAGAACCCATGTTCAGGAAAGGGTTCAGTGTTCTTAACCCTGCTTCTTGTTTGAACAGGAGTATTCAAGTTTCCAAGTATTTGTTCCTTGGGATGAATCTTGTGAATCCTTGTAGTGGTGATTGGACTTTCATGAATGACAGTTTCCAAGTTTGATAAATCAGCATTGAAGAAATCATCCATGTCTTCATCATCAGTAGGAGTATCAATTTCAATCAAACCAGGCATATTAGGATCATGTGGATACTCCTCATCACCAAATAGTGGCTTTGGATGTGGTCCAAAGAAAGTACTATCACCAGTACTTTTATCCTGAGTTACACTTGAACTATCAGTGGTAGAAGATGGTTTTTCAGCTGTTACAGATGGCCTATCAGTGCTTTCAGTAGGCTTAGCAGTGCTTGCAGACTGCTCTTTCTTCTTATCAATTTCTTCAACCGACCCTGAGTTATCTTTCAACAACTCATCCTTATCTTGATGATGATCAACATTGCCTCCAGTATTCAGTACATCATCATCAGTGGGACCTTGCTTGTGAATGATGGAAGGAACATAACCAGCTTTCCACTTTTCAACCAAATAGAACTCCTTAGGAGAATCAGCTTCCTTTGAAGATGTATCTGCCTCAGAATCCTTTTGTGTACCTGCATTAACATTAGTGGAAGTTCCTGCAATGATAGGCTCATAATTCATAGATTTGGTTAGCATATCAATGTTAAACAACCAGTCTGGTCCTTTGGTCTCAACACTAGGAGTCTTTTCACTGAATTGAACATGTAGGTTCTCTTCAACAAGTCTAGTCCTCCTATTGTATACTCTAAAGGCTTTACTATTAGTAGAATAGCCTAAAAAGTATCCATCATCTGCTTTTTCCTAAAACTTGCCTAGGTAGTCTATGGTATTCAAGATGGTAACAGGACACCCAAAAGGTTTTAGGAATGCAATCATTGGCTTCCTATCATGTAACAGCTCATAGGGGGTCTTGTTATGAGGCTTCACTACCTTACTTCTGTTTTGCACATAACATGCAATTCCTACAGCTTCAGCCCAAAAGGTAGTTGGTAACTTAGATTCTAACAACATGGTCCTAGCAGCCTCAATTAGTGTTCTATTTTTCTGTTCAGCTACACCATTCTGTTGTGGTGTTCTAGCAACACTAAACTGTCTTTCAATACCTTTAGCTACACAGAACTGATTCATCACATCATTCTTAAACTCAGTTCCATTATCACATCTGATTACTTTAACCTTATGGTTTACTAGATTTTCTATCTTAGTAATGAAACTCTTGAGAATCTCACTAGTCTCACTCTTAGCAGCAAAAAAGTATACCCAAGAAAATCTACTATAATCATCAGTGATAACTAGGCAGTACTGCTTATGGTTCAAACTTCTAACAAAGGTAGGTCCAAATAAGTCCATATGAAGCATAAACAGTGGTTGTATGATGGTGTTTACAGTTTTGGTCTTACAAGAAGCTCTGTGTTGTTTTCCTTTTTGACAGGCCACACACAGTTCTTTACACTCAAAAACCTTAGAAGGTAACCCTCTCACTAAGTTGCCTTTTACCAGTTTATTGATTATTTTGTAATTGAGATGACCTAGCCTTCTATGCCACAATTTTGACTCATCTACAGATGCTTTAGCAAACAAACATAAGGACCTATTAGGAAGAACATCTTTAAGATCAAAACAGTATATATTTTCCTTCCTAGGTACCCTAAGTTGTATAAACTTCTCATCAGGCATCTTAAACTCAGGAGACAACACCACACACTCAGTTTCCCCAAAAAGTACCCAGTTTTTCTTATCACACATTTGAGAAACACTGAATAAATTGTACTTAAGTCCTTGTACCAAATAGACCTTTTCAAAGTCTAAATTCCCTGTTCTGATTGTGCCTCTGCCAAGTATCTTTCCTCCCTTTGGATCATTGCCAAATGCCACATATCCTCCATCAAAAGCTTCAAAATCTTCCAGGTTGCTTCCATCCCAAGTCATGTGCCCAGAGCAACCACTATCAAAAACTCCTTTATCTTTTAGCTCAGTTTGAAGATTGCCCTGCACATTAAATTACACAAATTAGTTCCTTTTGTGGACCCAAGCCAATACTGACTTGGGTCTGTCCTGTGCATCAAAATATTCAAATTTCTTTAGGTCCATTGATGCACAGTTGACATGTGGTAAAACCTTGGTCTTAGGCTTCCATTGCCAACTAGCTGAGGCCTTAACAGCATAAAAATGATTTCCAACCACTGTGTCAGTTATCACCTTTGGAATTTTTAAAACTTCTTTTGAATCAGAGGTGATATATTGCTTAACAGTGGTTTGATTCTGCTTAGCCGTGTTTACATTTTGCTTAGCAGTGGTTGGAACCCATTTAGGTGCAGCAGTGACTATTGATTTTGTATTCCCATTTCTCATCAACACTGCTCTTGGAATCATGTTTTTGTTTGGATGAGGGTGTGTATTCTTTGAAAAGTTTTGATGATTTACCCTCCTCCAATGATTCCATACATGTGGTCTGTTTTTATTACAATTTCTCTGTAAGTGTTCAAAACTACCACATACAAAGCAAGCCTTTTTAACACATTGAAACTCATCACCTAATCTGTTAGAAATTAGACCATTTAAGCTTCTTTGATTTCCCGTAGGTTTATATTGTTTCATCTGTTCCCTAGGTATTTCCATGTACTCTACAACTTTCTTGGTAACTTTAGCTCCAAATCTAGGTACAAGGTTGACTTGCTGAGAATCAACTTTCTTAACTTTCTCTATCTTTTCAGACTTAGTTGATTCAGTTCTATCTTCCTCAGAGTCTGATTCCCAATCTTCTATTATGGGAGCATCAGATAACTTATCAGAACTTATCTTAGGTGTTTCAGTCTTATTTATCTCTTCTACAGGTTTGTTAAAACTGAATTCACTACTAAATGACAGTTCTTTAGCAGGTGGTGCATGTTTCATCAAAGAGGGTGGTGGCATATCATTGTATCCTAGACCAGTACCATCTTTGAACAGTTTTTGACCTATTGGCTTATTTACTAGATCAGAAGCATATTGTGTTTTAGCAACCCTAACAACATGTTTTTCTTTTTCATCTAGGGCCTTTTGTTTTACACTCTCTGCCTCTGCTAGTTTATCTTTAAGCATTTTAATCTCTCTATCTTTAAGATCAATTTCACCACCTAGTATATTGATCTTTTCTACATACTCAAACTCACATTTAATACAGAATTTTAGCTTCTCTTCCACACCCTCTAGACCAACTCTATAACCTAAGTTATCTAGAGTCAATCTTTCTACTTCTTTTCTCATACTCTCAGTGATAGCTTTTTGAGATTCTAAGTTATCATAACATGATTTGAAAGAACAAGGAGATGTTTTAGAATCATTAGATACCTCAGAATCTGAACCAGAAGATGAAGCATAGGCCATTAAAGCAAAGTTATGCTCTTTAGAAGCTTCACTAGCAAGAAAAGCTGCATTTGGACCTTCTTCAATCTGATCACTCCAATCATAATCACCAATCCCATCCTGAGCAACCAAAGCTGAAGAAGCAGCAGGCTCTTCTGTTGTCTTCTTTATGCCTTCAATTCTTTTCGGAGCTCGACATTCCCTAGCAAAGTGACCTTTCTTCTTGCAGTTAAAGCACTCCATCTTGCTTTTGTCGAATCCAGCTCTCCTTTGACCATCATACTTAACCTGTCTTCCAGTCCTCCTCAGAAACTTCCTTGCTTGGAGAGTCAACATTGCCATTTGCCATTGAAGATTGATCTCATCAAGATCATCAGGATCAATTTGATCCAGAACTTGATTCAGCACAGTAACACTGGTAGTTAAATCAGACAGAAAAGCATAGATTGCACCATCACTGACATTATCACTAACAGTGGTATTGTTTGCAATAGCCGTGGTTATACCATAGGCAGCAGTGGATACATCTTGTGGGCTTTTGTGATTAGTGGATACAAAAGCAATGTTTTGATTAGCAGAGGATGAGTGAGAAAAGTTATTCTCAGACTCATAAACCTTCAAGTTGTTGAAGAGATTGTCTAGAGTCATCGTAGCAAAATCCTCCTTATTTCTCCACACAATTGTATGAATAGCCCATTCAGATGATAAACTCCTAATGAACTTCAAATTAATATCTTCTTGAAGAAACTTGTAACTTACTGACTTCAGTTGGCTGATAAGTTTTTGAAGTCTATTGTATGTACCATCAATCTTTTCTCCACTAAGAGCAGTGAAGGTTTCAAATTGATGCTTGAGCATATTCATCCTTGACTTCTTAGTAGCTTCATTACCAGCAAACCTTAATTCAAGAGCATCCAATAACTCTTTAGCAGATTCATATTGATCAAAATCTAAAGCAAACTCATTAGGTATTCCCATAGAGAGAATACTGTGAGCTTTGATCTCCATTTTCCTTTTAGCTTTATCAGGTTCACTAACAATAGCAATCTCCAGTCCATCCTCACCCTTCTTAGGAAGAGTGTCTCCCTTTTCAACGACATCCCAAAGAGCATAATCAATCATACGAATGTATTGCCTCATTCGCATCCTCCAGATTTGATACTCACCATGTTTGAGCATGGGTACTTTAGAAGCAGTCACCATGTGAGTTTCGTCAGACATCTTAACTTGCTTGAATAAAGATTAACAGACTTCTTCTTGGTTACAGTTTCTAGATCACAAGCTCTGATACCACTTGTTGATCCCAGTTGAGCAAACGATCTAATATAGAAACTGACTTGTAACAAACGCTTATCAAGTATTACGCGGAATTTAATACTTAATCTTAAGAAGAAGAACAGTAAACATTCAACACCTCAATATTATTTATTAATACGAATACTCTTACAGTATTAGGGTTTTGCAACCTTGAAGTGTATCGACTTTAGATATAAAACATACGTATATCTAACCTAACCTAGGACCTCCTTTTATAGGCTAAGGAGTCCTATACATTATACAATACGTAACCTACAAGATAAATATCTTTTCCATATTTATCTAACACAATAAACTAAACCAACTATACAAGACTAGCAGTGGTTACATATCAAGATCCGTGGTTACTCTATACTACTAGCCGCGGTTATCTTCATCCGTGGTTACATTCTTCTGTCCGTGGTTATATCTACCTTATCCGCAGTTCCAGTACTTAAAGTAATTCTTGATCTAAGGAACCTAAAACCCAACAAAATGAGTTCAAAATTTCAAATGTCAATGATGGACAAATGTCATTTTTCTTGGGATTACAAATTTCACAAAGTCCCGGAGGCATTTTCATAAATCAATCTAAATATGCAACTGAGATCTTAAAGAAATTTGGATTTGATTCAAGTGACCCTGTTGACACTCCCATGATTGATCGAACCAAACTAGATGAGGACCACTCAGGGATCATGATTGACCAAACGAAATATCAAAGTATGATTGGATCCCTGATGTACCTCACTGCTAGTAGACCAGACATCTTGTTTGCTGTTTGCATGTGTGCTAGATACCAGGCTAAGCCTACTAAAAAGCACCTTGAAGTGGTTAAACGGGTCTTTCGGTATCTCCAAGGAACCATCAATATGGGACTTTGGTACCCGAAGGACACCGGTATGTCACTAACAGCCTATACAGATGCTGATCATGCAGGATGTCAAGATACTCGTCGAAGTACGTCTGGAGGTGCTCAGTTTTTGGGTGATAAGCTTGTGAGCTGGTCTTCAAAGAAGCAAATGAGTACTTCTATTTCCTCTACAGAGGCAGAATACATAGCCATGTCATCGTGTTGTGCTCAAATCCTTTGGATGAGATCTCAATTAACTGACTATGGCTTTGTATTTAACAAAATCCCTCTGTACTGTGATAATAAAAGTGCTATTGCTCTTTCATGCAATAACGTTCAACACTCAAGAGCTAAGCATATCGACATTCGACATTATTTCATCAGGGAACAAGTGGAAAAAGGTGTGGTGGAACTCTATTTTGTGAGGTCTGAATATCAGTTAGCAGACATCTTCACCAAAGCTCTTCCAAGAGAACGTTTTGAGTTCATACTTCCACGACTAGCCTTGAAAAGCCTTCAACCAGAAACACTCAAACGTCTTCAGGAGGAAGACGAGGAGTAAAGGTCTATGCTCATCTATCTCTTGTATATATCTATTCGAAAAAAAAAATACAAAAATATAAAACCCTCAAAAATCAAATAGAAAAATATAAAACCTTCAAAACCCATAAAAATCTGAAAAAGTCGAAAAAATCTTCAAAAAATATTGTCAATTTGTTATATTTTTTTCTCTTTCCCGGTTCGACTATATCTACGGTCTTTGTGCTGTCATTCAAAGAATGACACAGGACTTTAGATGTTGTTCGAATTCTTAAAAAAAAAAAAAAAAAAAACAAAAAAAAAAAAAAAAAAAAAAAAAAAAAAATCTTTGAGAGAAAGAGAAAAATGGTTTATTTTCATTTCAGACAGTAACCCGCTTTTCAAAGAAAGAACATAGCCATGCTTTATCATGTTCTCAAATTCCATGCTCTGATTCTTTAAACATTTTTCTGCTGAAAACTAAACAGTTTTGAAAAATAACTCGGACTCTATTTTTGATAATCATCTCGACTTATTTGTTAAAATATCTATCTCTCAATCAACAACCTTTGTCATTGATTGAGTGGGAGAATTATTTCAATTAAATTAAAAAGTTATTTGTCATTCAATTGTTTTCAAAAGATATTCATGCATGTTTAATCAATGGAGTTTAAAGTCTTAAAATCCGATCCTTATCAGTTAAAACGCTTTCATAATCAAGTCACAATTCCCCTTAAAAGCTTTCAAAATCAATTTAAAGCAATAAGAGATCACAAATTTCAAATGATTAGATAATTGTGATCGGGGGAGAATGTGAGATTTAAATTGGATTTAAACTGATAATTCGGTAAATGGTTTTATAAGGATGTACATGCTATCCTTCCCACATGTGACAAACGATTTCAAATTTTCCATGTACATGTTGAGGGGGAGCATCTATCTTAAACCTATGATTTGAAACGTGATCACTTATCTCAATGTGCAGGTTCCCTTTAGTATGTGCAAAACTCTTTTCAAATCTCAAGGCACATACTGAGGGGGAGCAAACTTATGAAAACCTCATCCTTCCCAAAAATGCCTTATCTACTTGTCTTGATTAGGGAAGTGATGTTTATATCTTTTAGAAAATGGTAATCAAAGAAGTTGATAACGCTACACGCGTCGTTCGGGGTCAAGGAAACTTCCTTTTCTTCGAGCAAGTTTTATAACACCCTAGGCAGTGAACCTAATCGTTGTAGTGTAGTAATTAGGGTAAGCCACGGGTATTGATATCGTTCTCTAGGGGAATAGGAATGCTAGTAGGGAGTTACTACGCTAAGGTTAAGGTTGAGGAAGATTATTTTTTATCTTTTTATATTTTATGAAAATGGAAAGGTACGAATCTCGGGTATTAGATTGGGGGGGGGGGTTGGTATTTCTACCGATTACTCTACTATTATCTAATTATCTAAACTAAGGTTGTGGGAGTCTATGTCTAATTAATGTGTGCTCGTATGATAGTTTAAAGATGTGTTTACTTAGTTTGTATTACTCCTTAATTATCTCCTATTGATGGTTGAGTGTCACGTCTTATTCCTAGTTGCGTTGTGTTTCTAAAGTTGTAGGGTATGCGTTTCTCCCTAACTCTTTGAACTTACCAAAGGGTCTTGTCTACAAATCCACTTAGAGATTATAGACTCCTACTCTAAGGCACTCTTCGGATGTTTTAGCCTACAATCACTCAGGTAATCATACTCTAAGGTTCACAAAGATGAATCAAGCATTAAGTACACAACGAATGACCTATCGCATTACTAGATCATTAATCAACTAAGATAAGAAACAACCAATCAATATTCAATAATTAAGTTTCATACTTCCTAAGCAAACACACAAATAAATTAGCCGGACATGGAGAACATGCAAGCATACACACAAATAATCAAAGACATAATTGAATTAATGAAGCAAAGACTTATCTTGGTGTAAGATAGGGTTAAAAACCCTAAAATACTGTACAAGACACCTTAGGTTCGGTTTTAGGTTTTTACTCCAAAGACTCTCCACACAAAGACTGAAAAATTCGGATTCTATATATAAGATTACAATTGCGACGGCGTCACCTTATGTTTAGTGACGCCGTCGTGTCGCCGCTATTAGGGTTTCGTCTTGGCCACGTTAACCTTGCGACGGCGTCACCTTATGTCCGTGACGCCGTCCTCTTCAGCTTCGGACGTCGTCTGGATCGCATCTAGGCCGTCTGAGTAGCGACGGCCTACTCTTTCACAACTAGACGCCGTCTCTTGAAAACACGAGTTTTGAGTTCTGACCCGTCACAATAATTCTCCGACGGCGTCGCACATAGCACCTGACGCCGTCGCCTTATACTTTCAGCAACGGTGAGTGTCTGATTTCGACTTTGGCCATTTTCTTCATATATTCGCGCCTTTATGTCCAAATAAGTGCCATTCCAGCATTTTGCCTTCACGAGACCTAAAAAGTGAAAAGGAACGATATTAAGCAATAACGGATACAAAAGTGATCAAATAAGGACTTAAATGACCCCTCAAAATGGTACCTTTTAAAACCTTATCAGAATTTAATTCTTCCTCTTGCCTCCATGTGCAAAACGATTTCAAACATTTGATGCACATGTTGAGGGGGAGCACTTGTTCTAAAAATATCAAAAACAATTCAGGTACAAAATGTTTTGATAATATATCACAAGTATCTGGATTGATTTTCAAATGGTTTTCAATTGGTTCAAATGGCAGATGAACAATACCAAATAGACCGACCAGATTTACTTTATGTACGGTGATATAAGGATGATAAGGTTAGGTATTGGTTCCCATGATCCGCCAGAACCGGAAGGATCTACCCAGGGACTATCCTCTAGTTAGGGTAGAGTTCTTAGGTATGATGATAAAAGGAGAAAAATGAGATATGGGAAGAGTGCGGACTGAGACAGAGCAAGTACTGGAACAAACCCAACAAGGTTCTTGCTATGAAGTCTTGGTAAGCACTGAAGGGGTTGAAGAATTAAAAAGAATTGCATGAGTAGAGGGTGAAAACAAATAGCCCTCCATTGATTCAACCTTAGGGCAGAAACCGGGTACAATTCATTTGCTACTAGCGGTTACCAAGGTAACACCGGTATTGAAGATCAAAACACTAGGGATTTATAAGCATATCCCTACACTTGAGTTTTTATTATTCTAACACTAATTTGACCCGATTTGACAAGATCAAAACACTTGGGGTACATTATTACGTAAACAAAGGGAATTTGAATTTAACGTTCCCTTCCCGTCATTTCATAAACTTTAACTTTTCCCATGAATCCCAATCATCCCAAAACTGTATACAAAGGATATGACTCGACTTAGCAACTTATGCAAGCAACTAGATAATTGAACTAAGGGTTTAGGGTGATAACAAACATTTGCACTAAAAGTGAGTGCATAAGGGGTAGGCTAAGGCGATTTGGGTGTATATTTGGGGGTGGGGTGTAAACAATGCTCTTCATTGATATTCCGGAAAAACCGAAATATCACGAGAACCGCGAAAAGGATAGGCTCTGAGGGGTTAACTAGGGGTATCGTGTACTAAAAATGAGTACAACGCAAAGGGTGTGGGGGAATTACTCAACCGATGTGGAAGAAGTAATTATATTACGGGTATCAAACAAGGGTTATCCTAATGCCTCTTATCATTTAGTTATTCCTAACTACACAAGTGTAGCCTCACTTGCGATCTCGGAATGCATCACAAAACAAGTTCTAGAATCTAATATACTACCGGTTCACACTCTAAGCATTAAAGATGAATGCTTTAATTCCTACTAATCTAAGGGCGATCCTCACATTTTGGGTGGAATTTGGGTGGTAAGGGTTTTTGTGCTAGTCATATAACTTCCTATCCATGAGACGCTTTTGTTAAGACTAATGGCCCACTCCTATATGTCATGAAAAATTTTAAATTTGGTGCCAAAATTACCCTAACCGACATTTCTCATGGTTTATTACACAAATACAATTGGACAAAGCAAATAATCAAGGATAAGCATAGTTTTAAAGTTCCCGTTTTATTTTCCCTCCCTACACTTAAACTGAACATTGTCCCCAATGTTCCCCGAAAGTATCAAAGTTATGATAATTGGAAGGTAATTAAAAACAACAGAAACTAATACTCCCCTGATTAGCTCGGTAGGATCCGTGTAAAGTGGTGGTTAAATTCTTTTCAAGAAGAATTATTGCGTGAAAAGCTCCTTCCAATCTTATGTAACTTCTTCTTGACAAACTAAACCTGCACACTTGAAGAAAACAAACGAAACCTTCGCGTAAAATCGGCGGTAATAATATATATAAGACTCGATTTAAACTAGGATATAATGCTTGTGGAATGGATGTTTACAGAATTTCTAAGAAAATTAAGACCTGGAAAATTCCAAAAAATTATAAGTAGCTCAGAAAACGAGAAAAAGTAATCTGATGTTTTTACTCCTTCCTGACGCCGTCAGGTTGCAATCCTGACGCCGTCAGGTTATCCTGACAAAAACTGGTCTGCGATTTTCTGGAAAAAATTCTGAAAAATTTACATCTTTAGAATCTGGAAAAATTTCTGCAAAAACATCCATTATGACTCGATACAAGCATTTGACTCGAACAAACAAACATAAATATCTTTTAGTTAATTGTTATTCTCATGTTTACATTTCTTTTGAAAACGTGTGTAATCCTCCCTACACTTATCCCTTATGTAAAATACCTTTATATGTAATTAAGACGAGGTTAAAGACAAAATAAAGCATTTTTACAAATTCAAACATGAGAATAAACAATTAATAAAAGATATACGACACACAAATGAAAATGAAAAACAAATACACATGGGTTGCCTCCCAAGAAGCGCTTGTTTTTGTTCGAGTCACGAGCCTGACTCTACCCTTATTTAACAGATAAAGGGGAAGTTTTCCCTACACTTAAGTTTAAGTGCGGGTGATAGTAGCGATACACACCCTTAGGGTGGAAATTTGCTACGTGAGGAGAGGGTGATGGGTGATTTATATGCTCAAATGAGTGTGTTCCATTCATTATAACCTTACCTAAGTCTATTGGTGTAGCGGGTGAATCAAATCTCCCTCCTAAAAATGGATCATCTTCTATCAACTTCAAAAGATTCTTAGTTAAGGATCCATCTTGACCTAATAAACCCGGTTTAAACCCATAGTGTTTCTTGTTATCAACCATGAATGGGTGATATAAGTGTGTAAGGTCATGGGTTACTCCTATATTAGCTTCCACTCTACATGGCCTAGAATCTACCACCTTTATCAAGCAACTACCCGGACTATTTATTTTGATGGGTGGATTGGGGCCTAATTCAATTCCAAGATTCACATCTAAAGATGGAAAATTGGGTAAGGTTTTTGGTTGAGGCTCCGGTTCATCAAAATTAGGAACTTTCCTAGGACTAAGAGAGAGGTCATGACAACAAGCATCTAAACCTATATTCCCTAGTGGCATTTGGTCCAAAGGTTCTCTATCAATCGGGGTTCCTATAGTCTCTTCAACTTCTTCCGGGTAAGTTATAGGTGATGTGTGCTCCTCAAGTGATGGTAGGACTTGTGGGTTATCCGATGGGATTGGATTTTCTACTCTATCCTCCATCTTATCAAGATCACCTATGTATTCATTTTGTACTGTGGTAGCGCCTAACCATGACATGCACCTTGGCACCTCAACTCTAATCATCTCCTTCCTAAACAACCTTTCCGACCGAAGTTTCCAAATTGAAAATAGGTCTAAAGATTCGTTTTTTGGGTCCCATGTTCCACTTCTAAATTGGGCGTGAATCTCAAAGGTTTCCCATGCATTTCGAACACCACGTCCCCAAATATCCCCATCCGCTACATAGTCAAGTCTCCTTTGGGTTTCGTGGGCGATACGAGTGTAAAAGAATTGTAGTGGAAATAGTAAATCAATACCATGATAAAGGACTTTTTGTAATAAATATTTAATTCGAGTCCACGCCTCCGGAAAGGATTCATCATGATGTTGCTGGAACCTCAAGATCTCATTTTGGAGTGGAAGGGGTAAATTATGTAGTAGATTTCGCTGATTGGGTGAAAGTTTTGGCAGATTCACGTTCTCCATAATGGCTAACGGAATAGTCATTGAAAATGGTTACGAACAAAGGTCACGAAGAAGGGGGATAGACTACGAGGAAGCTAAAAATGAGAAAAAATTTTACTTGATAGGAATCAAGCAAAGAAACCTAAACGAGGTGGACTACCAACTAGCTATTCTATTCCCAGGAAGCGGCGCCAAAAACTTGATAACGCTACACGCGTCGTTCGGGGTCAAGGAAACTTCCTTTTCTTCGAGCAAGTTTTATAACACCCTAGGCAGTGAACCTAATCGTTGTAGTGTAGTAATTAGGGTAAGCCATGGGTATTGATATCGTTCTCTAGGGGAATAGGAATGCTAGTAGGGAGTTACTACGCTAAGGTTAAGGTTGAGGAAGATTATTTTTTATCTTTTTATATTTTATGAAAATGGAAAGGTACGAATCTCGGGTATTGGATTGGGGGGGGGTTGGTATTTCTACCGATTACTCTACTATTATCTAATTATCTAAACTAAGGTTGTGGGAGTCTATGTCTAATTAATGTGTGCTCGTATGATAGTTTAAAGATGTGTTTACTTAGTTTGTATTACTCCTTAATTATCTCCTATTGATGGTTGAGTGTCACGTCTTATTCCTAGTTGCGTTGTGTTTCTAAAGTTGTAGGGTATGCGTTTCTCCCTAACTCTTTGAACTTACCAAAGGGTCTTGTCTACAAATCCACTTAGAGATTATAGACTCCTACTCTAAGGCACTCTTCGGATGTTTTAGCCTACAATCACTCAGGTAATCATACTCTAAGGTTCACAAAGATGAATCAAGCATTAAGTACACAACGAATGACCTATCGCATTACTAGATCATTAATCAACTAAGATAAGAAACAACCAATCAATATTCAATAATTAAGTTTCATACTTCCTAAGCAAACACACAAATAAATTAGCCGGACATGGAGAACATGCAAGCATACACACAAATAATCAAAGACATAATTGAATTAATGAAGCAAAGACTTATCTTGGTGTAAGATAGGGTTAAAAACCCTAAAATACTGTACAAGACACCTTAGGTTCGGTTTTAGGTTTTTACTCCAAAGACTCTCCACACAAAGACTGAAAAATTCGGATTCTATATATAAGATTACAATTGCGACGGCGTCACCTTATGTTTAGTGACGCCGTCGTGTCGCCGCTATTAGGGTTTCGTCTTGGCCACGTTAACCTTGCGACGGCGTCACCTTATGTCCGTGACGCCGTCCTCTTCAGCTTCTGACGTCGTCTGGATCGCATCTAGGCCGTCTGAGTAGCGACGGCCTACTCTTTCACAACTAGACGCCGTCTCTTGAAAACACGAGTTTTGAGTTCTGACCCGTCACAATAATTCTCCGACGGCGTCGCACATAGCACCTGACGCCGTCGCCTTATACTTTCAGCAACTGTGAGTGTCTGATTTCGACTTTGGCCATTTTCTTCATATATTCGCGCCTTTCTGTCCAAATAAGTGCCATTCCAGCATTTTGCCTTCACGAGACCTAAAAAGTGAAAAGGAACGATATTAAGCAATAACGGATACAAAAGTGATCAAATAAGGACTTAAATGACCCCTCAAAATGGTACCTTTTAAAACCTTATCAGAAGTTAATTCTTCCTCTTGCCTCCGTGTGCAAAACGATTTCAAACATTTGATGCACATGTTGAGGGGGAGCACTTGTTCTAAAAATATCAAAAACAATTCAGGTACAAAATGTTTTGATAATATATCACAAGTATCTGGATTGATTTTCAAATGGTTTTCAATTGGTTCAAATGGCAGATGAACAATACCAAATAGACCGACCAGATTTACTTTATGTACGGTGATATAAGGATGATAAGGTTAGGTATTGGTTCCCATGATCCGCCAGAACCGGAAGGATCTACCCAGGGACTATCCTCTAGTTAGGGTAGAGTTCTTAGGTATGATGATAAAAGGAGAAAAATGAGATATGGGAAGAGTGCGGACTGAGACAGAGCAAGTACTGGAACAAACCCAACAAGGTTCTTGCTATGAAGTCTTGGTAAGCACTGAAGGGGTTGAAGAATTAAAAAGAATTGCATGAGTAGAGGGTGAAAACAAATAGCCCTCCATTGATTCAACCTTAGGGCAGAAACCGGGTACAATTCATTTGCTACTGGCGGTTACCAAGGTAACACCGGTATTGAAGACAAGACGTCATGGACCCAGTGACGCACTGCACTTCAATCTTTCCAATCCACTCAAGTTCCTCTTAAAAGGACTTGTTTCATTCTCACGGGGAACCAACATTATCTATCGACTTTCTCTTAGAGATTGTTGATATTGAAGAAGGAGACCCTCTCCCTAGTCTCTGGCACAGGATCCAAATATGCACATATTGAGTCTAGAGCCATGAGATCATCAATAAATCTCATTAGGACACTTTCAATGAAGACTCTCTGTTTCACACAATGTGGAAAGAGAGATTATATCTTGAGTCCTACGCATTATCCTGGTGGTATTGCCAGAACATTTGAGTGATGTGTTTACATATTCACAATGAAGATGGAAAACCCTCTAGAGCCAACATCAAACAAGCTCCTGGTGGGTGGCATGTGAGATCTATTCAATAGATCAACCATGTGACAACTGAACAGAAACAATGGGGCGATTCAATCTTTTGAATCAATCCTGGTTCAGGTTATGGATTGACGGACACCTTTGAAAAACCGGTCATTGTGCTTAAAAACTCTTTTCTTTAGCACATTGACCGTGTTTGAATATTTCAAATCAAAAGGTGTTTTATGATTGATAATTGATTTTCATTAAAACCTTCATTGTATTGCAAAAACAATTTCTATTGAGCAATACACGATTGTCTTTCAAATCTCTTTTCATCAATCAGTGAATTTCTACTTCGCTGGTTCACTCACTCCGTGTTGTCTTCTTTGAGATGTTCTGGTTTGAGAACAGCTAGAGCAGCTGCGAAACCCTGTCAAGAAAATTCTTCGGAATTATACTTGATCACAGGCAGTACTTGTACTGATCAACGGGGAACCGTGGGCCGTGTACCTCAATTCAACGAAAGTGATCAAAGACACTTTCGTGCGCTTTATTGCTAACTATTTTATGCAAGTACACCCGACGTTTGCAGCTGATCAGAATGAAGCGGTCCATCCATAGCCGCATGCTCACTTAACACGTTCATCTCAAAAGAAATCATGATTAGTGCATCAATGACTCTGATATTTTCACTCCATGCTTCTGCTACGCTGCTGCCAATATCATGAATCAACGAAAGCTTCCGTTACTCTGATGAGAAGATATCATGATCCAGAATGTGAGCATGTCGGTCCGAAAGTCACAACATCACATAATACCAACACCATAATGGATGTCTCAGAGATTTTTATTAGCTGATGATCTCAAAAGCTGGCTCAAAATTATTATCACGTGGATCAGTAAAAGACCTCCACTTGGATTAACCAAACATGCAATGTGTGGAATCAATGACTACGAGCTTCGGAGCAAAGTACTACATCTAGAATGAAAGAACAATTGTTAATGTAATATTTGATTGTATTCAATGTAATTTTAGTATATGTTTGAGGTGACCTCCCTTAGGGGGAGATTGTTAGGAATTAGAAATTCCAGGTATTAAAGAGTCGGTCACCTCAAGTATATGTAATCGTTAGAAAGCTCGTAGTCGTAGTTCTTTTATGTTAAGTAGTATTTAGTTAAGTAACACCGTGGAGGACGGACGGGTCTTTACCCACTGTATGCCTGATCCACAGCCCGTTGTGTGGCGTTTTATTGTAAGACTATAAATACTCTCTACATTCCAAGGTAGAGAGTTGGAGCTCATAATAATATCTTTCACTTTCTCTCACTAAGTTCCCTAAACCTCTAACTTTCTCTCTCTAAAACACTCTTGTACGCCTACTTGTGTTAATGGTTTGATGTGTATGTGAAATCCAATATCTTACATAAAGGGATCGTTGTTGTCAAGTATGTAGCCCTTTCGTATAAATGGAACTACAGTTTCCTTAAGAATATTGTGGTCAAAAGACAAGATGAAAGGGATTATGAATTCTGTGAAGCGGACTCTCAGAACTTGTCTCTCAACGACATTGAAGATCTATGTAAAACCCTAAAATCTAAAGCGTGTAAAAAGACTATTTTGCCCTCTAAATTTAAAACTTATAAAATGCGTAAATGCTCATCAAATGTAAATTTGACCTAACTTATAAATTGTTGCCAAACCAAGTATACGAGATTTATTTACGTTTAAAAATTTCTCATACGTCTTCTTTTAATTTTGCATGAACAAAGATTCATTGTAATTAAACTAGGAGCCCAAATAACTTGTAAATAAAATTTGGACTTGGGCTTGGCCCTTGTTTTTCCCTTGGCTCGTCAACAACAAGACCCACAAGACCCTCACCCCGTTTTTTCTTCTTACGTTTCATAATATGACTTCATGAGTAAAAACCCTAGTTCCCTTCATCCAAAAAATGACGGCAAGGAAACACTCCTCCCTCCCATTCGTTTTCCAGCATCAAAGGGAATTTGTAAGGCGCATCAAGGAGGCTATGAACGTGGGTTTGTCATGGGTGTTCACTGGTCGAATAGGGCCTGTTTGTGGCTACTGGTCATGGAATTCTAATCAAGGGGTTGTTGTCGTGGGTTTAAGGGGTAAAGGGAGGCTGTTTGGTTTGCTTCTGTCGAGGGGTTTGGGATGGCTAGGTCGTGGCCTTGTTTTCGTGGTCTCTTGGTTCTTTTCTTGTCACGCTACAAGGGTAAAACATTCCTTATCTCGTCTCCTTTCTTTTCATTGTCTCTTGGTTGTTGTCGTGTGGTTTCTCCATGCATATGATCATATATACGAATAAAGGATCACATAAAATGATAACGTGCCGTATAAAATCTGTTACCAAAAAGATTTGAAAAGAAAAGAGCAAAAACTTTGAATGAGGCTGTTGGTTTCAAAATAATTAAGGTGGGGGCTGTTTTGAATCGACTTGGGGGAGTAAGGGCATGTTAAGATACTATTAAAACAGGTCATATGGCTTTCATGGGTCATGGGTGTGTTTGGGTAGGTAAAACATGTGATTATAATGGTTTTAATGGACCCTAAAACTGGACAGCATCATAGAAGTATTAAGTCCATCAAGTTTACTCGCGTTTAGAAGTATTAAGTATTAAGTCCATCAAGTTTACTCGCGTTTAGATACGTGTCTCCTTCCCCCTTGCTGGTTTTGATACTTCAGAATCAACAACACACTATAAGCCTATGTACGAGAAATCTTTTGAGAAGAACATCATTAGCTCAGATGTATCTGTGAGAATCAACTTGCTGAAGAATGTGAGCAAGTCTAGTTAGGGATTACATCATACTTTTCACTCTCCCCCAATTAGTGCTCTCCCCTAAACCGACAATCTTTATGATGAATGCTTGAATTAAGAAGAAGTATGTAGATCGTTAAATGCAACTCGTCTTTAGTCTTCTAACATGTAGCATAAAATGTAGAACCGACTGTAGACTCAACCATCTTCAAGATTGTCCAATTGGGGAATAGAAAGTCAACATCTTCAACTCACCAAATGCATTCCAAATAACTTGTATATAGCAAATCCCCTTCAATCAAATCCCTCCCGATCAAACAAGAACAGAAAGATGTTTATCAAAGAAATCAGCCCCGCAACTGGAAGCACTTTGTCATTAAACTCATCAGTCCGTGAGAAGATGTCAACCAACGGCTCTTAGTAGAAACTCCATGTGAAGATGACCCAATAAGAAGAGGCTCGGTTATTACACGAGTTAGAAGCCGTATGACCATATATTCTCAAATATACCTCAACATGTAAAATTATCATACTTCTTCTCCCCCTCAAGAATTGCATACGGAGATGCCATTCTTGATTACACAAGTGAATATCTTTAAAATGTAGTCTCTTTACACTTCTCCCCCTCAAAGGTTGCAAGTGATGTCGCCATCGTCATTTTAATTGAGCAAGTGGAATAGAAGAACAAGCAACGATAGTCTGGTTCACTTGATAACTGAAAGCGCATGGAAAAAGTATGAAGCATGTTGATGAGAAAGGTCATTAATGAGAATGTTAATACAAATAAGCCGTAAAAACGTCTATTTATATTTTACGATCTTCTAATGTTTTGTCGATAACAAAAGTAAAATCATATTAACGAAACAAATAAAATACGTAAATGGTTTGAACTAATAGTTTTCTAACATATTCACATTTTCACATAAAACACTAAAACAAGTATAAGTGATTTTATGATCTAAATATATATGTACAACAACTAGTGTTTACATATTGGCTTAACAAGTATAAGTGATTTTATAATCTAGATATATATGTACAACAACTAGTGTTTACATATTGAGTTAACACATACTTAAGCTAAGTATACTAAAATGGGTAAAAACAAGTATATACTAAAATGGGTAAAAAACAAGTATATACTAAATAGATAAAAACTAGCAAATGGTTTTGACCCATAACCCATGGTTTTATATATATCACTTATACAAGTTCAATGTATCCTTAAGGTACATTGTATCTAGAAAGAAAACCATGGATCAAACCATAACCCATGACCCATGACCCATAACCAAAAATACCCATGGGTAAAGAGGAGCGTTCCACGGATCCCTAGCTTTGTGCTAGCCGGATCCCAAGTGGAAGGGATCCGTGGGATCCGTGTGAACAGTGAGGAAATTTGCCTATAAATAGTGAGCCATTTCTTCATTATTATCCACCCCTTTCAATCCTCTTTCTAACACACTTTCTCCCCTGAGTTAGATCTCACTAACCTTAGATCCAAGAGATCTATGTTTGTAGTTTTGTTTTTGTGTGATCTTTTAGGTTCCTCTTAAAGGCAAGATCACCACCTTTGAAGTCGAGCAAGCTCAAGTCCATGAGTTGCTATGCTTCCTCATCATCAAGGCTACTGAAGTCCTCTTGTTGATGATTCCTTTCTTTCTTCAAAGAAGTGTAGTGTTGAAGACATTAGTGAAAGATGTCTCAAGTGTCAAGACGAAGATATTAGTGAAGGGTATCTATCGTCTATAGGATAAGCACTTGTGGTAGGTGCTTAGAAGTCAAGACAAGAAGCATTAGTGAAAGGTGCTTGAAAGTGAAGACACAAGACATTAGTGAAAGGTGTCTTGTAGATCTAGTCAAAGGCATTAGTGAAAGGTGCCTTAGATGTACATTCGATATGGTGTGTATCGATGTACTAGATAGACTAGTATTAGATCCAAGGATATTGATGTCCTTGATGATGTTGTAAAGGAGTAGATCTCCTTTGGGATTAGTCGTTGGTGTAGTGTGGTAGTAGTTCCTCCATTGCAATGGAACTAGGTGCTTAGCCTAGTACCTAATAAAGGGTAGGCGACGTTGTGAAGGTGTAGTTCACCTAAGGTGTGAAAGAACTCGGTGGTTAGCCTAGCATCGTATAAAGGGTAGGCGACGTTGTGTTAGGTGTGGTTCGCCTTGGTGTGAAAGAACTCGGTATTTAGCTTTGTACCGGAAAAAGGTTAAGTTACGTTGTGAAGGCTTCTCCGCCATAAGGAGCTTGGTGTAGTGATTACGAACTCTCGAGTAGGTGACTCGGGGAGTGGAGTAGGGCAAGGAAGGTGACCTTGTAGCCGAACCACTATAAATACTTGCGTTGTGGTTTTGTGCTTCTTACTCTTTTCTTTCATTACATATCTTCTATATGCTTGCTTATCAACATCCAACACACACAACCAAATAGATTGACATAAGTCAATCTAAATAGATTAAAAGGAAGTTTTAATTGGTAAAACTATTCAACCCCCCCTTCTAGTTTTCCACAATTGGCATCAGAGCTTCGTTACCAAGTTTCTTGAAGTATATTGTACTTTAAAAACTTGATACGATCCATAGTTAATTGAAAACTACAAAGAAGGTTTCTTTTTTTTTTAAACAAACATCATGTTTTTCAAAAACGATATGTTTGGATGTTGATTTGATAACAACATTTGTTTTCTCTTTTTCTTTTCACTTAAATTGCACTAATCTTCTTTGTGATGTTGATTAGTCAAAGCTCATACCTACCAAGCTTTAGGAGTTGCTTGGTAACAAGAATACCTTCCTTAAGAAGGTATCTTAGACGCAAAGGAGCGGGAATCGTCTAAGTGACACTTGTCATTTGTAAAAGACATTCCTAAGTGCATTCGAGGTATGACTTTCTACTTATATCTAAATGATATTTGTTTAGTATATAAGTGTTATTTGCTAGGCTTTTATTTGAGTAGATTTTTGTGTTTACACATGATTTACATGTAGCTTCGTTAGGAAGCCTGTTTCTCACATACGTGTTATTTTTCTCGTCTATAGTCATTGTATATAGAGCTTATGCTTTATTTCTTCTAATAAAACAAAAACACGAATTTCAAAAATTCCTCCTTCCCTATTAATAAACCCACTCGACACCCACTTTTTCAATCCTCACTTTTTCAAATTTTCCAATTTCAAAAATTCACTTTAAGCCTTGGGCATCTTGCTCACATCCTCCGAATTCCAAACCATGGACAATGTGCCTTCACCGAAGATTGGTCTCTTGATTCTCTCTTCAACTTTCGTGAAGAAAATAGTCCATATTGTTCACACATACCCTCTCCGGAAGATTTAACGCGCATAATATGCAAACCTCGACCATATTACTCCAATCCAAACATTATCCATACACGGGATATCCGAGAAGAGTATAATCCTGTTGCTCTCATTCTACGTGAAAATGTTTGGAGTCTTAGGGGAAATCGAGATATTCTTCCCGCTTGTTGTGCTCACATGTTGTACTGTTTGCTAACACAACAACCATACAATCTCGCCTACTTCTTCGCAAGGCGAATTGCAAATCTTCAAGGCTCCAAGAATAAACTCATCCCTTATCGAATGTTCTTGACAAGCCTCTATCACAATGTTATGCACTTCCATCCTCAATTTCAAAGTCCGTTGTACGTACTTGTGAACAAGATGATGGAACCGCTAAACATATCTCTCATGAAGACTTTCTTCATTCATGATTCCACCAATACCCATCAATCACATAATGATCCTCCTAGTGAAGACACTCAAGGAACCTAGAATAGTCAAATAGGATCAATTCTACTCTGTAATCCTATCTCTTCCATGAAATAAAACATCTTACATTTGATTTCCTAGTTTTAGAACTCACTTAAAAAAAACTTGGAATATAATGCATTGTCAAAGATCATTGCATACCTTTAGTAAAGGTTCTGTCTAGCAGATAGACGGATCCCAAATGTTGTCCTAAACGGATCCCTACTCCTAGGGAACCGTGGGATCCGGCAAAACAGAAAATGCAATTGCAAGCATTATATGTCAAACACATCCCTTAGAACACCTCACACTAAGCTAAACATAGTGTCTTAAGATTGATTAAGACTTTATCAAGATAGGTTGACCTTTCCTACTCTTTCCAACTCACATAGATAACATTCTAAGGCTTTGTTAGATCTACCATTTCAATCCATCACTCTTCCGCTCCCAAAACTCACACTTTATTCTTCTTATATGATCTCTCACAACTAGGTTAGAAATCCTTCGATTATGACAATATTGATCATTAATCAATCTCACCTCAAAATTGATCAAAGTTGATCAAATCCTAGTTTTTCCCATCTCATAACCATTAGGATATTTTCCAAAACATAATCCTAAGACACAACCTGATCTCTAGGATCATTTAGTTTCATTTAACTTCAATTGACATCTTTAATGTCATCCTTGCTCATCCATTTGTACTTGTTGAAAGTTCCAAATCCTTCCATAAATAACAATCATTAGCTACACCACTCATTGCCTTCAAACACTTAAGCACCCCTTCATTTAAAACACTTAGGAGAACTGAAACACTCAAGGTGATGTAGGTCTAGGATCTTAGAAACATCATTTCCACTCTTTCATAAACTGCTAAACGCCGGATCCCTAGAACTAGCCTAGACGGATCCCTCTGAGAAGGGAACCGTGGGATCCGGATGACAGTCTATGACAAATCTTACTAAAACAAATCATTTCAACTCAAACACTCCATCTCATCTTAAATGAGTTCCTAGAACAGCACAACCTCTGTAGTTGACTCTTGTGCATGCTAATCATCACATTCCAATGAATCTTAGTGGCTTGGAGCTTAAATGCACTTTCCAAATCTTTTGGTTTATAAACCACCTTGTTAGGACCTCCATAGTCATCACTCTCATTCTAACTTTCAGCCTTTGCAATCTCTTCAAATCATCTCATCATGAGAAAAACCCCAAGTAACAACCTATCCACCAAAGAACCACCCATCAAAAGGGCTCGTGTTGTACACGAAATCTCTTCAACCGAATCATCTCCGGTCAAATCAACAAACCTTCATCATCCAATCAAACCAATTCCTAAAAGGATAGTACCCACAAAACTACCTATACCAAACACAACCATACCCCTTAGGCCAAACAATATAATCTCCACTAAACCATCACCTTTGGTTCCTAGAGCTATCTCTTTTACATCCCCACAATCATCACCTGTTAGGAATTAGAAAATTCCATAGTGAAGTGTCGATCACCCCAAATGTTATCTAGCTTAAGTTAGCTCGTAGACTTGTCATTAGTTACGTTATTTAGTAGTTTATTTAGTTAGTCAGTAGCGTAAAATAGTTTAGTGCAACACCGTGGAGGAAGGACGGGTCTTTACCCACTGTATCCCTGATCCACAGGCCGATAGGAGGTCGAGTATTTGTAACTATAAATACCCCTTCCATCCATGGAAGGGGTGGTGCTTTGCTTTTAATATTCTACATTTTGTGAAGTAACTCTCTACCAAGAAAACACCCAACTCTCTAACTTTCTCTCTCTAATGGCAAACATGTATTTTGATCTCCCTAGACCACCCGAATCATCAAACACATAAATATTACGATCCTACAATTGGTACCAGAGCCAAGGTTGTGTTGTTTGTAATGATTTGAATGGTTTTTATATGGTTTTTTTTGTGTTTAAGTGGTTTTGCGTGGTTAATTTTTTAAAATAGATTGGCTGTTGGTTTTTATGAGGTGATAACATGTGTGGTTTTGTTAGTATGAATCTGGTTTTTTATGTGGTTTTGATATTATGAATCTGTTTTTGATACTCGTATGGTTTTATATGAATCTGCTGGTGATGTCTTGGTCATGTTCTTGCTAGAGACTTGGTCATGTTCTTGCTAGAGACTTGGACATGTTTATGTCCAGATTCATGGTTTGGTCAAATGTCACATGGTCAAATATTTGTCCAAACAGTTATGTACATCTCCTTTCTTGTGATATTTTTATACTAAATGTGATATTTCAAGTGGTCAAACAGCAGTTAAATTAATAAGTCGTCTGGTCATATTATTCGAGGTTATAATGGGTCAAAAGGATGCATTTTTATGTCATAGTTTCTGGGTTTTGCAACTTGGTCAGAAATATTGGTCATTATGGTTCTTCCTAGCGACTTGGAACAAGATGGTTCCTCCTAGCGACTTGTGTATTCCTGGCGACTTGTTATTGAACAAGTAGCGAGTTGGTTTGAAATAAGTTAGCAACTTGACTCACAAACACTGATATAGCGACTTGACATTTGACCTAGCGACTTGTTATTTAACAAGTCGTAGCTACTTGGTTTGGATAAGGTCGTAGCGACTTGATGTGGAAAAAGTGCTAGCGACTTGGTTTGAAAAAAGTGCTAGCGACTTGGTTTGAAAAAAGTGCTAGCGACTTGGTTTGAAAAAAGTGCTAGCGACTTGGTTTGAAAAAAGTGCTAGCGACTTGTTTAAATATGCTAGCGAGTTAGTAAGATTCTGACAGCTAGCGACTTGACTCAAAGACTTTGACTAGCGACTTGGTACAGAAAGGATGAAGAAGAGTTAACTTTTAAGACCATGACTACAATACCAAATACCAAAAATTACTCGAACATCAGTTTACCACCATCATAAGTCCAAGCAGATTCTAAACTAAAATGAAAATGGAAATCTTAATGATCTCAATCTTGTGGTGAATCGAATCTCTCATGAGATCTCAAAGATCCTTTTAGATCCATATCCACTACTACATCATCGATCTAGCCTTTGGAAGACAAGCTTCTCTTGATATTCGAACCATTTAAAGGGAAGACAAAATCATGACGATTTCATCTCATCTTGGGTTCGGGTTAAACTTAAGCTAACCATATTACATTCAATATCCGTATCTCATGATCTCAGTCAAATTCGTGGGTATAAAATTCACCAAGACCTCGAGGGTCTAATCACACGAATGGTTTGCTCATCATAGATCTCATAATTTACATGGGTCACAAGCCTTGTTCGGATTAATGGAAAATAACAAAAGGTGTAAAATAAGATCTCTGTTTAGGATTAATCTCATTGCTTGAAATTAATCCAATTCATCATCTTTATGAACCTTGGCTTCAATTTTTTCCAAGACACTTAAATGATAAGAGTATAACAAACATGTTATCCCTTGATCACTAACTCGTTCATATTTATCGGAAAGAATTAATCAGCTATGTTTACTTACCACAATCTTGGATTGATCTTGTTGCCGTATCAAGTAAGCTCTTGCCATCCCTGTGGCTTATTCGTCCCTCCCCATACCATCCCTGTGGTATTAACAATATTAATCATCGAGCCATCCCTGTGGCTTGGTAAGTATGAGATATTTCTTCGTTCAATTAGAGATGAGATTATGCAGATTTGAGTTTGGGAGAGAAATGAATTTGGTGACTAATATTAAGATGGAGGCGTACAGTTATGATTTAGGGCTATAGGATTATTAGGGTTTGATGATAAGTGATTTGAAGGGGGCGCATTTTTAACAGGTGTGGTGTAATGTGCTTTTTTAGGTTTAGGGCAAATGTGTACTTTGCTTCTCTTATAACCGGTTGTAAGATTTTTACATGGACCTGAGTGTGTATTTGATGTGGGCTTTGGAGTTATTAAGTTCACGGGCTGATTGCAATGGATTTGGGCTTGTCTACACGATTATGTAGACTACATCAATTGGACAGCTTTATGGGTCTAGTACGTGAACACATTCAATTTGTATTCCGAATATTTCTTATGGAAAATATTGGATACAAAGATTAATTATTTGGCCAATTGAGTAGTATTTTTTGGTCTTGCTAATTTTCACGTTGGATACATTATTCACGGCCTGCGCTATTATTAAGATTAAAATGACTTCGAGGTTCTTGACCGACATTACTTTGGTAATGAAGTGACGGCTCAAACGGTTTTACTTGAACGTTGGACTTGAATGATTGGATTGAGTTTCATAAACCGAACCTTGATGTTTGCTTATAACCAAGTCTGGGCTGTTCACATGATTGGGTCATATGGTCTTCTCAAGTTATTGGATGATGTGTGAGTTAATTTATGATGAGATTTGAGACGTGCGTGGTATTATGTGATTTGTGACTGAATGAGATTTAATCATGTGTTTTGATAAAAAGGATTTGGTGTGTGGTGAGATTTGATGATGAGTTTTGCTGTGTTGTGGGGTTTGACACTTTGGTGTATGCATTTTCACGATGGTAATTTTGTCTCGGCTTGAATTGATATTTGAACAAGGTTGACTACGGGGCTGTTTGGACGGTATTTCTTATTTGAATTTGAAGTGAGGTTTTTCCGGGCTTGTTTACTTATTTCGTCTTCTTTCTTTCTACCCTTCCGCGAAGATGACTTGTTTGGGCATTTACAGAGTGTGATAAAGACTTGGCTATTTAGGTACGGTTGTGATTCTTTCTCGGTTTACCCACAACGTAACTATCACTTTGGTGTCTCACGCAGTTGAGGATACGTCAAGAGGTTTTGTACATTGGGTACACCGTTTCTTTTTCACGAGGATTAGTACGAGTTTAAGTAAAAAATCTGGGGAATTTTACTTCATGATCAAGTTTGGCATATCGGGTTTACTTCTCCTTATGGTCACCATAATAGCCGACAGAATTCGTGAATGGTGTGTCTACCAAAGTGCTTAATGGTTGTTGATGTTGGTGAAAGAATAAGTGATGAACCGCTTCATGTTCCCCTAAAATAGATATTCACTGAAACCAAAGTTGTCATAACACATTCGAGCTGACATTGTTTACGGTTTTTGTCTTGATTTTGTAAAATCCCGCGAAAGAACCTATTTCTCGGTTTAAATCATAGACTTGTAAAATCCCGTAACAATGGAAACATCCTGGTAATTAGTAAAGTGCATTTCCGGATCTATCTTATGGTTTATTCTTAGTTTTGTAAAATCCCGCGAAAGAAACTATTTCTCGGTTTAAACCATAGAGTTGTAAAATCCCGTAATGATGGAACCATCTTGGAGAAGAGAAAGTGTAATTTTGGATCTTACTTGATGCTGATGCTACGGTTTCTGCTTCAATGAAGGGATAAAAGGGTGTACTTCATGAATTGGATGTGTGTTTGGGTTATCTTCGTGGCAGTTTGGTTATTACATGGTTTTACGGGGTTATGTGCTTTTAACCATGGTCGGGATGAAACCATTATCAGAGTTCGTTTAAATGTCAAAGAAGGCTAGATTTGAGCAGTTAACCAGAGGATGTGACAACGGCGTTAATTCAATATTATTTATTTGAGGTTGAAGTAAATTATCACGGGCGAGTGTACTTAGTATCTGAAGGTATCGGGGATGGTTGGATGAAGATTCTTCATGATCCTTGCTCGAGCTTATTATCAAAAACGAAGACTTGGAAATCTAGTTATTGTTGGGTGTCTTTTACCTTTTCTTTTACCACTTGGGGGAATTGGGCTCACACCACTACAAAATAACTATCACTTTAAGGAGTTACATTATAGTGCTCAGTGTCACATTCAATTGTGGATTCTCAAGAGGTGACATACGTCTTATACTCGATGGTTGGTTGGTTGAAGAGTATAGAGTAATTAGAGATTCAATGGAGCATGAATTCTCGGCACCGCTCTTTGTTACATATGTGCAAGTTTAAGTCACGAGTTCGGGTTAGTTTACTTCAGGGTCAAATTCATCATATTGGGTTATCTCCATCAGTTGTCACTGCAAAGAGCCTACTGAATGATAATGATGATGATTACATGTTTAGCTAAGAGAGTTGAAAAGAGAGAGATTATGACGTTTGAACACAACAGTTCAAGCCTCGTACTCCAAAGAAAAGAAATGTGTACGTTTCAGTGCGCATTATCTTCCGAAGAAGAGAAATCTTCTTATGACGTTTGAATACTTCAGTTCAAGCCTCGTTCCTCAAAGAAAAGAAATGTGTACGCTTCAGTGCGCATTATCTTTGCAAGAAGAGAAATCTTCTTATTTATGACCATTCTCATCAACATGCTTCATACTTTTTCCATGCGCTTCAGTCATCAAGTGAACCGGGCTACCACTGATTGTTTTCTCATTCCACTTGCTCGATTATAATGAAGATGGCAACATCACGTGCTTATTTTAAGGGAGAGAAGTGTGAATAGAACATTCAGATGATTTTCACTTATTTAATCAAGAATGGCATCTCCATATGCAATTCTTGAGGGGGAGAAGAAGTGTGAATTTTTTGCATGATTGATTAATATTTGAGAATATATGGTCAAACGGCTCCTAACTCATGTAAGAACCGAGCTTCTTCTTATCGGATCATCTTTACATGGAGTTTCTTCGAAGAAGCCGTTGGTTGACATCTTCACTCGGATTGATGAGTTTATCGACAAAGTGCTTCCGGTTAATGCTTCACGTACACATCAACATGATGATTCCGAACAATCTATCTGTTCTTGTTTGATGTGATTGGTAGTTTGGGGTTGCCATTTTGTGTGTTCGCTGCGGCCTGATTGCTGATTTCCGTAATGAACATCTTTCTGTTCTTGTTTAATTGGGAGGGATTATAGTTAAGGGGATTTGCAAGATGTAAGTTAATTGGGATGCTTTTTGGTGGGATTCTTTTTGGTGTGAGTTGAAGATGTTAACTATCTATTCCCCAACTGGACAATCTTGAAGAAGGTCGAGTCTACAGTCTGTTCTACACTTTCTGCTGCGTGTTAGAAGACTAAAGACGAGTTGCATTTAACGATCTAAAGACTTCTTCTTAATCTGGGCATTTATCAAACAGATTGTCGGTTTAGGGGAGAGCACTAATTGGGAGAAAGTTATAAGTCAGATTCAATTCCCAATTAGACTTGCTCATATTCTTTAGCAGTGACTACTCGAGACGTTGATATTGACTATTGTTGGACATTTGACACAAGGTGATTACTTCGGAGTTAATCATTTATCACTTATTTGAGATTGAAGTTGACTTTCACAAAGGCGTGTTCTTATTTGATAACTTGCTCGGGCTTAAGAATTTGAGTCGAAGACTTGGCTTATCTAGTTACCAGCAGTCTAGGTGGATGGTTGAAGACCTGGTTAACTATCACTATTAGGAGTTACTTTGTTTTACTCAGTGTCACACGCATATGACGGTGTGGATAATCGCAAGAGGTGTTAATGTCTCATACTTTGTTTGGGTAGTGAGTACTTAGAGATTTGCTTGAAGCATAAATTCTCTACACCGTTCTTCCATCATTAGGTGCAAGCTTAAGATACAAATGTGGGGAAGTTGACTTCAGTTTCAAGTATGGTATAGCGGGTTTTCTTCTTCAGTGGTCACTTCAAATTGTCCACATAAGGGTTGATAAAAATAGTCAGAGTGAGTCTTCAGCAAGTTGATTCTCACAAGAGTTCAAGTGTTCTTCTCAACAAATTTCTAGTATACGGGCTTACAATGAGCTGCTGATTCTGAAGTGTCAAAACCAGCAAGGAGAAAGGAGACTCACATATAAACATAAAGCGAGTAAACTTGATGAACTTAATTCTTCTAAGCGATTGAAGATATCCCGGGAAGACAAATGTTATTACCGCAGAGAAACTCAAGGTTTGACTCATGACGAGTAAACTTGATGAACTTAATTCTTCTAAGTGATTGAAGATATCCCGGGAAAACAAATGTCATGACCGCAGAGAAACTCAAGTCTTTACTCATCAAGGCGTTTAGTGTTAGTATTTCATCTACATGGGGGAAGTGATGTTAGATAATGTTTCTGAAGATAAAAGAGGTACACTAGTGTGTGGTGATTTCGATGGTATCGCAATGATCAGGGGAGAGAGATTGTGTACATTGGGGATGCTCAGTTGTTTCACTTGAGTGCTTAATCAGTGATTCAGATATATAATCACTTATCCCGGAGTTGACATCCGTAGAGATTGTCATCCGCAGAGATAATCAGTGACTTGGCCTGCTTCTTCAATGTTATCAGTTATTAATTCCTTCCTTGTGTATTGGTATACTTCGGATACTTGAGCTTCATACACGATCATCAGGGAAGAAAAATGTGAACATGGGGAGGTGTTTTCATTCCCCTCATGATGTGTATTCGGGAGAGCTCTTGGGTATTGGTGTACTTCGGGTTCTTGAGCTTCATACACGATCATCCGGGAAGAAAAATGTAAACATGGGAAGGTGTTTTCATTCCCCTCATGATGTGTATTTGGGAGAGTTCGTGAGCATTATACAAAGAGACTGACTGCATCAATTCAACTACGTGGGGGAAGTGGTCTCTTGACACCTTTTTGGAATGTATCGCTTCAGACTTCAGTGAAAAGGAAATTTGAGAAGATTACTTAAAAGTGGGATGATACGTTGCTGTTCTTCTCTTGATGATATAACCCCGAATGGAGATCCTTGATTATCGTTCTTAAATGGAGCAGCGGGATTTATGATAGTGGTGTGCTTTTCTGTGCACCTGGCTAAGGCAAGCTTGAAATAGAGCTTCGAATCTGCTCAGCTAAAGGATTTTCGGTTTGGGGGGAAGCTGCCAAAGTCTCACTTTCAGATGGTTCTATTTCTTTCGATTAAAGAGTCTTGGAAGCTTTGGTGGTGAATGCTTAAGAGATGATGACTCCTATCTTCTACGACGTGCTGCTCGATATCCTTATCTCGGTACTCGTATCATCATCTTCTTTAACTATATCATCTATTCTATCCTTGTAAATATTTATTCGAAAAACAAAATACAAAAATATAAAACCAACAAAAAGAAAATAGAAAATTATAAAACCTTCAAAAACCCATAAAAATCAGAAAATTTCAAAAAATACCAAAAATATGTTTTTCTATGACATGTCTTCTGGTATCGATAACATCTACGGTCTTAGAAATGTCATTCAATAATGGCACGGGACCATAGATGAAGTTCGAGCAGGAGGTGTAAATATTCTTTTCTAAACATGTCTCAAAATATGGCTTACAGTTATTTCAGACTGTAACCCGTGCTTCAAATGATGGCTTACAGTTACTTCAGACTGTAACCCGTGCTTAAACCATGGTTTGCTATTATTTCAGATAGCAACCCGCTTTTCAAGAAAGGAAAGTGTTGCGCTTAAACAAATTTTCAAAATATTTCGTGCACTTATCCTAAAACAATTTGAGGAAAGTATGTCGAAGGACTGCTGTTCCTACACAAATGTTTTTCCGTCTATAATTCTTCAGAAAAATATTTGGTGTTTTCAAAATGGTGGAAAATGAGTTGCTTTAAAAACAATCAGATTCATTGTTTTTATAAAATTGAAAACTCAATCAATGACTTCAGCGCTTTTAACCTTTTCAGTAAAATAAGTCATTGATTGAGGGGGAGAATGTTTTCAAATTTACATCATCTAACAGGCTTTCTTAATTATCCTAATATGCTTAATTAAAAATGATGTTAACCTATGTTGAAGGACTAGGTGCCCAGGATATGATTGCTAGGATTAGATGATTAGAGTTTGATGAACACATTATTCCTATACATTTATGTGATCTGATTGATATGTTGCATTGACTTTTATAAGTCGATTGTTGTTTGGGTGTTGTCGACCACCATATATTTGTATGCGTGTTCACTAACATATGCAGGTATATTGGTATATAAGAATGTTCCCGATCCGGATCCCACAAATGAACATGATTGGATGCCGCAAGGAAAGGGTAACGATATCTTGGGTTGACAAATGAAGAAACGGAGCTTAATTGGACTTCAATGGAGAGTTGGCATAAATGCAACGTAAGAGGTATCACTGCATCAGCAGATGGTTTTCTTCTAAGTGATTGAAGAAACGGAGCTTAATTTGACCTCAGTTGGCATTCAAAATGCAACATAAGAAGAAGTCTCACTGCATATGCAGACGGTTTTTCTTCAAAGCCCTACAGCAACAACAGAAGCTTCTCAACCACCTAACGAATCTTTGTGCATGATACCATTTTTAAACAATTTTTGAGTAAATTGAATTAAATTGTTTTGAAAATGGAAAAATGTTGTTTTGAAAATATATTGGACTAAATTTTGAAAATCACCGGACTTCATTTTATCAAAACTTGAGTCACTCAATTATCGACTACGGTCATGGATTGAGGGGGAGAGTGATTTAAAATAAAATATTTTCAAACGATATTTCTTCACAAAAGTTCCGCTTTGTACAATATAAGTGGTGATCTAAAGATTTAATGTTATGTCATGGTATGATTTTTTTTCTTTAGAATCAAGGTCTTTCAAAATGAAATTTTTTCTGTTCTTGTTTGATTGTGAAATTGTTTTATTTTACTAAAAGATCTCTTAAAAACTATCATACCTGACACTAACAATCTTTAATGTTTAAATCTGTTCCTATCTGTCATCTTTCAGAATTAAATCTTGCCACGTCTTTCCCCCAAATTTTTCTAAATGATTTAAATCAGTTGGGATCACAAATCTCAGTTGGTTTGAATTTTTTGATCAGGGGAGAGATCGTGATTTAAATCTCAAATCTGTTTAAATGGAATTGGTTTTAGTCCTTTAAAGGCACTCTTGCCTCCATGTGCCAAACGATTTCAAATACATAATGCACATGTTGAGGAGGAGGATTTATCCAAAAACCAGATGAGTATTTAAACAAGGCCACATTTTCTCCCATGTTTTCTAAACCTAATTAAATCACTTGGGATCCAAAATCTCAAAGGGTTTGATATTTTTGATCGGGGGAGAATTTGTGATTTAATTATGAAATTTGATAAAAGGTGATCGTTTTGACTTAATTGTGCACGCTGCTCTCTCATATGTGCTAAAAGCTTTCGAATCTCGAAGCATATATTGAGGGGGAGCATTTTTTAAGAAAAGAAACTATCAAGGTGCAAATGCTTTTATGTTTTATCATAAAGTACCTTGATTGAGTTTTAAATGGTTTCTTAATGGCTTGTGTGATCGTAAATGTGCTTCAAAAGAACTCTTGCCTCTATGTGATAAAATGATTTCAAATATCCTACGCACATATTGAGGGGGAGAATTTTACCATGAAAATCAAATGGCTTTTTCGTATGAAAATTGTGATCAAAGAAAATATTTCAAAGTCCTCTTGCCTCCTTGTGCTAAAAAAATTTCTAAATCATACGCACATGTTGAGGGGGAGGTTTTCTAAATGATCAAAACTATTAAGGTACAAAATGCTTTGATCTCGTATCACAAGTACCTTGATTGGTTTTCCAAATGATTTTTCAATTGGTTTCATGAAGGAAAGAACAATACCAAAAGACCGACCAATTTATTTTATGCATGGAGTTATAAGGATGGTTAGGTTAGGTATTTGTTCCCACGATCCGCCAGAACCGGAGGGATCTTCCCAGGGACAATCCACTAGATAGTGTAGAGTCCTTAGGAATATTGAAAAAAGGAGAAAAATGAGAAATGGGAAGAGTGCGGACTGAGACAGAGCTAGTACTGGAATAAACCCAACAAGGTTCTAGTTATGAAGTCTCGGTAAGCACTGAAGGGGTTGAAGAATGAAAAAGAACTGAATGTGAAAAAGGGTGAAAAGAAATAGCCCTCCATCAATTCAACCTTAGGGCAGTAACCGGGTTCAATACATATGCTACTGGTTGTTACTAAGGTAACATCGGTATTGAAGACAAGACGTCATGGACCCAGTGACGCACTGCACTTCAACTTTCCAAACCACTCAAGTTCCTCTTAAAAGGACTTGTTTCATTCTTACGGGGAACCGACATTATCTATCGACCTTCTCTTAGAGATGGTTGATATTGAAGAAGGAGACCCTCTCCCTAGTCTCCGGTACAGGATCCAAATATGCACAAATTGAGTCTCGAGCCACGAGATCATCAATAAATCTCATTAGGACACTTTCAATGAAGACTTGCTGTTTCACACAATGTGGAAAGTAAGTACATATTAAGAGTCCTACGCATTATCCTTGTGGTATTGCCAAAACATCCGAGTGATATGAAAATATTCACGATGAAGATGGAAATCCTTCTAGAGCCAAAATCAAACAAGCTCTTGGTGGGTGACATGTGAGATCTTCTCGTAAGATCAAACTTGTGACAACTGGATAGAAACAATGGGGCGATTCAATTTTGAATCAACCTTGGTCCAGGAATGGAATTGACGAATACTTTTGGAAAAACTGTTCGATGTGCAAATCTTCTTTTCTCTTGCACGTCGAATGTGTATTCATGTTTCAAACTCAAAAAGTATCTCTGATTGAAAAAATACTTTTGGAAAAACCGTTCGATGTGCGAATCTCTTCTTTTCGCTAGCACGTCGAATGTGTACTCATTCTCTAATACAAAAAGTATTTTGATTGAAAATTGATCTTTCTCATAAAACCTTCGTCGTATTGCAAAAACTCTTTCTTCTAAGCAATACGCGATTGCTTTTAAATCATTTTTCATCAATCAGTGAATCTCAATTAGCTGGTTCACTCACTCCGTGTTGTCTTCTTTGAGACGTTCCGGTTTGAGAACAGCTAGAACAGCTGCGAAACCCTGTCAAGGAGATTCTTAGGAATCCTACCTGATCACAGGCAGTACTTGTACTGATCAACGGGGAACCGTGGGCCGTGTACCTCAATTCAGCGAAAGTGGTCAAAGACACTTTCGTGTGTTTTATTGCTAACTATTGTTTGCAGGTACACTTGGACGGTTGCAGCTGATCAGAATTGAGGAGTCAATCCAAAGCCGCATGCTCACAGCATCCACACTTAATTTGAAGAAATCATGACTGGTGCATATCTACATAACCTGGCTCTGATATTTCATACTATGCTTATGCTTCGCTACTGCAAATATCATGAACCAGTAAGGCTTCCGCTACTCTGATGGAAAGATGTCATGATTCAAAAGTGTGAGCATGTCGGTCCGAAAGTCACAACTTCACATGCTGGCAACACAACTAAGGGTGATCCAAAGATTTACTGTGGCTGATGATCTCAAAGAAAGCTCGAAGATCATCAAAGATGTGGATCAGTTCAAAGACCTCCACTGAAAGTACAAATCAATGCGAACTTTGAAGTTGCACTACAAAAGCACAAAGATTGCGGAATTGAAGAATTGAAGTCTACGAGCTCAAGAACAATGACAAGAATAGATTGCTAGGATTCGAAATGTAAAACATGGGGTGACCTCCCTTAGGGGGAGATTGTTAGGAATTAGAAAATTCCATAGTGAAGTGTCGGTCACCCCAAATGTTATCTAGCTTAAGTTAGCTCGTATACTTGTCATTAGTTACGTTATTTAGTTAGTCAGTAGCGTAAAATAGTTTAGTGCAACACCGTGGAGGAAGGACGAGTCTTTACCCACTGTATCCCTGATCCACAGGCCGATAGGAGGTCGAGTATTTGTAACTATAAATACCCCTTCCATCCATGGAAGGGGTGGTGCTTTGCTTTTAATATTCTACATTTTGTGAAGTAACTCTCTACCAAGAAAACACCCAACTCTCTAACTTTCTCTCTCTAATGGCAAACATGTATTTTGATCTCCCTAGACCACCCGAATCATCAAACACATAAATATTACGATCCTACATCACCTCACCTCTATAATTTAGAGGACTTGCCACCTAGGCCGTCTCATCCGCTTCCGCCGACAACATTCTCCTCATTAGGAGGAACAATGATTCAAAATCAAGGTGTTGAGTCAACACTTGCTCCGGCTTCCTTTTCGCCGTTTCCATCATATAATCCCATTTGGATTATAAGAAATCATCAAAGTCAACCACCCGACCTTATGGAAGTAGACACATCTTTACCACCATCATCATTCTTGATCGAACCATTCCTAAATGGACCTCCACCAATCCCTCCATCATTCGAGGCTCCTCAAACCACTTCAATTGATCCTTTGAATCAAGCCACTTCATTTCATCCACCACCACTACCTAGCCATGACAAAGATTGCTATCATTGTCAACATGTTGAAAGTTTAATACATGAAGTACGAGAAGACCAACGTTTCATGTTCTATCATCTCCTCGAACGTTTCGACGAGATTAAACCTAAACATAACTTGAGCTAGAAGATTATAGTGGTGTCTAAGCTTCAAGCGTTAGTTGGTCTAAGATATTCCTAGTTATGTATTGTCTATTTTCTTATTTTTGAGTCATGTATATCATAACTCTTGTTTTATTAAATGGAATTACATGCTACTTGTTATTTTTCTGAGAATATGTATTCATATCTCATTTATGTGATAACATTACTTGTTATATCACCTTTGCTGATTTTAGTCATCAACCAGACGGATTCCTTAGTATTGCTTAGACGGATCCCTACTAGAAGGGAACCGTGGGATCCGTGAAGTCAGAATGTTTTTCTTTATCACATTTGCCGGAAATTGTGAATTATACTTGTTTTCTAACCCTTGTTTTGCAGTTATTCAATTAACACATAAAGACTTTGACATCCTAAAGCTAGGGGGAGCTTTATGTCAAAGCAATACATTGCAAATTACCTGCAATACTAGATTTATTTTTCATAACTTCCCATTGCAAAGTTGCAATCATCTAGGGGGAGGACACTCGTTCTTTTTCCTTTTTAGACGAAATCCTTTGCAAACTTAGTTGCAAATGATCTAGATTAGAATTACTTTCTTGACGCCCTTACATAGGGATGGACTCGTCAAGGGGGAGTAAGACGAGATCTATTCCCATTACTTGCTCTTTATTTTCTTTTCACATGTTTTTCTTTAAAACAATGTGTTGCTTTTCTTCAAACACTTTTTGTTTCGACAAAAAGGGGGAGAAGAAAGTAAAAACTACAAATTCAAACGTTTACGAATTTTAGCTTTTCCTTAAAATAATTTTATGTTTTGTCATCAACAAAAAGGGGGAGATTGTTAATACAAATAAGCCGTAAAAACATTTATTTATAATTTACGATCTTCTAATGTTTTGTCGATAACAAAAGTAAAATCATATTAACGAAACAAATAAAATACGTAAATGGTTTGAACTAATAGTTTTCTAACATATTCACATTTTCACATAAAACACTAAAACAAGTATAAGTGATTTTATGATCTAAATATATATGTACAACAACTAGTGTTTACATATCGGCTTAACAAGTATAAGTGATTTTATAATCTAGATATATATGTACAACAACTAGTGTTTACATATTGAGTTAACACATACTTAAGCTAAGTATACTAAAATGGGTAAAAACAAGTATATACTAAAATGGGTAAAAAACAAGTATATACTAAATAGATAAAAACTAGCAAATGGTTTTGACCCATAACTCATAGTTTTATATATACCACTTATACAAGTTCAATGTATCCTTAAGGTACATTGTATCTAGAAAGAAAACCATGGATCAACCCATAACCCATGACCCATGACCCATAACCAAAAATACCCATGGGTAAAGAGGAGCGTTCCACGGATCCCTAGCTTTGTGCTAGCCGGATCCCAAGTGGAAGGGATCCATGGGATCCGTGGGAACAGTGAGGAAATTTGCCTATAAATAGTAAGCCATTTCTTCATTATTATTCACCCCTTTCAATCCTCTTTCTAACACACTTTCTCCCCTGAGTTAGATCTCACTAACCTTAGATCCAAGAGATCTATGTTTGTAGTTTTGTTTTTGTGTGATCTTTTAGGTTCCTCTTAAAGGCAAGATCACCACCTTTGAAGTCGAGCAAGCTCAAGTCCATGAGTTGCTATGCTTCCTCATCATCAAGGCTACTGAAGTCCTCTTGTTGATGATTCCTTTCTTTCTTCAAAGAAGTGTAGTGTTGAAGACATTAGTGAAAGATGTCTCAAGTGTCAAGACGAAGATATTAGTGAAGGGTATCTATCGTCTATAGGATAAGCACTTGTGGTAGGTGCTTAGAAGTCAAGACAAGAAGCATTAGTGAAAGGTGCTTGAAAGTGAAGACACAAGACATTAATGAAAGGTGTCTTGTAGATCTAGTCAAAGGCATTAGTGAAAGGTGCCTTAGATGTACATTCGATATGGTGTGTATCGATGTACTAGATAGACTAGCATTAGATCCAAGGATATTGATGTCCTTGATGATGTTGTAAAGGAGTAGATCTCCTTTGGGATTAGTCGTTGGTGTAGTGTGGTAGTAGTTCCTCCATTGCAATGGAACTAGGTGCTTAGCCTAGTACCTAATAAAGGGTAGGCGACGTTGTGAAGGTGTAGTTCACCTAAGGTGTGAAAGAACTCGGTGGTTAGCCTAGCACCGTATAAAGGGTAGGCGACGTTGTGTTAGGTGTGGTTCGCCTTGGTGTGAAAGAACTCGGTATTTAGCTTTGTACCGGAAAAAGGTTAAGCGACGTTGTGAAGGCTTCTCCGCCATAAGGAGCTTGGTGTAGGGATTATGAACTCTCGAGTAGGTGACTCGGGGAGTGGAGTAGGGCAAGGAAGGTGACCTTGTAGCCGAAACACTATAAATACTTGCGTTGTGGTTTTGTGCTTCTTACTCTTTTCTTTCATTACATATCTTCTATATGCTTGCTTATCAACATCCAACACACACAACCAAATAGATTGACATAAGTCAATCTAAATAGATTAAAAGGAAGTTTTAATTGGTAAAACTATTCAACCCCCCCTTCTAGTTTTCCACAGAGAAGATTTCTCTTCTTCAGAAGATAAACCACACTGAAGCGTACACTTTTCTTTTCTTTAGAGGTACGAGGCTTGAACTGTTGTGTTCAAACGTCATAAGAAGATTTCTCTTCTTCAAAAGATAATGCGCACTGAAGCATACACATTTCTTTTCTTTAGAGTACGAGGCTTGAACAGTTGTGTTCAAACGTCATAATCTCTTTCTTTTCAGCATCACTTGGCAAAAACTTGTAATCAACCCCATTATCATTCAGTAGGCTCTTTGTCGTGACAGCTGATGGAGAAAACCCAATATGATGAATTTGACCTTGAAGTAAACTAACCCGAACTCGTGACTTAAACTTGCACATATGTAACAAAGAGCGGTGCCGAGAATTCATGCCTTTTTGAATCTCTAAGTACTCTATACTCTTCAACCAACCATCAAGTATTAGACGTACATCACCTCTTGAAAATCCACAATTCAATGTGACACTGAGCACTACAACGTAACTCCTTAAAGTGATAGTTATTTTGTGGTGGTAAGAACCCAATTCCTCCAAGTGGTAAAAGAAAAGGAAAAATCACCCAAAAATAACTAGATTTCTAAGTCTTCGTTTTTGAAAATATTGAAAGATCGAACAAGGATCTTGAAGAATCTTCATCCAACCATCCCCAATACCTTCAGATACTAAGTACACTTGCCCGTGATATTTCACTTCAACCTCAAATAAATAATACTGAATTAACGTCGTTGTCACATCTTGTGGTTAAAAGCTTAAATCTAGCCTTCTTTGACGTTTTAAGTAAACTATGATAATGGTTTCATCCCGACCATGGTTAAAAGCACATAACCCCGTAAAACTTTGAAATAACCAAAATGCCAAGAAGACACTCCAAACAATCACCCAATTCATGAATTACACCCTTTTATCCCTTCTTTGAAGTAGAAACCGTAGCTCTAGCATCAGAGAAGTTCTAGAAATACTTTCTCTTTCTCCAGGATGGTTCCATCATCGCGGGATTTTACAATTCTATGGTTTAAACCGAGAAATAGTTTCTTTCGCGGGATTTTACAAGACCAAGAATAAACCGAGAGATAGATCCGGAAATGCACATTACTTTTACCAGGATGATTTCATTGTCACGGAATTTTACAAATCTATGATTTAAACCGAGAAATAGATTCTTTCGCGGGATTTTACAAAATCAAGACAAAACCGTAAACAATAGCATGAATGTGTTATGACAACTTTGGTTTCAGCGAATATTTGTTTTAGGGGAACATGCAGCGGTTCATTAACGATTCTTCTCCATCATCAACAATATCATCAACAATTCTTTACCAATATGTAGACAACTTCACAAACCATACTAAGTCAAGTAGTATAAACTACTTCCCCCTGGAGGTTGTCCGTAAACCAAAATACACGTTTCTCCCCCATGATGGTTTCGAACTTTCGGAAGCATCATAACGTGCACGACCATTAGCATGAGAAGTTCTTGTCATAAGCAAACATCTTGAAAGATCATGAATGTCGTTGAGGATTTTTAAAGATTTTTCTTAGACTGTGAAGTATCATAGACATGTTGTAGCATCAAGTAACCCATGAGAATTGCTGATTACATCTCAACCATTACATACTTTGGTAAGTACATCTTCCACACATTATGTCGGCTATTGCTGTGACTACTTGGTAACGTAAACCCGATATTCGAGATTTGACCATGAAGTAGAATTTCCCAGATTTGTTACTTAAACTTGTACTAATCCTTGTGAAAACGAAACGGTGTACCAAATGTACAAAACCTCTTGACGTATCCTCAACTGCGTGAGACACCGAAGTGATAGTTACGTTGTAGGTTAAGCGAGAAAAAATCACAAACGTAACTAAATAGCCAAGTCTTTATCACACTCTATAAGTGCCCAAACAAGTCATCTTCGCGGAAGGGTAGAAAGAAAGAAGACGAAATAAGTAAACTCGCCCGGAAAACCTCACATCAACCAGCACACCACAACAATTCTCAACATCAACTCTTATCATCAAGACTCATAACCCAAATTTCAAAATCAAATCTCATTATCACACATTTCATCGACAAATCTCTTCAACAAATCCGATAGAATCAAATCACAATCATGAGAAACCCATCATTTCATCATTCAATACAAGTAATATATTATTCGACTCAAAACAGATCATCAGTCTTAACTCCAAATCCACGGTGTCAATCTTTCATGGGCCCAATTTAGCAAATATGCTCAACCAATCCATCATCATCGTTAGCCCATTTGACCAAATAACAATAAATCCGTTCAAGCCCATTCAAAAATCCAATACCCGATCTATCAACATTTCACCCGATTCATTAACACTCCATTAGATTCTCCCGTTCCAACATATAAATCGAATACCAAGTGACGTCGGGGAATAAGAATACAAAATGCATATTAGAACACGCATGAGAACACTAATTCGGTGCAATACATACCCAGCATAGTCAAGACCCACGAAATCCCAAGGACAAACGCAATGCTTATACACGATTAACTAAACATAGCTTTGTGTTTGGTCCATCAAATATTCCACGTCCAACAATTATCTTCCGGGCCTAAACTCATCCAAAATTACAAGCCCTTATTAAGAAAATTACTTGGCCCATTAGAGTGAAATACAACCTGATCCATGTTTTGCCCTAAAACCACGGGTATAAATCACACTAACTTACACCCTTACCCTAATTTCACTCACAAACACAGACAATCAAAACCCTAATTAATCTCCCAACAAAATACGCCTCCATCAGCTTCATCAAATCGCTCCCCAATCTTACCAACGAATCTCACAATATAACATCACACAAACGAATTAACAATCCACAAAAACAAATTAACATTAAATCCTCAAGATCCTAGGATGGGTCTCATACAAAAGTGAGAACACCACTTGCCTACACGAACTGATGACGCCACAGGGATGGTGAGTTTTTGGCTTCAATATTCACGAAGATCATGGGTAGGTTCTTTAATTCGAATTAATTCATTTCAGTTTAGTTAAACCGAATCAAGAAAAAAAAAACACTAAACAATATTGTTAGTAGTTTTATCTTAAGTATTCGAATATTTCAAAAAAGGAGTGAACTCCTAGATTGATCAATGAGGCACAAGCTTGTTTGTGTATAGATCCTTAGAGATCTATGTGTTTGTAGAACTACACACGAAGTGAGCAAAGCTGAGATCGGACATTCTTTAATTTTCATGAGTCTTGAACGAACAAATAAGAAGGATAACTTAGTAGTTATTATCTTTTCTTTTCAGATTCGGATAGTTATAAAAAGAATTAGATTGGGTCTATGATGATAGATTGTTTTCGTTGGATAGATCTAAAAGATCTTGGTATTTCTGTATTATCCACGAAACAACACTCTGAGATCTAGGGCATTCCTTTAAAAACATTGAGACATGGATCGATGAGAGATAACATCGTGTGTACGATCTAAACTGGTCGAATACTTATTGAGAATCACACGATTAATCTGAGATCATGAAGTTTTTGTTGAGTTGAGTCATGTTGTAGATGTAGTTGACATACGATGATAGTTTACTGTGTTGGTTCGTATATGTGGATGTATTCTTGATTTTGTTTTTGTAGTTCAGGTTGATGCATAATATGATTTGGATAAGTTAACCATATGAGGTTGATAGTAGTTACTGAGTCTGGTTTGTTGATTTGTTTGTAGAGGTTTAATTGGTTTGTTGAATGTTGAGACTGATTGTACGTGATGACATTTCTTACTTCATCTTATACTCAAGTCGCATCCTTTACTCGTGTCAAAACTCACCTTTTTGTCAAATCGCTTCTTTATTCAACACTCACAAACCGCTTCATCATAGCAGCAAACCGCATCTTTTCAAAACATCTAGTCAAAACTCTTAGCTAATCAAACCGCTTCCACAAATTGCGTTTTCAACAAAACGCATCGATTTCAGAAGTGACAAACCGCTTTTGAATTTTATGACAATACGCATAGGGTAAGTCAAATCGCAGTTGACTCAATAGTCAAACCGCATGATTTTTTAAAGTGACAAACCGCATCTTAGATTCGATGAATCTGGACCAAATTGTGATAAACCGCATCCTCTTAACAAAATGCATAACGATTGACAAACCGCATCAGTCCATGACAAAACACATATACGTCAAAACGCATATACAAAACAAGTCAAACCGCATACTCAGTTGCCAAACCGCTTCTATGAACATCCACAAACTGTTTTGAAGAAAAATGTCAAACCGCATCCACGAATGAAATGTAAACCGCATGCAAGAATTGAACCAAAACATATTAAAATCCAATACTTATAAAATCAGTTAACATTTTCTTCAAAATGATGTGAAATCATCTGATAAGGATAGGTAAAAGCGTTTTTGACCACAAAATCAGTTAACTCAACTTACAAAAACTTCAAATCAGTTTCAACCAATATCATGACCAAACATGATCACGACTAAACAACAAACCGCATCCATCATCACAACATCGCGTCAAACCGCATCAAACCATAACAAACCGCATTAAAAGTTGCATAAAAACCATACTAATCATCAAAAGCAACACAAACTAGGCTCTGATGCCATTTGTAGGATCATATATATTATGTTGTTTGATGATTTGGGTGGTCTAGGAAGATGATTATACAAGTATGCCATGGTAGAGAGTGAAAGAGATGAGAGGGTGATTCTTGAGAGAGAAAGTAACAAAAAGAAAAAGGTTGGATTATCAAATGAAGAAGCACCACCCCTTCCAAGGATGGAAGGGGTATTTATAGTTACAGACTACTCGTCCTCCTGTCAGACTGTGGATAAGGCATACAGTGGGTAAAGACCCGTCCTTCCTCCACTGTGTTATACTAAACTAATCTACGCTACTAACTAACTACTTAACTACTAAATAACGTAAATAATGATATGTCTACGAGCTAACTTATGCTAGATTATATTTGGGGTGACCGACTCTTCACTATGGAATTTCTAATTCCTAACATTTATCAAGCATATGGATGAAAACATGAATCTGAATTTGAAGAGTTATTCGTATGAGAGAATTTAGCAGTTATACAACTCTTGCAAAAGAAGGTTTGAGAATTTCATACCCATGAATTCCGAAAAGGAAGCTGAGATGCTGAAACAAAAGAGAACTGGATCTGTGATGGAGGAGTCAAGTTCCAAAAGACAGAAGGTAAATGATGAAGTGAGATTGGATCAATTTATTATGGTGAATGTACAAATGTCTAAAGATCCTATTTCTCCTACACCTTTAAGATCTAAATACCCTCTCATAGATTGGCAGATTGTTTTAGTTGATGGAAAGGATGTCATTGAGTTGACCAGATTAGATGGGTATAAGAGTCAGTATATTTCTTTTGATGATATGCTATTTTTTTTTAACCAAAAGTGATTTGGAGAAGCTATGGGAGATAGTGTCTTTCAGACGTGGTAAGCTTGGACTCACAGGAACCATGGCTTATTATATGTGGTTTGCATTAAAATGCATGTTTGAGCCTGATCCAAATGATAAATGTTGTGAAGACTGTGTGGTTGAAGAATGGATGCTATATTCTTACTGTAGAGTGCATGCTGTTAAGCTTTCTGAAGGGAAAATCTATATGTTTGTAGATAAAGATTATCCATTGATGAAAATTGTAGCTAGACAGATGTTGGAAGTTAAGCTGAACTTAAAATGTACAAGTCCTAATCATCTAATAGTTCATCCACTGCTGAGAAAGATTGAAGAGATTGCTGATTTTGAAACTCCTTTGGCTATTAAGGATAAGCTTCATGGTAGAAAGAAAAGAATGGAAGATAGATCAAAAGCATTTGATGAAGAATCTGATTCTGAGAAGGAGCATGAAGAGACTGATAGGTGTTTGGACACATCCTCCAAATAAGGTATTATGTGCTTAAAGAAACTTGATGATTTTGATTGTAAATATCAAGTTTAGGGGAGGATTGTTGGGTTTTTGGTTCTGCTAATAATAATTATTCTAAGTATGGAACCACTGCCAGTACAACAGATACCACGGCTAGAAGAATTGGAATCACTGCTCAGGACAAACCATTGCTAGTAGAAGTCGCGTACAACTGCTATTGTTATAAACTACTGCTAGTATGTGATGACGTACCCTCCGATCAGGTCGAAGGACCCCCCTTCGGCCTCAGTCGAATTTGCATTACGAAGACCTAAGTCTTTCTTCATAAGTCAGTGGTGGCGTAAAACCATTCATCATTGATATGGTTACCAGTTGGGAATTCGCCAGCCGAAGGCCTATGCCCTTCGGTGTCTTCTCTTGAAGGCGCCAAGACAAAGGAGAACCTTGACTTGGTCTTCCCCCACGTTCCCACTATTTCTTTAACTTCCCCGCCAAGGCAGAGATAGTGGAGATGAAGCCCTAGCGGTTACCACAAATCAGGGGACGCCCCCATGACCTCCTAGACGTGTGCTAACACTCTCCAAGCTATTTTCTTCACCTATAAATAGGTTGGACGAGTCATTTCAATGGTATGTTCACTCAACACAGCATTTCACATACTCCATATTACTTACAACACATATCACATACTTACTCTCACGCCGGAGGTGGTTCGCAGGGCCCAACCCCTGCGCAATCACTTAACGAAGTGTCTACTATTTCTTATTGCAGATTGGCTACAAGTTTGGCGCAAGCATATCACCCCTCATACCCTTCGATCACCATCGAATGCCTGGTCGTACGAATTATTGTACAATCAGTATGTTATGTCGGTTTAATATGTAATATTCTAGAATGTCTTGGGTAGGATGTTTTGTATTAGATAAATATGGTAAATATATTTATCTTGTAGAATACGTAATATATATTGTAAAGGACTCCTTATCCTATAAAAAGAGTGTAAGATATAACTTTTCACATACACATCAAACCATAACACAAGGTGGCGAATAAGATGGAATTCTAGAGAGAGAAAGTTAGAGGTTTAGGGAACTTAGTGAGAGAAAGTGAAAGATATTATTATGAGCTCCAACTCTCTACCTTGGAAGGTAGAGAGTATTTATAGTCTTACATAACTCGCCACACTTTGGGCTGTGGATCAGGCATACAGTGGGTAAAGACCCGTCCGTCCTCCACGGTGTTACTTAACTAAATTACTACTTAACTTAAAAGAACTACGACTACGAGCTTTCTAACGATTACATATACTTGAGGTGACCGACTCTTTAATACCGGGAATATCTAATTCCTAACAATCTCCCCCTAAGGGAGGTCACCTCAATAATGTACCAAAATTACATTGAATACAAATAGATATAACATTTAACAATTGATCTTGCATTCTTGATGTAGTCCTTTGCTCCTAAGCTCGTAGTCATTGATTCTTCACAATGCATGTTTGGTTATTCCAAGTGGAGGTCTTTTACTGATCCACGTGATGATAAGTTTGAGCCATCTTTGGAGATCATCAGCTATAAAAAAATCTCTGAGACATCCATTGTGGTGTTGTGACTTTGGGACCGACATGCTCACATTCTGGATCATGATATCTTCTCATCAGAGTAGCGGAAGCATTTGTTGAATCACGATATTGGCAGCAGCGTAGCAGAAGCTTGGTGTGAAAATATCAGAGTCATTGATGCACTAATCATGATTTCTTTTGAGATGAAAGTGTTAAGTGAGCATGCGGCTATGGATTGACCGCTTCATTCTGATCAGCTGCAAACGTCGGGCGTACCTGCATACAACAGTTAGCAACAAATCGCACGAAAGTGTCTTTGATCACTTTCGATGAATTGAGGTACACGGCCCACGGTTCCCCGTTGATCAGTACAAGTACTGCCTGTGATCAGGTTGGATTCCTAAGAATCTCCTTGACAGGGTTTCGCAGCTGTTCTAGCTGTTCTCAAACCGGAACATCTCAAAGAAGACAACACGGAGTGAGTGAACCAGCGAATTTTAAGTCCACTGATTGAAGAAAAGAGATTTGAAAAACAATCGTGTATTTCTCAATAGAAATTGTTTTTGCAATACAACGAAGGTTTTATTGAAAATCAATTATCAATCATAAAAATACCTTTTGGTTTGAAAAATGAGTACACAGTCGATGTGCTAAAGAAAAGAGTTTTTAAGCACAAAGACTGGTTTTTCAAAGGTATCCGTCAATCCCTAACCTGAACCAGGATTGATTCAAGAAATTGAATCGCCCCATTGTTTCTGTTCAGTTGTCACATGGTTGATCTATATGATAGATCTCACATGCCACCTACCAGGAGCTTGTTTGATGTTGGCTCCAGAAGGCTTTCCATCTTCATTGTGAATGTGTAAACACATCACTCAGATGTTCTGGCAATACCACTAGGATAATGCGTAGGACTCAAGATATAATCTCTCTTTCTACATTGTGTGAAACAGAGAGTCTTCATTGAAAGTGTCCTAATGAGATTAATTGATGATCTCGTGGCTCTAGACTCAATTTGTGCATATTTGGATCCTATAACGGAGACTAGGGAGAGGGTCTCCTTCTTCAATATCAACCATCTCTAAGAGAAAGTCGATAGATAATGTCGGTTCCCCGTGAGAATGAAACAAGCCCTTTTAAGAGGAACTTGAGTGGTTTGGAAAGTTGAAGTGCAGTGCGTCACTGGGTCCATGACGTCTTGTCTTCAATACCGATGTTACCATCAGTAGCATATGAAGTGAACCCGGTTTCTGCCCTAAGGTTGAATTAATGGAGGGCTATTTGTTTTCACCCTATTTTCATTCAATTCTTTTTAATTCTTCAACCCCTTCAGTGCTTACCGAGACTTCATAGCTATTACCTTGTTGGGTTTATTCCAGTACTAGCTCAGTCTTAGTCTGCACTCTTCCCATATCTCACTTTTCTCCTTTTATCATCATACCTAAGGACTTCTACACTAACTAGTGGATTGTCCCTGGGTAGATCCCTCCGGTTCTGGCGGATCATGGGAACCAATACCTAACCTTATCATCCTTATATCACCGTACATAAAGTAAAGTTGGTCGGTCAATTTGGTATTGTTCATCTGCCATTGGATCCAATTGAAAACCATTTGAAAATCAATTCAGATACTTGTGATATATTATCAAAGCATTTTGTACCTGAATTGTTTTTGATATTTTAGAACGAGAACTCCCCCTCAACATGTGCATCAAGTATTTGAAAAATGTTAAGCACATGGAGGCAAGAGAAAGAATTAACTTCTTTGATTACCATTTTCTAAAAGATATCAACATCACTTCCCATATTAAATCAAGTAAATATAGCATTTCCGGGAAGGATGAGGTTTCCATAAATTCGCTCCCCCTCAATATGTGCCTTGAGGTTTGAAAAGAGTTTTGCACATACTAGAGGGAACCTGCACATTGGGATAAATGATCACGTTTCAAATCAAAGGTTTAAGATAGATGCTCCCCCTCAACATGTGCATGGAAAATTTGAAATCGTTTGTCACATGTGGGAAGGACAGCATGTACATTCATGTGAAACCATTTACCTTAATATCAGTTTAAATCCAATTTAAATCACACATTCTCCCCCGATCACAATTATCAAGATGAGATTTGTGATCTCTTTTAAATTTAAATTGATTTTGAAAGCTTTTAAGGAGAATTGTGACTTGATTGTGAAAGCGTTTGAACTGATAAGGATCGGATTTTAAGACTTTAAACTCCATTTATAAAACCATGCATGTATATCTTTTGAAAACAATTTAATGTCAAATAACTTTTTAATTTAATTGAAATCATTCTCCCCCTCAATCAATGACGTAGGTTGTTGATTGAGAGATAGAGATTTCGACAAATAAGTCCTGATGATTATCAAAAATAGAGATTGAGTTATTTTTCAAAGCATTTAGTTTTCAGCAGATAGGAGTTTATAGAATCAGAGCATAGGATTTGAAAACATGGTAAAACATGGCTCTGTTCTTTCTTTAAAACCGGGTTATTGCCTGAAGATGACAATAAACCATTGTTTCTCTTTCTCCCAAAAATATTTTTTGATTTTTTGAATTTTTTTTTTTTTTTTTTTTTTTTTTATATAAATTCGAACAACATCTAAAGTCCCGTGTCATTCTTTGAATGACAACATCAAGACCGTAGATATTATCGAATCGAGAGAAACATGACAAAATGACAATATTTTTTTTTTTTTTGAAGATTTTTCGAATTTTTTAAATTTTTATGGATTTTGAAGGTTTTATATTTTTCTATTTGATTTTTGAAGTTTTTATAATTTTGTATTTTGATTTTCGAATAGATATATACAAGAGATAGATGAAGATAGACCTTTACTCCTCGTCTTCCTCCTGAAGACGTTTGAGAGTTTCTGGTTGAAGGCTTTTCAAGCCAAGACGTGGAAGAATAAACTCAAAACGTTCTCTTGGAAGAGCTTTGGTGAAGATGTCAGCTAATTGATATTCAGACCTCACAAAATATAGTTCCACCACACCTTTTTCAACTTGTTCCCTGATGAAATGATGTCGAATGTCGATATGCTTTGCTCTTGAGTGTTGAACGTTGTTGCATGAGAGAGCAATAGCACTTTTATTATCACAGTACAGAGGGATTTTGTTGAATTCAAAGCCATAGTCAGATAATTGAGATCTCATCCATAAGATTTGAGCACAACAAGATGACATGGCTATGTATTCAGCCTCTGTAGAGGAAATAGAAGTACTCATTTGCTTCTTTGAAGACCAGCTCACAAGCTTATCACCCAAAAACTGAGCACCTCCTGACGTACTTCGACGTGTATCTTGACAACCTGCATGATCAGCATCTGCATAGGCCGTTAGTGACATACCGGTGTCCTTCGGGTACCATAGTCCCATATTGATGGTTCCTTGGAGATACCGAAAGACCCGTTTAACTGCGTCAAGGTGCTTTTTAGTAGGCTTAGCCTGGTATCTAGCACACATGCACACAGAGAACAAAATGTCTGGTCTACTAGCAGTGAGATACATCAGGGATCCAATCATACTCCGATATTTTGTTTGGTCAATCATGATCCCTGAGAGGTCCTCATCTAGTTTGGTTCGGTCAATCATGGGGGTGTCAACAGGGTCACATGAATCAAATCCAAATTTCTTTAAAATCTCTGTTGCATATTTAGATTGATTTATGAAGATGCCTCCGGGACTTTGTGAAATTTGTAATCCCAAGAAAAATGACATTTGTCCCATCATTGACATTTGAAACTTCGAACTCATTTCATTTGAAAAACGATCACATTCCATTGGGTCAGTCGAGGCGAAAATAATATCATCAACATAAATTTGAACATGAGTTAAATGTTTGCCTGACTTCCTGGTGAACAATGTAGGATCAACTGCTCCTTTGCTGAATCCGGTTGATAAAAGAAACTTTGACAGTGTATCATACCATGCCCTTGGAGCTTGCTTTAACCCGTAAAAAGCCTTCTTCAAACGATAAACGTGAGTAGGATGCTCTTGATTCACAAATCCTTCAGGTTGGCTGACGTAGACGACTTCTTTAAGATCTCCGTTCAGAAATGCCGTCTTTACATCCATCTGATATACCACCATGTTCTTACTTGCAGCATTAGCCAAGAAGATTCTGATTGCCTCGATTCGAGCAACTGGAGCAAATGATTCTTCAAAGTCTATACCCTCCTCTTGACGATATCCTTTAGCAACCAATCGAGCCTTGTTTTTCAACACATCACCATGCTCGTCAAGTTTTACTTTGAAGATCCATTTGAGAGCTATAATCATAGCACAGTCTGGAGCAGGTACTAACTCCCATACATCAAGACGATCAAACTCATGAATTTCATCTTGCATAGCATTGAACCAGCTATCTTCATTCATGGCAGTTTTAACGTCTTTTGGTTCGATCTTAGATAGTACGGAGTTGAAGACGCACCATAAGGCATCGGTTGCAAGTTGCTTCCGGGTTGATACAGGACGAGAGGGATTACCAATGATGTTGTCTAATGGATGATCGTGAGTCCATTTTCTGAGGTGTTCATGTGGCATTTGTTGAGGAACTGAGGTAGCTGAGTCGATGTTTCCTGAAGAAGATGGTTCTGCTGATGATTCAGGAGTAGCAAATATGTTTTCAAATGGAGCATCTTCAGGAGTCGCAAAGGGATTAACTTCATCATTGATGCCAGAAACATTTCCATGATGTACATTTGAAGAATGATGATTTGTTGATGAGACTGAAGGATCAGCAGTAGGTGCTTCTTGACTTACAGATATTGAAACTGATGGATTGACTTCATTCACTGGAATCTGAGCATCCTATGTTGTAGGGATCAGCACTTCATTAGTAGTGGACTCATACAGTTCATCAAACATTGGATCAAACAACTTCTTTACATCATCTTCGGATGGAGGTACATATGGTGTTTCTTGAGAGGAGTTTGGAACAAGGGATGAGCCAATAGGACTGTTATGAAGTGCGGGTCCTGAGCTGGAGTGTCCAGGAGCCATTTGACCGGTCAGCTCATCAAACGTAACGTGAATTGTTTCCATGATATTTCGGGTTCTTTTGTTGTAGATTCGGTATCCCTTTTTGTTTGGTGTATATCCTACAAATACTCCAATGTCAGCTTTAGCTCTAAGTTTGCCCAAGTCTTGACCCTCATTAGTTGGATAGCACAAGGCACCAAACACACGAAGGAAAGATAGATTGGGTTTCCTGTTGTGGACAAGTTCATATGGAGTTTTTCCATGAATGGTGTGAATCAGGGAACGATTTTGTGTGTAACATGCAGTGGCAATTGCTTCAGCCCAGAGAAACATTGGAACCTTTGAGTAAATCAGCATTGTTCTAGCAGCTTCAACAAGAGTACGATTTCGTCTTTCAACTACACCGTTCTGTTGAGGGGTTCGTGGAACACTTCTTTGATGGCTGATTCCAACGCTTTCATAGAATTCACTAAGTTGTTTGTTGACAAACTCAGTTCCATTGTCTGTTCTGATAATTCTGACAGTTTTGTTTAGTCTAACCTGCAGCTGTTTGATGTTCTTCCCAAAGATATTCTGCACCCTCATTGGTCCACATAAATCCATATGAATCATATGAAGAACTTCTGTGACAGAGTTAGAAGGTTTGGGTTTATGGGCATACTTCTTGCTTTTTCCCAATTGGCAAGCTGAACAAAGATGATCCTTTTCATACTTTAGTCTAGGTAAACCTACAACTAAGTCCTTTCTGGAAAGATCGTTGATGGTGCCGAAGTTCAAGTGATTGAGACGACGATGCCATAACCATGACTTTGTTTTTGAAGCCTTTGATAACAAGCAGATTGGTGATGCTCTCATCATGTCATCGATAGAGATAGTGTAAAGGTTTGAGCCACGAGTTCCTTTCAACAGTTCCTTTCCATTAAGATCTCTAACAAAGCAGGTATGTTTTCTGAAGGCTACTTCTAGATCCGAATCACAGAATTGACCAACAGAGAACAGATTATGACCTAAACCTTCCACATAATACACTCTAGAGATGACACTATCACCAACAACATAATCTCCATAACCCATAATAGCACCGAAATGATCATTACCAAATCTAACAGTCCCGATGAATTTGCTCACGAAGTTCATGAGCCGTGACCGGTATCCAGTCATATGCTTGGAACAGCCTGAGTCCAGGTACCACAGAACGATTTGAACGATCTGCAGTTGAACACAGACAAGAATGGATAACTGGATAATTGGGATCCCCATGCAAGAATGGGTTCCATTTGGTTAGTAGCAACAGTTGGACCACCCACATCAGAAATAGAAGCATTCATATCAGAAAGTGAGGTAATAGAATCATTGTGAATAGATGCAATACTAGTGTCTGAATTAACCCTATTTACAGTGTGACCACTTCTTAGGGGAATAGTTCTACCAGTAGGCATCCATTTTCTAGTGGGCATTATCTGATTAGTCTTATGACCAACAGGTATCCAATAAAAACCTATTCTGCTGAATGTTCTTCCTGTGGGTTTCCATTGTTTTCTAACTTTCTTTCGCTTTTGCCTTTTAGCCTTTTTAGCATGAATTTTAGCATTAGCAATATTAACTGGACAATTAACATCATTAGGCAGAACAGTAACACCACATTCATGATTAGAAACAGAATTCAAGCAAACATCAGAACAAGTTTTGCAAATAGTATCAGAATTCGAATTAATTACAGTACGCTTATAGCTAATACTAGAATCAACACGATTCGTTTTATTCGATTCAAACTTAAGGTTCCTAGATTGTTCTTCTACTTTCTTCCAGTGCACATTCTTAGCTTGAGAGGTCCTATCATTCCTTGTATCGTCTTGAGACTTTGACCTGCTCCGCTTAATGTCACTGATTACTCCTGTAGAGGGAATGGGAACATTAGTTGGCTTAGCTACTCTTTGCATCACCTGTTTAGATGTACTGGGATCTGAACTACATGCAGGTGCACTAAGGTTCATTTTCTTAAAACTAGAGGTACTGTGATTTGTGCTCCTAGAAGGCACACTTGAGTTCTCTTTCTTAGCATTGACAGATCTGGAATCTGAGCTGTTTACAGGCACACAACTGTTCACTTTCAAAACATTTGGAATCGAATGCGTATCATACTTAGCTTTAGGCATTGAGCATGGAATCAAAGGATTAACTCTCTCACCTAATGACTTAGGGCATATTGTGATCAAGCATTCTAAGATTTCTTGACATCGTTTGGCATATAAGCACGCATGTCCAATTGCATTATCATGAGGTTTCTCTAGCTTATCCTCTTCAACAATCTCACGCAGACATTCTAGGCAATCCTTAAGGGATGAGAAGTATGTTTGAATGGCAAGTTTGTTGTTTCTTAGATGAGGGGGGACATATGTCACAGATAAAGCATGTTTATTACTAGAGCGAACCTTAGATACAACATTCTCCTCATTGATCATTGGCATTTTCCCTTTTACCTGACTCTTCAGATTCTCAATTTCCTTTTGCAATGAAGTTATTTGTTCGTTGTTTTTGTTACGAGTGACTTTAATTGATTCAAACAACTCATTGAAATGACGTTTAACCTTTTCATTTTCTTCAAGAAAACTTTCGTTTTCCTTTTGTAAAGCATTTACTAGGTTTTGAAGATGAAACGTTTGAGAATTCTGAGAATCTAAAGGAGGAGGCATTTGGGAGCCTGTCATATTGTTCGTTTGGCCCTTTAACTGAGAGATTTGGGCTTTCAACTTTCTGATCGTGTTGGACTGAGCTTGAATCTGTTCATCACGTTTGTTAATTTGAAAAACTGCATCAAACTCTGGAGCATCTGAAGATGTCTTGATATTTGAAGTTTTGACATTTTCTTTGAGATGTTGATATTTTAGTTGTAAATTAAAATACTCAACTTCTAGTTTAGAAAAGTGTTTAACCAACGTGTCGTGATCATCCGGTTCAATTTTCTCGTTTAGTTTAGAATTAGTTTTTTCAAGCTCAATGACACGATCATGGGAGACTTTCAGGGCCACAGATAATTCATGAAATTTTGAAGCATTAATAGAGCAATTTGAAGCGGTGAAAAACACATCTTGAGCAACACATTCAGTAATAAGATTCTCATTTAATGTATGCAAGTTCTTTCTCTCAATCTCATTATATTTTAGTGCACGCTCATAATCACTAACTTCAGCAACCATTGCATCAAATTCCTTTTCCATACCCTTAATATCAGCTTCTACCCCCTTTTTAAGACTCTCAAAGTGATCTTTTAGAAGTTTAAAGAAAGGCATGACCTCAGTTAAATAACATTCTTTCATTTGTTCAAAACCTCTTTCACCTTCAGTAATACCAGTGGGAGTGATCCTTTTCTTGCAAGTTTTTTCAAAATCAACAAATAGTTGGTATATAACGTATTGGCTAATTAATGTCTTGCTTTTAGTGGCAATTGTTCTAGGTACAAGATGCATAGGTGTATTAGGAGGATACACAGTTGCTCTAGGCATTTTCCGAAGGGGAGGGTTTGTTTCTACAATATTTTCGGCTTTCTGCTTATCTAAATCCATTTTCCAGAAGACTTGTTCGGGAGTCAACAAAGTCTGAGGCTTAAACTTGTTTAATGCAATCCAGTTTTCCTTTTTGTAATCGTGAGGAGAGATAATTATTTTTTTCTCTTTGCATTTAGGGTCATCTAGTTTTTTGTTCATCCTTTCCCTAGTGACTTCATCTGATTTCTTATCTTCCTCAGTGCACTCAACGCAACTAGGTTTCTGCCTAGGCTTAAGAATTTCATCACCATCATAAATCACCTTATGAGCATTTCTAGCCTTTTTGATTACCTCTGGATTTGGTTCCTCAACAAGGGGAATGCTATGCTTATCGCTTAAGACTCGATGTTTGGTGACCATGTGAGCAGTTTGAATGGTGTTTCCTTGTATGTACAACTTGTTTTCAAGTTTGTTTTTCAAAGTTTTTAGATTAGAAAAATCTCTCAAGAGTTTTGATTCCTTTGCATTGAATTCTTGCTTAAGCATTTTCACATTTTCTTGAAGTTCTTGTTTTTGTTTAGCTGTTTTAGAAAGTTTTTCTTGCAAGGAATTTAATTCTTGTTTCAATACTTCTTCTCTAAACTTACTTTTTCTAATTACTGTACTCACTTGGACATCCATTTCCTGCTCACGAGTGGTCAACTCAAATTTTGCACGTTGTTCATAAATAGCAACACGTTCCTTATAGGCATTTAGTTCAGAAATTATGGAATCATCAGGAACACATGCAGTGTATTCATCAAAGACATAGTCATTGTTGACTGCAGAAGATGCATCACTTGGTACAACTTCACTTTCACTTTGTTTCACGTATTGATCGTATGGGACAATATTGATATTACCCATATTTTCAATATTTGATTCAATAGTTTCAGTTGGTTGTACTTTGTCATGCATCTGTTGCACATCAGCATCATCGTATAGCTTTAATACCTCTGAGATGAGTTTGTCCTTGGATAGGCCAGCTTGTGGTGAAGAAGAGATCTTGGGAGAAACCATTGGAGAGATGCTAGCCATAAAGATTGTGTGTGCAGTAGGTCCATCATCTACATCAGAGTCGTAAGCATCACAGTCAGCGACTTGAAAGGCGTTCTGATGATTGTGACCTATCTCCTGAATAGGCTGCTCATCCACATCTGCATCATAAGTCTTGGCATTACCCTCAGCAAGAAACAGTAATTCCTCTTCATCCAACGCAACACCATTATCCTGAGCTTGTGCCAGCAGCATCTTATCTCTGAAGTAATCAGCATTCTGTGGACGCTTTGGAGATGTGCAGTTCCTTGCAATGTGTCCCTCACCACCACAGTTGTAGCATTTGATCTGCTTAGCTTGACCTTGGTTACCATTCCTTCCTCGATTCTGATTGCCCACATAGCCTCTACCAGCACCACCCCTTCCTTGATCATACTGTCTTTCCTGAACTGGTTGCACCACGATCCTTCCATCTTTAACAGTAGCTTGATTGTGTGGGTTAGATGCTGTTCTCAGATTGTTGTTGGTTTGTGGAAGAGAATTCATGTTTTGGCTAATCATAAGAGCTAGTTGATTAATGAAGCTTCCTACGTGTGCATCAGCATCAGCTTGTTTGTACATAGGATCAGGAATGAGTTTGTGATTACCATTACCCAAGGGTATGACTTGTGAAGCTTTGGTTTTGATTCCGATGTTTGAATAGAAGGCAGTTGAATCATTAGACGAGCTTGTCTCTCCTGGGTTAGTTTTGAACTGATTGAGAATCAATTTTTCAAACATGGCATGTCTCTCATTCTGAAGGAGGAAGGCATAGAGTTGCTCATAGTTTGTGTTCTTCAATCCTTTAGTAAGCTTCACAGCGGTAACAAACTTGTGCCATTCAGGATTCATATTGTTTACAAATTTTGAATTCAACTGAATGTTAGGCATAGTCATTCTGATGTTCCTCATGTCATTAACTAACTTATGAAATCTCACATAGTACTCATAGACATTCTCATCTGGTTTCATCTTGAAGTGCTCAAATTCGTCATAGAGTTGTGATTCTCTGTCTTCCATGGTTAATTCTGAACCTGAGAGAAGCATCTTTACATTATCCCATACTGCTTTTGCATCAGTGTTATGATTGATCAGCTTGTAGATGTCTTTAGGAAGACCTTGAAGAACAATGTTTGAAGCCCTGATATCTGCATCAAATCTCTTTTTCTCCTTATCATCAAGCTCATCATACATCTTAGGTCTGTCCATTCCGTAAACAGGAGTACCATCTTCATTAGTATCAAGTATGTCTCTGGTCGTCTCAACACGATATGGTCCTTCATCAATGGATTTGAGAATGTTGACACCATTTTCCTTTCCAAGGCAATACAATCTGATTCGTTGAGCCCAAGAATCGTAGTCAGTTCTGTCAAGCATTGGTGGACGAGTATCTGAGCCAGCTGCTTGAACATCCTCGGCAACAGTGGAGATGACAGTGGGAACAGTGGGAATGTTGGTAGACATGTTAACAGATTATACGGGATTTTATAACTCTATGATTAAACCGGGAAATAGATTCTTTCACGGGATTTTACTAAATCAAGAGAAAACCGTAAACAATCACTCAAGTTGCTAGATGATAAAGTGCTAACTCGCTACCAACTAATGCACTAAGTCGCTAGAAATTAGTGCACTAAGTCGCTAACCCTTAACTCGCTACACGTCTAAGTCGCTAGAGTCCCAAGTCGCCAACAGAAAAGCAAGTCGCTAAGTAGTAACTCGCTACAGACTAAGTCGCTAGCCAAATTTGTGCAGTAATTCGCTACACAAGTCGCTAGATATGCAAGTCGCTAAAGAGCAACTCGCTACAGACTAAGTCGCTACCACAAGTCGCTAACCGTAGTGGAGATTCCACTACTTGTACTTTAACTCGCTAGCTCTAACTCGCTAGCTTTTATAACTGTAAGTCGCTACAAAACTATGAAGTAAGTCGCTACCAAGAAAACAAGTCCGAGAGCTAAGTCGCTAGCTTGAAAAACCAAATAACCTTCACTTTTCAATCCAAAAACAACCCAACCAAGATGATTCAAGCTTACCAAATGAAAACCTAAACACTTTTGATGATTCTAAACATAAAAGTACCAACAAAATTCAAACTTTAACACAAGAAATCAACCAAATGATGCAAAAACCACTAAACTTTTTCAAACTCAAAAACCACCTAAAAACCACTATAAATCCAAAGATGTGCAAGATATGATCTAACCATGGCTCTTGATACCAATTGTAAGATATAACTTTTCACATACACATCAAACCATAACACAAGGTGGCGAATAAGATGGAATTCTAGAGAGAGAAAGTTAGAGGTTTAGGGAACTTAGTGAGAGAAAGTGAAAGATATTATTATGAGCTCCAACTCTCTACCTTGGAAGGTAGAGAGTATTTATAGTCTTACATAACTCGCCACACTTTGGGCTGTGGATCAGGCATACAGTGGGTAAAGACCCGTCCGTCCTCCACGGTGTTACTTAACTAAATTACTACTTAACTTAAAAGAACTACGACTACGAGCTTTCTAACGATTACATATACTTGAGGTGACCGACTCTTTAATACCGGGAATATCTAATTCCTAACAAAGAGGTCCTAGGTTAGAGTTAGATATACGTTTTGGTGATATCTAGAGTAGATACACTTCAAGGTTGTAAACCCTAATACTATTCAGAGTATTCGTATATTAATATATTGAGGTGTTTAGTGATAATCATTGTTATTCTTCTTAAAGTTAAGCACTAGATTCCGCATAGTGTTTAATTGTTTGTGTTCGTTTAGTCAGCTTCTATATTAGATCGTTTGCTCAACTGGGATCAACATACACCTTTCAACAACACACTAATAACTAAAACACCCTCCCTCATAAACACCACTAACATGTTATTGGGTTCCACAAAATACCTCACTAAAAATACCCACTCACTTACAATACAAAAAATAAATAAATAAATAACACAAAGAAAAACCATTGGCTTGAGCCACTCTAGTAACTCAAATTCATTTGGCATGTTGAAGTGGTATAGCAATGGCATGCCATTGGTATTTTTTTTTTTCTCCCTTTAACATTTTATTAGTAACCATACCTTGTGCTCTAACTTTTAGATGAAGTAGAGTAGATTTCCAAGTTGAGTAGCCGTCGGTTGAGTAGTTTGTGGGCCATGTGTGTTGTACTTTTGAACATGGGTATATTACTTTTTAGGTTAAGTTGAGTAGCTGTCGATTGAGTAGTTTGTGGGCCATGTGTGTTGTACTTTTGCACATCGGTATTGTACCTTTTAAGTGAAGTTGAGTAGATTCGCAAGTTGACTAGCAGTCGGTTGAGTACACCTACAAAAATATACTATTTTATTAGAAAATGGGACACTTGTCAACATTTATTGGAGTTGAATAGTTGAGTATGACCAATTTAAAAAGAGAAATTTTTTTAAATGGACACTTTCGCCTGATACTTTACACATATAAACCACGCCCATACAATTTTCTAAAATGAACTTTTCAATATGAGACGTTAGATTGGTAGCGTAATACGGTTTAAACCGTACACGTGTACACCAATTCTCTGGGCGTGGCCCAGGCGAGAAGTTTGGGCGAGGGAATGGCTTAGGCGTGCCCTGGACGTGGCAGGCGTGCCCTGGGCGTGGCATGAACCTGGGCGTGCCTGGGCGCTGGGCGTGGCATGAACGCTGGGCGTGTATCTGGGCGAGGGTGCTAGGCGAGGGTGCAGGTGGAATTACTTTAATTGTTGTGTTTTGATGGTTGTTGTTCTACTTCAGTTGAAGCCATTGGAAAAAAGATTCGAAGAAAGTGAAGAGTTAAAAAAATTGATGATATGGTTTGTGAAGGAGTTGAAGCATGCATGATCTCTGGATTGCTTTCTTTCTTCTTTCTTTTGTGTTGGAAGAACTAGACAATGGCAGTAGGAGTTGTTTATGGTTGTGTTAGATAAAAACAAGAACTATTTTGTTGGACTAGGATAAGGGAAACGTGTGGAGTGTCATTAAGTCGCATGTGTCTTTCTTATAATATATCAATATATTAATAATAGGGAGGTTTAATTTATAAGTATTATAGTGTGGCCTATTTCTTGATATGTGTGTCAGTTAGAAAATGACATGAGCAGGTTCATTTTCGTAAATCAAAGTTTTTTGGTTCAATCTAGAAAATAGAGTAGTATATTAGGTTGTATTGGCAATTTACTTATTTAAAAATATGCTGAAAAAACGACCATACATTTGGAAAAAAATATATACATATATATATATAACCTTTTGGTACTTGAGGAGAGTTATTTTACATATCAAACTTTTCTTAGATACGAAGAGACTCATCTCCACCATCCATCTAAAAAAATCAATGACTGAGATTAAAAGCATTTTATTATTTCACATATTTTTTATAATTTAAATATCTCTTAAACCGTTAATCGTTAAGTGAAAATATTTACACCGTCGCGAAGAGCATTTAATTATCTTTCTATAGACGGGAACTTTGATATACTTTCGAAAAAAGAAAAAAAAAACATTTTTTCACGTTTTTTCGTCTTTTTTTACGTTACTTGAAATTTGCATGAAAAAATCATACATAATTAAACACTAATTTGAATATCACATGTGATATTAGTGTTAAATCATATATGATATGTGATATCACATGTGATATGATATGTATATCATATGTAATTTTACACTAATATCACATGTGATATTACATATCATATATGATATAATACTAATATCATATATGATATAACACTAATATCACATGTGATATTTAAATTAGTGTTTAATCATATATGATTTTTTAATGCAAATTTCAGTAACGTAAAAAAACGAAAAAACTTTAAAAAAAGGTGAAAAATACGAAAAAAAAAATTTTTGTCGAAAGTATATCAAAGTGCCTATCTATAGAAAGATAATTAAATGCTCGTCGCAGTGATATTTTTTTTTATTAACGATTAACGGTTTGAAAGTTATTAATATTTGAAAAAAATGATAAAAGTAAGTTTTTTAAATTGTTGATTAATCTGATATTTATCTCCCAAATCTTTTTTTTTATCACTTTCCATATAAATTTCGCACTTTTTTTTTTTTGTTGAACAAACTATATAAAAACCTCTCAAAACAGGGGTTTCTTGTACAAAAAGTTGTCATTCTCCATATACTTCATATATCGAACGACACTCATTCTATCAACTCGAACGAATAAAGAATGCCGACTGAAGACGACATTAAGGACGACAAGACCTTTAAACCTTTGGATGAAGACGACATTGCTCTCTTCAAGACATATGTATATATAAAACCCTACTCTTGTTTTTGTTTAACTTACTAAATTTTAGTTGATATAATTAAAGCTTTGTTCTTTGATCTTAATATCTGATTTTATGATGTGGGTGTGTTTTATTAGTTTAAATTTTTGATTTTTATTGAATGTATGCGGAAAAGGCTCGCACAAGTGTGAGGCTTGGTCATGCCGGCACCAGGGGCGGACTTACATGTATAGTATGAGGTGGCGCTGCCCCCCATAGCTAGCCGAAAAAGTTGCGGTTTTAGTGTATTTTTTATTTAATTTTAATCTTTTTTCGAAAGTGCCCCCACTGGCCGGCACGCCGCTTTATGCCACGTCTTTTTGTAAACTCGATATATATAAAATATGATATAAATATATAAATATTTTCATATTTTTTGCCGCCTTATGCCATGCTTTATAAACGCAAAAGCTTCGCCTTAGCCGCAAATGCGTGAGGCTTGGTCATGCCGCCATGCCACGCCTCGTGCTATTTATAACCATGAAAAGAATTGTGGGTTTGTTGGGGTTTTGTGTGTTTATTGTGATGGGTTTAACTATCGGAAAAAAAGAACATAAAATATAAAGTTTGAGAAGTCATAAATAGAAAGGCAAAAGATTCTGAAAAAAAAACCATACCCTAGTGTGAATTAGGGAGTGTTTTTCATTATTTTACATGGTAGTCTCCAAAAGGTTTAAATCGGCGGAGAAACACCAACTCCTCGCACCCGTGACCGACCCTTCCCCAAGGACCTGCCCCAAGCAATGTTAAGCTTTTTACATGGTAGTAGTTAGGGGTGTTTGGGATTATTTATGTAAAATCAGTTATATGGTTATTGATTTTGGTAGAAGCAAATTGGTTAAGTATATGTGCTTATTGGCGGGTGAAGTAAGGGATGCTTAGGATTGCTTATTAAATTGTTTATCTGCTCATTGTGCTTTGATGTAACGGATAGAAGTTTTGAGGTTGTTTGGGATTCATTATACAAGCTGCTTATTTCTTTAAAAGTTTAATTCGGCGGGAAAACCTTGACCCCGTCTACCACTTTTGGGTGCCGACTGACCCTTCTCCAAGGACCTGGTCGAGGCAATGGTCACCTGTTCCGGTGATCTTTAAGCAAAGAGTTGGGATTGAACCTTTTTTACTTTTAAAACCCAGTTTTTATTTTTTGTTATTTTATGTTACTTTTTAAACCTTTAGCAAAGAGTTGGGAATAAACCTTATATTGTTATTTTTATGTTACAGCTGGTCATCTGATCATTCTTATTTATAAAACAATAAGCAGTTTTAATAAGCAACCTCAGGCACCCCCATAGACGTAATGAATATGTTACTAAGATGGACTTACATTGTATTGTTATGCAGGGATTGGGGCCTTATTCCACCAGTACCAAGACAGCTGAAAAGGATATAAGAGACAAGGCGAAAAGGATCAATGATTTAATTGGTATGCTCACTTATTTAAGACATCTTACTTATATGAAACCATGAAAACACTCTTGTTCTTAAAGCATTGTTTTCCTCTTAATCCATGATAGGTATTAAGGAATCAGACACTGGTTTAGCTGCACCTAGTCAGTGGGATCTCGTTTCTGATAAACAAATGATGGAAAAGGAGCAATCTCTTCTGGTTCAAATTATTTGTTAATCGTTGAAAAAAAGTTCCTTATCCTTTTATTCTTCCTCTTTTTAATCATGGATGTTGTCTCGTTCTCGCAAGCAGGTGGCTACATGCACGAAGATCATCAACCCAAATACGGAAGATGCAAAATACGTAATAAAAGTGCCGCACTTTGGTAAGGTATACAATCGAAAATGTTAACACAAGTAGTTGATATTTTTTTCCCCATTTTTTCACGGCTATTATGTTCTATATCTGAAGCAGTTGACTGATATTCTGTTTTTATAATTTTTCAGTTTGTTGTCGGATTAGGTGACAAGGTTTCGCCTACCGATATCGAAGAAGGCATGCGTATTGGGTAGGTTTTATCTTTCTAGTCTATTTGCATGACTGATGATATTCCATGTTCGGTAGCTTTTAATGTTCTTGGTCAATCGCAGTGTTGATCGCACTAAATTTCAGATTCAGATCCCACTGCCTCCCCAAATAGATCCTACTGTGACCATGATGACGGTGGAGGAGAAGCCTGATGTGACATATAACGATGTTGGTGGATGTAAGGAACAGATTGAGAAGATGAGAGAGGTGTGCAACAATTGCTACATTCGTATCATATGTGCATTGTTTTTTCTTTACTTTTTTGTCTAATATATTTCTTCAATGTGACTGTAGGTCGTTGAGCTACCTATGCTCCACCCTGAGAAATTTGTTCAGCTTGGAATCGATCCACCAAAAGGTGTCCTCTGCTATGGCCCACCTGGAACTGGAAAAACACTTTTAGCCAGAGCGGTTGCTAATAGGACTGATGCATGTTTTATTCGTGTAATTGGAAGTGAACTGGTTCAGAAGTATGTTGGTGAGGGGGCTCGTATGGTTCGCGAACTATTTCAGGTTACAAGCAAAATCCAAGTTCTAGAATTATTATTAGCCTCTTTATCCAAAATGAGACAAAGCCATATTTTAATGACTTATGACTAAAACAGGACAAATCATAAAGTACATTGATACTTTATGCAAGAAACCTTTATTAGTATCATCATTAGACTGAGTGTTCGAAGTGACAATAGATAACTAAAAGTCGAATTCACTTCACAGATGGCACGATCAAAGAAGGCTTGCATTGTTTTCTTTGATGAGGTTGATGCGATTGGTGGTGCACGTTTCGATGACGGTGCTGGTGGAGATAATGAGGTTCAACGAACCATGCTTGAAATTGTGAATCAACTTGATGGTTTTGATGCTCGTGGTAACATCAAAGTTCTAATGGCCACAAATAGGTAGTGTAGATGTTTTATAACTACTTTCTATGAGCACTGGTTCAATAATATGCTTGTGCCAATTCGGGTACTTGCAGGCCTGATACTCTGGACCCAGCATTATTGCGACCCGGAAGATTGGACCGAAAGGTTGAGTTTGGATTACCAGATATGGAAAGCAGGACCCAAATATTTAAGATCCATACACGAACGATGAACTGTGAAAGGGATATTCGATTTGAGCTTTTGGCTCGTTTATGCCCTAATTCAACTGGTACATTTCTTATTCCTCACATCTCATCGTTTAATATAGGGTTAATACTCTTAACCCTTAAATTTTCACTACTTTGGTGGTCTAACCCTTGAACTTATTTTCACAGTGGTCGTTCCCTCAATTTTTATTTTTTTTATGTTGGATTCAACTAACCAACTTTATCCTTTCATCTAGGGAGATCTGTAAACTTTTTTTTTTTTCCTGCTAGCAGAAAAATTGCAAAAAAAGGATGACACAAATAGATTTGGTGGTTTTAGGATTATTTACCCTTAAATGTAAATTAATTGATTCTAATCTTGGCAATGACATGAATCTGATAAATGTGTAGGTGCCGACATCAGGAGTGTGTGCACAGAAGCGGGAATGTATGCAATCAGAGCACGAAGGAAGACAGTGACAGAAAAAGACTTCCTTGATGCAGTGAGCAAGGTTATCAAGGGGTACCAGAAGTTCAGTGCTACTCCTAAATACATGGTTTATAACTGATCTCGGTCTTGATGTAGACTCTGTATGGAACTCGAATGCCAAAGTTACATAGATACCATGGTGATTTAGAGTTTATTTTGGGGTTCTTCAAGTTAATTTGAACACCACGGATGTGCTAAAATACCAGCAACGCCAAATCTAGTTACAACACTAATTTAAGAAAAGAAATAGATGATTTTAAGTAGCGGGAATGTATGCAATATGCTAAACTCTATATGATTTCAAGGAGATGATTTTTAGAAGGATCGGTATGTGGATATTTTGAATTTTTTTTCTTCTAACATACACTAGCTGCTTATTCCTCAGCATCTGCGCGGATTAGTGAAGATTAGCTTATATGCCACAATCATTCAAAGATTATGTGTTTACTGCAGTTTTCTTCTATGCCCAAAAAAGTCCTAAAAGATGGCTTGTTTGCCACAAAATGCAAACTTTTATCAAAAAAATTATGAGAACACGGTACATTAGAATGTCAAAATAAATAAATTTTAGACACGGTCATGGAGTGCGTACATTTTGAAAACCTCATCCGTTTTTATAGGTAAATATACTTTCAAGTTAATTTCAACCACTACATTATAAACTTAATGTTGGGTATTATACTTATTTATTGTTCACGTAGCAGAGATAAAAAATGGTGACCTGGCATTAGCTAAGAACCGTCAGATCAAGATAAACATAAATCTAGACCCTTTAAAATGAAGCTGAAACATATCTTTAACAGATTGCCTGAATTTTCGAGAAGGTGTTATAAAATTTAAGCACGTTTTTTGGGTTATAGACCAGGATAAGTATGAAAAGAAAACAATTCATGCATGTGAAGTTTGTTTTCATATATGTTATCCAAATACTGATATGCCCGTAATTACTGCATATTTTGAAATTACATTCCATTTATATAAAAAGAGAATCTATATTATATATTGCTAGCCATCACTAACTGATCATTAGCTTATCTCTCTTTTATAAAATGCATATTTATGGCAGCTCATATATGTAGTTTTGATAGGCTTTCTCTTATGCATGTAAAACCATTTGTTTTCATTTCTTAGCACTCGTGCATGTTTATATGTATATTATTATTCATATGCTTTGTTATTTTTAATGTCATCATAGGTATATGTACAACCTAATTAATGTATATCTATTTTATTTAATATACAACAAATTAACTTGGAAGGGATATTATGATTCAGGGTGTTAGCCGTTAGGTCCTCTCATGGTCTCCAGATTAAGATGGTAATGAACATAGAGTCGTCTCACAAAGATTTTCCATACTTCTTAAAAGAATTTTACAATGATATTTGTTCGTAGCATTCTTTTTTCTAGGCAGGTTTGGATATGCTTTCATTAGGGTGGTAATATTATGAATGCATTTAGGCCCTTTTGTTAATGTACATGCTAAAGCAGTTTCATACATAAGTGATGGCTATTATGAGATTATGAAGATTGTCGAGTTGTTGTAAATATTTCTACGTTCTAAGCTTAAATGTACAAAACTGTTAAGTTGTAAAAGCTTAATCTATGTTTGTAGTTTCATAAATAAGTGAAGGCTATTGTGAGAGTATGGCGACTGAAGTTATATCGGGATTGTCGAGTTGTAGTATTTTTACATTCTACGCTTAAATGTTCAAAATTGTTAGGTTTTAAACGCTTAATCTATGTTTGTAGTTTCATACATAAGTGATGGCTATTTTGAGATTATGGCGATTAAAGTTATACGGAGATGGTCGAGTTGTAGTAAATATTTTTACGTTCTAAGCTTAAAGTTATATGGAGATTGTCAAGTTGTAGTAAATATTTTTACGTTCTAAGTTTAAATACAACTACTTAATATGCTATCAGACTTTATGTATGCTTAATTAACATTTGTTATAAGATTTTATTTAAGTTCTCTTTTTTATTTTTAAATAACTTTATAGTACTATGATATTGTTTTTATTGTCACTTTCATCGATGATCACTCAAGAAAGGTTTGGATATATACCTTGAAGACCAAAGATCAAGTATTGGATGTGTTTAAGCAGTTTCATGCTTTAGTTGAGAGGCAGACAGGGAAGAAACTTAAATGTATTCGAACTGACAATGGAGGTGAATACATTAGCCCCTTTGATGCTTATTGTAGAGAGCATGGAATTCAGCATCAAAAGACTCCACCGAAGACACCGCAGTTGAATGGCTTAGCAGAGCGGATGAATAGAACTTTGGTTGAGAGAGTCAGATGCTTGCTTTCACATGCAGGGTTGCCTGCTTCTTTTTGGGGTGAGGCTTTGAATACGGCGGTACATGTTATTAATCTAACCCCTTGTGTTCCTTTGCGTTTTGATGTTCCTGACAGGGTTTGGAGCGGCAAAGATGTTTCATACCGTCATTTACGAGTTTTTGGATGCAAGGCTTCTGTGCATATTCCCAAAGATGAAAGATCAAAGCTTGATGTGAAGTCTAAGCCATGTGTGTTCCTCGGGTATGGTCAAGATGAATTTGGGTATAGGTTGTATGATCCAGTTCAAAAGAAGCTTGTTCGTAGCCGAGATGTAGAGTTTGAGGAAGATCAAACTTTGAAAGATGTTGAGAATGCTGAGAAGAAAACAATTCCTCAACATAATGATGATCTCATTGACTTGGATCCGGTTCCTCCTAAACATGTTGACCCACAGTTTGGAGATGATATTCAGAATGATGAAGAACAGGGTGCTGATGATGTTGATGATCAAGAGCAACCAAACTTAGATGAAGACGTTCATCCTGAGTTACCAGTACCTAATATGCCACCATTCATTCCACTTAGGCGGTCTACTAGAGATCATCATCCTTCCACACGTTATTCTGCACATGAGTATGTTTTACTTACTGATGGGGGAGAGCCCGAGTGTTATGCAGAAGCTATGGAAGATGAACACAAAAAGGAATGGGTTGAAGCCATGCAAGATGAGATGAATTCCTTGCATGAGAACGCTACTTTTGATTTGGTAAAGTTGCCTAAGGGTAAGAGAGCTTTGAAAAACAAGTGGGTTTTCAAATTGAAGACTGAAGAGCATACTTCTAGACCGAGGTACAAGGCCAGATTGGTGGTTAAAGGTTTCGGTCAGAAAAGAGGCATTGATTTTGATGAGATTTTCTCTCCGGTTGTGAAGATGGGATCTATTCGAGTTGTTCTTGGTTTGGCGGCTAGCCTCGATCTTGAGGTGGAGCAAATGGATGTCAAGACAGCTTTCCTTCATGGTGATCTGGATAAGGAAATCTATATGGAGCAACCTGAAGGCTTTCAGGTTAAGGGGAAGGAAGAATACGCGTGTAGACTTCAGAAAAGTTTGTACGGGTTGAAGCAAGCACCAAGACAGTGGTACAAGAAATTTGAATCGGTCATAGGGAAGCAAGGCTACCGAAAGACCTCTTCAGATCATTGTGTTTTCTTTCAGAAGTTTGGTGATGATGACTTCATCATCTTGTTGCTATATGTTGATGATATGCTGATTGTTGGCAAGAACGTTGGAAGAATTGCCCAACTGAAGCGAGATTTGAGCAAGTCTTTTGCTATGAAAGACTTGGGGCCAGCAAAACAGATCTTTGGCATTCGGATTTTCCGTGATAGAGGTGCCAGGAAGTTGCATATATCACAAGAGCAATACATTGAAAAGGTCTTGTGCAGGTTCAACATGGATAAAGCTAAAGTGGTTAGTTCCCCTCTTACTACCAACTTTAAGCTAACTGATAAAGATTGCCCTTCTTCCAAAAAGAGTATTGAAAAGATGGATAGAGTTCCATATGCCTCAGCGGTTGGTAGCTTGATGTATGCTATGGTGTGTACAAGGCCTGATATAGCTCATGCAGTTGGTGTTGTTAGTCGGTTCCTGTCAAATCCTGGTAAGAAGCATTGGGAAGCTGTTAAATGGATATTTAGATATCTGCGAGGTACTTCCAAATTGGGTATCACATTTAGAAATGGGAAACCCGTGCTTGTTGGTTACACAGACTCAGATATGGCGGGAAATAAGGACAACATGAAATCCACTTCTGGATATTTGATGACCTTTGCAGGGGGAGCTGTTTCATGGCAATCTAGATTGCAAAAGTGTGTGGCCTTGTCTACAACAGAGGCTAAGTATGTGGCGGCAACAGAAGCGTGCAAAGAACTATTGTGGTTGAAAAGGTTTTTGCAAGAACTTGGTTTCAAGCAACAACGTTATGCGGTTCTTTGTGACAATCAAAGTGCTATTCACCTTGCGAAGAATTCTATGTTTCATAAGCGAACAAAACATATTGATGTGAGGTATCATTGGATTAGAGATGCTATTGAAGATGGTATGTTTGAACTTGTTAAAGTTCATACCGATGATAATGGTTCCGATATGTTGACCAAGCCGTTAGCAAGGGAGAAGCTCAAGATTTGTTGCTCTATCGCCGGGATGGCGAACTCACCCTCATAGGCAGAAAAGGGGGAGATTTGTTGGGTATTTTTCTTTGCCCATGAGGGTTATTTGCCCAACATATCAAGGCTCATCTTGGGTATGAAGACTCATCTTGGGTATTAAGGCCCATCTTGGGTATCCCATTGAGGCCCATCTTGGGTATTTTTAGAACCTTATTTACTGTCCTATGTTCAGTAGTTAGGGGTAGCAAGAGTGTGTGAGATAACACCAATAATAGAGAGAGAGAGATCAAAAGAGAGTAAAGTGCAGTTTTTCGTTTTTCCCTGCAGCAGCCCACAAAACTGGAGATCGCCGGAGTTTGAACCGTTGGATCGTAACGATTTTCGGGCTGTAGCTTCCTTACATATAAAGGAAGGTTTTGACCGTTGGGAATCTGATTTTGAGGCCTGGAAGTCCTGTTTCTTGCCCAGGCAGATTGCAGCAGATTCTCTGGTGATATTATTCCTCTTTTGTCTTTAGTTTGTTTCCATACATCTTGATGCTTTATTCCAAGTGTATGATGATTGTTGTATGCCTCTAGTATCTAGAGAAGGTCTGATTGTATTGCTCTATTATTGGTGGTAGTGGATTTAAGCGGCACTAGGTGTCCCGTGGTTTTTTACCCGTTTTGGGGTTTTCCACGCTAAAAGCTTGGTGTTCTTGTTGTGTGGTTGTTTATTTTTATTACCTGCTGATTTGGGGCTGATTTGATATTGTTAGAGGCTGTTTAGAAGTTGTGATTAGTGTGCCTTATTTGTTAGTTTCCTCATAGGTTCATACGGGTTTGGGTAGGTGTTGTCAAACGAAGGTTTTGCTTCCGCATTTGTGTTTATACCGTTGTGACCCATTACACCTTTACCCGTCACTTAATATGTTACAATCCTTTTTATATCTTCTGGTTATATGGTTACTAGTTTTAAACCCTCGCGCACTCGACTTAAAAGTCACACTGAGTTTGGATATAAATCAAATTTATTAAATTGATTGTGGCTAAAACCTCGATTTTCACTTTTGTACGTAACAAACTTTATCAAATTAACCAATATAAAAACGGATAAAAACGTAAAGAAAAACGGACGAAAGCGTATTAAAATGTCAAGGGACTAACAGTAGAAGTCAAAGTAAATCTCAAGGGACAATTACTGTAATTTTTCTAAGTAAAAAAATGTCAAAGGACTAACGGTGAAAGTCAACGCAAATGGCAGGGACCAAAAATGTAACTTTTTTAAATTGTAATTTGTCAATGTTACGTACATTGGTAATTATTCAAAATTATATTACGTACACCGACAATAAATAAAATATGTTGCGTATATTGGTTAATTTGATAAAGTTTGTTACGTATATTCAACATTCACTCTATCTTTTGCCTTCACCCTATCTATTAATATAGAGTAAATTACACCATTAGTCCCTAAATCGCGCATGATTCGCGCATTTGGTCATTCTTTCTAAAAAATCGCACTTTAAGTCCCAAAATTTTTGGTTAATTGCGCGTCTGGTCCTTTTTGGCTAATGGTTGTTAGCCTTTCTCATTTGCTCCAACGACAACTTCGTATTTTCCCTGTTTAAAAAACTTCTCTCCATTTTAGGTTATTGCAACTTCATCTACCACCTGAAACTTCCCTCCATCTACATAAAGATGAATCCCTCCATCTTCAATTTCACAAGTCGTGTACTCCGCTGGCTTAGAATCAGATTAATTTTTTATTTAACTGTTATGATTATATTAGGATTCATAAATCGCTTATTTTGTTGTTGTTGTTGGATATTGTTGAATATGTTCATGTTTATGTTGTTTTTTTGGAGGTAAATAAACTTCTTATTCCAAACGCTCTCAAAAGTGCAAATGCATAAAGTGCGTTGGAAGTAGTTAGTGGGAAGGAAAGGAACTTTGATAGGAAAAGAAAATAACATGGTGGAGGCACACTTCTTATTGACTTATATTACATGGGAGGTTACTCATTCTGCTTATTACATCCCTCAATTCATTGTTCATACTATCCTGCCAAATCAATTCTTTTATTTCCTTCCAAATCTTCCAAGCATATGGACATTTGAAAAACAAATGTTAATGCGAATCAAGACAATCTTCACATTAGGCACACTTGTCCATCCTTCTAGGGTACCATTTTGCTAACCTATCTTGGGTAGATAGCCTTCCCAAGATAGCTAGCCATAAAATGAATGCATGTCTTAGAATGCAGTGGTTATACCAAACAGTCATGTTCCAGTTCACACTTTCTTCATTTTAGACACTTCCCAGTTTGTAGGCCATTGCCAAACACCTTGATAAACCATATCTGCCACTTTTACATTGGCATTCATATCAGTTTTGGACACCAATTTCATATCAATCAAGCTACTAATATGCCTTTAATCATTCCATTTATCATGCCACATGAACATGTCCTTCCCATCAGCAAACTTACAAATAATATATTGTCTAATCTTCCCCCTCAAAGCTAGCATTTGTTTCCATCCACATCTAGAGTTTATGTCCATCTTTAATCTGGCATTCACCTTTTTGAATTCACCTATTTTCACCAAACTTCAAGGGATATACTAGAAACTTTAACTACATTTCTCCTTTGCAAGATTATGTTGATAACCATTTGCAGCTTTCACCTCACAAAGGTATCAAAATCGTATTCCAAAGGAGGCATCATCAGAGAGCAATAGCACTTTGAAGTTAGTTCAACCAACCACTGGTTACATTTCCAAAATGACTACTCACACTAGAATCTAACCTGCATAAGGATGACATCACCAATGATTTGAACTCCACCATTTCAAATACAAATCTCTATAGATATCTGCAAACCTTGGACTACATTCCCCTATTGTAAGAGCCTATAACATTGATAAACCCGTACAACCTTAGATTGTTTCAAAATCCATACTGTAATACCCCCAAAATCAGTATAGCAGCGGAAAGCAACTGAGGGTGCTACTTCATAGCACAAAGACATATTAATAGGAAACGACTTCTAAATGAGATGTTTTTGAAAGTTACACATTTGATAAATAATTTCAGAGTTTACAAAATAAGAAGTTCTAAAGTATAAGATATATAAACGTTCCAAACATTATCGAATGGTGTTTATTAATGCATTAAAGTCTTTAAATCATGTTATGAGACTCAAATGCTTCAAATCAAAGCTATCGCCTTACGGACATGAGATAAACATGCTAAAAACGTCAACAAAATTGTTTGAGTAAAATTCATATGTTTGTAAGTAAATCAGTGGACCACAAGATTTCAAGTGTTTATGGTGATAATAGTCGTAAATCATTTATTATTGTACTAAGCTCATAACACCGAAACGTTAACACGACTATCAATATGATGATAAAATAAATGCCCGACTAGGTAATTACTATATACCTAGAGTTCTCAAATACAATGCGTCTGTTTACCTAACCGGTCAACCCAGACGAGGGAGATCAATCCCAATAGATCTATTCACAGAATTCGTGTTTATACATAGTAATAAACGGTTCATGATATAAGGGGCTTTCTAGCATAGTGGTACTTAGGCAATAATAATATTGGTTCAAGCATACGTTTTTAAGCACTTGTTTCCGTAATAGAAAATAGCATGTATATCCTCCAAGTAGTTTATAAAATAATTAAACGAGTAAAGGTGGGGCTATAAACTCACCTTTAAGCACATTGATATCAAGTAACGAAATATGAGATAACGGAAAGTCGTAAACTCCTAAGAGCAACCTAGAATATAATGTTGCGTCTTAGGTTTATAAATAATAAACGTAAATATGCAAATGAGTTTTATAAAGTTTTTATATCGATTATACCATTGTACTTAGTGTTTAACTGTTTATAAAACAACTAGGACAAATTTTACGACAAGTTTGATAAGTTTAATAGACCCTAGTTTTAAGTGCGGTTTAGTTTAAAATTTTTAATATGGTTTACCCGACTAGAAAAGTCTGTGACTCCTAAACCGTAAATGGTTATGACTCGGATTTTATGCTCACGGAAAGATATTTGAGTCTACTAATCAGATTTGTAGACCCCATTGTTCCAAAATTTACATAACCTATGTGAAATTACCAAAATAGCCTCACATGTCAAAGCTGTTAATTAATTGCACAAAACAGTCCCACGAAAAAGGCCGTATCTTTTAATCTAAAACTCCGTTTTAATCGATTGGAAAAGCCACGTTTAAGTTTAATTGTCTACTACAGTTTCTATTTTTACCTGAACAAGTAGTTCTATAAAAGTTTTAGAGTTTTTATCAAATGAAATTTGGTGTGCAAAATTGGGATACTTTTACCGTTTATTTTCTAATTAAATCACAGGGTATTGTTACGGGACGTGCTACTCGGAGAATCGAAGCTAAGACACAGACCTATAACTACATATTTTTTTTCTAAGTCCATTAACCTACTGATTTTTCCCAACAAATTGATTTTACTCACTCTTCTAAACTTGTCACAGAAATATTTGACAAACACATGATTTCTAGGGTTTTCAAGCTTTGATTACTAGGTACAAGGTATAATCTAATAAGATAAATGTATGAAACATGTAAAGATATGTATAAAAGTATAAAATGATGATGTAAATAGTTTTCTTACAATGATATGGTGGTGGAAATGAAACAAAGATCAAGAACACTATAAACTAAAATCTCCCAACAAATAAACCTAAGCTTCCAAATAAACAACAAAACCCTTATAAATCTTGTAAACCCTACTCCAAACTCCTGCAAAAACCTTTGTAAGACTTCAATAAAAACCCAATGAAGGTGATGCGATTGAGGTGGTTTGTGATGGAAATCAGCCAAGGAAACTAATATAGGAACACTAATCTTCAACCAGTGATGGAAGAAATTAGCAAAGATCAAAATGGTGATATGGTTTGGGGTGTTGATGGTACGACAACAAACAAGAGGGAGAAGGAAAGATTAGTATTTTTTTGTGTTAAAATGAGAGTGAAGAGCGTGTGTGTCTATTTTATATCAAACACACATGCAAATACATGCAAGTTTGGTTGGACAAGTGTCCAAGATAAAGACCTCACCAAGACAAGTGTCTTGGTGATTTGGGGCATTTGCATGGGTAGTGAGGAGGGGGTTTATGGTTTTTTATTTGTGTAGTTTATTTGTTAAGTGTAACAGTTTCTTTTTAATAATTAAAAACGTAAAGTCTTTAAAATGCAAAAACGTAAAATGTGCAATGTTTATGTAAAAATGTGCAATGTTAAGTGTTTATACATAGTAATAAACGGTTCATGATATAAGGGGCTTTCTAGCATAGTGGTACTTAGGCAATAATAATATTGGTTCAAGCATACGTTTTTAAGCACTTGTTTCCGTAATAGAAAATAGCATGTATATCCTCCAAGTAGTTTATAAAATAATTAAACGAGTAAAGGTGGGGCTATAAACTCACCTTTAAGCACATTGATATCAAGTAACGAAATATGAGATAACGGAAAGTCGTAAACTCCTAAGAGCAACCTAGAATATAATGTTGCGTCTTAGGTTTATAAATAATAAACGTAAATATGCAAATGAGTTTTATAAAGTTTTTATATCGATTATACCATTGTACTTAGTGTTTAACTGTTTATAAAACAACTAGGACAAATTTTACGACAAGTTTGATAAGTTTAATAGACCCTAGTTTTAAGTGCGGTTTAGTTTAAAATTTTTAATATGGTTTACCCGACTAGAAAAGTCTGTGACTCCTAAACCGTAAATGGTTATGACTCGGATTTTATGCTCACGGAAAGATATTTGAGTCTACTAATCAGATTTGTAGACCCCATTGTTCCAAAATTTACATAACCTATGTGAAATTACCAAAATAGCCTCACATGTCAAAGCTGTTAATTAATTGCACAAAACAGTCCCACGAAAAAGGCCGTATCTTTTAATCTAAAACTCCGTTTTAATCGATTGGAAAAGCCACGTTTAAGTTTAATTGTCTACTACAGTTTCTATTTTTACCTGAACAAGTAGTTCTATAAAAGTTTTAGAGTTTTTATCAAATGAAATTTGGTGTGCAAAATTGGGATACTTTTACCGTTTATTTTCTAATTAAATCACAGGGTATTGTTACGGGACGTGCTACTCGGAGAATCGAAGCTAAGACACAGACCTATAACTACATATTTTTTTTCTAAGTCCATTAACCTACTGATTTTTCCCAACAAATTGATTTTACTCACTCTTCTAAACTTGTCACAGAAATATTTGACAAACACATGATTTCTAGGGTTTTCAAGCTTTGATTACTAGGTACAAGGTATAATCTAATAAGATAAATGTATGAAACATGTAAAGATATGTATAAAAGTATAAAATGATGATGTAAATAGTTTTCTTACAATGATATGGTGGTGGAAATGAAACAAAGATCAAGAACACTATAAACTAAAATCTCCCAACAAATAAACCTAAGCTTCCAAATAAACAACAAAACCCTTATAAATCTTGTAAACCCTACTCCAAACTCCTGCAAAAACCTTTGTAAGACTTCAATAAAAACCCAATGAAGGTGATGCGATTGAGGTGGTTTGTGATGGAAATCAGCCAAGGAAACTAATATAGGAACACTAATCTTCAACCAGTGATGGAAGAAATTAGCAAAGATCAAAATGGTGATATGGTTTGGGGTGTTGATGGTACGACAACAAACAAGAGGGAGAAGGAAAGATTAGTATTTTTTTGTGTTAAAATGAGAGTGAAGAGCGTGTGTGTCTATTTTATATCAAACACACATGCAAATACATGCAAGTTTGGTTGGACAAGTGTCCAAGATAAAGACCTCACCAAGACAAGTGTCTTGGTGATTTGGGGCATTTGCATGGGTAGTGAGGAGGGGGTTTATGGTTTTTTATTTGTGTAGTTTATTTGTTAAGTGTAACAGTTTCTTTTTAATAATTAAAAACGTAAAGTCTTTAAAATGCAAAAACGTAAAATGTGCAATGTTTATGTAAAAATGGAAAACTAAAAATATGACATATAAATATATATACGAAAGAGGATCAAAATGCATAAAACATGTAGACTAAACATAGTCTAAAGTCAGTTCAAGTTGGTTAACCTATCCGGTTACCCGTAAAAGTTAATTTACGTGAAATTAAAATAAATAGTAAAAATACGAGGTTAAATAATAACTTGAAAAGTACGGGTTGTGTGATACATACAACCATACTGGATAAACCATAGATAAACATAAAACCCCCAAAATCAAAAACCTTACAAGTTCCAAATACTAAGAACCCCTAAACCCTAGTCTAAAGAAAGTAAATTTATTAAAAGAAACCAAAAGCATAAAACATAATTAAGCAAAAATAGATACAAAATAACCATTTCATTCATATCATCATACCCTTAACTATTCATAGAAGCTCCATAAACCCAAAAGCCCAAAAATCAATAACGTCCAACAAAGCAACAACTAACATAAACGAAGGCAGTAAGTCATAAACTTCACCTTTTCAGTAGCAGAACGACATGACTTCTTGGTCGTCTTCATCAAGTTGTCCAACCTCTACATATCCTCTTCTTGCGCTTTTTTCAAAGCATCAACACTTTTTCCCCTAAGACCGACACACCACATCGGCTCCAACTCTTTAATCATAAGGCCTCTCTGCTTAATCCGTTCTTCCACCTCTTCGCAAACCTTATTAACCTCACACTCATCAGCTAGATCTGCAGCACGCCCCCTTTCAATATGAACGAACATATGTCTTGCCAAAAGATCTGAGTTAGCAGCCTCAGCTAACCTCTGGCACACAGTCATTCGAGAAGCCATTAACATATTGCAACTTTTTTAGGTTTTCTGATTAGAAAGAAGATGAAATATGACAAAAATGCAAGGGGTAACTCCTTTAAATACAAAACAATTATGAATAACCCAAACACACAATTGTGACTTTTCAAATAGACCATCATTAGAAGCCGCCTACACATAGCCCGAGACTGACCGTCTCGATGGAAAATAAATAGACGGCTTGTCATAATTACTCAATGTCTGTTGAGTTAATTGAATAAGACAAGCTAACCACGTTAAAGGGGGGGGGGGGGGTGTTTGACTGACTCAATGTTTAAGATTAAGTTGGGAAATATTTTTGTTGAAAAGTTTTTTTTAATAAGTTTTGAACTAGAGGTAATTGGTAATGGTAGTGGAAGAGAGGTTGAAGACTAGCGGTGTAACTGAGAATAAGATGAAAAGACGAAGTTACCCTTACAGCTAACGAACGTTAGCAAAAAAGGACCAGACGCGCAATTAACCAAAAATGTTGGGACCAAAAGTGCGCTATTTTGGAGAAAAAAAATGACCAAATGCACAAATCAGGCGCGGTTTGGGGACCAGTGGTGTAATTTACTCTTTAATATATGAATGATAAGTTAAGATCAAATAATAAAAAAATTAAAATGAGAAAGGTGAGAAGAAACCACAATCGCGCATTTTAGTAGATGCATCTCATCTTAAAATTATCCATCTTATTTGAAATGTGTAGCTAAAAATCTTTCTCATTCTTCTCATTTTAGTTTTTTTCTTACTCGATCATTTCTTTATGAATGATATGTGATCTAAAAAAGAGGTCATTACTATTTATTTATTTTATTATTATTATTTTTAACTTTTAAGACTAATAAAAGAGTTCATTTTGAATTAAACCTCCTGACTTATTAATGAAAGTTAAATTTGAAACTAATTTTGGTCATCGTTCGTTCAAATCATTTTTCATATAAAAAAGAAGAAGAAGCAAGAATACGGGTGAGCATGGTGCGAATTGTCGTGGTTTTTGGGAAAAACCAAACCAAAACCGAATTAGTGTGGTTTTTGGATCGTTTTTCTGTTTGGTTTTCTAGGTTATTTTAGTTTTCGGTTCGGTTTCTACTCATCCCTAAGTATGTTCAATATACTGTATATGAATTATTGTTGGTAACCTACAAGAACAATTTGAAGCGATAAAGTAAAGTAAAAAAATAAAGAGAAATGTTTGTAGATGCCACTAACAAAATGCCGAAAAAACTTTTACGCACGACTCACGTTAGAAGATAACCGAAAAAATTTACATAACTAATTCTAAAAAGAGCTTTGTGTTATGGATAAATATAGAATGGATGTCCATATCTCTTATTCTTAGTAGTTATCTTAATTAGAATAATGTATCTTGTGGAATACTCCACCTTTGTAACTATATATACATGCCTCCTTTGAGAGATGAATATACAATTCTTCCTTTGCATCTATCTTTTCTTGTTCTTGTTATTCTCTTCTTATTAGTTTTACAACACGTTATCAGCACGCTCTAGATATCCTCGACTTCGTTTACGTTTGCTTATCAAAAGGTACGTTTTTTTTCTCTAGTTATAAATATGAAGTTTTAATTTTAAATAACTAATTTGTACGAGTATATGAGCTAATCAATGGTTGTGTGATTTTCAGTTAGAATATTTTTTCGATTGAATAAAAGTATTTGTTACCTTTAAATAGCTTCTATAGATAAGACATGAGATAACAAATTAATAAAAAAAGATTAGAGGTGTCAAATTCTTAAGTGATTATTTGATGTTCTAATAGAAATTTATTGACCTCTGTTAATTATAGTTTTTGTTTCGAGTTTTATTTGATGTTCTAATGACCAGATACAAAACTCTAATGACATATTTATATAAACTAAACGTATGTATGATCAGTAACATATGAATAATATGTGTTGTTTTGGAGTTCCATAATTTTAAACTACTGATATATACTTCACCATTTAATTATTGTCGATTTCAAGTGTTACTTATTTGTTGTTTTTCTCGACACTGCTTAAATAAATAGGTCTTATTGGTTGAGTTATATAAATAGTATGATTAATCGTGTCTTGTTATTTATGCATGATTTGATGATTTACTATTGGGTTGTTATTGTTTTTCATTAGAGAGAATGATTAATTATCACTGGTAATTAATGATATCTTGTTAAATAAAACTGGATATGGAAGAAAAGTGCCAATAGACTTTTATGATTAGGTTGTTTTAAATGCAAGCGAATGGGTATACTTGTTATATACACGTATCTCGATAACTAACTATATTCGGATGATTATTTACTTTATTATACTCTATGTATGAGTTTTGCAAATCGTTACAAGATACAATGGTTGGTTACAGTCCCATTAAAAAGATTGTCATTGTTTGACATTATAAGATTGTGTTTGTGCTTTAATAAGTTGTTCTCATTGTTTATTGCCTTGTTTTTTCACCACTTTATAAAAGAAAAATTCTTACGATATGCTTATGTATCTTCTGGCATGTTGGTAACTATTTGTTTTATAGGAATTTCGATTCGACCAATAATTAGTAAAGTCTTGTTTTGAATCCGTGATATCAAAAGTTTTGGGAATGCTATTAAATAATTGATCTTTAATATATAGTGCAATATAATTTTATGTGTAATTAAACCCATACATATTTGTTTTAGATTGAGAATGAATCTAAATATATGTTGCCTAAAGTATAGAATACCGTAATGATTTAGATTAATTGTCGATATTCCATGTGCCTTCTGCTTTATTAATTATTTTTTCGAATAACAGAATTAGGGTAGTATATTTCGTACGTTTTGCTAAAAGATTCTAAACCCTTGTTTTAATTACATGCTTCAGTTTTATCAATAACTTTGTGAGGCTATTACCTTTAGCGACCATGATGATGATGGGTTCTTTGGTTGAGTCTTGTTAGTACTATATCATCTCTATCGTTATTGATTCATGTTAAATGTAAGCCATTAAATTTTGATTCACATTTTTTTAGTTGATTTTTCACACAATAAAATAAAACGATTGGAATAAGTTTGATTGACTAGACTAAAACCTTTTTGTCGTAGGTTCTCACCTCTTAAATTGTAGAGGATATCTTATAGAATTGGTTATGTAAGCTAACTCTAATTGCTATACTATGCTATATTATTTGATTTGTTTGTAAGAATAACAGTATTTGTTAAATCTTTTAATTTTGAAATAGATATTTTATCCTCGTGAATCGTGATTATTACAAACTACAAAAGATAAGACATGATTATACTACCCCGTATTAAACTTTGACATCATGTACGTATCTACTTCGGTATGTTGTTAAATTACAAGCATTATTAATTTGAAGAAAGTAATTATATGCAAACCATACGTGCATAATGTAGATTCAAACATCGTTTGATAGATATGCCTATGATATTGTGATGTATCTTCATTAATTAAGTTTGATTACAATTTAAACCTTTGCCTTCAGGTAAATTAACTAAAGCATCTAGTATGTGTTTAATCTGCCTAAACTATTTTTATGTCTTACATTTTAATGTTTGTATGCTATATATGCATGTCTCATAAAGTTGCGAGTCCCGACAGTATTACAACTTTGTGTTCTCATACACCTTAATTTGACATGGTATATACAAGTGTCAAGTAAATGCCTTGTTACTGACCCCTTAATAAGTATGCAGTTTACTCATGTCGGATAACGAATACACTTATGATCATGTTTATTTATAGATTAAATTGTTCTTTGTCTTATTCCTGTGGATGCTTTGTCAAAAAACGTTATACCAGGTATTTTATGTAAGAGAGTAATGCTTATGTTATCTAGTAATTTTTTTTTCTTAAACTATGTGACTTATTCGTCGTGTGATTTTATTTGTTTGCATAGTATAGATTATGGGTTATTATGATAACGCTATAAGCTAATGTGAATATTATATTAATCTGTGTGTGAAAGACATAAAAGAGTTAATCGGAGAATGTGAGTTCTCCATATAATTCGGGTTTATATAAAAAATGTGCAACTGAAGCACGTGTGGTCATAAAGTATAAGTTTATGAGCCAAGATTATTGTAGTAATTGGCATGACCGGTTAGCTTATCCCGTGTCAATGATGATGCGACACACATAAAAGAACCATGCGTTCTTCAAAGGTGATTTCAATATTTTTATTGTTCTCGATGGAAGTGCAGTGTTCACTTATCACCACCAAATTAAAGTATGGACTTTGTCCTATGAAGTTTTGGAAATAATATAAAGGGCATGTATGTAGGCCTATACATGTGTCATATTGATCATTTTGATTTATAAAATCGATGCATCGTCAAAATGAACATCAAATACGCAACTTAAAGTTAGCATGATTAGTGGCTCGACTTATAAAATGCGAGCATGGTTTTCCAAATTGTATCTTTGGAAATGTGGTGAATACTTCCATATGTTGGGCAATTTTTGGAATAAGTGTTGAACTTAAAAGTAGCCCATGTTCGTACGCGAATTGCTTTTGTTGAAACGTTCATAAAACGTCTTCAGTTGATTGCAAAGCCAATAATTGTGAGAACAAAACTGTTAGTTTATGGGGCATGTAAGTTTAAATGATAAAATATGAATTCGCATCTTGCCAACGATTAATAATGAATTCTCCCTATTAGAATGGTTTCGGTCACAAACCATATGTTTCCCATATAAAGTTTTTTTGTAAATGTGCATAACATGTATTGTAAATCCACCACAACGCACACAAGGGATGTTGAAGTTGATAATTCATTCAGGGGGAGAATGAGCAGCGAGAAAAATGGAATGAATTATGATAAAAAAATGTTGATCCTCAAACTAATGAAAATGAACTTAAAGTTCAAGGGACAATTTACATTCCAGATCTAGTAGTTGCCAGACAAGTTTTGTGACCTAAATAAAGTGACTAGATCATACATACGCTGCTAATGCTCCAATTAAAATGTGTGTCCCAACATTAAAACCAATGATTGAAAATGAGTCTATGGCATGGCTGCAGCATGATAGACTAATCGATTCCAAGTAAAAATCCTCGAATGAATAAATAAAATGGAGCAAGAAAAAATAAGATGGTCGAATCGAGGTAATAAAGACCCCATAGTCTCCCAAAGAGACACTAGACATGAAGGTAATTGGAAAAAACCCCGGGTACGTGAAAAACTATGAGATCTCAATAAATGATACAATGCAATGTCTAGTAAAGTGTGGAATCGAAAAGTAATGAATCGACGTCGATATGGTAATGACTATGTAAATAAATAAGATAGTGCTATAATCATAGTGAGGATCATGGAAGCATACCTGCAGGAATTGCAGTTGTATAAATGAATGGCTAAAAGATATAAAGACGCAAAGAACTAATGAAAGATTGAAGTCTCTTATGATGAGACATGGGTACTGCGACTTAAAGTCCGTATACATGAATGTGCAAAATTATTAGATATGCATCGGTCTTTGTGTGAAAGCGAATTAAATTATTGAAATCATGATATTCAAGGAACAACTGATGGCGCACATATATTTCACAAAGACTAGGAAATTATCTTGAGGAGACATGTTCTAATGTGGTGGATCCAATAATGTAATTTGTAATTATAGAAGTCTGGCAATGTGAGAAATAATTGATATGCGTCTAAAAGATATATGGATAGAGCTCATGAAATGTTAAGGTTTTATTAGAGGATATAAAATGCATGAAGCATGCTAGTTATTTTGTAATGCTTAAAGCATATAAGAGAAGTTCTCGAGAACACTACTTGATTGTATTGAATTAATCATGTTTGTGACATACGTTTAATGATTGCCTTAATATATAATATTGTGCCAAATAAAGAATTATATATGCATCTAAAGAATTATGATTGAACATCTAAATGATGAAATATGTGTGCATCATGAAAACAAGATGTTAACTATCCTTATATGGATAAACGACACACATGTTTATGAGGCCACATGATGTGGAAAAGGCCCCCTTGATTTATAAAGATGATGATCACAATATCAATTTAGAAGTGTCATACTAAAATTTATATGAAATTATTATGATTCTCGCCAATGGTCATACATGATATAATATATCATTTGAATTAATTGTGTTTGCAATGAATGACTTAGGAAGTACGATGATGTACTTGAATGAGATGTATGACGTATGTTAATCCTTAAAAATGGATATGCGAACAACATGTAGAGAATATATATTCATGTGATTCTATCAAGACACTTTAATATGCATTTCACTGACTCAAAGAGCTTAAGTGATGTGATCATCAGGGGGAGAAAAGATACGCATTGCACTCTTTTTCCCTTGACCATGGTTTTGTCCCCACAGGGTTTTCCGGCAAGGTTTTTAATGAGGCAATATCCCCAAGCGTATAAAGGAGAGATGTACTCTTTTTCCTTCACTAGATTTTTGTCCCACTGGGTTTTATCTAGTAAGGTTTTAACGAGGCATAATCCTCAAATGGACATCCAAGGGAGAGTGTTATGGATAAATATAGAATGGATGTCCATATCTCTTATTCTTAGTAGTTATCTTAATTAGAATAATGTATCTTGTGGAATACTCCACCTTTGTAACTATATATACATGCCTCCTTTGAGAGATGAATATACAATTCTTCCTTTGCATCTATCTTTTCTTGTTCTTGTTATTCTCTTCTTATTAGTTTTACAACACTTTGTGTTTAATTTTTTCTAACAAATAGATAAGGTTAAACATGACGTGTATGACGTGAATGTAAACTGTGAAAATTTATAAAACCTATAACTCGAGGGATGTATTTTGCACATTTCTCTTTTTGTTATTAGTATTTATCTTTTTTTTTCTTCTCATATATGAACCAAGCCAGAGTTTTCTTGAATAGAAAGTTAGCATCTTATTTCATCTTCTTATATCAAAACAATACAACTGATTAAACCACAATTAAACAACAAATCAAAGATGCCTACAGACATTGAAGACGAGATCAAGGACGAGAAGAACCCAAGACCCTTAGACGAGGATGACATCGCGCTTCTTAAAACCTATGTATGAAAACCCTAATCATGTTTTCTTGTTTTTTTATGGTTGATTTTGATAAAGTTTTGTTCTTTGATCTAAAGATTTGATTTTTATGATGTGGGTTTGTTTTATTAGGTTCAAGATTTGATTTTTATTGATTGTATGATGAAAAAGATTTGGTTTTTGGGGGTTTAGGTTGAAAAGATTTGTGGGTTTGTTAGGGTTTTGTGTTTTTTGTGGATTAGGGTGTGTTTGGGATTGTGATTTGGAAGTGGGTAGTTAGTTTTTGAGGTTTTTTAAGGGGGTGTTTGGTTAAGCTTATTTGTGGCTTATGAGCTTGTTTGATTCCGGATTATATTTCGTAAGAAAGAATTTTCTAGCTTATTGCTTATATATGCTTATTATGATATAATACTTATATAAGCCCATAAGTCTCAAAATAAGCCGGAAAGTTCGAGCTGGTAAAATATAAGGCGAAATCACACAAGCTCACAAGCTCACAAGCTGGAAAGTTGTTGCTTGTTTGTAGTGGAAACAAACACGTCATTTTTGTTATTAAGGGGAAAAGTAATAAGATGAGTACTTGTGACAATTGATTATGGTTAGCTAGTCATTTAGGTTATGTTAAATCTGTTTATCTGCTTGTTTTGTTTCGATATAGAAGATATACAGTTTTTAGTGTTTGGATGAGGAGCAAACTGCTTATTATTTGAGAGAAAATTAACGGGAAGTTGGGGATCACTTATTAAAGCTGCTTTTGTTCGTTGTGGTTTGCTATGATAGATAGTTAGTTTTGAAGGTGTATGGAGTTCTCTATCCAAACTGCTTAGTTGGTTCTTCCAAAATCAATAAGCAAGACCAAACACCCCAAAAACTCACGATTTGTTATATCAAATCACAATGAGCATAATTGCAGTATAAATAAGCAATTCCAGACACCCCTTATTTCACCCTCGAATAACATAATCATAAGCTGTTTGTTTCTATTCATACACTCAAAACGTTATTTTTTAAATATAAACGAAGCAAGCAAGTAGACAGATATATAAGCAATGGCGAACACTTCCTAGGCGGTTTTACATAGAAGCTTCAAAGCTGCTTATATCATAATTTTACCTCTTTTGTTTCTAAATTAGTAGCAATTTTGTGAAACACTCAAGATTGATGTTTTCTGTTACAGCAGAAGGAAATAAAAACAGTATCTTTCACATTTGGATGGAAGTTTGTTTTTTTTATCTGATAAGTTGGATAATTCTTTAGGCAGATATGACGGTGTTTCAATAGGGTTAAGATTTAGTCTTTGTTGATTGTATGTTGAAAAGATTGCAGATTTGTTTTTTATGAGTTGATGTTAGTTGTGGTGTTTGGGAGTGAGGTTTGGAAGTGGTTATCTAATTGTTGTGGCTATTTAGTTGAGTAGTTGTGACATTTGATTCTGAGATTTTAGGTTATTTTATATTTAAATTCTTAAGAGCTGCTAAAGACCTGGGATTGAAACTACTTATTAACATTTTTGAATTTGAAAGTTGATTAGTTTTGAGCATTTGGATAGAATCAATCTTATTTGGATTACGTTGGTGTTTGGGATTGCATATTAAAGCTGCTTATTTGTTTTTAAATGCAACAGATAAGCAGTTTTTAGCGTTTTTTGGATTGTTATCCAAACTGCTAATTTATTATCTACGAGGGAAATAAACAGTTTTGGAGACTTTATAGGGAAAAAAAAGCAACAATAAGCAATTCCAAACACCACTCAGTAATTTGGAAGTTACCTATTAAAAGTTCAAACTGCTTATGTTTTAATTATCTTAACTTTCAAACTGCTTATATAGTTATATTCTGATTATCTTAACTTTCAAATCTTCAAAAAAGCAGTATTATGCCAGACACTTGATAGTTTTTGTCTTTTGTTACAGTAGGAGCAAGTCCAAAACGTATCTCATTCATTGCGTTTTGACATTGTGTTAGAGTTGATCATCTACTTTTGTAGTAAGCACTAAGATGGACTTACGCAGTACATAATTTTTTGCAGGGATTGGGGCCTTATTCAACCAGCATCAAGAAAGCCGAAAAGGATGTAAAAGACATGGCCAAAAGGATCAATGATCTATGCGGTATGTTCACTTATTCAAGACATCCTATGTATATGAAACTATGAAGTTTTTTGTTCCTAACCATCAATTTCCTCCTAAACCATAATAGGTATTAAGGAATCAGACACTGGTTTAGCTGCACCTAGTCAGTGGGATCTTGTTTCCGATAAACAAATGATGCAAGAGGAGCAACCTCTTCAGGTTCAAATTATCTGTTAATCGTTGGTAAAACGTTCCTTATCTTTTTATTCGTTCTCTTCCTAATCACAAATGTGGTCTCGTTCTTGCAAGCAGGTGGCTAGATGCACGAAGATTATCAACCCAAATACGGAAGATGCAAAATACGTTATAAATGTCAAGCAAATTGCCAAGGTATGCAATTGAAACGAATTATAGTTTTTTCCTACAACTAGATGAGGCTCGAGTTCCTTTTTTATCAATGGCTGTGATGTTTTATATTTGAACCAGTTAATTTGACACATTGTTTCTGTAAATTTTCAGTTTGTTGTCGGGCTGGGTGACAAGGTTTCGCCTACTGATATTGAAGAAGGCATGCGAGTTGGGTATGTTATATCTTTCTAACTTATTTATGTGACCAGTATTGTTACAGGTTGTTGGGTAGCTTATAATGTTTGTGGTCAATTGCAGTGTTGATCGCACTAAATATCAGATTCAGATCCCATTGCCTCCCAAGATTGATCCTAGTGTGACCATGATGACGGTGGAGGAAAAGCCTGACGTGACATATAACGATGTTGGTGGATGTAAGGAACAGATTGAGAAGATGAGAGAGGTGTGCAACAATTGCTACATTCGTATCACTGTGTGCATCGTTTATTATTCAATTGTCTAATTTATCTTCTTTAATGTGACTGCAGGTTGTTGAGCTACCTATGCTACACCCTGAGAAATTTGTTCAGCTTGGAATCGATCCACCCAAAGGTGTTCTCTGCTATGGCCCACCTGGAACCGGCAAAACACTTCTAGCCAGAGCGGTTGCTAATAGGACCGATGCATGTTTTATTCGTGTAATTGGAAGTGAACTGGTTCAGAAGTATGTTGGTGAGGGAGCTCGTATGGTTCGTGAACTTTTCCAGGTTAGAAGCACATCATAAGGCATTTTTTTAATGTAAAATACCGACATACTTCTGCATTTGTCCTGTTTTGGTCGTTGTACTATATTTTGTACATCTGAGTTGTAAAAATGTGTCCTGTTTGTCATTTGTAGGAAAAAAACTTTTAAATTTGGCTTATGACTCTTATATCAATATGTTAAATTTATGTATAAAATTTTAGATTCAGGCATAGCAAGTTTATATAGAATTATTAGAATTGCGAGTTACAAAATGATTCGAACGGGACTGAGTTAATTCCTACAGCGATAATTGATTATGTCTACTGTTATCATTGAACGAGTGTCCAAGCGACAATAAAAAACTAACACTTGACTTCACTTCACAGATGGCACGGTCAAAGAAGGCTTGTATTGTTTTCTTTGATGAGGTTGATGCAATTGGTGGTGCACGTTTCGATGACGGTGCTGGTGGAGATAATGAGGTTCAAAGAACCATGCTTGAAATTGTGAATCAACTCGATGGTTTTGATGCTCGTGGTAATATCAAAGTTCTTATGGCCACAAATAGGTATGTTTGCTTGCATACCACTTCTGATTGACACTATTCTTAGAATTCTGCAAATGCTAATTTGGGTACTTGCAGGCCCGATACACTCGACCCAGCACTGTTACGACCTGGAAGATTGGACCGAAAGGTGGAGTTTGGTTTACCAGATATGGAGAGCAGGACACAAATATTTAAGATCCATACACGAACAATGAACTGTGAAAGGGATGTTCGGTTTGAGCTTTTGGCTCGCCTTTGCCCTAATTCTACTGGTACTTTGCTTATTCTATTGTTAAATGTAGGGCTGATATTACTCTAACCCTTAAATTTTGGCAGTTTAACCCGTAGACCTTTTTTTTTTTTTTTCAAGACAACTTGCAAAAAAAGATGACTCAAATATAAATTGGGGGATGATTATCAACCCTTTTATATAAATCAACTTGTTTTAAAGCTTAACAATGACATGATTCTGAACTTAAATGTGTAGGTGCCGACATCAGGAGTGTGTGCACAGAAGCTGGAATGTATGCAATCAGAGCACGAAGGAAGACAGTGACAGAAAAAGACTTCCTTGATGCAGTGAACAAGGTTATCAAGGGGTACCAGAAGTTCAGTGCTACTCCTAAATACATGGTTTACAATTGATCTCGGCCTTGATGTTTGATCTGTTTGCAACCTCCATCAGTGTTCTTTTGTCCAAGGTCGAGATCACAGAGGTGCCATTGTCATTTGGAGTTGTTGGAATCTATCTTGGGGTTCTTAAAGTTTCGTCAAGTTTATTTCAAAGTTATCGTTTTAGAGCCTGAACCTTTGATACCTGTGTTGCAACGATTGAACCTTGTATCAGTAACTTATATTCTACTTCAACGGAGAACATTTATTTTATGGGTTTGGTCGGAAAATAACAATGTACTCTTCTAGTGTTTCATTTAAGCTTTTGTATGATTTTTCTTATTCAATGTGGTCATTTATGAAGTATGTCTTGTCATGCTAGTCACACGGTCATCCCTAATAACCTCTTAAACCAGTAAACACGCTAACACGAGATATCCGCATGGCATTTATTTTGAGTTATTCTGTAGGGCAATGGCATAGAATAGCTGAATGTACTTCGACAAATGTTATACTTCGTTCATGTCATATTCAAACTGTAAAAGGTTGGAAAGTCGAATTTTTTGAAGTTGGCTTGTACATCAGTTACTTCGGCTTTACTAATGACTAGATTTGCTCCATACGAACCCATAATGAAACTAGTATTTGCTTCTGCAGAATAGATTTACTCAGAAAATAAAAATAAAATGCTAGATAAGGCATAATGTATCGAGCCTAGATGCATATTACACTAGTAGTGAATGTACCACTTCGCACTAGTAAATGTACAAATTGCGTAACATGTGGGGGTGTCTCCTACTCTTTCCCATGTAGATCATAAGTAGTTGTTTGGTACCATTTTATTTTTTGATTCTTTGAGTGCTTTCCATGATGTGATTTTCTTGGGGTCCTCGGGTGTACAACTGTACATATATACAACATACCAGGGTATGCTATGATGCCATGACATACCTTGGGATTGTTGGGTGATGTATTTCTCCTAGGGGCGAAAGATATGATATTGAGATAATTCCATGATTATGATGTTCTTGTTAGGTCGGTCGGAGTTGATGAATAACTAAGCAATGATGCTAATGATCAAAGACACACTCAGGCACAATACAACAGTTTTGAAATAGTATTCCACACATCGACATTAGGGCTATAGCATATTTTTGCACGAGGTGATTTGTACACCACCCAAATCACTTGGCATGCCGCAACTTGTGGCGTGTGAAGTATCTCGATGCTGCACAAATCACCTCTTCTTTTCTTTATTTCACAGAATCACCTTTTACTCAAAACTAGGCTCTAGTTAATCATCTTTCAGTAGGCACATGCCACATTCAAAGCTCAAATATCCATACAGATCTTGTCAAAAGTAAAAGAATAGTATAGCATATCATATGATACAGCTAAAATGGAATCAAATCTTGTTATTTTTACCATTAAAATTATCTTGCAAAGATAAGATATCCCAACTGTTATCAAAATATAGAGTTGCCTAACTGAATAGGAACACATGATCAAATTCAGATATGTTTAAAAGATTGACTCCAAAATTTAGAGTGGTTGACTAGATGATTAGATTCCAATTCTCATTAATATATGGATTATGTTGTAATGACACATATTCCAAACCTTGATACCAATTAAATTAACCAAAACTGCCTGCTAGTCAATGCAAATAAGGGGACATCATCACATTGTGTTCCTAATTGGTTTTGTCCCTTTTGAAACATCCCAATATTTTACTTCACCATCTACTACACGCATCTCGACCTCCCTGTGATGTTACGGCAACTTGCACAGTACAAGCAAGTCCAGCTGACCTCTATTCGGTTTCTATATAAATACAGCTTCTGTGAAGCTTCTATCACATATCTTATAAACTTATAATTATAAGCTTATAAAGATAAACTTTTGATCATGGCATACTCAAAGAGAAATGGTAATGGTCTTACAAGAAAGTGTGCTTCTTTGGTCAAAAAACAACGTGCCCGTCTTTATATTGCTCGTCGGTGTGCCACTATGCTTCTTTGCTGGTACATCCAAGGAGACGATTAGCTCTTGTTCTCCCCCTTTTTGAAGAACACATGCATATATATACTTACTACCCTTTTTTTCTTTGTTACCTTCACACCTGACTGCTGACCTCGTCCTACTAGTACCAACAAATTATACACAACTTTTTTCTTGCGAAAGCAAGACTTTTTTTAATCTCTTGTTATATCCAATTTACTCCGGTCTGGTTTGGGCTATCTCTCTTAACATACGCCTTTTTTCTCTTTGTTCCCTTATGGGTTTTTGGGCATATGTATCGGAAAGAACTAGCAAATTTTAACACATACTGGAATTTTGGACATGCCAGAATGAAAGATACTGACATGACATCAAGATGGATGCTTGATGGAAAGATTATAGATATCACTATTTCTTTTAAGATCTATAGATCTTACTATTCTCTCAATTGTATGAAAAAATTTCCATGGAATATATATTAATTGTAGAAAATAACTTCGAATTCCCTGTTGTGTACTACACTGTTTCTTGGTGCGACAAGCGCAAATTTGTAATTAACAAAATTTACAAGTGATTTATGAATGGATGTGAATATGTGATCCTGAGATGAATAAGAACCACTTGCTTATTTGTTACTTGCAAACATTCCAATGTACTTTCTCGTTAGTCCGGTTTAGGAGTTGTACTTTCTTTTGTACTTCCAAGTCATTAAGAAAATGTTGTCTTCTTTGGTTTATTTCGTAACAAGCAATCTCGATATTTCAATCAAAATCTCACTTTATGCATAGATATAACAGTTTTATACACACAATTGATGTTTATATATAAGTTCGGCCTGCTTTTTTTGTGTCGTAGGGAACAGATTATCATTGCTAAAAGCCGGAATCACAGCGTTTTTTGCTACAAAATAACACAAACACATGCATCATATCTTTTAATGATTCAGACAAAATAAAAAGTTAATTGACTAAAACGTGACAAACAGAACGCTATATATTATGCATCAAAAACTCTATTTTTCTTTCAAAATTCTGTATAAATTGGAAGAGTCATGACAGACAACTAAAAATGGGCATTAATATGTGGTTGTAACTGTTGGAAATTAAAATAAGGTTGTAAAGTTTCAATTAAATATTGATTTACCTTACAATATGTGGGGGTTATTAAAACAGTCTTTGATAAATTATTTTGGTGAATTAGTGGCACATTCATGCAGCATAAATCAGAATCACAGAAAGTACCTTAATTTATATCTTGGTTGCTGTTGTGTAACTATGGCCACCTAATACTCGAGTCATGTTTTCTGCTCCGCCAAATGCATTGTGTTGTGATCGTTTCGCTGACGAAATACAACACAACTCTGCATCGAATCCTGGGGTGTTTATGTACGGAGGCTCGCAGCGAATAGAGCACGTAAAAACCTTTAAGGTCAGGGAACTATATTCCCGTGCAGAGCTCCTTTAATGGTTTTCGTCATGAGTGTAGGTTATATATTCATAATTCATTGCTGCTTTTTGGTATCTATTCGCTTATGTTTGTGGACATTTGCTGCAAGTGTACGTGTGTCTAATCAATTACCAATCGCAATTGGGTACTTCTTTATGTTGCTTTTTCTACTTATATCGCTACTATGTGAGTTCGTTTTTCCTATTAGTCGATAACGTACATTGCTACTTGATTATATATTCTGGTGTTGTGATCTTGTTGCACAAGTTGGTGCAACGATATGATATGAATATATTCAACACATTTAAGGTCTTTGGGTAAAGCTTATTATCATGGGATTATATCTCTTTTAGGGAAAGAATAAGCTATTAAGCATAGCCTTAGATTAGATATAAGCATACCCAAACACTCTCTTAGATATGAGCAATTTAAGAGGGTGTTTCAGAATTCTGATTAAAATGTCTATTACAGATAAGTGGTTTGAGTTAAGCTCGCATGCGTGTGGACTTGTTTATTTTTGAAGTAGATGAGCTAATTTAAGCAATCTCAGACACCCCTTAACTATGGTTATTGGATTATTGGAGACTTAGTGTGTAAAACTATGAGTTATGAATAATCAGTTTGATAGTCACTTGATCATTTTACCTTTTAGGTTCATGAATAACCATTGCGAAAATTGTTGTGTTTGATTACGACAAAGCAAATCCGAAAGATATTTGGATTTTACTATTACAAAAGCATTAACAAGTTTAATAAGCAATCCCAAACACCCCTTAATCTTGGTTGTGAACTTATAATTTTATCCATGGCAGGTAGCTCAGAAGAAATGTGTTGAGTGTGGAGGTTCAGGGCTTGTTTTGATTGAAAAGGAGTATATACGCTGCCCTAATTGTGGTAAGAAAGATTCAAGATTGATCTTTTTTGCTATACAAAACACAATGACGCTTTCATTTGCGTTGAGTGAATTCATCAGTTATTGCATTTTCAACTCATACATAGTGATTATCCGAGCTTTAAGTAGCTGCAACATGCATGTCTGCATTTTGTTATAGCTATTTATATGATTTTGATCATTATATCACAGAATCAGTTTTATAACGCAATACAGAACACCCATATAGAACATTTGGAAGTTTTTTAACAAGTCTAATGGTGGCTAAAGCTGTAGTATCTTGTGGATTTTGTAGGTGGATTTCTACCATGGCAATCTTTGCAAAGATTCTTTTCTGGTTAAATTCTTCCAAATTTTAGTCAAGATCTCAACCTCAAATACATTGTATATTCTTAATATGATACTGTATGCAAATCAAGTTGTCAATGTTAATATGGTGTGTAAAATATGGTAGCGTATTCGCTTTCATACCGTATTTTCTCTTATATGTGTTGCTAAAAGTTCGTAGCATAGGCGATGAAATCTAGCGATATATCACAAGCCTGGATTTATTGGAGTGATTGTATCAGATGCCAATATACTTTTGCAGTTGTCCCATTTTAACCAATGTACTTTGTTTCACTCTTAGTCTCTAAAAGGTGGCTTTGTGACCCGTTTGGGTCAAATTTCACCCAATATTTTTATAAGACATAGCATTACATAAGAATCCAACAGTTTTACGTAAAAAAGTCATTAGTGAATGCCTGATTTGTTAAGGGTTTTGTGGCTAGAAAATGGCTCAAACATGATACAAAGCCGGTTAATTCTGTTTTGATATGCAGGGACCTGGCATAAGTCATGTAACCGAAGCAATAGACCTGGCCAAGTCTTTTGCAGTGCTCAAGTTGAGCTGAAAAAAGAATGCAACTGTCTTTAAAACAGTCAATCGAGGCATCAGTTGCCCTTTTTTAGACGCTAATAGTAGTTGCTACAGAAAGCATACGAAGAAAAGCAGAGAGGATAGAAGAATGTTTATAGTATAGTGCATAATTCTAAGTTATGTAGTCGAAAATACTAATATTTGTCATTGGCATGTGATATTAACCATGTGTTATAACTTAAGTGTGTATCCTTTGATCACCTGCAGGTTAAACTTGATACCTTTGCTACTGTTTTTGGTTTGCTATCAATCATGAAATGAAGTACTAAAATACTTTACCATAGGTTGATGTTCAAGACAAACATCTGTTAGTTTCACTTCTCTTGTCAAGATTTATGTATCTATTAAATTCACAATTGATAGCAAAATTGTTGTACATGTAATGAAACCTATCTTAATTTGAATTTGAACAATTACAAATTTGACTTGATCAGCAATCACCTCCAGCTTGCACCAGACACCTGACCCGCAAAAAAAAGATTGAATGTTTTTGTTCTTCATTGCAAAAGTAACATCAGCACAACCAGAATCCATAGCAAGAACAACTGGTGTACCCTCCTGCATCAGTTGAATAAGTTGTCAACAGATATAAACACAGCAATAGATAACCTCAATCTTCATATTTATATAAAAACACGGCATTAGGAGCTCCGGTTACAAGATTATAGAGTTAAGTTGGTCTCATATTTGACATACATTTTCATTGGCTGTAAACATTAGGATTTCAATGTTGATATCCAGGCCATTCAGCAAAACATGATTAAAGCCAAATTATGTGGATTTTAAGGAACACAGAAATCATAGAATCAGCATTAACATATATTATTTTATCAAGTCTAACTTATTTACAAATAACCTAAGACTAACATTATCCATGAACTTCTTGCAAACAAGACGAAAATTATTGCAATTTTCATTAGACAAATGAACAGCATAATTCAAACTGCATATGCAATCGCAAGACCAACTTATCTACTCAACGCTCTTGGATGTCAGTTGATCTTACAAAATATCTTCTTGATTTATACTACTTGATATTTTTAGTATAGTAATTGGTTTTGAAAGGGAAAATTTAATAATATCTTATGAAATCCAAAATATAAATAAAAGTAAAACGGATAAAGAGAATATCAAGAAAGTACCTTCAAGAAAAGTGGTTTGTGTATTGGCTCCTTTGGGCCATTAGCGCTTCTCAAAATCAACACTGGAGCACGGTACAAGAGACTCCAGCTGTGTGTCTTGCTTCATTTATGTCCGTATATCAAGACCCCCAAACGAAAAATACTACCCGGAATATGAATGTTTGTAAATTTTCCAAAAATTCTAAACATCCAAGCTCTTCAGGCAATGTTTCAACTTCAAAACAATCTGAAAGATTGAGATATTTAAGACTTTTCATGTTAGATACACTTTCTGGAATATCTCGTAAAGCTATACACCGCTCTAGGATTAGCTTCTCTAAGCTTTCTAATCGACCAATATCCGTAGGTAACTTCTCAAGATACGAACAATTTCTTACTTCAAGATATTTCAGTTGTTTCAACATACAAATGCTATCTGGAAGACATTGAAGCTTTGTATCGGACAAAACTAGCTCCTCTAGAGATTCTAATTGACCAAAATCCTCAGGTAACTTCACAAGATTATAACAATCTTGGAGTTTGAGAGATTTTAAATGTTTCAACATACAAACACTATCTGGAAGAGACTGAATATTTGTTTTGGACAAGAATAGCTTCTCAAGAGATTCTAATTGACCCAAATCCTTGGGTAACTTCACAAGTTTATAACACGTGTGAAGTTTGAAAGATTTTAATCGTTTCAACATACAAACACTATCTGGGAGATGTTTAACAGTTGTGAATGATAACATTAGCTCCTCAAGATATTCTAACCGGTTAAGGTCCTCAGTCGCTTCTGGAATATAGCCTTCAACTATAAGCTTTCTCAAAAATTGTAAACTACAAACCGTCTTTGAAAGATTTTCAAGGTTTGTACAAGCACAAAGACCCATAGAAATAACTTTATCAAGATTTCCAAACAATGACGGCAAATATCCTTCAGAAAGACATGTAATTTGAAGTACTGACTTATTTTCAGAATGTAATGAGCATACTGTGGGCTTGGCAATGAGATGTAATTCCGATAAAGAACCAAGCTCAACTGATTTAGAAAGTTTGTCAAACATAAAATATTTTAACCTCTCACATCCACTTAATTCTAAGAAGACAAGTTTTTTAAGACAACCAATGGACCATTTATCTCTTCTAGATACAAACAGTCTTTCAGATCTAACCTCTCAAGGTTTGGAGTCAGCCCAAAGTCAAGGGTCCTCAACTTTGAATGACTGAGATCTATGGATCTGAGCGTTGGACATTCTTTGGGCATGTGAAAGTCTACCAATTCACATCCTCTAAGACTTATGGTCTCAAGATCTGAAGTTTGCCCAAGGTCAAGGGTCTTCAACCTTGAACCATTGAGGTTGAGGGATTTGAGCTTTGGACATAAGAAGGGCATTTGAAGTTCTTCCAAATCAGTACAACCTACAAGACTTAAAGTCTCGAGATCCTGATTTGGCCCAAGGTATAGTTTTCTCAAATTTAAATTATCTAAGCTGAGAGATTTTAGCTTTGGACATCCATTAGGAATGTGAAGTTCAATTAAATCACAACATCCTACAAGACTTAATGTCTCTAGTTTTAAAGTCAGCCCAAGGTAAAGTTTCCTCAAACTCGAATGATCGACGACAAGAGATTTGAGATTTGGACATTCATCACGAATGTCAAGTTCTATCAAGTCTGTACATTGTTCAAGATTTAATACCTCGAGATTTGGAGTCAGGCTAAGGTTCAACCCTCTCAACGGTGTATAACTGATGTCAAGGAATCTCAGCTTATTAAGAACCTATCATAAAAAAAATAAATAAATAAAAAATAATAATAATAATAATAATAAAAAAGAAAAAAGGATGAATATATATTGGTGTACTAACAACCTAATATAGATGTACATGATCACAATTGTTGGGCTAATGTCTGACCCGAGCCCATGGGGCAGCAGCAGCTATTGACCCGAGCTCATGGGGTGAATGTCGGTTTTAATATTCTAGTTATATTAGAATTGTAGTAGGATTAGGAAAGCTTGTTCTATTCCCTATATATACAAACCGAGTTGTGGTTTGTCATTATGCATTCAATATCAGTTTTTGTAAGCAAGTATTTTTCTGATTAATTGGAGAGCTTATTCCAAGTTACTGTGTTATTGTGTTTCTGTTTGTGAACTGCGTTTCAGTTGTGGGTCTTGAATTGGTATCAAGAGCAAGGTTATTCAAGCAGTAGTCGATCACAAGGGTTCCAAGCAGAAGTCGATCACAAGGGTTCCAAGAGTAGTCGATCACAAGGGTTCCAAGCAGTAGTCGATCACAAGGGTTCCAAGCAGAAGTCGATCACAAGGGTTCCAAGAGTAGTCGATCACTGAAGGGTTTCCAAGTCAGTCGAACACAAGCTAAAGGGTTTCCAAGAAGTCGATAAAGTTTCAAACTTTACACTTGGTTTACTTAGGCAAGAAGTAAAACAAGCGTGTTCTAGGGCTGGAAGTCAATCCAACTACACCGGTAACTTACAAAAGGCGTTCAAGAAGGATGGTGCAAGGCGAGTCGAGTCAACCACCTATTGAACATTCTAAAACGGCTCTTCAATGTCCAATGTTAACAAGCACGAACTATAACATATGGGCAATAAGAGTTAAAGCGGTATTCCGAGTCCATGGAATACTCGATGCACTGGAACCAGGGGAAGGAACACAAGTTGTTGCTAAGCAAGATCACATGGCAGTGGCGTTACTCTTCCAGGCGATTCCAGAAGAACTTGTTTTTCAAGTTTCACAATTCAACACAGCCAAAGAAATCTGGGGAGCTTTGAAGACCAGGTATGTGGGTGTTGATCGGGTTCGAGACGCAAGGTTGCAAACCTTGGAGATGGAATTCGAATCTTTAAAGATGAAAGTCAACGAATCAATCGATGACTTTGCGGCTAGGTTGGGCAAAATTGTAACTGAAGTCAACAGCTTGGGAACAATTTATGAAGACAAGAAACTTGTTAAGAAGCTGCTTGCATCCGTTCCGGATAGGTATGTTGCAATTGTTGCCTCAATAGAACAATTTGCTGACTTGAATACTATGTCTTTTCAAGAAGCAATTGGAAGGTTGAAAGCTTTTGAAGGAAGAATGAAGGGTGTTGACACCACTTCTGAAGATCAAGGCAAGTTGATGTTCGGAAGGGCTGAAAGATATGATAAGAAAGGTCGAGGAAGGAATTCCTCTGGTGGCAACGGTAAAGGTCAAAACTTTTCTTCTCAAAACAAATCTCGAGGTAGTGGTCAAGCTAATAACCGCAACCGTGGAAACCAAAACAACTCCGGGAGCAATACGGATCAAAAGAAGAACAAAAGTCGAGACCTTTCAAAGATTCAATGCTTCAGATGTGACGAATATGGTCACTTTGCTTCTAACTGCCCTGAACGACGTGAACAGAAGCAAAAGCATGAATCAAACCTTTTGAAAACGGAGGATGATGATGACCCGACACTTTTTATGATGAAAAGCGTTCAAGAAGTAGTTTTCTTGAATGAAGAAAAGATTATCCCAAACCAATTGAATACTAAGCCAAACGAGGAAGACACTTGGTATTTGGATAATGGAGCAAGTAATCACATGACGGGGATCCGAGAATACTTTTCGGAGTTGAATGAGAATATCTCCGGCAGAGTGAAGTTTGGTGATAACTCCTACATCGAGATAAAAGGGAAGGGTTCGATAATCATTGAAGGGAAAACGGGTGAGCAACGGTTAATCACTGGAGTCTATTACCTACCCGAGCAAAAAAGCAACATAATTAGTCTTGGGCAAGCTACCGAAGGCGGATGTGACATTCGTATGAAAGGAAACCTTCTTACTATGCGTGACTCAGATGGCAAGCTTCTGATGAAGGTTCCTAGAACAAGTAATAGACTTTACAAGATTAAGCTCCAAGTTGGAAGTCCGGTGTGTCTCAAAGCAAAGATGGAAGATGATGCTTGGTTATGGCATGCTAGGATGGGTCACATTAATTTCGAGACGATGGAATTAATGGCAAGGAAGGGCATGGTTGAAAAGTTGCCAATAATTCATCAAGAGAACAAGTTGTGTGAATCTTGTTTGGTAGGAAAACAAACCAAGAAGTCGTTTCCTAAAGCAGCGAAATTTAAGGCAACACATTCTCTTCAACTTATACATGCCGACCTATGTGGACCAATTTCTCCACCATCCATAGCGGGCAACAGGTACATATTTGTTCTTATTGATGACTTCTCACGCTTTATGTGGACTTTTACCTTGAAGGAAAAAGGAGAGGCATTTGAATACTTCAAAAAGTTCAAAGCTTTAGTTGAGAAGAAGTCGGGAAAGAAGATTATAACCCTAAGGACCGATAGAGGAGGTGAGTTCACTTCAAAAGAATTTACCAACTTTTGTGAAAACGAGGGTATAACAAGACATCTAACCGCTCCCTACACACCGCAACAAAATGGAGTCGTGGAAAGGCGAAACCGTACTCTTATGGGAATGACTAGAAGCATCTTGAAAGCACGAGACGTACCAAACTACATGTGGGCTGAAGGAGTTAGACACGCCACATTCTTGATTAATAGAGTTTCAACTCGAGCTCTAATTAATCAAACTCCATACGAGGCTTTCAAAGGAAAAAAGCCTAACTTGGAGGGTTTGCGAGTATTTGGATGTGTGGCTTATGCAACGGGAACAAGGCCATATTTACATAAGTTAGACGACAGGTCAACACGACTCATTTACATCGGAAACGAGCCAGGTACAAAAGGTTTTCGACTGTTCAATCCAAGACTAAAGAAGATAGTGGTATGTCGTGATGCGGAGTTTAATGAGGAACTTGGCTGGAAGTATGTTGCTGGAAGCGAAACACACGAGCTAAACCCAGGTATGTTTATCATAGAATGACACGGTTCTATTGATACGGGTTGTGGATTTGTTAACCCAGGTGTGACCGATGAAGTTGAGGCAGAAGATCAAGAGGCTGAAAATCATCATGATGTTGATGAAAATCAACCGGTCAATACCGAACAAGAAGTTCAAATCGAGGCGGGTAATGACCCTAATCCTGTGACAGAAACTCAACCAATTATGAGGCGTTCTTCGAGGGTTTCAACTAAGCCAACTAGATTTAATGACTTTATTATGGGGTCTAGTTCAAGAACCTCAGTTGCTAATGAAGATCAAAATCTACTTTTGATTGAAGATGATGAACCAAGAACGTTCCAAGAAGCAAAAGTCTCAAGCAAATGGATGGTTGCTATGAAGCAAGAGATTGAGTCTATCGAGAAGAATGATTCATGGGAATTAGTTGAAGCTCCGGTTAATGTTAATCCCATTGGATTAAAGTGGGTGTTCAAAATTAAGAGAAATCCGGATGATTCAATTAATAAGTTTAAAGCTCGGGTAGTAGCAAAGGGTTATGCTCAAAAGGAAGGAATTGACTATGACGAGGTATTTGCGCCCGTAGCACGGATTGAAACGATACGTTTATTGATCTCATTGGCCGCAAAAGAAGCATGGGAGCTACATCATCTGGATGTAAAGTCAGCTTTTTTACATGGAGAACTAAAAGAGCAAGTGTTTGTTACACAACCGGAGGGGTTCGTGAAGAAAGGAGAAGAAAGGAAGATCTACAAGTTGAAAAAGGCGCTTTATGGACTTAAACAAGCACCAAGGGCGTGGAATACAAAACTTGATGGAGAACTCAAGCAAATGTCTTTCAAAAGATGCCAACACGAACAAGCGGTGTATGTGAAGAAAACAAACAAGTCAATCTTGATTATTGCGGTCTATGTAGATGATCTCTTAGTAACCGGTTCGAAGCTTGTCGAAATTGGTGAATTTAAGAGACAAATGCAAGAAAGGTTCGATATGAGTGACTTGGGAAAGTTAAGCTATTATCTTGGCATTGAAGTAAAGCAAGAGGATTCGAGTATCTCAATAAGTCAAGAAAGCTATGCAAAGAAGATCTTGAAAGATGCTGGGATGCATGAAGCGAATCCTACACAATGTCCATTAGAACCTGGAATGAAGTTAAGCATGGATAAGGAAGGAAAACCAGTTGATGCAACTTTGTATAGACGACGAGTTGGTTGTTTAAGGTATTTACTACACACTCGACCTGATTTATCTTATTCGGTTGGTTTGGTTAGTCGTTACATGCAAGAACCAAAAGAATCACATATGGCAGCTGTGAAACAAATACTAAGGTATATCCAAGGTAGTTTGAATTTTGGAATACGATACAACCAAGAGAAAACCAAGGAGTTAGTGGGGTTTAGTGATAGTAGTTTTGCTATGGACCAAGATGATGGTCGAAGCACAACTGGGCACGTATTTTATCTAGGTAAATCACCTATCACTTGGTGCTCACAAAAGCAAAACACGGTGGCTCTATCGTCTTGTGAAGCCGAGTTCATGGCTGCAACCTCAGCCGCGTGTCAAGGGATATGGTTATGTGGATTGTTGAGTGAAATAACCGGAATGGAAGAAAGAGTGGTGGTCTTATTTGTTGACAACAAATCGGCTATTGCACTTATGAAAAATCCAGTCTTTCACGGGAGAAGCAAGCATATAAACACACGTTATCATTTTATCCGAGAGTGTGTTGAAAGAGACCAAGTACAAGTTGAGTTTGTAAGAGGTGAGTTGCAACGTGCTGATATTCTGACGAAAGCTCTCGCAAGGATTAAGTTCAAGGAAATGCAAGAGTTACTCGGAGTTGAAGACCTTCCTATCTCGAGTCAGAAATTAGGGGGGTGAATGTTGGGCTAATGTCTGACCCGAGCCCATGGGGCAGCAGCAGCTATTGACCCGAGCCCATGGGGTGAATGTCGGTTTTAATATTCTAGTTATATTAGAATTGTAGTAGGATTAGGAAAGCTTGTTCTATTCCCTATATATACAAACCGAGCTGTGGTTTGTCATTATGCATTCAATATCAGTTTTTGTAAGCAAGTATTTTTCTGATTAATTGGAGAGCTTATTCCAAGTTACTGTGTTATTGTGTTTCTGTTTGTGAACTGCGTTTCAGTTGTGGGTCTTGAATAATCGTGAAAAACAGCCAACCAATTACCACTACTCTACCTTTTCTTGTGGCCCATTCCATAGTTGTTCAATTGAGCTAAAAGACATGTCAAGTCCAACAAGATTGTCTGCTTGAAATGTTTCATGTAAAGACGAAAAAGGGTAAGCTCGCCAACAAAGATATCGTAAACCATCTGGAAAGTGCTGGCTAACTTTGCTTTCTTTCCAATTAGGTAGAGAACACATGTAAAGAACTCTAAGTTTCTTCATGTTTCTGAGACCTTTCATGACAGTTTCCAGATTAAGTGTCACTGGCGACAATCTTATATATGTGATTGCTTCATTACCCTGTAAGCCAAAAAGCAGTAATAAATAAAGGGTTAATGGTCTGGAAAATATACAAACTTTCCACTTTTTACTATTGTGACAATAAACTTTTTTTTTCCTATTGTAACAAAATAACTTCTTAATGACTACTATTGTAACCAAATGGTAATTAACTGTGGTAATTAACTGCCAACTTAAGTGGTAATTAACTGTGCCATTTGGTTACAATAGTAGTCATTAAGAAGTTATTTTGTTACAATAGGAAAAAAAAAAGTTTATTGTCACAATAGTAAAAAGTGGAAAGTTTGTATATTTTCTAGACCATTAACCCTTAAATAAATAATATGTCTCATACCTAATGAAAAAAAGTTACTTTTTTATCCACTTTACAATAGACTTGAGCCTCACCAGATTATTAGCCAATATATCTTCAATCTCCTCGGCAATCCATAAATGGCTATGTCTTTTATACTCATCGAGGTGTAAACGACGAACAATATTTCTGCCCATTTCTTCTATATGGTCATGCATGCCCAAGTCACCATGACGTGATATAGTTATGAGAGATTTCTGCTCAAGAACTTTTATACCACTTATAGCATGAAATCCACAGCATTCAAGCACTTGGATTGCTTTGTCTTTCTGCTCACCTTTGAGTATGCATGCAACATTTAGGAACATTTTCTTGCGATCATTTTCTAGACTGTCATAGCTTAATTCCAAAACTTTTTGAGTTGCCTCCAGCGGAATTTTTTTCAGTCTGTCTATGGAATCTTTCCATTCAATCTCATTTTGACCACAGAGAAGGGAACCTAAAATTCTAATTGATAAGGGAAGCCCAGCAGCATAACGTACAACTTTCCCTGATAGCTCTTCATAACCTTGAATTGGTATCTCTCTCCCAAATGCATACCTACTGAACAGGCAAACTGCTTCCTCATGTGACAACAGATTGACATAATGAATCAAGCTCACTCCGTATGCTACCAACACTTGCTCATCTCTTGTTGTAATGATAATTCTACTTCCCGGTTTAAGCCAACTAGGCTTACCGGCTAATGCCTCAAGTTGGTCTATGTGATCCACATCATCAAGAACAAGAAGAACTTTTCTACCACACATTCTCCTCTTCATCATATTTTTCCCATCATGGACACTATCTAAACTGACGTGTTCATTTAACACAGCCGAAAGTACTTGTTTTTGCAATATCTTCAAGCCAGACAAAGTGGCTTGTGAAACTTCTCTGACATTTTCAACAAAGCTTTTAGCTTCAAATTCAATAGATATATGATCAAAAAGAGCTCTAGCCAAAGTTGTCTTCCCACTACCTCCCATCCCTTTGATCCCTATCATACGAACATCATTCAAACCAATTTCTAAACATGAAACAACATCTTTTACCCGGTCTTTCATTCCCACTAAGTTTTCATCAACGTAGCTGGTAAACTTCATATCTAATGAAACCTCTTCAACAATTTTTTGGATGAACTTAGCTTCATGCCTGCATGTTATATACAGTAGGATTTACTTAGATTAATTATATTCCCAACATGAAAATTAGATAAAAAAATCTATTACATACACTTGTACATGGAATAATAATAGTCATTCAATCATATTTTTATAGATGTGGAAAAACTGTAAGGGTCATGTGTATTGTGTAATGGGTCAAAATGGGTAATTTCTTATGTGTGTAGTTTGAATGGGTGGGTTGAATTAGATTAACCCGGGGCAATCTTTTTGCACATCTCTTTCATGTATTCAGAAATAAGTAGTGTTGTAAATATCGTAATAATCTATTTTTTGAAAAGGGGGTGGGATTTTCCATGAATTAATAATTAAGGCGAAGACCTCATGGAATAAACGGGACATGGATACCAATTAATTATAACATATTTGTTAAATGTGAGGTGGCTGAGGACTTATGGCGTGTTTTCAAATCATCGTCGGGTGTTGATTTTAGGCCAAATGAAACTAACTTGAACCTGATTCATATAAAGTAATGCTCAACACTTAAGCATGCAAAGACGTGGCATCGAAGTTGCAGGGTGAGTGGCTGTTTGTTATTATGGTCTCACAGGAACCATAAAACATTCATAATCTCGGTAGGTGTGAACAGAAAATCGCAGGTTAATTGATGAAGTAAAGGTTGTTTTGTTCAACTGAATGGTCATGAGTGCAGGAAATTCTCTCTTGTTTGGGAGTCTTGGAGATATCGACCTCTTCATGTTTTTGCAACAAGATTGTTCTTTACTCTCTTCGTAACTCTAGCATCTTACGAGTTTTGGTGCTATAAATTTTCCTTTCATTTTTCAATAGAAAAGATAACCTAACCCGGAATTGAACCATTTATAAGTAAACGGGTCAAAATAGATAGTTGATTAAATGTTTTAGTTTGAATGAAAAAATAGAGCCCACATATATGACTCCTCGCACAAAGTTGAACAATATCCATCATGCATGTAAGGTTAAACGTAAGAGGATCCTAATCCATATAAGATGGGATGGATGATCCTTATAAGCGTAGATCACTAGATTGGAAGGAAAAAAAATGAAAATATATTGCAAAGATATAATGAGGGAATCACCCATCGGCGGTGTTCTTCAACTCCCACCCAGCCAAATCTGCCGCTTCCTTTAGAGCATCTCTCCATTTCCCAGCAGCCTCATATTTTTCATGTCTGGCAAAGGCTTCTCCAACAACTCCACTTTGTTTACGCACTTCTGTGGGTTCCACATCATAGAATACGGGGTAAGCAACATGCTCAATCTTCTTCTGGCACTCCATAATCTTGACAAGCTCATCTAAGCACCAAGACGAAGAGGCATAGCTCTTGGAGAAAACGATGATGTAGAATTTCGAGTCTTCAATGGATCTTATAAGCTCATCACTTATTATTTTTCCTTTTTTGATTCTTTCATAGTCTTTGTATGTGTGAATGTTTTTCTGCTCAAGAGCGTAATAAAGATGATCAACGAAGTTCTTACGAGTGTCTTCACCTCTAAAACTCAGAAAAACATCATACTTGAAGCTCTTTTGAACTGATGATGTTGAAGTAGATGCCATTGAAGCTAGTTATTACTAAAGCAATGTATAAGTAAACTGTTATTCAGAAGAAATAGCAATGTGAATTCTAATGTGTTGTTGTGGAAATAAAATGCAAAAATACGTGTTGAAAGTTGAAACAATCAAACAAAAGCCCCTTATTATTTTGGTCATGTAAAATAGAGTTAATGACTAATTTCATCCTTGTATTTTACACTCTTTCCACCTTTTGTCCTTAAACTTTAATAATCACAACATTCATCCCTGTGATTGTCCATTTCTAACATACAGGTCCTTTGACCAAATGATCGTTAGTTTCCTTCCATTAAGTCTGATGAAAGGCATTTTAGACTTCTTATCCAACTTCTTTTAAATGGTTAATAATGAAATAAATACACAAGCAAATTAAAACCCACAAGCAATCAATTAAATCCAAGACAAAGACACAAATTGGGTACAATATGTAAATACACCTAGTATGAACAGTCAACAATGTCTCTCATTTTGAACTAGTGTACATGTGCATAATGCGTGTATATATGTGTCTATGTACTTAACATTGATTATAAATTTTCAGACAATGCTGCAAATAAAAAGTAGACTAAAATACATCGTTAGTCTTTAAATTTGTCCAAAAACATCGCATGAAACCATAACATGGAATTTTCGTCGTCACTAGTCTAAAGTATGGGTTTTTGAGGCTAAACTGGTCCCTTGACCCGTAATGCCTAGGTCAATGTTTTGTTATTGAGGTCAAACACGTCTTTCACTGTAGCGTACTTTATATAGCTCGTTGTACAGTGTTTGTAGTTGCTAGATGTATGTGTAACAGATTTGTCGTCAGTTATCAACCCTAAACTATCCTACAAAAATTGTCTTCTACAAAACAATAATCCTTTCAGCATGGTACGTTGCTGGTGTGGTAAGCAAGCTATAATTCGCACTTCGTGGACCTCTGGCAACCCGGGGCGTCGATTTTTTGGTTGCCCTGTTGAAGTAAGTGTGTTTTGAGATATATTGTATTATTTTGTTTTTGATAGTAGCAAACTACATTGTAACAATGGTGGTTATTTAATAACTTGCCATATTCATGATCAGGGGTCTTTTTGTCGGTGGATACGATGGTATGATCCGGAAATGTGTGCTCGTTCAAGAATGATCATACCTGGCCTTTTGAGGGGGAGAAATGGGCTTGAGGCAAGATTAGAAGCGGCTCAAGGTAATGTGTGGAAGTGGAAGATTTACCTATTGCTCAGTTGGATATTGTTCTTGATTGTTTATGCAATGGGTTAACTTTTTAGCTTTAATGTATGAGGGCATATGATTAATGTAGATTGTCTTAAATGGTAGTAACTTTGTTTCCCAGATGGTTATGAATTTTGTTCTTTTGCTGATTTTACCGTATGTTTATGCACATGGTTATGAATTTGCTTATATTTGACTTTTAAATGTCAACATTGTTATGAAGTATTGAGTTTGGCTAGATTTTGGCTTTGTTGACTTATGTGTATGTAGATGGTTAGCAATTTGTTTAGGTTTGACTTTTAATTGTCAACATTCTTATGAGGTATTGACTTTGGTTAGTTTTGGCTTTATGCACATGCTTACTAAAGAAGACACAACTTCTTCTACATCACCAAAAACAAAGTTTGCAGCTGAAGGTGATGCTGTCATAGACTTTGCAATAAGAGACAATCAACACTTTATGCAAATTATGCACACAACAAGCTTAGTCAATCTATGAAATTACACAAACATGACATGGTTCCATAGATAATTCAAATGGATATAATTCCAAATGCATAAAATTGCATACTTTTCGAAGCATGGAAATTAGAGTTAGACATACACATATGTTTTTAGAGTACATAACTTGTCCATAGCAAATAAACTAGATGAAATATTGTTTAGTTAAATAGCATAACAGAATTGACCTATGGTTATGCCATCATTCTTTCCAGTGCAGCCTGCTGCCTAGTCATTCTTCGTGCAGTAGGATGGGATGAAGCAGGAACTGCTTGTACATCACTTGACTGTAGCTGAGATTCAAACTGTGATCAATCATGTTGTTGGGATTGAGACTGGGATTGCTCATGTATGATGTGATCTTCATGTTTCGGGGATTGAGACAGGGATTGATCATGTGTGATGGGATCTTCAGTTGCTTGATCTTGATTTTCAGATTGAACACTACTTCCTTGAACTGCACTATCTTGACTTTCAACAACACCTGTACCTTCAGCTTGTTTATCTGCTGCAACTTTGTTACCTTCAGGATGTGTCTTCTTTGCTGCAACCTTTTTAGGCACTTGTTTGACATTTCCCTTAGGGTCAGTTTGACTACTTTGAACTACACCATGCCCAAGACATGTTTTTCGGTTGTGTCCAGCAATGCCACAAACACTACACTTTACACTCTTCCAAGCCCTTGACAACTTATCATTCTTCACAATCTCTTCACCTTCAGGAGCTATCCTTACTCTTTTTCTACTTTTTGACCTAGCCGAAGTTGTTTCGGCTTTCGGTGGAACAATTTTTATGGGCACAGATGATTTTTTCCAATGTTCGTTGCTAGTTATAGGCTGTACATGGTGTATGTAGGTTGCTTCCCAAGTGAAAAGATAGTAACAAGGATGAGCCCATGTTTCTACAGCTCCTACTTGTTGACCATTTAAAGCCATATTCCAATTGATAGCAACAACATGTTTACATGGTAAACCTGTTATCTCCCATCTTCTGCAAGTACAAGACTTTTCTACAACATTAAATACACATTGGTCTCCCCATGGTCCACTAACCTGAATCTTATCTCCCTTATTTCATAAAACATTATACTTAACAACCTCTTTCTTAATACCATCTAGCATGTGTTGTGCAGTTGGTGTTAGTGGCCCATTACTCTTCTCAATCACCATCACAACATGCATTATCCTCTTCATACAATATTCCCTAATGTTCTAAGGCTGTAATAATTGGTTTGTTTAAATCCTCAATTATTTTGTCATGAAACACTTGACACATATTATTAATTAACACATCAGAATGAGGTCTCCATAAAGAATGCAAATAAATATGTATTAATTATAGTATAACTTTTCATAGTGCATTAACAAATACCAATTAACTGAAACAAATAGGTGACTTACATGAAAAAAGTGATCTTGACCAATGGATTCGTGGTATCTTACTTAACCAATCATGGACAGGTTGATTAAATATCTTGAAAGCAGCCATAGCTTTCTTAAACTGTACAACAATTGAGGCTGTTGCACATTTCCATAGATAGTCTTTGAAGACCATTCCTTTCCATTGAAGTTTCATTTTCTCATGAATGCTTCTAAAACAAAATCTGTGTTCTGCATCTGGAAAAACATCTCTTAAAGCTGCATTGATATCCTGCATAAAATCAGATATATTTACTGTCTGTTTCAAAACATAGGGACTTTAATTCATGACCAGGTTAAGGAAGTACCTTTTGCATGTCACTAATAAAAATCATTATTGAGTTTGGCTCAAGTGCTATATCATCGGATAAACAATGAAGAAACCATGTCCATGATCCTATGTTTTCTGATTTTGCAAATGCATAAGCTAATGGGTATATACCATTGTTGCTATCAATTCCCACAACTGTTAGCAGTTGACCTTTCAAAGGACCATCAATAGGAAAAACATCTAGCCAACAATGTATGACTGGCTTTAAATCCTTCCTTCAGTGCACCTAAACAAACATACATTCTCTTGAATTCTCTTGTTGGAAGAGCCTCAACTGCAGGTCGTTCCACATTCATCAGTACTGTTGTATTAGGGTTTCTCTTCTGCAACTCTTGAACATAATCTCTCAACATGGTAAATTGTAGCTTGAATTCACCCTAATGCCTATTACTGCTAATTTTTTTGCCCTTAAAACCTTCTGCATGGACACTTCAAGCTCAAATTGGTTGGTAAATTGATTATGAACAGACTTAACTCGAACCCGTGGATTTATTTCAATTTGTACTGTAATTTTCTTTGAGATATAGTTAAGGTCAAAAGCTAAGAGTGCCTTTGATTGCAAACATGTATGTTGCTCATTATATTTTTTGACTGTCCATGGACCTGTCTCACCATACCTGCCGACAAACAATAGCCATGGGCAGAGTATTTAGGAAGGCTCATTTTTTTCCTGCAATCAATGCATTTATACCACTTCTGGTTAATGGACCTCTAGTTGGGCCTATACCCACTCTAGGACCATCACTTGGGCCTGTAAGTGGAACATAACCCCTACATCTGACCCTTATTATGTTACGCCCCGATTCCCGGTTTAACCGGAATTTACTCGATTCTTAAAACTTTGACTCAAAACGTTTGACTATTACATTTTCTCATTAAACTCTTGACAAAACCATGACATCTAACCTTTGACAATCCTTATATAACACGTATTTGATAACTTCTTTAATCAATAACATTTGACTTTAACAAAACAATTATTTTGAAACTGTATAGCGGGCTGCCGCCGTCGCCTTATAAAGTGCGACGCCGTCACCCTTTAACCGTGACCCAAAACACTTTCAGATTTAACACGCGATGGCTCAGGGGATTTAAAACCTGACGCCGTCTCAACTGGTTCGGACGCCGTCGCCACAAAACTGCGACGCCGTCCAGTCTACTGACATGCACATTTTGACAGCAAAACTGCACAACCATTCTTGACCCATTTCAATCAATTCAAACACTTTAACATTTACAAAATAAGAAAGGACCATACAAACAGTAAATAAACCATCCTTAATGTAATTAACACTTATTTGACCCATTCAACCCAAAATGAGTAAAAATACACTTTAATCTAAACACCCCTTTAAATTGACCATGACCTCCAATTTGACCAATCAAATTACTATAACAACTATGACATGTCTTGTGGATTTACGATACATTTACAAACTATAAAAAGACTCGCGGGGGTACAAATTCACCACACGAGCTCGGTGTCTACCTAGCTCCTAATATCACATATTACCAACTTCACTAATCTTTCCATGATCCAACACCCAATCCAAGCCATAGCGCTTCAAGCACATGAACCTACAATAACATTAACAACTATGACATGTAAGATATAACGCTTAGTAAGTAATCGGCTAAAACATGGCAATGCTTCTATCATCATATAATGCACATAAACATTGCTAACACACAAACCATGGTACAAATAGCACATAAGGCAATAACACATACCTTAATATATCTTTAGGGCAATTAACTCTATAACCATCATGAATTCTCAATAAAGGTCCAATAATTCCTTAACTTATCTATAACCAATCCTTGCTAACAATCATAAACATATCATATAATAATTTCCACATTAAACATGTAGTAACCGGATTACTTACCTTAGCAATACATGCTAAGCCATACTCAATTTATCATCCTCTTCATCAATAATATCCAACATCATCCATATCTAACATCCTTAAACACAATAATCAAAGTATACTTAAAACATCATTAATTAACTATAGCCATAGTTTACACAACCATTTGGCTTACATAAACAACCCTTAATCATCATATAATCATATATTGATTATGTGATGATCCAACCCATACATTATCTATTTTACCTTCAATTTAATTAGAGGGGTTTCACCCAATTACACTATAACATATTAATTAGTGATTAAAATCACAATTACCCAAAACCCCCAACTTGGGTACATGAACCCTAACTCTTCAATTTACAATTAAATACAATTGGGGATGCTTACTTGCACAAGGATGATAGATACTAATTTATTACTTGATTGGGAACACTAATCCCATCCTAATTTGATCATCAACCTTGCCATCATTTTTCCTCCATTCTTCTAAACCGACATTCCCAGGAAAAATGACCAGGAACTTGGAGAAGTCTGGATTTTAATACATAAAGCTTCCTTCATTGTAAAGCTATTTCACCATTTGACACTTTTGGTCCCTCAAGCCCCTTTCTTTCTATTTTGGCCACAATAAACTTATATTAAGTTTACAATATGGAAACTTAGGTCCCCCTTCATTTCTATAACTATAACTTAACATTTGTTAATTATTAGTTTACTAGTAAATCCCGTCAAGTCCTTAGACCACATTCAACCACGGTGGGACCTATTGATATTTCCGGGATAGGGGTGTAACATATTTTTTTTTTTCTTTTTTTTTGTCGTTCATCATAAAAATCAACTCCCTTCTAGTTTCTATTGAATGCTCTGTTACCTTCTGTTTGACATCTACTGCAGTAGGAAAGTCTTGACCATAGTAGAAGCATGTGGTATACACTCCAGATGTAAACTCTGTCCTAATCCTTGGCACATCAGACTTACCTACCTCTGAGTCAGAAACATAATGAGTGTAAAAGGCATCATCATCCATCACAAGTAACGCATTTTCCTTTTGCATGTCATCACTTATATTAGTCGATGTTCCTAGTTTACCTAACTCAGTACTCTGACTCCCTTGGACCAAAGCAAGTTGTAAATCATTCTCCTGAAAACTATTCTCTTCATTTGCTTGAATTGATTCATCACCTACATATTGCCTAACTCACTTGGAACAGAGTAACATCAACAACATGATCCTCTTCCATGTTATTTCCATCAACATGTGCGCTTCCTACTTCACCTAAATGCTTATCCTGAGTCAAATGGAACATAGCTACATCAACATCAGGCTCCTCAAAACTGTTATTACCATCAACTAGTGCTCTTCCTAATTTCTCTAGCTGCTTCCCCTGAGTCACTCGAAATAGATTAACCTCAAAATTATCAGGCTCCTTAATATTATTGTCCTCATCCATAAGTACTAAAGTAAGATCACTATTATCAACAGGTTGGCTGGCAAATGATGTATCTAGGGTGGAAAATACAGGCTCAATGTTTGGCAAATTGCTAGATTCACCAATATAATTGAGGTCCATAGGTACTTGTGTTAGTTGCATAAAAGGATCTAGTGCAGGCTCATTATCAAGTTCATCCAAAACCAATCGTCTACAACACGATTAAATAGCAGCACTAGCAACGTTTCTACTATGTTCATCCATCTCCCAAAAAAACAATCTTAATCGATATTGGGGACATTTCAGACAAATCTAATATTTTCTTACCTATTTCAACATAAACATCTATCAACTTATGTTCTTTGACAAGGTCTTTCAACAACTCAAGATTAGCAGCTTCACGAAAACTAAACAATCCATCATCCAATGTACTACCAGGCTTAACAAAGTAGTAATAATTAGTTTGTCCTTTATCATAAATGATTTCGGTTATGAGAGCATCCATTTCATCAACAAATACCTCATTGATTTCAACATAATCAACTTGACATTCCTTACCTCCATCATATATTCTACCTGGCCAGTGTTTGAATGTACCTTTATGATAGAACCTCATGCTAAAGGAACCTAGTCGACCCGCTGTAGGAAAAAATAACAAAACACTGTTACGATTATCTTACCTAAAAGGATAATAACTTAAACAATCGTACTAACATATAATTGAAAAAGATTATAACCAAAAAACACTTACCATATCTCCTGATTGCATAATTTTCCTCAATTTCATGGTCATCAATGAAAGGAGGTTCTCTGATTCGCCATAGAGTAAATCCAAGGTTGGTGCTTGTTATTTCTTACTTAGATTATTAGATTTCATGACTGACACTGCATTAGGGTTTTTTGGGTAGGCTTCCAAAACAAGTTTGGGGATGAGCAATGAGTACACAACTTAGTTATATCAAACATTATGGTGGGAAATTGGATTACACGTCTGCTACATAGTATATCAAGGTTAAAAGACGATTTTACCCTCAACACAAAGAGGATAACGGGATTTTATGGAATATAACGGGACATTGACTTGGGCATTACGGTTAAGGGACTAGTTTAGCCTAAAAAACCGATACTATACTTTGGACTACTGACGACGAAAAATCAATGTTATGGTTCCATGTGATGTTTTGTGTGGAAAACTAGAATGGGGGTTGAATAGTTTTACCGATTAAAACTTTGTTTTCAAATATTTAGATCGACTTATGTCAATCTATTTAGATGTGTATGTTGGACATTGATAGATAGATATGTGAATATGTAATGGAAAGGTAAAGAGTAAGAAACACAAAACCACGACACGAGTGTCCGGGTTCTTCCACAAGGTAGAACCACACCTATTACAACGTCGCCTACACTTTATTCGGTACAAGGCATGATACCGAGTTCCATTACAAAGGTTTTTAAACCCCTTTATCACGAATACCTTATCACAATAACAACCTTTACCACACAAACACCCACGTTATACAAACAGTAGGCGTATAGAAAGAAGAAGAATAGAACTTGGTGACTTGATGTATAGATCGTGTATATGTTTAGAGAGGTAGAGAGAAGAAAGATGAAACAATAAGATGTTATATTGCTTCAAAGGAAAACACACACACACACACACACTTTCAAGCACACCCCTCAAATGACATACTTGAGGGGTATTTATAGTAAGAGAGGATGATGCCCTAAGGCTTGGCCATGGGCCTTGAGATGGACTTGGATTGGGCTTGGGTTACACGAACTAGACAAGGCTAGCTTAACTTAACTAATGCCCAATTAGCTTAGCCCAATCCACGAGCCCGTTGACTATTCTATCACGATATCTAACACACATTACAAAGTTCCTAATCGTGAATGACCATCACTTCTAATAAAAATAATCAAGGCTAACAAAGGTGGAATTACTACCCAACACTACACAACACCTATCCCAAAGGGACCCACTCCTTATTACAACATCATCAAGGATATCAATATCCTTGGATACAACCTATCTCTATTTGTACATCGATACACCATATCGATTGTATACCCTTGGCATCTTTCACTAATGCTTTAGAATTGATCCTTTTGGCATCCTTCACTAATGCCTATGACACGGGCGTTCGACACCTTTCACTAATGCCATCGTCTTGACTCTTTTGACATCCTTCACTAATGTCTTTGACACGGACATTAAGCACCTTTCACTAATGCCTTCGTCTTGACCCTTTTGGCATCCTTCACTAATGCCTTTGACACAACACTTCTAATGAGGAAGAAAGAACTATCAACAAGAGAACCTTAGTAGTCTTGATGATGACGAAGCATGGCAACTCATGGACTTGAGCTTGCTCGACTTCAAGAGGTGGTGATCTCGCCTTTAAGAGGAACCTAGAGAATCACACAAAAACAAACACAAACTACATAGAGACATCCTCTAGATCTGAGGTTAGAAGGTTTACAATACTAGGAGAAAGTATGTGTGGAAGTTGCCACCTAAAATGAAGAAATGGCTCACTATTTATAGAAGAAAATAAGCTATTGTTCCACGGATCCGACGGATCCCTTACTTGAGGGATCCGTCCAGTGTAAACTGGGGGAACCGTGGGACGCTCCTCTTTGCCCATGGGTTTTGGGTCATGGGTCATGGGTCATGGGTCATGGGTTATGGGTCATGGGTCCTAGACTTTGGACCATGGGTATCCAAGTAGATACAATGTATCTAGTAGATGCAATGCATCTAGTCCATGGGTAATGGGTTAAATCTATGGGTCATGGATAATACCCATTTATGACTTATGCATGATGTCATGAAATGGGCTATGGGTTATGCTCCATGGGTATGGGTCATGGGCTTTGGATTAAACCCAACTACATTCAATGTATTTGGTCAATGGGTCAAATACTTAAACTTCTACCCATTATATTACCCATTGTAATACATACTAATTATGTATATATCTACCCAATATATAAACACTAGTTGTTGTACATATGTATTACTTAAATCATGAAAACACTATTACTTGTTTAGTGTTTTATGTGAAAACGTAAGTGTGTTAGTAAACTATTGGCTCAGACCATTTACGTATTTTATTTGTTTCGTTAAAATGATTTTACGTTTGTTATCGACAAAACATTAGAAGATCGTAAAATATAGATAAACGTTTTTACGGCTTATTTGTATTTACAATCTCCCCTTTTTTGTTGATGACAAAACATAAGATTATTTTAAGGAAAAACTAAAATTCGTAAAAGTTTAAATTGGAGTTTTTACTCTCTTCTCCCCCTTTTTGTCGAAACAAAAAGAGCGTCGAAAAGAAACTAATACCTTGTTTTAAGAAAAACATGTTAAAAGAAAAAAATATGAAAAATAGAGAGTAAGTGAGGAGAAGTATTCTCGACTTAGCTCCCCCTTGACGAGTCCATCCCTTTGTGAGGGAGTCAAGTAAGAAAAAAAAATACTAAACTAATGCATTGCAACTATGTTTGCAAATGATTTCGTCTTTGTGACGAATATGCTCCCCCTTGATGATTGCAACTTTGCAAGGAGGACGTTATGTAATGTAATCCTAATGTGAATGATATTGCAAATGATTTTGCAATGTATCGCTTTGACATGAAACTCCCCTTAGCTTAGGGTGTCAAAGTCTTCATGTATATTGAAAATCTACAAAACAGAGGTTAGAAAACGAGTATATAATACATAATTTCCTGCAAATAAGACTCAAGTTAGTAGTAAACAAGTCTTCTATTTCACGGATCCCACGGTTCCCTCTTTGGAGGGATCTGTCTAGGCAAAACAGAGGGATCCGTCTGTCTGAAAGTTTAAGACAGCAAAGGCGATGTGAACAAATAATGTCAACATCAAAGTGAGATATGTATTAAGGCATCAAACATATTCTCAAGACAATATGGCATATAACATGTAATTTCATTCAATAAAACATACGAGAAATGATCTACATATCTCAAAAACTAAGAGAATGATTTAAGCATGTAATACATTTTCTACTAATTCTAATAAGTGATGAAACACTTAAAAGGCATCAATGTGCTTGAATCTAAGGATGAGTAGACTTGTTGATTTGGTCCAATCGTTCAAGAAGACGATTAAATATGAAATGCAATTCATTTCGTACTTCTTGAACAAGTCCTTGGGTGATTTGACAATTAGAGCAATTATTGTTATGACTAGGAACTGGAGGAGATTGGTTGTTTTGAGGAGGCTCCACAAATGATGGTGGAGGTACATTGAGCAATGTAGGATGAGGTTCTACTAAGAGTGATGATGCATGAGTTGGTGATGGTAATGCAAAGTCCTCTATATGGTTAGATCTTTGGTGATTCCTTGTCTCCAAAGGTGGACTATTTGGTGATGTAGGTGGTTCCCTATTTAAAGAGAAGGTTGGTGAGTGGGAATTCCTTGGTGGTGAGTGCTCTAATGAGTAGAGATTTGGATGGGAAACAGGTTTGGTAAAAAAATGTAGTCTAGGTTCTAGAAATGAAGGCTTAGGTGTTTTACTAGAACTAGGTGCGTTTGGTTTAGAGCTTGATGAAGCCTTTTCTAACTCGAAAGGTCTAATACTAGTTCTCGCGGTTCTTTTGGCTATTGTTGATTGAGATTGTTGAGGTGGGATTCTAGTATTTGGACTTCTTACGGGTGATGACTTGGTGGATGATTTCTCATGGACCATATGAGTATTCCTTTTGGATGAACCTTTGGTTGAAGAGTTCTTGCTAGACGCTTTAGTCATAGTGAAGGTGAAGATGTAATAGAAGTCTTTAACTAATGAATTTTAGGATTGTGGTAAGAATGGTGACTTAAGCTCTCAAGAGTGTTTGGTTTATAAAGGATGAATTTGAGTTAATGAATTAAATTCATGACCACTAAGAAAATTTGGCATGCACCAATGTCAACTATGGTGTTGTTCAGCTCTAGGGAATCATTAAATGGTAAGCAAAAGTGTTTAGATTACCAAAGAGGGTTTGAATTTTGAAAGAAAAGCTTGTTAAAAGCTTTCTGTAGACACGGATCCCATGGATCCCTATTACTAGGGATCCGTCTGGTTATAAACCAGGGATCCGTCTATCAGACAGAAAAATGGTGAAGTGATTGTGCTCTTGTAAGGTCTAGTACCCATAAATCTTGAGGGTTTGACTTTCCTTAGATGTCTTAAGTGATAGGTGACTTAAATGTCGAACCATAAGGAGTGAGGATACTTAATGATGGTATTGGGTAGGAAAGTGGAATTTTTAAAGGTTTAACTAAGTTTTTAAGGATGATACTCATTGATTTGAGAATGAAAAATGATAGCAATTGATCCTAGAGATCAGATGATGACTTAGGAGAAATTTGAAAAATTTCTAAAAAATAAGAAGAAATGAAAAACTAATTCTAAGCCTATTTTAAGGTAAGGATGACTAAAATCAATTTGCTAAAATTGATTGAAATATCAAGCTAAGTGTTTTGAGATGTGAGGAGCAATGTGTGAGCATTGGAGCAGAACTATGGTGAGTTTTGGTGAATTGATAAATCAAAAGCACTTTTGAATTTGATCCTAAGTTAGCTATGGGTGAGTGTGAGACCAACTGAGCTTGAGGAAGACTTAAGTAGTCTTAAAGAATCATGTTTAGCTAGTATGATGTGATCTAGGCGAATGGTTTGATGTAAAAGAGTTTGTATCTGATATCTGTTTGCCCGGATCCCACGGTTCCCTCAACTGAGGGATCCGACTAGTTATAGCCCAGGGATCCGGCTACTGCTGACCAGTATCTTCTCAGCAATTGTGTAGTTTTTGCATTCTTAGAAAATGCTTATCCTAATCATTTCTACATTCAGTAAACACATGCAAACAACAAATATAACGCATAGCAAGTGGGGATGACTAAAAAGTAATAAAAAATGAGTGACATCGACTACTTGAATGAGATCAAGTTGTCGTAAAATCTCATTTTCCTAGCTCCTAAGTTAAAGTGTCTAAGTCCAAAACATGGAAACTCCTACAAGCTACATCCTAGTCTACATAAATATTGTTTAGATGTTTACATACCATTGTTTCAGAAATTGTTTCACAAATTAAGGCCCTATGACCTTACCTTTCATCCACACATCCTTCCATTTCACCTCCGACTTCATCTCCATCTCCATCTCTATCCCCTTCACTCTTCATCCCACCATCTCTACTTCTTCTTCTTCATCAAGAAGTTAGAAAAACACTTGAATATGCCCTTAGTTTGTTGCCACTTTTGTGAAGGGCTTAGAATATCCGGCACTTGATTGATGTAGCATGATCCATGTAGTCTTTCCATCGGATAGAGGCACCAAGACCTTGTTGCAAAAACTGTGGTCAAAGGAATAAGGAGAAGGATCTAGAGCAAAGATGAAGTTTGCTAGACGGGTCAGGAGCATTGCTGATAACATCAAATAGTCTTGAATATTAAGTGTCAATTTCCCCCGATAATGCTTGTAATTTATATCATTTATATGGATTTACGCTTGTTTTCCATTGTTTTCCACTTTCAGATAAATTACGAGCATTGGAGCTAAGGAGACGCGGAATTGGAGAAATATCAAAGATTTATCATAGTATGTTGACTTTGAAGAAGTTACGGCGTAACTCATCTCTCACATTACGCCGTAACTAAAGCGTGACTCAGAAAACCAATTATCAGAAGGTTACGGCGTAACTCTCCCCAAAAGCTACGACGTAACTATATTAGGTCAAATGAGGTTCCACGCCGCTGATAACTACGCCGTAACTATTTCATCAACTACGACGTAACCAAATAATATTGAAGATACGGCGTAACCACTTATAAGGTTACGCCGTAACCAGCAGATCTAGTGCAAATTACAAAGGAATAGAAGATTACGGCGTAACTCTTATATTAGTTAAGCCGTAACTCAGATCTGGCCTATAAATACCCCATGATTTCCAGCATTTCAAAGCATCCCATTCCACACATCACAACCAAAGAACGTGAGAAGAAGCCAAAGGCAGGTCTAGAGGAGCATACGGAGCTGTCTCCAAGGGAGAAATCACTCCCCTACGATAAGCATTAGCATTTTATCTTTTCTTTACTTTCGATTCATGTATTTCGTAACATTAAATATTGAATTGATTTGTATGGTTAATATGAGCGGCTAAGCACCTCTTGGTGCTGGCCTAGTTATGATTTCTTAATTGTTTTGTTTGCGTTTACATTACTTCCGTATAATTATTTCTAAGTGTATGCATGCATAGTTTGTTGGTAGCTACCCTTGTTTCGGTAGTTTTGAATGGCGGTAGTAGTTAGTTGCTTAGGAGATATGACCAACTGACCCTAAGTGAGTAGACTGAGATGGGAAGGGTAAGATATGACCAACTGACGACCCTTTCTACTTGTGCGATTTGACCAACTGACCACCTACCGTTTGGATGAACTTAAGAATTAGGGGGTGAGTGTTTAAGTTGCTAATGCCCGGGCACTCACTATTATAAATCTAGCATGTAGCGGTACTTAATGACTTGGCTTAGGGGACCAGGAACAACTGGACTTATGAAGGGACACCTGACTTCTCCAGTGGTGGCATATTTTCTGATAGGTTAGGGCGAATTGACCAAATGTTGTCCTCTCGAATTTGACCCCACCTGAAGTAATTGGAAGTAAGTAGACGTAGACATTACTAGCTAGGAAGAATAACTAGGTTAGCACCACTCTCCGCTATTGATTAAACATTTGCCTTTTATCTGCTTTAGTAGTTAATTAATTAATTCCTTATCAAAATCATATTAAATCTGTGACACCTAGACTTAGTAATAATCCAACACACATAGCTCTTGGGACGACCTCGGTTTTACCGATTACTACACTACACACGACCGGGTATACTGCCCGTTAGTGCATTAAGATAGACCATAGGTATAACGAGACTATATAAATATTAAAACCTGGTCAGTAAAACCTGCATCAAGTTTTTGGCGCCGCTGCCGGGGAGTTATATTAGGATTACTATTAAGTCTTTCATTTTCGATTTGTTTTAAACTTTTCTATATTCCTCACGATCATTATTCAAGTTTTCAGGTACCATGGAAGTTGTTAACATTGATGACCTCACTCTTGAGGAATATTTGGCGTTGACAAGAGCAGAACAAGGGTCGGGTCTCGTAAGACCGGCGACTGGAGCTGATGTCCGTTTCGAAATTAAAGACCAATTTATGAGGGAGCTTCGTGATAACCCTTTTTCAGGAAACAGGGACGAGGATGCATATGAGCACGTTGAAAATGTCCTATTCATCGCAAGCCTTTTCAACATTCCGGGAGTGTCTCTTGATGTTGTTATGCTAAAGGTATTCCCCATGACTCTTACTGGAGCTGCCAGAAGATGGATTGAAAGATTGCCCGCCGGGGCAATTAATACTTGGGCTCTTCTTAAGAAGCATTTCATTCAAAGGTATTGTCCTTCGTCGAAGATTTCTAACCAGCTTTTGGAGATCCATAATTTCAAACAAGAAGATGATGAAACGTTGTATCAAGCCTGGGATAGATACAACGATCTCCTTTACAAATGTCCTACACATGATCTGAACAACCAGCGAAAGGTCAACATCTTCTACAAATGAATCAATGTAAATACAAGACAAATGCTGGACTATCAAGGACCTATACCGAACATGACTCCTACTCTAGCAATTGAAGCCATTCAAAAAATGGCTGATCATTCTCAAAAATGGCACGACGGAGGAAGCAAAAGAAACCAAAGTGGAAGTTTTGACGGAATCGCAGCAATCGCTAGTAAAATTGAAAATCTAAGTCGAGATATGTTAAAAGTCAGAGAAACCGTCCATGCCATCCAAGTGGGTTGTGAAAGCTGTGGGGGAGGACATCTCACGAAGAATTGTCCTCACGTTGACGAAGAAACTATAATTGAAGAAGCCAAATATGGAGAAAATCGACCGTTTTACGGAGATAATCGAAATAGTAACGGATATCGTGAAAATTACAACCGTGGGCCTTATGGAGAAAGAAAGCCCAATCTTGAAGAAATAATTAACAAATTCCTGGAAAGTTCAGCCCAAAGACAAAAGGAACAAAATGAGTGGTTAAAAGAATTCCATGAAAACACTGACAGAAGCCTTTCCAATCACGACACAACCCTAAAAAACCTTGAATCTATGGTGGAAAAGCTTAGTGAGAAAGTGAGAATGAATAATAATAAACCAGAAGGATCAAAACCCACAATGGAATGCAAGGTAATTTTTGCTGATAATGACTCAAAGATACAGGCCAAAGATAAGGATTCTGGTAAAAATCCCGTCGACAGATCTGAGTTACGCCGTAACCTATCTGAAGAGTTACGGCGTAAATATGTTTTTGACAGCGATAAAGGGTTATGAAGAATGTTGATAAGGACGATTCTAGCGAGTTACGTCGTAACCAAAAATCTGAGTTACGACGTAACTGGGATACGTGGGCGGACGAATTCCTCGAAGTGGACGAATCAGGAACACCGGAGATTAACGAATGGTCCCACGATATTAACTTATGCCCTCTGTCCCCATCTAAGAGGAAATATCACTGGTGCAAAAAGATACCCATAGCTAAGGGGGATTGGTATGATCTATGGGCCTCGTGTGACCCGAGGAATGAAATTTGCGATGGAGGTAGCGATAAGGATAGGGTCAAGAATAACAAATTAATGTGGCCTGCATATACTGATGATGAAAGACTGGAAAAACTCTCCTTCGAGGATGAAGAGGAGCCACCTATCACTCACTGGTGTACTCCGATAATCATAATCGACGATGAATCCACACGAGCATGGCCTACGTGCGACCCCTTCCGTGAGTAATACAACGGTGGGGATAGTGTTAAAGAAGAAGAATGGACGTGCCCTCACGAGCTTGAAAGGTATAATATCAAGTTTGGGGATTTGACATTTGATGGTTGGTACGCAATACAATTCGGGAATGCTAAGATTAACCCGAATCTTCTTAAAAATCTCAAGATTTACTACGAGGATCATAATCAGAAAAAGGAAGTGGCTAATAATGACATCTACTGCATGGAAGATCATTTAAGCGAAAATGACAACAATGAAATCCGAAGTCACTGGTGTGAAAGGATAAAATCTCCGGGGGAAGCTTTCTGGGCATCATGCAACCCTTATGACGATATATGTAACGGGGGAAGCAGCTTAAGGAGAATGGGAGAAGACGAATTCTTTTGGACCTCAACCAACGATAAGGAAAGAACAAGTTTGCCTTGGTTGGACAACTTGGGATTTGACAGTTGTGTGAAGATTAAGTATGGACATGTAGATACGTTAACAAAAGAAAAGATTTGGAAGGAATACATGAGCAAAGAAAATTCAAACAACGAGAGTCCTAACAACTCGAGTGAAATAACAGTTGAAGATGACAAGGAATTGGTAAGAAATGAAAAAGAGGAATGCAAGCGTGTACTAGTGGAGAAATTGCTCGAAGAATGGTTTAAAGGTACCAATTCTGACGATGATGACATTGAGGGGATTTTAGATTACCTTGAGTTGCAAGGGAATGAGGAATTTACTGACCCCGATGATGAAGCATATGAGCAAAGGAGGTGCAAACTCCTTGGGATTCCCTACAAGAGGCCACCAGCAATTATTGTCGAAAAATATGAGTTCACTCGCTACCACTTGGGGCCGGAGGAAAATTTTTGCAAAATTCAGAAGATCATGACTAAAGTATACCTCCACACTGCCACGAATGTCGCTTGGGTTAGGCATAACTTGATGAAAGACATAGAGGAGGTTGGCCAAGTCCCAAGGCCCCCATAAAGCCCCACGACCCTGAGTCTAACTTAAAGACTCGTAAATAAAGAAAAGTGCTCTTTCGGGAGACAACCCGAATTATCCATTTCTTCTGTTTTATTTCCATTTCTGTAGGGTTTTGTGTTTTTTACTATTTTTTGCAAGAAACTTGGAGTGATTACTACAGCTTGCTGATCTGATCCTAGTTACGGCGTAACTCATCTCTGGGATTACGCCGTAACCAACCCATTGCAGCAGAATTTTTGACGCATTACCAATTATGGCATAATACCATCTCAGTGGTTACGCCGTAGCAACTCGCTTTGCAGCATATGTCAGGTTTTGCTAGTTACAGCGTAACTCCCTCAAGGAGTTACGACGTAACCTTCCTCTGCTTTACTTCTTTCATTTTAAAACACAATAACCTTGTATTAGTATTTTAAATGAACTTTGTGGGTGTGTTCCCTGTAAACCCTCACGAGACTTCACTCGTCTACTTAGGACACCAAGTAGTTTAAAAGGCTTGTTACATATGCTAAATGCAACCGTGATTCCTACGAAAGTGAGTTAGGTTTGTTTTTATTTTTTATTTTTCATTTTTTCTTTTTAGAATTATGCTTGTCGGTAGTGTGATTTTAGGGATTGAAGTTTGTTCATGATGCTTATACGAAGGCACGTCTCTTTTTCGTGGGCCTTCTTTCTTTTTGGAGCAAATTTCAGGGAAGTTCTCGCTCTAATTCTACTTTTCTCTTCACCTTTATTTAACGCTTAGTAAAAAAGGGACTTTGTACAATTTAAGTGGGGGGACGGGAGTAGAATTATCTCTTGAACTTTATTTTGCCCTCGTTTTTCTAGTTTATTTTGAAAAATTATGCCATTTTTAAAATTTTGACATGTTTTTCTTAACCTAACTAGATTAGACCTTAGTCGAGCACATACAACCCTTGATATTATATGGTGAGATTAGCCTTATCCGTTTCCAATATTTTACCCCAAATCCACCAAATTATGAGTGTGCCGGTAGCTTGTAAACTTTAGAACTTGGCCTTTGCATCATTTCGAGACCATAGACGAGGTATGTTGAGTTAGCTCGATGTATTTGGACTTTTCAGTTTAAGAAGGCAATATTATAGGATTATCACCCAAATAGCCTACCATTGTGTGTCTATCGATTAGTCACCTCGACTTCTCGACCCTCATGTGAAACCCTTTTGTTGCACTCGCCTTTAGTGCAAGATACCCCTAGATACACCCATCTGAGCCATTCCTTTCATTTTGTTAACCCAATATATTGTTTTGATACACCTATACACCTTCGCCTACCCAGTAGTCTTTATTTGTGATTGGGAAGTCATCATTTGCCTAAGTTCAAGGTTCAAGTGGAAAGGTTCGGAAATCACGCTTTCGTCAACGACATATTCTTGAGGATCATTGAAGACCCCCCGAATTCCCGTTGTTCATCTCAAGTGGGGGATATTATGTTTAGTTGTTATTGTTATGTTGAAAACAAAAAAAAACAAAAAAAAAATTGTTATGTTATTTAGTTATTGTAAAAGTGCATTGTTATAGCACTATGTTATGAGCTTCATAGATTTAGTATCGAGGAGGCCACCTCGGTCACATTCGAAGATTGGAGTTGGTAATTATGCCAACAGTTGGAGAAAAAGGTAGTGTGCCCATCATGACGTCCTCTAATGACACATCTACCTAGTATTTCATGATCCGGTTTCTTGACTTCAAAGCTTGAACTTTGGGCGGACGGTAGGTGGTGATGACTTGGTTATAGATTTAGACTACCTGCTTGAATTTTATTTTACACCATTTATACTTCCCATGTCTTATCCTACCCTTTAGTCATGAAGCGTGTTTAGGTGATGCAGCAAGCAATCTTTGGTGTCTTGGCCATGGATTTGGTCATGTATAATTGATTTTTTCCACTTCGCCGTTTCATGTTAGTAATGACGAGTTACCCCTTAACCTTTGTCGTGTCTACCCATATTGCCTTCAAGAATTGTTTAGCCCTTAACTCTAGTTGTGGAGATTTGTATAACCGCCAAGCTTATGATAGAATACATGCTATGATTGTGCGATTGAGTGATCACCCCAAAATTTACACTTAGAATAGTTGAGAGATTTGAGTGTTTCGTTCCCATTTCGTGAGGTGTTCGGCTTTGTTTAATTCTAGCATAAGAGATTTGTAAACATATATTTTCCAGGTTATGGGAGATATCTTTTTAGGAATCTTTCTAATAAAGTCTACTTGAGGGCAAGTAGAGTTCAAGTGGGGGGATATTTGATAACATCAAATAGTCATTAATATTAAGTGTCAATTTCCCCCGATAATGCTTGTAATTTATCTCATTTATATGGATTTACGCTTGTTTTTCATTGTTTTTCACTTTCAGGTAAATTACGAGCATTGGACAAAGGAGACGCGGAATTGGAGAAATATCAAAGATTTATCATAGTATGCTGACTTTGAAGAAGTTACGGCGTAACTCATCTCTCACATTACGCCGTAACTAAAGCGTGACTCAGAAAACCAACTTATCAGAAGGTTACGGCGTAACTCTCCCCAAAAGCTACGACGTAACTATATTAGGTCAAATGAGGTTCCACGCCACTGATAACTACGCCGTAACTATTTCATCAACTACGGCGTAACCAAATAATATTGAAGATATGGCGTAACCACTTATAAGGTTACGCCGTAACCAGCAGATCTAGTGCAAATTCCGAAGGAATTGAAGATTACGGCGTAACTCTTATATTAGTTACGCCATAACTCATATCTGGCCTATAAATACCCCACGATTTACAGCATTTCAAAGCATCCCATTCCACACATCACAACCAAAGAACGTGGGAAGAAGCCAAAGGCAGGTCTAGAGGAGCATACGGAGCTGTCTCCAAGGGAGAAATCACTCCCCTACGATAAGCATTAGCATTTTATCTTTTCTTTACTTTCGATTCATGTATTTCGTAACATTAAATATTGAATTGATTTGTATGGTTAATATGAGCGGCTAATCACCTCTTGGTGCTGGCCTAGTTATGATTCCTTAATTGTTTTGTTTGCGTTTACATTACTTTCGTATAATTATTTCTAAGTGTATGCATGCATAGTTTGTTGGTAGCTACCCTTGTTTCGGTAGTTTTGAATGGCGGTAGAGGCTAGTTGCTTAGGAGATATGACCAACTGACCCTAAGTGAGTAGACTGAGACGGGAAGGGTAAGATATGACCAACTGACGACCCTTTCTACTTGTGCGATTTGACCAACTGATCACCTACCGTTTGGATGAACTTAAGAATTAGGGGGTGAGTGTTTAAGTTGCTAACGCCCGGGCACTCACTATTATAAATCTAGCATGTAGCGGTACTTAATGACTTGGCTTAGGGGACCAGGAACAACTGGACTTATGAAGGGACACCTGACTTCTCCAGTGGTGGCATATTTGCTGATAGGTTAGGGCGAATTGACCAAATGTTGTCCTCTCGAATTTGACCCCACCTGAAGTAATTAGAAGTAAGTAGACATAGACATTACTAGCTAGGAGGAATAACTAGGTTAGCACCACTCTCCTCTATTGATTAAACCTTTGCCTTTTATCTGCTTTAGTAGTTAATTAATTAATTCCTTATCGAAATCATATTAAATCTGTGACACCTAGACTTAGTAATAATCCAACACACATAGCTCTTGGGATGACCTCAGTTTTACCGATTACTACACTACTCACGACCGGGTACACTGCCCGTTAGTGCATTAGGGTAGACCATAGGTATAACGAGACTATATAAATATTAAAACCTGGTCAGTAAAACCTGCATCAATTGCATAAGGGAGTACTGATAACATCAAATAGTCCTGAATATTAAGTGTCAATTTCCCCCGATAATGCTCGTATTTTATATCATTTTTATGGATTTACACTTGTTTTCCTCTATATTTCACTTTCAGGTAAATTACGTGCATTAGAGCTAAAAAGACGCTGATTTGGAGAGTTTATTGAAGATATATCATAGTATGCTCATTTTGAAGAAGTTACGGCGTAACTCCTCTCTCACATTATGCCGTAACTGAAGCGGGGCTCAGAAAACCAACTTAACTGAAGATTACGGCGTAACTCTCTCAAAGATTACGACGTAACCAACTAGGTCAAATGAGGTTTCGCGCCGCTGCAAGCTACGCCGTAACTATTGTATCAATTTCGGTGTAACCAGGATTTATTGAAGATACGGCGTAACTCCTTCCAGATGTTACCCCGTAACCAGCATTTTCAGTGCAAAATACGAAGAATTAGATGTTACGGCGTAACTCTTAACATTAGTTACGCCGTAACCATATTTGGCCTATAAATACCCCTCGAATTCCAACATTTCAAAGCATCCCATTTCACACACAACACCAAGTGAACGTGAGTAGAAGTTGAAGGCAGATCTAGAGGAGCATACGGAGCTATCTCCAAGGGAGAAATCACTCCCCTACGATAAGCATTAGCATTTTATCTTTTCTTTACTTTCAATTCATGTATTTCGTAATGTTAAACATTGAATCGATTATGTTAGTTAATATGAGCGGCTAAGCACCTCTGGTGCTGGCCTAGTTATGATCCCTTAATTGTTTTGTTTATGTTTACATTGCTTCCGTATAATTATTTCTAAGTGTATGCATGCATAGTTTATTGGTAGCTACCCTTGTTTCGGTAGTTTTGAATGGCGGTAGTGGCTAGTTACTTAGGAGATATGACCAACTGACCCTAAGTAGGTAGACTGAGTGGGAAGGGTAAGATATGATCAACTGACGACCATTTCTGCTAGTGCGATTTGACCAACTGATCACCTACGTTTGGATGAACTTAAGAAGTCAGGGATGAGTGTTTAAGTTGCTAGCGCCCAGGCACTCATTGTTATGAATCTAGCATGTAGCGGTACTTAATGACTTGGCTTAGGGGACTAAGAACAACTGGACTTATGACGGGTCACCTGATTTCTACAGTAGGACCCTTTGCTGATAGGTTAGGACGAACTGACCAAATGTTGTCCTAGCGACTTTGACCCCACCTGAAGTAATTGGAAGTAATTAGACGTAAACATAACTAGTTGGGATGAATAACTAGGTTAGCACCCATCTCCTCTATTGATCACAACCATCGCCTTTATTTTCTTTAGTAGTTAATGAGTTAATTCAATATCAAAATCATATTAAAATCTGTGACACCTGGACTTAGTTTAAATCCGCACACATAGCTCTTGGGACGACCTCGGTTTTACCGAATACTACACTACACACGACCGGGTACACTGCCCGTTAGTGCATTAGGGTAGACCATAGGTATAACGAGACTTATAAATATTAAAACCTGGTCAGTAAAACCTGCATCAAGTACCATCTTGTCCATGCTTTTCACACTCGCCATTCTTTTTACCATGTAATAGGCGAGGTTGAAGTGAGTGCCGGTCACAAGGAAATAAATCATGAAGCTCAAGCAAGCATTGGGATGATCTTTGTTCCCTCCCAAGAAAAGCACGTTCTCCCTTACCACGAGTTCCCATTTCTTGTACAATAGGAACATTTCTGAAAGCTCCATTTGAAATGGATCCCTATAGATCACCTTGGAGTTTCTCGTACTCTAACGAATGGTCATTGACAGAGCTACATGACATGGTAGATCATCATGAAGTATACTTCTCGTTAGAGTACATACACACTCCTTGATATGGGACACGAAGTATCCTTCCAAATTCTACAAGAGTGAGGGTGTACTCTTGCTCATTTATGATGAAGGCTATTGAAATGGTCCCGTCTTCATTCCGGACAATTCTCATTGTTTTGTAAAACTCAAGCACGAACACCGGAAAAATTTGCTCATTAATGTCCAAGAGGCAATCAAAGTTAATTCCTCCAAAGACTTGTCGAATGTTGGTGTTGTTGAGGAATGATGGTTCAACCACTCGGCCTTCATAGAAAAGCCTCTTTTCTAACATCTTGAAGGCTTTCCTATCCTCCGGGCTTAGGCCTTCCTTACGGTGATACATTGGAATGTACTGAGCGGTGTCATGGTAATCTTGTTGGCGGTTTCTAGGCATGATTGTTCCTATACATCAAAACCACAATGTGGTGTTAATTGTGTGAATAGTAACCTAATGGGATTGATCAAAATTTTTCTCAAAACATCTTCATTGAATTCAAGGAATGAGTTTAATTTGTATTAACAATGTTAATTCTTTGATTTAGATTATCTTAGAAAACAATGTGGTAACAAATTGTGACAAACCCATTTGAGCTCAACTTCTAAAGATGAAAATTGTAATCATAGGAATCAAGGAATGGAAATAACAATGTAGTGAAGATTATACTTACACAAGAGTTTGTTTCCTTGAAGAAGATGATCAATTTGCTCCTGTGAACAGTAAATAGGTTTATGTTCGTGAGTCTTGATAGAGTAAAGTGGGTAGTGGAACTTCCACAGTGATCATTTCTTTCTTATGATGTCTTCTGTTGCACGGATCCCTTGTATAAGGGATCCGGCTAGTTCAAGCACAGGGATCCGGCATATCAGCAATTTGACAGCTTAAGTGATCCTTGATAATTTTGTTTTGGGGGTTCTAATTTTTGCCTAGGGTCGATGTTTATGCTCTATAACTTATGGTTTGAGGTTTTGACGTGTTATACTAGTCCTATTTGACAAGGTTCCCTTTTTATGAATAAATCATAATTTTTTGGGAAGTTTTCAAAGATTATGATAAAATCCCATTTTATCACAATATGAGAAATCTCACATGGATACTTATTGACATAGATGAAGTGTCAATAATCCTTATGTGAAGAGTGATGATCAAGGCTCTCGAAAAGCCAAGATATCATTATTACTAGTTTGTAGTTTTGTCTATAGAGATCAACGAAGAATACCATTCTTGATGATGAGTTTAATATAGATAACTACTTTAGTGATTTTTTTAAGAGAACGTAACGATACTACTTAAACTTAATCATGATTAAACAAAAAGGATGACCTTATTAATTTATAAAAAAAATATAAAAGAGAAAAAATTATTTGTAATTTATTGAAGATCATACCTTTGATAAATATTCTTTTTAAGGAAAGATGTATTTAGAGAGAAATTCTTCATGATCTTCTTAGGATGCCCAAATCCTAGTATGGAGAATTCTCAACAAATAAAATATTAGAAAGATCTATCATTGTCCAACATTATAAAATATGACGATTTTAAAATGTGACTTTTTAAGGAAATTCCTTCCTTGTAGTTTTCAATCTTACATAGATCGTGTCAAGTTTTAAAAGTACAATATACTCTTAAGAAACTTGGTAACGAAGCTCTGATGTCAATTGTGGAAAACTAGAAGGGGGGGGGGGTTGAATAGTTTTACCGATTAAAACTTTGTTTTCAAATATTTAGATCGACTTATGTCAATCTATTTAGATGTGTATGTTGGACATTGATAGATAGATATGTGAATATGTAATGGAAAGGTAAAGAGTAAGAAACACAAAACCACGACACGAGTGTTTATAGTAGTTCGGCTACAAGGACACCTTCCTTGCCCTACTCCACTCCCCGAGTCACCTACTCGAGAGTTCATTGGCACTACACAACACAACTCCTTATGGCGGAGAAGCCTTCACAACGTTGCCTACTCTTTTTCTGGTACAAGGCTAGACACCGGGTTCTTCCACAAGGTAGAACCACACCTATCACAACGTCGCCTACACTTTATTCGGTACAAGGCTAGATACCGAGTTCCGTTACAAAGGTGGAACTATTACCCAACACTACACAACACCTATCCCAAAGGGACCCACTCCTTATTACAACATCATCAAGGATATCAATATCCTTGGATACAACCTATCTCTATTTGTACATCGATACACCATATCGATTATACACCTTTGGCATCTTTCACTAATGCTTTAGACTTGACCCTTTTGGCATCCTTCACTAATGACTATGACACGGACGTTCGACACCTTTCACTAATGCCTTCGTCTTAACTCCTTTGACATCCTTCAATAATGTCTTTGACACGGACGTTAAGCACCTTTCACTAATGCCTTCGTCTTGACCCTTTTGGCATCCTTCACTAATGCCTTTGACACAACACTTCTAATGAGGAAGAAAGAACTATCAACAAGAGAACCTTAGTAGTCTTGATGATGACGAAGCATGGCAACTCATGGACTTGAGCTTGCTCGACTTCAAGAGGTGGTGATCTCGCCTTTAAGAGGAACCTAGAGAATCACACAAAAACAAACACAAACTATATAGAGAGATCCTTTGGATCTGAGGTTAGAAGGTTTACAATACTAGGAGAAAGTATGTGTGGAAGTTGCCACCTAAAATGAAGAAATGGCTCACTATTTATAGAAGAAAATAAGCTATTGTTCCACGGATCCCACGGGTCCCTTACTTGAGGGATCCGTCCAGTGTAAACTGGGGGAACCGTGGGACGCTCCTCTTTGCCCATGGGTTTTGGGTCATGGGTCATGGGTTATGGGTCATGGGTCCTAGACTTTGGACCATGGGTATCCAAGTAGATACAATGTATCTAGTAGATGCAATACATCTAGTCCATGGGTAATGGGTTAAATCCATGGGTCATGGATAATACCTATTTATGACTTATGCATGATGTCATGCAATGGGCTATGGGTTATGCTCCATGGGTATGGGTCATGAGCTTTGGGTTAAAGCCAACTACATTCAATGTATTTGGTCAATGGGTCAAATACTTAAACTTCTACCCATTGTAATACATACTAATTTTGTATATATCTACCCAATATGTAAACACTAATTGTTGTACATATGTATTACTTAAATCATGAAAACACTATTACTTGTTTAGTGTTTTATGTGAAAATATAAGTGTGTTAATAAACTATTGGCTCAAACCATTTACGTATTTTATTTGTTTCGTTAAAATGATTTTACATTTGTTATCGATAAAACATTAGAAAATCGTAAAATATAAATACATGTTTTTACGGCTTATTTGTATTAACATTTTGGACAAGTTTAAGGAACAACGATGTATTTTAGTCTAAAAAGTATATTATATACTTTTACGTTTTACACTTTGTCAATCACATTCAAAAATAATAAATAAAAAAATTCGGCACAATTTTAATAAATTGATGTTCGGATGTGAGAAGCAAACTAAATTGATTGCCGCATAAAACCGAAAACCTTCGTCGCAGGAAAGAAAACAACGGCCTGAAACTGTTTCAAATCGTCGGAACCAAAAGAATAATAAAATGATAGAAAAATAAAAGAAATAGATGTTGTTGGATACTTGGATGAATGTGTATAAAAAGTCTAAAATGACCATCACGTGACCTACACATGAGTCACTCAACGTTATTTGTTTAACAATCGTTTGATCAAAGGACCGGTTTGTTAGAAATGGAGAACCACATGGATCGGCGGTGTCATTACTAAAGTTTAAAAACAAATGGTAAAAAATGTGCAAACCACAAGGACAAATTTGTAATTTGCTAAAACCCATGTATTCCCTTAACCAACAAGAAAGTTCCATACAAGTATAAATACAATGCATAGCTTGGCCTAACACAATTAAATGATGATAATAATCTACTAACAACCCCTCTAGTTGGAGCGGGAGAACGTTGAACGCTCAAACTGGAACGAAAATCATCAAATAGGGCATACGAAAGACCTTTCTAGAATATGTTAGCATACTGATATCGTGAGGGAACATGCAAAACACGGACTTGATCAGTGTTGAACACTGATCTTGGACAAAGTGAATGTCAATCTCTATATGCTTCTTACATTGGTGTTATATGGGGTTGGATGACAAATACACGGTATTGACATTGTCATAGTAAACAATAGTAGCTGAGTGCACTAGAGAGTGAAGCTCACAGAGAAGATTATGTAACCAAGAAGCCTTAGCCAAATCATTGGCAACACCACGATACTCAATTTCCACACTGGACCGAGAGAGAGTATATTGTCATAGACGACCAAGACAGTAGATTGTTGCTAAGAAATACACGATACCCAAAAGTAGAACGACGAGTGGCAAGAATCCTGCCTAATCTCTGATTAGGCAACCAATGAAGATTCCAACAAGGGTAATGATACATTAATTAGGAGTGATACGCCGTATTGGGTGTCTGATTAGCATTATTCTTCGTTTTAGCTTCAAATAACGCCGTTTTCCGTGTCTTTTTCATTTTTGCTCCAGAATTACTAAGAATCACAAAAATAAACGATTAAGTAACGATTCTTACATAAAATCATAGCAAATAAGCAAAATATATGAGAAAAATGATGTACTAAAACACTACTTATTTGATCACATCATGAGTTCGTTTCCTATTATAAGTCGATAACATACATTGCTACTTGATTATATACTCTGGTGTTGTGATCTTGTTGCACAAGTTGGTGCAACAATATGATATGAATATATTTAACAGTAACATTTTAAGTTGATACACCTCCTGTAAAAAATTATACCAAGTAAATATCATATAGACCAACAAACAAAAGCGACAAGTGTGTGCAAGTACTTTCCTTCAAATTATAAAGTAAATATCACATAGATTCAGAAGTAAATAAATAAGAATGCATCCCAGGATTCTAAGCTTAACCACATGTCCACATTGGCGAAACAGTCAAGAAAACTGAATAAAAAAAACGTGGCTTCTCAAATGGTCAAAGTTCACTGCATACAGAATCAGTAAATGTAAACAAACTTAATCTGCACTGAGTTTGTTAAAGGATACTCATATATTACAATAGTGACCTGTTTTACAGTTACATGCGGTCTCAGGTCATTTTCAATCAAAGCCTCAACTACAACTGTTGTACAACAAATCATTACAACACCTCTTCTACTGTTCATAACATTAATAAGATTTTAATATGCTCTTCCAGATTTTTTTTTTTTTTTTAATTTCTAAATGTTAAGCTGATAAATAAATTGGATCAACATCATTTGTCGATCCAGTCACTGAATAGCAACATTATATAGATAGGCACGTTAACTGCAGCAACAACTGAAAGCACTTGGAAAACCCGTAGCAACCTTTGAATCACCAGTCTAACAAATGACTTGTTGGTTTTGACTGGTCCCAATTTTGCCGCAGCATCAGGCCCCAATTGACCACTTACGTCTTGTGGCATTGTAACATTAATCTCCTGCATTAACTGTTTTTTAGCTGCTGATCGCATTGTAGCATTTCCCCTGAACCATTTAAAAAATCAACTTATTACTACAATCACCTTACATTTATTAAGTAAAAACAATAAGTTACGTGTGTAGACATACCTTTCTATCCTCTCGGTTGAACGTGAGGGAGCAATCTTTGAGGCTTTCTTAATTAAATGCATCGAGCCTTCCGCATCCCAAACCATCTCATAGTCGCAGTTTTCGTCGTCATCTTTCACTTTAGTGCTTTTGAAGACGGCTAACGTACTACTCACCAACTCGCCAATATGTAGGTGGATGCCCAACCCATTTGTTGGCCATAGGAGAACCACAACAAGAGTAACCACAAATAACACAATATACCTGATATTTATAGAATAATCAAACATAACAAAATTTAAAAACCATAATATGCAAGAAAAATTGTTTTTTCTCATTGTATGTAACCTACTTTCAAACTTTTACCGGTTTATGTAAGTAACCTTTTATGTAAATGATGACGTGGCACATCAAAAATGATGTCACATCACTATTTGAGAATTTATAATGTAAATAAAAAATACTTTTTTTCTTGAATGTATAATGTAAATTTATTTTCATATGAAGATTACCACAAGTAAATAAAGAGCTGTGCAGGAAGAGAACACAGATGTGTTGATACGGTCTCCGATGCATTAGAATATGCGCGTTTACTTGCAGTTAGTAGCATGAAAGATGGATACAAGTTTCCCTGCTGCCAGCTAATCGTCCCCAAAGTTTGCTACACAAAGTAACAACACATTTAATGTCATAACATTCACATAAACATATATGAAAAACTCACATACATACCTCTACTACAGGCCTGTGTTCAGCTGTATGAGTAACAGTACACTGATCGTGATCATGACCAGACAACACAAGTACCTGTAATGGCACAAATCACATTTACGTCATCAAACGTTTGAAGATTCGGTTATATGCAATGGATAAAGAGGGAACTTACAGGTTTGATGGAGTCCAGTAACATGTTTGTTGTTTTTTCTGTAAGATAATTTTGATACCTGCATCAGTTTCATGATATAAGCACTGAACCCTTAGCCAAACAAGAATTGAATAAGTTAATAGCATGAGGAAGTTACAGTATGTCCCGATCATCAGTAGCACGCGAAATTCTCTGAACATGAAAAAGTGAGATTATTTCTGAGTCCACAAAAAGTTATGAACAGCGAGACTTTAACAAAAATACAAACATTCTAACCTGATCAATAATAGGAGAAGAACGTCGAGGACCACAGGGAGTTGAGTCGGGCCGATAGAGTGGTATATGAGTCAATAACACTCGTGGGCGTGACTGATAATCTTTAGAAATGTAAATGATGTTAATTATTAAAAATAAAGAATTTACCAATTATATGAAAAATGTCACCGAGTGTTATATATTGACATACCTGTAGACACACTGTTAACAAACTTCCATGTAGCAGAGGTTTGGATTTGTTGCGGACGGCCTGTGCACAGCACATCATCAATATTTCGAGACCAATTTTAATGTTTCAATCATTGGAAAAAATATATTATTTACCATCTATTGTTTGGGCATCAACAACAACAAATTCCACTGCTCCTGCTGTGAAGTTATAGTTCCTTGAACCAAATGCTTTTTCATATCGGCTGATAACCTATTGATTCAGAAAGCAAGTTTAAATTATGATACACAATAAAATAATACGTTATGATTGAAAACACAAAAAATACCTTGGGTATTTTAGAGTTAAAGCCTGAATAACCGATGTCATGGTTTCCTGATAGGAAGTATACTTGATTATTTGTAGCTTTTTCAATGGTCTTGAGGTCGAAAATATGCCTAAAACGATTTAAAGAATCCTGCCACCTGAACACCAAACATATTAAAGGGGCGTTTGGGATTGGATAGTTAAGTGCTTATCTACTTGCTAAAATTAGCAAATAAGCAGTTTTGAGTATTTGCATGAATCTGCTTATCTGCTTATTTTAAAGTAGATAAACACTTGAAAATACAAAGTCGTAACCTGCTTATTCTTTTAGTAGATATCTGTTTAAAATAAGCTTATTTTTTAATATTATTTTAACGCGCTTCTTATATTATAACAACAAAAAAGGAATACTTTTTTCCTTACTCTTCATCGGAAAGAACAGGACCACCATCAAAATAATCACCCAGAAACAACACCATGTCGGGTTTGAAAGGCATGATGGAAGACAGCATTGCTCGTCGCATATAGATATCAGTATAAAATTGTACAATCTCAAGTATCAGTGATTTAGGTGCTAATGGGAGTGATGTCTTATCCATGAGCTGTTAGAATTAAACTTGTGTAAGGGCTTTACTCATTGGGATACATGTATATTATAGGAGATGCTATTTAGATTATGAATACCTGTGGATCGGTTATCACTGCAATTTTCACATAATCACCTGGACTGTCCGTTGCATAAATCTACACACACCAACTAAAAGAATGAGTCTCTAAAAAATAATGGTGGCGTCCATTTTCAAAGTAATCATTTAATTATTGCATTTTCAAGTAGTATACCACATATTTTCACAAGTGTTTCGATTTCACATTATGTTTCGATTGATGCAACAGATTTATATTAAACTGTTTGATTAGCGTACCAAAGAATGTTACCAAGAAGTCTTTGGTGTAACCACTAACTAGGTTCCATTAACCAAAAGGTTGTAGGTTCAAGTCTCAGTTGAGATGTTTGTGTATTAAAAGGTGTGTGTGAGTCTTTTTGGGTAACCATGGTTTCCAACCTTTTATCCGACCAATCCACGGGGTGTGACAGTCTTTGCCTATCAAACGAAGAGTATACCAAAAATGTTTAGAAATTGGCCATTTTATTCAGCATCAATAAGTACATTGCTTCCAAATTTTTTGTGGGTTGAGCTTTTGGTAAATACCGCTTTTCCAACCAAAGCTCACAAGAACAAACGTTAACAAAATAAAGCATGTCGCATAAATTGGATCATTTGAGAAATTATCTAATTCTAATTATTCCGTATCACAAATCACTGTCAAAACGCAATACCAAATGCCCCTTTATATCTTTATTCTCTAGATGCAACAAGTGCCACAAATTAGGACATTTTGTTTCAAACTTGCAACACTCCCTTATCCAATAACAAATTATCCTATAATTTCAAACTCAAACTTTGAACTTCTTACTAACCAATCTACACTTTATTATAACCTATTTGCACCAGTTGCAACTTATCGTAGTTAACAAGAGACCCGGGTACGCTAGGTGGACATCTTGGGATGGCCAGGGAATCATCCGGAAATGACAATGGAAATACCAGTTAGGCCGTGTACATCGGAGCAATGGCTATGATGCAACAAGATTGCTTATAATAATAGGGATAACGGTTCAAAGATGAATCCAACTTGATACTCATTACTTTGTTGTGTACTCAACTGTTTTTTTTCTTCCTATTTTAATATACCAACTTTTAATTTTTACTATTCGTGTATAATCACAGGTAAAGTTCAATACAGTTTCAAATGATTATCCATTCAAATGTATCAAATTGAGGTAATATACAAATATGTTTCTAAAAAAATGCGACTAAAAGGTAAGGAACTTTCATTTTGTGTTAGAAATTTGGGTGTGCGTGAGTGGTAATAATCCTTATATATTCTTTGAATCATGTATAGATCACTTTCAGATTGAAGTATTTCGACTCTATGTGCCTCGGGTATCACGAAATCCTCAATTTGATAATTCAGATAATCACACTTTGTTTCTAAGGCACGAGAGAACAAAGCAATACACAGAAAGTTGTTATGTGTGTTATGTTTGGAAGAGATAACTTTGTCCTATAAAACATAACCGAAAGCTAGTTAAATTCGGTTAAAATCGGATGTGGGAAGGTCACGACTATTGGGGAAAAGACAAAAGTTGTGTCCTTTGGTGGGAAAAACTGGTTGGAGGGAAAAACGGGTAATACCAACAAGGGGCTCTGCCCCTTGACCCCGCACATGTTTGTGGCGGCATCAAGCTATCTAGAACGAGTGTGCACTCCGCACCTACTAACTCGACTATAAGCTAAACCTGACTAAGCCCTTGATCTCAAGCAAATCACAATTACACAAACTATAAGTGATGGCACTAAAATCACCAACATTTTGTTCATTTGGGTTACTGAAATTATTAAACATACACTTTGAGGTCACTGAACTTATAAAAATATAAGTAAACATGAACTTGTAAAAACACGACACTTGTGTTACTTAACTATCCAAAAATAATCTAAATTATAAGTTCAATAACCCAAATGAAGAAAATTAAGGTTCGTTACCTTAGGCGCACTTTTTTTAGAAAAGTTTGGTGACATAATTGTATTTTATCCCTATCAAATTTTAGCCGTAAGGATACACACAACACGAGAAATTAAAAGTTTATACATTCAAACTAAAGGAATAAGTGTCAAGTCAAGTTGATACATTTCCAAAACATAAACCCATAAAAATTATTACCATTAAACAGTTACAGTTTAGGCAACTAAATCTAGTATGCAACAACAAGGTCAAACAATATAAAGTAAAAACAGTTAAAAAAAAAAAAAAAAAAAAAAAAAAAAAAAAAAAAAGGTGATCTGAGATAGTAAGTTACCGGGGGCCAAGAGCAAGTGAAATAAGAAGGCATCCAAAAGGCAATTTTTTCGCCGGAAAAGATGGTGAAGGCCCATAGTACGACAAAGAACACAGTTAGATTCGAAATCATGTTTGTGTTTGTGTTTTTCAGTTCATCTCAAAGTCTTCAGTTTCATGTTTTATGTTTTTTTTTTTTTTTTTTTTTTTTTTTGACTTTTTGAGATTTGGTCTGATGGTCGCTATCTTTTGACTTTACTATGTTTTCTTCATTTTTTACTTTACTTCCTTGCTTTTCGGTAACTCTTGTTTTTTACTACTTTATTTGTACTAACTAATTTTCTTACCCTAAATGTGTTTAAAATTATAACATTTTTTTTAAATATAATAGCTTTAAGTTTTAGAAAATATCATATATAATTTTGTGTCTGTGAGAAACAATAAAAAGTTATGGTATTACATTTATGAAAATCTATAACTGATTGTGGTTCTCGTAATTCTTACGAGCACATGGAGTTGTAAGAAATCCTGAACTAGATTTGTCGCGTCTCTTTGTTACACAAATTTTGTAAGAGTTTTTATAAGGGTTTGAACTTTTAAAATAAATTTTGTTTGATACGCAGCTTTACGAGACCTGTTATAAGCTATAAGTTTCAAAAAGCCTAAATCAATTAAAACAGACCTATGAGGGATTGCAAGGGCTTATAGTTAGTCAAATTAGTGAAATACATGTGATTTACTTAAATATAGTAGATTAACACGCAAAAACTTGAAATATATGTGAATTTAATTTAATTTGATGTATTTATCATTTTATGTGATTTACAATAATATGATTTCACAATAATAGATTACAATTTAATTTGTGAAAAACTAAACTAGCTTATTTTGTCAAAGATACTCGAAGTAAAATGGCTTTCTTTTAGATGAAAATGATGTGGTGTTGATATAAAACGAGATATATTCAGGATCTAAGGGGCCGTTTAGTTGATGAAAAATTTTCCTGCTTTTCCGTTTCTAAATTCCTAGAGAAGGGAATGATTTTTCTCCTCTAGAAATGAGTTGAGAAATTTGAAAACCGTTTAGTTGGAGTTATATTTTTCCTTTTTTTAAAATGAATAGTTGTTTAGTTCAAGGTGGAGGATGGAAGAGGCGTGATAAAAGTGTAGGTGAAAGAAATGGTGTTATTATTTTGGAAATGAAAAAAGTGAGAAGGGTGTAATGATATTTTCATTTTTTCTATTAAAAATTGGAAAATGAGAATTTCAGGGGCCGTTTAGTTGGTGAAAAATTTTCCTGTTTTTCCGTTTCTAAATTCCTAGAGAAGGGAATGGTTTTTCTCCTCTAGAGAAGAGTTGAGAAATATGAAAATCCGTTTAGTTGGAGTTATATTTTTCATTTTTTTTAAATGAAAAGTTGTTTAGTTGAAAACTTGACGGTGGGCGGAGAGGTGGGCGACGATGGAGGATGGAAGAGGCGTGAGAAAAGTGTAGGGTGAAAGGAATTGGTGTTATTATTTTGGAAATGAAAAAAGTGAGAAGGGTGTAATGGTATTTTCATTTTTTCTATTACAAATTGGAAAATGAGAATTTCATATTTCTGGAAAATTATTGGAAAAAAGTGCGACTAAACGGATTTTCAGTTTTTCTCTTTTCATATGAAAAATTTTCTGAAAAAATGGAGTATTTTTCTCCAACTAAACGGCCCCTCATATTTTTGGAAAATTATTGGAAAAAAGTACGACTAAACGGATTTTCAGTTTTTCCCTTTTCATATGAAAAATTTTCTGGAAAAATTGAGGATTTCTCTCCAACTAAACGGCCCCTAATGCTTTAATAGGAAAATATTACACGGTTGACCAAAACAATCACCAAATCACACCTATCTATAATCATTTCACTCGCCATTCAACTAAACTGCATCATATTAACATACTAATTAAAAAAATAAATGGTAGGTTATACAATGATATTGACACACTAGAATCTAAGAACTTAATACTGTATTGTACTACAAAACTATCAACAAAGAATACTAAGTGGATGTAAAATCCGCATGCGCCTCAATCTCTATAGTACTTTCGACAGCTTGTGATGTATCATAAGCAGGAGTCCCGGGTTCAGTAGTCGAAAATCCTTCATCACTAGAGAAAAATCCTGTGTCTGCTACTACTTCTGCAGTTGTCGTTTTGGACTCGCCATCTTTAAATACATCAAATGTTTTTGCGATTGAGGCAAGCTTTTGGCCTACTGAGCCTTGTGAAACTAACATTTCTCTAACTTCATACAAGAATTTGAGCAAGAAAAATAGTAAAGCAGAAGTCGATGACAATCCAGCAATGATAAAAAGGCCCTTGAAGCTGTCGAGAGTCAGCGTGTCTGAGGTCACTGAAGCTTCATTCTGCTTATCACAACCCGTTGGTTCTCCAAACCATTGGTTAGAAATGTTCCTTATTTGCACCTCTGTAACTTGTAGGATCGCTCTAGATACATCAGCTACTAGGGGAGACCCTTTTGGAAATGCCTGTACATATAATTAAATATTTCAGTTATGAAATGACCTAAACAAAACTATTTTTAAATGACTCAAATGTACCAAACAAAGTGCAATGCTAAAACACGACAATTAGAACCGAGTAAAAAGCGTATGAATTTAGCTGGGTTACTTACGAAACCAAAGCCTGCGGTTTTGTAGGTGGGACCGGTCATGGTATACTTGGTACAGTATTTAGCTAGAAAAACTTTGAGATAAGGGATCTCGTCCACAATGGCAGAAACTCCCCCGTTTTGACTTCCTAGTTCAAGGGCTTTGTCATACTGCTCAAAGCAGCTGTAATTCTTTAACTGGCTTTCATCAAAACCCATCCCTTTTAACTTATCATAAACAAAGGAAGAGGCTTGGTATCCGACTGATTCACCATTTCTCATGATTTTATCTATATCAGTGTAGGCTGGTTGAAGCTTTTGTACCGTTAGCATTGATGTCAAGCTTGCTGTGTAGCTCGAGGTCAAGACCAGTACCACAAACACCCACACAATCACCACAAATCTCGATAAGTTGCTTATCAACTTCTCCCCTGGAAAATTTCATTCATTTTTTTTAATAATAAGCTTATTTCACTTACCAACTAATCAGATAAGCCATTTGGATAAGGGGTCCAGAACATGCTATAAAGTGCTTGTCTGCTGTATAAAAAGTTAATAAGCAGTTTTAATAAGAGGGTATTTGGATTGCTTATTTTAGGTGCTTATCTCTTACACCTTGGAAGTTTTAAGTAAACGGGTAAACGAATGAGGTTTTCCCTGTTCAGGTTACCCGCGGAGGACAAGCTTTTTGACTCAAATGTAAACGACATCATATCACCAGGTTAATCCCGGGACCATTTCTGACCCTTCCCTGGCCACCTCAAATGTACACAACTAGCGAGGTTTAACCCTCGACCTAGCCCTCTTGTGAGGAGACCAAGGACCTTTACCACTAGGCCATTTGGTGGTGGTTCTTGGAAGTTTTAAGTGTTAGGATCGAATTACTTACATGCTTATTCTAGATTTAAAAATCACGTAACACCCATCCTATCTTATTTAGCAAATAAGCAGTTGTAAGCAATCCCAAACACTCTCTAAGCAAATTAGTGATGGTTGAAGAGGTGTGTGTCTGTAAATATACACTTACTGTGTGCAAAAACGAGTGTGGAGAACGAAAACCAGAAGATCATTCCAATTTGTTGACGAGGGGGGCCTCGAAATTCTTTATTTACACGATGCTCAATAACCCATACCACAAGTCCTGTATATATGAAAAACGCTGCGATTGTTATCCAAAGATTTGTCTCTAAGGGTCTCATAAAGATCCATGTGCTCTTTCTCTCGTCAACTTTGATAGGAACAATCATTGAAAAACCAGCTTCTGTGTATGGCAATGAAAAATCATAATGATCCATACGGTCTGCAAGGATTGTCATGTCTCCAGCCAACGCACCATATGCCTGTTACATTATCAAGGATTAAACATTAACTAATAAAGACAATAGTGCAACAAGTTCTTTACACATATGAAAGTTATCTATTTGATTACCCCGTTAGAAAAATTGTGTAGAAAATCTTTGAGGCTTTCTGCGGGTCCTGCCTCATCAGAAGGAGCAAAAGGAACAAACTCGATTTTGACAGCATAAGGCAAAGCATCAATAACAGCGATAAAAACGTCTATGCAAAAACCAGTTACTGATATAACCTGTTTGGTGTTAGGATCAATGTTAACATCAACAAACTGAACAAATCCCCTTCTTGCTGGGACCCCGACTCTTAACTTGCTTTCGCTGCTGGTTGGGATCTCCCATCCTTTGGGACTAAAAGTCGTATCACCAGGCCATATAATAGCTCCGAGATTATCTTTGTTTCCGTTCGTTTCATGCACTTTCCTTTTGATCCCATTTGTAGGTGTCCAGTAACCGACATGTTTCAGGCCTTTGTCTAAAATGTTCACTATTTGGTACATCGAGGGTTGTAACTGTCCATCAACGAGATGGAAGTCGCCACTAAGACCGTTAAGTTTTATGTTTCGGATCAATGGGATGAGCCTCGGTCCCATTACCGATGTTCCAATACCATCTAAATCATTCATGGGTTCAGGTTGTCGTTTAAAATTAGTACTATAATTAATTCCACTTGCGACTTTTTCCAATGCTATTGCTAGTGCAAAAACAGTATCGTACCACCAATACCCGAACATGTCTAGTTCAGTCATTTCGTCTTCTGCGTTTTGACTCCTTTTCCATCTCTTCTCAAATTTGATTAGCTCGTTGGATCTTGGGATCCACGACTTCACGCCTAGTAGATGAAATCATAATCAGTACAATAATGGTTAGATTAATATAGGAAACCAGAATTAAAACTAGTAAATATAAAAAAGCTTGCCGGTACCAAAGGGCTTGTATCCCACCGGTCAGCGGTTGTAGGTTTAAGTCACGCTAGAGCCTAGAGACAAGTGTTGATTGTATATAAAGAGTTGGTAATATTTTGCCTCCAAAAATAAAAAATAAAAAACTTGCTGGCACAGTGAAGACCGGTCTGGACCATTTGTGCTAAAATAGGCCTAATATTTTGGTTAAGGCGACTTTTTTTGCCGTTGTGTCTTGGGCTTTGTGCCGCTTTACCTAGTACTCCTTGCATTGAGTCGATGTTTGTATGATCCAAAGAATGCAAACGACTAGTGAGAACTTCAGTTATGATCCAAGCATACCCTTCTTCCATCATCCCCGCTTCATTTACTTTCTTGAAAAAACGTGTTGCCAAATCTGGTAAGGCGTGTACTATGAAAACACGAGTTTGCATCGTTTTCATCTTATAGAGTTCTTTAAGTATCCAATCATCAGAAGCAGAATGATATATGACGGTGCGATACATAACTTTAGCATTAACCTTCACCATGGCATCAGATATATAAGGAATCAAGCCTCTTCCATAATCGCCATCTTCACAAATAAACACAACTTCCCTCCAACCAAAGTGTTTGATCAGTTCTGCTATCGGTTCAAGTTGTGAGGAAGAATCATGTGAAGAACGTATGAAATACGGGGTATCATTTGGTGACAAAGACGGGCTTGTGGCAGGTGATATAATAGGAACATTTGATTTGCTACCAATGTCTATCACGAAATCGGCTTGTGAGGATGTCATGGGTCCTAGAATTGCCATGACTTCCTCATTTTTCAAGAGATCTATTGCTGCAGAAGCTGCTTCAACGTTATCTTGCTTAGAGTCGCGAAAGTGAGGGACAATCATGGTTGTATAATTTTCATGCTTTTTATAGAAATCGCGTAAAGCCATTGAGATGCAACTTTTGCTCATCTTACCAAGTGAGGTTTCGGTGTCGAGAATCACACCTACTCGTACTTCTGTCTTTGTTTCGCCATTTACTATCGATATCAAGCTCATAACAACAGCAAAGACTAGCATATGATTCTCCATATAATATAGTTTTTGTGATTTTTTTTAAAGGGTCATTTGGCTCACTTCTTTCTTATACTTGTTGTTTGTAAATTGGTAAAATTGACTTGAAAAAAATATTGACTTTTGAGACAAATGTTAGGCTTGACCCAGTTGACAAGTCAGACTTTTGTTTCTGAGTTTATCTATCAATCAACCACATACACAAATTTTTTAATTTCTTTTTTTGGAAAATACGATTAGAAATTCTTCCCCTCATGATTAGAACTAAATTAACGGGATTAAGTCATCGTTTTAAACAAAGTAATTTTTGGCAAAGTAAATTAACGGGATTAAGTCACGATTTTTAAACAAGTTGTCCTTACGCTTTTGTTCTTCCTTTGCTTCCTGCTTCCTGCTCCCTACAAGCTGCTTCCTCACGTGCTTCTTTTTCTTCCGATTCTCTCAATGCTTCTTCATCTTTGAGAAATAGTCGTTGTTGTTCCTCAATAAGTTGAAACGGATTTTGTTCTTGTTCCTCAATTGGTTCCTTTTCCGTTGGGAATAACGGGAAAATGTATGTTGGTTGAGTATTAACCGTGTTTTCTTGAGACATTCTTGAGAAAGTTTAATTAAAAGTTGTGTGTGTGAGATGTGTTTTTTGATTGAAAATGCAGTGGGAATATATGGGAAAAATTGGGTTTATTTAATTTTGAATTTGAATTTTGAATTTTGAATTCGTACTGTAACTGTATTGTTTGAATTTGAATTTTGAATTCGTACTGTATTTATTTTTGTTTATTTATGTTTTTATATTTCGTAAGTACTAAAAAAATGAGAGTTGAGGTGACCAAGGTGACTTACCTTGTTCACGAAAAAGTGAGTGAAAGTGAGGAAAAGTAAAAAAAGAGAAAAAAGCTGACGTGATACTGAGATATAAGGTGAATGAGTGAGTGAAAATGAGGAAAAGTAAAAATAAATAAAAAGTTGATGTGACGTTAAGGTGTAAAATGAATGAGTTATCAGCTTGCCATCCTGCCTAATGCAAAGAAAAGCAAATAAATCAAACAACTTTTTTTTTAATAACGTAGCTTATTTTAATTCTTATACTCAAGTCGCAGTCAAACACTCGTCATGTAAATACAACAAAGTTGTGGACTAGTGGTTACGTGTTCTTTCATTTGTCAATCTTAAAATATCAAAACCTCGTATTTGACAATGTCTTTAATTTCCTAATTCTCTTTTATATACTAAAAGGCGTACACACTTTTATGTGCAAATCAAACATTAAATGCAATCTTTCACAATTTAGCAAAAATAGTCCCTGAGGTTTAAGTGGCGCTACAAAGTAAGTCCAAACATTAAATGAAAAGTTTCACAACTTGGCAAAACAGTCCCTGATGTTTAAGTGACGATGCAAAGTAAGTCATGTACATTAATTGCTATCTATAGCAACTTGGCAAAATTAGTCCCTAAGGTTTAAGTGTCGTCACAAAGTAAGTCCTTTGAAGCCAATCCCGCTGCATCGCGCGGGTTTCCACACTCGTATAACCTATAGGACAAGATCATGTGATATGCGTTTAAGTAGTACTTATTGTTTACGTAAAAAAAGTCTAGCTAGCATGCATTTCTTCGGTTGTTATATTCAATTATTTTTCCTAATCATCTTTTTCAATAAAGGTAAAAAAAAAGGAAAAAGTAAAATGTTATTATGAAAAGTTAGTTACAAATAAAAGTCTAAGAGCTTATATACATTTGACTATTACATTACAAGATTGAATTTGGACACTATACAGTATTAAATACATTGACTACATTTTGTTACATTTGACCAAGCTAAGACTGTGAAGCATTTGCATCTTAAAAGGTTGTCTTCTTTGTATTGAGTTGACTGAGCTTGTGGCTTGAGCTTGTGTAGTATCTTGCCCCCCCCCCCCCCCAAGTTGGCATGGAGTAAGCATTACAAATGCCCAACTTGGAGAGACATGAATAATGTAGAGCTCTCCTGAGGCATTTAGTGAAGACATCTGCTATTTGTTCTCTGGATGGCACAAAGAATGGAAGAATAATGTCCCCTACTTTTATCTTGTTTCTCACAAAATGACAATCAATTTCTATGTGTTTATTTCTAGCATGATGAAAAGGATTTGAGGCTAGAGCTATAGTAGAGGCATTATCACAGAAGATGGGTACAGGTGTAGGAATGTTGATATGCAGATCTTTGAGTAAACATGTAAGACAACTTATATCACAAGTATTATTAAGGCCCTGTATTCAGCTTCTGTTGAAGACATGGAAACCACACCTTGCTTTTTAGACTGCCATGAAATGAGACTTGTTCCAAAGAAGATACCATACCATGTTACTGATTTTCTGGTGAAGGAACAGCTGGCCCAATCACTATCACAGTATGTGATGAGTTTCAGTGGATTTGTGGTTGAGAAGAAAAGACCTTGGCCTGGACTGAGCTTGAGATATTTAAGAACCCTTATTAATGCAGCCATGTGGGGTGTTCTCGGTTCCTTTAAAAATTGACTTAATGTTTGAGCAGCAAAGGAGATGTCAGGTCTGGTGATTGTGAGGTATATTAATTTGCCCACTAGTGTTCTGTGTAGGCTTGGATCAGTAAGTGGAATACCATCAGTGAGGTTGAGCTTTGTGTTGGGTTCTATTGGTGTTGCACAAGGTTTATGTAACACCCCCAAATTTGTTTAGCGGAAGCATACGTGTTATTCGGGAGCGTTACGGAGTTGGTAAATCACAACACAAGTAATAAAGAACGGAATACATACTCCGTTTGATTTTATAAAATAGTTTTAAAACGCTGTCTTACAACATAGTTTAAATAAATGGGTACATCCCATTAAATTTAGTGGTCCCAGAGTAAAAACATCATTTTTGTGTGAAAACACTTCTTTAAAACTACTACGACCATACATCCGCTTCTTGCCTTGCCTTCATGAACAAACCTTAAACACCTGAGAAAAATATGCTAAAAGGGTCAGCTAAAAGCTGGTGAGTTCATAGGTTTAAATTAATATAGTAAGCTTGGACCATAAGCAAAGGCATATAATCATTACAACGAATATAATGATATATGTATGAATGTCTATTACGTTAGCTCTAAGTTCATGCAACCGATACTACGACAGTTTCTGTATGCCAAAAGATGTCATACAATAAAGGGGCCCATAGCAAGTGTTTTGTCCCTCAACACTTGATTCCGACATGGTATACGTTTCGCCTTGGCCTTAGCATGGCCAACCGAACGGAGGAGTCACCCTCAATAGATCTATTTATAACATTCGCGTTTCCCAATGGGGAATTGACGGTTCATGAGAAAGGGCATTCTCTAGGGAAATAAGGGCTTAGGCTAAACCACGTAATAGAAATCATGTAATAGTTTTGGTCCATAAAATGTTTTGCATATTTCTCACCCCAAAAGTATAAAACAATTTATCAAGTAAAAGTGGGGCTATGAAACTCACCTTAGCAAGTGTGAAATCCAAATGTGGGACTTAGTGAATATTGTGAAACAGCACCGACACGCGACCTAGATAAGGAGGGCAATGTTTAGATCATCGTTCTTAAGTATTGCTTACTTGAAATGGTGTAATTAACATCATTCTTATATAATGGTTTTAAAATCAACTTTTAGTTTGTAAAAGAAAATGATTTAATAAGTTTACTAGTGAGTATATGAATGTATATATACTCCTTTCATTTTGACGTTAGTATAGTTTTAAGATCCAAATTTGATCTAAGATAAATAATTAAAATATTTCATTAGTAAGTATATAAATGTATATATACTTATTTAAGTTGACACAAAATGATATTATCAAAAGCAATTATTAGTTTGTTTATTTTCTCATTGAATTTAGAAAATTACTTGAGTAAATTTTTGGAAACTCTCAAGTTTATAAATTGACCAAAATGATATAGTAGTCCTTGTTTTATTTGTCAAAGTTTGTTTTTAATATATATATATAGTCCTCGACTAAAGGTCGTTACTTGATACGTATATATATATGTCTACCCATTTTCGTTAATCATGGTTATTGAGTGTCAAGTTTTTAAGCCTTTATTGTCTTATATAGTTATGTAAGAAAATAGTTTTTTTTTGCACTTGTTTACTTGGTAACTCGTGTAAGCTTAGAATTTATGTGATATGTTGCGCGTATGTGTATATAGACCCATTCGTCGTTGAGTAATAGTTTTACATTTAGATCTTTTCCTCGTGTTAGCTCGTTTTACTCGACTGGACACTCGAAGTTTCGTGGGCTGTGGCCCGGCGTTGGTAGTAGTTGGGTACCCAATTTGGGTTTTGGGCCCAAACTAGCTAGTAGTTCCTTTTAATGAGACTAAGTTTGACTTGGGCTGTGGCCCCTTTCTGTGGCTTATACGAATGAACAAGAAAAAGAAAACAAGGAGAAAACAAGGAGACTAACATGTAAAACATACTGATATCGTGAGGGAACATGCAAAACACGGACTTGATCATGAGGGAACATGTAAAACATATTTCTCACCCCAAAAGTATAAAACAATTTATCAAGTAAAAGTGGGGCTATGAAACTCACCTTAGCAAGTGTGAAATCCAAATGTGGGACTTAGTGAATATTGTGAAACAGCACCGACACGCGACCTAGATAAGGAGGGCGATGTTTAGATCATCGTTCTTAAGTATTGCTTACTTGAAATGGTGTAATTAACATCATTCTTATATAATGGTTTTAAAATCAACTTTTAGTTTGTAAAAGAAAATGATTTAATAAGTTTACTAGTGAGTATATGAATGTATATATACTCCTTTCATTTTGACGTTAGTATAGTTTTAAGATCCAAATTTGATCTAAGATAAATAATTAAAATATTTCATTAGTAAGTATATAAATGTATATATACTTATTTAAGTTGACACAAAATGATATTATCAAAAGCAATTATTAGTTTGTTTATTTTCTCATTGAATTTAGAAAATTACTTGAGTAAATTTTTGGAAACTCTCAAGTTTATAAATTGACCAAAATGATATAGTAGTCCTTGTTTTATTTGTCAAAGTTTGTTTTTAATATATATATATAGTCCTCGACTAAAGGTCGTTACTTGATACGTATATATATATGTCTACCCATTTTCGTTAATCATGGTTATTGAGTGTCAAGTTTTTAAGCCTTTATTGTCTTATATAGTTATGTAAGAAAATAGTTTTTTTTGCACTTGTTTACTTGGTAACTCGTGTAAGCTTAGAATTTATGTGATATGTTGCGCGTATGTGTATATAGACCCATTCGTCGTTGAGTAATAGTTTTACATTTAGATCTTTTCCTCGTGTTAGCTCGTTTTACTCGACTGGACACTCGAAGTTTCGTGGGCTGTGGCCCGGCGTTGGTAGTAGTTGGGTACCCAGTTTGGGTTTTGGGCCCAAACTAGCTAGTAGTTCCTTTTAATGAGACTAAGTTTGACTTGGGCTGTGGCCCCTTTCTGTGGCTTATACGAATGAACAAGAAAAAGAAAACAAGGAGAAAACAAGGAGACTAACATGTAGCATTTGAATTAGATGACTAATAGTTTTGAAGTTTACACATTTTCAAGTTGTTGCCAAATGTATTCCTCAAGTTAGATATAGGTGTATAACATAGGTTTCAAGACTTGAAGTGTACCTAGTTTGTTTATGTTCTATCTTATGTTGTCGAGACTCTCGACTAGTGAATATGATTCGCCACTTTGGTACCACCAAGAAGTAGTTGTCGACCCATTTTCATAGTCTCGAGCACATCTATTTTTGATGACCGTTAAGTACTTATCAAAGTTGAGCAAACAAGGGAAGATGACAAGTAAATGACTCTCGAAATACATCTTAACACAAGAATACTCTCGACTCGGGTTTTCTCACTAGGCGTACAAGGAGGTTTTGACCCATGGTTCATCTTTGAGTTACAAGACAATTAAAGACTAGCATGTTTCTCGAGTACAAGTAAGGTTAAAAATCAAGTTTCCGACATACTTTTAAATGATGTGAATGTTGACGGAAAAATGTGAGTCTCGACATAGTTTTACTAGTAGTCTTGTAAACAAAAACTTGACTCATTTACTTTGTTCTTGTCCTTGTCTCGACAGAAAAACCAACGGACCCTTGTTCACAAATGACCACTTAAGACTAGTTTCCATTATTTGTTTATCAAGGCGCAAGTATTACAACATCAAAGTACCTAGTTACATAGTCAAACTACTAAATTTCTATAAGACCAAGCCTTCATTTTCTTGGCTTGCTTCTCGACAGGAAATAATCACAACTCAATGACAACATAAATCTCAACATGACTAGATCAAGTTTTAGAGTAACAAAACTATACTTATTTTGTAAAGTTGTACATCTTATACTTTCAAACTTAAATGAAAACAAGACCTCACAAAAACACTTCATTAAGAATGTTTACATAACAACGAAACAAAAGAAATCATGAGGAAGGAAAAGACTATGAACCTTATCAAGAATGAGATGTGGGTATGTTGATGAGAGCCAAGTCGAGGGACCTCCACACAAATCAACCCGTATACCGAATTTTTGAGCAAACCCAACAACTTCTTGGTCACTTTGAGAATATCACTCTCTTGTGGTGAGTTTGAGTTTTTGATTTGTGGGTGTCCTTGGTCTCTCAATGTTTCTTATGAAGAGGTTAAGAGGAAAGTCCTTGGTCATCTCTCTTCATCTTGGAGTTTTGTTTGAAGCCAAAAATGGCTTACTTCCAAGACATCTGAATCTTTGGATATAAAAGATATAGTGGTGCAAAGATCTTTACTTCTTCCTTGTGATTTGTTTTGATCTTGCTTGGATCCCTTCGAAGGTAGAGGAGCATCTAGGAAGATTTGGGAAGCAAGATTTTTCATGGATTAGGTATGAGAGAGGTGAGTGTGTTGGATGAAGATGTTGGCTTATATTCAAATGGAAATATTCGGCCTAGGGAGGGAGTACAAGATAGAGGTTGAAGATGGATTTTGATTCTCTTTTTCTTGGTTCTTGGTTGCTTTAGACGTGGAAGGGAGAAGACCAAAGAGACAATTTGCACATGTCTAATTTGGGTCCTCATTGGTTTTTGTTGTGAGTGGGTAGTGAAAAGACAAAAGGAGTTGGTGTTTTAATTTTTATCAACTCTAAGGTATAGTAAGAGTTTTAATAAAATGTTAATGTAAGTAAAGTAGATGTATTGCATACTTGTTTATTTTGTGTAAGTATTTGTAAGTGAGATAATTATTGTATAAAATGTGTGCATTTACATTATAGTTATGCATGTTTGCACTTGAGTCTTATCAAGCCTTTGTTCAAGTGATAATGTGTTTAAGTATTTTGTGTCCCGCGAAGTCATATTGTGACCAAGGTATTATTGTTTGACAATTTTTGTCCGTGCTATTTCATTGTTACGTGTTTGAATTATTTTATCTTTGCAATATTCCAAGTCGCTGACATTTGTTAATTGTTTTAGCGAGTCCTTATCATAGTGTCGGTACGCGTGTAGTGTCGGTCACTGGGAAGAACGAGATAACCTCTCGTCTTATAATTTAAATCATAAGACAAAATAAAATATTCATAAAATGATATGAATGCAAAAGCGGTGCAGTCATCTACCGTATGCGAGTTAGCTACTCAAATGATCAGGCAAAGCTTATGCATGCTTAATAAATTTGGCTTAGTAAAAAAGAATTACTAATCATCAGTTAAATTTTGGTGAAAATTTACCGTGTGTCACAGTTTAGAATCCAAAACATTTCCTAGTCTAAGAAGATCTAGGGTGTACTTCCTTTGTGACATAGAAAGACCAGTGTGGTTTCTTAGGAATTCTATACCAAGATAGTAATTAATAGCTCCCAAATCCTTTATGCTAAAAGTATGGTGTAGTTGAGCCTTGAGGTTATCAATGTATGCTTTGTCACTGCTTGTTATCAGGATGTCATCCACATAAATTAGAACTGAAATAAGAGAACCATTGTGAGTGAGTGTTAACAAGGAAGTGTTAGCATAACTCTGTTTGAATCCTTTGTTGATGAGAAATGAGGTAAGCTTTTCAAACCACCGCCTGTTAGTTTGCATGAGACCATACAGGGATATTCTAAGTTTGCACATAGTGTTTGGTGGTAGGGAATGTGGATATCCTTAAGGAATTGTCATATATACTTCCTCATGGAGATCACCATGTAGGAAGGCATTATTGATGTCTAGTTGTTCAATAAACCATCCTTGAGAGATTGCAATGGCTAAAAGGGTTCTAACAGTTACCATCTTAGCAACATGGGCAAAGGTTTCCTTGTAGTCTACTCCTTCTTTTTTGTTGTAGCCCTTAGCAACTACTCTTTCTTTGTACTTTTCCAGAGAACCATTGGCATTGTATTTGATTCTAAATACCCACTTGCAACCAATGGGTATTTTTCCAGAAGGAAGTTGAGTGTAGTCCTATGTGTGGTTCTCTTCAAGGGCCTGAATTTTCTTTTCATGGCTACTTTCCACTTTGGGTCCTTGGAAATAGGTGTGTGGTTCAAGTGACCTATCTATGCTATTGATGAAGTGTAATGAATGTTTTGTGAGGTTGGAATAATTTAAAAATTTTGAGTGGTGATGTTTGGATAGGGAAGGTTGGAGAGTGTATTGATAATCAGTGAACTTGACTGGTTGGTGTTTGGTTCTAGTGGAAACTCTCTGAGGTGGTGGAGATGGTGGTGGTGAAGGTAATTGTGAGTTAGATTGTGGTTGGTTATGGTGAGTAGAGTATGGTGGACTTGTGTTATGAGTTTGATTAGAGGGTGAAGAATTAGATGTTGTGGTAGTATGAGTAGGACTGTTTGGTTCAGGGGATGGAGTTTGTGGAAAACTAGAAGGGGGGTTGAATAGTTTTACCAATTTAAAACTTCCTTTTAAATATTTAGATCGACTTATGTCAATCTATTTGGTTGTTTATGTTGGACGTTGATAGATAGATATATAAACATATAATGAAAGATAAAGAGTAAGGAGCACATCACCACGACACAAGTTATTTATAGTGGTTCGGCTACAAGGACACCTTCCTTGCCCTACTCCACTCCCCGAGTCACCTACTCGAGAGTTCGTAAGCACTACACCAACTCCTTATGGCGGAGAAGCCTTCACAACGTCGCTTAACCTTTTTCCGGTACAAAGCTAAATACCGAGTTCTTTCACACCAAGGCGAACCACACCTAACACAACGTCGCCTACCCTTTATACGGTGCTAGGCTAACCACCGAGTTCTTTCACACCTTAGGAGAACTAATCCTATCACAACGTTGCCTACCCTTTATTAGGTACTAGGCTAAGCACCTAGTTCCATTATGGAGGAACTACTACCCTTCACGACACAACACCTATTATCAAGGAGATCTACTCCTTGTTACAACATCGTCAAGGATATCACCATCCTTGTGAATAAATAAACACCTATATGTATAACGATGCACCTCATCGATTATATGACCTAAGCATTCTTCCCAAATGCTACTTGATTTGATTCTTCGGCATCCTTCACTAATGCCTTTGACACAACGCTTGGCATCCTTCACTAATGCCTTCGTCTTGACACCTTAAGCATTCTTCACTAATGCTTTGACGCGGATGATTAGCATCTTTCACTAATGCTTTCATCTTGACACTTTTGGCATTCTTCACTAATGCCTTCAACCCAACATCTATGGAGAAAGGAAGAACTATCAACAAGAGAACCTTCGTTGTCTTGATGATGACGAAGCATGGCAACTCATGGACTTGAGCTTGCACGTCTTCAAGATGTGGTGATCTTTCCTTTAAGAGGAATCTACAAGATCACACAAAAACAAAAGAGAAAAGCTACATAGATCTCTTGGATCTGAGGTTAGAGGGTTAGAATACTTGGGGGAAGTATGTGTGTAAAGAGATGAATAGAAAGGAAGAAATGGCTCTCTATTTATAGAGGAAATTCACTACTGTTTCCCCAGATCCCACGGATCCCTTCCACTTGGGATCCGGCTAGCACAAAGCTAGGGATCCGTGGTCCGCTCCTCTTTGCCCATGGGTATTTTGGGTTATGGGTCATGGGTCATGGGTTATGGGTTGATCCATGGTTTTCAATCTAGATACAATGTACCTTAAGGATACATTGAACTTGTGTAAGTGGTATATATAAAACCATGGGTTATGGGTCAAAAACCATTTGCTAGTTTTTAGTATATGCTTGCTTTTACCCATTTTAGTATATACTTGTTTTTACCCATTTTAGTGTACTTAATATAAGTATGTATTAACCCAATATGTAAACACTAGTTGTTGTACATATGTATCTAACTCATAGAGTTACTTAAACTTGTTAAGCCAATATGTAAACACTAGTTGTTGTACATGTGTATCTAAAATATAAAATCACTTAATCTTGTTATAGTGTTTTATGTGAAAACGTAAGTGTATTATAAAACTATTAGTTCAAACCATTTACGTATTTTATTTGTTTCGTTAATATGATTTTACTTTTGTTATCGACAAAACATTAGAAGATCGTAAAATATAAATAAACGTTTTTACGGCTTATTTGTATTAACAGAGTTGATGTGATAGGAGTGTTTGGTGCAAGGGTGTGTGGTTCAGGGGATGAAATTGGTAAGGTAGAGGTGGTGGAAGTTAGTGGTGTTGAATTTATTGATATTGGGAATGAAGTTGGAGGTGGTGTAGCATCAGTGGATATGGGTGATGATTGTGAAGTGATAGTTGAGAGATGAAAAGGAAAAATGTGTTCTTTAAATGTAACATGTCTGCTGGTATGGGTTTTGGTGGTAATAGGGTCATAAAGAATGTTAATACAAATAAGCCGTAAAAACGTTTATTTATATTTTACGATCTTCTATTGTTTTGTCGATAACAAACGTAAAATCATTTTAACGAAACAAATAAAATACCTAAATAGTTTGAGCCAATAGTTTACTAACACACTTACATTTTCATATAAAACACTAAACAAGTAATAATGTTTAAATTTTATAGAAATACATATGTATAACAACTAGTGTTTACATAATATGGAAATGTGCATACTTATATTGTAATGGGTAATGTAATGGGTAAAAATCTAAAGTACTTGACCCATTGACTAGATACATTGAATGTAGTTGGGTAAAACCCAAAATCCATGACCCATACCCATGGAGCTTGATCCATAACCCATGACCCATTGCATGACATCATGCATGAAGTCATGTTGGGTATTATCTATGGTCCATGACCCATGACCCATGATCCAATGTCTAGATACATTGCATCTTGTATAACCCATGGTTCATAACCCATAACCCATAACCCGGTTTGCAACCCAAAATCCAGATTTAAGTTGACCCAGACTGGCGGATCCCTTGGATTGCACTAGCCGGATCCCTCTGGGGAGGGATCCGTGGGAACCAGGGAACAGTAGAGAAAATTGTCTATAAATAGTGAGCCATTTCTCTCTTGCAACTCACCTCTTTTACACATACTCTCTCTTTTACAATTTTATTTCACACAATGAGGTTGTTTAACCTTAGGATGTAAAAGTTAAGCGTCGAAAAAATGGCGTAAGAGAAGTTCACAAGACAAAAAACAAATAATAGCTAAGTGTGTAGAGGTACTCCCCCACACTATGTCATTCAAAATGAGGGCTAGTGCCCTTGTACCTGCATAAGGAGCCTAAGCCCCATTTAAGTTGTCTTTGGCCTAGACCATACATCACAAATATTAAAATTGTTTGAGGAACCAGACAAGAATTATAAAGTAACATAAAATTGTATTAGAAAGGGTACATGCCACCCTTGAAACCAAATCACTACCAACATGGCAGCCTTCACTCTTGCTTCTGGGAGATGGAGTTGGAGATGGTTGAGCTGAGGTAGGCTTGGTGGAAACCGTTTTCTTGGTAGGAGTCGCAGGCTTGATCTTGCGGGGCTTCTTTGAGAGGAGGTCTTCCAGAGGTGCCATAGGGTCTTTGGTAGCTTCAGCCAGGAAGGAGTACTCTGTGGTTGCAAACGCATTTCCAGCTTCATCGTATTCAGCTTTCGATGTGGGACGGTAACACTCAATTTTGGAGAGGTCTATGGGTTTACATGTTTTAGCAGCCTCCTCCAAATCCAAGCACCGTCCATGGGAGATAGCTGCTTTGATGAACTTCCACATTTATGCTCCCAACTCATCACTATAGTAGAGTTCCATGGCTATATAGGGCACCACCTTAGACACGACCTCCGCACGGTCCTTTTGCAGCATCTTGTACCTCATTTGCAAGCCGTCAACCTCCTCCCTCAACTTCACTTCCACCTCTCCAAGCCTAGCCCTCTCACTCTCCAAACAGGCACACTTCGCTTTGAGCACATCATTTTGACCTGTTAAGCTGACAACCTTAGCCTCTTCCAACTTGAGCTTGCCACATTCAGCTGTCAGTTGGGCTATCTTTTCACGAAGATCTTGGATGAGAGGATTCTTCTCAACATCCCTCTCAATCTCGTCACATTTAGCCTCCAACTCGGCATACTCTCGGTCCCTGTGCTTCTCTCTTTCAAGCATGACATCCATCTCTTGTCTTGCCTTGGTAACTGCCCTGAGTAGTTCCCTGGTTCGACCATTTAGATGGTTGTCCAACACTGCCTGCCTGGCAACACTCTTGTCATGTAGATCACAAACCCATTCAATGGACATGTTGTCCAGTAATCCTTTCCACTTGGAAGGGGTAACATGATCCACGATACGATGGCAGGACAGAGCGTTAGGAAGCTCCTTCGTATCTGGAAGGCCTGCGACCAATGCAGTACACAAGAGTTTAGTTACTTATCATAATTGTTAATTCATATATTTTGAAAAGGGACATTGCTTACCATGCATCTCCACAGTCTCATCCGGCAGCTCAAAGGCAGATTTCACAAACTTCTTGCCCTCAGCACTCTTCTGTCTCACTGCCCTGGATCCAGAGGCGGGAAGGGGATTTTTCCTCTTGTCCGTAGACTTAATGGCCTTGCCTGCTGTTCCTTTCCTGCTCTTCAGTCTGTCAGCTATATCAGTGGAGCCTGTGACCTGGACATCCTCCTCTGCAGGATCGTCCGAGTCTGCCATGTTCTCAACCAATTAGGAGGGACCCTCCAACGCTGCTTGTGGGGGTGTTGTGGCAACAGGCTCTGGTGGCGGAGTATCTACATCATTGTTGTTGACAGATGTGGAAGGTGATCCAACACCGTAGGACTCTTCGGCCTTCTCAGCGGGCATGAAGCTCAAGTCTTCATCAAAATCTTGGTACATAAAGTTCCTGAATGACATTTCTGCAAAAACGAAACAAGAAAAAATAAATATCAGTGCTACATTGGTCCTACTTAAATAAAAGTGAAAAACATACTTTGTCCATGGTACATGATAACAGGCTTGTTGGGAGACCCCTCCCAGCTCTGGGCAATCCCAGCCATGTACAAGATTGGCTCGGAGAACACTTGCACATCAACAGGATATCTAGCCAAACGCTGATAGCGTGGATCCCTTCGCACCTCATATGGCAAGGGGTCATTGTATCATTTTTCATCAAACATGTACTCCTTACTCAACAACTCCGGATAGTTGGGGGGATAATAGTGTTTTGCACATAGAAAAAAACTGCCCTTCCAAGCTGTTATATTGGTATACATCCTCGCAAACAGATTTGGCACATCCCCCTTAGGTCTTTTAGCCAAAGTTAACCAGTTACCCCCAGGATACAAATTCAGAAAACCCCTTAAAACCTTCAGAGTTGGTTCATAGCCATACGCTTTACACATCACTATGAATGTGGCCAGTTTGGCTAAACCAAATGGGTTGAACCTAGAGATATGCACCTTGTAATATTGCATTAGCTCTAAAATAAGTGGTGGTGGATGGTTGTATAGAAGCTCATAAAGGCCTCTATTTTGAAGGGTTTTCGTGGGTAACATGTTGATTAGATAGGTTGTTGTGAGAATGCAGTGTCCCCAATGATGTTTAGGTAGATTTGCTTGGAATTGAAGAGACCTTGCAACCTCTAAGAGGTGTATGTGCTTTCTTTCTACCATTTCATTTTGTTGTGAGGTATAAGGGCATGAGGTTTGGTGTATTATACCTTTGGTATTGAAAAATTCATTGAGTGTAGAGTTCACAAACTCAGTGCCATTGTCACTTCTAATTTTTTGGATTTTTGTTTTAAATTGTGTTTAGACATATGAGTAAAAATGTTTGATGGTTGAGATTGCATGGTGTTTACTAGGAAGTAAATATGTCCATGTTGCTCTGCTGAAGTCATCCACAATTGTGAGAAAAAGTTTACATTTATTGCCAGTTGGGTGGTTGTAGGGTCCCCATACATCCATGTGAATCAATTCAAACATTACAGTTGCATGAGAATGACTAGTTTCAAAGGGTAAGTTATGATGTTTAGCTAATGGACATATAGTACTATGATTATGTAGAAATGAAGAATCTGAGAGAGAAAGTTGCTTGATGCTTTTGAGAACTTGAGTAGAAGGGTGTCCCGGCCTGGCATGCCTCATTGTAGCTTGACTTGTGTTGGAGAGGATTGTAGATGTTGATGGAGAAGAAGAGGGAGTTTAGGAAATTGAGGAAGATATAACATACAAGTCACGACAGAGAGTTCCAATGGTTGAAGTTCCATTATGGTCCTGAAAAGTGCATGTGTTGTGTGTGAATGTGACAGATTTGAGTGTGTTCTGTAAAAGTTTACTTATGTAAATAAGGTTGTATGTGAATGTATGAATGTATAAAACATTGTGTAAAGTGATGTTGGATTGAAGTGTGACTGATCCTATAGTGTTACATGTTGTTGTTTGTCCATTTGGAAGGTGTATAATGATTGGTGTTATGCAAGTAATGACATTGTGCATAAGTTATGGAAATGCATATATGATCAGATGCACCACTATCTATAATCCAAACTTCCTTAGACTTGGTAATGTAGGTAGCAATAAGCCTCTTGCCTACCATGAAGTTGCTTGATCCAGAAGGTGAAGTCTCAGAATTGTTCTGCATCATCAGGAACATTTGATTCAGCTGATTCTGAATTTGATCAATTCTAGCTATGACAAAGTAGTCTAGTGGCAGGGGCATCATTGCATTGTTGTATGGTTCCACTGGTGAATCATCAGTCATTGCTATGTTAACAGCTTTCCCTTTTTATTGACTTGTTGAGGTTTGAAATTTAGGAGTATACTGCCTTCTTTGTGTTTGTGGTGGTTGGTACTTATTGTGCATAGGGTGTCCAATAGGGTATCCCACTAGTTTGTAACACTCTTCTTTGGTGTGGCCTTCTTTGTAGCAATTTCCACAAATGACCCTTGGTTTGAAGGTGCTTTTTCTAGCCCGTGGTTGAGTGTTTTGATTCCTTTTAGTTCTAGGGGCTCAATATTGTTATGGTTCCTTTAAGTGTTAAGTACAATTGGAACTGACGGGGTTGTTTGTTTAGGAACCTCCCTTTGCTTCTCCTCTTGTCTGAGAATACTATAGGCTTTGGCAACCATGAGTAGGGGTTGAAGTAGTATAATTTGACCCACCTAATGTTTGTATAGGACTCATCTAACCCCATAAGAAACTGTATGAGCCTTTTTTTTTGGTCTCTCTCACCATTGGTTCTACCATTTTCACAAGTGCACTTACAGGTACAATTATAGGGGGCCTCAAGGGCATCTAACTCATCCCACAATCCTTTAAGCTTATGGTAATAAACTTCTATAGAACTGTTCAACTTCTTAAGATGCACTATTTCATTGGTAAGCTGATAAATCCTATGGCCATCTATTTGAGAGTAGTGGTCATGCAGTTGATGCCAAAAAGAATGTGCAGAATTAACAAAATTAAGATTGTTACTGATTTGTTCTGAAACAGTATTGAGTATCCAAGATATTACCATGTCATTGGCTCTTTCCCAATAGGATCTGATTGGTAATGTCATCTCAGGTTCCTCATCATCTCCATTAACCAGTTTGATCTTGTTTCTTGCACTTAGGGTTATCATCATGGATCTTTTCCATGTGATGTAATTCTCAAAACCAGTCAGTTTCTTAGCAATGAGTATCATTCCAGTATGTTCTTGGGGATGAAAGTACAATGGGTGATTGACAGAGGTGATGTCCTCCATTGTGGAATTCTCATTCATTTTTTATGTATTTGGATCAGAAATAGTCATTGTGACTGATGATTGTGACTTTGATAGACGAATTGGGGATTTATTGTGTTCTTGATTGAAATTGGGGATTTCTTGATTAGTGATGAATTGAGTGAAATTGATTTAGTAGTTAAGTGTGGATTGTTGTGACGATCACAAAAGTGTTGATTTTATTGAATTTGAATGAGTGTTTGATAATGATGATGGTTAGTTACGGTGGTGGAAGGTGGTTGTGGTGGCCGGAAGTTGTTACAGATGGTGGTTAGTGATGATTTACTGGCGGAATCATGGTGGTTATGATGGTGAGCAGGATTATTGCTCTGATACCATTTCAATAAAGGTAAAGGAGGGAAAAAGTAAAATGTTATTATGAAAAGTTAGTTACAAATGAGAGTCTAACAACTTATATACATTTGACTATTACACTAAAAGACTTAATCTGGATACTATACAATATTAAATACATTGACTACATTTTGTTACATTTGACCAAGCTAAGACCGTGAAGCATTTGTATCTTAGAAGGTTACCTTCTTTGTATTGAGTTGACTGGCTTGTGGCTTGAGCTTGTGTAGTATCTTGAGTTGGTGTATCACCTTTAATATTCCATATTGTTAACACCATTGTTTACACAGATTTGGAAAGATTATTGTTGATGTACCCTCCGAGTAGCTCGAAGGACACTCCTCCGAGACGTGTCGAAGCCCTTCCATTCGAAGGCCCAAGTTAGGATTCCAGAATATCCATAAGCATCAAACCATTCATTATCACGAAAGTTACCTCAGAGGAATTCGCCATTCGAAGCCCTAAGCCCTTCGGGGTATGGCTGACGAAGAAGCACTGGATAGGGGAACCTCCTGATTTGGTCAAACCCACGATCTCCCTCTCTCTCTTGGCTTCCCCGTTAAGTTTGAGAATGTGGGTCACTAAACCCTAGCGATTACCCCCAATCATGGGACGCCCCCATGATCTCCGACATTCATGCAGAAGTGCTCTCAACCCTATTTCATCCACTATAAATAGGTTGGACGGGCAATGGATTATGGTATGCTCTTTTCACACTCATGTCTTTACTTACACACACTTATACAACCATAACTCATACTTACTCTCACGCCGGAGGTGGTTCGCAGGGTCATACCCCTGCGTAATCACTTAACGTAGTGTTTCGTATTTCTTATTCTCAAGTGAAAGGCAAGTCTTGGCTGTAACATACACCCCTCATACCTTTGATCATCATCGAAGCCTGGTAGTGCAATCTATTGTACAATCAGTGGCGCCATCCGTGGGACCACTACTATTAGTCCCATAATCACCCAGTCCTAAAACCCTAACCGACTACACTACTTTTTCGGCATGGAACCAGGAAGAGAAGATACACCTCCACCAGGTTTCTCTACCCTAGTCCCTCTCAACACAACTAACACCGATAATCTTGCCCCCATAACGGCCTCAACCTTTACCACACGATCTCGTTTGGAAACTACTCCCGTATATCACGCCTCAACATCCGCTAACCCTATTCCAGATATTAGTCCCGCCTTCGTTGAGGCAAACTTTGAAGCCTTAGATTCTTTACTAAGGGCTCATAAGAGGCAAGTTTGCAACACTGAAATGCGAAGAGAGTTGGAATACTCCAGTGATGAGTATGACGAAGAGATTGAAATAGAGGAGAGGCCTCGACCAGTTAGCCGGGGGCGCTCGGCCCTACGAAATGGTTCTCCTTCCATCAGAAGGCCAAATGGAAGGACTGTAGGTTTTGAAGAAGGTCCCGGAGGAGATCCGGGAAGAAGGGAAAGAATGCAAGGTGAAAGAAGGAGCGAGAACTCCAACGGAGGAAGCAACCCGGTAGTGAACGGAGAGGTGAACCTACCTCCTCTTCTAGCTGCCCACTTAGGAAGAGAAGGGATGGGGGCGCCAGTACCCCCTTCGTATGTTTCGAGTGTCGGAGGCCCTCCTCCATACTCAGGCATGAATTAGTTACCCCCTCCGGGAATGAACCCCTACCTACCTACTCAAACCTATAACACCTACCCTCTGACTGGTTCTCTTCCCAACCAGAGTTACCATCAAATGCCCTATGGACACATTCCTACGCAATCAATGGGTGTAAACCCTTCGTACCAACCTTCTACTATTTACCCTGCCTACACACAGCCATTTCCTAACCCATATAACCCTACACCTGTTTATCCACCTCCATACAACCCGTACTACCCCGAAGCCTCTGGAACTTGCACACCGTTCGTGAAGTGGATTGAAGACTACCCCCTACCTGAAGGTGTAAAGATGCCTACTCACATAGGCACCTACGATGGAAAAGAAGATCCTGATAACTTCCTCCACTTGTTCGAAGGTGCTATAAAGATGCAAAAGTGGGTCATGCCCGTAGCATGCCACTAAGTCTAGATGACCTTAAGGCTAAGTTCCGATCACACTTCAGCCAACAGAAGAAGTACACCAAGACACATCTAGCTGGGCACACCATCAAGCAAAGGGATAACGAAAGCACAAGGGCCTTCGTTATGAGGTACACCGATGAAACTTTGCAAATTCTGGGTTTGCACAAAGATCAGAGGATCTCAGGTTTTGTACATGGCCTTCGAACGCGAAGCTTGGTGGAATTCCTGTCCATCGATCTTCCCTCTACTTACAAGGCACTAATGGAGAAGACTTACACATGGATTGAGTCCAAAGAGGTAGCAGCAAACGGGGCTCCGATAAAGCAAAAGGAAGAGGGTCCTCCTGGGAAGGATCCAAGAATAAGAAGAAGAACAGGGACTGCTTCACTCCATACAACAAAGGTTCGAACCATGGACTCTTGGCAAACTTGGTCAAATCTCCCAGGGAGATTCTGGCTACCGAGAAAGCAGCAAAGTCCTTCGATCCACCACCTCGGATGACAGCACAAAGCAAAACCAGAGACATGTCCAAGTACTGCCATTTCCATGAAGACCATGGACACGATACGAACAACTGCAGAGAGCTAAAGAAGCAGATCAAAGAGGCGGTACGATCCGGATGATTAACACATCTGGTTAAGGGCATCAAAAAGGGAAAAGACAAGTTCTCCGACACCCAACTGGGTGAATGAAGGGGGAACAAAAAGGAGGCTACCTCGGCAGAGGTTCCGATACTAATGGTGCACAGGAATGATCCCACCTTGAAACGGAAGGAAGCAGATAGGGAGCTGGGAAGCGTAGGAGAAATAACCTTCCCTTACATTTTGGGGCAGACACCTTCGACTGACCCCGTGGTCATCAAGGTATGAATCTCAAGCAGGGAAGTGAATCGAGCATATATGGATTGTGGAAGCTCCTGCGAGATCATTTATGAGCGTTGTTTCCTAAAGCTCAAGTCATCCATACGCTCACGAAGGGTGGACTCGAAAACACCACTGGTAGGGTTCTTCGGCGAACACTCATGGCCCCTTGGGGAAGTACCGTTGGAAATCACCATAGGCGAAGGCCCCTTATCCCGCACGGAAACGCTCACCTTCGTTATAGTCAGGTCAGATTCTCCTTATAATTTGTTAATAGGGAGAACAACTATGCAAAAGATGGGCATTGTTGTTTCCACCATACATGCTGCTATTAAGTTCCAAACCCCCTTCGGAGTAGGAACTGTTCATTCTAATTATGGGGCGGATAAGGGTGTATATGGTGTCAAAAAGATCAAAGAAGAATCGGAGGAGTCTCCGATAGTAATTCTAAGCTGCACAGATGCGGAGGAGTGAGTTGTAGTTAACCCTAGCTACCCTGAACAAACGGTGGTAATAGGAAAACAACTCCCGGCGAATTTCAAGGCGAAGCTCACGGAACTGTTGCGGACTAACCTTGATATTTTTTCTTGGAAATATTCTGACATGACAGGGGTACCAAGAACATTGCTGATAGACGGACAGTCCTTCGGAACGGAGCATAAACTCAATGAGTACAAACATATTGAGCCGGTAAAATAGAAAAGGATGAGCCTAGCCCCCGAAAGAAACGCTGCAGCCTGTAAAGAAGTTGACAAACTCACACAAGAAGGCATCCTAAGGGAAGTTAAGTACCAAACTTGGGTAGCCAACCCATTAATGGTCAAAAAGAGCGATGGAGGGTGGTGCATGTGCGTTGACTTCACTGACATCAATAAAGCATGCCCGAAGGATTGCTACCCCTACCAGAAATTGACTGGAAGGTATAATCCTTGGCAGGCTTCCGGTTAAAATGCTTCTTAGATGCCTACAAAGGGTATCATCAGATCCAGATGGCAAAGGAGGACGAAGAAAAGACAGCCTTCTACACAAGCAAAGGTGTCAACTGTTACAGAAATATTCCCTTTGGATTAAAGAACGCAGGGGCAACTTACCAACGTCTCGTAGATAAAGCCTTCAACAAGCAAATAGGCAGAAATCTCGAAGCATACGTTGACGACATGGTTATCAAAATCAAGATGGAGGAGGACCTACTCCTCGATGTACAGGAAACCTTTGACCAGCTTCGGGCGATTAACATAAAGCTGAACCCTAAGAAATGCTACTTCGGTGTCGAAGAGGGGCAATTCCTAGGGCATTTGATTACTAAGCAGGGGATAAAGGCTAATCCCTCCAAGGTTAAGGCAATTACAGATCTCCAAGCCCCTAAGTGTCTAAAAGACGTGCAGAGCCTGAATGGGAAGCTGGCAGCTTTAAGCCGATTTTTGTCGAAGGGGGCTGATAGGTCCCTACCATTCTTCAAAACACTCAAGGGATGCGTGGATAAGAAAACTTTTCAGTGGAGTCAGGATGCAGAAGCCGCCTTTCAAAAGATGAAGGAGTTCATCGAAATCCTTCCAACACTTACAGCCCCAATCAAAGGCGAAGTGTTGTTTATGTACTAGGCATCCTCAATGGAGAGTATTAGCGCAGTCCTTATGGCAGAACGAGACAAAAGAAAGATCCCCATTTACTTTGTTAGCAGGGTCCTGCAGGGGGCGGAGATCAACTATACAACATTGGAGAAGTTAATACTCGCCCTAATCTACGCAGCAAGGAGACTCTGACGATATTTCCAGGCCCATCCAATCACAGTCTTAACCGACAAGCCACTCAAACAGATCTTGTCGAAACCTGAGAAGTCTGGGAGGGTGGCTAAATGGGCTATTGAACTTGGAGAGCATGAAATAGAGTTCTAAGGACAAAACTCTATTAAAGGGCAAATTCTCGCAGACTTCTTGGCAGAAACACCTTCCGAACCTGACGTAGAAAAGGAAGAACCAAAATCTAAACTCACTCAAGTGCAGGATGACTGGAAACTTTATACATACGGAGCATCCAACTCCGATGGTTCTGGAGCAGGTCTAATGCTGGTCAGCCCTGATGGGAAGGAGCGTACGTATGCTCTTCGTTTTGAGTTCGAAGCCACAAACAATGAAGCGGAGTATGAAGCGTTGCTAGCAGGCCTCCGATTGGCTAAAGATATAGAAGTAAAAGCTCTCGCTATTTTCGTAGACTCCCAATTAGTAGCAAACCAAGTGACAGGCTCCTATGAAGCAAGGCAGCCCGTCATTAAGCAATACTTGGAGAAAACAAAGGAGATACTGGAGAGCTTCGACTCCTACACCATTCAACATGTTCGAAGGAATCAGAACAAGAAGGCAGATGCACTAAGCAAGCTAGCTTCCATGGCCTTCGCTCATCTCACCAAAGAAGTACTTGTCGAAGTCTTACCTGAAAGATCCATCGTTTACAAGGAAGTTGCAGATGTGGTTCACGAGGAAGGAGAGACATGGATGACTCCCATCAGGGAATATTTGATAAGCAGTTTCCTCCCTGAAGATCCCAAGCTAGCAAGGAAGATTCGGGTTAAGTCCCCACAGTACCGACTAATAGGGGAAACCCTATATAGAAGGTCATTTTTATCACCTTGGTTAAGATGTGTGGGGCCCAAGCAGGCTACGAGCATTATCTCTAAAGTCTACGAAGGATCCTGCGGCCTCCATGCAGGACCTCGCTCAGTTGTCTCGAAAATAATGAAGTTGGGCTATTATTGGCCTTCGATGCACAGGGATGCGGCAAAAATCATTCTCAAATGTGAAGCTTGTCAGATACACTCAAACGTTCCAAAGATGCCAAAGTAGGACATGAAAAGTGTGACATCCGCATGGCCCTTCTCTTAGTGGGGCATCGATATCGTAGGACCTATGCCTATAGCTCCCGGAGGAGTCAAATTTTTGCTAGTGGCAATCGATTACTTTACTAAGTAGGTGGAGGCTAAACCCTTAGCCTCCGTCACGGGGAGACAGATTGAGAAGTTTGTGTGGGAACACATTGTGTACAGATTCGGAGTGCCCCACATAATCATATCTGATAACGGGAAGCAGTTCGCCGAAGGAGTCTTCTACGACTTCTGTCAAGGGCTCAACATAAAGCAGTCTTGGACATCCGTCTACCATCCACAAGGTAACGGACAGGTGGAGGTTACAAACAGAGACATCGTCAAAGGGATCGAGAAAAGGCTGGGACGAACTCACCATGGATGGGTAGATAAACTCCCTCAAGTACTATGGGCCCATCGAACACATCCTACGTCAAGCAATGGAGAAACCCCCTTCAGCCTAACATACGGAACAGAAGCGGTCATCCCTTCGGAGCTAAGTGTACACACGGAGCGTATGGCAACATATGATGCCTCCCAAAATGACGAAAGGATTAGGGAAAACCTTGATCTGCTAGAAGAAAAAAGAGAAATAGCCTCCATCCGAGAAGCAATACACAAACATAAGATCAAAGGCTACTATAACAAAAGGGTCAGACCTTCCACTTTCAAGCCTAGGGAATATGTGCTACGCCTCAACAGTGCAAGCAAAGCCGAATACCAAGGAAAGCTGGGACCAACTTGGGAAGGACCTTACATGGTAGCTGAGGCCTACGGCAACGGAGCCTATAAACTGGCCACTCTTCTCGGAGAACCCATCGACAGGACATGGAATGGTACGAACCTTTGAAAGTTCTATGTTTAAGAAGTACTTTTACTTTTTTCTTGTAATTAGAAGCTTCTCAAGGGAAAGCAAACATTATTGGTAGTTGTCTTAGTTTTCATTTCAAGAATGATGTAATCCTCCCTACCAATTCAATGATAAATAAGACATTTCTCGCAAATCTCTTGCTTCGTTTCTTAAACACAAAGATTTGTTCAGCCAAGTCGTTAATGAGTTTCAATGTCGAATAAAATGGCTCAAGGTGTAATACACGCCTTATCATTTAAGCCAACTTTAACATTCACATTAACTCTCCTAGTAGTTTTTGGCGCCTGTAAAAATAAATACAAAGTCATACTACTTAAAGGATTTGAGATAGAGTGGGTCGCGACCCTCTGTCAATGATCAAATTTGGTCATTATATTCTTAGTGTTGCAATTTACACGCAATGAGGTTGTTTAACCTTAGGTTGTAAAACTTAAGCATCGAAAAAATGGCGTACGAGAAGTTAACAAAGACAAACACAAATAATAATTAAGTGTATAGAGGTATTCCCCCACACTTTACCATTCAAAATAAAGGCTAATGCCCTTACACCTGCCTAAGGGACCGAAGCTCCAGTTACGTTGTCTTTGGCCGAAGGCCATACATCATGTCATATATATTTAAATTTTTTAAGACAAGCATTGTTTAAGAACACAAATTATTTTAAAGGGTACATGCCACCCTTGAAACCAAATTACTGCGGACATGGCAGCCTTCATTCCTGCTTTTTTGGAGATGGAGTGGGGGATGGTTGAACTGAGACAAGCTTGGCAGATATAGTCTTCTTGGTGGGAGTGGTAGGCTTCAGCTTTCGAGGTTTCTTGGAAAGGAGGTTTTCGAGGGGTGCCATCGGATCTTTGGTAGCCTCAGCAAGGAAGGAGTACTCTGCGGTTGCGAACGCATTTCCTGCCTCATCATACGCAGCCTTCGAAGTGGGACGGTAGCATTCAATCTTGGAAAGGTCCTCGGGCTTACCTGTTTTGGCAGCCTCCTCCAACGCCAAGCACCGTCCATGAAAAATGGCTGATTTGATGACCTTCCACATCTGAGCTCCCAATTCATCACTATGGTAGAGCTCCATGTCTATGTAAGGCATCACCTTTGAAATGACCTCCGCATGATCCTTTTGCAGCATCTTATACCTCATCTGCAAGCAATCGACTTCCTCCCTCAACTTCACTTCTACCTCTCCAAGCCTAGCCCTCTCACTTTCCAACCCAGCACATTTCGCCTCAAGAACAGCATTCTGACCTGTTAAAGTGATAACCTTGGCTTCTTCCAACTTAAGATTGCCGAGTTCAACTGTCAACTGGGCTACCTTTCCACGAAGGTCTTGGACGATGGGGTTCTTCTTAACATTCCCCTCAATCTCGTCACACTTAGCCTCCAGCTTGGCCACAGTTCTGAGCAACTCTCTGATTCTGGAATTTAAGTGATTATCCAATACTGTCTGCCACGTAACCCCATTGTCATGCATGTACAAAACCTTTCAATGGACATATTTTCCAGCATACCTTTCCATTGAGGAGGGGTGACATGATCGACAATCCGGTGACAGGCCAAAGCATTGGGAAGCTCCTTCGTCTCTGGAAGGCCTGCGACCAATACAATGTATGAAGGCTAAGTTAGTTGTGACAATTATGACTTCACATATTTTATAAGGAGAAACTGCTTACCATGCACCTCCACTGATTCATCTGGCAATTCGAAGGCTGACTTCACAAACTTTCTGCCTTCAGCACTCTTCTGCTTCACAACTCTACCTCCGGAGGCAGGGAGGGGATTCTTCTTTTTGTTGGTAGACTTAACAGCCTTGGCTTCTGTTCCCTTTCTACTTTTCAACCTGTCAGCTATCCTTGTCGAACCTATAGCCGAGACATCCTCATCCGCAGGATCGTCCGAATCAGCAACATTCTAAACAAGTTGAGATGGACCCTCCAACACAAGTTGCGGAGGTGCTGATGCAATAGGCTCCGGCTTTGGAGTATCTACCTCATTGTTGTTCACGGATGTAGAAGGAGAGCCAACACTATAAGACTCTTTGGCCTTCTCAGCAGGCATGAAGCTCAAGTCTTCATCTAAATCCTGGTACATAAAGTTCCTGAATGACATCTCTGCAAAAAGAAACAAAAAGAAATAAATATCAGTGCTACATTGGTCCTTTTTAAATAGAAGTAGATAGACATACTTTGTCCTTAGTACATGATAACAGGCTTCTTGGGAGACCCCTCCCAGCTCTAGGCAATCCAAGCCATGCATAAGATGGCTTCAGGGAACACTTGCACATCAACAGGGTATCTAGCCAAACGCTGATAGCAGGGATTCCTTCGCACCTTATATGGCAAAGGGTCGTTGTACCGTTTTGCATCAAACATATTCTCCTTATTTAACAACTCTGGATAGTTGGGGGGAACAATAGTGTTTTGCACATAGAAAAAGCTACCTTTCCAACCTGTTATATTGGTATACACCCTCCCAAACAGGTTTGGCACATCTGATTCAGGCCTTTTCGCTAAAGTTAACCAATTGCCCCCAGGATACAAGTTCAAAAAACCTCTTAAAACCTTTAATGTTGGTTCATAGCCGTATGCTTTACACATCACTATGAATGTGGTCAGTTTGGCTAAACCAAAGGGGTTGATCCTAGAGATATGAACCTTGTAGTATTGCATAAACTCTAATATCAGTGGGTGCAGTGAAATCCTAAGGTTGAAATGGCTAAATGCATGTGTGTATAGCCCTACGAAACCTTGAGGAGCATCAAAAATACCCTGATTAGACTTGGGTAACATCACTTTATGCTCTGGTGGGATTGGGTAATCAGCTAAGTGATCATGTAACTCTTTTGCAGACAATGTACATTTTTGCTGTTTTATGATAAACTTGGAATCCATTTTAAAAAAAAACAAGCTACAAGTTAGAGGGAAGGTTTACCTTTTGATTTCGGAGTGGTGGCGATCACAATTTTACTGCGTGTAGAAAGTGGCGAAGAGAGTAAAATGTTTTAGGGTTTCAACAACCCCTCTTTAAATACTGTTTTTACCGCTTTCCTAGCCGCACACGTGTACCTGCTATTTACTCTTATCCGATCTCAATAGTTTTTAAATTTTAAAAATAATTCTTTTGGTCTCCGGGTAAAATGGGGAAGTGTGATTCCTGTAGCGGGCTGCCGAAAGGTTTAATTAGCATTAAATGCGCTTAGTTAGTTGCATAGTTATCTTCCAACTAATACGATTAGCAGCAGGATGGTATTTTTTCGAAGCATGAATGTTAGGAATTGCAAATTCCATGTTAAAGTGTCGGTCACCCCAATTATGGTCTAGCATATGTTAGCTCGTAGACGTGTCGTTATTTACGTTAATTAGTAGTTTATTAGTTAGTTTGTAGCGTAGTTTAGCGTAGTGCAACACCGTGGAGGAAGGACGGGTCTTTACCCACTGTATACCTGATCCACAGGCCGTCAGGAGGTCGTTATGTCTGTAACTATAAATACCCCTTCCATCCATGGAAGGGGTGGTGCTTCTTAATCTAGTCTTTCACTTTTTGTATACCAAGTCTCTACTAAAAACACCCATCTCTCTACTTTCTCTCTCTAAAAGGCTAACATGTATTTCCATCATCCAAGACCACCCGAATCATCAACACAATAAATATTATGATCCTACAAATGGTATCAGAGCCAAGGTTATTATGTTTTGATAATTTGTGTGGTATTTTTTTTGATTCTTGTTAAGACTGGTTTGGTATTATTTTGTTTTGGTCTGATAATATTTTTCGTATCATGTGGGTAAACAGTTTTTAACAAGACTTAATGTATCTTTTGGTCAAAAACTTCATGTGACTTTTTCAAAATATGTCTTGTGTCACTTTCTTTTTCCCAAGTCAGTATCTTTGTATCTTTGTCACTTTTACATGAGTTTTGTACCATTTTTTTATCCTTGAATGAATCTGGTCTACTTGTGGTCAAACTAGTCATCTTTCCTGTGGTCATAATGGGTCAAAATGGATGCATCTTAATGGTTTTTCTGGGTAACTTTGAAGCTGAACGATTTTTATGGTCGGAAAACTCATCGGAAAAATTCAAAAAACTTGCTAGCGACTTGTCTTTACAAGTTAGCGTTTTGTGATGTAAAAAAAAACTGATAGCGACTTGCCATGAGTCTTTACTCATGGTAGCGACTTGGTCTAGCGACTTGTCGTAGCGACTTGTCAAAAGTAGAAAAAGATGAAGAAGAAGTATCAACATAAGACCACGACCACAAATACCTCGACTCCATGAACCTCAGTGTGTTACTTCATTGGTCCAAGCAAAATATAGAAAATGAAAAGTAAGTCGAAGCTTAAACAGATCCGAAACACATCCAAACCCTCCATCAAACCTCAAACCTATCCTATCCTCCATCTTCTATATCATCAATCCAAAACTCGAAAACAGAAATTTCAAATAATCTCAGATTTGATTCAACATTTTTTTCAACCTTTAAAGGATTGTTGTAATTGAGTCTTTATCATCATAGAACCTATTGAAGCATAACTTCATTTAATATCCGAAACATATGAACAAGGAAGATAACATATGTTACCCTCTCTTATCCTTGGTTCATTTAAAACGTGGAAACACATGCAATAAAACTTATGCAGGACCACTTTATATATCTTGAAGCCAATCCGAAAAATTAAAAAGGCCCTAGTATTCTCTTTTGAGTTTTTTTATGATATATCAAATGAGATAAGGTGACGCAAAGTGTTTGACTTTCGAGTATTGGCTGTCAAAAGTTAAGATATGAGATGGATCTATTTATTTAAATGATGTGGTAAGGAGAAGAGATAAGTTACAGCTGCAAATGAAACGAGATAATGTTAGGTGAAAAGAAAACTTTGACTGCGTATTTCTGAAGAAAGTATTTTAGGGTTAAAATGAGTTTTATTAGGGTATTAGCTTTTATAACCGGTTTTAGGTGTTTGTGTATGGATCGGGCCTACTCACATTTAATCGGGTGGGATTAGATTTTGTTGGACCTATTGATTCGCTAATGGACAATAATATGGACTTGGGCTGCTATCATATATATTTGATTTTGGGCTTTGTGTTGAATGATAAGGATAAAATAAAATGGTTGTAAAAATTTTGTCATCCGAATTTTCTCTGTAGGATCGTTATTTTATTGTGTTTGATGATTCGGGTGGTCTTGGATGATCAAAATACATGTTTACCATTTTAGAGAGAGAAAGTAGAGAGAGAGGGAGATTTCTTGGTAGAGACTTGGTTCACAAAAGTTGTAAGATTAGATTGAAAAGCACCACCCCTTCCATGGATGGAAGGGGTATTTATACTTACAAATACTCGACCTCCTATCGGCCTGTGGATTAGGGATACAGTGGGTAAAGACCCGTCCTTCCTCCACGGTGTTGCACTATACTATTCTACGCTACAAACTAACTAGTAAACTACTAAATAACGTAAATAAAGATATGTCTACGAGCTAACTTATGCTAGATAATATTAGGGGTGACCGACTCTTCACTATGGAATTTTCTAGTTCCTAACAATCTCCCCCTAAGGGAGGTCACCCCATATTTTACATTTTGAATCCTAGCATTCTATTCATGACTTTGTTCTTGAGCTCGTAGACTTCAATTCTTCAATTCAGCAATCTTTGTGCTTTTGTAGTGCAACTTCAAAGTCCGAGTGCATTGTACTTTCAGTGGAGGTCTTTGAACTGATCCACATCTTTGATGATCTTCGAGCTTTCTTTGAGATCATCAGCCACAGCAAATCTCTCTGGATCATCCATAGTTGTGTTGCCTTCATGTGATGTTGTGACTTTTGGACCGACTCGCTCACACTTTTGAATCATGACATCTTTCCATCAGAGTAGCGAAAGCCTTACTGGTTCATGATATTTGCAGCAGTGAAGCAGAAGCATAGTATGAAATATCAGAGCCAGGTTATGTAGATATGCACCAGTCATGATTTCTTCAAATTAAGTGTGGATGCTGTGAGCATGCGGCTTTGGATTGACTCCTCAATTCTGATCAGCTGCAACCGTCCAAATGTACCTGCAAACAACAGTTAGCAATAAAACACACGAAAGTGTCTTTGATCACTTTCGCTGAATTGAGGTACACGGCCCACGGTTCCCCGTTGATCAGTATAAAAACTGCCTGTGATCAGGTAGGATTCCTAAGAATCTCCTTGACAGGGTTTCGCAGCTGTTCTAGCTGTTCTCAAACCGGAACGTCTCAAAGAAGACAACACGGAGTGAGTGAACCAGTAAATTGAGATTCACTGATTGATGAAAAATGATTTGAAAAACAATCGCGTATTGCTTGAAGAAAGAGTTTTGCAATACAACGAAGGTTTTATGAGAAAGATCAATTTTCAATCAAAATACTTTTTGTATTAGAGAATGAGTACACATTCGACGTGCTAGCGAAAAGAAGAGATTCGCACATCGAACGGTTTTTCTAAAAGTATTTTTCAATCAGATATACTTTTTGAATTTGAAATGAATACACATTCGACGTGCTAGAGAAAAGAAGGTTTGCACATCGAACGGTTTTTCCAAAAGTATTCGTCAATTCCATTCCTGGACCAAGGTTGATTCAAGAATGAATCTCCCCATCGTTTCTATCCAGTTGTCACAAGCTTGATCTTACGAGAAGATTTCACATGTCACCCACCAAGAGCTTGTTTGATGTTGGCTCTAGAAGGATTTCCATCTTCATCGTGAATATTTTCATATCACTCGGATGTTCTGGCAATACCACAAGGATAATGCGTAGGACTCTTAATATATACTTACTTTCCACATTGTGTGAAAAAGCAAGTCTTCAAGAATTTAGTGTCCTAACGAGATATTGTGGATGATCTTTTGGCTATAGACTCAATAGTGCTCATTTGGTTCCTGTGCCGGAGACTAGGGAGAGGGTCTCCTTCTTCAATATCCACAATCTCTAAGAGAAAGTCGATAGATCATGTCGGTTCCCCGTGAGAATGAAACAAGCCCTTTTAAGAGGAACTTGAGTGGCTTGGGAAGTTTTAGTGCAGTGCGTCACTGGGTCCATGACGTCTTGTCTTCAATACCGATGTTACCTTAGTAAACACCAGTAGCATATGAATTGAACCCGGTTACTGCCCTAAGGTTGAATTATTGGAGGGCTATTTCTTTTCACCCTTTTTCATATTCATTTCTTTTTCATTCTTCAACCCATTCAGTGCTTACCGAGACTTCATTACTAGAACCTTGTTGGGTTTATTCCAGTACTAGCTCTGTCTCAGTCCGCACTCTTCCCATTTCTCATTTTTCTCCTTTTTTCATCATACCTAAGGACTCTACACTATCTAGTGGATTGTCCCTGGGAAGATCCCTCCGGCTCTGGCTGGATCGTGGGAACGAATACCTAACCTAACCATCCTTATAACACCATGCATAAAGTGAATTGGTCGGTCTTTTGGTATTGTTCTTTCCTTCATGAAACCAATCGAAAAATCATTTGGAAAAACAATCAAGGTACTTGTGATACGAGATCAAAGCATTTTGTACCTTAATAGTTTTGATCATTTAGAAAACCTCCCCCTCAACATGTGCGTATGATTTAGAAATTGTTTAGCACAAGGAGGCAAGAGGACTTTGAAATATTTTCTTTGATCACAATTTTCATACGAAAAAGCCATTTGATTTTCTTGGTAAAATTCTCCCCCTCAATATGTGCATAGGATAAGAGAAATCATTTTAACACATAGAGGCAAGAGTTAATTTGAAGCACATCCACAATCACAAGAGCCATTAAGAAACCATTTGAAAACTCAATCAAGGTACTTTATAAATCACTTTAACAAGCTTTCGTACCTTGATAGTTTATTTGCTCCCCCTCAATATGTGCTTCAAGATTCGAAAGCGTTTAGCACATATGAGCGAGCAGCCTGCACAATTGAATCCAAACGATCACCTTTTATCAAATTTCATTATTAAATCACAAATTCTCCCCCGATCAAAAATATCAAACCCTTTGAGATTTTGGATCCTAAGTGATTTAATACGGTTTATAAAACATGGGAGAATATGTGGCCTGGTTTAAATACTCATCATGTTTTTGGATAAATCCTCCTCCTCAACATGTGCATTGTGTATGAAATCGTTTGGCACATGGAGGCAGGAGTGCCTTTAAAGGACTAAAACCAATTCCATTTAAACAGATTTGAGATTTAAACCACGATCTCTACCCCGATTAGAAATATCAAACCATTTGAGATTTGTGATCCCAACTGATTTAAATCATTTAGAAAAATTTGGGGAAAGACGTGGCAGGATTCAATTTTGAAAGATGATAGATAAGGACCATTTTAAGACATTAAAGATTGTTAGTGTCAGGTATGATAGTTTTTAAGAGATCTTTTAAGTAAAACAAAACAATTTCACAATCAAACAAGAACAGAAAAAATTTCATTTTGAAAGACCTTGATTCTAAAGAAAAAAAATCATACCATGACATAACATTAAATCTTTAGATCACCACTTATTTTGTACAAACGGACTTTTTGTGAAGAAATATCATTTGAAAATATTTTATTTAAAATCACTCTCCCCCTCAATCCATGACAGAAGTTAATAATTGAGTGACTTAGGTTTTGATAACAAGAAGTCCGGTGATTTTAAAAAATTAGTCCAATATATTTTCAAAACAATATTTTCCATTTTCAAAACAATTTAATCAAATTATTCAAAATTGTTTAAAAATGGTATCCTGCACAAAGATACGTTAGTGGTTGAGAAGCTTCCGTTGTTGCTGTAGGGCTTGGAAGAAAACCGTCTGCAGATGCAGTGAGACTTCTTCTTACGTTGCATTTTGAATGCCAACTGAGGTCCAATTAAGCTCCGTTTCTTCAATCACTTAGAAGAAAACCATCTGCTGATGCAGTGAGACCTCTTATGTTGCATTTATGCCAACTCTCCATTGAAGTCCAATTAAGCTCCGTTTCTTCATTTGTCAACCCAAGAAATAGTTACCCTTTCCTTTCGGCATCCAATCATCTTCAATAGTGGGATCCGGATCGGGAACATTCTTATAACCAATATACCTGCATACGTTAGTGAACACACATACAGATATATATGGTGGTCGACATCACCCAAATAGCAATCGACTAATAAAAGTCAATGTAACATATCAATCAGATCATATAAATGTATGGGAATAATGTGTACATCAAACTCTAATCATCTAATCCTAGCAATCATATCCTAGGCACCTAGTCCTTCAACATAGGTTAACATCATTTTTCATTAAGCATATTAGGATAATTAAGAAAGCCCGTTAGATGATATAGATTTGAAAACATTATCCCCCTCAATCAATGACTCATTTTATGAAAAGTTTAAACGCGCTGAAGTCATTGATTGAGTTTTCAATTTTACAAAAACTCTGAATCTGATTGTTTTAGAAGCAACTCATTTACCACCATTTTAGAAAACACCAAATATTTTTCTGAAGAATTTTAGACGGAAAAACATTTGTGTTGGAACAGCAGTCCTTCGACATACTTTCCTTGTTTTGTTTATAGGAAAAGTGCACGAAATATTTTGAAAAATAGGTTTAGTGCAGCACTTTCCTTTCTTTTGAAGAGCGGGTTGCTATCTGAAATAATAGCAAACCATGGTTTAAGCGCGGGTTACAGTCTGAAGTAACTGTAAGCCATGGTTTTAAGCCCGGGTTACAGTCTGAAATAACTGTAAGCCATTAGATTTGTGACATGTTTAGAAAGAAATATTTACACCTCCTGCTCGAACTTCATCTATGGTCCCGTGCCATTATTGAATGACATTTCTAAGACCGTAGATGTTATCGATACCAGAAGACATGTCATAGAAAAACATATTTTTGGTATTTTTTGAAATTTTCTGATTTTTATGGGTTTTTGAAGGTTTTATAATTTTCTATTTTCTTTTTGTTGGTTTTATATTTTTCTATTTCTTTTTGTTGGTTTTATATTTTTGTATTTTGTTTTTCGAAAAAATATTTACAAGGATAGAATAGATGATATAGTTAAAGAAGACGATGATACGAGAACCGAGATAAGGATATCGAGCAGCCCCGTTGTAGAAGATAGAAGTCATCATCCCTTAAACATTCACCACCAAAGCTTCCAGGGCTCCAGAGAGACTTTGGCAGCTTCCCCACAAACCGAAAATCCTTTAGCTGAGCAGATTCAAAGCTTTCTTTCAAGCTTCTCTTAGCCAGGTGCACAAAGAAGCAAACCATTATCATCAAACTTGCTGCTCCTTTTAAGAATAATTACCGTGATTCTTCGTTCGAGGTTATATCATCCAATAGAATACCAGCAACGTATCATCCCACACAAAAAAACAATCTTCTCAAATTCCTTTTCTACTGACGTCCGAAGCGATCCATTCCAAAAGGTGTCAAGAGACCACTTCCCCCACGTAGTCGAATTGATGCAGTCAGTCTCTTAGACTAGAGCTCACGAACCCGAATACACATATACCCGAAGACAAAGAAACTTATACCATCGAAGTAGCAGATTAAGTCCAATAGCCAAAGAATAACCCCGATGTATACTTTTCTCTCCCCCTGAAGAAAGTGTATGAAGCTCAAGAACCCGAAGTACCCGAATGCCCAAAGAGAGAATAACCGATAACATTAAAGAAGCATGCCGAATCACTGATTATCTCTGCGGGTGACAATCTCTGCGGATGTCAACACCGGAATAAGTGATTATATCTCTGAATCACTGATTAAGCCCTCAAGTAAAACAGCTGAGCATCCCCAATGTACACAATCTCTCTCCCCTGATGATTGTGATAATATCAAAATCATCACACACTTGTGTACCTCTTTCATCTTCAGAAACTAACTCTTCCATCTCTTCCCCCACATAGTTGGAATAAGAACACTAAACGCCTTGATGAGTAAAACCTTGAGTTTCTCTGCGGTCATGACATTTGTTTTCCCGGGATATCTTCAATCACTTAGAAGTATTAAGCTCATCAAGTTTACTCGCCATGAGTCAAACCTTGAGTTTCTCTGCGGTAATAACATTTGTCTTCCCGGGATATCTTCAATTACTTAGAAGTATTAAGTTCATCAAGTTTACTCGCGTTTAGATGCTTGTCTCCTTCCCCCTTGCTGGTTTTGACACTTCAGAATCAGCAACACTTTGTAAGCCCGTATACTAGAAATTTGTTGAGAAGAACACTTGAACTCTTGTGGGAATCAACTTGCTGAAGAATATGAGCAAGTCTAATTGGGGCTTAAATTCGACATATCACTCTCCCCCAATTAGTGCTCTCCCCTAAACCGACAATCTGTTTGATAGATGCCCAGATTAAGAAGAAGTCTTTAGATCGATAAATGCAACACGTCTTTAGTCTTCTAACATGTAGCAGAAAATGTAGAACAGACTGTAGACTCGACCTTCTTCAAGATTGTGCAGTTGGGGAATAGATAGTTAACATCTTCAACTCACACCAAAAAAGCATCCCACCAAAAAGCATCCCAATTAACTTACATCTTGCAAATCCCGTTAACTAAAATCTCTCCTAATCAAACAAGAACAGAAAGATGTTCATCAAGGAAATCAGCAATTAGGCCGCAACGAACACACAAGATGGTAACGCCAAACTACCAATCACATCAAACAAGAACAGAGAGATTGTTCGGAATCATCATGTTGATGTATACGTGAAGCATTAACCGGAAGCACTTTGTCGATAAACTCATCAATCCGAGTGAAGATGTCAACCAACGGCTCTTAGATGAGAAAAAACTCCATGTGAAGATGACCCGATAAGAAGAAGCTCGGTTCTTACATGAGTTTAGAGCCGTATGACCATTTATATTCTCAAATATCAATCAACAATGCAAAAAATTCACACTTCTTCTCCCCCTCAAGAATTGCATACGGAGATGCCATTCTTGATTAAATAAGTGAAATCATCCAAATGTAGTCTATTCACACTTCTCTCCCGCAAAATCAGCACATGATGTCGCCATCTTCATTATAATTGAGCAAGTGGAATGAGAAAACAATTAGTGTTAGCCCGGTTCACTTGAAGACTGAAGCGCATGGAAAAAGTATGAAGCATGTTGATGAGAATGGTCATAATAAGAAGATTTCTCTTCTTCAGAAGATAAAGCGCACTGACACGTACACCTTTCTTTTCTTTGAAGTACGAGGCTTGAACTGAAGTATTCAAACGTCATAAGAAGATTTCTCTTCTTCAGAAGATAAAGTGCGCTGACACGTACACTTTTCTTTTCTTTAGGGTACGAGGCCTGAACTGATGTGAACAGACGTCATAATCTCTCTCTTTTCAACTCTCTTAGCAAAACATGTAATCAACCCCATTATCATTCAGTAGGCTCTTTGTCGTGACAGCTGATGGAGAAAAACCCAATATGATGAATTTGACCCTGAAGTAAACTAACCCGAACTCGTGACTTAAACTTGCACATATGTAACAAAAAGCGGTGCCGAGAATTCATGCTCCATTGAATCTCTTAAGTACTCTATACTCTTCAACCAACCAACCATCGAGTATAAGACGTATATCACCTCTTGAAAATCCACAATTGAATGTGACACTGAGCACTACAACGTAACTCCTTAAAGTGATAGTTATTTTGTGATGGTATGAGCCCAATTCCCCCAAGTGGTAAAGGAAAAGGTAAAAGACACCCAACAATAACTAGATTTCCAAGTCTTCGTTTTTGATAATAAGCATCTAACAAGGATCATGAAGAATCTTCATCCAACCATCCCCGATAACTTCAGATACTAAGTACACTCGCCCGTGATATTTTACTTCAACCTCAAATAAATAATAGTGAATTAACTCCGTTGTCACATCTTCTGAACTGCTCAAATCTAGCCTTCTTTGACATTTAAATGAACTTTGATAATGGTTTCATCCCGACCATGGTTAAGAGCACATTACCCCGTAAAACCATGTAATAACCAAACTGCCATGACAAAAATCCAAACACACATCCAATTCAAGAAGTACACCCTTTTATCCCTTCTTTGAAGCCGAAACCGTAGCAGCAACATCAAATAAGATCCCGAAATACACTTTCCTTTTCTCCAGGATGGTTCCATCATTACGGGATTTTACAACTCTATGGTTTAAACCGAGAAATAGTTTCTTTCGCGGGATTTTACAAAACCAAGAATAAACCGTAAGATAGATCCGGGAATGCACTATACTATTACCAGGATGTTTCCATTGTCACGGGATTTTACAAGTCTATGATTTAAACCGAGAAATAGGTTCTTTCGCGGGATTTTACAAAATCAAGACAAAACCGTAAACAATGTCAGCTTGAATGTGTAATGACAACTTTGGTTTTGGTGAATATCTGTTTTAGGGGAACATGCAGCGGTTCATCAACGGTCCAAAATCCAACATCATCAATATCATCAACCATCATATAAACACTTTGGTAAACACATCATTCACGCATTATGTCGGCTATTGCAGTGACAACATGGTGAAGTAAACATGATATGTCAAACTTGATCATGAAGTGAACTTCCCCAGATTTGATACTTAAACTTGTACTAATCCTTGTGAAGAAGAAACGGTGTACCCAATGTACAAAACCTCTTGACGTATCCTCAACTACGTGAGACAACAAAGTGATAGTTACGTTGTGGGTAAACCGAGAAAGAATCACAACCGTACCTAAATAGCCAAGTCTTTATCACACTCTATAAATGCCCAAACGAGTCATCTTCGCGGAAGGGTAGAAAGAAAGAAGACGAATATAAGTAAATACGCCCAGAAAACCTCACTTCAAATCCAAATAAGAAATACCATCCAAACAACCCCGTAGTCAATTCTGATCAGTCATCAATTCAAGCCGCAACATAATATATTCAGTGAAAGATGTCTAAACCAAAGTACCAAACCTCATACCACATCAAATGTCATTATCAAATTGCTTCAACAAGTCTCATCAATCCAAATCTCATAAATTCGATCTCATATTGAGAGTCCCATCTGATCGACATCTACTTCAATAAACCTTTACTCAAATAATAAGCTCAAGCCATGAATTTGTATCCATCCGTAAAAATAAACCATACCAAAAATATTACTCCATTAAAAATTAGTATCCTTATTTTTGTAAATGCAATGAAATTCGGATATCCAATTGAACAGTAAATGTCATCTTAAGATCCAACAACCATTCAAATTACACGAAGCCCATTCCATTGAGTAGAAAATCTCAGTACAACTCTAATATACTTATTTTGGATCAAGCCCATATATCTCGTTTAACAAAAGATCCAGTCAATTGATAGTCCAAAAAAAACGTGGTATATAACACCTTCACACCACACACATTAACCCTAAAACTTCTCTCTCAACATTATCGCAGCCCCCATCTAGAATCTGCTTCTCCAACCCTAATCATTCATGGTCCGCCCCCCTCCTAAATAATCTCACAAGCAAGAACGCAGCATCAACTACCATTCTCCTCTCATTACCTCGCCACAGGGATGGCTCGAGGTCATGAAACAGCCACAGAGATGGTTTTTAGTCTCGGTTACACGGACAAACATAACGGGTAGGTTTTGATTTGCACTTGCTTGTCCCTTGCTTTGATTAGTTTATAATAGACGAATAAAAGAGATGAGTTAACACTCTTGTTAATATCATTCTTTAGATTCGAACATTAACAAAAACCTTTTAGATCCATGAAGCACACGTTCATCAGTGAGTAGATCTTTCGAGATCTATGTGTTTGAAGAACCATTCACAAAGATGAACAAGCTGAGATCGAATCCTTTGGTGCTTAGATAAAACCGAACCAGGAAATAGAAATAACATGATTGTTACATTCTTTTTCTTATTATGTTTCGAATATTAGAGTCCATTTGATATTCGATCTGTGATTTTATAGACCGAGGTATTATTGCTCGAGTCTTGGAACATTGAGTATTGGATTTGTAACTGATCTGTGATGATATTAGGTTCGTGTATTTGGACCCCCAAGGTCTTGATGTTTCATTAATTAACACGAACTAAATCTGAGATCACATGTAATAAATAATGGTTTTCATTTTAATTCGTGAGTCTTTTGGAAGGAGAGGGGATAAATATGTTGTAGTTGATGGATGAGATGAGATATTGATAGTGTTGAAGTTGGTTATAGGGTATGTCGAGTGGTTGAATATGGTATGAGTCGAATCTGTTTGTAGTTTCTTTTCAATTCGTTTTGTGTTGTACTATAAGGACTGATGATGTTAAGCACTGAGGTCTAGTCGTTTTTTGGTACAAGGTATGTGTGGTCGTGGTCATTCTTTCTTCTACCTTTCTGTCAAGTCGTCATATGGAGTCAAGTCGCTAGCACTAAGTCGCTAGCACTAAGTCGCTAGACCAAGTCGCTAGCCCTAAGTCGCTAGACCAAGTCGCTAGCACTAAGTCGCTAGACCAAGTCGCTAGCACTAAGTCGCTACCATGAGTAAATACCCATGGCAACTCGTCACCTTATATACAAGTCGCTACAGTGAGGATACATTGAACCTAGACGACTTGTAAAGACAAGTCGCCACTTAGAAACAATGAATCTGGACAGTTTTGTGTACAACTCGCTAACATGATATGTGACGTTATCCGATGAGTTTTCCGACCCATATTCCGACCATATTCATACTTACCCAGAAACAACAGTTTTGACCCATAAAAATAATGCAAGGGCTGGACGACACAAAGCTGATGTAACCATAAAGTCACATGACACAATTTTTTGACCACAAAGATTGTCAAAAACTGTTTAACAAAAACAATATATATCGGACCATAAAGATTAACCATAAAGTCACATGACACAATTTTTTGACCACAAAGATTGTCAAAAACTGTTTAACAAAATCAATATATATCGGACCATAAAGATAGTGCAAAACAGTTTATAACATAATCTAAAAACCCACAAAACCATGATACACAACCACACAAATCAACACAACACAAGAAACCTTGGCTCTGGTACCAATTGTAGGATCGTTATTTTATTGTGTTTGATGATTCGGGTGGTCTTGGATGATCAAAATACATGTTTACCATTTTAGAGAGAGAAAGTAGAGAGAGAGGGAGATTTCTTGGTAGAGACTTGGTTCACAAAAGTTGTAAGATTAGATTGAAAAGCACCACCCCTTCCATGGATGGAAGGGGTATTTATACTTACAAATACTCGACCTCCTATCGGCCTGTGGATCAGGGATACAGTGGGTAAAGACCCGTCCTTCCTCCACGGTGTTGCACTATACTATTCTACGCTACAAACTAACTAGTAAACTACTAAATAACGTAAATAAAGATATGTCTACGAGCTAACTTATGCTAGATAATATTAGGGGTGACCGACTCTTCACTATGGAATTTTCTAGTTCCTAACATTCTCATTCAAAGATTTTTTTTGGATACAAAATTTTAAAACTTAAATTTTAAGAGTACTTAATTCCGGATGGGCTTTTAATATCGAATGTGCTAATTTTAAGTGGGCTTGAGTTGGACTGAACATGATGTTGAGTGAAACCGGATGTTCTACTAAGACTCTTGGAACGGGTATTATTATTTTGTTCATGAAATTCGAGTTGTTATTATATTATGGGGTTTGACGATGCGATTTGTTGTGTTATGAGATTTGATGATGAGCGTTGTTGTGTTATGTGGTTTGGTACTTTGGTTTACAATTTTCACGAAGAACACTATGTCATGGCCTGAATTGATGATTAAACAAAGTTTCCTACTGGGTGGTTTGAACGGTATTTCTTATTTGGATTTGAAATGTGGTTTTCCAGGCGCGTTTACTTATTTCGTCTTCTTTCTTTCTACCCTTTCACGAAGATGACTTGTTTGGGCACTTAAAGAGTGTGATAAAGACTTGGCTATTTAGTTACTTTTGTGATTCTTTCTCACTTAACCCACATCGTAACTATCACTTCGGTGTCTCACGCAGTTGAGGATACGTCAAGAGGTTTTGTACATTGGGTATACCGTTTCTTTTTCACGAGGATTAGTACAAGCTTAAGTAACAAATCTGGGGAATTTTACGTCATGTTCAAGTTTGGTATATCGGGCTTATTTCTCCATGTGGTCATTGCTATAGCCAATTGAATACGTGAATGATATGTTTACCAAAGTGGTCAAAGGATGTGATGTGATTAGCAATTCTCATAGAATATTCGACGCTACAGAATGTCTATGATACTTCACAGTCTAAGCAAAATCTTTCAAGAACCTTCAGCGTTAGTCATGACTTTTCAAGATGTTTGCTTATGACAAGAACTTCTCGTGCAAATGGTTGTACATGTTATGATGCTTCCGAAAGTTCGAAGCCATCATGGGGGAGAAACGTGTACTTTAATGTTTTACGGTCAACCTTCAGGGGAAAGTAGTATATATTACTCAACTTAGTATGGTTTGTGAAGTTATCTACATATGGGTAAAGAATTTTTGATGATGGAGAATGAACCGTTGTTAAAACCGCTGCATGATCCCCTAAAATTGATATTCACCGAAACCAAAGTTGTCATAACACATTCAAGCTGACATTGTTTACGGTTTTGTCTTGATTTTGTAAAATCCCGTGAAAGAATCTATTTCTCGGTTTAAATCATAGACTTGTAAAATCCCGTGACAATGGAAACATCCTGGTAATTGTAAAGTGCATTTCCGGATCTATCTTACGGTTTATTCTTGGTTTTGTAAAATCCCGTGAAAGAAACTATTTCTCGGTTTAAACCATAGAGTTGTAAAATCCCGTAATGATGGAACCATCCTGGAGAAAGGAAAGTGTATTTCGGGATCTTATTTGATGCTGGTGCTACGGTTTCTGTTTCGAAGAAGAGATAAAAGGGTGTACTTCATGAATTGGATGTGCGTTTGGATAATCGTAATGGCAGTTTGGTTATCACATGGTTTTACGGGGTTATGTGCTTTCAACCATGGTCGGGATGAAAACCATTATCATAGTTCACTTAAAACGTCAAAGGAGGCTAGATGTGGGCATTTAACCAGAAGATGTGACAACGGGGTTAATTCACTATTATTTATTTGAGGTTGAAGTGAAATATCATGGGCGAGTGTACTTAGTGTCTGAAGGTATCGGGAATGGTTGGATGAAGATTCTTCAAGATCCTTGTTCGAGCTTATTATCAAAAACGAAGACTTGGAAATCTAGTTATTGTTGGGTGTCTTTTCTTTTTCTTTTACCACTTGGGGGAATTAGGCTCTTACCACCACAAAATAACTATCACTTTAAGGAGTTACGTTGTAGTGCTCAGTGTCACATTCAATTGTGGATTTTCAAGAGGTGATGTACGTCTTATACTTGATGGTTGGTTGGATGAAGAGTATAGAGTACTTAGAGATTCAATGAAGGATGAAGTCTCGGCACTGCTCTTTGTTACATATGTGCAAGTTTAAGTCACGAGTTCGGGTTAGCTTACTTCAGGGTCAAATTCATCATATTGGGTTTTCTCCATCAGCTGTCACTACAAAGAGCCTACTGAATGATAATGGGGTTGATTACAAGTTTTTCCAAGAGAGTTGAAAAGAGAGAGATAATGACGTTTGAACACAACAGTTCAAGCCTCGTACCTCAAAGAAAAGAAATGTGTACGCTTCAGTGCGCATTATCTTCGGAAGAAGAGAAATCTTCTTATTATGACCATTCTCATCAACATGCTTCATGCTTTTTCCATGTGCTTCAGTCATCAAGTGAACCGGACTACTGATAATTTTTCTTATTCCACTTGCTCAACTATAATGACGATGGCGACATCATGTGCTAATTTTGAGGGGGAGAAGTGTGAATAGAATGCATTTGGATGATTTTCACTTACTTAATCAAGAATGGCAACTCTGTATGCAATTCTTGAGGGGGAGAAGAAGTATGATAACCCTGCATGGTTGATTGATTTCTGAAAATTAATGGTCAAACGGCTCCAAACTCATGTAAGAACCGAGCTTCTTCTTATCGGGTCATCTTTACATAGAGTTCCTTTTTAAGAGCCATTGGTTGACATCTTCATACTGACTGATGAGTTTAATAACAAAGTGCTTCTAGTTGCTGGGCTGATTTCTTTGATGAACATCTCTCTGTTCTTGTTTGATTGGGAGGGATTTTAGTTAAGGGGATTTGCTATTTCAAAGTTAACGGGAATGCATTTGGTGAGTTGAAGATGTTGACTTTCTATTCCCTAATTGGACAATCTTGAAGAAGGTCGAGTCTACAGTCGGTTCTACATTTTCTGCTACATGTTAGAAGACTAAAGACGAGTTGCATTTGATTATCTAAAGACTTCTTCTTAATCTGGGCATTTATCAAACAGATTGTCGGTTTAGGGGAGAGCACCAATTGGGGGAGGGTGAAATGTCTGATTTAATCCCTAGTTAGACTTGCTCATTCTGTTCTTCAGCAAGTTGATTCTCGCAAGATTTCTAATGTTCTTCTCAACAAATTTCTAGTATACGGGCTTACAATGTGTTGCTGATTCTGAAGTATCAAAACCAGCAAGGGGGAAGGAGACACGCAGCTAAACGCGAGTAAACTTGATGAACTTAATACTTCTAAGTGATTGAAGATATCACGGGAAGACTATTGTCATTACTGCAGAGAAACTCAAGGTTTGACTCATGGCGTTTAGTGCTCTTATTCCAACTATGTCGGGTACCAGATGGAAGAGTTAGTTTCTGGTGATAAAAGAGGTACACAAGTGTGTGATGATTTCGATGCTATCACAATCATCAGCGGAGAGAGATTGTGTACATTGGGGATGCTCATCTGTTTCACTTGAGTGCTTAATCAGTGATTCAGAGATATAATCACTTATTCCGGAGTTGACATCCACAGAGATTGTCATCCGCAGAGATAATCAGTGATTCGGCATGCTTCTTCAATGTAATCGGTTATTCTCTCTTTGGGCATTCGGGTACTTCGGGTTCGTGAGCTTCATACACTTTCTTCAGGGGAGAGAAAAGTATACATCGGGGTTATTCTTTGGCTATCAGACTTAATCTGCTACTTCGATGGTATAAGTTTCTCTGTCTTTGGGTATATGTGTATTCGGGTTCGTGAGTTCTATTCTAAGAGACTGACTGCATCAATTCGTCTACTTGGGGGAAGTGGTTTCTTGACAACTTTTTGGTATGGATTGCTTCAGACTTCAGGGGTTATGAAATGTGAGAAGATTATTTATGAGTGGGATGAAACGTAGCTGATCTATTTTGATGATATAACCTCGAACGGAGAATCTCGATTATCGTTCTTAAAAGGAGCAGCGGGATTTATGTTAAATGGTGTGCTTCTCTGTGCACCTGGCTAAGGCAAGCTTGAAACAAAGCTTTGAATATGCTCATCTAATGGATTTTCGGTTTGGGGGGAAGCTGCCAAAGTCTCTCTTTCTCAAAGGCTCGTGTTCTATCTTCTTTTCAAGAGCCTCGGAAGCTTTGGTGGTGGACGTTTAAGAGATGACGATTTCTATCTTCTTCAACGAGGCTGTTCGATATCCTTATCTCGGTACTCGTATCATCATCTTTTTAAACTATATCATCTATTCTATCTTTGTAAATATTTATCAAAAAACCAAATAGAAAAATATAAAACCAGCAAAACAAAATAGAAAAATATAAATTATCAAAAATCCATAAAAATCAAAAAATTTCAAAAATACCAAAAATATGTTTTCTCTAGACATGTCTTCTGGTATCAATAATATCTGCGGTCTTAGAAATTTCATTCAATAATGGCATGGGACCATAGATGAAGTTCGAGCAGGAGGTGTAAATATTCTTTTCCAAAACATGTCTCAAAATATGGCTTACAGTTATTTCAGACTGTAACCCGCACTTCAAAAATGATGGCTTGCAGTTACTTCAGACTGTGACCCGCACTTAAACAATGGCTTGCTATTATTTCCGATAGCAACCCGCTCTTCATGGAAGGAAAGTGCTGCGCTAAAACAATTTTTCAAATATTTTGTGCACTTATCCTAAATCATAATGAGGAAAGTATGTCGAAGGACTGCTGTTCCTACACAAATGTTTTTTCGTCTAAAATTCTTCAGAAAAATATTTGGTGTATTCAAAAATTGGTGGTAAATGAGTTGCTTAAAAATCTATCAGATTCAGTGTTTTCGTAAAAATTGAAAACTCAATCAATGACTTCAGCGCTTTTAAACTTTTCATAAAATGAGTCATTGATTGAGGGGAAGAATGTTTTTCAAATTTACATCATCTAACGAGCTTTCTTAATTATCCTATATGCTTAATTAAAAATTATGTTAACCTATGTTGAAGGACTAGGTGCCTAGGATATGATTGTCATGATTAGATGATTAGAGTTTGATGAACACATTATTCCCATGCCTTATATGATCTGATTGTTATGTTGAATTGACTTTAATTAGTCGATTGATGTTATGGGTGATGTCGACCACCATATATCTGTATGTGTGTTCACTAACATATGCAGGTATATTGGTTATAAGAATGTTCACGATCCGGATCCCACAATTGAAGATGATTGGATGCCGAAAGAAAAGGGTAACTATATCTTGGGTTGACAAATGAAGAAATGGAGCTTAATTGGACTTCTATGGAGAGTTGGCATGGAAAAATGCAACGTAAGAGGTCTCACTGCATCAGCAGATGGTTTTCTTCATCAGCAAATGAAGAAACGGAGCTTAATTTGACCTCAGTTGGCATTAAAATGCAACGTAAGAAGTCTCACTGCATCAGCAGACGGTTTTCTTCCAAGCCCTACAGCAACAACATAAGCTTCTCAACCACCTAACGTATCTTTGTGCAGGATAATTGTGATGATACCATTTTTTAAACAATTTTTTAAATAATATTGTTTTGAAAAATGGAAAAATATTGTTTTTGAAAATAAATTGGACTTAATTTTGAAAATCACCGGAATTCATTTTATCAAAACTTAAGTCACTCAATCATCGACTACGCTCATCGATTGAGGGGAGAATGATTTAATATAAAATATTTTCAAACGATATTTCTTCATAAAAGTCCGTTTGTACAATAAAAAGTGGTGATCTAAAGATTTAATGTTATGTCATAGTATGATTTTCTTTAAAACTTAAAGATCTTACAAAATAAATTTTTTTTGTTCTTGTTTGATTGTGAAATTGTTTTATTTTACTTAAAGATCTCTTAAAAACTATCATACCTGACACTAACAATCTTTAATGTCTTAAATTGATCCTTATCAGTCATTTTTCAAAATTAAATGTTGCCACGTCTTTCCCCAAAATTTTCTAAATGATTTTAATCAATTGGGATCACAAATCTCAATTGGCTTGAAAGTTTTGATCAGGGTAGAAATCGTGATTTAAATCTCAAATCTGTTTTACTGGAATTGGTTTTAATCCTTCAAAGGCACTCCTGCCTCCATGTGCCAAACGATTTCAGTATACATAATGCACATGTTGAGGGGGAGCATTTATCCAAAAACAAGATGAGTTTTATAAACCAGGCACATATTCTCCCATGTTTCTAAACCTACTTAAATCACTTGAGATCCAAAATCTCAAAGGATTTGATATTTTTGATCGGGGAAGAATTTGTGATTTAATAATGAAATTTGATAAAGGATGATCGATTTGATTCAAAAGTGCTAGTTCTCTCTAATATGTGCTAAACTCTTTCGTTTATCGATGCACATATTGAGGGGGAGCAAATGGTTTCTTAATGGCTTTTGTAATCGTGGATGTACTTCAAAAGAACTCTTGCTTCTATGTGATAAAATGATTTCAAATATCCTATGCACATATTGAGGGGGAGAATTTACCAAGAAAATCAAATGGGTTTCTCTTCGGAAATTGTGATCAAGAAATTATTTCAAAGAACTCTTGCCTCCATGTGCTAAACAATTTCAAGATCTTATGCACATGTTGAGGGGGAGCATTTCTAAATGATCAAAACAATTAAGGTACAAAATGCTTTGATATTATATCACAAGTACCTTGATTGATTTTCAAATGATTTTTCAATTGGTTTCATGGAAGAATGAACAATACCAAAAGAATGACCAATTTACTTTATGCATGGTGTTATAAGGATGGTTAGGTTAGGTATTCGTTCCCACGATCCCGCCAGAACCCGAGGGATCTACCCAGGGACAATCCACTAGATAGTGTAGAGTCCTTAGGTATATTGAAAAAAGGAGAAAAATGAGAACTTGGGAAGAGTGTCGACTGAGATAGAGCTAGAACTGGAATAAACCCAACAAGGTTCTAGTAATGAAGTCTCGGTAAGCACTGAAGGGGTTGAAGAATGAAAAAGAAATGAATGAGAAAAGGGTGAAAAGAAATATCCCTCCAATAATTCAACCTTAGGGCAGTAACCGAGTTCAATACATATGCTACTGGTGGTTACTAAGGTAACGCCGGTATTGAAGACAAGACATCATGGACCCAGTGACGCACTGCACTACAAATTCCCAAGCTACTCAAGTTCCTCTTAAAAGGGCTTGTTTCATTCTCACGGGGAACCTACATATTTATCGACTTTCTCTTAGAGATTGTTGATATTGAAGAAGGAGACCCCCTCCCTAGTCTCCGGCATAGGAACCAAATATGCAAGATTGAGTCTAGAGCCAAGAGATCATCCACAATATCTCATTAGGACACTATTCTTGAAGACTTGCTATTTCACACAATGTGGAAAGTAAGAATATATTGAGAGTCCTACGCATTATCCTTGTGGTATTGCCAAAACATCCGAGTGATATGTAAAAATATTCACTATGAAGATGGAAATCCTTCTAGAGCCAACATCAAACAAGCTCTTGGTGGGTGACATGTGAGATCTTTTCTAAAGATCAAACTTGTGACAACTGGATAGAAACAATGGGGCGATTCACTCGTGAATCAACCTTGGTCCAGGATTGGAATTGACGAATACTTTTGGAAAAACCGTTCGATGTGCAAACCTTCTTTTCTCTAGCACGTCGAATGTGTATTCATTTTCAAACACACAAAGTATCTCTGGTTGAAAAATACTTTTGGAAAAACCGTTCGGTGTGTAAATCTCTTCTTTTCTCTAGCACATCGAATGTGTACTCATTTTCTAATACAAAAGGTATTTTGATTGAAAACTGATCTTTCTCATAAAACCTTCGTCGTATTGCAAAACTCTTTCTTCAAGCAATACGCGATTGTTTTTTCAAATCAATTTTTCATCAATTAGTGAATCTCAATTCGCTGGTTCACTCACTCCGTGTTGTCTTCTTTGAGACGTTCCAGTTTGAGAACAGCTAGAATAGCTGCGAAACCCTGTCAAGGAGATTCTTCGGAATTATACCTGATCACAGTCAGTACTTGTACTGATCAACAGGGAACCGTGGGCCGTGTACCTTAATTCAACGAATGTGATCAAAGACACTTTCGTGTGTTTTATTGTTAACTGTTGTTTGCAGGTACATTTGGATGGTTGCAGCTGATCAGAATTGAGGAGTCAATCCAAAGCCGCATGCTCACAACATCCACACTTAATTGAAGAAATCATGACTGGTGCATATCTACATAACCTGGCTCTGATATTTTTATACTATGCTTCTGCTACGCTGCTGCAAATATCATGAACCAGTAAAGCTTCCGCTACTCTGATGGAGAGATGTCGTGATCCTGAAAGTGTGAGCATGTCGGTCCAAAATTCACAACTTCAGATGATGGCAACACAACAAAGGGTGATCCAGAGATTTATTGTGGCTGATGATCTTAATGAAAGCTCGAAGATCATCAAAGATGTGGATCAGTTCAAAGACCTCCACTCAAAGTACTAAACTATGCGGACTTTAAAGAATCGCTACAAAAGCACAAAGAATGTGGACATTGAAGAATTGAAGTCTACGAGCTCATAACAGAAGACAAATTAGAATGCTAGGATTTGAAATGTAAAACATGGGGTGACCTCCCTCAGGGGGAGATTGTTAGGAATTGGAAATTCCATGTTAAACTGTGGGTCACCCCAATTATGGTCTAGCATATGTTAGCTCGTAGACGTGTCGTTATTTACGTTAATTAGTAGTTTATTAGTTAGTTTGTAGTGTAGTTTAGTGTAGTGCAACACCGTGGAGGAAGGACGGGTCTTTACCCACTGTATACCTGATCCACAGGCCGTCAGGAGGTCGTTATGTCTGTAACTATAAATACCCCTTCCATCCATGGAAGGGGTGGTGCTTCTTAATCTAATCTTTCACTTTTTGTATACCAAGTCTCTACCAAGAACACCCATCTCTCTACTTTCTCTCTCTAAATGGCTAACATGTATTTCCATCATCCAAGACCACCCGAATCATCAACACAATAAATATTACGATCCTACAATGAAGTCAAAAGCAATGCCTCTTCGCTCATATACATCACTTTCGACTGGGGGGCTTGATGATGTACCCTCTGAGTAGCTCGAAGGACACTCCTCTGAGACGTGTCGAATCCCTTCCATTCGAAGGCCCAAGTTAGGATTACAGAATATCCATAGGCGTCAAACCATTCTTATCACGAAGGTTACCTCAGGGGAATTTGCCATTGGAAGCCCTAAGCCCTTCAGGGTATGGCTGACGAAGAAGCACTGGATAGGGGAACCTCCTGACTTGGTCAAACCCACGATCTCCCTCTCTCTCTTGGCTTCCCCGTTAAGTCTGAGAACGTGGGTCACTAAACCCTAGCGGTTACCCACAATCATGGGACGCCCCCATGATCTCTGACATTCATGCAGAAGTGCTCTCAACCCTATTTCATCCACTATAAATAGGTTGGATGGGCAATGGATTATGATATGCTCTTTTCACACTCATCTCTTTACTTACACACACTTATACAACCATAACTCATACTTACTCTTACGCCGGAGGTGGTTCGCAGGGTCATACCCCTGCGTAATCACTTAACGTAGTGTTTCGTATTTCTTATTCTCAGGTGAAAGGCAAGTCTTGGCTGGAACATACACCCCTCATACCTTTGATCATCATCGAAGCCTGGTAGTGCAATCTATTGTACAATCAATCATTATTCAACTTTTTAGTCATAGAAATTTTAGGGATGAGACACGAGAGAATAGATGGGTGGATGTGGAAGGGAAAATATGAGGTAAAATGACGGGGAGTAAAGGAGGAAAGATAGCAAAGACAAATCCTGCATTTACCAAAAAGCCCCTCTTGTCCAAGTCAGCTAAAGAGAAAACATAACTGGGGTTACATATAATGGGGCTCTGAGGACCAAACGAGCAATCGAATCCCCCGTTGGGGACTACCCGTGTAATAAAATGAAAACGGGGGACCAACCGTGGTTACGAAGTATAGTTTAGGGCATAGAGTATACATGGGAACCCGAAGAGGATCTCATCAAATACTATCCCGCTTTTTATCAGGAATGGTTTGTGAGGACACAAACCGAATAAGTGGGGGAGAGTTGTAACACCCCAACCTTTTAGCTAAGGATTTATATACTATTATACTCTTGTTAGGACCTCTTCTCAAATAAATTTAAAGCATAAGGACTATCTTTGCATTAGTCTTACCATTAAGGACAAAAGTTGTCATAGTCTTAAACTTATACTTATATCATATCTGTTATGAATCCAGAATCCAGAAACATCAATATTATTCTCCCTCCTTCTCCAAAACTCACAACAACATTCATATCATCCTTTTGATCTAGGGTTTTAAGTCCAAGTCAATTTGGTGCAAGCTTGGAACAAGATATTACTATAAATAAGCTCATAAACGCGTTTTCCTAGGGTTTCCATCAATCAATTTCGAGGTATAAATCTTATCTTGGTCTTGAATTAGTGTTTTAGAGCTACCCATAGGTGGGTAATGCTTAGAGATTGAACGTTTATGCCAATTATAGGGTTGTTGTGAAATTTTACATGATTATGTAAAAATATGGTTTTGAGAAATCATCAAGAACCCTAGTAATTGTGTATAAATGATTAGCCAAGTGATGGGTAGCCTATTTAGATGTTATAACACCATTTTATGGTGTTAAATTTCAGAAATCATGTTGGTATGGTTACATAAGCCATGAACCAAACACCCCTTTATGGCTTATTTATTCTTTTAGTGCTTATTATAATAAGCCTAGTCATGTTCTTAATAAGCTCCATGTAAGTCATATATTCCTAGGTTATACGGGTTAGTTTGGGACATCTTATAAGGAGCTCGTGATTCTACTCAAGCGACTTTGAGGTGAGTAACATATTTAAGTATAGAAACGGGTCCTTGGTAACCCGTTAGTGCGCCATTCTAATTGTGGTATTCACGTTCATGTTCATGTAGTATATTCGAGTTACGACTTCATGGTGTTATAATTATACGTTATGTGCCTAAATGAGTTACTCATAGTATGTTTATAAGTGAATTATGTTAAACGGTTCAAAACAGCCCCAAATGACCCGTTTGGATCTAGTTAAGTATTTTCAGCCTAAATATTATAATATTATTTGTATAGCGTCCTAAGTGGGCGATGTTAATACAAATAAACCGTAAAAACGTTTATTAATATTTTGCGATCTCTTTGTGTTTTGTTGATAACAAATATAATGTTATCATAAGTGAAATTATAAGGATACATGTTATTTTTGTAGAGCATTTACATATAGTAACTTAATACAAATTGTTGTTATAAATCATTTGTTGTAATAGTTTATTAGGATGGGTAAAAATCACAACCCATGGATCATATCCATAACCCATGGTATTGACCCATACCCACTTGACTAGATACATTGTACCTAAAGAAATACCCATGGACCAACCCATAACCCATGACCCATGACCCATAACCAAAAAACCCATGGGCAAAGAGGAGCGTCCCACGGATCCCTAGGTTTACACTAGACAGATCCCTTGTGGGAGGGATCCGTGGGATCCGGGGAACAGTGGCATGTTTTGCCTATAAATAGAGAGCCATTTCTTCATTCTAACTCACCCCTCTTCTTACTAATTCTCTCATATACTCTCATTCTCTTCTAACAAAAGATCACTTGATCTAGAGAGTTGTTCTTCTTTCTTTCTATAGTGATTCTCATATAGGTCCTTCTCTATGGCGAGATCACGAGCATTCTACAAGTCATTCAAGCAAGGGGTCTTTGATTGATTTGTTCCTCCACAAGATTTATGTAGCAAAGATCTTGTATTTGATATTTCACATAGTTGTTGTGTAATAGTCGTGTTGGTTTGGTCCACCGTGTTACGGACTCGGTATTTAGCTTTGTACCGGAAAAATGTGTAAGCAAAGTTGTGAAGGCTTCTCCGCCAAGTTGAAAGAGTTTGTTGACATAGTGCTTGAACTCTCGAGTAGGTGACTCGGGGAGTGGAGTAGGGCAATGAAGGTGTCCTTGTAGCCGAACCACTATAAATCGGTTGTGTCATTTCTATCCCTTGCTTTACTTTATTTACTTGCTTTATCATTAGATCTATACTTTCTCTACATCCATACGATTTCACATAATATCGAATCTAAAGTTTTTTAAACTAACTTAAAATTGGCAAAACTATTCAACCCCCCTTCCCATAATATCGGATGAGGAAACTATAGATCATTCATTTGCAAATTTTAATACTATTATTACATCTTTACAAGCACTTGATGAATCTTTTTCTTGCCGTAACAATGTTAAGAGATATCTAAGGGCACCTCCATACAAGTGGAGATCCAAGGTGACGGCGATCGGAGAGTCAAAAGATTTGACAATCCTCACCCTTGATGAACTCATAGGCAACTTAAAAGTCTACGAGCTTGTCCTTGCTAAAGATTCCGAAGCCTCAATGGTGAAAGAGAAACACAAATCTCTTGCCCTTAAAGCCAAAAAGGCCTCGAGCGATGAAGAGAACTCCTCTTCGGATAGTGACGACGAGGAGTATGCTATGGCGGTAAGGGACTTTAAAAAGTTCTTTAGAAGGAAGGGAAGATACGTCAAACAACCGTATGATGACAAGAAAGGATTCCGGAAAAGCAAAGAGGACGAGAAGCCAAGGGATGATCGTGCTTGCTTTAAAGGTGGGGACCCAAACCACTTTATTAGTAAGTGTCCCAAACGGGATGATCAAAAGGCATTCGTGAGCGGCACGTGGGGAATAAGCGACGAGGAGGACGACGAAATTTGTCTCATGGAAAATGACAAGGTATGTCACGAATACTATAGTAGCTCATCACTAGATGATGACTCATTGCATAATTGCATAATGAATATGACAAACTTTGCAATATTAGCTTAAAATTAATTAATAAAAACAAGCTTTTGAAAAGTCAAAACCAATGCTTAGATAAGGAAGTCATAGAATTAAAAGCAAAATTAAAACGTCTAGAAAAAGGTAAAATAGCAAGTGGTGAATGTGAACTTTGTGTTCAACTTCGAACACTAGTTGATCAACTAGATTCTAAAATTGCTAGAATGAGTACGAATACTTTAGATATGATATTAGATAGTGTTAAAACCGGAAACAATAAAAAAGGTTTAGGTATTCAGCAACATGATGCGTCAACTAGTGAAAACAAAGAAACACAATTTGTTAAGGCACTAGAAAAACAAGCCACTGTTGTGGCGGATCCCATGCATCCTACAAAAAGGGAACCGGCTAGTGCACAGCCAGGGATCCGTGGGTCTACTGAAGCAAACAGTGGTAATAACATAGCTTCTTCATCTCGAACTAATTTTGTTATTGTTAATAAGAAGAAACTAACTCATTTTACCACTAGACAACCACCTCCAAAATATAATCCTATTTTTGCAAGAAACAAAGCTCCATCTTTTTCGAAACCTTATCCATCTAGGAGACCTAATAATGTTTACCCGAGAAGTAACCATCAAATGGGATGGAACCCAAATATGCAAAATGGTTTTCCCTTTCAAAACTTTGCACCGTGGAATGCATATTCACCTTATCCATACATGTCCAACATGAATGGAATGTTTAACACTAATGGACCCATGAACAAATGGGGACCAAACTTTTGAGTTAATTGTTTTCTTAGGTGTGCTTAAAGGTCGACCTAGATCTGGATGAATGGGTCAAGGATAGCGGGTGCATGAGGCACATGACCTGCAATAAAGATCTATTCTCCACATATGAATCCTTCAATGGAGGAAATGTGCTGTTTGGAAATAGCAAAAGTGAAATCATCGGTAAAGGTACGATTTCTAACAAATCTCTAACCATTAACGATGTGTGTCACGTAGAAAACCTAAACTTTAATCTCTTAAGTATAGGACAAATATGTGATAAAAATGCAATGTACTTTTTATCGAAACCGGTAGTAAGATATTAAAAAATGACATAACCATAGGAAGAGGAATTAGGAAACATGGAGTCTATGTCATTAAAATCGGTAATGAACCAAAAGACAAACTTTGTCTTACCTCTATGGATGATACTTCGACCTTATGGCATCGAAGATTGGGTCATGCCAATATGCGACTTCTTCAATCGCTATCATCCAAAGATCTAGTAAGAGATCTACCTAAGTTAAAATATGAACATCACTTTTGTGATGCTTGTAATGTAGGAAAACAAGTTCATTCTAGTCACAAAGCTAAAAACATGGTGTCTACAACTAAGTGTCTAGAATTACTACACATGGATTTATTTGGTCCATCCGCTATCCAACGTTATGGAGGCAACTACTACACTTTGGTCATAGTGGATGATTAATCTAGGTACACATGGACAAAATTCTTAAAGAACAAAACGGAAACGTTCAATCATTTTGAAATATTAAGCAATAAAATTCAAAGACAACTAGGAAGTCCTATAGTGTCTATTAGAACGGATCATGGTAGGGAATTCGATAATGAAGTGCAATTTGGAGCCTTTTGTGACGCTAATGGTATTACTCACAACTTCTCGGCTCCACGCACTCCACAATCGAATGGGGTAATTGAAAGAAAGAATAGAACCCTACAAGAAATGAGTCGCACCATGCTAAATGAGCAATCCATACCTCAAAAGTTTTGGTGCAATGCCGTTGATACTTCAACGTACATACTTAATCGAGTCTTAATTAGACCAATTTTAGGTAAAACTCCATACGAGTTACTTCGAGGCAAAAAGCCTACGTTAGATCACTTTAGAGTCTTTGGTAGCAATTGTTTTCTTCTTAACACTAAAGATTACCTTACAAAATTTGATCCTAAATCAACCGAAGGTATCTTTCTAGGTTACTCCCCTAATAGCAAAGCCTATGTCATACTAAATAAAGAAACAATGAAGGTAGAAGAGTCATTAAATGTAAAATTTGATGAAAGTCCACCCAAACCCTCTCCACCTCTTGTCGATGACGAGATTGTAGAAAGTGAAGCTATTGTAATTAAGAAAAATGAAGAAGAAGAAGAATCTTCAAATAATGAACTCATAAATATTAAAGAGTCCAAAGATCACCTCGTAGATAAGGTCATAGGAAAGTTAAACGAAAGAACCTTAAGGTCTCAAGTTCAAAATCAAAGTAGCCTATTTTGTTTTGTTTCAACCATAGAACCTAAGAATACACAAGAAGCCATAAAAGATGAAAGTTGGGTAATGGCTATGCAAGAAGAGTTAAATCAATTTGTTTCTAATGATGTTTGGACACTTGTCCCTCCGCCTAGTAATCAAACCATAATAGGAACCAAATGGGTTTATAAAAACAAGTTAGATGCAAATGGGAGTAGTGTCTAGAAACAAGGCTAGACTCGTTGCCCAAGGGTATAACCAACAAGAAGGATTAGACTTTGATGAGACCTATGCCCCTGTGGCTAGATTAGAGTCTATAAGAATACTTCTTGCTTATGCTTGTGCTAATGATCTAAAGCTTTATCAAATGGATGTCAAAAGTGCTTTTCTAAATGGTTTTATTAATGAAGAAGTATATGTAGCTCAACCTCCGGGCTTCATCGATTTTGAAAAACCTAAACATGTGTATAAGTTAAAGAAAGCCCTTTATGGTCTCAAACAAGCTCCAAAATCTTGGTATGATAGACTCAAGTCATTCTTAATCAAACACAACTATACCATGGGGTTAGTTGACAACACACTTTTTACTAAGAAAAGAGAGTCATATATAATCATAGTTCAAATATATGTAGATGATATTATATTCGGATCCACTTGTCAAGACATGTGTGATGATTTCTCTAAAATCATGCATGACGAGTTCGAGATGAGTATGATGGGAGAACTTAGTTTCTTTCTTGGTCTACAAATCAAACAAGTAGAAGATAGTATCTTCTTTAATCAATCTAAATACATAAAAGAGATGTTAAAGAAATTTAGTTTAGAAGAGTCAAAACCAATTAGGACACCAATGTCATCCGACACCAAACTTACAAAAGATGAAGACGGCCAATCCGTTGATAATACAAAATATCGTGGCATGATTGGTAGTCTTCTCTACCTCACGGCTATAGGCCGGATATCATGTTTAGTGTTTGTCTATGTGCTAGGTTTCAAGAAGACCTTAAAACATCACACATAGAAGCCGTAAAAAGGATATTTAGATGCATTAAGGGTACAACACAATTAGGATTATGGTATCCTAAGGGCACGGGAGTAGAAACAATTGTATATGCAGATTCTGACCATGCAGGTGATTATGTTGACCGAAAAAGTACAAGTGGGGTATGTACTTTTATGGGATGTTGTTTAACATCTTGGTTTTCTAAGAAACAAACGGAATTAGCAATATCAACAACCGAAGCCGAATACGTCTCCGCCGGCAAAGCATGGCAACAAGCATTATGGATGAAACAAGCGTTAGTTGACTACGACATTCATCTAAGTGACATACCATTCTATGTGACAATAAAGGTGTAACATATTGGATTTCACAAACACACTAAACCAATAATCAAAGAGGCGTATACAAGAGGTTTTAGAGAGAGAAAGTTAGAGGTTGGGAACTTTAGTGAGAGAAAGAAAAATCTTATTTTGAGCTCCAACTCTCTACCTTGGAAGGTAGAGAGTATTTATAGTTCTTACATAAGTCGCCACCTACGGGCTGTAGATCAGGCATACAGTGGGTAAAGACCCGTCCGTCCTCCACGGTGTTACTTAACTAAATACTACTAAACATTAACTAATCTACGACTACGAGCTTTCTAATGATTACATATACTTGAGGTGACCGACTCTTTAATAACTGGATTTTCTAAATCCTAACAATCTCCCCCTAAGGGAGGTCACCTCAAAATACATAGAATACAAACAGATATTACAACTAGATTGTTCTTGGATTCTTGTTAATGTTCTTTGCTCTGAAGCTCGTAGTCATTGATTCTTCATTATTGCATGCTTGGATAATCAATGTGGAGGTCTTTAACTGATCCACGTGATAATGAGTTTTGAGCCAGCTTTGAGATCATCAGCAAACATAAATCTCTGACTCTTCCATTGTGGTGTTGGTATTATGTGATGTTGTGACATTTGGACCGACACATTCTGGATCATGATATATTCTCATCAGAGTAGCGGAAGCTTTTGTTGATTCATGATATTGGCAACAGCGTAGCAGAAGCATGGAGTGAAAATATCAGAGTCATTGATGCACTAATCATGATTTCTTTAGAAATGAATGTGTTGTGTGAGCATGCGGCTATGGATTGACCGCTTCATTCTGATCAGCTGCAAACGTCGGGCGTACCTGCATACAACAGTTAGCAATAAAGCGCACGAAAGTGTCTTTGATCACTTTCGTTGAATTGAGGTACATAGCCCACGGTTCCCCATTGATCAGTACAAGTACTGCCTGTGATCAGGTATAATTCTGAAGAATTTCCTTGACAGGGTTTCGCAGCTGTTCTAGTTGTTCTCAAACTGGAACGTCTCAAAGAAGGCAACACGGAGTGAGTGAACCAGCGAATTGAGATTCACTGATTGATAAGAAGAGATTTGAAAAAACAATCGCGTACTGCTCAATAGAAATTGTTTTTGCAATACAACGAAGGTTTTAATGAAAATCAATTATCAATCATAAACACCTTTTAATTTGAAATATGAGTACACAGTCGATGTGCTAAGGAAAAGAATTTTTAAGCACAACGACCGGTTTTTCAAAGGTATCCGTTAATCCATTACCTGAACCAAGATTGATTCAAACGATTGAATCGCCCCATTGTTTTTGTTCAGTTGTCACATGGTTGATCTATTGAATAGATCTCACATGCCACCCACCAGGAGCTTGTTTGATGTTGGCTCTAGAAGGCTTTCCATCTTCATTGTGAATATGTTTGCATATCACTCAGATGTTCTGGCAATACCACAAGGATAATGCGTAGGACTCATAAGATATAATCTATCTTTCCACATTGTGTGAAACAGAGAGTCTTCAATGACAGTGTCCTAAAGAGATTTATAGATGATCTCGCGGCTCTAGACTCAATTGTGCATATTTGGATCCTATTTCTGAGACTAGGGAGAGGGTCTCCTTCTTCAATATCAACAATCTCTAAGAAAAATCGATAGATAATGTCGGTTCCCCGTGAGAATGAAACAAGTCCTTTTAAGAGGAACTTGAGTGGTTTGGGAAGTTGAAGTTCAGTGCGTCACTGGGTCCATGACGTCTTGTCTTCAATACCGATGTTACCTTGGTAACCACCAGTAGCATATGAATTGAACCCGGTATTTGCCCTAAGGTTGAATAATTGGAGGGCTATTTATTTTCACCCTTTTCTCATTCAATTCTTTTTCATTCTTCAACCCCTTCAGTGCTTACCGAGACTTCATAACTAGAACCTTGTTGGGTTTATTCCAGTACTAGCTCAGTCTTAGTCTGCACTCTTCCCATATCTCATTTTTCTCTTTTTTTTTCAATATACCTAAGGACTTCTACACTATCTAGTGGATTGTCCCTGGGTAGATCCCTCCGGTTCTGGCGGATCATGGGAACAAATACCTAACCTTATCGTCCTTATATCACCATACATAAAGTAAAATTGGTCGGTCTATTTGGTATTGTTCATCTGCCATTGGAATCAATTGAAAACCATTTGAAAATCAATCCAGATACTTGTGATATATTATCAAAGCATTTTGTACCTGAATTGTTTTTGATATTTTTAGAACAAGAGCTCCCCCTCAACATGTGCATCAAGCATCATTTTGTAATAGAGATAATTTTCATCTTTGAGGGGTTGGCTTGCATCTAAGAGTAGTTATATAAAGAATGTGGTTTTCAAAATAGTTGCTCCCCCTCAATATGTGCATAGATATTTGAAGATGTTTTGCACATATTAGGAAAAGACTGCACATTGAAATAAATTGATCATGTTTCAAATCTTTATGGTTTAAGATAGATGCTCCCCCTCAACATGTGCATGGAAAATTTGAAATCGTTTGGCACATGTGGGAAGGAGAGCTTGTACATCCTTATAAAACCATTTACCGAATTATCAGTTTAAATCCAATTTAAATCACAAATTCTCCCCCGATCACAATTATCAAATCATTTGAGATTTGTGATCTCTGTAGATTTAAATTGATTTTGAAAGCTTTTAAAGAGAATTGTGACTTGATTATGAAAACGTTTTAACTGATAAGGATCGGATTTTGAGACTTTAAACTCCATTGATTAAACATGCATGATTATCTTTTGAAAACAATTGTATGACAAATAACCTTTTGATTTAATTGAAATCATTCTCCCCCTCAATCAATGACATAAGTTGTTGATTGAGAGATAGATATTTTTGACAAACGTTGAGTCCAGATGATTTTCAAAAATAGAGTCCGAGTTATTTTTCAAAGCAATTAGTTTTCATTAGATAGTAAGTAATTGTTTATAGAATCAGAGCATAAGTTTTGAGAAACAAGATAAAGCATGGCTCTGTTCTTTCTTTGAAAAGCGGGTTATTGCCTAAAATGACAATAAACCCTTTTTTTTCACTTTCTCCCAAAAATATATTATTATTATTATTTTATTTTTTTTAACATTCGAACAACATCTAAAGTCCCGTGTCATTCTTTGAATGACATCACAAAGACCGTAGATATTATCGAATTTGACAAAGAGACAATATTTTTGAAAATTTTCAAGATTTTTCAATTTTTATGGATTTTTAAAAGTTTTATATTTTTCTATTTGATTTTTGAAGGTTTTGATATTTTGTATTTTGTTTTTTGAATAACTATTTACAAGAGATGGATGAAGAAAGACCTTTACTCCTCGTTTTCCTCTTGAAGACGTTTGAGTGTTTCCGGTTGTAGACTCTTTAGACCAAGTCATGGGAGGATAAACTGAAAACGTTCTCTAGGAAGAGCTTTGGTGAAGATGTCTGCTAACTGGTATTCAGTCCTCACAAAATAAAGTTCCACCACACCGTTTTCTACTTGCTCCCTGATGAAATGATGTCGAATGTCGATGTGCTTTGCTCTTGAGTTTTGTACGTTGTTGCATGACAGAGCAATAGCACTTTTATTATCAATGTACAGAGGGATTTTGTTGAATTCTAAGCCATAGTCAGATAATTGAGATCTCATCCAAAGGATTTGAGCACAACAAGATGACATGGCTATGTATTCAGCCTCTGTAGATGAAATAGAAGTACTCATTTGCTTCTTTGAAGACCAGCTCACAAGCTTATCACCCAAAAACTGAGCACCTCCAGACGTGCTTCGACGTGTATCTTGACATCCTGCATGATCAGCATCTGCATAGGCTGTTAGTGACATACCGGTGTCTTTCGGGTACCAAAGACCCATATTGATGGTTCCTTGGAGATACCGAAAGACCCGTTTAACCGCTTCAAGGTGCTTTTTGGTAGGCTTAGCCTGATATCTAGCACACATGCAAATAAGAACAGAATGTCTGGTCTACTGGCTGTGAGGTACATCAGGGATCCAATCATACTACGATATTTTGTTTGGTCTACCATGATCCCTGAGTGGTCCTCATCCAGTTTAGTACGCTCTATCATGGGAGTGTCAACAGGGTCACTAGAATCAAATCCAAATTTTTTTAAAAGCTCATTTGCATATTTAGATTGATTTATAAAAATGCCTCCGAGACTTTGTGAAATTTGTAATCCCAAGAAAAATGACATTTGTCCCATCATTGACATTTGAAATTTAGAACCCATTTCACTTGAAAAACGATCACATTCATTGGGGTCAGTCGAGGCAAAAATGATATCATCAACATATATTTGAACGTGAATTAAATGTTTGCCTAACTTTCTGGTGAACAATGTCGGATCAACTGCTCCTTTGCTGAATCCAGTGGATAGAAGAAACTTTGATAGCGTGTCATACCAAGCCCTTGGAGCTTGCTTCAAGCCGTAAAGAGCCTTCTTCAAATTATAGACGTGAGTAGGATGCTCTGGATTCACAAAGCCTTCAGGTTGGCTGACGTATACGACTTCTTTAAGATCTCCGTTAAGAAAAGCCATCTTTACATCCATCTGATATACTACCATGTTCTTACTTGCAGCATTAGCCAAGAAGATTCTGATTGCCTCGATACGAGCAAATAGAGCAAATGATTTTTCAAAGTCAATACCTTCCTCTTGACGGTATCCTTTTGCAACCAATCGAGCCTTGTTATTTAAAACATCACCATGCTCATCAAGTTTCACTTTGAAGATCCACTTTAGAGCAATAATCATAGCACAATATGGAGCAGGTACTAATTCCCATACATCTAGTCGATCAAACTCATGAATTTCTTCTTGCATGGCATTGAACCAGCTGTCTTCATTCATGGCAATTTTCACGTCTTTTGGTTCGATCTTAGAGAGTACGGAGTTGAAGAAGCACCATAAGGCATCGGTTGCAAGTTGTTTCTCTGTGGATACTGGACGAGAAAGGTTTCCAATGATGTTGTCCAATGGATGATCATGTGTCCATTTTCTAAGGTGTTCATGTGGTTGCTGTTGAGGAACTGAAGTAGCAGAGTCGATATCTCCTGAAGAAGATGGTTCTGATGATGACTCAGGAGCAAATATGTTTTCAAAGGGTTCATCTTCTGGAGGAGCAAAAGGGTTTCCATCATCTGTAACAGCAGTAACATTTCCATTGTGTACACTCGATGATTGATGATTTTTGATGAGACAGAGTGATCAGCAGCAGGCGCTTCTTGACTTAATGACATTGAAACCGAAAGGCTAACTTCATTGACAGGGATAGAAGCAGCCTCTGTTGATGGAACTGACATATCATTAGCACTTGGCTCATAGTGTTCATCAAACATTGGATCAAATAATTTCTTCAAATCATCTTTTGAAGGAGGTACATACGGAGTTGTTGGTGAGGGATTAGAAACAAGAGTAGAACTGATAGGACTACTGGATAAAGGTTGAAATGCGGGTCCAGAACTGGATTGTCCTGGAGCCATTTGACCGGTCAGCTCATCGAACGTAACGTGAATTGTTTCCATGATATTTCGGGTTCTCTTGTTGTAGATTCGGTATCCTTTTCTGTTTGGTGCATAACCTACAAATACTCCAATGTCCGCTTCAGCTTTTAGTTTACCTAAATCTTGACCGTCATTAGTTGGGTAACATAAAGCACCAAACACACGAAGGTAGGATAGACCAGGTTTTCGTTTATGGACAAGTCTATATGGAGTTTTCCATGAGAGGTGTGAATAAGGGAATGATTTTGGGTGTAGCAAGCAGTGGCAATGGCTTCAGCCCATAGAAACATTGGAACCTTTGAATAAATTAGCATTGTTCTTGCGGCTTCCACAAGAGTTCGATTTCGTCTTTCAACTACACCGTTCTGTTGAGGAGTTCGTGGAACACTTCTTTGATGACTGATTCCAACACTTTCATAAAACTGAATTAAGTCTTTGTTAACAAACTCTGTGCCATTGTCTGTTCGAACAATTCTAACAATATTGTTGAGTCAAACCTGAAGCTGTTTGATAAGTTTGATGATGACATCTGGAGTTTCATCCTTTGTCCTCAAAAACTTTACCCAAGTAAATCGAGAGTAGTCATCAACAACTACTAGAATGTATTTCTTCCCATTTATCGTTTGCACTCTCATTGGTACGCACAAATCCATATGAAGTGTATGAAGAACTTCCATTACAGAGTTTGTCGGTTTTGGTTTGTGGGCATATTTTGTGCTTTTTCCCAATTGGCAAGCTGAACAAAGATGATCTTTTTCATACTTTAATCTGGGTAATCCTCTTACTAAGTTCTTTCTAGAAAGATTGTTTATGGTACCAAAGTTCAAGTGATTGAGACGACGGTGCCATAGCCATGATTTAGTTTTGGAAGCCTTTGATAGCAAGCAGATGGGTGAAGATTTCATCATATCCTCGATAGAGATGGTGTATAGGTTTGAACCACGAGTTCCTCTGAGAAGTTCCACACCATCAAGTTCTCTAACAAAGCAAGTATGTTTTCTGAAGGCCACTTTTAAATCTGAGTCACAAAATTGTCCGACAGAAAATAGATTATGTCCAAGACCTTCAACATAATATACCCTGGAAATCACACTATCTCCAACCACGTAATCTCCATAACCCATAATAGCACCAAAATGATCGTTTCTGAATCTCACAGTTCTGATGAATTTGCTCACGAAGTTCATGAGCCATGACCGGTCTCCAGTCATATGCTTGGAACAGCCTGAGTCCAGGTACCACAGAACGATTTGAACGATCAGTAGTTGAACACAGACAAGAATTGATAACTGGATAATTGGGATCCCCATGCAAGAATGGGTGGTTAGTAATAGTGATTGGAACACCCACATCAAAGGTAGAAACAATGGACTCATTAGAAATAAATGCAGTGCTAGTGTCCATATTTGACCTATTCAAAGTATGTTCACTTCTTAAGGGAATAGTTCTACCAGTAGGCATCCATTTTCTAGTGGGCATTGACTTAGCAAATTTAGGACCAAACTCATTAACCTTACGCCCAGTAGGTATCCATTGATAACCTATATTACTAAATTTTCTTCCTGTGGGTTTCCACTGTTTTCTAACTTTCTTTCACCATTGCCTTTTTAGCTTGAATTTTAACATTAACAATTTTAGCAGGGCATTTAACAACATTAGACAAATCATTCACACCACATTCAAGATTCGTAACAGAATTCAAGCAGTCATCATTACATGGTTTGCAGATAGTATCAGAATTCGAATTAATTACAGTACGCCTATGGCTAATACTAGAATCAACACGATTCGTTTTATTCAACTCAAACTTAAAGTTCCTAGGTTGGTCTTCTACTCTCTTCCAATGCACATTCTTAGCTTGCGAGGTCCTATCTTGCTTGGTATTGCCTGGAGGCTTTGACCCGCTTGCTTTAATGTCACTGGTTACTCCTGTAGAGGGAATTATGGGAACATTAGTTGGTTGATCTACTTTTTGCATTCCTGAATTAGACGTGCAGGGATCTGAACTACTTGAAGGCACATTAGTGTTCACTTTCTTAAAATTGGGCATAGAATGGTTTGTATGCTTGGCACTAGGCATAGAACAAGGCATCACAGCTTTACATTTCGCACCTAAGGATTTGGATATGTTGCAATTAAACATTCTAGCAGCTCCTGAGATCGTTTGGCCTGAATGCAAGCAAACCTAATTTCTCTATCAAGAGGCTTATTTATGAAATCCTCTTCCACAATCTCACGGAGACATTCTAGACTATCCTTAAGGTGAGCACAATAGTTATGAAACACAAGTTCATTATTCCTAAGATGAGGAGGAATGTATTTAACAGTCACAATATATTTGCAGTTAGTGGATGACTTTGATGCAACATTCTCATTAAAAACAAGTGGCAGTTTCCCTTTTTCCTGACTCCTCAGATTCTCAATTTCTTTTTGTAAAGACGTTATTTTTTTGTTGTTTTTGTCACGAGTGACTTTCATTGAATCATATAACTCTTTAAAGTGTCGTTTAACTTTTTCATTTTCTTCTAGAAAACTTTTGTTTTCTTTTTGTAAAGCATTAACTAAGTTTTGAAGATGAAAAGTTTGAGAATACTGAGAATCTAAAGGAGAAGGCATTTGGGGGCCAGTCACATTGTTCTTTTCACCCTTTAATTGAGAGATTTGGGCTTTCAACTTTCTGATCATGTTACAATGAGCTTGAATCTGTTCGTCACGTTTGTTTATCTGAAAAACTGCATCAAACTCTGGAACATCTGAGGATGTCTTGATATTTGAGGTTTTGACATTTTCTTTAAGATGTTGATATTTTAGTTGTAAATCAAAATGTTCAACTTCTAGTTTAGAAAGATGTTTTACCAAATTATCGTGATCATCCTGATCAATTTTCTCACTTAGTTATGAGTTTTTGTTTTCAAGCTCAATGACACGATCATGGGAAACTTTCAATGCAATAGATAATTCATGAAATCGAGAAGCAGTAATAGAGTGCTTAGTAACAGTATAAAACACATCTTGAGCAACAAAACTCGAAATCAAATTCTCATTTAAGATGTGCAAGTTCTTTCTTTCAACTTCATTATATTTGAGTTCCTGTTCATAATCATTGACTTCAACTATCATTATATCAAATTCCTTTTCCATTTCTTTAATATATGAATTTATCCCTTTTTGAAGACTCTCAAATTGACCTTTTAATTGTTTGAAGAAAGGCATGACCTCAGTTAAATAACATTCTTTAGTTTGCTCAAAACCCCTTTCCCCCTCAGTTATCCCAGTAGGTGTGATTCTCTTCTTACACGTTTTCTCAAAATCAACAAACAGCTGATAAACAACATATAGGCTGATTAAGGTCTTACTATTAGTGGCAATAGATCTAGGAACTAGATGCATTGGTGTATTTGGAGGATACACAGTAGCTACAGGCATTTTCCTAAGGGGAGTGTTTGTTTCAACAAGTACATTAACTTTTAGCTTATCCATGTCTTTCTTCCAAAAGATCTGTTCAGGGGTTAATTGAGTTTGAGGCTTAAACATGTTCAAGGATATCCAATTTTCCTTAGTGTAATCATGGGGTTTGATCGTTATGTTATTGTCTTTACACGCAGGATCGTTAAGCTTCTTATTCATTTTCTTCCTAGATGCATCATCTAGTTTTCTATCTTCCTCAGTGCATTCAATGCAACTAGGTTTCTGTCTAGGTTTAAGAATCTCATTGCCATCATAGATTACATTTTGAGCAGCTTTTGCTATCTTACCATACTCAGGGTTGGATTCCTTTATAATGGGGATACTATGCTTATCGCTGAGAACTCTATGCTTAGTGATCATGTGAGTAGTCTGAATGGTATTCCCTTGTACGTACAACTTATTTTCAAGCTTGTTTTTCAAGGTTTTTAGATTAGAAAAATCATTCAAAAGTTTTGATTCCTTAGCACTGAATTCTTGCTTAAGCATTTTAACATTTTCTTGAAGTTCTTGTTTTTGCTTAGCAGTTTTAGAAAGCTTTTCTTGTAAGGAGTTTAACTCTTGTTTAATACTTCTTCTCTAAACTTACTTTTTCTAATAGTTGTACGCATTTGGTCACCCATTTCTTGCTCATGGGTGGTTAACTCAAACTTAGCACGTTGTTCATAAATAGCTACTTGTTCTTTATAGGCATTCAGTTCAGAGATAACAGAATCATCAGGGGCACATGCAGTGTATTCATCAAAAACATAGTCATCATTGACTGCAGAAGATGCATCACTTGGTACAGTCTCACTTTCACTTTGTTTCACATATTGATCATATGGGACAACATTGATATTACCCATATTTTCAATATCTGACTCAAAAGTTTCAGTTGATTGTACTTTGTCATGTATCTTTTGCTCATCAACATCATCGTATAGTTTTAATACCTTTGAAATGATTGATTCTTTGGATGGACCAGCTTGCTATGATGATGAGACCTTTGGAGATACCATTGGAGAAATGATAGCCATGAACATTGTCTGTGCAGTAGGTTCATCATCGATGTCAGAGTCGTATGCATCACAGTCTGCAACTTGAAAGGTATTCTGATGATTATGGCGTATCTCCTGAATTGGTTGCTCATCCACATCTGCATAATATGTCTTGGCATTGCCCTCAGCAAGAAACAACAGCTCCTCTTCATCCAACACATCTCCATTATCCTGAGCTTGCACAAGTAACATCTTGTCTTTGAAGTACTCTGCATTTTGAGGGCGTTTTGGAGAAGTGCAGTTCCTTGCTATGTGTCCATCACCACCACAGTTGTAGCACTTAATTGGCTTAGCTTGATCCTGATTTGGATTCCTTCCACGATTCTGATTTGCCACATATCCTCTACCAACTCCACCTTTTCCCTGTTCATACTGCCTTTCTTGAACTGGTTGCACCATAACCTTCCCATCTCTGACAATAGCTTGATTGTGTGGATTGGATGCAGTTCTAAGGTTATTGTTGGTGTGTGGGAGAGAGTTCATGTTTTGACTAACCATGAGAGACAGTTGAGTGATGAATTTTTCCATGAATGTGCTTGGGTCAGGAGGCTTATATGCTGGATCAGGGATGAGCTTGTAATTACCATTACCCATGGGTATGAATTGAGAGGCTTTGGTGGTAATTCCAACATTGGTGTAAAAAGCTGTAGAGTCATTTGATGAACTTGTTTCTCCCTGGTTGGTTTTGAACTGTTCAAGAATCCTTTTTTCAAACATAGCATGTCTCTCATTCTGAAGAAGGAATGCATAAAGTTGCTCATAGTTGGTATTATTCTTCAATCCTTTGGTTAGCTTCACAGAGGTGACAAACTTATGCCATTCGGGATTCATGTTGTTCACAAACTTTGAATTCAGCTGAATATTTGGCATGGTCATTTTGATATTCCTCATATCATTCACAAGCTTGTGGAATCTCACGTAATACTCATAGACACTTTCTTCTGGCTTCATCTTAAAGTGCTCAAATTCATCATACAGTTGTGATTCTCTATCTTCCTTGGTTAATTCAGAACCTGAGAGAAGCATCTTGACATTATCCCAAACTGCCTTGGCTTCAGTGTTGTGATTGATAAGCTTGTAGATGTCTTTTGGAAGACCCTGAAGTATAATGTTAGAAGCCCTGATGTCAGCATCAAATCTCTTTTTCTCCTTATCATTGAGCTCATCATACGTCTTTGGTCTATCAATTCCATAGATCATTGTTCCATTAGCAGCTGTATCAATTAAGTCTTTTGTAGTCTCATTCTGATAAGGTCCTTCATCAATAGACTTGACAATGTTGACTCCGTTTTCCTTTCCAAGACAGTATAATCTGATTCGTTGTGCCCAAGAGTCGTAGTCAGTTCTGTCAAGCATGGGTGGACGAGTATCTGAACCAGCTGCTTGAACATCCTCAGCAACAGTGGAGATGATTGTAGGTACGTTGGTAGACATGTTAACAGATTACACGGGATTTTATAACTCTATGATTAAACCGGGAAATAGATTCTTTCACGGGATTTTACTAAATCAAGAGAAAACCGTATTACAACCAAAAAATCAACCAAGTCGCTACGAATTCTTGAACCAAGTAGCTAATCACCAAGTCGCTAAGTCACAAGTCGCTAGTACACCAAGTCGCTACACAGTCAAGTCGCTAAAGAGCAACTCGCTAAGGTCCAAGTCGCTAACACCAAGTCGCTAAGCACCAAGTCGCTAAGCAGTCAAGTCGCTAAATAGCAACTCGCTAAGGTCCAAGTCGCTAACACCAAGTCGCTAAGAATATTAAGTACAAGTCGCTAACAAAATTGAAAGTAAGTCGCTACCTTCACCAAGTCGCTAGCCGTAGTGGAGAATCCACTAAGTTGTACTATTTGTCGGCTTGTCTCAATAGACAAGTCGCTAGGACCAAGTCGCTACCAAAAAGCACTACAACTCGCTACCTTTTTCTGAAGCAAGTCGCTATGATGAAATTCACTACGAGAACCAAGTCGCTACCAAGAAAAACTTCAAAAACACACTTTTCAATCCAAAACAAGTTCAACCACAGTGATTCAAGCTTACCAAATCAAAACTCAAGCACATACAATAATTCTAAACACAAAAGTACACCCAAAATTCAAACTTTAATCACTAAAAATGATCCAAATGATGCAAAAACCACTAAACTTTTTCAAACTCAAAAACCATCTAAAACCACTAGAAATCCAAGTATATGTAAGAGAGATGATCAAACCATGGCTCTTGATACCATTTGTAACATATTGGATTTCACAAACACACTAAACCAATAATCAAAGAGGCGTATACAAGAGGTTTTAGAGAGAGAAAGTTAGAGGTTGGGAACTTTAGTGAGAGAAAGAAAAATCTTATTATGAGATCCAACTCTCTACCTTGGAAGGTAGAGAGTATTTATAGTTCTTACATAAGTCGCCACCTACGGGCTGTGGATCAGGCATACAGTGGGTAATGACCCGTCCGTCCTCCACGGTGTTACTTAACTAAATACTACTAAACATTAACTAATCTACGACTACGAGCTTTCTAATGATTACTTACACTTGAGGTGACCGACTCTTTAATAACTGGATTTACTAAATCCTAACAAAAGGTGCCATCGATTTAAGCAAGAATCCGGTATTACATTCTCGCACAAAGCATATAGAGATTCGTCATCACTTCTTAAGAGACAATGTTCAAAAGGGGAACATCTCTATCGAGAAGGTAGCGTCCGAAGACAACATAGCCGGCGTCCTCACCAAACCGTTGAAGCGGGAACAATTCAACCTACTTCGTCTTGGTCTTGGTCTCATGGAACAATCGTCATAACTTATTTTTTGACTCTACAAGGTATGTAAACACTAGCCTTCTTATTTTTAAGTCTAGGATCTCTATTTCACGCACAACTCGCAAGCAATACGGGAATTTTCAAAACCCAAGATAAGTTTTTTTTTTACTTATAACTCATGATTTTTCTTATTTTTCTTACAAATTAAGTACAAGTTGCAAACATATAATTACATACACATCCTCTTTTCAAAGAATAAAACGATTTTTATTCACACATAGAAATCTTTCTTGCTTTCTAAAAAGGTACATCTTCCCGTATCAATTTCACAAAAGCAATTTCTCACGTCTAGGACAAATTACTTTTTCATTATTAATACAAAGTAAAAACCCGTTTTCATTGCATCTCATGTCTTTTGAATTCTAAAGGGGACACATAAATAATATGTATTTTTGGGTACATTCATTTAAGCCACAATGAATTAGGAGCATTGGTAGCACCGAATTACGTACTCAAGTAATAACTATGTGTTTTCGGGTTATCTCACATAATAGTATGCTTTTTTACTTCTTGTTTATTTTTCTTTTCCTCTTAGGAGTCGAGATAACCGCTACTCCAAATAGTTTGCATATAGGCACACACTAGGCAAAAATGTTTCCAAAAGGAAAATTTTGTGGTGCCTGAATCACCAGTCCCACGGATCCCAGCCTTAATGCTGGACGGATCCCTCAAGGGAAGGATCCGTAGGATCCGTGAGACAGAAGCTAGTTTTATCTTATATTTTTCTCATTTTTTTTGGATTATGTTCTTTAATGCTTGTGTTCTCATGATCACATGTCTTAAATTCATATCTAATCATTAGATTTTAATCCACATTTTAGATCAAGCATTCATTACAATGCATTGTTTTCCTATATATAAGACTCCCAAAATGCTTGCATAATTCATCTCATCTTCACAAACAAACAACACCATGACATCCAAAAGATCTTACAACTTAGATGAATCACCTTGTATAAACAATCATCTTCATGAAATCCAAACTTTTGTACTCCCACCTTCCAAAATACCACAATCAAACTCTAGGATATCCGCACGGATTAGCATCCGGCCTTGTTGCTTAGCAAAACCATCATCGAATAGCTCATCACCAACAAATACACCAACTTTATCACCTAAACTCACTCTTTTGGAACTCCATAAGACTCCAACAAGATCTCAACAACCAAAACAAAAAGAAATAGCCTTTTTGACACCTCCCACTTCTCCAAACACACTGTTCAATGACTTTGAAAACTCACCACCCTTAGCTCACATTAAGCTACAAGAACACCTAGGTTCTTTTCCACCACCACTTCCAAACATTCCGGACTTTTATCTGTATTTTCCTATTTTTCCACCACAACTTCCGCAACTCACAAATGAAAACAACCCGGAAAACTTCCGCACTCATTAGTCATTACCCACATCACTTAAATTGTGAACATTGCTAATCCACTAGGGATATTGCAATAGAAGTTAGGGAAGAAATGCGATTCATACTCAACCTCATTCTTGATCGCATCAATACCATTACTCATCAAAACCTCCATCCATAACCATATGCAAGCATGGAAGGAATCATTATTCCTATTTTTAATTTTTGGTACTTTTCTTTTGAGTCATTTTCAAGAACAAGTCTTGTTCTTATTTTTACATGCTTGTATGTGGCATAAATACCACTACAAGGCCATGTTTACATACCTTAGCTCCCAATCTTGATTCTCGTCAATCACAAGATTACTTATGCACACTACTACTAACCTTTTCTTTGTAGGATTTTTTTTATTTTCTTCACTTGACGCCCCAAACTAGGGGGAGCTATCGTCAAGGGGGAGTAAGCGATATGTGGACTATTTTTCCACATTTTATTTCTTCGATGGGTAAACTTTTTGTTTCGACAAAAAGGGGGAGAAGAAGTAAAACTTAGGGGCTTTCAAAACATACATCTATTCTTAACTTTTACTCATCATAACATTATGTTTTTTCATCAACAAAAAGGGGGAGATTGTTAATACAAATAAACCGTAAAAACGTTTATTAATATTTTGTGATCTCTTTGTGTTTTGTTGATAACAAATTTATGTTATCATTAGTGAAATTATAAGGATACATGTTATTTTTGTAAAGCATTTACATATAGTAACTTAATACAAATTATTGTAATAAATCATTTGTTGTAATAGTTTATTAGGATGGGTAAAAATCACAACCCATGGATCATATCCATAACCCATGGTATTGACCCATACCCACTTGACTAGATATATTGTATCTAAAGAAATACCCATGGACCAACCCATAACCCATGACCCATAACCAAAAAACCCATGGGCAAAGAGGAGCGTCCCACGGATCCCTAGGTTTACACTAGACGGATCCCTTGTGGGAGGGATCCGTGCGATCTGGGGAACAGTGGCAAGTTTTGCCTATAAATAGAGAGCCATTTCTTCATTCTAACTCACCCCTCTTCTTACTAATTCTCACATATACTCTCATTCTCTTCTAACAAAAGATCACTTGATCTAAAGAGTTGTTCTTCTTTCTTTCTATAGTGATTCTCACGTAGGTCCTTCTCTAAGGCGAGATCACGAGCATTTTACAAGTCATCCAAGCAAAAGATCCTTGATTGATTTGTTCCTCCACAAGATTTATGTAGCAAAGATCTTGTATTTGATATTTCACATAGTTGTTGTGTAATAGTCGTGTTGGTTTAATCCACCGTGTTATGGACTCGGTATTTAGCTTTGTACCAGAAAAAGTTGTAAGCAACATTGTGAAGGCTTCTCTGCCAAGTTTAAGGAGTTTGTTGACATAGTGCTTGAACTCTCGAGTAGGTGATTCGGGGAGTGGAGTAGGGCAAGGAAGGTGTCCTTGTAGCCAAACCACTATAAATCGGTTGTGTCATTTCTATCTCTTGCTTTACTTTATTTATTTGCAATATCATTAGATCTATACTTTCTCTACATCCATAAGATTTCACATAATATCGAATCTAAAGTTTTTGAAACTAACTTAAAATTAGCAAAACTATTCAACCCCCCCCCTCTTCTAGTTTTCCACAGGCGACACAACTAAATTAGCCGTCCTAAGTGGACGATTTGCATAATTATATGCATTACGACCCAAAGAATGGGTATGGATGCCCTAAGTGGACAATCTGTATTATTATGTCATGACATACTCCGAAAGGGAGCCTAGACGTCCTAAGTGGACGACCGAGCCTTTATTAGTATCTCATTTTGTAAAATGAGACTTAGACATCCTAAGTGGATGACCAGTGTGTATAGCGTCTCAAAGTCATGGAGTATATAACTTAGACGTCCTAAGTGGACGACTAGAACATTTTTAGTTATACTGAACCTATATGGGTTCACAACGTCCTTAGTGGGTGACTAGTATATAATAACAAACAAGTACTCATTGTCTATGAAGCAACCATAATATTATGCCATGGTATGATTAGTATCTTTTATATGTTATCTTACTAAGCGATGTGCTTACATTGCTTTGTTGTACTTGTTATAGGTGAAGCTAGTGGTAATGCTATGAAGGGTACGAAGACCGAGAACTAGACCTCGGTGGGATACTTGGGTAATGAGCCTTTTTCCCTACACACTCTCTTACCAAGAAACGCCCTAGGTTGTATGCTTTTGTGTATGAACATATAAACTTATGGTTATGTGATGATCAAGTAGATAAGTAGTCTCAGTGAGATCATAGCTTAGACTATCACAACAGAACTTGATCAGAAATTGGCTGCACGAGTCGCGCCAACCAAGGAAGTTACATATACCGACTTTGCAGCTTGCAAACCCTCGACTTACTCGGGAGAACAAGATCCTTTTAAATCTTACACATGGATCCAGGACGTTGAAGGGGCGTTTGCTACTAGCAAATGCCTTGAGGATCGTTGGGTTAATTTTGCTATTAACCTCCTTCGTGATCGGGCTAAAACATGGTGGAATTGGACCCTTGCATCAAAAAGACCAGAAATTGCTAGGAATATGACTTGGAAGGAGTTTAAGGAAGCACTATTTCAGAACTTTGCTCCAAAGGCGGAACTTAATAAGATTCGCCGAGAATTCTTGGGTACTCATCAGACCACGGAGTCAGTACATGATTTCTCCATGACCTTCCTTGACAGAGCTCATTTTCTACCCGAATATGCTAATGACGAAAGGTTGCTTATGAAACATTATGTGGATATGCTTCGAAAAGATATCCGTCAGTTTATTTCTCCCAGGGATTGGAAAAACATGGATCAGCTCATGAATGCAGCCTTAGAGCGAGAACAGGAAACAAAGAAGGAGGAAGAGATTCCTCCTAAAATAAAGGTGGAGCAGACTAGTTCTTCTAGGAAGAAAGTTAAGCTGAATGAGGCTTATCCTAGCACGGGGGGTAGGAGCTTTCCACAGTGTGCGAATTGTAAAAGGTTTCACCCAGGAGAATATCGTGCAGGTAGCAAGACCTGCTACAGTTGTGGAGAGCCTGGTCACATCAGTAAAGATTGTCCAAAACCAGTTCAAGTTTGCAGGAGATGCTATGATCCGAAGCACACAACTGAGTCTTGTCCCAATGTCAGACCCCTTCCTCCTCCACGTCAGTAAGAGCCTAGGAAGAATAAGGACAGGCGAGGGGCGCCATCCACCTTTAGACCTTCAGGAGCCCCTGGCCTTCCTACTGTTCAAAGACCACATAGACCACCAGCCCGTGTTCATCAGATGACTGTAGATGAAGCTAAGGAAGCATATGACATTGTGACAGGTACCTTCTTTGTGAATCTATTACCTGCTCGTGTGCTATTTGATTCTGGTGCAGATAGATCTTTTGTATCCGAAAGGTTTAGTAGGATATTTTCTGTTCCGATTAGTCAGCTTAAGCCACCACTAGATGTGGAAGTAGCTAATAACAAAGTGATACGTGTAACGATGTCTTCCAGAATTGCGAGATAGAAGTCGATAATGATAAGTATCTAATCGATCTAATTCCCATCCCTATGGGAGAGCTTGATGTAGTCATCGGTATGGACTGGCTCGGTATGAATGAAGCCATCATTGTATGCCAACATAAGCTAGTCCGACTCAGAATCCCAAGTGGGGGAGAAACAATCATCTATGGCGAGCGTAAGAAGGCTAACCTTGTTATTTGTACTTATGCTAGAGCCAAGAAACACTTGGCATGTGGATGTCAAGCTTATTTAGCTCATGTTTTCGATATTCATAAATCTGTTCCAAACCTTGATAATATTCCAATTGTTCGGGAATTTCCCGATGTTTTTCCAGAGGAACTCCCGGGTATGCCACCTAATAGACAGGTAGAGTTCCACATTGATCTTATTCCATGGAGTACTCCTATCGCTAAAACTCCCTACAGACTTGCCCTATCAGAAATGCAAGAACTCATAAAGCAGTTACAAGAACTCTTAGATAAGGGTTTCATTCGCCCCAGTAGGTTCCCCGTGGGGAGCACCAGTCCTTTTTGTGAAAAATAAGGATGGTAGTATGCGCATGTACATCGACTACCGAGAGCTTAATAAAGTTACTATCAAGAATCGTTATCCTCTTCCTAGGATAGATGATTTATTTGATCAGCTACAGGGCGCAAGTTTCTTTTTAAAAATAGACCTCAGATCTGGATATCATCAGTTAAAGATTCGAGAAGAAGATATCCCGAAGACAGCTTTCCGGACTAGATATGGGCATTATGAGTTTACAGTTATGCCATTTGGTTTGACGAATGCCCCAACAGCTTTTATGGACCTAATGAATCGGGTCTGTCGTCTGATGTTAGATAAGTCAGTTATTGTGTTTATTGACGATATCCTCATTTATTCCAAATCAGCTAGTGATCACGAAACCCACTTGCGCCAATTCCTCAGCATGTTAAGACGAGAAAAGCTTTATGCTAAGTTCTCGAAGTGTGAATTCTGGCTGCGAGAAGTTCAATTTCTCGGGCATGTCATAAATAGTGAGGGCATTAAAGTAGATCCAGCTAAAATCAGTGCCATCATGAATTGGGAGCGACCCAAAACTCCCACAGAAATTAGATCATTTCTTGGACTTGCGGGTTACTACCGCCGTTTTATCCAAGATTTTGCAAAGATTGCTTCTTCGCTTACTAAGCTCACCCGCAAGAATGCAAATTTCGAGTGGGATGAGGATCAGGAAGTCGCCTTCTAGACTCTTAAACATAAGTTAAGTCAGGCTCCAGTATTAGTATTGCCAGAAGGCAATGATGACCTAGAAGTTTGTTGTGATGCATCTTTTAATGGCCTCAGCTGTGTTCTTATGTAGAGAGTTCGAGTCATCGCCTATGCCTCTAGACAGCTTAAGAAACATGAGGAAGAGTATTCTACTCATGATTTGGAGCTAGCAGCAGTAATCCTTGCCTTAAAATTGTGGAGGCATTACCTTTACGGTGTAAAGATCAAGATCTTTACCGACCAAAAAAGCATCAAATACTTCTTTGATCACCGTGACCTTAATATGAGGCAAAGACGTTGGTTATATCTAGTCAAGTACTATGATTGTGAAATCCTAAATCATCCAGGGAAAGCCAACATTGTAGCAGATGCCTTGAGCGGTAAGACAAGGCAAGACTCCTAATTAGTCAAATCACTTCAGATGGTGATTACCCCAGACTTTTATGAGCATATCAAATCAGTTCAGCATGAAGCATGGGAAAATGGCGATGTACATTCAGAACGGCTCATGGGTCAGGTGCACAACTTAGTTGTGGACTCACGAGGGCTCAGAACACGCTTCGGTAGAATACGGATACCGAATGATAAAGAGCTCAAAAAGTTGTTGCTTGATGAGGCTCATAAGTCAAAATATTCCATTCACCCAGGTGCCACCAAGATGTATTATAATCTTAAACAAGATTATTGGTGGCCAGGTATGAAAAGAGACATTGTAAAATATGTCGAGCAGTGTCTTAGTTGTCTCCAAGCTAAGGCAGAACATCAACAACCTTATGGTAAGCTACAACCTCTCGAGGTTACTGTGTTAAAATAGGAAAGGATTACTTTGGATCTTATCACGAAATTACCCAAGACACCGCGTCAGTTTGATGATATATGGGTGATTGTAGATCGTTTAACAAAGAGTGCGATTTTCCTTCCTATTAAGGAATCGATGTCCTCATAAGCTCTTGCGGACTTGTATCTTCGCGAAGTAGTGGCCAGACATGGAGTACCAGTCTCTATAGTATCAGATAGAGATATCAGATTTACTTCTAGATTCTGGAAGAAATTTCAAGAGAATCTAGGTACTCGTGTCCATTTTAGCACAGCTTATCATCCGAAGACAGATGGTCAGAGTGAAAGGACCATTCAGACACTAGAAGATATGCTTCGAGCCTGTGCTCTTGACTTTGGTGGTAGTTGGGATAAGTACTTAGCGCTAGCAGAATTCTCGTACAATAACAGTTACCACTCCAGTATTAAGATGCCTCCATATGAGATGTTGTATGGAAGGAAATGTCGAACCCATATATGTTGGGGTGAGATTGGGCAAAGAGAATTAGCCAGTTCTGATGTTGTCCAACATACGAATGAAAAGATTGATCAAATCAAAGAAAGGCTTAAGATGGCCCAGGATCGACAGAAGTCCTATGCGGACAATAGGAGACGACCAATAGAATTTCAGGTCGGTGATCGTGTTATGTTGAAAGTTTCTCCATGGAAGGGTGTTATCCATTTCAGGAAGCGTGGAAAGCTAGGACCTCGTTACATTGGTCAATTCAGAATAACTGACAGAGTTAGAAAGGTAGCATATAGACTTGAGTTACCAGATGAGTTAAACAACATACATAATACTTTACACGTGTCTCAGCTACAAAAATGTCTTGTAGATGAGGCAGAGTATGTCCCTCTAGCGGACATAGTAGTTGATGAGAAACTTGTCTATGTTGATGAGCCGATAGAGATTGTTGACACCATGGTCAACAAACTCAAAAAAAGAGAGGTCCTCCTTCTTAAAGTCAGATGGAAGCACAAAAAGGGGATAGAGTATACATGGGAACCCGAAGAGGATCTCATCAAATACTACCCCGCTTTTTATCAGGAATGGTTTGTGAGGACACAAACTGAATAAGTGGGGGAGAGTTGTAACACCCCAACCTTACAGGTAAGGATTTATATACTATTATACTCTTGTTAGGACCTCTTCTCAAATAAATTTAAAGCATAAGGACTATCTTTGCACTAGTCTTACCATTAAGGACTAAAGTTGTCATAGTGTTAAACGTATACTTATATCATATCTGTTATGAATCCAGAATCCAGAAACATCAATATTATTCTCCCTCCTTCTCCAAAACTCATGACAACATTCATATCATCCTTTTGATCTAGGGTTTTAAGTCCAAGTCAATTTGGTGCAAGCTTGGAACAAGATATTACTATAAATAAGCTCATAAACGCGTTTTCCTAGGGTTTCCATCAATCAATTCGAGATATAAATCTTATCTTGGTCTTGAATTAGTGTTTTAGAGCTACCCATAGGTGGGTAATGCTTAAAGATTGAAATTTTATGCCAATTATAGGGTTGTTGTGAAATTTTACATGATTATGTAAAAATATGGTTTTGAGAAATCATCAAGAACCCTAGTAATTGTGTATAAACAATTAGCCAATTGATGGGTAGCCTATTTAGATGTTATAACACCATTTTATGGTGTTAACTTTCAGAAATCATGTTGGTATGGTTACATAAGCCATGAACCAAACACCCCTTTATTGTTTATTTATTCTTTTAGTGCTTATTATAATAAACCTAGTCATGTTCTTAATAAGCTCTATGTAACTCATATATTCCTAGGTTATACGGGTTAGTTTAGGACATATTATAAGGAGCTCGTGATTCTACTCAAGCGACTTTGAGGTGAGTAACATATTTAAGTATAGAAACGGGTCCTTGGTAACCAGTTAGTGCGCCATTCTAATTGTGGTATTCACGTTCATGTTCATGTAGTATATTCGAGTTACGACTTCATGGTGTTATAATTATATGTTATGTGCCTAAATGAGTTACTCATAGTATGTTTATAAGTGAATTATGTTAAACGGGTCAAAACAGCTCCAAATGACCCGTTTGGATCTAGTTAAGTATTTTCAGCCTAAATATTATAATATTATTTGTATAGCGTCCTAAGTGGGCGACACAGCTAAATTAGCCGTCCTAAGTGGACGATTTGCATAATTATATGCATTATGACCCAAAGGATGGATATGGACATCCTAAGTGGACGACATGTGTTATTATGTCATGACATGCTCCGAAAGGGAGCCTAGACGTCCTAAGTGGACGACCGAGACTTTATTAGTATCTCATTTTGTAAAATGAGTCTTAGACATCCTAAGTGGATGACCAGTGTGTACAGCGGCTCAAAGTCATGGATTATATGACTTAGACATCCTAAGTGGACGACTAGAACATTTTCAGTTATACTGAACCAATATGGATTCACAACGTCCTTAGTGGGCGACTAGTATATAATAACAAACAAGTACTCATTGTCTATGAAGCAACCATAATATTATGCCATGTTATGATTAGTAGCTTTTATATGTTATCTCACTAAGCGTTGTGCTTACATTGCATTGTTGTACTTGTTATAGGTGAAGCTAGTGGTAGTGCTACGAAGGGTACGAAGACCGAGAACTAGACCTCGGTGGGTGTTAGTACAATTTGTGTGACTGGTGGTAATAGATGTGACTGTAACTTATCGGATTGGGCCGAAAAATGTCCAGTGGGTTGACCTTGTACTAATTCAAGTAGTTTGGATGAGATCCCTGCACAAGAAAGGTAAACCGTTAGTCTTACCGTGGGGGGGACCCCACGATTAAACTCCGGCGTGAGAGTAAGTATACATTCTTGAGAGGGGAAGTAGAAGTATGTGTGTGTAGTTATGAGAGAGAAAGTTGTTGTACCTTGTATGGGGATTAGATCCTCTTTTATAGGTGAGGTTTGTCGCTGGGGCTTCCTGGATTATCGCATATAGTGGTTAGTCTCCGGAGTCGGACCCTTGGCGGACAAGGGTTTCGTGTTAATATCATATGCGGACGTGAGGGGCCTAACGGTTGAAGGTTCAGACCGTTATGTACCTCACGCGCATTTCAAGGCCTGGGCCATAGCCAATTTAGTCATTGGGCTTACTGTTGGCCCAGGGTTTGTGATTGTTGGACCTGAGTCCAGGATTTGCAGTCATTGGGCCTGAGCCTAGAGTGGGCGTCGAGTATGTTTTGGGCTTAGTAGGCCTGTTGTACATACTATACATCATCAAGTCCCCCCAGTCTAGTGTGTTCATTGCGTGCGGATATTGTCGCATGCTGTGGATGTCACTAGACTTGAGTTGACTAAGGATTTCGTCATGCATTTTTTCCTTTCCGAAAATACTTTTTTCTACCCTTAGAAACTGCTATACCATCCAGTCCCCCAGTCTAGTATGTGCACTGCGTGCGGATATTGTCGCACGTGGTGGATTTACTTAGACTACATCTTGCAGGTCAATTTTTCTTCCGTATTCTCGAAGCGTTCCTTTGACGCTCCTATTCCTTGGGAAGTGTTTTTTACAACGTGGACGTTTTACGGCTTTTCATGTTTTGGTTGATTTGACTCCGTGGGCCCTTGGTCTTCTACCATCCTTATCCATGTGGCTTTGATTTTGACCGTTGGATTAGATTGTTTTTTGGACGCGTGTCCTCTCTTAGGGTTTTCTTATTTAATCGTCATTCCGTTTGTATAATACCCCATATTTTGGCTTTAGCCATTTTTTCTTTTTACTGTTCTTCTGTTGCGAATGCTATTCTTCAATCTGGTTTTACTTTTGGTTGTATCCGTTTTTCACGTTTCGCGGTCAGGTTGGGCTCTTGATTCCCTTTGTATTTTTCCGTTATGGGTACTTTTTCTTCTACCAAGTCTAAATTACCCCAGAAGGCACTTGATCATTTCTCGTGTTGATTATTCAATTCCGCTCTTTGTTCATCCGGAATTGCCTGATCCTAACAAAAGTATTCGCAAAGCGCCGAGCGGAAAAATTGGTGTTTATACCCGTTTCTTTGAGTTTGCTAATTTCCGCTTTCCCTTATCTTCTTTTCTGGTTTCGATTCTTGACTATTATCATATTCATATCTCGCAGCTTTCTATCATCGGTGCTGCTAAGGTTTCTCAATTTGAAATTCTTTGTTTTGCACTTGGTATTGAACCCTCGGTTGGTTTGTTTAGGTGTTTTTATGTCTTGTCTCAGAGTCATGAATGGCTTTCTTTTAGTAAACGTGTTGATTGCTTTGGTGTTTTCTATACCAAGCCCCTTGATTGCCTTAAAAATTGGAATGATCACTTTTTCTGGATTGACTTCGTTGCTTGTCCTTCTATTCATCCTTTTTTCATTGGTGGACATCTTCCAAAGGACGCCACCCCTAGGGATACTGAATTTGATTATGAACATGTTGCCTCCCTTGTTACCAATGCTTCTTCCTTTGTTGAGTTTCCGGAGCCTTTCCTTTGTTTGGTTGGGTTGAGCCGTAATTACACTTTGGTCCATGACTTTTATCCCGTGTTTTATGATCAAGAGAATCGGGGTGGGTATGTCTTTGGTTAAGTAGAAGAACCCTTTGGAGTTGCTTTATTCTTATTTTGCTCTTACCTTTGTTTCTATATTTTTTTTGTTACTTTATTCTTATTTTGCTCTTACCTTTGTTTCTTTTCTATTTGTTTGCTGCAGCTATGGATTTGTTGTCTTTGGTTAAGTAGAAGAACCCTTTGGAGTTGCTTGTTGATGCTCGGCTGCGGGAGGAGGATGAAGTTCCCTTGCTACAATTTACCGAAGGTCATACTGTCTCTCTTGCCCCTCCTTCCTCTGGTGAGGCTGGTTGTACAGCTACTTGCTCGGAAATCAGAGTTTCTCGTTCGTCTGGTGGCATTGTCATGCGTCCTGACTATTCGGCTTCTGATGTTGGTTTTGACGGTGGGGTGGCTTCTGGTTCTGGTAGGAAAATGAGGAGGGATAGCATTAGCCTTATCCATCCCCCTAAGAAGGCAAGGAGTGACCTTAATGATTTTGGTAGGGCTTCTACTGGTGGTAAGTCTTCAGAGTCCATTAAGAAGTTGCTAGCTCAAAGTTCACAAACTCTTGAATATTGCTTGAATGCTTTGCCCACTCATTCTTCTTCTTCTCCTTTATTTTCAACTACTCCTTTTTGTGAAGCTGGGACATCCACTGAATCTGGCTTTGGTTTGCTTCATCTTGATGGCTCTCCTTCCCGGTTGGTTGTTTATACTTTTGTCTTTTCGTAATTCTTTGGTCCTTCCTTCCTTTATTTACTTGCTCTTTTATTTGTTTATTCGCAGTTCTTCTGTGCCCGTTATGATGGATGATGTCGTTACTACTGCTCATTCTATTGAGAAGGGGAAGGGTCGAGTAGATGTTCCTTCCTTCCTTCCGGATAGCCTCTCTCCTGTTGGTGATATTTATCCAATTCTTGATGATCTTTCGGATCTTGATGTTTCGGCTGGGGATATCCGTGTTGTTGATGGTCCGGATTCCGATTCTCCCTCTGGTGTTCATGTTCCGAAATGGAATGTTGCCAGGTTCTCTTCTTGATGATGTTGATGAGTGTCGTGCTATGGTGGACGAGTTCGCTCCTCCTACCTTCTTTTCCGATATCCGTGATATGGGGTATGAACGCCTCCTGGGTGAGTTCAATGTTGTCGTGGCGCGACAATTGTGCTTTAGTTCTGAAGTTCGTCAGCGTTTAGAATATAATGCTATGAAGCAGAAACGCTTATTGTCTTTGTTGGCGAGTAAGGATAAGGAGATTTTGACTCTGAAATCTGGAGTTGCCAATACTATTTCTTTCGAGGCGTCCTCTGCTACTGCGTCTTTGGCAGCTTTTGATGCAGATCTTTCATCTTTGAATAACCAGAATTCTGCGCTTGAGGAAGAACGAACTTCTCTTCGAACCGAGGTGGCAACACTTAAATCGTCTCTCGATGCTAAAGATTCTAAGTCATCGATCTTGAGGGCTGAGATTGTTGTTCTTAAGTCTCAGAATTCTAGTCTTTTCGGACAGGTGTGCATCCGTGTCCCCCTCTTTTTTATTGTTGTTCCTCTTGTTTTTTCTCCGTTGTTTTCTAACTTTGTTTTGGTTGTAGGTACGGGCTTTGGAGGAGTCATGCTCTGAGCTCCGCAGTCGAGCTCCGTCCTTTGCTGCTTTGGAGGAAGAATTTTGTAAGATTCAGGATATTAAGATGGGCGGACTTTCGCGGAAGGTTGATTCGGCTGTTGCTGACTTGTATGCCTTGGCTAGTCATCTTGATGAGTTTTATCCTCGGTTCCTTACACTATTGTCTAGTCGTCGTTAGTTATTAATGAACGATATGAGCCTCACTGTGTTTAAGTGCTTAAACTCTCCAGAGTATACCGCGGCAGTGGCAAAGGTTATTGAGTGTGCCGTTGATAAGGGTATGCAAGAAGGTTTAGTTGCGGGCATCGTCCATGGTAAGGAGAAAAGGGAGCTTGTTGAGCTTGTTGCATATAATCCCTGTGCAGAAGATCACTATGTTTCCGCTGTGAGTGCCCTTGAAAATGTGGAGTTTTCTTTGCTCTCCGTGCTTAAGTCCAGCAAGAATGCTGGTATTACGGAAGTTATGGACCTTCTCCGTGTTGATGAATCTTCCGCGAATGCTCCTATGATTGCAGGGTTACAGCCAGATCTTGAGCAACTCCTTGTCCCTGTTCATGATAGGGGTAGTAATGTTATTATTGGCAACAGCTCTTTGTCTTGCTCTTTGGAGGTTGTTCAAAGGAGGGTTGATCAGGTTAGAAAACGCCTTGATGGTTATCGGTTGTCTATTGCTGATGTTTATAATTCTTCCATTGACCCTTTGTCCGCTCGTAACGTGATGGATGTGGAAACATCTTCAGCTAGTGAGTTAGCCTCTGTCTGCACTGCTTCTTTGCCGGTTGTGCCCCTTCCTATCAGTACTTTTGATATTTCCGCGATACCTCTTTCTGTTGAAGATTTTGATGTTGGTGGGTCCGACACCCCTGTTGAGGTTGTTAATGACCCATCTTCTGAAGTTAGTGAGGTCTTTGCTGTCCTGTCCGAGCCTGAAGTGAGTGTTGCTGCCGTGGTGCGGACTTAGCTTTTTCTTTTCTTTTTTGGGATGCTTGTGTAATCATCTGAACAATGTCTGTCTGTCTGTCTGTCTGTTTCGTGATACTTCCGATGATTGTGTTCAGCCTTTTTGCTTTTCTTTCCGCATGCTTCTTTGCTTTGTATTTATGCTACAACTTTTCTCTATATTCAAGTTCTTGATGCCTTTGGTGCATGTTATTTTCCACTTTTGTTTGCTATTTTTAACGTTATACGGATATGCACGTTTTGTAATAGTCTTTTGCGCACATACTCTTTTTGTCTGTGCGGTGCTATTTTTAACGTTATACGGATATACACGTTTGTAATAGTCTTTTGCGCACATACTCTTTTTGTCTGTGCGGTGCTATTTTTAACGTTATACGGATATGCACGTTTGTAATAGTCTTTTGCACACATACTCTTTTTGTCTGTGCGGTGCTATTTTTAACGTTATACGAATATGCACGTTTGTAATAGTCTTTTGCCCACATACTCTTTTTGTTTGTGCGGTGCTATTTTTAACGTTATACGGATATGTACGTTTGTAATAGTCTTTGGATAATTTTGGGCTATCCTCCCAGTACTAGGCTTGCAATACCTCTTACGTACTCTGGTGATTAAGCTGTTCACCAGTTGTGTTATTCATGATAACCTTATGCTATTCAGAAATAACATATTTTGGGCTGTACCCAATTCATGTCCTTGCGCGTCTTATGCACTTAATAAAGATAAAAACATTTTAAAGAATAAAATAATGAAGGTAGCTAATCTTCATCATTCTTTTATTAACTGATCATATTTTTTAAATACATTACAAAAATAGGTAAATTCAAATGCATTTTATGCTTCCCTGCTATCGGCTTTACTCTTTTATTTTTGTGGCTACGCAAGCCGTGCTTCTCTTCAAAATTTTGCTAATGACAAACATTGTGTTCTTTGGGATATTTCTTGTATTACGGAAATTTGTTTTGCTTGTCATCCGTATGCTATTCTTCTATTTTTGCCCCCCTTTTTTTACTGTCTTTGTTGGTGTGGATAACGTCTTTGTAAGTATCCGTACTTTCTTCGTGGGCTAGAATCCTCTCCTTGTATGTTACTCTTTCCTCTGAGATCTCGTGTCACTCTCTTCTGACGATGATCCGGAGGAGCTTCCAGGCTATTACCTTTCATTCTTCGGAAAGTTCTGTGTTTTTGAAAGTGTAGCCTGTGAGAGTAGCTTTTGTATATATATCCCGGCCCCTACAAGTTGGTCATTTTTAGCTTACGTTCGGTCTGTCCGACCAGATTCACTTTGGTCGGTAGACGTGTGCTTGTCCGGGAGCCGGGGTGCAACAACAATAGGATGTATGCGTAGTTTTCATCCTTTGTTGCTTGTCGTTGGAAGGGAAGCTTCCTAATAGCTAGGGACTTCTTGATATAGCTCCTTGCCCCTAGCGTTCCTTCTTATCCTTTCCAGAGGACCCATCCCTTTCCACACTCCACCATTCCCAACCTTACCACTTCAGTTCCCACGCGCCTCCTTGACCCGGCTGTCTCATAAGTTGACCCGTGAGCACCCGTTCGATCTTGCTTCTCGATGGCTGCTGGGAGTCTAATCGACAGTAGTGCTCCGGTCACGAGTGCCACAACTCTAATTGGCAAGGTACTTGGAAACGTCGTATGAGAAGGTTTGAATGACGGGGTGTCATGGTGTTTTGTGGTGGTGGGTGATTAGCCGTCATTTTAGAACGGCTAAGTGTTATTAGTAGTCATTTAAGAACATATTTATGTGCTTTCCATATTCTCCTTCATTTTTCCTTTGTGATGGTGATAGAGGTTTAGGTTATGTATGTTTTTACTGCCGCTGTTTTGGCGATATGTTGCCATGGGAACAAGCTTCTTCAGCCTTTTCTTTTTAGAAATGTTTGGTTTTGGAGAACGGCGATTATTGCTTTTGCTTTTCTTGTGTCTTCCTTTTTTACTTCGCGCATTTATAGCGAAGATTTTATGTTTTTCACTCGCTAGCGTTTGTCTTTTTCTACCAGTTGGTAGGTTATTACATGCCTAGGTTCGTAGCCTAGGAGTATTTTTCTGCTTTGTTTGACATGATATTCCTTCGGAAGGAACGCGTCTCTGTACTTGCAGATTTATTCCTTTCTAGTTATCTGGATAAGGTTTATCCTTTTACCTCTGCACTTGCCTTTTTTGATATTTATTATTTCCCTTTTCATGATTTGTGCTTATCATATCATGTCCGCCGAGACTCCCTGCAAACTTCTTTGGTGTGTTACCTCTTCTCGAGCTAAATTTTTACAGGTTACGGGGTTTCTGTTTCTTTTTATTCTCTGGGAGCTGTTTTCGCACTGCGTTTTCCGCTCGCCTTCGTAGTATGTTTCCATCCTTGCTGTTAATCCATTCTACATATTATATATATATATATATATATATATATATATATATATATATATATATATATATATATATATATATATATATATATATATATATATATATATATATATATATATAGTGTAGAGTTATTTTCAGAACCAAATAAATTGCGAGAACTGCGAGAACCAATCTGATCCGTCTATTTTTTTTATCAATGGTTGAAAATCATTGTGCCATTTATGTAAATAAAACAAATACAAAATGCAGTTAATAATTTGGATATGGGTATTCAAGAAATTTTACACTGGATCAAATTAAAACCTATCCTACATTATCTCCCCCACTCACGATCTATACATTCTGTAACTTCTCTCTCTAAAAAAACCCTAGCCACTTTTCATCTCTCCATTCTAATGGCCGCCAGAAAAAAATGCACCATGCTTCATCCCTCTCGGTCTAACAACGCCTGAAACAATGGAATAACCCCCCCCCCCCTTTATTTCCCTCTACATGCAACAAGGCTCAGAAACGCAAAGAATTATAACTTCCGATCTATATAAACCTGATGAAATCGATCTTGGTTTAAAAGTCAGAAAGGTAATTGTTAAGATTTTGGTAGAAATCGATCTTGCTTGAAATCGATTTAAGCCATGGGTGAGGTTATCTGGAGTTGTTTTGGTAAACTACTGTACTTATAAAACATAATTAACATATTGAGTACTTTTCAAAATATCTAATAAATAATAGTATTTTTTTCTCTTTGATGACAGTTTGCAAATATGAGGTTCTACATGTTTAAATGGTTAAGGTTTTAGTGAGTACTCTATGATGACAGTTTCTATGAGTCAGTATGTAAATCTGCAAATATGAGGTTATATATGGTGTCCTGGTGAATGTTTGGTTCTATTGTTTTGTTTATCTAGTTGCATATAAGAGTGGGTCTAAGCCTTGCCACATGTTTGACTGAACTAGTGGGTTATGGGTAGTTGTCACACCCCCAATTTACCTGTTTTGCAGCGGAATGGAATTCCTGGGGATAGACTGTCATAGCACCACAATCACAGTTATATTGAACGACCTAAAGTGTCGTTTAAAAACACATCGTTGGATATTTCATAAAAGCGTTCAGAGTTACAACATAGGTCCCAAAAGTTTAAAAAGTTTGCGGAAATATAAATATATTACAAGTCCAAACGATGTTTTGAAAGAAAGTGCCATAATGTACAATGATATAAGTCGACGCCGCGACTCAAAAGGTTCCTTAACCATGCCATGATGAGTATGTCTTAGTTACCTGAAAATACATTGCTAAAACGGTCAACAATAATGTTGGTGAGAAATCATAGGTTTATGTAAATGTTTTATACGACTACGCAAGTATAGACCAGGTATGACAATCATGTCACAGAAAAATGTTACAATTGCTATAAGTCCATGACACCGAAACTAGACTGTTCATAATGTATGCCCCAACAGAGTGTTTGCCAGACAACTCAATAATGTTATTAAATGAAATGCATCCGTATGACTAGTTGGGATTCACCAACCCGGATGGAGGCGTCACCCTCGATAGATCTATCCACTCACCCTCGCTTCTAAGATTAACGGTTCATGTAATATAATGGGGACTTTCAATTGGCATGTGGTAACTTAAGCAATGTAAATGAATTTAACATACTTGGTATCGTAATAAAAATGTTGTGCAATGTATTCTCCCCCGTAGGTTTGAAAATAATTAAACATGTACGACGGGGCTATGAAAACTCACTTGATAAATTGGTATGATGACAAGAGTGAGTACACTGAGATGTATCGTGATGCTTTAACCTTGACCTATTGTGAATGATATGATACGCAATGAGTTATGATGTAATGTCATGCATGCATTTCGTATGTTATTTATACCATTTGTGAGCTTTGAAAATAATACTTATCGTCGAAAAATACTCTTTTGACGTCTTGACCATTTTTAAATTACTTCACAAGTATTTACGTCAAAATGTCATCCTACAATAATTTCTTAATGATTTATTATGAAATTATAACTTTTCGTCGTAAAATAATGTCGTCGGAAATTTCATGAAAGTGACAAAAATGGCTTCGAAAAGCTAGTCGTAAAATGGTGTACGTCGAACGTTAGGAAACGAACTCAACGGTTTTGGAAAGCTTGTATCAAAATCTAGAAGTTTTAGTACCTGAGTTTTCGTCATAGAGGTCTCGAACATAAAGATAATAGAGGTTAAATATGGTGATTTTGTCCAAATGTGGTTTAAAAAGTGAGTTTCGGCAAAGTTTAAGCAATCGTAAATAATTTATTACAACTCCGCTATACAAACGGTTGGTCATTTTGGAAAATATGCTTGGTGATCTCGATTTTATTAGAAGACATATCGTTACAAAAAGTTCTACGTCTACGTTAAAAATAGCCTTCAACATGGCCGTTTTGTTTACCGTAACACTTGTCTCGTAAAAATAATATAGTTTTTCTTAAATAATAAAGTTACGGCAATTTTATGAAAACGTGTATATTTTAGTCGTTATAAATCCGTTTTCTACGTTTTATACGTCCTTAGCTTCGTATCAAAGTATACTAATATATTTTTGATAAGTCGAAATAATTTATAAAGCTTAAGACTCGTTTTTGACTCGTACAACACGAAAACTGTTTGCTGAAATTTTCAGAAAATATATATTTCGTCGTCAAACTTGAAAAATTCATAACTTCTTCGTTATAACTCTGTTTTAATCCGTTCAAGCGGCCACGGATTCGTTTTAAAGTATATTTTCTAAATATCTAGGCCAAAAATTCGTGTCTACTGTCGGTTTTTCCAGAAATTCAAAACAAGATCAGACCACTTTTTATACTTGTCGAAAATAGTTTTTCTCGTACTAAACCTATTCCAATCCCTTCAAAACAACTCCAAAGCTATTCTAATCCTACCATACACCTTCTTAGGGTGTCATAGGTTCCTAACCATCATCAAGACCAATATATAACAAGGGATAAATTATAGGATGACTTATATATATTAAACTCTTAAAAACAATGTAAAAATGGTATAAATATACACAAGTCTTGCATGCTTGCTAAGAAAATAATGAAATACATATGAAATGATAAGGAAAGATGTAAAATGTAAATGATATGCTTACTAGTTACTTTGATGAGGTGATTAGAACAAGGATTAACCTAAACACCCTAGGTTTTTATTTCAAAACCTTTAATAAGAGTGTAACTAGATTGTGTTAAACTTGAGCTTGTAAAATTTTTATGATTTCCTTCTAACTCCTTGTGAAGGCCGGTTCTAGGAGATGAAACAAAGAGAGAAAACACTTTTTGACTTATGAGAAAAATGAGATGAATGAAGTGAATGTGAGGTGAAGATTGAGTAAAAATCTATACATGTAGAAAATTTCACCAACCATTAAATGCTAACCCCCCCTTGGTCGGCCAAGGGGGGAGGTATTTACAAAATATCTTTTTTTTTTCTTCTTTAATTTGTGTAAAATTGTTAAAAATGTAAGTATAATGTATAAGTAAAGGTAACTTTGTAAAATTGTAGATACATTAGTGTATTTAAGGTAGTTTTAGGTAAAAGTAATTTTTAATAGATCAAAGTAAAGTATAATGAGATCATAAAAATTGTAAAAATACATTTCTTGTAAAATTTGAGTGATATAATAATTATCGTGTAGTTTTTAAGAAAAACGTCGTAATAATATAAATTTAATGATTTATATACAAAATAAATTTAAAACACTAGGTAAACTCAAAATGTTGTTTTTATAAACTAAATGTAAGTATAAAAATATATCGGGATCATTTTTGGAAGTATCGGATTAAATGTTCAAAATAATAATTTACGCGATAACGTTTATTTAATATAAAATTTACGCGTTTAAGGTGAAATGCAAAGTCATGAATGAACTAACATGGTGCAAATGATGTTAACGAAATGTAGACTAAACTTAGTCTATATGAAATATCCGTGATGATATGATCATGAATTCGCCGCTAAACCATTAAGGTTACGCGAATTTGGAACACGCAAACCTAGTTTACGATAAATGTTGAAATTGTGAAGATTGAATTGTTTTGAGAAATGATCTGAAAGTACGAGGTGTCACATTCGCCCATCCAAAAAGGAATTAAGTCCCTGAATTCAATCGTTGTTAGGTCCTACGATGTTGTCGGTGAAAAGATGAGGATATTTGAGGCGCATCTGGTCCTCCCGTTCCCAAGTAAACTCAGGACCTCTTCGAGAATTCCAGCGAACCTTCACGATAGGAATACGACTCTGTTTCAACTGCTTGACCTCGCGGTCCATGATTTCTGCAGGTTCTTCCACAAAATTGAGTTTATCGTCGAGTTGAACTTCTTCCAATGGAATAACGAGTGATTCATCCGAAAGACATTTCTTCAGGTTTGAAACGTGAAACGTGTTGTGTACATGACTAAGTTCTGACGGAAGATCAAGTCGATAAGCTACAGGACCGACTCTGCTCAAAATCTTGAATGGTCCAATGTACCTCGGGTTCAACTTCCCGCGTTTTCCAAATCGTACCACGCCTTTCCAAGGCGATACTTTCAACATAACTTTGTCGCCCACTTGAAATTCTAATGATTTGCGTCTAACATCTGCGTAACTTTTCTGTCGGCTTCTGGCAGTTCTGAGTCTATCTCGAATTTGAACTATCTTTTCTGTTGTTTCCCGTACCATTTCTGGACCAGTGAGTTGTGCGTCTCCAACCTCGGCCCAACAAACAGGTGATCGGCACTTTCGACCATAGAGTGCCTCGAATGGTGCCATCTTTATACTGGTGTGGTAACTATTGTTGTACGAGAATTCTATCAATGGCAAATGGTTAGCCCAACCATTTCCAAAATCAATCACACATGCCCTCAGCATATCTTTTAACGTTTGAATTGTCCTTTCGCTTTGACCATCGGTTTGTGGGTGATATGCTGTGCTCATCACTAATCTGGTTCCGAATGAATCTTGCAATGATTTCCAGAAGTTTGAAGTGAATCGACTATCTCTGTCGGAAATGATAGAAATTGGTGCACCGTGCCTCGAGACTATTTCCTTGACATAAAGTCTAGTGAGTTGTTCCATGGAATAAGTCTCTCTAATTGGTATGAAATGGGCTGATTTGGTAAGACGATCAACAATTACCCAAATAGCGTCGTAACCTCCCGATGTCTTAGGAAGTTTCGTAACAAAGTCCATTGTAATGCGTTCCCATTTCCATTGAGGAATTTCTGGTTGTTGGAGTAATCCTGAAGGTTTCTGATATTCGACTTTTACTTTAGAGCAGGTAAGGCATTTGCTAACGTACGTGGCAATCTCTGCTTTCATGTTCGGCCACCAATAAAGTTTCTTAAGATCTTGATACATCTTATCAGATCCTGGGTGAATAGAATACTTTGACTTATGCGACTCATGCATAATCAATTCTCGTATTCCGCCATACAATGGTACCCACATTCTATCCTTGAAACATAATACTCCATCTGCTCTCTTTACAAAACCATTTGCGTTTTCGGGCATACCATAAAGCTTTTCATTTGGTCGATTTTCCTCCTTAAGTGCCTCGATCTGTGCTTCGTGGATTTTCGATGGTAAAGGTGAATTAATCGTCATTCCTAATGATCGAACTCTTAAAGGTTTGGGTCTCTCTTTCCGGCTAAGAGCATCAGCCACAACATTGGCTTTTCCCGGGTGATACTTGATTTCGCAATCATAGTCGCTGAGCAACTCCAACCAACGACGTTGCCTCATATTAAGCTCCTTCTGATCAAGAATATATTGCAAACTCTTGTGGTCCGTAAACACTGTGCACTTTGTACCGTAGAGGTAGTGTCTCCAAATCTTGAGTGCAAAAACTACGGCCCCTAACTCGAGATCATGAGTGGTGTAATTCTTCTCATGAACCTTAAGTTGTCGAGAAGCATACGCTATCACCTTCTCGTTTTGCATTAAAACAGCCCCAAGTCCTTTATGTGAAGCGTCGCAATATACAACGAAGTTCTCAATTCCTTCGGGTAGTGCCAAAATTGGCGCACTGCAAAGCTTTTGCTTCAACAACTGAAAAGCAGCTTCTTGTTTCTTTCCCCATTCGTACTTCTTGTTTTTCTGTGTCAACTTGGTCAAAGGTCTAGCTATCTTTGAAAAACCTTCGATGAACCTTCGGTAATACCCGGCTAGTCCTAGAAATTGTCGGATTTCTGTAGGATTTGTTGGAGTAGCCCAATCTTTTACGGCTTCAATCTTTGCGGGATCAACTTGTAATCCTTGACTATCAATGACGTGACCAAGAAATTGCACTTTGTGATTCCAAAAATCACACTTCGAAAATTTGGCATACAGCTTCTCATTCTTGAGTATCCTTAAAATCGTCCTTAAATGCTCTTCGTGCTCCTCTTTGCTCTTTGAGTAAATCAATATGTCGTCAATGAACACTATGACAAACTTGTCCAAATACGGTTTACATACTCTATTCATGAGATCCATGAATACCGCAGGTGCATTAGTCAATCCGAACGGCATCACTTGAAACTCGTAATGACCGTAACGTGTTCTAAACGCTGTTTTCGGGATATCCTCCTCCCGAACTCTAAGTTGATGGTAACCCGACCTGAGATCAATCTTTGAGTAAATACTAGAACCTTGCAACTGATCGAACAAGTCATCAATCCTAGGGAGTGGGTAACGATTCTTCACCGTTAACTTGTTCAGCTCTCTATAATCTATACACATTCTGAAGGATCCATCTTTCTTCTTCACAAACAAGACTGGTGCTCCCCAAGGCGAGGAACTCGGCCTAATGAATCCTTTGTCTAGAAGTTCTTGCAACTGATTAGACAACTCTTGCATTTCGGATGGTGCTAGACGGTAAGGTGCTCGCGCAATTGGTGCAGCTCCGGGTACTAAGTCAATATGAAATTCTACTTGTCGTGCCGGTGGAAGTCCTGGTAAGTCTTCGGGAAAAACTTCAGAAAATTCTCGGACAATTGGTACATCTTCAAGTCGCTTCTCCTCCGACTTCTTCTCGGTTATATGGGCTAAGAAAGCAAAACAACCTTTCTTTATGTACTTCTCTGTTTTGATGCACGATATGATACTGAGTCTAGTTCCACTTCGTTCCCCATGAATAATCAAAGTCTCGCCGTTGTAAGGAAGATGAACAACTTTTTCATCACAAATGATTTTTGCACGATGTTTGGATAACCAATCCATGCCGATGACGACGTCGAAACTACCAAGTTCTACGGGCATAAGGTCTATGTTGAAGGGATGATTTAGAAAATTGAATGTGCAACCACGGACAATGGTGTTGGTGCTAACTAAGTTACCATTAGCTAATTCAACGATGTATGATATGTCTAATGTGGTTGGTTTGATGTTGAGTAAACGTGCAAATGTAGTGGACACAAAACTTTTATCGGCTCCCGAATCAAATAAAACTGATGCGTAACGATTATTGATAAGGAACGTACCCGTGATAACATTCGGGTCCTCCCTAGCTTCTCCGCCTCCTATGACGTAAGCTCTTCCTTGTGCCATTCCTCCTTGATTCTGATTTCCTTGGTTCCTTCCCTTTTTACATTCAGACTTGTAGTGCCCCCGTTCTCCGCAACCAAAACATGTAACTTGTTGCGACTTGCAATCCCTAGTTCGGTGACCAACTTTCTTACAATTCTCACATGGATCAGGACATCGACCCGGTTTGTGATGACTCAAACACCTATCACACTTAGGCAAAACCCCCGAGTACCCTTTTCCTTCCTTTGGACCCGCAGCATAAGCCTTTGCAACCTCTTGTCTCTTGGGTGGTTGTTGAGTAGCATTTCTACCTCTAGTGTTGTCCCACTTTCGCTTGTTGTTGTTGCTATTGTTATTGTTGTAGTTGGCTCGGTTATTGTTGTAATTGAAGCGGTTGTTGGGGTTGTTGTTGTTGTTTCGGTTGGTGTTGGTGTACTTACCTCTCTTCACTACCTGTGCCATAAGCTTCTGAGTCACCCTAATAGATTCTTCGATTGTTTGTGGATCAAACGAAGTCACATCTCCTTGAATAACCTCGGGAAGTCCCCCGATGAAAGCCTCTAGTAACTTCTCGTTATCCGAAACCATAGACGGGCATAACGCGGCCAGTTCTTGGAATCTCCGAATGTAAGTGTCAATATCATACCCAATAGTTACTAGTTCATAGAATTCTGTCTCCAACTTTTTCACTTCCGTACGAGGACAAAACTTCTTAGTTACCAAACCTTTGAATTGCTCCCAAGTAAGCTTGAAAGCATTCTCCATTCCCATCGGTTGAGCATATGAGTTCCACCACGACAATGCTCCATCAAGTAGTGTACTCGTAGCAAACTTGACCTTACTATCATCCGGGCAATTACATAGCAAAAACACGGACTCCAATTTCTCAAACCATCGAACCATAGCAGTGGCTCCTTCGGTACCTATAAACTTCGTGGGATCTCCACTTTTGAAATCCTTGTAAGAACAACTTTTAACTCCGGATCCTCCTGCATTTCCTGCAGCAGCAGCAAGCCTAGCGGCTTCAGCAGCAGCCGAGGCCTCAGCAGCAGCAGCAGCCACCGTTTCTCTTTCAATCCTTAGAGCATCGGCTATGCTATCATTCACCAACTTTTGAATAGCCGCTTGAGTCATTTCAGGTGTGGCTTTCTTTGGCGCCATAACTCTTCAAAATCACAAGATGAAACAATCATGAGAACTCGTAAGTAGAAACAATCATCACACAAATATATCCACAACCACAACATGCATAAAGTAAATGGAATCACAACGGAACAATAACGAAATATCACCAATATAATCACAACACACGTGGATAATATACATGAAAATTTCGGCCTACATGGACCGATATCATAGATAATAAAAACCATTCCTACATAGTAGAGTCAATACTTGATACATTTGTTTGTACAACAACCAAAAGACAACAAGTTCTTTAAACTACGTCACACACCTCGTGACTAGGATAATAATGGTCAAAACTATACATGATAAAAGTCTACACATGGCACCTCATGGTGCTCCGCCGGCTCGATCCTGAAGATCTCGAACCTGAGTAGTCAAGCTAGCAACCAAACTCCTCAACTCTCCAATCTGACCCTGCAAAGTAACAATACTCTCACGAGCTAGTGATAACTCCTGTGCCTGACGCTGTAACTCATCCTGTGCCATCTCGGCTCTGTCGTATAACTCAGGCATCTCCTGCCTCAACTCAGCAATACGCTCCCTGTTCTCTAACTGCCTATTCTCTAAACCCTGATGCGCTAAATCAATCGAAACCCTGCCTATCACCAGGCCCTTAACCTCCTCCGCAATGGTCTCAACCCTATCTAACGACAGTTCCTCCAACTGCCGCGACATCCTATCTATCTGAATCTGCTGACTATCTATACGAGCTCCTAACACCTCAGTAGAAGGCTGTCTAGCAGCTGCAGCCTTAGAGCTCTCGCCTAACTCGAACCTAACAGGTGGCTCGGGTTCTGTAGATGGTGGTGTCGGGATGTCAAAACGAGCACGCTTTTTGAGCGGCAAGTCTGATGTAGGTAAAGGATCCCTAAGAAAATACGATGAGGATGATGATGATGATGCTAGTAGTGGTGATGGTGGGTGTATCGGGTCGTGAGCAGGGCTAACATGTGGAGTAGGTGCGACTTCGCCCTCCTCAAAGGGTTCAGTCTCCGTGTCAGTCATAATAGGTGGAAAGGTTGGAGTAGACTAATCGAAGATAAGATCTCAGTGGAGTGCGATAAGGCATCATCCATGTTAGGGTCGGCTGGGACATCTTCCGTGTTAGTATCCGATGATACAGTGATGGGATGTGAATCTGAAGACATCTCTGTGACAACCGATGTAAAATGAAAGTAAATAACTCGAATAAAGTGTAAATGAATCCGCACGAAAAGTGAATATGCACTTATGATGAAATGATGAGATGCTATGATAATGTAGCTATAGTCTAGGGTCAATGATGCAACCTAGTTCTCTATAACTGTAGCTCTGGTACCAATCTGTCACACCCCCAATTTACCTGTTTTGCAGCGGAATGGAATTCCTGGGGATAGACTGTCATAGCACCACAATCACAGTTATATTGAACGACCTAAAGTGTCGTTTAAAAACACATCGTTGGATATTTCATAAAAGCGTTCAGAGTTACAACATAGGTCCCAAAAGTTTAAAAAGTTTGCGGAAATATAAATATATTACAAGTCCAAACGATGTTTTGAAAGAAAGTGCCATAATGTACAATGATATAAGTCGACGTCGCGACTCAAAAGGTTCCTTAACCATGCCATGATGAGTATGTCTTAGTTACCTGAAAATACATTGCTAAAACGGTCAACAATAATGTTGGTGAGAAATCATAGGTTTATGTAAATGTTTTATACGACTACGCAAGTATAGACCAGGTATGACAATCATGTCACAGAAAAATGTTACAATTGCTATAAGTCCATGACACCGAAACTAGACTGTTCATAATGTATGCCCCAACAGAGTGTTTGCCAGACAACTCAATAATGTTATTAAATGAAATGCATCCGTATGACTAGTTGGGATTCACCAACCCGGATGGAGGCGTCACCCTCGATAGATCTATCCACTCACTCTCGCTTCTAAGATTAACGGTTCATGTAATATAATGGGGACTTTCAATTGGCATGTGGTAACTTAAGCAATGTAAATGAATTTAACATACTTGGTATCGTTATAAAAATGTTGTGCAATGTATTCTCCCCCGTAGGTTTGAAAATAATTAAACATGTACGACGGGGCTATGAAAACTCACTTGATAAATTGGTATGATGACAAGAGTGAGTACACTGAGATGTATCGTGATGCTTTTACCTTGACCTATTGTGAATGATATGATACGCAATGAGTTATGATGTAATGTCATGCATGCATTTCGTATGTTATTTATACCATTTGTGAGCTTTGAAAATAATACTTATCGTCGAAAAATACTCTTTTGACGTCTTGACCATTTTTAAATTACTTCACAAGTATTTACGTCAAAATGTCATCCTACAATAGTTTCTTAATGATTTATTATGAAATTATAACTTTTCGTCGTAAAATAATGTCGTCGGAAATTTCATGAAAGTGACAAAAATGGCTTCGAAAAGCTAGTCGTAAAATGGTGTACGTCGAACGTTAGGAAACGAACTCAACGGTTTTGGAAAGCTTGTATCAAAATCAAGAAGTTTTAGTACATGAGTTTTCGTCATAGAGGTCTCGAACATAAATATAATAGAGGTTAAATATGGTGATTTTGTCCAAATGTGGTTTAAAAAGTGAGTTTCGGCAAAGTTTAAGCAATCGTAAATAATTTATTACAACTCCGCTATACAAACGGTTGGTCATTTTGGAAAATATGCTTGGTGATCTCGATTTTATTAGAAGACATCTCGTTACAAAAAGTTCTACGTCTACGTTAAAAATAGCCTTCAACATGGCCGTTTTGTTTACCGTAACACTTGTCTCGTAAAAATAATATAGTTTTTCTTAAATAATAAAGTTACGGCAATTTTATGAAAACGTGTATATTTTAGTCGTTATAAATCCGTTTTCTACGTTTTATACGTCCTTAGCTTCGTATCAAAGTATACTAATATATTTTTGATAAGTCGAAATAATTTATAAATCTTAAGACTCGTTTTTGACTCGTACAACACGAAAACTGTTTGCTGAAATTTTCAGAAAATATATATTTCGTCGTCAAACTTGAAAAATTCATAACTTCTTCGTTATAACTCCGTTTTAATCCGTTCAAGCGGCCACGGATTCGTTTTAAAGTATATTTTCTAAATATCTAGGCCAAAAATTCGTGTCTACTGTCGGTTTTTCCAGAAATTCAAAACAAGATCAGACCACTTTTTATACTTGTCGAAAATAGTTTTTCTCGTACTAAACCTATTCCAATCCCTTCAAAACAACTCCAAAGCTATTCTAATCCTACCATACACCTTCTTAGGGTGTCATGGGTTCCTAACCATCATCAAGACCAATATATAACAAGGGATAAATTATAGGATGACTTATATATATTAAACTCTTAAAAACAATGTAAAAATGGTATAAATATACACAAGTCTTGCATGCTTGCTAAGAAAATGATGAAATACATATGAAATGATAAGGAAAGATGTAAAATGTAAATGATATGCTTACTAGTTACTTTGATGAGGTGATTAGAACAAGGATTAACCTAAACACCCTAGGTTTTTATTTCAAAACCTTTAATAAGAGTGTAACTAGATTGTGTTAAACTTGAGCTTGTAAAATTTTTATGATTTCCTTCTAACTCCTTGTGAAGGCCGGTTCTAGGAGATGAAACAAAGAGAGAAAACACTTTTTGACTTATGAGAAAAATGAGATGAATGAAGTGAATGTGAGGTGAAGATTGAGTAAAAATCTATACATGTAGAAAATTTCACCAACCATTAAATGCTAACCCCCCCTTGGTCGGCCAAGGGGGGAGGTATTTACAAAATATCTTCTTTTTTTTTCTTCTTTAATTTGTGTAAAATTGTTAAAAATGTAAGTATAATGTATAAGTAAAGGTAACTTTGTAAAATTGTAGATACATTAGTGTATTTAAGGTAGTTTTAGGTAAAAGTAATTTTTAATAGATCAAAGTAAAGTATAATGAGATCATAAAAATTGTAAAAATACATTTCTTGTAAAATTTGAGTGATATAATAATTGTCGTGTAGTTTTTAAGAAAAACGTCGTAATAATATAAATTTAATGATTTATATACAAAATAAATTTAAAACACTAGGTAAACTCAAAATGTTGTTTTTATAAACTAAATGTAAGTATAAAAATATATCGGGATCATTTTTGGAAGTATCGGATTAAATGTTCAAAATAATAATTTACGCGATAACGTTTATTTAATATAAAATTTACGCGTTTAAGGTGAAATGCAAAGTCATGAATGAACTAACATGGTGCAAATGATGTTAACGAAATGTAGACTAAACTTAGTCTATATGAAATGTCCGTGATGATATGATCATGAATTCGCCGCTAAACCATTAAGGTTACGCGAATTTGGAACACGCAAACCTAGTTTACGATAAATGTTGAAATTGTGAAGCATGAATTGTTTTGAGAAATGACCTGAAAGTACGAGGTGTCACAGTAGTAATTTTTTATACTGCAATAGCGTGGTTTAATTGGGGCTCATAATTTAAGTGGTGTTCATGTGTTTATGTTTAGTATTTGTTTCCAGTTGTATTGCACGAGTTAAATGGTTAATATGTCTTGTTGCCTTTAAAAAAATCATGAAATTAAAGATCAAGATGAATCATTATCCTTGTTCTATTATGAATATTTAATTGGGGCAATAGGGTAATTCGTGTCTAATGATAAAAAAAACTAAATTACTTTGGCGTAAAAAAACTAAATTACTATTGGTCCTCAATACACGAGTTGTTGTTTTCTATTTACAAAAAAGTATAGTATTTGAAATGCATATGTGTTTTTGAAGTTTCTGATGAATTTAATGCCTATTGTGCATGTGTGTTTTGGCTAAAAATATACATGTGAAGTGTATTTATATATTTCAATGTACGTAAATATTGTGAATATGTGTTATGCTAATTTTTACTTTTAGCTCTAATGTAATAATGTTTTGTGTTTTTGTGATTCAAAGGTGCACTTGAGTTTTGTGTTTAGAGGTTGTAGTAATTTCTCATAAAAGTCAGGAATATGGTCTTGTGTGCACATGTGTATTGTACATACTATCGAGCGAGAAGAGAGAGTGCATATGTGTTTTGTTAGTTGTTATGATTAAATAATGTGTTTAAAATAATAGGAGAGTGCATATGTGTTATTTAGAGTGCATATGTGTTTTTTCAGTTTCTGGTGAATTTGATGCTTTCTGTTATGTATTTTTACCGTTTCGGAGTTTAAATGTATTGAAAGTGCATTCTGATATATAAATTGTGAAAATGTGTTTGCTAGTTGATTATGCACATGTATTTTCAAATATTATTGCATCTAAATGATTATACACATGTATATTCTTTATTTATTTTATTTTAGTTTCATGATTCTGTAAGTTTGATTGTGTTTAAATGGTTTCTCATGGTGATTAACACGTGTTAGTTACAATATGTTTGCTAGTAGTAATGTGTTTCTTTTTAATGGATCATGATGAGAAACTCTAGTTGCATTTTATTTGCTTTTTAAAATCGATGTATTGTATTTAATTATGTGAAGGGGTATTGTGTGATCATTTAATTTGTTCATAGATAGTGAATAAATCTGAATTTTGTGGAATACTATGTACCTTATAGTTTTAAAGATGATGTCATTAGATTATACATGTGCAACAATACTAACTTTTTGTGTGTGCTTGTTTCAGGTTATCGAAGATGATAATAGCATTGAAGACTAACAAGTGGATGCACATATAGATGCATGAAGATAATTTGCTGTATAACGTTTATCTTCTTTGTGAAGATGAGCGAGACGATAAAAACACATGTGTACAAGGATTAAAAACACATGTGTAGATTAAAAACACATGTGCACAAGGATTAAAAATACATGTGTAGATTTCATGGGTTCTTGAACCAAGCGAGGAATACATGTGCACACCTAAAAGATGAACCAACTGTTAAAGACATTGTAATATGCACACGTGCACGCTTCATATATTAGTAATAAAACATATTTATGTAATATTTTTAATAAAGTTTTGTTGTTTGTATAAAATCGCATCAATCTATTAATAAATGTTTGTTGTTTGTATATATTTATTTATGTAATATTTTTTAAAGATACATGTGCAAATACAAAACACCTATGCATAAACAAAAAATACAATTTTTACGTAATGCAAAACACATGTGCACATATTGATTTTTTAAACAGGAACAAAAAAAAATCTAAAATTTCGGAAGAAAAAAAACATTTTTTTAAATAAAAAAAATAAAAGATAAAATTAAAAAGTAATTTTACCAAAATACCCTTTTGAATTAAATATTAAAACTATATATCCAAAAAAAATATGATTGGTTGATGGTGGTTCTCGCAATTTATTTGGTTCTGAAAATAACCCTTCCCTATATAAATATATATATATATATATATATATATATATATATATATATATATATATATATATTGCGTGCGATTCCGTTTATTCTTGCTATTCGTCAGCTTCTACCATCGGTTCTTTCTCCTTTGCTTCTCTCTGCTTCTTCAAATGCAAACATTCTTCCGTGGTATGCCTTGCTTTCCTATGGAATTCACAGAACTTTCCATTGACCTTTTCTTTGATCACAGTATTTGAGGACGGGCCTGGGACCTAGCTCTTCTTGTCGCTGATATTTCCTCGGGCGGCCTTATCAGTCTGCGGGAACCTTGCTGCCTTTCCTTGGCTCTTGATTTATTCTTAAGTTCTTTCCTAAAATGTTGTCGATGCTTGACGGTTGCTCGTTCCACCTTCGTTGCTTCCTGGAAGATTTTTAGATGATCCTCATGGTCTCTGCTCCCATCGTATGTTTTCACGTTGGCTGGCATCTGCGTTTTCACGAGGCTTTTCGAAGTAGCGGATACGCGGGGTGAACGGATCAGTTTCCTTGCAGACCCAAGGTCTGGCCAGGTCGCAGTCATAATCATTTGGCTTCCGCTTTTTGACTTTGGATCCTCGGCCTTTGCTTCCGTGAGGTTTATCGTTTAAACAGTTATTCGCCTTCCACGACCGAGTTTTTTCGGTTTCATGACTTCTCACCCCTGATCCTATTGGCCACGGTTGAGAACCCTTGCGTTTGCTCCTCTCTTTTCCTCCGGTGCCGTTGAGGACTTGTTGTCTGCGGTCTTTGGGACAAATGGAAACACTTCCCTCCCTATCTCCGAGTCACTGGAACACACTTTGGCGCAGCCTTTTGAACACCGTTTCCCTAACGTCCTCCTTCCTTTTGGGTGACCTGGATCGGGTATGTCCTTGGCTGCCATCATTTTGCGTGTTCCGCCACTTCGCTATCTCAAGCTGTTTCCGCAGGTATTCACTTGACATTTCCGCTCTGCGGTGATGCTTGGTTTCATGATAATCCTTTCGAATTTCTGCTACCTTGGCTCTTTCTTCTCGTTTCTGAACTTTCTCCGTCACAATAGGCCAGATCTTGTCAAAATGTTTATCACAATACCTCCGGAGGGCTGCGTCGGACACAGGTCCCTCAAGGTCCGTCGAGACCGTGTGGTCTTCTCTTTCTACCGTACTCTGCAACGTAGACATGAAGGCATGAGTTGGTCCAAATCTAGTGCTCATGGTGAGTATTTTCTGGAACGCAGTTGTGTACTGCATCCCACGGATGGCGCCAACTTGTTAGTACAATTTGTGCGATTGGTGGTAATAGATGTGACTGTAACTTATCGGACTGGGCCAACAAATGTCCAGTGGGTTGACCTTGTACTAATTCAAGTAGTTTAGATGAGATCCCTGCACAAGAAAGGTAAACTGTTAGTCTTACCATGGGGACGGACCCCACGATTAGACTCTGGCGTGAGAGTAAGTATACATTCTTGAGAGGGAAAGTAGAAGTATGTGTGTGTAATTATGAGAGAGAAAGTTGTTGTACCTAGTATGGGGATTAGAGCCCCTTTTATAGGCGAGGTTTGCCGCTGGGGCTTCCTGGATTATCGCATATAGTGTTAGTCGCGATTAACACGGAACCCTTGTCCGCCAAGGGTCCGGCTCCGGCGACTAACCACTATATGCGATAATCCAGGAAGCCCCAGCGGCAAACGTCGCCTATAAAAGGTTTGGTCTTGATTTTATCATTGTGTCGATCCATCAGTCATCTTAACACATTCCATTGGTCATTGCTTAACGGTTTGGTCTTGATTTTAGTAAAATCCCGCGAAAGATTCTATTTCTCGGTTTAAATCATAGACTTGTAAAATCCCGTGCATTCTACCACATCATGTCTTACTCTACTGACCCAGTGATTTCAGAAGTGCTTAAATTGTATGATGTTGTGGGCAATAATGATAATGATTGCTACACAGGAAGATTAAAGATGTTTGAATTAAACAATGAGGATGTGAGATCTTCATGTTCTGATTACAATGAGAATGAATTACACCTGCTAATGCTACAGAATGCCATACAAATGGAATGCAACTTTGAGCCCTATCAGCTACTTCATCTGCACCTCATACAGCTGTTATCCACAATTGGGGATCGAACATGTAGTGCTCTCTTCCGCCAGGACTTACCTACATTGACGAGAAGCTTGTTGTTGAACTTAGAACATTTAAAGCTGCAACTTACCAATGAAGAGGTTCAAAAGGATGGTTCCAGTGCAGCTCTTCAAGTAATCTACAAACAATTTCAGCCATTCATCAGTGGGGAATATTCAGCAGATTACGATCAACACTTGACTGGAATTTCCTTCAAAAAACATACTGGAATGGAAATTCAGGAATTCATTTAGACATTTATCCAACTCATGGATAATGTGGAAAAGTACATTGAGGAAACTGCACAAAAGGATGAAAACGTGAATGAGTGTCAGGTGCAGTTGAGAGATAGTTGTGATAAGTTGGGTAATGTATATGTTGAAGAATCGGGTGTTGCTGACTGCAGAATATCAGAGACAACAAAGAATGATGTAACCAGCTGCTCAGTAACTCCTGTCACGCAAGAAGTGGATGATGTGATCAGAAAGGTGAATGAATGTCGGGCACAATCAAAATATTGTAGTGTTGAGTCGGGTAAAGCATCACATGATGGATCAGTTGGAGCTGAACTCATAGATTCAGAAACAGATAAGCTTGACATAGCCAGTAGTTCAGTGATTCTTGTTACACATGATGAGGTACCCTTAACTGAACAACATAATGCATCTGAAAATATTGTTGTGCAAACTGATCACATCACAGAACATGTTCTTGATACATGTTCTGTAACTGAAGCTGAGTCTGAGATAAAGTGTTTCAAAACTAATGATATGGTTGATAAGATAACTTTTGATGAACTTTCATATAAATTCTCAGAACTTGAAAAACATTGCATTTCTGTTGAAATTGCAATCCAAAGTAAAGAAGAAAGTTTTGAAACTGTGAAACCTTGCAACAATCCGGAATTCCCTGAATTTCGTGAATTTTTTAAAATAAATGATTTAAAAGCTCAGCTTCAGGACAAAAACTCAACAATCTGCAATTTGAAGAATCACATTTCTAATTTGCATGTGAAAAATAATTTGGTTACAAGTAATTCTGATGGTAATGCTATTGATGATATTCAAATGAGAAATGATGAATTAGCAATTTGTGTGGCCAAATTACTAAAGGAAAATGAGTCTTTGAGAAAGCATCACATTGAACTAAGTGACTCTGAAGCTAGAACTAAGTCAATGGAACAAATAAACTCTTTGATAGCAAAAATTGATGAACTCAAAGCTCAACTTCAGGAAAAGAGTTTCGCTATTGTTGACTTAAAGAATGAGCTTAGGAAAACTGTAGGGAAAAGTGTGAACACTAAGTTTACAAAACCATCAACCTTGGGGAAACCAGTTTCTCATCCCATTAGAAACAGGTCCATTGTTAGGCAACCTACTGCGTTTATATCCGAAAGACCAAACTTTTCAAAAACACGGTTTGCCTCCTAAGTTGATGAGAAACAAGTTTTGTCAAAACCAGTCACTTCACCTGAGTTACCTAAGAATAAGGCTTCTAGCTTCGTTAACCCTCAACAAGTAGCCACATCTACTCCCAGCACCTCTAGGATTAGTTCAAAAACAGTGTCAAAACCAAGCATTAAAACCCATAATTCATATGATATGAATGACTTGTGGAAGAACTATTATCTAGAAAAAGCCAGGAAAAAGGCACAGATTCGAAAAGACAGAATTTTAGGTGCAAGACCTAGGGTGAGGAATTCTACGAGATTTCAAAGCACTGCTATTAGTTGTAAACCACTACCTAGGAATACTCAAAAGACTAGGGATTGGCGTACATCTAAGAGTAGTTACGTGCATAAGAATGCTAAGCATGTAGAAAACAAAACTAGAAATTCTGAGTCTTTTCCACATAAGAAACATTTTCCTAATTCACATGCCAAGGTACAATCCACTAAGACTACTAATGTGACTAAGGTTCAACATGTTGTGAAGCAAAACAAACCAAAAACTTCGCCTAAATGGATACCAACTGCTAAATCTTTGGAAACTAGGAACAAGGATAAGTCTTCCACTATGCATAAGAAGCCTTACAATCCTAGACCTTGCCATAAGTGGATACCGTCTGGTAGAATGTTTAAGGATGCTGGACTTAGGTGGATTCCTACCGGAAAGATGTTTTCTAATGACAAAATCAAGGTTGACCGTGAACCTCCAATGGGTTTGGATACTAATGTCACTAACCAATATATATGCAATCAAGCTTGTGATGTTAGTGCAGGTAGCCCTTACTCAGTTGCAGATACTTCGATCCTTCAATACATGGACTGGTTTAAAGTATGGATAACACAAGGATTGATATCTCATAACTCACGGGTTCAAGTAACTCAATCTTGATATTCAACCGGCTATGACGTCTGTTCACATCAGTTCAGGCATCGTACTTCATCATTATGGCGTCTGCAGATAACACTTCAGGCCCCGTTCCTCAAAGAAAAGAAAGGTGTACGCTTCAGTGCGCTTTATCTTCAAAAGAAGAGAAATCTTCATGTTTATGACCATTATCATCGACATTCTTCATCAACAAGCTTCATGTTTTCCCACGCTCTGTCAACCCTTAAGTGGATCTACGTTCATTGGTGTATATTCTTATTCACTTGTTTAAATCAAAAATGGCAACTTCGGATGCAATTTTTAAGGGGGAGAAGAGTGCATATACTACATGTTGATGGATGCTTGAATTATGGTCATACGACTCTCCTCCAACGCCTAATATTATCTAGGATCTATTGTTTGGGATTTAGTGTTTCAACCTATGTTTGATGAATACTTCCAACCTTCAATGAATGTTGATCATCTAGTTCCTGAAGCTCCTGCTTCGGTTACTTCTAATTCAACTGGTTCTCCATCTAAGAAGTACAACTCAGACTATTCAAGAAGCCTAATCTCCAGTTATTCCTCAAGGGTTTGTAAATGACTATCATTGTTGTTGCATTCATGAATAATGATCCGCTCTTTGGTACTTCTTTGCCAAATCTTCACGGATTACTGTTCATGAATAATGATCCGCTCTTTGGTATCCCTTTGCCAAATCTTCACGGATTATTGTGCACTCTGTAAATCAACCACGTGAACATTAAGGAAAATGACTACCTCATCCACTCGAAGACATTATTGGTGAATCTTCCATATCAGTCTCTACATGTATACCTTTAGGAAGAATGCATTGATGTTGAGGAATCATTTGTTCCGGTTCAGTCAGTGAGTCAATGTACATCCGATTGTATGTTGTTTTAACGTGTTGGGCATTTGACAGAAGTTGATGACTTCAGAGTTAATCATTTATCACTTATTTGAGATTGAAGTTAACTTTCAACAATGTTGTATTCTTATTTGATAACTTGCTCGGGCTTAAGATTTTGAGTTGAAGACTTGGTTTATCTAGTTACCAGTAGTCGGGGTGGTTGGTTGAACACCTGGTTAACTATCACTATTAGGAGTTACGTTGTTTTACTCAGTGACACATGCAGACGACGATGTGGATAATCTCAAGAGGTGTTAATGTCTCATACTTTGTTTGAGTAGTGAGTACTTAGAGATTTGCTTGAAGCATAGATTCTCGACACCGTTCTTCCATAATTAAGTGCAAGCTTAAGATACAAATGCGGGGAATTTGACTTCAGTTTCAATTTTGGTATATCGGGTTTTCTTCAACAGTGGTCACTTCAAATTGTCAACATATGGGCTGATAAAGATAGTCAGAGAGAGTTTCTGTAGCAGTTTATTCTCATAGGATTCATTTGGGCTATTTGAGTTCTTCTCACAAGATTTCAAGTTTATGGGTATATTATGTTTTGCTGATTCTGAGGTATCAAAACCAGCAAGGGGGAAGGTGACATATATCTAAAAGCACAACGAGTACACTTGATGAACTTAACACTTCTACCTGATTGAAGTTATCCCGGAAAGACAATGGTCATAACCGTAGAAAAACTCAGTGTTTAACTCGTAGCCTTTGGTGTATTATTCCAACTATTTGGGGGAAGGATATATTATTCCAACTATTTGGGGGAAGGATGTATTATTCCATCCATTTGGGAGGAAGTGGTCTCTGGATACTTTTGGTATGTGAACTCAGTGTTCAGTTGGAAGAAATATGAGAAGATGTCAGGACCGAATACTATAAGATTTATGTGGTTTGGAGGTCTTGGTTGGTGGAAGAAGATGAAGATCTTCATCCTTTTTAGTGAGAGAAAGTTAGAGAGAGGGAGGAGAAAACACAAAGTTTATTGATAAGAACAAAACAATACAACTAGCCAAATGCTTCACCTCACCCCTCATGGAGAGTCATGAGGGGTATTTATAGGCTCTATCTTTGCCACTTACATGATACTAGTCCCTAAGGGCAAAGTATACTACGCATCTAGTCCATTTTACGTAAGTGACGTTATCTTTAGAAAAAGCGAGGCTAACAATCTCCCTCCAAGATAGCGTCACACGTGAATGGTTACAATGAGACCTATAAATACAAAACAAAGTAAATTACAATAGTAATGAACAATGTTCATTTTCTTGAAGTGCAGAGTCTCTGTAGTCTAGATACTGAGGCAAACTTGAAGTTCTCCCTTCCGATGACCTCGGCATTTGATCTTCTTGTAGCTCTGAACTTCAATTGTAACGGTCTAGTTAGGTTATTACTCCCTCCTAACTAGTGAGCCTTTTTTCTTTCTATGCTCCCTCCTGAACCGACAACACTCTTCCAACACGTCTTTAATCTTCAGACACGCAGCGGAGAAAGTAAACTCTTGAAGCACAATGGTTGTCGTTCTGGGATAACAACATAACTCACTTAGTATTGCATCCAAGTTGGTAAAAAGCCCCGATGTACACCACACTACTTCTCCTTCTTCAGTCTTAAGCAAAAATCCCTTCGTAATCCAATCGCGGAAGATGAAATACCAACTTCTCCTTCCTGATGGTTGCGAGCAATCGGAATCATCATAATGTTGCGTACATGCCGTATTACCTTCTTGATGCAATTTTCAAACATCATAGCTTGATCATAATTCTGTGAGAATATGCCGTATTACTCTCAATAATTTTCTCTAACCAACCTTTAAATCGAACCTCCTTTGAATTCACCGGCTAAATGTAATGACCACATATGGAGATAGCCCGGTACGACTAACTTGAAAAAGGAAGTAAGCATCCCAACTTGTGACTTGCTGCTTGTTCTAAATTTTTGAACAATCCACAACTTCGTGTGACACTGAGCACAACAACGTAACTCCTTAAAGTGATGGTTACACACTGTGAGCACTACAACGTAACTCCTTACCAGTTATAACCAGATTTTCAAATTTCATAACGTGCTCCAACAAGTTATCTTGAGACATGCATCCAACCAACCATCGTCTCAAGGATAAAGAAGTCCACCCGTGAAATGTCACTTCAATTCCTCATCAATAATACCGTACAAAAACTCAGTGATCAATTTTTTCAAATTACCGTTCAAGCCGTGAATAATGTATCCCTCCGTGAAAATATATAATGACCAAATATACCAACTTGTAAACCAAAAAAACTGTATCCAAAATTTTTGTATCATAAAATTTGGATAACAACCTTTTTACAATCATTTTTTGTCTTAAACCGTATGTGCCACATCAAGTGAGCTTCACGTTTTCTATAGAGAAGCCCAGAGACAAAAGTATTACCCAATCCAGTACAGGCCCATCACGATTTCATTTAGAGGCCCGGATAGAAAAGATGAATTCCGATCCATTCACAATTGAAGTACCGGTTATATAACTCCAAATCAAAACGTCTCACACACCTTAACCCTAAAACACCACATCAAATATAACGCCTACCACACAAATACGCATCTCACATATCTGTTTCTCTTCCCAAAGCATCTGAAAAAAAATGCCTCTCATCTCAGTCTTACATCATCTCACACAACTCATATCTCAAACGCACCTTTACCATTATATTTCCATTATGGTTCGAATCAAGAAGATGACTTCAAGATCCTATGGGTCTCGGGTAGGTTTATGTGTTGTTTTCGATAGAGTTTAGAACGAATCAAGAAAAGAAATTAACATACTTGTTAACTTTCTTATCTATGGATTCGGATATTTTAAGGAAGCTAAGACTTCGAAAGGGTCAATGAAGATTATGATTCAATTGAAACAATCTTCAAAAGGTTGCAAAATTGAATATGAATCTGAGATTTGTTTAAATTTCAGTTGTTGATATTAGTCGAGTCATGATCTAGATAAATATGGGATTGGATAAGATAAGTTATGAAAGATTGGTCATTTTTGATGTTGAAGGTATGGACTGATGATGGATGGATAAATCTGAGTTTCGTGGTATTTGGTTTTTGGTATAGGTCATTTGTGGTCTTGGTACTTTTTACGCGTAACCTTTCTTTTTCATTTTCTCTTCAAATCCTTATGCGTAGTCTTACGCGTAACATTGCTTATGCGTAGGCATACGCGTAACATTGCTTATGCGTAGCCTATTCTTACGCGTAAGCCTAGGCTTATGCGTAAGAGCATATGCGTAACTTTTTCTACGCGTAACTTCACAGCTACGCGTAACTCCACTGTAGATTCTTCTTACGCGTAAGTTTAGGGTTTTGACCCTTTGACCACTTTTTCCGACGAGTTTTTCGACTGAAAAATCCGACCAGTCTTCATATAAAACCCAGAAAGGCATAAAACTGCTTCATTTTGACCATGTTGACCATATGAAGATGAATGTTTGACCACTTTTTGTTTCACAGATAAATTGGTACAAAAATAAAAGTGACCTGTTTGGACCTGTGATAGACCAAGACAGATTTACACATGAAAGAGAAGGACTTTTTGACCAAAACAAGGATACCAAACATGTATAAAAACTGTTATACCCACAAATCGGAAAAAAAAATTCCGACCACATAAAAAGCGCAAAAACAGTTAATAAAACATGTGTAAAACCAACATAAATCAACAAACAACAACCTTGGCTCGTTATACCAATTGTCAGGACCGAATACTATAAGATTTATGTGGTTTGGAAGTCTTGATTGGTGGAAGAAGATGAAGATCTTCATCCTTTTTAGTGAGAGAAAGTTAGAGAGAGGGAGGAGAAAACACAAAGTTTATTGATAAGAACAAAACAATACAACTAGCCAAATGCTTCACCTCACCCCTCATGGAGAGTCATGAGGGGTATTTATAGGCTCTATCTTTGCCACTTACACGATACTAGTCCCTAAGGGCAAAGTATACTACGCATCTAGTCCATTTTACGTAAGTGACGTTATCTTTAGAAAAAGCGAGGCTAACAGAAGAATATTTGGAGCGTGAGATGATATTGCTTATCGACATCTTCGATATGGTTATGATAAAGTGCTTCTGGTTATTGCTTCATGTACACTATGTAATGATGATTTCGTTGAGATCGCAACCATCAGGGGAGAGATTTGTGTACATCAGGGACGCACAACATGTTCACATGATCGAGCTTATTCAGTTATTCTGGAGTTGATATCCACAGAGATGATCAGTGATTCAACATGTTACTTGAATGTCTTCGTCTCTACTCTTGTTGGGTACTTGTGTACATTATGGGCTGATTGGTTATATGGAAGATAACTGGAATGCATTTGGTGAAATGAAGGTGTTGATATATTGTTCTCCCGTACAGACGACTGCACAAATCCGCAGAATGATGTTTACATCGGGGATGCACAACAGGTTCATGTGATCGGGCTTAATCATGTATCCCGAGTTTGATAACCGCAGAAAGGATCACTGGTTCAACTTGTTACTTCGGTGTTTTCATGTTTCTTTGGGTTGTTGAGCTTCATTCAATGAGACTGTTTTTCTTCCCACTCTACTTCTTGGGGGAAATGGTCTCAATTCGAAGATTGTCGGTTTTGGGGGAAGCTACCAAAGATTCTCATTTTGAAGGCTCATGTTCAAACGATTTTCTTAAAAAGCCTCGAATGCTTTGGTGGTGAAAGTTTAGAAGATGTTGATTACTTTCTTCTACAACGTGCTGAACGACATCCGTATCTCGGTACTCAATCATCATCCTCTTAAGCTAAATTATCTTCTTTGTACATATCTTTTTGAAAAACAAAATACAAAATTACAAAACCAACAAAAAGCAAATAGAAAAATATAAAACTTTCAAAAATCCATAAAAATTTGAAAATCTTGAAAAATTTCAAAAAATATTGTCTTTTTGTCATGTTTTTCTCGATTCGATAATATCTACGGTCTTTGTGCTGTCATTCAAAGAATGACACGGGACTTTAGATGTTGTTCAAATGTTCCTAAAAAAACAAACAAAACAAAAAAAATCAAAAAATCAAAAAATATTTTTGGGAGAAAGTGAAACAATGGTTTATTGTCATTCCAGGCAGTAACCCGCTTTTCAATGAAAGAACAGAGCCATACTTTATCTTGCTTTTTCAAATCTCATGCTCTGATTCTATAAACAATCGCTTTCAATCTAATGAAAACTAATTGCTTTGAAAAATAACTCGTACTCTATTTTTGTAAATCATCTAGACTTTACTTTTGTTAAAATATCTATCTCTCAATCAACAACTTATGTCATTGATTGAGGGGGAGAATGATTTCAATTAAATCAAAAGGTTATTTGTTATACAATTGTTTTCAAAAGAAAATCATGCATGTTTAATCTATGTAGTTTAAAGTCTCAAAATCATATCCTTATCAGTTAAAACTTTTTACATAATCAGGTCACAATTCTCCTTAAAAGCTTTCAAAATCAATTTAAATCTACATAGATCACAAATCTCAAATGATTTGATAATTGTGATCGGGGGAGAATTTGTGAATTAAATTAGATTTAAACTGATAATTCGATAAATGGGTTCATAAGTTTTTAGCAAGTTTTCCTCCCCGCATGTGACAAACGATTTCAAATTTTCCATGCACATGTTGAGGGGGAGCATCTACTTTAAACCTTAAATTATTGAAACGTGATTGCATTGTCTCTAAGTGCAGGTTCCCTCTAATATGTGCAAAACTCTTTCAAACTTTGAGGCACATATTGAGGGGGAGCAAACATTTGAAAACCTCATCCTTCTTCAAAATGCTTAATCTACTCAAATTGATTGGGAAGTGATGATGATCATTTTAGAAAATGTTAATCAAAAGATTGGACCTTTCATTCTTAATCTAACGATTTCAAAGATCTCTTGCCTCCATGTGCTAAACAATTTCAGAATTTTATGCATATGTTGAGGGGGAGCATTTCTAAAATATCAAAACAATTAAGATACAAAATACTTTGATTTTATATCACAAGTATCTTGATTGATTTTTCAAATGGTTTTCAATTAGTTTCAAGGTGGAAGAACTATATCAAAAGACCGACCAACTTTACTTTATGCATGGTGATATAAGGAAGATAAGGTTAGGTTGAGGTCCAACGATCCGCCAGAACAGGAGGGATCTTCCCAGGGACAATCTACTAGATAGTGTAGAGTCCTTAGGAATGTTGAAAAAAGGAGAAAACGAGAATATGCGAAGAGTGCGGACTGAAACTGAGCTAGTACTGGAATAAACCCAACAAGGTTCTAGTTATGAAGTTTCGGTAAGCACTGAAGGGGTTGAAGAATGAAAAAGAATTGAATGTGAAAAAAGGGTGAAAAGAAATAGCCCTTCATTTATTCAACCTTAGGGCAGAAACCGGGTTCAATTCATATGCTACTGGTGGTTACCAATGTAACATCGGTATTGAAGACAAGACGTCATGGACCCAGTGACGCACTGCACTACAACTTCCCAAACCACTCAAGTTCCTCTTAAAAGGACTTGTTTCATTCTCACGGGGAACCGACATTATCTATCGACTTTCTCTTAGATTTTGTTGATATTGAAGAAGGAGTCCCTCTCCCTAGTCTCTGGCTTAGGAACCAAATATGCACAATTGAGTCTAGAGCCACGAGATCATCAATAAATCTCATTAGGACACTTTCAATGAAGACTCTCTGTTTCACACAATGTGGAAAGAGAGATTATATCTTGAGTCCTACGCATTATCCTTGTGGTATTGCCAGAACATCTGAGTGATATGTAAACATATTCACAATGAAGATGGAAAGCCTTCTGGAGCCAACATCAAACAAGCTCCTGGTAGGTGGCATGTGAGATCTATTCAATAGATCAACCATGTGACAACTGAACTGAAACAATGGAGCGATTCAATCTTTTGAATCAATCCTGGTTCAGGATATGGATTGACGGATACCTTTGAAAAACCGGTCATTGTGCTTAAAAACTCCTTTCTCTAGCACATCGAATGTGTACAAATATTTCAAATCAAAAGGTGTTTATGATTGATAATTGATTTTTCCTTAAAACCTTCGTTGCATTGCAAAAATAATTTCTATTGAGCAGTACACGATTGCTTTTCAAATCTCTTTTCATCAATTAGTGAATCTCAATTCGCTGGTTCACTCACTCCGTTTTGTCTTCTTTGACACGTTCCGGTTTGAGAACACCTAGAACAGCTGCGAAACCCTGTCAAGGAGATTCTTAGGAATCCTACCTGATCACAGGCAGTACTTGTACTGATCAACGGGGAACCGTGGGCCGTGTACCTCAATTCATCGAAAGTGATCAAAGACACGTTCGTGCATTTTATTGCTAACTGTCTTATGCAGGTACACCCCTACGTTTGCAGCTGATCAGAATGAAGCAGTCAATCCATAGCCGCATGCTCACACAACACATTCATCTACAAAGAAATCATGATTAGTGCATCAATGACTCTGATATTATCACTCCATGCTTCTGCTACGCTGCTGCCAATATCATGAATCAACTAAAGCTTCCGCTACTCTGATAAGAATATATCATGATCCAGAATGTGAGCATGTCGGTCCAAATGTCACTACATCACATAATACCAACACCACAATGGATGAGTCAGAGATTTAATGTGGCTGATGATCTCAAAGATGGCTCAAAAGTCTGTATCAGGTGGATCAGTTAAAGACCTCCACTCAGATTATCCAAACATGCAATGTGAAGAATCAATGACTACGAACTTCAGAGCAAAGTACTACATCAAGAATGCAAGAACAATTTAAACTGTAATATATGTTTGTATTCAATGTAATTTTAATGTGTGTTTGAGGTGACCTCCCTTAGGGGGAGATTGTTAGGATTTAGTAAATCCAGTTATTGAAGAGTCGGTCACCTCAAGTATATGTAATCGTTAGAAAGCTCGTAGTCATAGATTATTATAAGTTAAGTAGTATTTAGTTTTGTAACACCGTGGAGGACGGACGGGTCTTTACCCACTGTATGCATGATCCATAGCCCAATAGGTGGCAATTTATGTAATGACTATAAATACTCTCTACCTTCCAAGGTAGAGAGTTGGAGCTCATAATAAGATTTTTCTTTCTCTCACTAAAGTTCCCTAAATCTCTAACTTTCTCTCTCTAAAACTCATCTTGTACGCCACCTTTGTTTATGGTTTAATGTGTTTGTGAAATCCAATATGTTACAGGCTCTAATCCCCATACAAAGTACAACAACTTTCGCTCTCATAATTACACACACATACTTCTACTTCCCCTCTCAAGAATGTATACTTACTCTCACGCCGGAGTCTAATCGTGGGGTCCGTCCCCACGGTAAGACTAACGGTTTACCTTTCTTATGCAGGGATCTCATCCAAACTACTTGAATTAGTACAAGGTCAACCCACTGGACATTTGTCGGCCCAGTCCGATAAGTTACAGTCACATCTATTACCACCAATAGCACAAATTGTACTAACAGTAGCTAATCTTCATTTTTTTATTATTTGATTGCTTTTTTTTAATATATTACAATAACTATTATCATATATATAAATTCGGGTACATATTTTACGTTGCTAACTGTCCTTACCCTCTTTGATTTCGTCTTATAACTGGTGACGCCCAATTTCTTGCGGGTCTTTGCTGATGGTCGTCATCATTCTTGGAAGCACTCTTTGAGGTTCCGTTTTCCCTTCATCTTTGTGAAGTTGCTGTCCATGGCAGTTTGCCTTGTGTTTAGTGGTTATGATATCCTTTCTTGAAGAAGCGTTTTGGTCGGGTTCAATTTTGCTGACATTGTTACTTCTCGCTGATTTCCCTAGTCGTGGGGTTTTTTTTTACTAGGTTCCGAACCTTTCTTCTTGTCTGCTATCCATTTTTTGAAGGTGTTTCGGTTTTCGCTTCCTCTTGAGGCCGCTATATTCTCCATGCGGGGTTCCCTAAGAATTTTGTGGGTTTGAGGTTGTTTCCTGAAAGGCCGTGGTGTTCCCCCTTGTTTCTGCTGTAGGGCATACAACAGGTTCGATAGTCCCTTCAAGATGCTTCCTGTCTGAACCCGTCTTGCTGTGCGGAAGTGGAAGGGCTTTTAGTGAGGTTACCTTTCCGCTTGCACAGCTTTTGCTTTATCCTGGCGCTCACAAGCTGATCATTTGTTCCTTTAACCCAGTCTATCCAACTCGATATGCCTAGATTAGTAGACGTATGCTTGTTTGGAGGGACGGGTTGTATAAACAGAGGAATGAAGGCATATTTTTCATCCTCTGTTTTTTTGCCTTTCTGGCGAAGTTTCTAATTAGTTGGCGGCATTTTACGTATGGCGTTGTGCCCCACTTCCTCGACCCCTTTCTCGTGGGATAGTTCCTTCTTCCACTCAGGAGCCAACTATTTGGAAGGAACTATATGCACTACCAAAATATCAAAGGGTTAGTGAGAGCTTTCCTGTTTTGGGCTCCCACCTTTGGTATACCCTAGGATCTCGGTATGTCCACACAAACTTCAATGGACATGGGTTTTGGTGGAAGAAGTGTTGTGAATGGTCACGGAGGCTGGTTATTAGTCGTAATTTTAGAATGACTAAGTGTTATTAGTTGTCACTTTAGAACATGCTTCAACTGGCTCTGCCTTTTCCTTTACATTTTCTTTTTGGTGGACAGAGGTTCAGGTAACGTATGGGTTTTTTAGAAATGACGATGCGGTGGCTATGTGTCGCTGTTGAGAGTTGGCTATATTCCCTTTTTACCAAGCATCTCTTCAGCTTCTTTTTTTTTCTCGAGGAATTTTTCTTTCCCTCATGTTGTATGCTAGTTCTTTCCAAGGAAGAAGTGGTTCTACTCCTCTCTTTTTTACCCTTTCTCTATTCTTTACCCCGCATATTTATAGTGGTAATTGTACTGTTTCCGCATGCGTCAGCATTAATTTTCATCTATTGTTTTGTAGGTAGGTTCGTGCCTAGGCTCATAGCCTGAGTGCTTATTGTGTCTGTTGGATTTGACACAACATTTCTTGGGAAGGAATGCGAATCTGTACTGGCAGATTCTCCCTTCTTTTTGAGCATTTGGACAAGGTTTATCCTTTTGCTTTCATCCTTGCTTCGCTTTCCGGTCCGGGACGGGATCCCTTCTTTAGCTTTTGCTATTATCCCTCTTGGCCGTGACTGTATATTTCTATCGGTTTGTTATTCTTTCCGTTCGTAGTACAGTGTCATGTGTTTTTGCGTCTCTTATTCCTTTGGTTCGCTACTTCTTCCGAAGCTGACACTCTCTAGGTTACGGATTTTTGTTTGTTTTTTGGGAACCGCGTCCGCATGGTCTTTCCACGGTTTGATTGTTTTGAATTGGCAATGCATCTTTTTATCGTTTGTATTTTCTTCTTGAGTATTTCTATTCTAAGTACGTAGGGTTGTGATCTTTATTTGCTTTGCCAGTGTCATCCTGGCGCGTGCCTGTGTCATCAGCGCTTTTGCATTCCTTCTCTCTGCTTTCTCAAATACAGGCACTCTTTTGTGGTGTGTCTTGCTTTTCCATGAAATTCGCAGAATTTCCCTTCGATTTCTTTTTCGATTGGCATGGTTGTGAAAAGGTTTGTGGATTTTGCTTTCTTTTGTATCACTATCTCCTCGAAAGGTTTTCGTGGGTTGCGGAAACCTTGTTGCCTTTCTCTTGTTCTTGTTTTATCTTTGAATCCCTTTTTGAAGCCTTGTCGATGATTGTCCATTGTTCGTTCCGTTGGTCGTTGAGTCCATTGCCTCTTTCTTACACGGCTTTCTGCGGCTACTTCCCCTTTTAGGAAGGAAGAATTTATGTTCATTTCCTCGTTCATCGACTTCGGAACTCTGTCGTGTAATCGCTTAATTAATTCCGGATCGGTGACCGCATGCAGGAACCCTGAGACTTTCATACTTTCTGGGGATCCCTTTATGTTCCTCGTTTCTTCTTGGAATCTTTGTACAAAGTCTTTCGTTAGCTCTCCATGCTTTTGCTTGATGTGATGAATCTCCACAGGATCTTTGATATATTTCTTTTTTTGTAGGAAGTTAGTCAAGAAAACCTCTTTTAGCTTGTCGTAGCTATCTATTGATTCGGACGGAAGGTCATCAAACCAGACCCTAGCGGATCCGGTGAGCGTAGATTTAAAAATTTGACACCACGTTGGCATGGCCTATCGTTCCACCTTTGTTTCTTCCTAGAAGATCTTTAGATGATCTTCAGGGTCTCCGCTCCCATTGTATGTTGTCACGTTGGTCGGCATCCGCGTTTTTACGGGCATTTCGAAGTAGCGGATACGCGGAGTGAACGGATCAGTCTCTTTGCAGACCCAGGGTCTGGCCAGGTTGCAGTCATAATCATTTGGCTTCCGCTTTTTGGCCTCGGATCCTCGGCTTTCGCTTCCGCGAGGTTCGGCATTCAAACTGTTGTTCGCCTTTCGCGGTCGAGCTTTTTCGATTCTATGACTTCCCAACCCTAATCCTATTGGCCACGTTTAAGAACCCTTGAAGTTTCTCCTTTCTTTCCTTCCGGCACCGTGGTGGAATTGTTGCCTGCGGTTTGCGGGGTATATAGAAACACTTCCCTCCTTATCTCCGAGTCGGTGGAACACACTTTGGCGTAACCTTTTGAACATCGTTCCCGTTTCGTCCTCCTTCCTTTTGGGTGACCTAGATCGGGTATGTCCTTGGCTGCCATCCTTTTGCGTGTTCCGCCGCTTTGTTGCCTCGAGTTGTTTCCGCAGGTCTCCATTTGGCGTTTCTGCTCTGCGGTGATGCTGGGTTTCTTGATAATCCTTCTGAATTTTTGCTGCCCTGGCTCTTTCTTCCCGTTTCGTAACTTTCTCCGTCACAATAGGCAGGATCTTGTCGAAATGCTTGTCACAATACCTCCGTAAGGCTGCGTCGGACACAGGCCCCTCAAGGTCCGTCGAGACCGCGTGGTCTCCTCTTTCTACCGTACTCCGCAACGTAGACATGAAGGCAGGAGTTGGACCAAATCTAGTGCTCATGGTGAGTATTTTCTGGAACGCAGTTGTGTACTGGGTCCCACGGATGGCGCAAACTTGTTAGTACAATTTGTGCGATTGGTGGTAATAGATGTGACTGTAACTTATCGGACTAGGCCGACAAATGTCCAGTGGGTTGACCTTGTACTAATTCAAGTAGTTTGGATGAGATCCCTGCACAAGAAAGGTAAACCGTTAGTCTTACCGTGGGGACAGACCCCACGATTAGACTCCGCGTGAGAGTAAGTATACATTCTTGAGAGGGGAAGTAGAAGTATGTGTGTGTAGAAAGTTGTTGTACCTTGTATGGGGATTAGAGCCCCTTTTATAGGCGAGGTTTGCCGTTGGGGCTTCCTGGATTATCGCATATAGTGGCCTGTTGGGCCTGAGCCTAGAGTGGGCGTCGAGTATGTTTTGGGCTTAGTAGGCCTGTTGTACATACTATACGTCATCAGTGGGATAGTTGGGTAATGAGCCTTTTTCCCTACACGCTCTCTTACCAAGAAACGCCCTAGGTTGTATGCTTTTGTGTATGAACATATAAACTCATGGTTATTTGATGATCAAGTAGATAAGTAGTTTCTTTTATAGTTTAAAGGGTGTTTGGCATAGTGCCATTCTTGCCCATATTGACCCATTTTGATCATGTACGGGTCAAGGCGGATGACATATGTTATGTACAGTTTTATGTGTTAATATAAGTGTTGGCGTTAATATTAAACCAGTCCACACAAAAAAAAATAATAATAATAAATAAAAATAAATAAATAAAAATCTGGCCTAGGCGTTTCACTATGCTTCACAAGATTACATCACAGATCATGTGGTACAAAACACTCACATTGATTTTGCAAGTTTTATGTCAGTTATATCCATGATAAATAAAAAAGAGACATGCAACCAAAGAACGAATGTTTACCCCTTTTTATCGGATGCACAAAGAAAAGCAAAGAACTTGATTGTGTGTGTGACTGTGGAAAGGATTTGGCCGGTATTTATAGACAGGAGATTAGGTTAAACTACATAATTGTCAAACTATAAATAAGGAATATATATGTTTTATAGAATTTGTGTTATATTTAAATTTCTTGGAAATTAAGTAATGTTTTTTCTTCTTCTTTTTTTTTTTTTTTTTAATTTTCGGAATGTTGATTGAGACGATTTTGGCAACGTGTAAATAAGGAGGGGGGGTTGTCCACGTAGGCAATGGTTTCATGTCATAATTAAAATCTTACTTTGGGGGGTGTCCACGTAGGCAATGGTTTCATGTCATAATTAAAATCTTACTTTTATAATATTATATGGATTTTTTTTTTAATTTTTTTTTCCCATTTAGTTGTTAGGGTAGGGATCTAGTAATAAGAAAACTAAAATGATAAGGATGAGAAATAACATTAATCTCATATTTGAGATAAATCGACTTGAATTAGATGTATCTATATTCATTTATATGCATCATAATTAGTTTATAAAGTGATTTTGAAGTGAAAAACGATGCTGATGATGTACCCTCCGAGTAGCTCGAAGGACACTCCTCCGGGACGTGTCGAAGTCCTTCCATACGAAGGCCCAAGTTAGGATTCCAAAATATCCATAGGCGTCAAACCATTCGTTGGCACGAAGGTTACCTAAGGGGAATTCGCCATTCGCAGCCCTAAGCCCTTCGGGGTATGGTTGACGAAGGAACAATGGATAAGGAACCTCCTGACTTAGTCAAACCCACGATCTCTCTCTCTCTCTTGGCTTCCCCGTCAAGTCTGAGAACGTGGGTCACTAACCCCTAGCGGTTACCCACAATCATGGGACGCCCCAATTATCTCCGACATTCATGCAAGAGTGCCTCTAACCGTATTTCTTCTACTATAAATAGGTTAGACGGACAATGGTTTATGGTATGCTCATTTCACACTCATCTTTTTACTTACACACACTTATACAACCATAACTCATACTTACTCTCACGCCGGAGGTGGTTCGCAGGGTCCTACCCCTGCGTAATCACTTAACGTAGTGTCTTAGTATTTCTTATTCTCAGGTTACAGGCGAGTCTTGGCTAGAACATACACCCCTCATTACTTTGATCCTCATCGAAGCCTGGTAGTGCAATCTTTTGCACAATCAGTGGCGCCATCCGTGGGACCACAACTATTAGTCCCGTAATCACCCAGTCCTAATACCCTAACCAGCTACACTAATTTTCCGGCATGGAACCATGAAGAGAAGATTCACCTCCACCAGGTTTCTCTACTCTGGTCCCACTCACCACAACTAACACCGACAATCTCGCCCCCATAACAGCCTCAACATTTACCACACGATCTCGTTTGGAAACTACTCCTGTGCATCACGCCTCAACATCCGCTAACCCTATTCCAGAGATTAGCCCCGCCTTCGTTGAGGCAAACTTTAAGGCCTTAGATTCTTTGCTAAGGGATCACAAGAGACAGGTTCGCAATACTGAAATGCAGAGGGAGTTGGAATACTCCAGTGAAGAGTATAACGAGGAGATCGAAGCAGAGGGCAGACCTCAATCTGTAGGCAGGGGCGCACGGCCTTGCGAAATAGTTCTCCTTCCATTAGAAGGTCAAATGGAAGGACGGTGGGTTTTGAAGAAGGACCCAGAGGAAATATGGGAAGAAGGGAAAGAATGCATGGTGAAAGGAGGAGCGAGAACTCCAACGGAGGAAACAACCCGGTAGGAAACGGAGGGGTAAACCTGCCCCCTCTTCTTGCTGCTCACTTGGGAAGAGAAGGGACAGGGGCTCCAGTACCCCCTCTTATGTTTCGAGTGTTGGAGATCCACCTCCATACTCCAACATGAATCAGTTACCCCCTCCGGGAATGAATCCTTACCTACCTGCTCAAACCTACAACACTTACCCTCCAAATGGTTCACTCCCCAACCAGAATTACCAGCAAATGCCCTATGGACAGGTTCCTACGCAATCAATGGGGGTATACCCTTCGTATCAACCCTCTACTATTTACCCTACCTACTCACAACCATTTCCTAACCCGTATAACTCTACACCTGTTTATCCGCCTCCATACAACCCTTAATATACCGAAGCCTCTGGAGCTTGCACACCTTTCGTGAAGTGGATCGAGGACTACGCCTTACCTGACGGTGTAAAGATGCCTACTCACATAGGCACCTACGATAGGAAAGGCGATCCTGATAACTTTCTCCACTTATTCGAAGGCGCTATCAAAATGCAAAAGTGGGTCATGCCTGTAGCATGCCACATGTTCACTTACACCCTCAGAGACTCCCGCACAAATATGGTGGAATGGACAGAAGTTGGGGAGCATTATGAGTCTAGATGATCTTAAGGCTAAGTTCCGGTTACACTTCAGCCAGCAGAAGAAGTACACCAAAACTCACCTAACCGTGCACACCATCAAACAAAGGGACAACGAAAGTACGAGGGCCTTCGTTACCAAGTACACTGATGAAACCTTGCAAATTATAGGGTTGCACGAAGATCAGAGGATCTCTGGCTTCGTACATGGCCTTCGGACTCGAAGCTTGGTGGAATTCATGTCCACCAACCTTCCCAACACCTACAAAGCCTTGATTGAGAAGGCTTACACCTGGATTGAGTCTAAGGAGGTAGCAGCAAACGGGGCTCCGATAGAGCAAAAGGAAGCATCTGACAAATTCTCTAGAGGGTCCTCCTGGGAAGGATCCAAAAACAAGAAGAAGAACAGAGATCGCTTCACTCCTTACAGCAAAGGTTCGAACCATGGACTCTTAGCAAACTTGGTTAAATCTCCTCGAGAGATCCTAGCCACCGAGAAAGCCGCAAAGTCTTTCGATCCCCCGCCTCAGATGATAGCACGGAACAAGGCCAGAGACATGTCCAAGTATTGCCATTTCCATGAAGATCATGGACATGACACGAATAACTGCAGGGAACTAAAGAAGCAAATCGAAGAGGCGGTACGATCCGGGCAGTTAGCACATCTGGTCAAAGGCATCAAGAAGGGAAAGGACAAGTTCTCTGATACTCAACTAGGAGAATGGAAGGGGAACAAGAAGGAAACTACGCCAGCAGAAGCTCCAATACTAATGGTACGCAGACATGATACCACCTTGAAAAGGAAGGAAGTAGAGGGAAAGCTGGGAAGCGTAGGGGAAATAACCTTCCCTTACATATTGGGGAAGACACCTTCGACTGACCCCGTTATCATCAAGGTACAAATCTCAAACAGGGAGGTAAACCGAGCATATATGGATTGTGGAAGCTCCTGCGAGATCATCTATGAGCATTGTTTCCTAAAGCTCAAGGCATCCATACGCTCACAGAGGGTAGACTCAAAGGCACCACTAGTAGGGTTCTCCGGTGAACACTCATGGTCCCTGGGAGAAGTACCGTTGGAAATCACCATAGGCAAAGGCCCCTTATCCCGCACGGAAACACTCATTTTCGTCATCGTAAGGTCAGATTCCCCTTATAATTTGTTAATAGGAAGAACAGCTATGCAAAGAATGGGAATTGTTGTTTCCACCATACATGCTGCTATTAAGTTCCAAACTCCCTTCGGAGTAGGAACTGTTCATTCTAGTTATGGAGCGGATAAGGGTGTATACGGTGTCAAAAAGATCAAAGAGGAATCGGAGGAGTCTCCAATGGCAATTCTTAGCTGTACAAATGCAGAGGAACGAGTTGTAGTAAACTCTAGCTACCCTGAACAAACGGTGGTAGTAGGAAAACAACTCCCGGCAAATTTCAAAGCGAAGCTCGTCGAACTGTTGCAGACTAACCTTGATGTTTTTGCTTGGAAATATTCTGACATGACAGGGGTTCCGAGAACTTTGCTGATAGATGGACAGTCCTTCGGAACGGAGCATAAACTCAATGAGTACAAGCACATTGAGCCAATAAATCAGAAAAGGAGAAGCCTTGCCCCCGAGAGAAACGCCGCAGCCTGCAAAGAAGTTGACGAACTCACACAAGCAGGCATCCTGAGGGAAGTCAAATACCAAACTTGGGTGGCCAACCCAGTGCTGGTAAAAAAGAGCGACGGAGGGTGGCGCATGTGCATGGATTTCACTGACATCAACAAAGCATGCCCGAAGGATTGCTACCCCCTACCAGAAATTGACTAGAAGGTGGAATCCTTGGCAGGTTTCCGGTTAAAATGCTTCTTAGATGCCTATAAAGGGTATCATCAAATCCAGATGGCAAAGGAGGACGAAGAAAAGACAGCCTTCTACACAAGCAAAGGTGTCCACTGTTACATAAAAATGCCCTTCGTTTTGAAGAATGCAGGGGCGACTTATCAACGTCTCGTAGATAAAGCCTTCAACAAACAGATAGGCAGAAATCTCGAGGCTTACGTTGATGACATGGTTATCAAGAGCAAGACGGAGGAGGACCTACTCCTCGATGTACAGGAAACGTTTGACCAGCTTCGGGCGATTAATATGAAGCTGAACCCTAAGAAATGCTCCTTCGGTGTCGAAGAGGGACAATTCCTAGGGCATTTGATCACTAAGCAGGGGATAAAAGCTAATCCCTCCAAGGTCAAGGCGATTTTCGATCTCCAAGCCCCTAAGTGTCTAAAAGATGTGCAGAGCCTGAATGGGAAGCTGGCAGCCTTAAGCCGATTTTTATCAAAAGGAGCGGACAGGTCCCTACCATTCTTCAAAACACTCAAAGGATGCGTGGACAAGAAAACTTTTCAATGGAGCCAGGATGCGGAAGCTGCCTTTCAGAAGATGAAGGAGTTCATCGAAATCCTTCCAACACTCACAGCCCCAATCAAAGGCGAAGTATTGTTCATGTATTTAGCATCCTCAATGGAGAGTGTTAGCGCAATCCTTATGGCGGAACGGGACAAGCGAAAAATCCCCATTTACTTTGTTAGCAAGGTCCTACAAGGAGTAGAAATCAACTATCCAACGTTGGAGAAGTTAATACTCGCCTTAATCTACGCAGCAAGGAGGCTCCGACGCTATTTTCAGGCCCTTCCAGTTACAGTCTTAACCGACAAGCCACTAAAACAGATCTTGTCGAAGCCTGAAAAGTCAGGACGAGTGGTTAAATGGGCTATTGAGCTTGGAGAACATGAAATAGAGTTCAAAGGACGAAACTCTATTAAAGGGCAGATTCTCGCAGACTTCTTGGCAGAAACACCTTCCGAACCTGATAAAGGAAAGGAAGAGCCCAAAACTAACCTCTCTCAAGTGCAGGTTGAATGGAAGCTTTACACAGACGGAGCATCTAGCTCCAACGGTTCTGGAGCAGGACTAATGTTGGTTAGTCCTGAAGGGAAGGAGCATACATATGCTCTTCGTTTTGAGTTCGAAGCCACAAACAACGAGGCGGAATATGAAGCGCTGCTAGCAGGACTCCGATTAGCTAAAGATATGGAGGTCAAAGCTCTCGCTGTTTTCGTGGACTCCCAGTTGGTCGCAAACCAAGTGACAGGCTCCTATGAAGCAAGGCAGCCCATCATCAAACAGTACTTAGAAAAAACGTAGGAGATGCTGGAAAACTTCGACTCCTACACCATCCAGCATGTTCGTAGGAATCAGAATAAGAAGGCAGACGCACTAAGTAAGCTAGCTTCAATGGCCTTCGCTCATCTCACTAAAGAGGTGCTCGTGGAAGTCCTTCCTGAAAAATCCATTGTCCTCAAAGAGGTTGCTGATGTGATTCACGAAGAAGGAGAGACATGGATGACTCCCATAAGGGAATATTTGATAAGTGGTCTTCTCCCTGAAGATCCCAAGCTAGCAAGGAAAATTCGGGTTAAGTCTCCACAGTACCGGCTTATAGGGGAAACCCTATATAGGAGGTCATTTCTGTCACCCTGGTTACGATGTGTAGGCCCCAAGCAAGTTTCGAGCATCATCTTCGAAGTCCATGAAGGATCCTGCGGTCTTCATGCAGGACCTCACTCAGTTGTCTCGAAGATAATGAAGTTGGGCTACTATTGGCCTTCGATGCACAGGGACGCAGCCGAAATCATTCTCAAATGTGAAGCTTGTCAGATACACTTAAACGTTTCAAAAATTCCAAAGCAAGACATGACAAGTGTGACATCCGCATGGCCCTTCTCTCAATGGGGCATCGATATTGTAGGGCCTATGACTGTAGCCCCCGGAGGAGTCAAATTATTGCTGGTAGCGATCGATTACTTCACTAAGTGGGTGGAAGCTAAACCACTAGCCTCTGTAACAGGGAAACAGATCGAGAAGTTTGTGTGGGAGCACATTGTGTGCAGATTCGGAGTGCCCCACATAATCATATCTGACAACGGGAAGCAGTTTGCTGAAGGAGTCTTCTACGACTTCTGTCAAGGGCTCAACATAAAGCAATCCTGGACATCCGTCTACCACCCGCAAGGTAACGGACAAGTGGAGGTTACAAACAGAGACATCGTCAAAGGGATCGAGAAAAGGCTAGGGCGAACTCATCACGGATGGGTGGACGAGCTCCCTCAAGTCTTATGGGGTCACAGGACGCATCCTAAGTCAAGCAATGGTGAAACCCCCTTCAGCCTAACATACGGAACAGAAGCGGTCATCCCTTCAGAACTAATTGTACACACGGAGCGTGTGGCAACGTATGATGCCTCCCAAAATGACGAAAGAATCAGGGAAAACCTTGATTTACTAGAAGAAAGGCGAGAAATAGCCTCCATCTGAGAAGCAATGCACAAACATAAGATCGAAGGCTACTACAACAAAAGGGTCAGACCTTCCATTTTCAAACCTGGAGAATATGTGCTACGCCTCAACAGCGCGAGCAAAGCAGAGTATCAGGGAAAGCTGGGACCAACTTGGGAAGGACCCTACATGGTAGCTGAGGCCTACGGCAACGGAGCCTACAAATTGGCCACTCTTCTCGGAAAACCCATCGACAGAACATGGAATGGTACGAACCTTCGAAAGTTCTATGTTTAAGAAGTATTTTTTTTTATCTTTTCCTTGTAATTAGAAGCTTCTCAAGGGAAAGCACACATTATTGGTAGTTGTCTTAGTTTTCATTTTCAAGAATGATGTAATCCTCCCTACCAATTCAATGACAAATAAGACATTTCCCACAAATCTCTTGCTTCATTTCTTAAACACAAAGATTTGTTCAGCCAAGTGGTTAATGAGTTTCAATGTCGAATGGCTTGAGGTATAATAAACGCCTTATCATTTTAAGCCAATATAAACATTCACATTAACTCTCCTAGTAGTTTTTGGCGCTTGTAAAAAAAATTTACAAAGTCATACTATGTAAAGGATTTGAGATAGAGTGGGTCGCGACCCTCTGTCAATGATCAAGTTGGTCATTATATTCTTGGTGTTGTAATTTACACACAATGAGGTTGTTTAACCTTAGGTTGTAAAACTTAAGCGTCGGAAAAATGGCGTACGAGAAGCTAACAAATATAAACTAAGTGTGTAGGGGTACATCCCCAACACTGTCACATTCAAAATAAGGACTATTGCCCTTACACCTGCATGAGGAGCCTATGCTCCAGTTAAATTGTTCTTGGCCCATGGCCATACATCAAAAGCATTTAAATTGTTCGGAAGACAAGACACACATTGTCACATAAAATAAATTGTCTTAAGGGTACATGCCACCCTTTGGAACCAAATTACTGCTAACAGAGCAGCCTTCATTCTTGCTTTTTTGGAGATGGAGTGGGGGATGGTTGCACTGAGACTGGCTTGGTAGACATAGTCTTCTTGGTTGGAGTGGTAGGCTTCAGCTTCCGAGGTTTCTTGGAAAGGAGGTCTTCGAGAGGTGCCATAGGATCTTTGGTAGCCTCAGCAAGGAAGGAGTACTCTGCAGTTGCAAATGCATTTCCTGCCTCATCATACTCAGCCTTTGAAGTGGGACGGTAGCATTCAATCTTGGAGAGGTCCACGGGCTTACCAGTTTTGGCAGCCTCCTCCAGCGCCAAGCACCGTCCACGAAATATGGCTGATTTGATGACCTTCCACATCTGAGCTCCCAATTCATCGCTGTAATAAAGCTCCATGGCTATGTAAGGCACCACCTTCGAAACAACCTCCGCACGATCCTTTTGCAGCATCTTATACCTCATCTGCAAGCCATCGATCTCCTCCCTCAACTTCACCTCTACCTCTCCGAGCCGAGCCTTCTCACTTTCCAGCCCAGCACATTTTGCCTCAAGTGCTGCATTCTGACCTGTGAGAGTGACAACCTTGGCTTCTTCCAACTTCAGATTACCACGTTCAACGGCTAGCTGGGCCACCTTTTCTCGAAGGTCCTGGACGATGGGGTTTTTCTCAACATTTCCCTCAATCTCGTCACACTTGGCTTCTAGCTTGGCCACAGTTCGGAGCAACTCTCTGGTGGCATTCAAGTGGTTATCCATTACTGCCTGCCTCGCAACCCCATTATCATGCATGTCACAGAACTTTTCAATAGACATGTTTTCCAGCATACTCTTCCATTACGGAGGGGTCACATGGTCAACAATCCGGTGACAGGCCAAGGCATTTGGGAGTTCCTTTGTCTCCGAAAGACCTGTGAGCAACACAATGTATAACAGTTAACATAATTGTGTAATTTATAATTTCGCATGATTCGTAAGGAAAAACTACTTACCATGAACCTCAACGGATTCATCGGGTAATTCAAAGGCAGACTTCACAAACTTTCTGCCTTCGGCACTCTTCTGCTTCACAACTCTGCTCCCAGAGGCAGGCAGGGGATTTTTCCTTTTGTTGGTAGACTTCACAACCTTGGCCGTTGTCCCTTTCCTACTCTTCAACCTATCAGCTATTCCTGTTGAACCAACGACGGGGACATCCTCATCCGCAGGATCGTCCGAGTCAGCAATATTCTCCACCAGTTGGGATGGACCCTCCAAAGCAAGTTGCGGAGGTGCTGATGAAAGAGGCTCTGGCTTCGGAATGTCTACCTCGTTGTTGTTTACAGATGTTTAAGGAGAGCCAACACCATAAGACTCCTCAGCCTTCTCCGCAGGCATGAAACTTAAATCTTCATCCAAGTCTTGGAACATAAAGTTTCTGAACGACATCTCTGCAAAATAGAAACAAGAAGAAATAAATATCAGTGCTACATTGGTCCTACTTAAATAAAAGTAGATAAACATACTTTGTCCTTGGTATATGATCATAGGCTTCTTGGGAGACCCCTCCCAACTCTGAGCAATCCTAGCCATGTATAAAATGGCTTCAGGGAATACTTGCACATCCACAGGGTATTTGACCAAACGCTGATAACAGGGATCACTTCGAACCTCGTAGGGCAGGGGGTCATTATACCGTTTAGCATTATACCTATTTTCCTTGTTCAGCAGCTCTGAATATTTAGGGGGAACAATAGTGTCTTGCACGTAGAAAAAGCTACCCTTCCAACCTGTTATGTTTGTGTACACCTTCCCAAACAGGTTGGGTACATCTGCCTCAGGTCTTTTTGCTAGTGTCAACCAATTGCCCCCAGGGTACAAGTTCAAGAATCCTCTTAAAACTGTCAATGTTGGTTCATATCCGTAGGCTTTGCACATCACTATGAATGTGGTTAATTTGGCAAAACCAAAGGGATTAAACCTAGAGATATGAACTTTGTAGTACTGCATAAACTCTAATATCAGTGGGTGCAACGGAATCCTAAGGTTTGAGTGACTAAATGCATGTGTATACAGCCCTACGAAACCTGGAGGGGCATCAAAGATACCCTGAGTAGGTTTGGGTAACATCACTTTATGTTCTAGTGGGATGGGATAATCGGCTAAGTGATCATGTAAATCTTTCGCAGACAAAGTACACTTTTGTTGTTTTATAATAAACTTGGAATCCATGTTCTTATTTTTAAAACTACAAGAAAAAGAGAAGCGTTTACCTTTGTTTTCGAAGATGGTGTGCGCTGGAAAAGGTTACTGCGTGTAAAAGAAGACGGAGAGAGTGAAAATGTTTTAGGGTTTCAACAACTCCCCCTTAAATACCCTTTTTTACCGTCTTTAAAACCACACACGTGTCCATCTTTTTTACTCTTATCCGAGTAAAAAAACTTTTTAAATTTTAAATAAAGTCTTTTGGTCTCCGGGTAATATGGGGATAAGTAATCACTGTAGCGGGCAGCGGTAGTAATTATTTTGCATTTAATGTGCTTAGTTAGGTAAGTAATTATCTCTAACTAACGCAAGTGGCAGTGAGATGTAATTTTTTCGAAGCAAGAAGTCGAATGCAATGCCTCTTCGCTCATATGCATCACTTTCTACTGGGGGGCTTGATGATGTACCCTCCGAGTAGCTTGAAGGACACTCCTCTGGGACGTGTCGAAGCCCTTCCATACGAAGGCCCAAGTTAGGATTCCAAAATATCCATAGGCGTCAAACCATTCGTTGGCACGAAGGTTACCTAAGGGGAATTCGCCATTCGCAGCCCTAAGCCCTTCGGGGTATGGTTGACGAAGGAACAATGGATAAGGAACCTCCTGACTTAGTCAAACCCACGATCTCCCTCTCTCTCTTGGCTTCCCCGTCAAGTCTGAGAACGTGGGTCACTAACCCCTATCGGTTACCCACAATCATGGGACGCCCCCATGATCTCCGACATTCATGCAAGAGTGCCTCTAACCGTATTTCTTCCACTATAAATAGGTTAGACGGACAATGGTTTATGGTATGCTCATTTCACACTCATCTTTTTACTTACACACACTTATACAACCATAACTCATACTTACTCTCACGCTGGAGGTGGTTCGCAGGTTCCTACCCCTGCGTAATCACTTAACATAGTGTCTTAGTATTTCTTATTCTCAGGTTACAGGCGAGTCTTGGCTGGAACATACACCCCTCATTACTTTGATCCTCATCGAAGCCTGGTAGTGCAATCTTTTGCACAATCAGATGCAAAATAGCATTAGCAACAAATTTGACCTGCAAGGGACGAAAAATACATATAATTCGACTAATTTGATGAAATGCATCTAATATATCTCTATATTATATTTAACAGGAGGCATTTGGCATTAATGCCACCTCAATGCCACCTCAATGACACCTCAATGCCACCTCAATGCCACCTCAATGCCACCTAATCATTTTTATGCCACATAAGCATTATTGATCCAACTAAGCAATTAATTGTTAATTTTCCAAATTTTATTATTTTTTTTTTGTAATTTTCGGAATTTTTTTAAAGATTTTTGAAAATTGCAATTAATTTTTAATTTCCGAATTTTATTATTTTTTATTAATTTTCGGAATTGTTTTAAAGATTTTTGAAAATTGTTTATAAAAAAGGTTCCTTGCAAGGATTGAACCTTGGTTGTTTTGATAAATAACTTGTGTGTTTACCACTTAGGCAACAAGTTATTTTGATAATTATGTTGCATACTATAATATATAAATGGCTATAATTTTATTGGAATCATATAATAAATCTATGCAACTATGTAGGAGAATCCCTACAACTTAGGTAACCCTAAACTAAACATATACATAAAAATTATATACGGTTCATAAATTTTTTTCTCAAAAACCTTAATATCCGCTGCAACAGGTGGAAGGACGGTCGGAAGTTGTATTCACTGATTTTTTTTCGCAAACTTCATCTTTTGAGGCATTATAGGTATTAAAAGGATAATCATATTTGTTAATTTGTATTCGTCTTTTTTTCTCTTTGTTTATGTTTAGAATAGTTACGTAATTCTCTTAACCTTCTCGAAGGTATTGAAAAAATATGAAAAGGCTTTGGGAACTACTAAAATATTCAAGCGTAATATTTTCTTACTTTTTTAGTAAAAAAAATTTGTCATTTTTAAGCCATTTAATACATATGACCATAAGTGTATACAAGTTGCTATATTATTCACACTTTTATTGTGCATCAGTAGGTTGTAGAAGGAAGGGTGGCCAGAAGGTTACGGATTTCTGGAATTTACTTCACATTCTACATCCGAAACGGTTCTTTAACCATACAACCAAACACAGGTTTCAGGAACTTACTTAACGTTTACGTTAAATTTGGCATCGTCAGGGGTAGGTAAAGGAAGACATGCTGCGGGTTCTGAGCATTCTATATATGCAGGTGATTTAGGCCATGATGTTAGTGATAATTTGTAATATCTATCTCTAATGTGTTTGGCGCAATCTAATTGGAGGTTTATGTTATGTTACGGATAAAACAAAAGACACCCACCATTGACTATCTGTGTGTAAAATGTAGGTGAGCATGGTAACCAATTGTATTGGTGGGACGAGGCATCAACTTTGGCGTACAATGGTGACATACCTTCTGTTACAGTGGGGTCGAGTATGGTAACCATACCAACTTCAATGGAAGGTGGAATAAATGGCAGTGTTGGTACTGGAGTATACACCAGCATTGCTTCCAAGTTCGCATAGAGGTCATTTTCATGACATTTTACTGCAAGCTCATGTATTCATAAAAATGTTGCCTTTTAAACGTACAAGGATTGTTGATAATGTGTGCAGTTTTCTTGCATGGGCCCGTCACATTAGATTTTACATCCGGTACCTTTATGCGTGACTAGGTGCAGATTGTTACTCCATCGGTTGGGCCATCAAACAAGCGAAGTTTATCAAAGAATAACAATCAACTGAACAATGAACATGCTGCAGCTAAAGGCACTCAGTCTAAAAAAGCTAGCTAGCCTACCCTTTGAATGTTGACCAAGTCATCGTGATTCAGATCATGATTTTGAATCATCTTCTGAACGCTGAACAAGATGCTATAGTTTAGGATCATTTATCTTCACGTCTTGCTGTATTTGCGTTGGTATGTTTAGTGGAATCATTGGTGTTGCTGGTGTTATGTAATTTTAACAATTCAACTTTGAAAATAATTTATATGAAGTTTTGTTGTTAAATCAGGGAGTTTGACTGTGTTCAGCTTTTGACGGATGCTATAATATACACTGAATATAAATATAGGTACATAAAAGCTCTGCAATTAAATGGTAAAAAGAAATAGGCGTGGGATGTTGAGCTACAATACTATGATCTTTCAATCAATTACGACATAAGAATCAATTATTTGCAGTTCAAGAGTTTATCATGTCTTTACACTCTATAGACCTGACATATTTCTTTTTTCTAGGTCATAAATGACTTGCTTAATCCAACATGGCATAACCTAACAATACAAGAAGAAAGTTGGGTTCAACAAGATACGGAATATGAAACATATTCGGGAGAAGTTGGAGAGGCCAATTCTAATGTTATTGAGGTAGATCCATACAATATGTCTGATATGCACAGGAACATATGCGAGCGTAGAAACTTGCGCCTGGCTTCAAGCCAAAGTCATTGCTAGAAATTCAACAAGAAGAACAGTGGAGAGGACAGACACACGCGCAATTGCAGGTGGAGATGACCGTTGCTTATATTTCAACATTTCTAGGCTCCATGAATGTATCCACCCCATGGACTGGTGTTGTCAAAAATTCACATCGGGCCAATTCTGGACCATGGGTTTTTCAAATACTTTATCAGGAAGTATACTATTGCTTTTGTGTAGAATGACAAAACTTATTTCTTTGTGTATATTCAGATTTGCTATGTTAGTATTTGATTTTCCAGCTTACATTGTTTCTTTGAGCTGAAAACATGTTCGAATAATCCAAGGGCCAAGGTAATATCACCTCAGAAACGCACAGTAGAAGTGAAACCCATGCCAATGAGACAATCCGAAAATTAAAGTGAAGACAAGGAAATTGAGGAATGCAGTTCTGAGCAACAAATAGACCGCCATACAAATACCTTTGATGAAAATACAGGGTATGTTCAAATTCAGTCGCGAAGAGAATACATGGAATACCTCTGCAGTTCTGTGGTTTTCTTGGTGCCTAAAAGTAAATCATTTTTTATATTGGTGGATAACAGGCCATGGCTAGAAGACTACTTGGTCTCCAAACATGCACACATGTAGCAGCTGATGGTTACCAAGGTTCTATATAATTCCAAAATATCATTAGCATATCCATAATCGTACTAAATAATCTATATTTACCCTTTTAATATTCTCTCTATTAAATTTTTATGATCTTGCAAAGTTGAAGGCTCACAATCGATATTTCATTATTTAGAAGAAATGATGCAAATCTCCATATCGAGGTTTTTGAAGCTTGAACGAGACCCATCCAACAACTGTAAGTTTTAATTTATTGCAATATTACATTCTTGAAACTTCACAGGGTAGGGCTCAACGTCTTTTTGATATAACTGTATGAAATAGTACTGTCATGTAGAGTGAATTAGAGAGGGAACGAATAGCTTTGGATCTAGAAGAAGAAAAGAAAGCTCAAGCTAAAAGAGAGAAGATGTTGTTTGAGCAAGAGAAGAAGATCCATAACCATAGTTCTATGGTTTTAATCTCTAATAGAGATGAAAATCGTGATCATCAAAAGAAGGTTTGAGTCTAAAATTTATTTTTCTCTTCTAGACATCTCTTTCAATTTTTTATGACAGAGATGTCTTCTGAGCAATTATGTTTTTACTTGGAGAATTGTTATTTGAGGACTTGCTTGAAGAATATTACAGTTAGTAGAAGCATATATGATACACCAAAAGAAGTCACTGCGGCACATACCTTACCGAGATTGGTTACATAACTCTTACTTTTTATATTTTATAAATACTCCGTAATTAGATTAGGCTTTTGGCGTACCCACAATCCTCGGGAGATGGAGAGGGACTGCATCATAGCCCATCGTTATACTGTTATTTCTTCGAATATGGTATAACAGGTTATAGTTGGGATAAAGATCCTTTAGTTTATTGCAAAGACTAACAACTCAAGGAGCTAAAATAGACCCGAAAGATGTCGTCATCGCTGGACCACATCATAAAGACCTAAACAACGAATGGTCAGTAATCGACTTACAAGACTCAGGTTCTAAAAACAAGCCACAAAGTAGCAAAAGTCAGGCGATAAAAAAGTCAAAGGAGTTGCATCAGTTCTTGGTCTGTCATCGTCATCATCATCTTTTCAAATTGGAAAAGATAATAGCGTTGGAATGTCTCAAGAGAATCCGTATTGTAACTGTGAACTGAAAAGAATAAGAAAATGAACAGCCGACTATTCTGATGGTTGAAAGTGTGGTAAATGAGGACTCAACAAAGAAGGCGAAAAAGAGCCCTTTTAGTAGATTTATGAAATGGAAAAGAGTGATGATTCTGAGAAAGATACTGTTCTGATGTTGTTTAATGACTCGGTTAAGGGAACTTATGTAGGTCGCAAGGGGATGATTGTGTGATTACTTTGTTGATAAGGTGATTAAATATGAAATTTTGTGGGTCAATGTAATCTGCATTATTAGTTTTCTTGTGCTGATACTTCTCTTGTCTCAGGTTCTAAGAGATAAAATCATGAAGGAGCTAAAGAAAAGCAAAGCAGAACTTCAGTTATCGTAAGTAATCTCAAATCTCAATCTTGATACCCTTTATTTATGGGAAAATCGACAAAGCTGATCTGAAAAAGTTCTTTTCCAAGTAAGAAAAAATGAAAAATGAAAAAATTCCTTTTCCAAAAAAAATGTTGAAGTTCTTGAATAATTGCTAGAAAGCAAATAATTCAGCACCAGGAAATTGTGAGTGTTGGCAACATCAAACCAACAGACGCAGATAAAGTGATAGAGGTAAGGGTATTACGCAAATGGACAGCGCGCAGTTTTAGCGACAACAACGCTGAAGGACTCTGTTGTATACTCCTTGATAAACACGTTTCCATCTCAAACTTATTAGGGCTGGCCACAAACTCAGGTATGCCCTGAGGAGAGTGCCCGACCACACAAAATGGAAGAAGCTGATGAACGCTTATTGTGACCGACAATTGGTTGAAATCAACTTTATTGCATTATTATTTGATGGAAATCGTCTTCAAGCTGATTAGACACCTGATGAGGTTTGCTGTATTCTGCATAATCTATACATACACTATAGTAACCAAAACTTGCAACCCATTCACGAAATTTCACTTAATAAAGGCTAATTTGTGTTGCCTTATATATCAGCTGGTTTAACGGTTCAAATAGGCGAAAATGGGCCTAATTTTATCTTTAAAACATACAAGATCTTAAATCGTTTTGTCAAAAAGATATAGATTGTAACTGTGAGCCATCGAGAGTTTCTTTAATTGTCACACACTCTAAGTTAATTGCCATCGAGAGTTTCTTCTTGATCCATCCATCCGAACACAAACGCACACACACATGCTTTGATCTCCAAAACGTGATCAGATTCCATAAACATACATGTAAGTGATTCTTCTTAAATCTATAATTAATCTCCAATATCATTTTTTCTATTAGACCAATTTAATGAAGGTTTATTTTTTACGTTTTTAGATTCATGGTGTCAAAATGCAATGACCAGCTAAATAAGCAAAAGGGATCATCAAGAAGATGATTTTTAAAATAATAGTTCTTACAAAGGTACAATCTTTTCTTTATTTTCATTCTATTGATGTTTTTATGTAAAAAAGTTTTTTTTTTTTTTTTTTTTTTTTTTTTTTTTTTTTTTTTAATTGATTGGAATATATGCTTTTTTATAAGCATTCTGGAGGTTGCTGTTAGGGGTGCTCAGTGTTTGGTTTGGCACCGAACAAACCGAAATATAAACCGGACCGAAACCGAATAAAACCAGACCGAAAATTTTAATTGGTGTATGGTTTGGTTTAAAACCAAACCGAAGTATTTAATTGGTGTTTGGTTTGGTTTTGGGTTTGACAAATACAAAACCAAACCAAATCGAAAAAACCGTATACATATCTATCCACACAAAAAAGTTTAAATTATATATATACAAATTTTATATGTTTATCTTCCTAACAAAAAATCCTAATAATTTAAAATATCTTATAAAATAACCACTCCTTAAATCATGGGTTGATGCATATCTAGGACTCAGGAGTAATTAACCTATTTGATTCATATAAATTCACATATATCATATCCTCTTCTCCCATATTTCTCTTTCATTTATTTTCGTTAAGTTATGAAACCTTTTGGTTTCTTAAACTTTTGTTTTGTTAATTTACTTAAGCACTTTGTGAGACCTTTTGATTTGATAATTTTATTTGAACTTTTAGGTTTTTATTTGTAACTTTTAGATTATATTTTTAAGTTTACTTGAATTTGGTTTTCTTGGTTTTAACCGAAACCAAACCGAATTCCAATTTGGTGTATGGTTTGGTTTTATCCGTTCTAAAATTGGTTTGGTTTGGTTTTGGTTTAGAGTTTTAAAATTTTCAAACCGATTAACCCGAACCATACAACCCACGAAACCGAAAACCAAACCGATGAACACCCCTAGTTGCTGTGAAAAGGACCTGCAAGCTGCATTAGAAGTTGTGAAAATATTTGTATAGCTGTGAAAATAAGGTATGGTATACTTTTGTTAATATTTGAGTTGTTTATGGGTTTTTAGGATTTGGGGTTGCTTATTTGTATTGAAGTTCTTATTTTATCTGTTTTTGAGGAGCAAGTGATATAAATGTGCGATATTGTCTGACGGTTTGAGGAAGAGTGGTACAAGGGTCATTGATGACGCTTTCATAAATTCTCTTTTTTATGGAGGAAGGTATGAGAGTTGCATTATGCCGTGAAAGATGAAGAAGGACTCCACAGTGCTTTAACTTTTTGTTGGCCTCATGCTTTAACGCACTGCAAATCGATGTTTTATCCATGGAGATGCAAAAATAGCTCCGAAATTGGCATGCTATCCTTCACCTTCATCCTTATTATCAAAGGTAGACACAAAACCAGATAATAGTACCAATAAGCTTTTTATTGTTCTTCAATCCAGTCTTACCTATAAATATATGTTGGGTACTCTTAAGTGTGAATGTATATATGATGGCCATTGTTCAGTGTGAATGTGATGATCTTTCTAGGTATTAATTAGGATAAGTTAGCAAGCTACAACTTATATAAAGATGTGTTGACGCTAAAGACAATATAACAAAATATAATTAGCTAAAAAAACTTCAACTATGGTCTATGCCGACTTAAAGAAAGAAGAAAAGCATTTGACATTTGACCACCCCCAAAGATTTCCTTTTACGTGCGCTCCATTCTTAGATTTTTAATTTTTTATCAAACACTTCGTAGTTCATAACTTCATGCAAAAGAAATAGTGCGTTAAGCATTACATAGAAGCTTTTTAGTTTTCGAACATTCTACACAGTATAAAACCTTAAAACTTTGTAAGTCTTGATATATATTACGACCAATTTACATGGAAACAATACCAACAACGTTGTAGTATATAAAAAGTTGTTGCCATCAGTAGTTATCGAATTCACGTGTCCAATTTACCTGTTATCTGATTAGGAGTCCTAAAAAGAACTGCTTACTTTAAATTATTTCTTTAGGGGTGTTTGTTTAAACTTATTTGGCTGTTGTATAGGCTTACTGAACTTTTTCAAACCACGTAAAGAGTAAGTGGCTTTAAAACCTTATAAAGTGAGGTGTACTAGGTGATGCCCTTTTAGGTTACCTGATATAGTTACCTGATATACTTATTCACTAACTGGCCCATCCAATATTATAAAGAGTAAGTGGCTTTAAAACCTTATAAAGTCAGGTGTACTAGGTGCAAAGTTAATAAGTATTTCAGGTTACTACATAAATAAGAATAAGTTGTGTTTGGATCAGGATACAATAGAAATTAAGAAGGTGTGTTTGGATCAAGGTACTATAGGAATTAAGAAGAAAGTGTGTTTTGGTAACAAAAGGTGTGATTTGGATCAGGTTACTACTTGCTTTTTTGGTTTTTCTAATAACATTTGTACATTAGGTATAACCCGAATTAACCCGTTAACGTGATGATATTTTGACCTATAAAATTGTGTATTTTACCTTGCTCCAGGGACGACAACATTAGCTCTTTGAGATGTAGAAGGAAAACTAATCGACCCGCTCCCATTCCCGGCCACACTTGAGATCATTATCACATCCTCTTCACAGACTTGGAACCTATCAGCTAAAAGTGATTTTTATAAAACTGATCCTTAATATAGCAATTTCTAAACTGATTTTCCTCCTGAATTTCCTGTTGGGTTTACTCCAATGTTTACACTATTTTTTTTTAAACCAATATTAATACCATGTGATAAATCTCTTCATAGAGGTTGTTATGCTCCAATTGATTATGTGACAGACTCCGGCTTACATCAACATGAATTAGTTGCGAATTTCTAGGATGTAAAGGAAATACAAGTATTGTATATGTTTATCAACGAAATAATTGTGCCAGCGCAAGCAACGGGTACAAAAAAAACTTACTTTGTACCTACAAAATAAAGTTTTAGCAATAACATGCTAAAACTTATGCAATTGTGTAAACATATACTAAACTTATGTAAATATATAAGTAAAGAAATGATCAGGGCAATAAGAATTTGAAAAACATTTTAGAAACAAAAATATAAAACGAAAAATATTAGCTCTCGCAATATGACATGAACATAAATAAACTTATTTTATGAAACCCTTTTGCCATGTAACAATAATATCTGTAAATCAAGTTAAGTTTGAATATTATTAACCGTATTTTCTTATGAAAATATCACATATTGATGGAAGCCAACTGAAAGAGAGATACGGAAGGTGCTCAACTACATATTTTTCAAGGTTCTCCATTCATTCTGTTCCTTTAAAATATTTTGATTATGTGTCTATCTAATTTATATGAATATGACAGGTTCATTTGAGATAAGTGTGCCAAACTCAAGCATTTTTTGTTGTGTCAGAAGGCCATTCGTTCTCCAAAGATATTCTAATAGATGAAGCTGATTGTAATCTATCAAAAAAACTACTACAAATGTAGTCTACACAAAAGTTCTTCAAGGTCTTTGACCAAGTTTAAAGAGCTACGTACAAATACACATATGATATCTTTTATACATTTTTTTTTATTTACATGTATTATCAATCGCAAACAGTTTTTACTTTTGTTTCAGCACTTTAATACATTTTCATTATCTACAACTTTACAAACATACATAAATTCCATAATGTTGTAAAAATTACATATGTTGTGTTATTAACCATCCACGCAAACCATACAATTATTTATAATTCTTACAAAAAAAAAATTGTTTTATAATATTGTTTGACAATTATAAAAAATGTATTTCAGTTAACAACAAACAACAAACAAATAATTATAAGTCATGTCCGCCCATTGGGCGGGCTTCGAAAACTAGTATATATATATATATATATATATATATATATATATATATATATATATATATATATATATATATATATATATATATATATATATATATATATATATATATATATATATATATATATAGGGAAGAGATCCGGTAAGAAGAAAAACTAAAATAAGAAGAATAAGAAGAATTTCTAGCCACACATTTCAAATAGGAGGGAGAAATTTAAGGGGAGATGCATCTATTTTTGTAGGTGCATCTGAAATGAGTGGTTGTGGTTTCTTCTTATCATTCTTATTTTAACTTTACTTCTTATTTGATCCCAACTCTAAATATATATATATATATGCATCTAGTCTTTTGCTAAAAAATACGTTATGGTGTATCTAAAGGATTAGGGATGCATCTAGTTCAAGTCGACACATCTCTAATGTGTGATTACAGTTATTTCTCATCTTTCTCATTTCAAAAAAAATTTTCATTTAACCGTAACAACCATCTATAAACCTGAAACCAACCCGAATGACAACCTTAAACAAACGTACTCGTATTAAGTATTATTTCTTGCATCTGTAACATAGTTGGGTCAATTTCTATTTCAACGTATTAGCATTAAATTTTCTACTTTGACACTACGTTTTCGAGTTTTTTATTAGAAGGAAAAGAAAGAACATGACAGAAAAGCGAAAATTCATTATGCTCTTGAGTTTTTCTTGAATACAAGGGAATAAAACAAAAAAGAAATGCGTGAAAAATTCCTAGCAATTTTCACAAAAGTTCCACCAAAATAAAGAGGTTTTGGACGGAAACAAACTACATCCAATTTATTAAGTATATAATGACCAATATAACATTTCATATTTATACAAATCTTACTCATATTCCACTTTTGTGATAATATGATCATGTGTAAAAAGGCATAAATATAATTATGTCTCATTTCCTTTCTTTTCTTTCCAAATCCAGAACACGGCCTTATTTCTTTCATTTCATTGTATTCAAATTCGAGAACATGAAATATAAAAACTTTCTTTTCTTTCGAATTTTTTATGTTCTCTTCTTTACTAATCATTTCTAATAAAGGTGCACAAAGCCCAGGCCAGGTCGGGCTTGGATCGGGCCGAAAAATGCCCAGACTTTTATAATTCAAAAAAGCTCGGGCCTAAAAAAGCCCGGGCCCTAACCCCAAAAATTTACGCATATTTCAGCCCGAATGGTCTTAACCAGGCCGGACTGCGCTTACCCTGGCCAGGCCTGAGCTTTTTATAACTTTTTCATATATTTTGTAATAATAATATAGTTATTATATATAAAAATATTTGATGAACATTTATAAATACATTGCTAAAAAATAACAAAACAAAGTTACATATTATACAGAAACACTTAATTGCACAATAAAAAAAGTCTCTAACAACAAAAGCTCGGGCTTTCGGACCTTTCGGGCTTTATGATGGGCTTTTTCGGGCTTTGGGCTTAGCCCGGGGCCGGACCAGGCCCGGCCAGACTGGGCTTTGGTGAAAAATATAAGGATCATTTAGGCCTGTTAGGCCAGACCGGCTTCGAATCAGGTTTTTTCGGGTCGGGCGGCTCGGGCCTAAGCCCGAGATCGAGCTTTAGCCCATCTATGCATCTCTAATTTCTAACCTCGCCTAAGATTCACAAGAGTCTTGCAAAGTTAATCGATCGATCTTTCGAGGCTCTATACTTTATTTTCAGGACTTATGTACAAACTCAAGGAAGAATACTTGACAAGACAGTTATTAAAAGGAACTACTGCTGTTAAACTGGAAACTACCGTTGTTAAGCTGTATTCTTAGCTGGGACTAATGCTTTTATCTAGAGGTGGCAATTTGTGCCCAAAATCAAAAGAATGGGCTAAATGGGCAAATTTTTAAAAGATTTTTTTGAAATGGGCATGTATTGCCCATTTAGAAGTTAAATGGGCATAACGGGCACATGTTTTTCTCGAACATTAGATTATTTTTAAAGAAAAACTTACATTTTATTTTTTAAATATAAATGAGGTGTTACGTTCGATAGATTTATTTCGTCACTTTGGGTCTTTTTACAAGCGATTCGTATAACATGTGCCCGTTTGGCCCATGCCCGTTTAGCCCGTGCCCGTTTGGCCCATAGCCCGTTTGGCCCGTAGCCCGTTTGACCCGTAGCCCGTGCCCGCCCGGCCCGCCCGTTTTGCCACCTCTGCTTTTATCGTTAAACAGTGCATTGATCGTTAAGAATCTATGAAAGAAAAATAGTTTTGCTAACATGTACCCACTGAAAACATGCTAGTGTATTTTCAAATGAAGGATTTTAGCGTACTTAACAAGAAAATGTATCTAAACATGGTAACTTACTCGAATAATTAATGTTTGTTGAATGTTTTTTTTTTTATATAAAAAAATAAACATTCATTAAATACGCTCTAACATGTGTGACCGGTGGGCATATATTCGCCAAATCCAATTTTTTTTTTTTTTTTTTTTTTTTTTTTTTTAAATCTTACCACAAACTTTTTCCTTTAATTTTAGACATGTTGAAACTTGAAACCACGCTGTTTGTATCTTTTGAAGCAATCTAATAGCTGCACCACCCAATCATATAATCCACAGAATTCAAAAGATACATCAACTGTTTGGAAGAACAATATCACAACCTTTATTTACAGTAAGAAACATTTTAGTATGGATTGTCACATCTTTCATGGACAAAATAACTAAGGCATACAGTATGGAGATCCACCAAAAAGAGAAAATCTATACAAGTAACAGATCTCATTTATATTGATTCCCCTTTATAGAAACCGGGGGCCCATTAGCCTAGTAATCCATCAATCTAGGCATCTAGCTATATGCCTTTATCGAACTATCACTAACAATTAACCATAAACATAAGAAAAGTTTCTGTAAACTGCATAAAACGATAAGATGACCTCTCTAAGTTTTGATATAATCGTAAGAGTTAACTACATAAATGGTCTATGTGGTTTGTCGGGTTTTACGGGTTTAGTCCCTATACTTTTTTTTTTTGCGGATCTCGTCCTTATGGTTTTAACCCGTTACGGGTTTGGTCCCTTAACCATTTTTTCTGTTAGTTTAACCGTCAAGTGGGTGTTTAAATAACTGAAATGACAGAAATACCCTTCTATTATATGGTCTCTGTGGTTTGTAGCATATCACGAATTTGGTCTCTACTTTTTTTTTTTTTTTTTTTCCAAATTTTTTATTAATAATATTATTAAAAAAAATTATTTCAAAAAGTTTTTTATCCGAAAATTTTAAGTAAGTTTTTCACATATTTTTTTGAAAACTTTTTAGACAGATTTTTTAATTTTTTTTTTTGAACTTTTTACGAGAATTTTTTTTTATAAAATTTTCACAAAAAGATTTTTAAAAAATTTGGTTAAATTTTCGTCATTAAGTAAGTCAGATTTATTTTTATTATTTTTTATTTTTTTGACAAATCTTTTGAAATTTTTTTGACAAAAAAAGTTTTTGACATAGTTTCTGTAAAAGTTTTGACATAATCCGTCAAAATTTTAAAATTTTTTTAATTAAAAAAAACATTGTTCAAAATTATAAAAAATTTAATCTGTTAAAAACTTTTAAAAAAAAATAATTTAAAAAAGATTGTTAAAATATTAGGTTTTTAATTTGTTAAAAAAATATTGTTTTTATAGTTTTGACATATTTAAAAAAAAATTAAACTTTAAACTTTAAAATAAAATAAAAATTGACATAAATATGTGATAAGAAATAAAAATAAAAATTTACAAAAAAAAATGAATTAAAAATTTAGTACTAATGTTAATTCAAAAAAGAAAAAAAAAAACACACCAAGGACTAAATCTGTTATACGTGACAAACCACACGGACCATATGCTAAGACAAACGAGGGTATAAGTGTCATTTTAACCATCCTTGACGGTCAAACTAACAGAAAAAGTGGTCAAGGGACCAAAACCGTAATGGGTCAAAACTATAGACGAGATCCGGAAAAAAAAAGTATAGGGACTAAACACATAAAACCCAACAAACCACATGGACCATTTATGTAATTAACTCTAATCGTAATGTATGTTTACAAAATTATATGGAGTATTGTAATAACTCCACACAAACCAAGCTTTGATTTAAAACATATAGACTGCATTAAAACGATGAAATAACCTTTCTAAGTTATGATCGAACCAAAATAGATGTTTACAAAATTATAATAAACCAAGACACAAAACCATGCTTTGATTCAAAACATATGTTTAAGATCACGTTATCCTCTTTTCAATGAGATACGGTTCTCATTTTATCAAGTCAATTATGTTGTCCAACTAATTCTTTTTTAATTTCTTTTCTCCCACATGACAAAATGAGTAATTAATTTCTAATTTTTTTAACAACCAGAGATTCACATACACCTAATGCCAAACGTATGTTTCAATTGATACTCAAACCGATAACCACTTGATTAATGAGGTATCCGCCACTTAATTGATGAGCCAGAGGCGTGCTGCCACGCCAAAGACCATTTGGTGATTAACCAACATTGAAGTTGATGGTAGCATAAAATGAACAATAAGTGTTGCCAACATAGTATTAGTGTATAAGTTGAACCAATAAAGTCTTTGCTTTTTATCATTATTGGTAATGCAAATGATATGCTGCTATAAAGAAAGATTTGTGTAAAAGATGAAAAGCAGCATCTTTCCCACCAACTCCACCATTGATTACAACACACACGCACGCATAATAATAATAGTAATCACTTTTTGTAGGTGTAGGGAAGAACTACATAAGCTATTCCTATCATCATAAATTATAAAAGCAAATGGCTAAATCTACAAAACTACTTTTTACCCTCTCCAATAATGATGATAGATACTACCATTTCATCGCTAATCTTCCAAGAGGGCTGTTTGGAATTGCGCTTAAAAAGCGATTTAAAACACAATATTCAGTTCTGCATAAGCTATTTTGTTAGAGAAATCAATACTTAATCAAACTGATAAACAAAGGATGATACATACAAAGACGACACAACAATGATACTATGAACTAACAATATGAAAACTGACGATTTTGGTCTAAAAGACACGTACGTTTGCCGATCCAATCAACTATAAATAAACCAACATCACGCAACATAAACTAATTGGTGTGCAGAACTGCAAATACTATGAACTATAATATAAGAGAACTGATTATTACAGTACAAAACACACATACTGAACTCGACCAAATCGGCTGTAATAAGATAATCATTTTGAACAAGCTACAGTCAAAAACTGATGGCTACAGTCTACAACACACGTACTTAACTCTCAAATAATCCATTTTGAATAAGCTACAAATAAATAATAAATAAACCACGTGAGAAATGATTATGTGAGCATACAGTAATAAGATTATCACAATAAGATTGCTCTATCCCAACATTCAAAACTGATTATCTACTATTTGAAAACGCAATAAGCAACACAATCCCAAATTTCTCACCATAACAACGGCCATCGCAAGTCCAAGCACCAAAGCCACAATACACCAAAACACGACTATAAACCAAACAATATATGATTCGCAAGTCAATTAGTATAAGAAGTACTAACATTAACGAAAAAAACCAAAAGATCAATTAACTGATATATCATCTCTAAGAATTAAATTTCCATTATCCCCAAATGATGATCCGAAATGTTACACAAGTAAATTCAAAAAAGAAGCAAAATTACAATATAACAACAAAACACCAAAACTCCTCAAGACGAATTAAACTTTGGCGGAGGCGGAGGTAACGAATGATGAGTCGGATGCTGCACCTGACTATTCCCACTCCCCGCACTCCCACCTCCCATACTCCCACGCGTAACAAACGGATGCCTCAACAACTGCGCGGCAGTCCACCTCCTCCTCGGCTCCATTTTCAAACAACAAGAAACGAAATCACGAAACTCTCTACTAGCAGTAACCGGCGCTTCCGGCGGCTGCGACATACATATCGCACACATCAAACTAGCCCAATCACCTTGTCTACCAACCGCAAAAGGAAACTTACCTAAATAAAACTCCAATATACTAACACCTAAACTCCAAATATCCCCAGCGAAACCGTCGTATTGTCCGTGGTTCAAATCAGTGTTAATCCTCTCAGGACTCATATACGCGATAGTACCTACAGAGCTATTACACGGATCCATAGTTTGGGCGAGTATTCTACTAACACCAAAATCCGCAATCTTAACTTGTTTCTTACTATTAATTAACAAATTCGAAGGCTTAATATCGCGATGCACAATTTTACGACGATGCAAATAGTAAATTCCGGATAATACCTGACGCGTTAGATCCGATAAACTCGGTTCATGAGATATATGAGTTCCTTCTAACGAGCCTCCATCCATATACTCCAACAGAACCTGAATCTCCCCAGCGTGATCGTACATATCGTGACATTTCACGATATTTTGATTGTCAACGTCTCGTAAGATTTCAATTTCTCGGCAGATCTGACGCCTGACGTCATCTTCGTGATTTCCGTAGATGACTTTTAAGGCGTAGAGTTTTCCGGTGGTGCGGTGGATGACTTTGTAGACTGTTCCGCCGCTGCCGGATCCGATGCGGTTCATGCGGTTTAAGTCGGAGAGGTTTACGCTTTCTTTGCGGTGGTTGACGGTGGTTGATGAGGTGGAGGATGATGAAGAGGAGGAGTTTGTGGTGGTGGATGATGGAGGTGGGAGAGGGAGAGGGACGGCGATTGGATGCGGTGGTTCGCGGTGGGGGAGGGGGAGGGTTAGGTCGGGGCGGCGGCGGGGACGGTGGTTTGGTGAGGCGGTGTTGGCGGTGGTTGGCGGTGGTGGTTGGATAGGTTTCATGATTTTTTTTTTATAAAATTTTGTGATTTTTATAAAATTTTAGGGTTTTGAGATGTGTGAGATTTGAGTGTTGGTTTATGGATTGGGGGGTGTTTGGGAATTGGGATAAGAGAGAAATGTTTTTAAGTGAAGAAGAAGAGGAAGAAGAAGAGGAGATGGTTATTCTCTTCTTCGATTCATAATTTCATATGATGAGGTGAGGTGAGGTGAGGTGATGAAATGAGAGAGAGAGATATAAGGGGGTGTGGCGTTATTTGTCACAAAGTGATTCCTTTTTATGTTTATTGTGTGTCTACTTCATGACTTTGTATGTTGTGTTTGTTTTTTTTTTTTTTTTTTTTTTTTTTTTTTGCCTCTTAACAGCGTCTGAACGGGCAAAATGTCTGAATCGGTCAGACATTTTGCCGTTCAGACCGTTTGTTTTTTTTTTTCCGTTCAGACGTCTGAACGGCGTCTGAACGGAAAAAATGTCTGAATCTGTCAAGACCTGAGAGGGGTGTCTTAACGCGTCTGAATGCTTCTTGTAGACACAAAATAACCAAAAAAAAAAATCCCGTTCAAACATGCGTTTTTTTTCTTCGTTCAGATGCGTTCAGATTCAGACATTTACGCATCAGATTCAGATTCAGACGTGCAGTTCAGATTCAGATTCAGACCTTCTTAAAAAACAAACACCACCTTAGTCATGACTATGTATTAAATATTTCACTTTTAGCTAGTGACTATTGTAATAGGAAAAAAAATGACATGTGTTAGGGGCTATTTAGTTTGTTTCACTTTTAGCTAGTGTTCAAGGGTTTTTCTAACTTGTGTCTTAAAACTATAAGTTAAGCACATTAATAGAACACCAAAAGTATACACGAACCTACATAAAAATACATTTGTCTTTATTTTTATGTAGGTTCCTGTGTACTTTTTCGTAAACTCGTGTGTACTTATTGTGTGTTTAACTTGTGTCTTAGGGCACAAGTTAAAAAAACTCTTATTATAAGTATCAAATTTGGTATAAAGTAGAATGACAATAAATATATAATTGAGTTTATTATTACTATTATTTATGTTTAGATGACAAAATACGATATAAAAAAGTGTATAGATATTTGAATTTTGTAGTAAAAAATAAAAGGCCTACGGAATGGATTTTATATACATCAAATTGATTATAGCTATGATATACCTATTCCATTCTTGAGCTCACTAACCAAACAACTTTAATCGGTATGAAATTCATTCCTCTAGAGTGATTAGTAATTTATACACTAGTACTTACTAGACATTAAATATGACCCAAATCTATAATTACAGGATTATGTCAGATTTATGGTTTATTAGTACTTTTTATGCTGTTTGTTTTCATTAAATAAGTGTTGAATAAACTAAGAATGTATTTGGCTACTTATGTTTTGTAGTCGTAACGAGTGTCGAAAACCCGTGCGATGCAGCGGGATTGGCCTCAAAGGACTTACTTTGTAGCGACACTTAAACCTCATGGGCTGTTTTTGCCAAGTTGTGAAACTTTGCATTTAATGTTTGGACTTACTTTGCAACGACACTTAAACCTCAGGGACTGTTTTTGCCAAGTTGTGAAACTTTGCATTTAATGTTTGGACTTACTTTGCAGCGCCACTTGAACCTCAGGGGCTGTTTCTGCCAACTTGGGAAAGATTGCATTTAATGCTTGGGTTGGGTACTGTTTTCCTCCCCGTTGTTTAGTATATATAATAATAATAAGATCATTGGAGTATTTTTTTACTATGCGCGGTCATGCAACTTACTATAAAATCAAATTATGTGAATGTGTTTTGTGTATGTTAGTGTATTTAAATAAGGAATGTTTGCGTTTGAGTGTATGAATATTAGGAGAAAAGCTGGTAGGATGATAATGTGACGCTAATGTGAAAATAATGAAGGATAAACTAGATCGAGACTAGTGAGTGTGAAATGATGATGGAGTTGTTTTATATTTACGATGATTTAGCGAGGGATTTTTCAATGAATAGAGAAGCGTATTTCAGCTTAGAAATTTTGAACTAAAGTGTTTATGTGTATGGGGATCGATAACAATGAAATGCAAAATGTTTTCGAACTTAAGGGGTGGCAATCATGCCTAATAAAAAATTTCATACCTAATCACCTACCAATAATATCCTTTCATCTCATCTCATACCTAACAATATATTTTTAGTGGCAACCATGCCTAACCCATACCTCATATATATATTTTTTTAAATGTCCAACATCTCTTTTTTTTAATGCTTGCAACGGATACATTTGGCTTCCACAAGATCCATGCTTAATCGGTAAAGTTTGCCGATTTACTCCACAAAAACACCACACCGAATGAGGTGCAATAGTGATACCGATCGGTATCAACCACACCGATGCCACCCCGAGTTGCGTTGCCACCCCCTTACTATTGTGTCTTTAAAGTTAGATGAAATTCGCACCTTCAATATTCTATAACATTGTATAGATATTTGAGTGGAGTGAAAATAAAATTGGTTATCTAATTGGTTACACCTTGCTAAAAGTATATGGTGTATAGTCATGTGTCTGTCATTTGTTGTCATTCGTCAACATACTTGTTTACGTATGATATGTAAATTAGTTTAAAAATAAGATGGAATTAGTTTTGTTGTTTGATTTTCCGTTTTGAACGATGAGTACCCGATAAGATTGATAAAGATCAAGAAGTTCGAATAACAATTAGAGGTACGGGTACGTTGATTGTTGGCTTGAGCCATAGTCGACCGCACGAGCTTTTGGCGCGACGAACCATACCGATGTTGGGCTGGTAAGGTCTGGCGCCGTGGCCACCAGCTCACGTCGAGCGATTTTTTTTTTTTTTTTTTTTTTTTCATTTGGTGGGTTTGTTTCTTTGATTGTATTTTTATGTTGTTTTTTTATGTTTGTGTTTGTGTTTGTGATGTGTTTGTGATGTGCTTTTTTTTCGTTTTTTTTCGTTTTTTGTTTTGCAGGTGCAGCTTTTTGAAAAGAGGAAAAAGACGATCAAAAGTATTTTAATTTTTATATTTTTTGTGTTTAAACCTTGTGGTATATTATTAGTTCCTTGTGGTTGTTGTTTTGCAAAGTTAATATTTTTTAAAGTGAATATTTTGCAAAGTTTACATTATTAGTCCCTGTTGTTTTATGTTTATTTTTATTTATCTTTTATGTAATGTGTGTTTTATATTAATGAAATTCAAGTTTAGTTATAAAAAAAAATATAATAAAAAATAAAAAATAAAAAAAGGTACAATGGTATCATAAAAACTGGTGTTATGTTAGGGAGGGAGGTTTTTGATACTATAGGCAAAAGTGGTGTCATGAAAAAAAATGCTGAGGTGGTATCACTTTTTTTCACAGCACTAAACGATACTTAGTGCTCTTAAACAAAAACTATACTTTTCTGATGTGAAACAGTTCTTAATTGGAATGTTTAGCACATAGGTACAAGAGATAAAATATGTCGGTCATTTTTAGAAAATTTGTCCTAAAGTTTGCAGAAATTTTGTCCTAAGTCACTAAAGTTTAAAAGTTGTCATTCATGTTACTCAACTTATGAAAATTGTCAACCACATTACTGCACTTATGAAAGTTGTCATCCAGGTTACTGAACTTGTAAGACATGACATTTTTTTTACTTAACATATAAAAAAAATAAACGTAAAAATCGCTGAAATTATAGACGTGTTTGCCTTTTAACGTTGAGTAACCTGAATGACAACTTTTAAACTTTAGTGACTTAGGGCAAATTTTCCACAAATTTTAATGACTTTTTTGTATAATAACCTTTTTCCCTAACTAAATATGGAATGTTTTGGTAATTTTCTCTTGTTTCGGTATCAATTTTTCTTTTTTACGTTTCACACTAACAAAATACAATTTAAATTTGAAAACGTCATGTCAGACACGGGTGGTCTAATACTGATAATGTCATCTAATTACAAAATCTAAAAAAAAGTCGTTGGAGTTTTAAATTGATAGTTAAAATACTAAAAGATACACATCAAATTACGAATTTTTATTACCTGTGACCTCACACGATCAAATACGATCCATATATCAATTATAATATGTTTGTTTATGGCTCGAACGTAAGACATACGGAGTAGTAAATTCACTCAAAGATTGACTTTTTTTTTTTAACGAAAACACAAATATTTTTGGGAGACTTGTGCAACTTTTAAACAAGAAATTTGCTACATCCACATAAAGTTTACACAAAAAATCCCCACTCGCTGACATGTGAGCGGATGATTGGTCTTTTGTAGGATGTGGATCCCACAAAAAACCAATCACCCGCTGACACGTCAGCGAGTGGGGATTTTTTGTGTAAACTTTATGTGGCTCTAGCATGCCTCTTTAAACAAATCTTATGTTAACAAATATTTTGGGGACAAAAATACAACTTGTCAAAAAACATCACCGAGTGACAAAACTTGAGATTTTCGTCGCCGTAAGTTCAAAAATTGGGATTTTGATGCTAAAGTCTTTGACCTGTAATGCTCAGGTCAATGTATTATTTGTGAGGGCATAATCGTCTTTCACTGTAACGTCATTTTCAAGCCGTTGTACAGTGTTCCAGTTCACTATATTACTTTGTACCACAATTGTATCGTCACTTATCATCCCTAAACTTTTCCTTAAAACCTTTCTTCTACAAAACATTAAACCTTTCAACATGGTACGCTGTTGGTGTGGTAAGCAAGCAATAATTTGCACTTCGTGGACTTCAGCCAACCCAGGGCTTCGATTCTTTGGTTGTCCTGATCAAGTAAGTGCGTTTTAAGATTTATCGTATTATTTTTTTCGCAAGTAAAGTACATTGTAACAATGGTGGTTGTTTAATGACTTGTCATATTCATGATTAGGGGTCTTCTTGTCGGTGGATAAGATGGTATGTTCCGGAAATGTATGCTCGTTCAAGAATGATCATACCAGGCCTTTTAAGGGGGAGAAATGAGCTCGAGGCAAGATTAGAAGCTGCTAAAGGTGATGTGTAGAACTGGAAGATTTACCTGGTGCTCAGTTGGATATTGTTTTTGATTGTTTATGCAATTGGTTAACTTTTTAGCTTTAATGTATGATGGTCGTATTGTGTGTTATGTGGAAATGTAATTACTTGTTAGGCCATCATGGTAGTTTAACAACCTTGATCAAACTATTATGTAGTATGTTCTAACTTTAGATTCTCTTGAATAGAATGTTTCATGGTTCCGCATATTGAAAATGATAGTAATTGAGTCGCTTATTTGATTATGAATTTTGTTTTGTAGCTGAGTTTACCTTATGTTTTATGCATATGGCTATGAATTTGGTTAGATTTGACTTTTAATTTTCAACATTATTATGAAGTATTGACTTTGATTAGTTTAGCTTTATTACCTTATTTTTATGCAAATGGTTATCAATTTGATTAGGTTTGACTTTTAATTGTTAACATTCTTATGAAGTATTAACTTTGGTTAGTTTTGGCTTTATGCACATGCTTACTAAAGAAGACACAACTTCTTCTATATCACCTCAGACAAAGTTTGCAGTTGAAGGTGATGCAGTCATAGACTTTGCAATAAAAGACAGTCCACACAAAATGCAAATTATACACACAAAAAGCTTGGTCAATCTATGAAAATACACAAACATAATATGGTTCCATAGATAATGCAAATGGATATAATTCCAAATGCATAAAATTTCATACTTTTCAAAGCATGATAATTAGAGTTAGACACACACATATGTTTTTAAAGTACAAAACTTGTCCATAGCAAACATACTAGATGAAACATTGTCTATTTCATTAACATAACAGAATTGACCTATGGTGAGGCCATCATTTTTTCCAGTGCAGCCTGCTGCCTAGTCATTTTTCGTGCAGTAGGCTAATATGAATCAGAAACTGCTTGCACACCACTTAAATGGACATGAGATTAAAACTGTGATTCATCAAGTTGCTGGGATTGAGACTGGGATTGATCATGTATGTTGGGATCTTCAGTAGCTTGATCTTGAATTTCAGATTGAACACAACTTCCTTAAACTACATCATCTTGACTTTCAACAACACGTGTACCTTCAACTTGTTTTTCTGCTGCAATTTTTTTACCTTTAGGATGTGTCTTCTTTGCTTCAACCTTCTGAGGCACTTGTTCACTTTTTCCCTTAGCACTTGAACATTTTTGTTTAGGGCCAGTTTGACTACTTTGAGTTCCACCATGCCCAAGACATGTTTTTCGATTTTTTCCAGCAATGCCACAAAAACTACAGTTTACATTCTTCCAAGCCTTAGGCAACTTAGCATTCTTCACAATCTCTTCAGTTTCAGGAGCTATCCTTACTCTTTTTTTATTTGTTGAGCTAGCCGCAGTTGTTTGAGGTTTTGGTGGAACAAATGTTGTGGGCACAATTGATTTTTCCTAATGCTCATTGCTAGTTATGGGCTGGACATGGTGTTTATAGGTTGCTTCCCAAGTGTTAAGATAGTAACAAGGATGAGCCCACGTTTCCACATCTCCTACTTGTTGTCCATTTAAATTCATATTTCAATTGGTAGCAACAACATGTTTACATGGTAAACCTGTTATCTCCCATCTTCTGCAAGTACGAGACTTGTCTACAACATTAACTACACATTGGTCTCCCCATGATCCACTAACCTGAAACTTATCTCCCCCATTCTATAAAATATTATACTTAACATCCTCTTTCTTTTATTTATCATTATCTCTTTATATTGTGTTTATATTTGTGATGTGGCTTGATGTTTATACTTGTGTTGCGAGTTGTGACAACTTGCTTTACTCTATGCTTTATATTAGTTATAGACTACATTGACACTTTTCATATTAAGACAAGCTTGATCGGCTATTTGATACAAAATATTTTAAAGTTTTTAAACGGTAACGTATTAACCCCCCCCCCCCCCCCCCCCCTCCTCTACGTTTTCACAATAAGCATTACAACATGATGTTTTATAGAAGAAACAAGTAACATGGCATAAAACCAAATCTAAATTTTGTATTTTGAGTGAAATTAGCAGAAAATGCTTTGAACATCTTCATTATCTTAATTCTAAACAGTAGGTTTCTTCGTGATCTTTTATTATTCAAAACAAGTTTAAATTTTTAAAGTTAAGCAAGATTTACTAGATAAATATGCACGCTTTACTAGATAAATACACACGGTTTACTAGATAAAAACTATCGGGGTTGGTTTTTTGAGAATATGTTAGTATTAATTATCTCAATGTGTGTAGATATTCGCCAGCCCCACCCTTTTTTGGTTAAGATTATCTCAAAGTAAGGATATGATTTTGCATTTTTTGTTGAACAGGAACTTGTGCTTGGTTAAGCAAGATTGTGGATTCTTTATGTTCTTAGCTAGGTAAATTCGTGGCCATACATATTCTTTGGTTCGATATGAAAATCGTTGTTTTAAAACCAAACTTTATGACTTTCGCAAGCATAATTCCGTAGAAATGATTTAGTGTAGTTTAGCTATAGTAGACGCTTAATTATGTTGAAAGTATATTGGTTAACGCTCTAAATGTTTATGTCCTGGCACATGTTCGTTAGAACGACTTAATAAACGAAGAATGTTGCATTATTGGCCCTAAGTGTTGTGGGAGTTGTTGTTGCTGCGACTGTGGTCGTTCTCAGTTACTTGATGTATTTGAGAAACAAGCACCTGATTTGAGTTCACAAACTTGATGTATTGGAAAAGAACACACGTATAAACACAGACTTTCATGATGATTTACATTACTAATAAATAAAATTTGATACATTGGCATTCTTTAATAAATAAATGCTTATTTAGACTATTGCCTATACTATAGAGGCAAATATAATTTAAGCTTTGCTTTATCACCACTGAAACTAACCCCACAACCATTAGAACGAAATCCCATCCTTTAAAGTGAGAGATCCCATGGAGAACAAGTTTATCTCCATCCAATTAAAAAATTAACTTCACTAGTTAAAGATTAAAAATAAGTAAAGTCACTAATGTTAAAGTCATCATGCTCTTGGACTAAGAGATGAAATGATGTCTTGAAACACTTTGAGCCTCTTTTTTATCTTCCCTCTCATCCATGTTGCTATTGTGTGGTTAGAGTCTGATGGTTCTAGACTGTAATTCATGGCTGAAGTTATAAATTTAATAATTAAAATTTAAGTTGTTTAATATTGTATCACCATTATAAACAACTTGTGTATTTGTCGTTTAATTCAAGTAAATTTTATATTATTATCTTTTTCAGTTACAATAAATATCAATACAAAAAGTATTTTTATTGAACTTTTTAATCGCCACCCGCGAAACCAAGTTATTTTTTAAAACAACATTTTTGTTTGTTCATTTTGGTTTAATAGTATAACGTTACTATGGAAAACTATAGGATACTATATCATACAAGTATGCTTTTTTGTTTCTTTTGCAGGATGCAATATGACCACAAATTTTTATGTTATATGCAACTTTTTATAAACAACTAAATGAATTATAATGACAAACGTTGTTGCAATTTATAATCTTAATATATTATCAAACCATTGTATTATTTAGTTATTTTAAAAATAATCTTTTAAAACTAGCTGCTCATCGGGCGGGCCTTGAAACTAGTTAATAATATATCTGAGTCCAATTTCATTATTGTTTGTGTGTATTGTTTTTTTTCTTTTGGTCAGAATTCCTAACACTGGTTGATGATGATTAAAAAACTGGTTTGAATTTAGATACTCGTATGTTTTTCTTAACACGGTTTTACATGAAATATAAAAAGGTGTTTATTAGTTAATTATTCATATGAATCTCTTGTTCAGAATAAAATATTACAGTACAATTTACAAGTTGGGAAAAACAAGCGATATTTTGATACAGTTTTGGAGGGTTGCTTTCATAAAAGGAGAGAATCGAGGTTGATGAGACATATGGAATAGGAATCTATTGTATAATTCTGAACGATTATTATTTATTTATGTATATATAAAAAGAATATGTGTATCATAAAAGTGATACCTCAAAGGAAAAAAAAACAAACCAACCGCAAGTGCCAACTAGATTATTTTTGTTGTACTAATACCTTATGTTAGAATATAATTTTATGTTCTCATTTATACAAGCATTAGCATGTTTAGAATTATTACCATTCAAGCATAATCGACCAATTAAATAAATCTCACATGATGATGATAATTTTGTATAGCACATAAAAGTGATAGATGTCTTATAGTATACTAGCAGGGTACTCGCGCGTTGCAGCGGTGGACACCATACAATTAAAATATTCAGCGATTTTTTTTAGATCTATATTTGACAATACAATAGATATACAGACGACGATACTTTTAGTTTTGAAACCTGTTATGCAATAACAAAAAATTTCATATAAAAATTGTAGATTATCCACGTGATGTGGTGACAATAATGAGTTGGTAGTACGTAGTAGGCATATTATAAAGGTATGAGATAAAAGTAGTTGACATTAGCCCGCAGTCATAAGTTATCATTAAATAATAACACGATAGCGACTTTTAAAAATCACTTACATTATACTAAGAATATTTAGTTCTCAAAAATAATGTTTGTTAAATTTGTCCCACATAAATGGATAATACAAGTAAAAGATTACTTATAAAGATAAAGTAAAAATAAATATTCAATAAATCATGTGGGTTACTTTAAAAAGTATAATTATTAATATTCAAATATATATAGAATTAGCACTTAGCACTTAGCACTTTGCACATTTGCATCATTTGCTTTGAAAAAATCGTCCGATTTTTATAAAACAAAGTTTTTAGTTTTTATGGTAAGTTTTATTAAAAAAAAATTCCAAAAGGCGCATATGTTGATTCTCGAGGCACTCTTGCGATTTAATAATATTTTTTGAACATTGTATTTTAATATGCATTTTTAAACTTTATTCATTTAACAATATCGTTTTCAGACGACTTTTATGGGCTAGCCGAACCGGTGGTGACTCCTGTTCCCGGTTGAACACATTGGCCCGGTCCTTTTATAAAAACCATATGTACCATGAGCTTGTTTACATATAAATTGCATGAAGATTTGTGTGTTTTATTAGTTTGTACAATATGTATAATAACAAGTATTTTTCATATTAGGGGTGTTTTAAAAATAACATTTATTAGGTATTTATTGTTATGGACGTTTTTTTTCTTATATTAAATTACTTTGTATTTTTTTTTTTTTTTTTAAAAAACATGTTTAAAAAAAGTGCTTTAAAGTGTTGCAACAAATGCTATTATAGATGTACTTATTAAAATTTGCCATTATTAGCAAGTGCTGAATCTTAATTTTTTAAGCCTTCCTTTTTAGGAATGTCCCAAATGCTTTATAATATAGTATAGATATAGATATGTGTAAATGTGTATAATCATATAATTAGGACTTTACACATTTGCATCCTTTGCTTTGAAAAAATCGTGCGATTTTTATAAAACGAAGTTTTTAGTTTTTACGGTAAGTTTTATTAAAATAAATTCCAAAAGGCGCATATGTTGATTCTCGAGGCACTCTTGCGATTTAATAATATTTTTTGAACGTTGTATTTTAATATGCATTTTTAAACTCTATAGATTTAACAACATCGTTTTCGGACGACTTTTATGGGCTAGCCGAACCGGTGGTGACTCCGGTTCCCGGTTGAACCCGTTGGCTCGATCCGTTTTTTAAAACCATATGTACCATGAGCTTGTTTACATATAAATTGCATGAAGATTTGTGTGTTTTATTAGTTTGTACAATATTTATAATAATAAGTATTTTTCATATTATGGGTGTTTTAAAAATAACATTTATTAGGTATTTATTGTTATGGACGCTTTTTTCTTATGTTAAATTTTTTTGTATTTTTTTATTATTTTTTGAAAAACATGTTTAAAAAAATTGCTTTAAAGTGTTGCAACAAATGCTATTATAGATGTACTGTTGTTCCCCGTTCACTATCGTTTAAAACAATTTAAGTATATAAAACAAGTTAATAGTGAACTGTGACTGAAATTAACATAAGTAAAACATACAAAGTAATTTTCAACATCATATTCTTATTAGAAATAAATCAACAAAGAATACGTTACCCAAGTACTTGCGGAATAGTACTTGGGATTGAAATGACAAAGTTTGGTGACTCCTCTCTAAGCTCAGCCTAAGTCTGAGCACAACTCTTAGAGCTCACTGAGCTATCTCAGGAACTAAGTTGTATTTGGAGGAGTGAAAAGATGGCTTGCGTGTATGTGTGTTTTTACAATTCACAAGCTTAATCTTTTCACTCCATCTCTTATGCTATTTATACATGTATGATATTTGACTCTTTCCTAAGTGACAAACTGACATCATACAGAAGACAAAATACTGATGTATTTTGTCTTTGTTTACAAAGACTATTCTAGGTAAGAGACAAGACTACTTTCCTAAGTTCAGTAATGACACTGAGCCTGATCTTTTGCCATTCAGGGAAAGTTGACTTAAGTTGATAAGGACTTCGTCTTATCTGATTCAAACGTATCCCGCCTTGTCCCGCTCTTTCTTCGGTCTTTACATCATTCAGTCTTCTACTTCAGTTTGTCTTCAGTGTAAGAGTTGGAGAGGAGTCTTAGGGATTCAGTGAGTTATTGTCATCACTCATTGAATCCACCATCTTCTTCTTGACTCAGTCTTCACCCTTTAAGTTCCGCCTTACTGAGTGGAGAGACTTCTTCTTCGCCTCGTACTGAGTATCCTGAAGATGACTCACTGAGAGACTATGCACTCAGTGACCTGTTAGTGTTTAACGGACTAAACACTTGGGCTATTTTCTATTCAAATCCTAGATCAAGGGGTTTGGGTATTTACTGAACCCAACATGTACTTATTAAAATTTGTCATTATTAGCAAGTGTTGAATCTTAATTTTTTAAGCCTTCCTTTTTAGGAATGTCCCAAATGCTTTATAATATAGTATAGACTAGCAGGGTACCTTGCGCGTTGCAGCGGCGGATACCTTGAAATAAAACTTTTTGATGAATAATGTATTTTAGTTTATTATGTTTTTAACAATAAATTTACGGATATTAAGAATTTCGTTTAGCCTGTGCCCGTTCGGGCTCGAACCCGTTGGCCCGTGTCTGCTCGAGCTCGAGCCCGTTTGGTCCGCGCCCGTTCGGGCTCAAGCTTATTTGGCCCGTTGCTCGTTCGGGCTTGAATATTTGTATAATGTGCTTTATTATTTGTAGTAGTGAAATTTAATTCAGGAATTGTGTTTAATTTGGTTGTTCAATATGTTTGATAATTTGCATTTCTTATGTAAGGGGTGTTTTAATGATTGTATTAATTGTATTTATTATAATTGACTACATTAAATAGCATTAATGTGGTGTTTTGTTGTACACTATGCTTTCTATCTTGTACGTCTGAAAATTATGTGCATTAAAGTGTTGTACACTGTGTTTCTTTTCTTGTAAGTAGTAGTCAGTATAGTCATTAATAACATTGACCACTTTAATAACATTAATGTTGTAAGTCTGAAAATAAGTCTGAAATTACATCATGCTTATTTTGTTGTACACTATACTTATTTTGTTGTAAATCTGAAAATTGGTTGCAACTATTATACATTGTGCTTAAATGGTTTTAATTTTTTGTGAAGATGTGTTTTTAATAGCATTAATGTTGTTTGATAGAATTTTGGTCTTATAATGACACCACGCTTTATTTTATTGTACAATATGCTTACTTTGTTGTAATTCTGAAAGTTTGGTGCATTAAAGTGGTGTACATTATGCTTATTGTCTTGTACGTTTTAAAATTAATAGTGAGGTGCTTTCGTGTGTAATATAGATAACGACATGCAAGTAAATAAAAAAGGTACCACCTACATGTGCAAGAAAAAAAAATATAATACGACATGTATATCGCACATAGTTTTAACAAGTGGATGTTTAATCCACTGATATATTTGTAAAAAGAAAAATGTTGTTTAATTTTATTAAGTTTAAGGGAAATAATTTAATCAGATTGGGTTATTAACTTAGTGTTGCTTACTATTGGTGTGTGAGAAACATATAATAAAAGAAGCTTAATCTGATTAAATTATTTATTTTCTGATGACAAAATTAAAATGAATGCATGTGTGAAAATTTGGATGAGAAAAAAGAGACTTTTTCTTCATAGTGTTTATTTATTCCATTTAAAAGTATTTGCATGGTCAACAACAAAACCTTTTTAAATCGTCTACTAATAAAAAAAACAAAACACGCCTAAATTTCTTCACTCATGTCACTAAATCCAATTAAAATAGTTAGAAACTAATTAAAAAAAAGCTCCAAAAGTAATTGTGACATAAGTATTTGAAATAAGGTGCATTTCAAAATGATCCGTAATTTTGACAAAATCTACATTGTGTTATAAAAGATTATTGATTTAAAAGCACCCCCAATAAACCAACCCACTCGATCTGCCTTGGTAATATAGGTATGACTTATTGTCTTACTGACGATTATCGAAGTAAAGGTAGAATTAAATTTATATGCTAAAAAATGAGAAAAGAAAGAAAAAAAGATAATGTATATACAGGTCACTCAAGTTTTTAATTTTTAACATTTAGATCACCCATATATTAAAATAAACTTATAGGATGTCTAACTATTGGTTTGTTTTCGTTTTCACCAATTCCGGCCAAATTTATACCATAAAACTATAAAATATAAGTAAGTAACTAACTTCTAACTTATCTAAACAATATGAATAAAAAGTCTGATATGAAATAACGATTATACTTCTAATTTAAGTGTGAACTTTATATTATTAAAAATACTTTAAAAGAATAAAACTTAAATTTGAAAGCTTGTTTTTTATTCGTGTTGGTTGAATACATTAGTGTTAGGTTTATTATTATCGTTCAATAATTATCCGTATTAAATTTGATCAAAATTGGTGTAAAACGAAGTTAAATATATAGTTTGGTGGCTTATAAGTTAATTTCATTAAATGGATGATGATTATGAAAAAAATAAAAATAAAATTAAAAATTTAAAAGTTAAGCGATTTCCTGATATATTATAAAAAATAAATAAAACAATACTTTATGCATGGGAGTCATTATGCTATATGCTCACACTAATAAAAAACGATTGACCCATTTCAAAGCTTCAAACCCGAAAAAGGGTCTTTAAATAGTACGGATTCTAGTAATAAAATCACAAAAGGGGTATGAGTTGAATAAGTAACAAATTGAATGAGTCAATAAAAAAAGGAGTTGACAGTTGACTACACCCAAACGAAAGCTCATTCAAAGTTGTTCAGACTTTATACGTTCATTTCTTTCTTTTATTCCTTTGCTCATATAAGTTGACCAAATCCAAACGAGAGCCAAGTCAACATGCATGCATGATGAACTTAGCTTCGAATGGTAACTTCATCTCGTTAAGAACGTTGGTTGGAAGATGGAATCAACTAATTAATGTGTTCCTCCATAATCGTAAGTATATATAAAAGTATTTAAATGTATATTATAACAATGGATTGGATAGATACGATGTTACAATTACGGGTGGATATTCTCGACACGACACGATAAACGATACGAAGTTAAACAGGTTTGGGTTGAGGATACATAGGTTTGGGTCAAAAACGGGTCAACCCGTCTAACCCGTTTAATAAACGGGTCGTGTTTGGGTTGAGTAAGTATTAAACATGTCAACACATGAACCCGTTTAAGTATATAAGATCTTAAAAATAAAATATATAACATGGTTTTTATGTTGGATGTGGATTAAATGTATTTTGTTATTTACTTAGCATGAGTGAATTATAATTTTATACCTTAAATATCATGAAAACTGACGCTTATAATTCAGAAAATTGTTGCTTAGTTATTTGTATGTTATTCTTATCATATTTTAGATCCTTATATCATTTTTTGCATTTAAACTAGTTAAATCGACAAACCACCAGCTTTATTCAATGCTTGACCTATTTACTTAAATGGGTTAAACGGGTCACAAATGGGTTACATTTGTTATGCAGGTATGGGTTAGGGTTGAGTTTCTTGACACGATTAATAAATGGGTCGTGTTTGGGTAAAGGCTATATTAACCCGCCAACAAGCGAACCCGAATAGGTTAACACGAACACGACTCGATTGCCACCTCTAGTTACAATGTATTCAAAACCGGGTTCGAGTCATCGGGTCACTGGGTTTTTGGTTCGATCGTCGAGTGAATTCGGTTTTTTAATAAAAAAATTATTTTTTTTCAATCAGGTTAACCGCTTCGACCATCGGATCAACCAAATTTTTCATAAAATGAATGAAAAATAAAAAATAAAAAATAACCTGGACGGGTTCCGAGAACCGAGTTAACTCGGGTCACTTAAAATCCGACGGGCCTAACCAGTTAACCCGTTTTTGAAAACCTGATTTTTTACTCGTTTTTTGACCGGATCCGGTTCAACCAGTTAACCTGGCCGGGTCGATCGGGTTTCAAAACATTGGTGACAACGACCTTTCTCGTGCTGTGACTTATTACATCAACTTTGCCAGAGAAATGTGGGAACTCTTATTATAATATAAACTAATGAAACGAAAAATACTAATTAAAAAATGTTTTATAGTTTGATTTTAGAGAAACAAGAATTTAAGAATGTTAAAGTAATATCGAGTAGTCAAGAACTTTCGTACATGACAATAATAGAAGAGAAAACGAAAACACGTGCTTTATGAATTATGACTCTTTTTCCTTATGAAAGCGCATCGTTATAATATTTAAATTTTCGGAAAAAAAACAAGAAAAAAAAGAAAAAACACCACTATACGGAGCACTAATTTGATTATAAAAGTTAAGACCATACACTACGTAGTTTATTTGGGTTTATAGACAAAGAAGTTACTAAAGTTTGCGAAAAAATTCACCTAAGTTACTATAGTTTTTTTGGTTACAAAGAGGTTACTTAAGTTTGGTCACCGGTTATATAAGTTACTCTGTATGTTTTAACCTTCTACTATAGGTTTTTTTTTCCGTTAATTTAAAAAATGGTCCCTCAGACTAACTGTCGTTAGTTTTTTCCGTTAGCTATAGTAACTTCCTTGTAACATTTTAAACTATGGTGCTGACGTGGACAAGGGGAACCGGTAATCAGCCGGTTGCCCACCCTCGCAGTAACATTTATGTAACATTTTTAATCTTTGAGTAACCCAAATGACAAACCCGTTTACTTAAGTTACCTCTTTGTAACCAAAAAAACTATAGTAACTTAGGTGAACTTTTTCGCAAACTTTAGTAACTTCTTTGTCTATAAACCCTAGTTTATTTTATAAAAACTTTATAACTTAAAACAAATGACATGCCTATTTTTTTTTTTTTTTTTCAACAGCAGAATTCCATTAAAAACTAGCAAAAAACTAGAAAAACAATTGCATAAAAGAAAGCACTAAAGGATTACGAAGCCAATTGTTTAAACAAATATTACATTTTCTAACTATTCGTAAACCATATGAATGAAGTTTCCACTATCCTGTCCATTAAACTTGCTCGTTTGGGGGATGTCAACAGAAGATTGTTTCGTTCCTGAACTTCCAAAGAGACCAGAAAACAACTCTAAGAATAGCCGCAACAATCTCTTTGGTCTCTTTGGTGAACAAGTCTATGAGTCTTTGCTACGCTTACATAAATATGGGAAGACTCTTAAGATGGCTCTTAAAGTAAAACCAAATCAGACCACACCATATGGAAACCAAATGTTTTAAGAACAGGGAAGCCGAAAAGCAAACTATATTTCACCGATAGAGTATCAATAGGGGCAGGGATGGACTTACATTGATGTCGGGTGTTGCACGGGCTACATATGATTTTTGGTCATGAGTGCAAATTTTTAAAAAAATTGTATCCTTTTTTATGTGCAACCCCCGATAAATTTTTTTGCTACTTTCAAATTTTTGGTATAACTTTAGTTAGCCCAACAGCTATTTTGCGCAACACCCTATCAAAAATCCTAAATCCGTCCTCAATAGAGGTCCAAGTTTGATCCTTAATAAAGTTGTAAACCCGAGCTCAAACTTGTAGCTAATGATTCACATATATCGTTCCATTCCAAGAAAGAAGTTATTTAATTAAAATTAAAATGTGAATCAAGAAAAACAAAAGTTAGAGATTTAAGATCATTTAAGGAGAAAAGATTATTTACATATCAAAGGATCAATCTCCACCATCCATTTTTATTTGATCTAATAGATGAGATTAATCTCAACAATTTAAAAAACCCACTTTCAACATTTTTTTCAAATATTAATAACTATCAAACCGTTAATCGTTATGCAAAAAAAAAAAAAAAAAAAAAAAAAAAAAATCATTGCGACGAGCATTTAACTATCTTTCTATAGATAGACACTTTGATATATTTTCGACAAAAAAAAGATTTTCTTATTTTTCACATTTTTTTTTAAGTTTTTTCGTTTTTTTACGTTACTGAAATTCGCATTAAAAAATCATATATGATTAAACACTAATTTGAATATCACATGTGATATTAGTGTTATATCATATATGATATGTAATATCACATGTGATATTAGTGTAATATCACATATGATATACATATTCAAATTAGTGTTTAATCATATATGATTTTTTTAATGCAAATTTCAAGTAACGTAAAAGAAAACGAAAAAACGTGAAAAAAATGAATTTTTTTTCTTTTGTCGAAAGTATATCAAAGTGCCCGTCTATAGAAAGATAATTAAATACTCTTCGCGACGGTGTAAATATATTCACTTAACGATTAACGGTTTAAAAGATATTTAAATTATAAAAAATATGTGAAATAATAAAATGTTTTTAATCTCAGCCATTGATTTCTTTTTAGATGGATGATGGAGATAAGTCCTTTAATATGTAAAAAAAGTTTAATATGTAAAATAACTCTCCTCAAAGTTAGGTTTTAAAAACTAAGGATGTAAACTAGACGTGACAACCCTCAGTTATTCGAGTCAATTGGCGAACTACTTTAAATGAACCAACTAACATGAGCCGAGCTCAAACTTAAGCTACTCGTAGTAGATTTTCAAGTCAAGCTCAAGCTTCAAAATATTTGGCTCGTAACTTCTACAAGCTTTGCAGTCTCATGCTAAATTACAGTTTATATAGATATAATTACTTAATTATCATTATGGCTAAGAAATGAGTCTATTCACGATACAATGGGATAGGTATTGTGTTTAGGTTTGAAACATAATATCATTTTTTTTATTTTTTTTTTATTTTTAATTTGAATGGCAGAATTATATTATAACAAAAAAGCTACTAGCAAGATACTAGAAGCTAAAGTATATAAAGACAAATCTTGAAATAAATTGAACAACACATTCTAGATACCTCCCGAGGCTTTAATTACGAGGAGTGCAAAAAGAATGAAGAAAACTTTTGTCAATTACAGAGAACTGAGACAAGAGAAAAATCCCCATCTACAGACGCCGAACCACCGGTTTTCACTCTTAAGTGTTTTTATGCACCTCCATACAAGCCCCAGGGAAAACAATACACAACAAAAAAAGACATAAAAGCAAATCCAAATAATCTTGTCCCAGCAACGAGAAACAAAATAAAGAAACACCAAACAACCCTCTTCTTCCCGAGCCGAAATAAAAATTCATTTCGAAACCTCCATAATATCAATCTTAAGTCGAGCTTGAACTTGACATTACAACTAGACTCGATTGAACATCTTATCGTATTTTATTATGCATAGATGACACACCCATCTGTTATTATAGATAACCAGGGTTTGTAAGCTTTTGGCCGATAAATTTCGAGGTTGGAACTCATCGTCACACAGACACATATCAAGTAAAGCCATTTTTTTCATGTTATAGTTACAAAAACAATTAACAAGAAACACACAAACACTAACTGAATTTCCCTCCAAAAAAAACTTAAACATCCACCCCCTTTCATCTTCATCCCTAATTCAGTTACGAGGTTTGGGATTAGTTTTGATACTGAGTTGATTGAGAGGAGTTATCAGTGGATTGAGAAGGCGGTTAGGTTTCAACCGAATCATCGTTAAGGGATGATTTTCTGGAGTCTCGTGTTAGGCCGTTTAATGGATTTAGTTTGAGACATGTTATTGGTATTACATTACCAAATTGTTCATAAAGAGCTACATTGCTAAATATACAGACCTTATTTAGTCACCGGCAAACACCACAACATTGTAAACAATCATGTATGAGTATGACAATTGCAAATAGACCTTAGAACAAGAATCAATGAAGAGCTTTAAAAAAAAGGTCATTTCTATTCTCACAATTACTTGTTTATTGAAGAGACTGATTATAAGCTTAATTCACTTGACTTTCAAAAAACATTTAACTCCTACAAGCACACACAAGTCAAACAAATTCTAAGTCAAGGCATTCGGATAGGTGAAGTTAAAAACATATGATCACACTGCTCAATTTGTGTACATTGACACGTTGGTACCGATCAGTTTCATGAAACCGACCAAAACATTTTTGAAATGTTTTAATCATTGAACAGAAGACAAAAACATGAAAACAACAGGCACCAAACCGTATCATACAGAAAACCGTTTTGCTACTGATAAGTATTATGTATAGCAGTTCACACCTTTTTGTGGATTATGTATAGAGGTTCGGTATTTCTGGAGTTTGCACACTCCTATCAGGCCAATGAACATGCAAATAATCATAACTGGATATGCGCTGGTTGAGTAATTCTAAAGCCGCAATCACACGCATACTATTTTACTTCATGAGCAAACAGGAATTTTTAATTATAGGATAACCATGTTTTCCCAAGACAGCTAGTTTGAGACTTTCAGGCTTTTTTGTGATTTTTTATTTGGAAGCTAGAGGTGCCGATGTTTGTCAACTATCACATTGCATAAACAAGCAAGCAAGTGAACAAGAATGTTAATCTATCTATTGCACAATTCCAGTCTCATTCATGCAAGTTGTTTAGAAAGAATATGAGACCTCTAACGTGCCAAATACAACTCAAGGATCAAACACTTAACCAAACATACCGATGACCTTAAGCACACAAGCAAATACACATGGATGAACTTTTATATTACGCGTCATCAGAAAAACGCAACACTAAGATACTTATAGTAAGACAGGAAACTACAACAAACAGAATAACACATACGCATGCTAACGCCAGCAGTATTACAAAAAATGATGATCACAGGATTCAAAGAGGTATAAGTTTGCAGCAATAGAAAACCGGGCCATATACATACTATTCCTACAAGAGAATCAAACAAGTCTTTTTATGAAACTATTAAGTTCAAATCCTTAATTGATACACACGTTCAAACCGTGCACTACAACTAAACAAGAAAAAAAAACACGATACAAGTATAACCTTGTTGATATGTGGAATCATTTGAAGCTGAATATGGGTCTTGGCCGGGTATAACCGGGTCTTGACCGGATATGACCGGGTATATCCGGGTCTAACCGGGTCTTGGCCGGATATAACCGGAAAAGTACAATGCCTGTGACTGTACAGTATCATACTACTGTAGGTGTCTTGATGGCTAGAGAGAGGTATAGGTGGTTCGACTTTTAATAGCTCTGGTCATAGGCATAGTGCGGCGGATTTGTTGAATTTGGCTAGGGGTAGTAATATAAAAGTTGCGGTTTATGCTACTGTTGAGAGGATCTTGTTTGATGGTTTAGGTTATGTGATAGGTGTTTTGTTTAGAGATAAAGTTGGGCGTTTACATCATGCTATGTTGAGGGAGGATGGTGAGGTGATTTTGTTCGCTGGTGCGACTGGTAGTCCTCAGTTGTTGTTGTTGAGTGGTATTGGACCGAGGGGGTGTTTGTCTTCTTGGGGGATACCGGTTGTTACTCATTTGCATTACGTTGATCAGTCTTTGTATGATAATCCAAGAAATGGGATATCGTTTTTGTCACCAATGTTACTGCAACAGTCTTTGATTCAGGTTGTGCGATTACTGATCTGGTGCTTATCTTGAGGCGTCGTCTAATGTTCTTCCATATCCTAGCCCGGGACACTGTTTTCACGAGGCCACAGTCTTCACCGTTGTATTACAGTATTGTTAGTATTATGGAGAAGATTATTGGGCCATTGTCTGCTGGGTCAATGCAGTTGATGTCCCCTGAAATCATAACAATTCCAATTGTGCTGTTTAACTACTTTAGTAATCCTGTGGATTTGCAGAGGTCTGTGAATGGGACGCGTAAGATTGGTGAGTTGCTTAGGACCCGAGCTATGGCTGATTATAGGTTTTAGGGATGGTCTGGTCCAGAGTTTAGATTTGTGGGGGCAGTATTGCCGGGGAATTAATCAAATGATGAGAAGATGGGTGCGTTTGGCAGGCGGACAGTGAACACTATATGGGATTATCATGGGGGATGTTTAGTGGGGAGGGTGGTGGATTCGGAACTGAGAGTGTTGGGAGTTGGTTCTCTTCGAGTTATTGATGGTTCTGTGTTTTCTGCATCACCTGGAACCAATCCACAGGCCACTGTTTTGACGCTTGGCAGGTAAACTTATGTTTGATTTTAAGCATTGTTGGGCGAGTTTGAGTCTGAGTTTGACTGATCGACTGATGTTTATTGGTTTGTGAATGTTTGCAGGCACATGGTTTGAAGAGTTTGATAGAGAGAATGCAAAAGACAAGTTCTTCTTGATTTGCTCATGCTGTGAATATTACATGACTTGTTTGTATTCCTTCATTCATCTGTTGTTATAACATTTTGGCCACGTGTTTGTTAGTTAATTTTTTTTTATGCATGTTGTATGTTGTTGGAATGAGAATTTAGTTACTGGCATTGGTAAGTCAAAAGTTTTATGTGCCATGATTGTATTGCCATGTTCATTGTTATGGCTAGTAATGTTGCGCAGGCTAATGCTTAAACTGAAGCTGGTACATTGGTTTATTCATTTCTGCTTCTTTTTTCCCTTGTCGGTTTAGCCTATGTTCTATGCTTGTTTTATGGTACAGCCTTCTTTGCAGCCATATTTGGTATACCAGACCATCTTTCTTTTCATTTTGCTAATCTGCGAGTGTCTGATTAGTGTTTATGATACAGAATGCCTGTGTTAATTGGAGCTAGTTACTGCTAAAAATCTCATGATTCTTGCTACGTTGTGTCTCCATCTTGTTTGATGAACTTATTTGTATCTCCATCTTGTTTGATGAACTTGGTCATAAAAAGGTTAATGAGAAGCATCCATATTACTGAGTATCGGATGTTGTGACTTGTGACCCTCCCCTAAATCATGGTGGTTGTTTGGTGTTATCAGAAGGTAAATGGCGGCGAGGAAGACAATAGGCATTATAGGATTTGTAAATGTTGCTAGATATGTAAAAGGCATTGGCATGCATGTTACTATAACCACCACCCCCCCCCCCCCCCCCCCCCCCCGCCCCTCGCCGCACGTACTGTCGGTGTGGAACTGGAAATTTTTTTATCAGGCTGTTTTAAAACACAAGTTAGGCTTAGAATCACTAAGATGAATGTTGTTTGTTGGTATCAGCGTCGGTGTCAACCTGATCTATCAGGTTGTATTAGGAGTCATGCTAGCTTAGAAACTAGGAAGACTCATTGTTCAGTTGGTTAGTGGAATCAAGTCTGTATGGGTGGTTCACAAGTGTTTATAGTGGTTTCATAACCTTACAAGGTGAACTTTCTGCAACTTACTGTTAATTCCCCAAAACACACTCTCCTTACCCAAATGACACTAAGACCTCAGGTTCTACGTAAGAGGAAGCCATAGCTGTATGTTACATCTGTGTAGTTTCACTTGGCTAATGGTAATAAAATACACATTACAGAACCTGGTTAATGCTTATTTTGTTTCTAAGCAATTAGCACACATCCATAAATCCTCCCCCAAGTATTTAAAAAAAGATGCATTTTCTTCAATAGCTCAAGCAAAGCACCAATTCACCTTTTGCCAATTATAGTAAATACCAATTTATCTTTTGCCAATTATAGTAATATTTTTTGGGGGGGCAGGAAATCATTTTCTTTATGCCTTGCTTTAAATTCAGATGGATAGCTCAGATTGACCAACACCCATACAAAAAGCAACATTTTAATATGATTTGCTCATAAGATAGACATATCCTGCAGTAGTCTGGTGTTTACAAAATAAGAACATAAAACATCAACATACGATAGATCAATTCTCATACAAATCCCTGACTAACATTCATCAAAACAATGCCCAACATAAGTTGCAATTCGTTTCAGCACCTGTCCTCATCCAAGCTCCTTCTCACTTCCCACTGTAAACAATGAGAAATAAAAGGATGTCAAGCACATCAGAAACTAAAACGTCAAACCACATCTCCACCAAAACGAGGTGCATAGAGTGTGTCGTGTGTGTGTGTGACAGAGAGACATAGAGAAATGACATACGAATTCATCATGAGGGTTATGTTGTCACCCTTCAGCAAAATCCTCCCTACAAATATCCAAAAAGTTGCTGATTAGATAAACAAATACTAGAATCTAAAAAATTATGCAAGGTCATAATAAAAATATGACAAACCTAGTGGCTTTCTGGTCTTCTTCTTTATGCTGACCTCCTCAGCTTCGTCAAGAACCAAATTCATGTACTCGTCAAAGCCCTACATCATCAAACAAATAACACTCATAAGTTTCCGGATCACTAAAAATCAACAGTATAATACAGGTCACTACTACAACAGACACATAATCACATTATTTTGTCTAAACAACACATTCTGCCCTGTTCGGACAGTCCTTTTTCGCATTTATTGTTTTGTAGTTTTATGCCTGCTTTTGTTAATAATTGTTGGGCATTACTTTGTTATGTAATTGACATTCCTATTTGTGATTTGAATGTCACTTCAACCTATTTGTTGGTGATCTTAGCACCGAGAATACTGATGCTATGCTGTTTGCTTGCTTCTCCGTTTATGCTAGTTGTTCACGAGTAAATCTTGTTCTCTTTCTCCATATCTCTCACACACACAAAATAACATGCTAATTTTTTTTTACAATCTGTTTTAGGGACGCACAGGTTATCTTTAGATCAGAAAACTGGTCGCTCACGAGGTTTTGGGTTTGTTTCTTTCCGGAACCAACAGGTTCATATTTGGTAACTGAAGCTTTATGTAATGCTGAGCTTTACTTTTGAAGAAAAAGGTGGCACAAGTCTCTGTTTTTCTAAACGCTTAACTAAAAGGCAATATTACCACCCTACATGCACTGGTGTGATCTCTCCATCTCTTTACTAGGAAAGGATCAGAAATATTAAATCGCCAATCTCACTGTTCTGTTGGTATAGTATAATCTGAACTAAAATCTAACCTTATTCTTTTCTGTTCAGGACGCTCAAGAGTGCTATAAAGTATAAATGACTTAACTGGTAAGAGTTACCTTAACACTCTGTGACATAGTGTTTGATTACTTCTCAAAAGTTGAGAACTTATAAACTTAGTATTGAGTTTGATTATTTTTATATGGAGCTATATGTAGTAATTTCACTGATTGCAAAACAATTTACATTACATAATTATTCAACTTGTCTTATCAGGGAAGTGGCTCGGCTGTAGGCAGATACGCTGCAATTGGGCTACAATCTACATAAAATAATTCTTTGGATTTGCTTCTGCTATAACAAAAAAGCATTACCCTGAAAATCATTTTTTTAAAGTTGAAAATTTCTGCTTATCTAAGGATTTCAGAGGTGATACAAACCAAACCCATATTAACAGATTTAACAAGCAACTCTTAAACTGCTTTTTAACCCACAGATAAGCATATAACTGTAAGGAGTTTGCTTCTACCCAAACCCTATACACCAATGGCAGAACTTGAACATTTATTTTGGTGGGGGGGGGGGGGGGGGGGGGGGTGGATTTTATTTTGGAGGGGCCGAATCAGATATTTTTGGAGGGGCCAAATCAGATATTTGTTTGTATTCTCAACTAAATTACCCCTAAAACCTATAATATTTACACTAGTTGCCGCAACTTTTTTTTGGGGGGGAGGGGGGGAGGCTCCCCTGCCCCTAAAGAGTTTCACCATTGCTATACACTATGCGTCATAACGCAAAAAGTAGATAAATGACTTCCAACAAATACACCCTTAACAAACTCGTTATAGCGCAAAGCAAATACCCAAACAAAAAGGCTTTAACATAACAAAAAAGATATAATAAGTGTGGTATAAGTAAACATACAATAATACGGCCTTCGATGCGCAAGTCCTTCTGTTCGAAAAGCCATATCTGAATCCTGGCTTTCTGTACAACAATCACAATATAAAAAAAACATAAATCATCTAAACAATAACTAATCGAAAGAGTATTTAAGGAAAGAAAAAAAAGTAAATAAAAAACTTACACTCTGAAGGAACCTAAAGATGAGATTCTGTAAACAAAACAAAAACTGAAGTTAGTAACTAAAAAAGATGTTAGGGTTTGGTGATAATGAATATAAAACGTACGATTGGCTGTGTCATGATTCTCTGGACTTTGGTCGCCATGGCTGCTGCTGCTGATGATGAGAATGAAGGATCTTGTGGTTTGATTGATTTTTAGGAAAAGGGTTTGCAGTCGCACACACAAAACCCTAATTTAGAAGAAGAGAGTGTTGTTGTTTTGGTGGAAGGAAGTGAAAACCCCTTTGGTCAAATAGTCCACCAGCTCCTTTTATTCCCTTTTTTTCTAATTCAATCCTCTTTTTTGTCATATTATTTTTTTCATTTAAAAACTTACATTTTGGTACTAGAGGTGTAAACGAGTCGAACTTTAGTAGGGTTCGATTCGAATATTCAGATGAAGCCCGACGAGCCTTTATTAAGAAATCTTGAGTTCGGCTCGAGAAAGTTTGATTTCGGCACGAAAAACTCGATTTATTTAAAATGATGTTTTCTAAACAATCTATAACCTAAGATTTAAATTTGGCTCGAAAATCTAGATAAATAAATATTTACACTTAGTGTATTTACATATGAGACTTTAAAATATACATAAAAGATTAAATGAGTCGTGCCTATATAAGCTCAAGCTCGACTCGCTAAACATTTCGAGACCATTTTTTGGGCTCGAGCTACGACTCGATAAAGCTCAGCTCAAACGAGCTCAAGTCGAGTTCAATCTTGAGTTACTTGATAAACTAATCGGTTCTGATGGAATGGGTTATCGAGGTCCGTCCCGTGATGCTCGTGAACCGCACGAATATTTTTACCATAGTGTAAAATTTTGTCAAATATACTAATTTAAAAAAAAAAAAAAAAAAAAAAAAAAAAAAAATTGTCTCAAGTTTTTGTGTTATAAGTCGTCGTTAGCTTTTAATAAAATTCACCACATGATTTTAAGTCATTGGTCTGCCACCATCTCTAAAGGAAATGCACATAAAAAGTAATTAAATTGTGCTGACATGAGGAAGGTATTGCTCGTGATTTTTGCGCATATTTTACAACATGTAGCTTATTATTTGAATTGCCGCTTATCTTAAGCCATAAGATTAACTTTATACCCTCATGAGCCTTAAATAAGCAAGCACAAACAAACTCTTAGTAATGCTATTCTCAAATTTTTGGTGCCAATAAAGTCTAGGTTACATACTTTTGAACCAACGTTTTGCAAATTAAATGGTTCAAATCATTAGGCCAATAACTATATCACAGTTACGTCGATTAAATATAAAACAAAAATTAAGAGTTTGGTTCAACAAAGATCAAAGAAAAACTTAAGATCAAATAAATCATTCACAACCACTCATATTATCATCAAAACAATAAAATAAACTTTCATCTTCATTTTTAAAAATTAAATATCTCACAAACCATTGATCGTTAGACGAAACTAATCATACCATCACGACAAAAATAAAATTACCTTTAATTTGATATCCCACATCATATACTTTCGAAGAATTTTTTTTTCCAACTTTTTTGTGGGTTTAGGGTTTACGGTTAGGGTTTAGGTGTTTAGGGTTTAGGGGTTTGACTTTTTTGGGTTAATCTTTTTAGGGGTTAAGGGTTTAGGTTTCTTACGGTTTAACGGATAGGGTTTAGGTTTCTTGGTTTAGCGGTTAGGGTTTTAGGGGTTTAGGGTTTTTAGGGGTTTAGGTTTTTAGGGTTTAGGGGTTACGGTTTTTTAAGGTTTAGGGGTTAGGGTTTTTAGGGTTTACGGGTTGTGTTAACACAAAAGAGTATTTTTAAAAATTTCGTTTATAGTGTAATATATCGAAACCCGCAAAAAACGATAAAAAATAAATTCGTCGAAAGTATACAATGTTAGATCTCTATAGAAAGATAATTTTATTTTTATCGCAATGGTATAATTAATTTTATCTAACTATTAACGGTTTGTGAGATATTTAATTTTTAAATATAAGGGTGAAAGTGAATTTAATTAATTTGATAAAAAATAAATGGTTGAAAATGATCCATTTGATCTTTAATTTTTATGTGATCTTTATTGATCTCACCCCCAAAAATTAAAAGATAACAATGTTCCGAAAGCATATTTAGAGCCACTATATGCAAGGTTGCAAAAATCGCTAGGTGGTAGCTGGGCGGTCGAGTACTGCCTAGCGATTATTCGGTTAGGCGGGGATTAACTGATTGAATTTTTTATATATAAAATTCTAAAATTTTGGAACTATATGCCCGATTTAGCTGATCTACCCGAATTTTTTTTTGTTCGATTTGGCCGATTTATGTCCAATTTGACCGATTTTTATCCGATTAATCAATATGTTGACCGATTTTTAATCGAACCGATTAATAAGGCCGATTAGTGAAAATCGGGGCGGTTAACCCCCGCCTAGCGATTAATCGCCGATTAATTGGCCGCCTAGACCGATTTTTGCAACACTGACTATATCTCAGTGTATATTAGGGTGTGCTTGGTTAGGGGGTTACGGGGGGGTGGGGAATGGGTAAGGTATTTAAAAGGGCCCACATCACAAATAATATTGTGCTTGGTTAGGGAGGGGTAAGGGATTGATTACCCCGTACTGGGTAATAAACCATTATAGAATGAATTGAGGGGTGATGAGTGTGTAAATACTCATCATTTTTGTACAAAATAAACTGCAAAATCATCTAAAAACACTCAGAAACACATCAAAATGATCAAAATATCACAAATTAGTGTTTTATGTGTTTTAAAAGCAAAAATATCAAAATCAGATGAAAAACATATCAAATTTGCAAAAATTGCAGTTTCAGTCCCCCAAGTTTCAAAAGTTGTCAAAAACAGTCCCTGAGCACATAATTTCAAAAGTAAAGTCACCAAAGGTCCTTTTAAAATCATAAGTTGTCAAATTTAGTCCTTTGGTGAAAAATATTAAAAGTTTGAGAAAATTACAAAATTGGTCCTTCAAATTTAAAATTTGGCAGAAATGGCCCTTTGAAAATGGCAAATTGGCAAGTTTGGTCCCTGTACTTTCTGAGAGTGTCACTTTTGGCCCCTTGAAACAAGTTTGATGAATTGGCAGCTTGGGCCCCTCAAGTTTCAGGATTTACACATTAAGTCCTTGAAATTTAAAACCTTAAAACCTAATTTTGGACCCCTTGCCTGTTTTGGACCCCTGTCAAAATTGTATTATGAACCCTTGGATTATTAACTCACTGGTCAAAGCTAACCAGTCAAACACCCTTTGGCGCCATCTTCACCTTCTCCACTTGACTTCTGCAAATCCTCTGCACACTCAACCTTTCCACCCCCCTCCTCACCTTATCCCCAATCCTGTCCCCCCTCCAAACACTACACTCCAAGAATCATTATCATCTCACCCCTCTCCTCACTCAATCTCATTTCCTGCCAAAAATCTCATTTCCCGCCAAAAATTGACATGTTGGCCAAAAGTCACAAAAGTCTCCCAATCCCAAGTGGGATTCAATCAGAAGAGGAGAGAGATGCATATGAAGCTATAAAAGAGGAGTTAGAGAGAAGAATAAAGGGGTAGTTAGTTTTTGAGTTTTCTTAGTATGTCGTTTTTTTTTTAATTATCTTAGTTAATGTGCAAAAATGTAATTTCAAGCTTTAAATGTGTTAAGATTCAAGTCCTTGTATCAATATAATTCAGTTCAAGTCTCAATTTCAAGTTTCATTTATATTTCATGTATTGCAGTCCACTGTTGAAAATTTGAGTTCTCAATTCTGGTGTTAAAGCTTCAAATAGCTTTTATTTAGTTCATTCAAGTTTGTTTAAGCTTGTTAAAGTTTTTCATAAGCTCTCAAATCATTTTCAAGCAAGTTTGTGAAAAAGTCAACAATAGTCAACATTAGTCAAGAAAAGTCAAACGGGTCATGGTTTGGAAAGTCAAACTGATTTGGGTTGATTTATGGTTCCCATCTGTTCATTAGCTTAATAATGTGTTGGTTAGTCAGTTTTTAGTAGTTAGTTTTGTAGTTTTAATGTAGTTTCTTTAGTCTAGAATTCTCAAGTTCTAGTCCCATTTTCATTTTTATTGTCATGTAATCTTTAATTTCAGTTTTATGCAAATTCAGTTTTGAAATTCCATTTTAAGTTTATTTAGTCTCAATTTTCATTCACACTCTTTAATTCTGCCATAGTTGTTTAAGTGTGTGCTTCAGTTGTTTTAAGCTCTTGTTAGCTTTAGTTAAAATTGTTGAATCAGTTTTTGGAAAATCCCAAAGTCTCAAACCTTTTTTTTAAAACAGCTTCCTAGTTTTTCTGCCCCTAAGGCACTGTTTGGAACAAAGTGGTTTTTTGGGTCAAAACCCATTTCGACCCACTTTGGGTCTTGGGTAGAAGCTATTATAAGTTGCTCATTGATTTTTTTTGCAAAACTAGTTTGGAAGATAGAACCTAATCTAGTCTGTTTGGTTGATCCAAAAGCCATAGTCATCCCCTTTTTAGCTTCATTTAAAGTAGATTAGACTTAGAAGTAGACTAGATTTTTGTGTCTATTGTTAGTTTGTAGGATGGCATTACTTTGTTTGAGCTTAATTTGGTCCTGTAGAGCGTGTTAGGAATTTAATCTTGGCCATCAAAACTCCATTTACCCTGTTGTAACAGCAGCGTTGCTGTCTTGACACCACAGCAAAAGCGCTCACATCAGCAGCCCTTTAGCAGCCACCTATTTTCTTATTTTTCTTAGATCAAGTATAATTCAAAGTACTTTTTGAGAATTTTCCAGATTTTTCACAATTAGTTTACTATTTTTAATAATTTAAGTAGAGTAAATTAGTTTTTAATTCGTAGAAAATAAATTAAAACTCAAAAAAATACCCGGCTTTTTCCTAAAATTCTTTTTAGTCATGTAGGACGTAAGAAAATTGTTTTTACATTCGTAGGACTTTTAGTTCACAAATTTTACGTTTTATCTTGCGCTCCAGCGTAATTTTCGTACATAACGTACGTTTTCATTTTAGGCCACGTTTTTAGATATTTTAAGTTTACGTTTTAATTAAAATAGTTTATTTAAGTTATTTTGTTTTATAAAATCAACAAAAACATCATTTTAAAAAAATAGTGATAGCGTTTATTTAATATTTTTAATCTTTTTAACTTTCCTTTAATTTTCATTTTAGCCCTTGTAGTTTATGTTCTTTTTCCGTAGTTATAATAAGTCCAAATCCCCTTTTCCGTTCAAATCTCCCGATCACTATACGTGAGGTAATCCATTGCACAGCTCGCTGGGACATAACGACCCGGGGAAACACTATACTCCTCTGATCTTCATTGATTTCGTGCTGAAGCTGTTTTAAGGTTTCTTACGCTTGCGTGAGAGAACTTGACGGTTTTGCGCGCATCAAATTTTTGGCGCCGCTGCCGGGGAGCTGTGCTGATCTATCTTCCGTGTAGCAGATTAGTTGTTTGAATCCTCACTCATTTGTTTATATCATCTATCTCTGTATATATATATATCCATATTTTCTTCTAAAAAATCAAAAACCCAAAAAGATTTTCCTTCCTATTTTTATATAATGTTTTCCAAAAAATCCAAAAAGATTTTTCTTATCCCTGTTATCCATTTGATTCTTTCTCTCGTATCCTCTAAACGTTTAATTCTATCTTCTTGATCTTCTTTGCGTTTAATTCTGATGGAATCATCGATTCCTTGTGTCGGTTGTGGAGAACCGCTTTTCGGTTTACCGTGTCGTTGGTGTACGTGCGAACGATGCGGTAATGACATTCATAACGGAAGTTGTTTGTTTTGCGGTTCGAGGAATTCATGTTCTTATGATCAAAATTCTTTCAATGAGCCGAAAAACTTCTCCGACTACCCACCCCAACCCCAAAATTTTTCGTTCAATCAGCAGTATTGCTATGGTTGTGGGGATCCGTTAGTTGATTTTCGATGTCAACGATGTTCTTGCGAGAGGTGTGGAAATGATCTTACGGATGGATTTTGTTCGTTTTGTGCTTCGGATGCTGAAAACTCATGCACTTATCCGAACTTTTCCAATCATCCTCAAAACGATTTTAGCCACACTCCTCAGTATTCATTTGAGCAAGAACCGTGCTATCAAAGTTTTAATGACACATCGTTTCAGAATGTACCGAATTTTTCTTGCACAAATTGTGGAGGTCCTCACGATAATCTTCAATGTCAACCATGGAATCAAAATTACTATACTTCCGGTTTTGACAATTTCCAACCTCCACAGCACCATACGGTTCAAACTCCACCTGAGCCGTTGTCTCAAGAAATTTCCTATGATTTTGAATCCACAATGAAAAAACTTGATGATATACTTCAAAACCTTAAGAATCAAGTGAGTGGTGAAAAAACCATGGGAGAATTGCTAGCCGAAGAACGAGAGGCTCGCAATTCTAGGGAAGAATTATTAGCCCTAGAGCATGCAGCTCTAAGGCGTTCCCAATTTCTTAATGCAGCTATGTATGATGATGACGAGGAGAGTATTCCTTTTAAGAATATTATTTCTCAACTCCCTCAGTCAATTCATATCCCAGCAGTTGAGATTCCATCTCAAACAACTGCTATCACACCCAAAGCTCCCACTCACTCTCTGAACATGGGGGACGAGCATCTTGACACTGTTCCTGAAAAGGAATCGGACGAATTCATAAAGTCTAGTGTTGAGGACCTTGTCCCAATCCCAAGTGAGTCTGAGGGAATTCTTGACCATGAGTGTGATGTGTCTTCTCCTCTTACAAATGATCTTGTTGAGACTTTCTCAGATTTTGACAGTGATTATAGTGATGCCGATTCTTTATATTCTAAAGACATAGAATTTATTGATGCATCACTTCCACATTCCGAGATCGTCAACTTAGAAGAGGATGTTGACCATGTTGTTTCCACAACAGTTAATACGACTATCACTAATCCCTTATTCGAATTCGGTTCTGAATTTACTCTAAATTCAGTTAATCCAATCTTTGATAGTGATGAGTCTGACACGGAGACTATAATGGACGAGGTGCATATTTATAGCCCACGAAGTACCGCACATGTCCCACCTCCGTATATTCTTTATGAGGAGTTCGCCGGTGAACTCACTCATATCATATCTCCGCTGGAGTATGATTGCGTGGATGGCAAAAATCATGATCGGGGGGAGAGAATCTCAATTTGCATAGTTATGACAAATCTTCCCACCCATCCTCCCGAGATGCCTTCCAACCCTAAGAGCTCAACCAAAAAAATCCAAATAAGTGCAACTGCACTTAATCCCGAGGAAGAAGATCTAGTCATGATTGTTATCATGATTTTCCTTCTTTTCTTCACCTACTCGGTGACTTCCTCTCTTCTTCACTCCTTCGGGAATGAAGACACTATTTTTGATCCCGGCATTTTCAATTATAATTTTTGAGCCGGTTCTCTATATCTCATCGGTGTGGAACTTTCACGTACTTCAATGTTTATCCAAACATCTTGAATGAAAGTCCGATGGAGATTGTTTCTTCCACTTTGCTTCCCCATGAACCAATGAATTCGGGGTCGAGTCAAGCTAGCGACTCGGAAATCAAAAACAGTAGCTAAACATGGGTTTTCACCCGTGTGTTCCACCTAAGTGTGGGGGAGTTGCCCCACATGTTATATATATATATATTTCAAAAAAAAAAAAAAAAAAAAAAAAAAAAAAAAAAAAATCTCTTCTTTCTAAATAATGGCCGTAGTATTTCCCTTTTACGTTCTTTGTTTCGGCAGAACCGCCGGTACTTTGAATATTGAGGGCAATATTCATTTCTAAGTGTGGGGGGGAATTCTCACGAATTTTATCATATAATTATACCAATTCCCCCGTTTTGGCCAAAATTTTTTTTTTTTGGAGTAAGTGTTTTACACTTTCTCATTTGGTTATCAGTCCGCCATGTCTGTAAGACAAAAGGATTGGCTAATCCAGGAGCAAACGGCTCTTGGTAAAGATATATCAAATCCGTTTATATGGCTTGCAATTTGCCCAAAATTGTATGGTATTCAGCTCACCATATCCTAAAAAGTGAAGAGTTGGCTAGCCCGCAAGTTTATGGCTTGTGGTAAAGGCAGTGGAAAAACCATAATTGGTAATCAGCTCACCAAAGATAATTCTGATAATTTATCTAAGAGTTGGCTAGTCCAGAAGGGTACGGCTTCTGGTAAAGACAAATCAAATCCGTTGAAAGCTGGTGGTTTGCTCAAAATCACATGGTTATCGGTGTACCATGGTTCTTACTTGAACTGAAACATTTGGCTACTCCAGAAGTAATGGCTTTTGGTAAAGAGTTTAAAATCCATTATGTTTTCTCAAATCATTGCTAGGGACTAGCAATATCTCAGTGTGGGGGATTGATGAGTGTGTAAATACTCATCATTTTTGTACAAAATAAACTGCAAAATCATCTAAAAACACTCAGAAACACATCAAAATGATCAAAATATCACAAATTAGTGTTTTATGTGTTTTAAAAGCAAAAATATCAAAATCAGATGAAAAACATATCAAATTTGCAAAAATTGCAGTTTCAGTCCCCCAAGTTTCAAAAGTTGTCAAAAACAGTCCCTGAGCACATAATTTCAAAAGTAAAGTCACCAAAGGTCCTTTTAAAATCATAAGTTGTCAAATTTAGTCCTTTGGTGAAAAATATTAAAAGTTTGAGAAAATTACAAAATTGGTCCTTCAAATTTAAAATTTGGCAGAAATGGCCCTTTGAAAATGGCAAATTGGCAAGTTTGGTCCCTGTACTTTCTGAGAGTGTCACTTTTGGCCCCTTGAAACAAGTTTGATGAATTGGCAGCTTGGGCCCCTCAAGTTTCAGGATTTACACATTAAGTCCTTGAAATTTAAAACCTTAAAACCTAATTTTGGACCCCTTGCCTGTTTTGGACCCCTGTCAAAATTGTATTGTGAACCCTTGGATTATTAACTCACTGGTCAAAGCTAACCAGTCAAACACCCTTTGGCGCCATCTTCACCTTCTCCACTTGACTTCTGCAAATCCTCTGCACACTCAACCTTTCCACCCCCCTCCTCACCTTATCCCCAATCCTGTCCCCCCTCCAAACACTACACTCCAAGAATCATTATCATCTCACCCCTCTCCTCACTCAATCTCATTTCCTGCCAAAAATCTCATTTCCCGCCAAAAATTGACATGTTGGCCAAAAGTCACAAAAGTCTCCCAATCCCAAGTGGGATTCAATCAGAAGAGGAGAGAGATGCATATGAAGCTATAAAAGAGGAGTTAGAGAGAAGAATAAAGGGGTAGTTAGTTTTTGAGTTTTCTTAGTATGTCGTTTTTTTTTTAATTATCTTAGTTAATGTGCAAAAATGTAATTTCAAGCTTTAAATGTGTTAAGATTCAAGTCCTTGTATCAATATAATTCAGTTCAAGTCTCAATTTCAAGTTTCATTTATATTTCATGTATTGCAGTCCACTGTTGAAAATTTGAGTTCTCAATTCTGGTGTTAAAGCTTCAAATAGCTTTTATTTAGTTCATTCAAGTTTGTTTAAGCTTGTTAAAGTTTTTCATAAGCTCTCAAATCATTTTCAAGCAAGTTTGTGAAAAAGTCAACAATAGTCAACATTAGTCAAGAAAAGTCAAACGGGTCATGGTTTGGAAAGTCAAACTGATTTGGGTTGATTTATGGTTCCCATCTGTTCATTAGCTTAATAATGTGTTGGTTAGTCAGTTTTTAGTAGTTAGTTTTGTAGTTTTAATGTAGTTTCTTTAGTCTAGAATTCTCAAGTTCTAGTCCCATTTTCATTTTTATTGTCATGTAATCTTTAATTTCAGTTTTATGCAAATTCAGTTTTGAAATTCCATTTTAAGTTTATTTAGTCTCAATTTTCATTCACACTCTTTAATTCTGCCATAGTTGTTTAAGTGTGTGCTTCAGTTGTTTTAAGCTCTTGTTAGCTTTAGTTAAAATTGTTGAATCAGTTTTTGGAAAATCCCAAAGTCTCAAACCTTTTTTTTAAAACAGCTTCCTAGTTTTTCTGCCCCTAAGGCACTGTTTGGAACAAAGTGGTTTTTTGGGTCAAAACCCATTTCGACCCACTTTGGGTCTTGGGTAGAAGCTATTATAAGTTGCTCATTGATTTTTTTTGCAAAACTAGTTTGGAAGATAGAACCTAATCTAGTCTGTTTGGTTGATCCAAAAGCCATAGTCATCCCCTTTTTAGCTTCATTTAAAGTAGATTAGACTTAGAAGTAGACTAGATTTTTGTGTCTATTGTTAGTTTGTAGGATGGCATTACTTTGTTTGAGCTTAATTTGGTCCTGTAGAGCGTGTTAGGAATTTAATCTTGGCCATCAAAACTCCATTTACCCTGTTGTAACAGCAGCGTTGCTGTCTTGACACCACAGCAAAAGCGCTCACATCAGCAGCCCTTTAGCAGCCACCTATTTTCTTATTTTTCTTAGATCAAGTATAATTCAAAGTACTTTTTGAGAATTTTCCAGATTTTTCACAATTAGTTTACTATTTTTAATAATTTAAGTAGAGTAAATTAGTTTTTAATTCGTAGAAAATAAATTAAAACTCAAAAAAATACCCGGCTTTTTCCTAAAATTCTTTTTAGTCATGTAGGACGTAAGAAAATTGTTTTTACATTCGTAGGACTTTTAGTTCACAAATTTTACGTTTTATCTTGCGCTCCAGCGTAATTTTCGTACATAACGTACGTTTTCATTTTAGGCCACGTTTTTAGATATTTTAAGTTTACGTTTTAATTAAAATAGTTTATTTAAGTTATTTTGTTTTATAAAATCAACAAAAACATCATTTTAAAAAAATAGTGATAGCGTTTATTTAATATTTTTAATCTTTTTAACTTTCCTTTAATTTTCATTTTAGCCCTTGTAGTTTATGTTCTTTTTCCGTAGTTATAATAAGTCCAAATCCCCTTTTCCGTTCAAATCTCCCGATCACTATACGTGAGGTAATCCATTGCACAGCTCGCTGGGACATAACGACCCGGGGAAACACTATACTCCTCTGATCTTCATTGATTTCGTGCTGAAGCTGTTTTAAGGTTTCTTACGCTTGCGTGAGAGAACTTGACGGTTTTGCGCGCATCAAATTTTTGGCAAGTTCTCTCACGCAAGCGTAAGAAACCTTAAAACAGCTTCAGCACGAAATCAATGAAGATCAGAGGAGTATAGTGTTTCCCCGGGTCGTTATGTCCCAGCGAGCTGTGCAATGGATTACCTCACGTATAGTGATCGGGAGATTTGAACGGAAAAGGGGATTTGGACTTATTATAACTACGGAAAAAGAACATAAACTACAAGGGCTAAAATGAAAATTAAAGGAAAGTTAAAAAGATTAAAAATATTAAATAAACGCTATCACTATTTTTTTAAAATGATGTTTTTGTTGATTTTATAAAACAAAATAACTTAAATAAACTATTTTAATTAAAACGTAAACTTAAAATATCTAAAAACGTGGCCTAAAATGAAAACGTACGTTATGTACGAAAATTACGCTGGAGCGCAAGATAAAACGTAAAATTTGTGAACTAAAAGTCCTACGAATGTAAAAACAATTTTCTTACGTCCTACATGACTAAAAAGAATTTTAGGAAAAAGCCGGGTATTTTTTTGAGTTTTAATTTATTTTCTACGAATTAAAAACTAATTTACTCTACTTAAATTATTAAAAATAGTAAACTAATTGTGAAAAATCTGGAAAATTCTCAAAAAGTACTTTGAATTATACTTGATCTAAGAAAAATAAGAAAATAGGTGGCTGCTAAAGGGCTGCTGATGTGAGCGCTTTTGCTGTGGTGTCAAGACAGCAACGCTGCTGTTACAACAGGGTAAATGGAGTTTTGATGGCCAAGATTAAATTCCTAACACGCTCTACAGGACCAAATTAAGCTCAAACAAAGTAATGCCATCCTACAAACTAACAATAGACACAAAAATCTAGTCTACTTCTAAGTCTAATCTACTTTAAATGAAGCTAAAAAGGGGATGACTATGGCTTTTGGATCAACCAAACAGACTAGATTAGGTTCTATCTTCCAAACTAGTTTTGCAAAAAAAATCAATGAGCAACTTATAATAGCTTCTACCCAAGACCCAAAGTGGGTCGAAATGGGTTTTGACCCAAAAAACCACTTTGTTCCAAACAGTGCCTTAGGGGCAGAAAAACTAGGAAGCTGTTTTAAAAAAAAGGTTTGAGACTTTGGGATTTTCCAAAAACTGATTCAACAATTTTAACTAAAGCTAACAAGAGCTTAAAACAACTGAAGCACACACTTAAACAACTATGGCAGAATTAAAGAGTGTGAATGAAAATTGAGACTAAATAAACTTAAAATGGAATTTCAAAACTGAATTTGCATAAAACTGAAATTAAAGATTACATGACAATAAAAATGAAAATGGGACTAGAACTTGAGAATTCTAGACTAAAGAAACTACATTAAAACTACAAAACTAACTACTAAAAACTGACTAACCAACACATTATTAAGCTAATGAACAGATGGGAACCATAAATCAACCCAAATCAGTTTGACTTTCCAAACCATGACCCGTTTGACTTTTCTTGACTAATGTTGACTATTGTTGACTTTTTCACAAACTTGCTTGAAAATGATTTGAGAGCTTATGAAAAACTTTAACAAGCTTAAACAAACTTGAATGAACTAAATAAAAGCTATTTGAAGCTTTAACACCAGAATTGAGAACTCAAATTTTCAACAGTGGACTGCAATACATGAAATATAAATGAAACTTGAAATTGAGACTTGAACTGAATTATATTGATACAAGGACTTGAATCTTAACACATTTAAAGCTTGAAATTACATTTTTGCACATTAACTAAGATAATTAAAAAAAAACGACATACTAAGAAAACTCAAAAACTAACTACCCCTTTATTCTTCTCTCTAACTCCTCTTTTATAGCTTCATATGCATCTCTCTCCTCTTCTGATTGAATCCCACTTGGGATTGGGAGACTTTTGTGACTTTTGGCCAACATGTCAATTTTTGGCGGGAAATGAGATTTTTGGCAGGAAATGAGATTGAGTGAGGAGAGGGGTGAGATGATAATGATTCTTGGAGTGTAGTGTTTGGAGGGGGGACAGGATTGGGGATAAGGTGAGGAGGGGGTGGAAAGGTTGAGTGTGCAGAGGATTTGCAGAAGTCAAGTGGAGAAGGTGAAGATGGCGCCAAAGGGTGTTTGACTGGTTAGCTTTGACCAGTGAGTTAATAATCCAAGGGTTCATAATACAATTTTGACAGGGGTCCAAAACAGGCAAGGGGTCCAAAATTAGGTTTTAAGGTTTTAAATTTCAAGGACTTAATGTGTAAATCCTGAAACTTGAGGGGCCCAAGCTGCCAATTCATCAAACTTGTTTCAAGGGGCCAAAAGTGACACTCTCAGAAAGTACAGGGACCAAACTTGCCAATTTGCCATTTTCAAAGGGCCATTTATGCCAAATTTTAAATTTGAAGGACCAATTTTGTAATTTTCTCAAACTTTTAATATTTTTCACCAAAGGACTAAATTTGACAACTTATGATTTTAAAAGGACCTTTGGTGACTTTACTTTTGAAATTATGTGCTCAGGGACTGTTTTTGACAACTTTTGAAACTTGGGGGACTGAAACTGCAATTTTTGCAAATTTGATATGTTTTTCATCTGATTTTGATATTTTTGCTTTTAAAACACATAAAACACTAATTTGTGATATTTTGATCATTTTGATGTGTTTCTGAGTGTTTTTAGATGATTTTGCAGTTTATTTTGTACAAAAATGATGAGTATTTACACACTCATCAAGGGGTAAGGGATTGATTACCCACCTCACTCATTCCTTTCCATTTCCTTTTCCCTTTCCCTTTCCCCACTTTGAACCAAGCGGGCCCTTAATATACCAAGAAAGCAACAATGACGTGTAATGGAGGCATATTAAGGTTAAAAACAAGCCGTCTCATTCAAGACGTTGCTAGTATCACAAAAACATTATGATGGCCTCTAATTTGTTTTGAAAACTATATTATAGCCTTACCGACTCACTAACAACGATTTTAGTCTAGTATGTGACCTATTGGAAGTGGAAGGTGCTCTTGCGAGAACCTCATGTTTATGAACATGCACCCAACTTTATACTATAATATATCTTGTTTGTATTGTCGATTGATTTGTAGAAATCAAAAGGAGAATGAACAGTTATATTGATCAAATTCAATGAACAACTGAAGTTACATAACAATAAATATGAACTAAACATACCTAAATCCTAAATGCTACGGGCCTAAACCAACAGGCTATAGACCTTTATTATCTAACTTCCCTTCTCAAACTCATAATACTGCAACTGTAAACATTGAGAGTTTGTCAAATAAAAACTAAACTAAAACTTAAAAACAAACGAAAAGTGGCTCGACTCCGATAACGCAATTCCGGGAGGAGTCGGTAGTTGAGCATTGGATCCCTTCGGACCTAGAGAACGTGTGATGCTGGTTACAAAAGATCCCGGAATTGGTCGATTCAGAATCGGTTGGATTGTGGATTAAGTGCAAACTCGGTGTTAGACATACACAAAAAAAAAGTAGATGAAGAGCATATTCATGCATGCATATGCAGACAAAGTAGATGAAGAGCAAATTCATGTAGACAGATGCAGGCTGACAGAGCATATGAAAAGCATATTTTGGCAGACAGATACATACATAGCAAATGAAGACCAGATCAGGCAGACAGAACAAATTCAGGTAGACAAAACCAAACATATGGAGAACCATAGCAGAATGCAAGGTGGAATTAAGACAGATGCGAAACCAAACAAAACCAGGGCAGATGAAGAACCATGTAGAATCAGGGCGAAACCGAGCGAAACCAAAATATGTTGTTGACGCTGAAATGCTACACATAACCACTCAAGACTTAATCGGATTGGTTCGGATCACTTAAGACCATGACATCTCAATCATCAACGCAAACTAATTTTCAATTAAAAATTCGATACCAATACCGATTTCAAATATCACGAATCATCAACAGTTAAAACTCAAACATACTAGGACCCTAAATCAAAAAATTACCAATTTATAATTCGAACCAAATACCGCATGTCAAACCAAACTAATTAAATATCTCAAACCGATCGAGCCTTAGTAAAATAAAGACGGTAGAACCATTAAACAATTTCTTATGAATTAACAAGACAAGGTCATCCGTATGCATATCATATCCCTTTGCTAATTAATTCAACCATTCCCACTAACTTAAAAAAAGGCCCATTATTTAATTTCATGATCCAATAAGAAGCTAGCAGCCAAGTTTACTTCTCAGTATCATGGCAATAATAATAATAATAACAATAATAATAATAATAATAATAACAACAATAAAATACAGCATATCAATAATATAAATATTACATCAAACCACATGTAGTCAATTGAAAGCTAATATAAACGACCCACTAATTCCCAAAACGAATCATAATCTGGAACCATTTTTCTTTGGAGGACAAGAACACTGGAAGGCAAAGGGTGTATCAAACATATAAATTCAAATGAATGATTGAGCAGTCACTACAAACATCAAGATCAAGTGAGCATATCAATGTAGAACATTTTTTTTTCTTAATCAGATGAAAAATGAATAATTATATTGATCAAATTTAATGAACAAGTGAAGTTACATAACAATAAGGGAATAAATAGGAACTAAACAAACCTAAACCCTGAATGCTAAACGGGCCAAAACCAACGGGTCGGGCCTATATGCCTTTATTATCTAACATAATCGAGTTAGTTGATATTGGTGATGTGTTCGGGATGTTGTCTTATGATTAGTTAAATTCAAGTTAAGCACTATTTTTTAGAGGTCTCGATGCTCTACATGTGGTTTGCGATCTTCTCATGAAGTTTTGACAAGAATTAGTTGCCGTTTAAAAAAAAAAGCAATGGCGACAATAAAGATCAAAACACTCTCAAGATTTCACAACACGAAACAATCACCAGCGGCAACATTTGTATAAAAGGGAATATTCATCAAGGTGAAAGAGTCTAATCACTTGGGCGTCCAATTGGATCGTGTGACGCACTAAAAAATGAATTTTTTAAGATGGCATAAAGATGTTGTATGATTAACTTTATCTCATTGTCTTTTGATAAGATGGCATATCTGCTTACTTAAACTGTAACATAATTGCTTTAAATTGTTTACAAGATCATGTATAGTATGAAAAACATTTATGAATTAAAATTGTACTCCTTAACAAATGCTTATAATCAAGTTGTTTTTGTTGAAACTGTGAAGAATACATTAGTTCAAAAACTATAAAAGGTTACAATTATTCAATCAAGGATATCATGAACATGCTCATGATCCTTAAATGATACAGACCAGCAAAACTAACTAGATAGTCTTATACCTTATACTCATACTATATTCTTCATTATTCACAAAAATAACTACATTTCCAAAACTAATAAAACTACTTAGAGCAAGAGTTGTGGCGAAGAGCTTTGGCTCTTAATTTGAGCTCCACCGGTGCCACATCATTTCAACATTGCCACTTCAAAATACACCCTCTATCATAACACAAAACAACTTTTTCATTTGGGCCTCACCTACCCCCAATTTTATTTCTTTTCTATTTTTCAAATAAACTAAATTCATTTCATTTAAATAAAAATACAATACGAAATAAAAATACAATACGGAACTAAAACTACGATACAATACGAAAACACAAATTACGATACAAAATTTAAAACACAAATGATGATACGATACAAAACACTCATCCAACGGATTTTGAGCTTTTAGATTGCTCGGTAATTGTCGATGAAATATTGCTTCTCATTTATAGTTTTCATCACTTCTTCCCTAGTGGCCCTCAGTAGAGTCGTGATACGCATATCTGATTCCGAGCTCATTAGCAGAGTATGCAGACCATAGTTGTTGAGTGGTTGGCAGAGAGGCAGTGAATGCACCCTCATTTCCTCTACTACGGTCACACATCTGGTTGAGATAATGAGTCATCTCACCCAACAAATTGTTAGCCAACGTGACCTCCGCTGCTTGTTTGGTCCGTAGTCACTTAATGATAGCCTTTCGCACCTCGTTCGGTTCGTTAGCCATAGTGTTTGTGTGAAAAAAAGATGAGGTATTTGAGGTTGTATGTCAAATTGAAGATAGTTGAGAGAGTTTAAGTGTGAAAAGTTTTGGTAAAATGGGTATTATTTATAGGGTGGGGGCTTAATTTTATTAAAAAAATTGAAAATTTTAAAATAACCGTTGGAATGAAACTATAAAGTTTTTAAATTTGTTTTGTCTATATATGCTTCACTTCCAAGGCCGAAAGATCAAGTGGCGAGGGGTGGTGAGGTAGGCTGGTGTAGTGGTGAGGAATGACGAAGGGTGAAGAGGTGCCACCTCAAAACGACGAGCCCTTCCTCTTCACCACACCCTTGCTCTTATAGACATTCCAGTGAAAAAGCACTATAAGCAACATTATATTTGGGCCTCATTGTTGTTTAAACTCTCTACATCAACTACATTTCCCTCATGAAGGTAGTATAATGATAACAATGTAGCATCATCCTCACAGAGCATCAATTAGACTAGCATTCATTAAAGGCATCATCAAATATAAAAAAATTGTAAAGAAAACTACATTTTCTTTATAAAGGTAAATCTTTGTGAACACACAGCATCTACATCCTCACAGTATGTCACAAAGAAAAGCATCCATGATAGGCTTATAAACAAGTTCAAACGTTCATATAATCTAACTTCTTATGAACTTGGCATTGTTGCCTCAAGAATTGGTCAACGACAAATTTCAACAAAAATTGAGAAATAAGAAATCCTTTCAAACCACTAATCATACCTACATATAAAGAGAAAATGGTCAAAGCGGAAAATGTTGAATGTCGAAATATTGAAAAAGGTCAAATGTAAGAGCACTAGGTGTCACGACAAGGCTTAGCCTCTTCGTCGTGCCACCTCAGCGCCACATCAGCATCCCACTTTTCCACAACTAACCACAACAAACCCCCTCCTCACTCATAACAAACCTCAACCTCTTCATTTGGGGCCCACCACTACCACTTTATTTTTTTTATTCAATTTTCATTTCCAAATAAACTAAATTCATTTCATTCAAATTAAAAATACAATACATAACACAATAATAAGGAAAAAAAACAACACTTACTAATAAAAACGATACGAAAAAAAAAAATACGACGCGGGTAAAAAAAAATACAACACATACTAATAATACGTAACCTAATCATCTCTTTGATGATATTTCTTGATTAGACGTTCCTGCCTCTTGCGGATGATTTCTACTTTTACCGGGTCAGGATTCGTACTCGGATCTATCATCAGAAAATCCATCTCGATCTTCTCTTGGAGAGTTTTTTCCTTCTCCCGCCTCGCCTCGTAACAAGCCCTTTGAGCATCGGATTTTTGAGCATATATTTCGGATATATGTCCCGAAAAACTACTCAATTGACTTCCACCGGAGCTTGCAGCGCTCGACGTTGAAGTCGACTTCTGTTTCTTTGCGGCTCGTCGGCATCCATCTCTTTCAGGCCAAGGTCGTCTGTCCGGCCCGAATATATCCTCGAGACATGTAATGTCAATAGGATCTTCGGCATCCCACTTGGGATAATTTTTCAAAACACCCAACATTTTTCATACGCAAACTCCTTCCCACCAAAACGCTGCGTAAAGTTAACTTTGGCATTCTCGACATGATCCTGCTCATTTTCACCACTTCGACGCTGAAGATGTTTGTAAACAGCGTTGAACTTCTGGCAATCACCGTTAATCCTCGACCATTTACCAGTTATCATATTCTTGCCACGCTGGTTATCGGTGGTCTTAGAATTGAACATGTCGAGAATGTCGTTCCAAAAGAACTCCTCAGGACGGTCATTTCCCATATCTCTATCTTGGGAAATTTCTATCCAACACTGCGCAAGTAACATTTCTTCAGACTTGGTCCACTTCCTCCTGTCTGCTTGTGCTATGACTTCAACATCTTCGTCGTCGTCTGCGTCCAAATCTACATCATGTTTTTTTGCCTTCGTCTTTTTGCCTCTGCCTTTTGCCGGTTCACGTGCTTTTGGAACTTTGAATTGTGAACCGGACGGTTGTGATTCCATTTGGGGAAACTGTGGAGGCTGTGACGGGTTAAAAAACTGTGGAGGTTGTGACGGGTTAAAAAACTGTGGTGATTGAAATCGGGCGGGGTAACTTGCGAATCCTTGTTGAAACTGATATTGTTGGTTAAGCATTATTTCTTGTGGAGACAGGTTGAATTTGGTCGAGGAAGGGGTAGACGGGTTTGAAGAACCCCCGTATTGTGGTGGGTTTGAGTTAAGTAGGTTTGTGAAGTATCCTCCGTCATTTGGGTTTTGAGACATTGTGAGATATTTTTTTTTGGGTTAAGTAAGAATGGAAGATTTTGGGTTTGAAGATGTTTGTAAATGGTGAAGATGAAGATGATATAAATAGGGGTGGTGGGTTTTAAAATATATATATATATATATATATATATATATATATATATATATATATATATATATATATATATATATATATATATTAAAGTTTCAATATATATCCGTTTAATAACGAATATCTATACGTTGGATATACTTTGTGTCAGGAAAGTTTCTCGTCGTCACCACGAAGAGATAGCCGACGGAGCCCCACGGCGAGGGGGGTCGGTGTCATGGCGGGGCACGGCGAAACGACACGGTCGACGGCGAGCATGCACAACGAGCCCACACCGTGTGCTCTAAGAGAATGTGAAATATTGATAAAAAAAGAATGATCAATAAATAATGAAACTGCTGTAAAAAAGGAAGTCAACCCCAAAAAGTAGCAGCTTACACCGTGCTATTCTCCAAGATTCCCCAGCAAGCTAAGATTGAGAATATTATGCATTCAAATCTTCAAATCAACCCCGTGAATTTTGCATAAACCATTTATGTGTATTGAAGACTAGAAGTTATCACATGAATTTTCTTTTGAAAAACAAATTATGCATCTCTATTACACACACAAAATCACTACCACTCCAAAACACTCCCACTCTCGATCTCTTTCTCATCTACCACCACATCCACTACTACTATCACCACTAAGACCCACCACCACTGAGACCCACTACCAAAGCTCGAAAACCCCACCACCGAAATCTTCACGAAGGGTTTTTTTACTTCATATTTAGAGGGTTTTCATATAGATCTAAAGATTTATTTTATAGATCTATCATTTTATTTTATATGGATCTAAAGTTTTGAAGGTTTTTATAGTTTTAAAGGGTATAACATTTTTCTTAATTTTTTTATCTGCCACTTGCCGTTGTTGACGAAATATTATGCTACTTTTGAGTTTTTATAAATTCTGGGTGTTTTTTTTGTTACAGCCGTCACTTACCGTTGCCGGCCGCCATTGTCTCGCCGGAAAATGTTGTTGCCGCCACTGAACCGGAAAAATAAAATGTATGTTTTTGTTTTCAAAGCTTTTGTTCATATTTGTATATTGAATGTTGTCAAAGTGGAAAATGTTGAATGTTGAAATGTTGAAAAATGGCCAAATGCGAGAGAATGTGAAATGTTAATAACAAGGAATGGTCAATAAAAAGTGAAACTGCTGTAAAAAAGGAAGTCAACCTCAAAAAGTAGCAGCTTACACCGTGCTATTCTCCAAGCTTCCCCAACAAGCTAAGATTGAGAATATTATGCATTAAAATCTTCAAATCAACCCCGTGAATTTTGAACAAACCATTTATGTGTATTGAATACTAGAAGTTATCACATGAATTTTCTTTTGAAAAACAAATTATGCATCTCCATTATACACACAAAATTACTGCCACTCAAAAACACTCTCACCCTCTATCTCTTTCTCATCTACCACCACCTCCACTACTACTATCACCACTGAGACCCACCACCACCGAGACCCACTACCAAAGCTCAAAAACCCCAACATCGAAATCTTCATGAAAGGGTTTTTCCCCCTTCATATTTAAAAGTTTTTCATTTAGATCAAAAGATTTATTTTATAGATCCATCTTTATATTTTATATGGATATAAAGTTTTAAAGGTTCTTATAGTTTTAAAAGGTATAACATTTTTCTTAATTTTTTTATCTGCCACTTGCCGTTTTTGACGAAAAATTCTGCTACTTCTGACTTTTTATAAATTTTGGGTGTTTTTTTCGTTACAGCCGCCACTTGCCGTTGCCGTCGCCGCTGTCTCGCCGAAAAATGTCGTTGCCGCCGTTGAACCAGAAAAATAAAATGTATGTTTAGGTTTCAAAGCTTTTGTTCATATTTGTATACTAAAAGGGTACCCGCGCAATGCGGCGGCGGGTATCCGGTAACTATTTTTATGACGAGCAAATATTTATATATATATATATATATATATATATATATATATATATATATATATATATATATATATATATATATATATATATATATATATATATATATATATATATATATATGTTTTTTCTAGCAATAACTTTACGCATTTTAATTTCTGATGAACTACGTATTTTAATTTATTACATTTTTTACATGTCTTCATATGGTTTAAATGAGATGCATCAACATTAGAGGATGTTACAAGTATGATAATTTAAGACATTAATTATTTTTAAATTTATATGCATGCTTAATTATTATGCTTAGCAAAAGTAAATTTCTTTTGTTGAAATATTTTTGGTCTTAAAAATTTTTAGACTACTGTATTTAGAATGTCCCAAACCCTTTATAAAAGAGTATAGATAAATCTATTTTTTATTTTTATGGATTGATGTATTTCTTTTTATAGATCTACGAAATTTTCATTTTATAGATGTGTTTTTATTGATTGATATACTTTTGTTTATAGATTTATTTATTTTTTATCCTCTTATACTAGTAATTTTTTTCTCATATTTGTCGAGGACGTCGCTGGAATCTGCTACCGGCACTTGGATCTGTGGCTTTCCGTCAAGAACTGTTTGCTGCTTTCCGGGAATTTGTACATGTGTTTTGTTAGTGATTTGAAATGGCGCGTTTTTGTGAAATGTAGGTTCTCTTTAAACTTAATTTACCGAAATTATGATGTTGATTATGTTTGTTAAATTTTGTTGGTAAACAATCTAATATATGAGATTTTGAAATTAAAATTAACAATTATGGCAGGTTTTAAAAGTTTAATATAACATCAAAATATAATATTTTTTATAGGCTTAAAACTTAGAAATCACAAGTTAACTTATTTTACTTTCAAAGCTTTATTTTGTAAGGAATGAAAAATTCAAAACTATAAGATTGAAAATTTGAAATTCTAATGTCAAAAGGTTGTGAGAATTTATATAATTTGAAATTTCAAATTTGGTAACTCTTAAAAGTTTGAAATTATAAAATTTTGATTTTTTTTTGAATGATTTCACTTTGAAAAGGGTTAAATTTTTGAGCTTTTGAAACTAAAGAATATTGACACATTGAAACTTTTTTTTTTGAATTTTTGAAAATAAAAAGAGTATTGAAAGTTGAAACGTTTAACTTTCAAAAAGCTATAAAACTTGAAGACTATATGACATGCTTTGTAGACTGTAGTTTAAATTATATGAGCATTCGGTATTATGTTTTCGTGGATTTTATTATACGTAGATTCATGGTGTAATTGAATATTGTTAGAAATTATTCACCTTCAACCTCTTTTGAGTGTTTTGATTTTTGGTATATCTCACATGTACACAACCGTTGTCATATTAATGAAGTGACTGAACAATAGTAAAAATAGTAAAAAAGTAGAGAGGACAAAATTACAACTTGGACTATCGCAACAAATCAAACTAGAATCTTCAATAACTTGGAAATGACAACTCAAAAATATAGAAATTTTATTTTCAAATTTGAAATTAGATTATATTCATTGAACCCCACAAAATAAGTTTGTAAAATGTATGATTGAGATTTGCATATAAATTTATTAAAATTTAAATATTTGCATATTTATTTTAGGGATTATGTATTGGGAGGCCACTCAACTATTAAACTTTTCACTTTTAGGCCACTCATTTATCAAAACTAACTTATAGGCCACCCATTTATGGGTTTGCTTTCGTTTATACCCATTTCGGATAATTTTATCTCTAAAATCTTTAAAACAACGAGTATGTAGTTAAATATAACACATTAAACAACACAAACGCGTATTGAAATGTAAAATATCAGTTTTAGCCATTATTTATGTGCAACTTTAGTTAGTTGAAAGTGAATTATGATAATTTAACTAATGTTTTATGTTTAAGTTGTTCATTTTATTGTGTTGGTATGTTAAAGTTAACTTTATTATTGTAATTGTAAGAATATTCGGCAAGAATTTGAACGAAGTTGGTATAAAAGAAAACAAACACATACTTGGGTGGCCCATAAGTTAGTTTTAAAAAATGGGTGGCCTAAAAGTAAAATACTTAATAGTTGGGCGGCCTTTAGATACATAATCCCTTTATTTTAAAATACAAGTTTTCAATGTATGATGTATAATGCAAGTTAACCATGTTTTAGTTATATATGCAAGTTTAGTAAGTATATATGTAATTGCCTCATTCTTTTTACACATGAGTCCATGATTTAACACGAGCATACAAAAAAAAATACCACTAAAAGTGACTACGTAAAAATACATTTTGTAGCAAAAATATATCCGCTATCAAAATTCGCATATTGTTAATTGTGTGTCGCTAGAAATTTCTGTTGCTATGCACATCTATTCGCCTAGTAATAACAAAAGAGGTCTATGGTGTTGAACAAAAACTAAATGGTCACTTTGTCATTGGAACAATAAAAAGAGGGTACTAAACTTTTGAAGTTATGCCATTTAAAAAAAATAGCAAAAATAAATAACTTAGCTATTATACTACTGTTTAAGTTGATTTTATGGAATGGTTAAGATAAATATTTTGATGGTCTTTTACAGTTTACACCATATATGACATTTAAATTACACCAATTTGGACGTTGAATCACAAAACACTAGTTTCATACCATAAACATGAGTAGAAATTATACCTAATTATATAATATACTAAAATGCATTGGCGCATGAACAGTAACGTCCATGAACAGTAACGTTCATGAACAGTAAAAAAAAAAAAAAAAAAAAAAAAAACCTTTAACAAATCCATTCCAGTGAATAAAATGATCGAGGGCAACGCACTCTCGGCGCAACGCGCGGGTTAACCCGCTAGTTATATACTAAAAGGCATTGGCCCATGAACAGTAACGTTCATGAACAGTGCGCACCAAAAAAAAAAAAAAAAAAAAAAAAAACTTTAGCAAATTCATTCCCGTGAATAAAATGATCGAGGGCAACGCACTCCCGTCGCAACGCGCGGGTTAACCCGCTAGTTACTAACTAATTGGTAGATACTGAATATATGGAGCTACAAATAAATCTAGGAGATGTAGATTCCAAACCGAACTGAACCTAACATTAGTTTCTTATCCTGTCACATACGTTTACGTTGCCTTCCTATGTAAATCCAAATTAATTCATGAAATATAAATATCATGTGGCATAGGAATATGTCAAATATGAAGGTTTGTCATTTTTGAAGATTTCCGAGAAGGTTCGTGCATGGCTATGTCCTTTTCACTATACATAGTACTACATTGTTTTCCTCTTCTCTTTATCACAAGATTAAAAGTTGGTCAAAGTTAGACATGAGTAAAGAGAACTTTTGAGATGTGAAAAGTGTGAACAGCCCAACCTCTTTGTTTGAAGCTTTGTTTTAATTCGAAGGGGTCACGAGAGAGCAGAGCGTACCGCCCTGCCACAGTCGCGAGTTTGTTTATAGTCATAAATACATATATGAATTTTACGTACATCGGTACATGTTAACTATTTCTTTGAAGTTTTCATAAAGAGAATGTATTTCGACTAGTTGTTGGTGCAAGTCATTCAAATAGCGATTGTGGAATGGCCGAATGAGCTTGACACCTACTCATGTCACGATTTACAGACTACACAGGCGTACTCATACCTTTGAGGCTATGTGTCTAAAAAAACAATTTTCAAAAGTAAAAATCTTGTTCTTGATTTCTTGTCCATCGGCGTTGCTCGTCTCAAACAAGAGCGAGCTTTAGCCAAAGGTGACACGCTGCCAAGGCGTGTCCTGAACGCTGTATTTGAGGGATAAGAACTTAAGAAGTGTTTATTTTTAGCCACGTTGGTTGCTTAATTTGCATGAAACCTCAGCCAGATAAATTAAACTATATTTAATTAATTTGGTCTAATCATAAGAAATTAAGAATATTCCCGTCGACGTTATGAAATCTAGTTGGTCATTTTCATAACTTGAAAGTAGTTGCGTCATTAAACACACAACTCCAAAAGGGGTGACTTAATGAAACTTTGATAAATTCCTGTCAAGTCCTTATCATAAATCTTTGCTAGCCACAAACGGGTCAAATGTATCATTCGTCTCAATTCTCAAAAGTCTAGTTTTGTTCAAGTCAATGCTACCAATGTCCCACATTCATTGGTATCTTCATATTCTAATTCTCCACTGTTAAAGTATAAGAAAATAACTCAACTTCTTTAGCAAATTACCAAACATTATGGAAAATATTATGCTAGTCTTTATTTTGGTTATGAGCTTGATATCGATAGCAAACGGCGAAACAAAGACAGAAATCAAAGTAGGGGTGATTCTTGATAATGAAACATCTGTTGGAAAAATGAGCAGAAGTTGCATCTCAATGGCTTTACATGATTTCTATCAAGAACATGACAATTATACCACCAAAATTGTCCCTTACTTTCGCGACTCTAAGCAAGATAACGTTGAAGCGGCTTCTGCAGCAATAGATCTCTTGAAAAATGAGCAAGTCATGGCAATTCTAGGACCCATGACATCCTCACAAGCCGATTTCGTGATAGACATTGGTAACAAATCAAGGGTTCCTATAATCTCCCCTGCCACAAGCCCGTCTTTGTCACCAAATGACACCCCGTATTTCATACGTTCTTCACATGATTCTTCCTCACAACTTAAGCCAATAGCAGAACTGATCAAACACTTTGGTTGGAGGGAAGTTGTGTTTATTTATGAAGATGGCGAATATGGAAGAGGCTTGATTCCTTATATATCTGATGCCATGGTGAACGTTGATGCTAAAATTATGTATCGCACCGTCATATATCATTCTGCTTCTGATGAATTGATCCTTAAAGAACTCTATAAGATGAAAACGATGCAAACTCGTGTTTTCATAGTACATGCCTTACCAGATTTGGCAACACGTATTTTCAAGAAAGTAAATGAGGCAGGGATGATGGAAGAAGGGTATGCTTGGATCATAACTGAAGTGCTCACTAGTCGTTTGCATTCTTTGGATCGTTCAGACATAGACTCGATGCAAGGAGTGCTAGGTAAAGATACAAAAAAACTCATTTCTTGACCATAATATTAGGCCTATTTGGACCCCAACGGTCTGGACCGGTCCTGAGTCCTGACCGCACCTAGCAAGGCTTATTTGGGTATATCTTGTTTTAGACATTTAGCAGATGTTTGGTATTGCATATGCAAAACAGATTATGAATTTGGCGATTCATCTTAAAAAAGCACAAATAATTACATCAAATATTTTGTCAAACACTATTTTCTGAATATTATGCTTGCATGATTGTATGTTTTTGCAATAGCAGTAAACAAATAGTAATTTATCGATTACATTCATATTATAACACAATTATTTTATCTACTAGGGGTGAAGTCACGTATCCCAAGAACCAACGAGCTAATCGAATTTGAGAAAAGATGGAAAAGGAATCAAAATCCAGAAGGCGGAATGACTGAGCTAGACATGTATGGATATTGGTGGTATGATACTGTTTCCGTGCTAGCAATAGCATTGGAAAAGGTCCCGAGTGACGCTATAATCAATACTACATTCAAACGAAAACAAAACTCCACAACCGGTTTAGAAGCTATTGGAACCTCGGAAATGGGACCAAGGCTCCTTCCATTGATCCGAACTATAAAACATAACGGTCTTAGTGGCGACTTCCATCTCATTGATGGACAGTTACAACCCTCAGTGTACCAAATAGTGAACATAATAGGAAACGGAGAAAAACATATCGGGTATTGGACACCTACAAATGGGATCATAAAAAAATTGCATCAAACCAATGGTACCAAAAATGATCTTGGAACAATCACATGGCCCGGTGACACACATTTTTGTCCAAAAGGTTGGGAAATGCCAACCAGTAATGAAAACAAGTTACGAGTTGGGGTTCCAGCAAAATCAGGCTTTGTTCAGTTTATCGATGCCGACATTGATCCTGAGACCAAACAGGTTCGATCTGTCACTGGTTTTTGTGTAGATGTTTTTAACGCAGTTATTGGTGCTTTGCCTTACGCTGTCAAAACCGAATTCATCCCTTTTGTTACTCCGGATGGGACTCGAGCTGCAGGAACCTATGATGAGCTTCTTCATAATCTTTCTAACGGGGTAATCATATAGATTTGTTACATATGTTTTAAATGTTTTTTGTACAAACTTTGGTTTTTAATGTTTAACTTTAATCTTGATAATGTACTAGACATATGATGCGGTGGCTGGTGACATTACAATCCTTGCAGACCGCACGAAATATGTTGATTTCACATTACCATACACAGAAGCTGGTTTTACAATGATTGTTCCAATTAAAGTTGATGACAGGAAGAGCGCGTGGATCTTCATGAGACCACTAGAGACGAACCTTTGGATAACAATAGGAGCGTTTTTTATATATACAGGACTTGTGGTATGGGTTGTTGAGCATCGTGTAAACAAAGAATTCCGCGGGTCTCCACGTCAACAAGTTGGAATGATCTTCTGGTTTTCCTTCTCCACACTCGTTTTCGCACATAGTAAGTCTGTAGATATATACATACACGTTCAACTTGCTCTTTTTTGCTTACGTAATTGGCATTGCTAACTTCAAAGTGCTTATCTGCTCAATAAGTAGGTACCTACCTACTTATTTTAGAGTGCTTGTTGACTTTAATATAGCTGGATAATCAATTTTAACCACACAATTCTTACGTACTGCTGATTTGCTTATCACATGAGCAAATACGAGTAAGCACTTAAATAAGCAACGCTAGAACCTTTTATCAAAACTAATTATCTGCTTATTTTGTTTTTATACAATGATTAGCAGTAGTTTTTAGGGTGACTTGATTGCTTATCCAAAATGTTTATCTGCTTATATATGTGTGAAATTCGCTTATTAAAATTGGGAAATATAATCTTGCAGGAGAGAAGTTGATAAGCAACTTATCGAGATTTGTGGTGATCGTGTGGGTGTTTGTGGTTCTGGTTCTGACCTCAAGCTACACAGCAAGCTTAACATCTATTTTAACTGTACAAAAGCTTCAACCTGCGTACACTGATATCTATAAAATCATGAGAAATGGTGAATCAGTCGGATGCCAAGATGGTACCTTTGTTTACAAAAAGTTGAGAGAGATGGGTTTCCACGAAAGCCAGTTAAAGAATTACAGCACCTTCGAGCAGTACGATGAAGCTCTTGCACTAGGAAGTCAAAAGAAGGGCGTTTCAGCAATTATGGATGAAATCCCTTATATCCGAGTGTTTCTAGCTAAATATTGTACCAAGTATACCATGACCGGTCCCATCTACAAAACCGCAGGATTTGGTTTCGTAAGTAACCTAACTAAACTATATAGGTTATATATTAAGCTTGTTGTATAAAATACCAACGTGCTTTTTGAAATGTCCCGTTTTTGCACTGGACGTTCTTTTTGGTATATCAGAGTCAATAAAAATGGATTGTGTTGTTTGGGTTACAGGTTGAGCCAGAATTCTTATCATTTCCATAAGAAAAGCTTAACAACATTTTTTATACATAATTTTAAAAAATGGCAGTTTTAACGGGTTGTTTTACCACTTAAACGGGACACAAATTCGTCTAGCTTATTGACTAAGATACAAATGACTTAAACGGGACATATGAAAATGTATGTTCAAATTATGAGCAATAAACCAATCTTTAAATATATACCACATGTACACTAAAACTATATAATTGTACATGCGTACGTTGTGCATGCAGGCATTTCAACGAGGGTCTCCGCTAGTAGCAGATGTTTCAAGAGCAGTTCTACAAGTTACAGAAGAGCAAATGAGGAACATTTCCAACCAATGGTTTGGAGAACCAACAAGTTGCGATCAGCAAAAGGAAGCTTCAGTTACCTCCGACAGACTCACGTTAGAAAGTTTCAAGGGTCTTTTTATCATTGCAGGGTTATCATCAACTTCTGCTTTACTGCTATTTTTGATCAGATTTTCATATGAAGTTAAAGATATGTTAGCGTCACAAGGTTCACTAGGTGAAAAGTTTTCCTCGATTCTGAAAACGTTTGATGTGTATAAGGACAGTGAATCAAAACCGACAAGTGCAGCTATTAGTCCATACCATGATGACGCGGGATTTTTCTCTAGTGATGAAGGGTTTTCTACTACTGAACCTGGGACACCTATTCATGAGACAATACAAGTTGTGGAAAGTAACATAGAGATGACTAATGTGCATGATAATGTTACAAGCACCTCTCGATAGTATTATTTGCTGATTGTGTTTTTATTCTAGCTAGTGTGTCAATATCATTGTAAGCTTATCATATTCTTTCTAAAATTAGAATGTTAATTTAATATAGAGATGACTGTCTGGGTCGCCTAGTCGCTCAGCCAAACGCTAGCAACTGTGATGCAACCCCCTGAAGTATATAAGATGGTCATCATCTGATGTAATGATAAGGTTTTAATTTAGGTCTACTTCGAAAATGTTATTAAGAAATACAATTTCTTCTTAGTTATGTGGGATTATGCATGTTTTTGATGGTAGTGCTGAATTATACAGTATATATTTTGTCACACTATATTGTATACAAACTTGTAAACGGGGGAGAATAATCCTTATATATTCAGCTTACATGCAATGGGAAGTCAAGCCTTTTTGGCTAATTACCATATATATATTCACTTGTCTCAAGATTTTCACCTAACGAGTTTGAGCTCTTGCCTCTTCTAAGACCAGTTTGGGGACAACTTACCACTAAACCATGAGATCCTTACACAGTATGTGCATGCGATAGTGTTATGCGGCTGTATAAGATGCTTTTTATATAGTCATTCAATCAAGGATTTAGGTGAAGTAATGAGTTTTGTACGTGTTATTAACTTTAAAGAGATGGCATAGTTGCAGTAAACTGTAAACACCATAAGTTAGCTACATATATCAAATGTACATTTAGATTGTGTTTATCGGTTGGTTCCTCCAACCGAATGGAGGGTAAACAATTAATATTATGTATGTTTTATTTAATATATAATTGGACCTAATATTTTGCTACGTTGATTGCACTAGCCAATGTTTTTTATAAGGTAAATATTTATTTAAATATATAATTTTATATGTTAGATTGTGCTGTTGATAAATGGTAAAAAAGTTAAGATTGATTGTATGTATTATTTGTATAAGTAAATGAATAAAAAAAATCATTTTAATGAAAAATTGGTTGTGATAAATTGTTAAATTTGCAAATTATAATAACCAAGGAGGAATTTTCATTTGCTTACCTTTATTTTGATGCTTACCAATGGACAAATCCCAACCATTCATCTATTTTGATATAATGGTGAAGATTAACCTAAGATTTATTATTCTTAATATTAATTCTACCAACTATATAAAGCTTTTTATTCTTCTTTTTTTTCATTCGCTTCAATTTTTTTTTCACACAGTTACTATGTGTTTTCCTCCAAACCTGCTCTCACTTTTGATCATCACCAGTTGATCATCACCAGTTGGATCACCATCACCATCACCATTCCAATCACCATCACCATCACCATTTCGATCATCATCTCATCATCACCTCCCGATCATATCATCCTTTTTTTATATCTTCTTTTGATTTGAATGGACCGTTTGTTTCAAAAGCTGATTTGATTGATGTTGTTGCGGTTGATAATATTGTTGATCGGTTGTTAATTATGTGGATCAAGTTGTTAACGTTCCTTCTTATTAAGTTGCACACCAAGTGTTTGATGAAATGTGTGAGTGAAAAATGTTTGATAATCTTGTTATATGCTCTTGTAATTCTGCTTATTAATTAAGTTGTTAGTTGGATTTTTGTTTTTAACTGCATGTGAATGCTGTTTTTATGCCTGATTGTTGTTTCGAATCTGCTATGTATCGTACGTATAGTATCACCAGTGATATTTGAAGTTGAACTGTATACGTGTATTATCGCCAGTGATATTTGTATTATCACTTGTGAAATTTTGTTTATTTGATACTTTAAGTTTATGTTTTATATTGTGAGTAGCATCAGGTTTTAGTATGATATCATTTTGGGATGGGTGAATTGATGGAAATTTGATGCATGAAAGGTGTTTGACAAAATTCTTAAGAGAGGGATGCACAAGTTGAGAAGCAATCACATGTTCCTGTTTGTCCATCATTTCATATATGTAACCAAATCAAAAATATTTATTTGAATAAACAAGCTTTGGGGAATTAATCAAAGTGCATTGTAGTTATTGTAAATGAGTAATCATATCCAATGTTGCAATAGTTGATGCTTATTTTCATTTTTCTGAATGTCTTCTTTTTGAATTATTTTTAGTGCGTTTTGTATTTTGCTTTCTCCATCACTCTATATCTAAGGTGATGCAAATTTGATGTATTGTTCGATAATGGTGCAGTGACCTAGAGCTTAATCCACAAGGACTGCTTACCTTAACAATCGTGAAGGCAAATAATTTGAAAAACATGGAAATGATTGGGAAGTCTAATCCTTATGTGATTGCATATATTCGGCCACTTGAAAAGTTCAAAAGAAAGTATGTTGATTACAACTTAAACCCTGTTTGAAATCATGTAATTCAGTTAATTGCAGAAGATAAGAAGACCCAATGTGTTGTACTTGAGGTTACTTTTTTCTCCTTTTTGATTTTCTATATTGCTGGTTTCTCAGTTGTATCACAGGTGATATCAAATGTGATATCACAGGTGTGTCAGCTTTCTTTTAATTTGTTGAATCAGTTGTGGTAATGGAGGATGTTATGACATCACAAGCGATATCAAAGTTGTTTGAGTTTCTTCAATTTGTTTTGTGGAGTTGTTGTGCTTTTTTTAACCACAACTGCAGTTGTTGTTGATTCTTTCGTTTGATGGAGCCGTTTTTTTGCAAATTGCAATCACAAATAGTTTGATGATATCGTCTCTTTTTATGCCATATACAAAACAAACAAGTATGCTTTTTAATTTTTAATATCTACTGTGAGATTTCATTGTTTTTTGTACATTTTGTATATATTATCACCTGAGATATTTCTCTTTCCAGGTACATGATGGTTTTTGTGCCTTTTACTACAATTGACAATCCCTGGAGATGTGTTACTGTTGGTTCTGGTCTGCTTAAGAACGAAACTACTGAATCTTGTGTATGTTACTCCAAGCATTCAAGAAAGCTTTTGTGCGTTATCCAAATATCATCGTAACTGGTCAAGATGGTGCTATGCGAAAAGTAATTGCAGCTGAGCTTCCCGGTTCCAAGCCCGTCTTTTGTCATAAATTAGAAGTTATGTATCTCTTATGATAAATAGTTGGAATTAATTTTTTTGAGGTCTTTGTGAGTTTATGGAATATTTTGTCATTTTTAACACTTTGTGATAAAGCATGAAAAGTAATCAGTTTTCCCACTCCTTGTGTTTGTGCGTTAGAATTACCGTTACTATTATTATTGTTAGTTCTAGATGAAGAAGATGATGTGGTGACTGTTGATGTGCTGGATGTGGTGGTGTTGTTGTTAATCATGACTGATTTTGAGAATATGAATCGTTTTGTTACTCAAAAACATTGCTTAATTAATCATATTCTTGTTTGATTTTGAGAATATGTCATGTTTTTATATTCATAGTTTTCTTCATGAAGTCAACGGTATTTTTAAGTGACTTTTCATTAATATCACTTGTGATACTCTAATAAAACTACCGAAAGAAGGTTATATTCAGATAAACCAAAAGCATTGTTTACAACTGAATATAAATTACCATTGTTTACAATTTAAGTAGCAAGAGAAAATTACAATTTAAGCAGCAAAAGAAAATTACTAATTGATGCTTTTGTCTTTTTATTTTCTACAACTTTCTTCTTGCCAGCTTTATGAGCATCCCCTCCTTTTGTCTTCTTTCCCACTTCATTCTTTTTAGTTTGCAGCATCTTCTTCTTCATTTCCTCTTCTTCTTTTTCTGCAACTGTCTTTGCTTTCTAATATGCAATCTCTGTTTTTAGTTTAACAATTACTGTTGGTGGTTGTAGATCCTGTTATATCACATGTGATATCACAGATGCTTCTTTCAGTAGTTGTTGGTGGTGTATCTGTTTCTGTTTTTGTTCTTGGTGTGTTTTCTAAGCTTAAATGTCTAGCAGCAGATTTTGTTAATTTGCTTGGTGTTGTTAGTGTTGTCGGTGATGATGTTGTTCCTTTGTTCACTTCTTCAGTTTGACTTTGTTATTTTTTAGCAAAAGTCTTTTTCCTTTCACCTTCAACCCCTGTTTTTTTGCTTCTTTTATTCTTGATATTCAAATCTGCATAAAATTTATACCATGTTAGTGTATGAATAGTTCATTGTTTTTTAATATCATACGTGATATATAAATTGAATAAGTATACGTCATCAAATATCATAGGTGATATACTACCAACAAGCAATCATTACAACTGTTGTATCACAGGTGATATACTAGTATACTACCAATAAGCAATCATTACAACTGTTGTATCACATGTGATATACTACAAATAAGCAATCGTTGTAACTGTTGTATCGCAGGTGATATACTAACAATAAGCAATCATTGAAACTGTTGTATCATAAGTGATACACTACCAACTAATACTAGAGTCAAATAAGCATGTCCATTATGCACATATATCTACCACAAATCTAACAAAAGCATGTTACAGTCACAATATTTATTTTAACATGTTAAGTCTCTCATATTATCACAATAATCATCTAACTTTCACAACAATCCCTTAATAAACTACTTAAATCTACAAAAACAACTAAGTGTTCATATTGTAGAATAAATATCCATGTTTTTAGGGATACCATTATAACATTCTACTGAAAGTATACATACACATTTTGCTGAATGTGTATGTATTACTGATGATATAACACATAAGTTAACTGTTAAATCAAGTACGCCGCATACATTCAGGGTTTTATCACAGTTAATTCTTCTAAAGGAGACATGCTTATACGTTAAAATATACCTTTACTTTTATGAATCTCTGGAGATGGAGTCAAAAATTTGATTGACGACAGAAGTGCATTTACACACAGTAAATAGTATATCATCAAAACTTTTAACAAAAAAAAAGTTTAACTATGATTATAAAACAATAACAATAAAATATCAAAAGTGATACTATACATGACATATAATAAAGCTTAACAAGTAAACAAAAAACCTATCAAATAAACAAAAATTTCACAAGTAATAATACATATATCACTAGTGATAATACATATATACAGTTCAACTTCAAATATCACTGGTGATACTACACGTATGATACTTTTCACTCACACATTTCATCAAACACTTGGTGTGCATCCATGTATACAAAGTGTTTTACTCAGAAACTCAACCAAATGTAAACACTAAAAAACACAACCAAAAGCATGTTACAATCACAATAAAAAGCACACCAAAACAAATTCATTATTTTGTATTTTACCTTTAAATTTTCAGTAAAAAACACAAAGAAACTTAACCAAATAGTTAAATAATAACAAAATAATGAATTGGAAGCGTCGTACCATCATTGTCAGTCTGAATCTCTTCATTTTGAACCGTTTTTTCCCCGGATTTGGTTCTGATTGCCTCGATACATTCATTCCTATGTGTTTTCTTTGATTTTGACGGTTAAAATCGGTTGATTTGTGATGTTTTTGGTTTATTATGAAGTTTTGTTAGAGAGAGAAAGTGATTTATCTGTGTGTTTTTTGTGTGAGTAAATTTTGTGGTTATGTGAGAGAAATGAAGTGTTTGTGATTGGGACCAGTAGGTAAGAGAGAATGACGAAATTACACAATTGGTCCCTCCATGTTTTTTAATCTTAAAAACTGTTTTTTGATCGGACGGTCAAGATTTGTCCAATGGTATGCAGTGGATTGATGGTATGTAAAATAAAGTGCCTCTATAACCAAGTGGTATATTACTCGTTATTTTATACCATAAACAAACACTATTGTATCTACTTGTAGATTTAAGATGTAGGGTACATTTCAGACATGGTCCAACTTGAACTGAATATTCATCTTGTCATATACTAAGTAATGTCATTTTTGAAAGTTGACGAATATATAGTAGTCAGTCACAATCTAACACAGTTGCATACATACTATTTAATTCCTTAATTAAGAATAAGGTTTACCATTACACATGTTAAGCTTCTAGAGTTTTGAAGCACCATTTCATTTCAAAAAATTAAGAAAAATGCATGTAGCATGTTCTTTAAATATGTATTTAAAGACATTTTACAAAAATACGTAAAATAAAACTAACAAATGGAAACTTTGCTACATAGTTTATTTTTATTTTTATTTTTTATTTTATTTTTCTTCTCTTTTCTCTTTTCTCTCATGCTCAAAATAATAAGATCACTCAAATATAATACTCTCTCCGTCTCAAAATTATTATCATGAGAGATAAATAACCAAGTTTAATAAAAATGTATTTAAAGACATTTTACAAAAATACGTAAAATAAAACTAACAAATGGAAACTTTGCTACATAGTTTATTTTTATTTTTATTTTTTATTTTATTTTTCTTCTCTTTTCTCTTTTCTCTCATGCTCAAAATAATAAGATCACTCAAATATAATACTCTCTCCGTCTCAAAATTATTATCATGAGAGATAAATAACCAAGTTTAATAAAAATGTATTTAAAGACATTTTACAAAAATACGTAAAATAAAACTGACAAATGGAAACTTTGCTACATAGTTTATTTTTATTTTTATTTTTTATTTTATTTTTCTTCTCTTTTCTCTTTTCTCTCATGCTCAAAATAATAAGATCACTCAAATATAATACTCTCTCCGTCTCAAAATTATTATCATGAAAGATAAATCACCAAGTTTAATAAAAATATGACCACTATAATCTCAACCACTCAAAGAAAATATTCCCCTAATATATTCTCTAGTTTTTACTAAAAATAAAAAGTGGACAATCTTTTGAGATATTACAAAATGGAAATATAGACGATTATATTGAGACGGGGGAGTACTATCAATTACTCCTATATTATATTGCGGTGACTGACACATTATATTATAATATTTTTGATTCTTTACTTATGGTCTATAAAATAATGGTTTGAAGTTCAGTCGTTCTCATACCTTTGAAAAGTTATTGAATCATCACAAGAATAACTCACAAAAAGGTTTGACATAATCAACCTTTAATAAACTGCTACCAAGTCCTTGCGCTAATTTCTTACAAGGGTATCTAATAATACCAAACTAAAAGTAAAATAAGACCGTGCTAATATTCGTCTAAGTGTTCATCTTACTATTCTAATTTGTCTTACACAGAAGTGATTTTCCTGAGAACGTTATTTAACTAAAGTAGAACAGGTCGTGCCCTCATACCGAAAGCTTGTGAGAACATTATTAACTAAAGTAGAACATTATTAACTAAAGTACCTATTGGTTTCGCTGTTGTTTTCAGAGTTTTGGACACTCGTAAGAGGAGGTTCATGTGTAACTTCTTTTTTTTTATTAGAAGTCAAGTTTCATACAAGTCTAGGCTACCATTCTCCTACATCCATTCGTGTCTCTGGCTCTTTCTAATTATAAATAATGAATGAATAAGAAAGGATCGAGTAACTCCTTTAATTAGCATATAACAAATATCATCTTTTTTGTAATTGTTTTCTAGCTTCTTGCTAGTGTCTAATATATTTCCTTCATTGCTGTTCAAAAAAAAAATTAGCATATAACAAAATATCTATACATGGACAATCATATGCTAGTCTTTGTTTTGTTGATGAGCTTGATATCGATAGTGAATGGCAAAACAAAGACAGAAGTCGGAGTTGGTGTGATTCTCGATGCAGAAACCTCCTTTGGTAAGATGAGCAGAAGTTGCATTTCAATGGCTTTACATGATTTCTATCAAGAACACAACAACTACACCACCATGATTGTCCCTTACTTTCGTGACTCCAAAGAAAACAACGTCGAAGCTGCTTCTGCAGCCATTAATCTCTTGAAAAATGATCAGGTCATGGCAATCCTAGGACCCATGACATCCTCACAAGCAGAATTTGTGATAGACATTGGTAACAAAGCAAAGGTTCCAATCATGTCTCAAGCAACAAGGCCTTCTTTGTCAACAAATGACAACCCTTACTTCATCCGCACCGCACACGATTCATCCTCACAACTCAAACCGATAGCAGAATTGGTGAAACATTTTGAATGGAGGGAAGTGGTGTTTGTTTATGAAGATGGCGAGTACGGAAGAAGCCTCTATTCGGATGTCATGCTAACTTTTGGTACCAAACTCATGTACCGTACGGTCATATATTCTTCTGCTTCAGATGATTGGATCCTTAAAGAGCTCTACAAGCTAAAGACGATGCAAACTCGTGTCTTCATAGTACACGCCTTACCATCATTAGCTACACGTTTTTTCAAGAAAGTAAATGAAGCGGGAATGATGGAAGAAGGTTATGTTTGGATCATAACTGAAGTGCTCACTAGTCGTTTACATTCTTTAGATTGTAATGAGATAAATTCAATGAATGGAGTACTCGGCGTGAAGTCATATATCCCAACCTCCAACAAGCTAACCAATTTTGAACGAAGATGGAAACGAGTATTTCAGAGTCAGTATCCCGAGGACGACGTGACCGAACTAGACATGTTCGGGAAATGGTCTTATGATACAGTGTTTGCGCTAGCAATGGCAATAGAAAAGGTCGGGAATGAGATGAATACTAGTTTCCAACGACAGCAGGAGTCCACAACAGATTTTGATTCCATCGGAACCTCGGAAATGGGACCAAGAATCCTTCCATGGATCCGAAACATAAGTTTCAAAGGTCTGAGTGGTGATTTTCATGTCGTTAATGGACAATTACAATCGTCGGTTTACCAAATAGTGAACATAATTGAAATGCGTGACAACACTATAGGGTATTGGACTCCTAGAAACAATATCTTCAAGAAGTTAAACCATGAAGCGAAGGGTCTTAGGGCTATCACATGGCCAGGTGACAGTGATGTGGTCCCTAAAGGCTGGGAGAGCCCAACCAGCGATGATAACCTGTTAAGAGTTGGGGTTCCAGCAAAAGTGGGGCTTGTGGATGAGTTTATACATGCCTACACAGATCCTCAAACCCAACAAGTTATTGCAACAGGTTTTTGTGTGGACGTGTTTAAGGCAGTTGTAGACGCCTTGCCTTACGCTGTCAAATACGAATTCATACCATTCGTTTCATTGGATGGAAATAGATCATCAGGAAGCTATGATGATCTTATTCAGAATCTCTCCCGTGGGGTAATCTCATCGAATAGATGATTTCATTAATTACAATTCATGTGCTTTGATATGCAACACGACACAAAAAGGTTAAAAAAGAGGTTGCATCCTAATGTTTATGTTTTTATAATGTAACAGAAATACGATGCAGTGGTAGGAGACTTTACTGTCCTTGCAAATCGTTGGGATCACGTTGATTTCACGCTGCCATTCACTGAAGCGGGTGTTGCAATGATTGTTCCGCTCAAGGATGAGAGGAAGAGTGCATGGATTTTCATGAAACCCCTAGAGATAAAGCTATGGATAACAACCGGAGCATTTTTCATATACACAGGACTTGTGATATGGTTTGTTGAGCATCGTGTAAACAAAGAATTCCGAGGCCCCCCTCATCAACACATCGGAATGATCTTCTGGTTTTCATTCTCCACACTCGTTTTTGCACACAGTAAGTTTGTGCACACACACGCATTCAACTTGCTTTAATTTGCTCAAGGGGTGTTTCGGATTACTTAGAGTGTATTCAAGATTACTTGGGGGAGTTTGGGATTGATTACTTAGATTATAGTAAGCATGTAACAATCTTGTTTTCAAATGCTTTTTAGTAAGCAGATATGCACTTCAACAAGCAATCCCAAACACCCTCTTACTAAAACTGTTAATCTGATTATTTATTTTGTCATTATACAGCACATGAGCAGTTTTTTGGTGTGTTTAGGATTGCTTACCGAATTATTTGTGAGTCAAATAAGCTTACTCAAAAATTGGAAATGAAAATTTGCAGGGGAGAAGTTGATAAGCAACTTATCAAGATTTGTGGTGATCGTGTGGGTGTTTGTGGTGTTGGTGTTGACCTCAAGCTATACCGCAAGCTTGACATCCATATTGACAGTACAACAGCTTCGACCTACATACACCGACATCTCTGAGATAAAAGATAAAGGAGAATCAATAGGATACCAAGAGGGTTCATTTGTTTTCAATATGTTGAAGAAGATGAATTTCAGCGATAGCAAGTTGAAAAGCTACAGCACCTTTGAGCAGTTTGACACCGCCCTCAAAAACGGAAGTCAAAATGGGGGAGTTTCCGCTATTGTAGAAGAGCTTCCTTATATCAGGGGTTTCTTATCTAAGTACTGTACTAATTATATGATAACCGACCCCATCTACAAAACCGCAGGCTTTGGTTTCGTGAGTTTCATTTCATACTGTTTCATTCTATTCCTGTATTTCGTAGCTTTTGACATCTCTATACTGTTTCATTCTATCCCTGCCTTTCGTAGCTTTTGACCAAGACTCTCTCGTTTAATACAGGCATTTCCAAAAGGGTCTCCTTTAGTCCCCGATTTTTCGACAGCAGTCCTGAAAGTGACAGAAGAGAAGATGATGAATATTTCAAAACAATGGTTTGGGGAAGCAGCAAGTTGTATTCAGCAGAGGGAAGCTACAGTGACATCTGATCAACTCTCGCTCGATAGCTTCAAGGGCCTTTTTCTCATTGCTGGTTTATCATCAACTTCTGCTCTCATGATTTTCATCTTCAGGTTTTTGTATAAAAACAAAGAATTATTAGTGTCACAAGGTTCAGTAAGCCAAAAGCTCGCTGCAATTGTAGCAACATTTGATGGGTTTAAGGATAATGAGTCCAAAAAGATGGTCCCAGAGGCAACAGTAGATGAATTAGTCCGTGAGGTCGAACTTAACAATACTCCAGAAAGTTCTGTATTCCGACAAGAAGCAGAAGTTTTCTCTCATGATGAAGGGTATTCTGCCACTGAACCCAGGACTCCAGTTCATCACACAATATTAGTCGTAGAAACTACCATATAGACCTAGGGTGTACTGATAGTACCCCATTAATTATATACATCCCAATGTGCAAAATGCTAATGTTACATACAACCCCCATTTATATTCATAGCCATTTGTTGCATAACAGAAGCTTCTCTAGTTTTATACTAGTCAGTGTTATTATGACAATTAACTAGCTTTCTAAACGCTTTCTCTTCCGACGATTTGTGTGTATTACAATTATCTTATTTTAACTTGCAAGTATAATGTAAGATAAAGATCCTAAAGCTACCACACTAAATCTAATCATATTGTATAGATTCACTTGGCAATACCAAATTATTTGCATCAACTCAATTAAAATAAAGATGCATGCATTTATCCATCTGCCACAGCAACTCAAAAGATATCAAAATATTTGCAACTCAAAAGATGAGTTAAAAAAAAGACAAATTTACATGCTAAGATGCTCCTCTATAGGAGAACGCAAAAGAATTCCTAAAGTTATTAATCGATATCTAACACAATCATAGTAAGAGAAGAAAGGCAAAGCAAGAAATCGATGATTCTAAAATGAAAAGTAAAATTTACGTTTACAAAGGAAATGTAGCAGATTCCAGATATACAAGAGGGTAATCAATCGCCTTACGAGCTTCCATGAGATCTGATGGATGATATTGATTGCGCTGAAACAGATGCAGTTGGGCTGCTTATATCTCATTCCCCATTGACAAATCTTGGCTTCCCACTAAGCCTGTCCATTGCTTCTTGACATATATCAGCAAACCACTCATCCTCAGGAGTACACTGCCACAAAACAAACAGATTTTTTAACATTATTATAACGTTAAAAAATGGAGGCAGTTGATCCTGATTTCCCACATATTTGATAACTCAAAGCAACTAGCACTAACCCGTGTGGATCCACTCCCGTTACAGAGAAGGATGCAAGTGCTTTATTTATGATCTCATTCACGACTCGATTCAGATTTTGAGATAAGTAACGCCCTTGTGACGTAAAGGAGATAACAAACTTCATATCTAAATAGAACTGCACATTTGGAAGTTAGGAAATTATCTGATATAATTACTGGCCCAGCAAGTAAAAACATATAAAGGATTATTGTTATAAAGTCCACATATCTGTTGAAGACCAAGGGGACCCAAGGGCTGTGGCCTTTCTTCAATATCATCCCAAAAAGTTTGGTCTTCTGAAAGCCATATAAGTACAAAGTGTACCGATATTTTTAAATTATATATAAATGAAAGTACAAAGTATAATAATAATATATTGTTTTACAAAATGAATGACGTGGGAGAGTGGGAAGGTGACAAAAGGGTATTCCTTTTGTGGATACATGGACCACTGAATCGTTTAGGAGCCTCCATCACGCATAATCGTACAGCGACATATTTGTCATTCAGTGACAATTTTTCTTTTGTCAAACACTCTGACCGATTCATTTTGCACAGTGCTGAATTGTTTCATTAAGCACTAATCAAACACAGCCTAAAGACTAATTGGTTACTTCAATTATCACGCTAAGATATACAAAAATCAAATCAATCACGATTTACCCGAATTCGCGCAATGAAACCGTAATAAACACTTAGTTTACCCAAGTCAATAAGTGAGCCAAAAAATCGTGTCACGCATGATTTAAAATTCTGAATCCGCCACTGAATATTTCAATTAAACGATCATATAATGTACTACTATATACATGAGTAAAACAAACAATAACTTTTTATACCTAATTAACTAATAGGCAGATACAGAATATATGAAGCTACAATTAAATAAACCGAATTGAACCTAACACTAGTTTTTTATCTTATCACATACGTTTATGTGGCATAGGAAATTGTCAAATATGGTTTGTCATTTTTAGAAAATTACCAAAAAGGTTCATGCATAGCTATGTCCTTTTCGCTATGTCCTTTTCAGCATACGTTAAATATTTGATATCGACTAGATTATAAACATAAAATAAAATAAATAAGTAGATGGCTTAATTTAGTTGCTTTTTCTTTTTGCTTGCCTCTCAATCTCTCATGCTATTCAATGCTTACTTGCGTATTACTACATCGTTTTCCTTTTTTTTCTATCCCAAGATTAAAATTTGGTCAAAGTTAGACATGAGCATAGAACTGTACATGTAAGTTACTCCCTTCGTCCCAAATTATAAGTCAATTTTTTATTTTTCAAAGTCTTTTTCTTCTGACTTTGACCTTAATTATTATTTTCGTATTATATAATACTTGATGAAAAGTATACAAATAAAAATGCATTTAAATCACATATCCATTTATATATTTTACAGCAAATATTAGATAACGCTAAAAGAAATAATTAAAGTCAAAGTTGGTATAAAATGACTTTGAAAAAGTCAAAATGGACTTATAATTTGGGACGGAGGGAGTAACTTTTTCTTTGACTCCTAAGAGCGCTCGGTGTGGTAATGTAGCATCCGAGTTAAATTTTAACGTTTTCGCGTTAAGGGTGCGTTAACCACATCGCATCTCAAGTTAAGGGTGCGTTAAAGCTCGTGCGTTAAGGGACCAAATCGAATTAAAAAAATCACGTCAACCCCCCAAACGTCTATATTACCGTTGGGTTTAAAAAAAATCACTTTACCCCCCTCAGGAAAAAATGGCTAGTTTGCCTTAAAAAAAAACGTTTTCCCACCACTATGAATACCCAATTAACACACAATTTTTTTCACACTTCCAAAACTCAATCTAATCTATCATATACTTCCATTAGCTAAAAAAATGTCGGGAGGCCCAACAACGATGATTCTTTCTTGAATCTCCTCGGTGGGTGGAATAACTCAAATGCGGGTTCATCTTCACACCCGAACGCGGGTTCATCATAACCCAACATCTCTTTTTCTAACCCACTCGGCTTGTCGAGCCAAGAACTTTACCTACAACATCAACGATTTCTATTGGGAACAAAGCCAACAAAACACACTAAATACCAATTTCCAAAATCTATAATTCTCACAACATTCACAAACTAAAACACATGAGGTTCCCGAAACACCTACGTCTCCTCCAAAGCCCAAAAGTCATGGTAAACGAAAGGCCAAAAAATCCAAAGACCCCGAACCAATCGATGAGGATGAAGAAATTCCCGACTTCGTCCCTACACGTTGACAACCAAGTGAGGAAAAATTACTTGCCATCTGTTATGTAGCCGCTACGGAGAATCCGCTTGTCGGGCGTGCACAAGCTCGCGATACGTTTTGGCAACGGGTAAAAAATGAGTTCAATAGACTCAATTTTCAACCACGCAACAAGGATATGATAAAAGGCAATTAGAAAACGTTGAACCGTGATTGCACAAAGTTCAACGCGTATTACAAACATTTGAAACGGTAAGAGAAAAGTGGGAAAAGTGAGATGTATATCCTCAAACGGGCGAAACAAATGTATCATGATGAGCAAAAAACTGCGTCATTTAACAACGAGGAGGCTTGGGAGGTTTTGTGCGGTCATAAAAAATGGGACGCGCCGGATCCGCTTGATTTAACCGGCGATGTCCCAAGCCAAAAAAACGAGGCTTTGTTTGGCCATAATGAACCACCACGTCTCATAGGCAAAAAGCATGCTTCGAAGAAAGCCAAATCCGAGAGCACGACAAGTATCGGGGGAGCGAGCACCGGAGGAACAAGCTCGTGAAGCCAATTCACGGAGACTATGACAACAGAGTATCGTATAAAACGGGAAACCGCCCAAGCGGCGTATCGGGCGGCCTAAGTAAAAGATGAAACGATAACAAGGTTGGAAGAGATGAATTTTTGATGATTGACACTGACGGTAAGGATTCAAACGTTGTGGCTTGGATCAATGAAGAAAATGACCGGATCATCAAAAAATATAACTTGCAACCTCATCACTAGATTTAATTGTATTTTCATAATTTGTTTTATGTTGTAGTTTGCTTTGTGTTGGGTTTTTTTTATTTCGTATTTTTTTTTCTTTCGGTTGTAACCTTTTTTTTTTTTTTTTTAATTTCGTATTGTAATATGTTTAAGAATTAATGTTATGTTTTTAATAGATGAAGTATTAGTTTTAGTTTAGGGGTTGAATTTGAAAATATTTGAGTTAAAGTGAGTTAAGTTTGAGTTATGACAAGAGGTTTTTTTTTTTTTTTTTTTTTTTTTTAGTTAAGGTGAAAAGGTTATAGCTGATGTGGCGCTGATGTGACATTGAGTGAAACCTTAACTCAGGTTATGATACCTTATGCTCTAATAGAGAACGTATCTTGGCAAGTGGTCATTGCAAGTCATCCCTCCAGTAACTGTAAAATGAGCTTGACACCTAGCGGGGAATCAGTATTTTAAGTTAAGAGGGGCCGAACTTAACATAAGATTATAACAATAGATACATATTGCTCCAAAAAGAATCTATTTTTCTTAACCAGGACATCCACTAGGGTGGGTTTATGAAAATGTCTAAAAAAGATGAAAAGATTTATGTTCATTTCAACCATAGTAGATACTCATTTTATGTCTATGTGGCATTAAGAGGTCTTAATTTTTGAACATCTTTATAAATTCAATACATTTAATGCATTTTGTTCTATAATACATTTTATGAAATTGTAAAGGTTTATATCATAGTGAATGTAAGTTTATAATATCAAAATGTCTAAAAATTAATGATGTGTCATTGTATAAACCTTTGTAACAGTTTATCATAGTGGATGCTCTCATGATTCAACTTAACACCACAATAATTAGAAACAAAGTAAAATTAAAAAAGAATAACTTGACAAGTAAATTTATTTTGATGTTGTATCTGATTGTTAAGTTATTCAAAATTTCAAAGGGAATAAGGGGGCTAATTGCAAATATTATTAAAAAAATTAGCTTAGGCTAGTCACCTACTAGCTCCATCACTGCTTGACACTTACTCGTGTCAAGATTTACAAACTACAAAGACTCATGCCTTTGAGCCTATGAGTATGTATTCTTGATTTCTTGTCCATCGAAGTTGCTCATCTCAAACAAGAGTGAGCTAGGTCAAAGTCGACACGCTACGAAGGCATGTCTTAAACTCTATATTTGAGTGATAAGAAGTTTTTTTTAGCCACGTTGGTTGGTTGGCATGAACCTCAGCCAGTTGAAACTATTATATATATTAACTAGCTTAAAACCCGTGGATTTTTTTCACCACCCGTGGATTTTTTTTCACGGGGTTTTTACAGGAATATGAAAATGATATATTAAGAAAACGACGAAAGTAAACATGTTCCATTAATATATGAGAGAAAGATGAGATAATTCATAAATTATTCGACAATCAATTTAGTAACTAGCAATTAAAATAATAAACATCGATGTCGTTGTCGTCTCCAAATTTGACGATCTTGAATAGCAAGTGACGTATGTGAGCAAACACCAATTTGGTACCAAATGCCAATCCCATGCACACCTAACATTCCATAGACAATATAAGTAAAAGCAGTTCATGATTTATAATTCATTATAATTTAAAATATGGTAAAAAAAACTTATAACATGTAATATTGCACATACTTCTTCGACCTTGTTCATAGGCTTTCAAGTATTTTTTTGTACACGACATTTGTAGTAGTTCACTTAAAACTCGACGGGTCTAGCCAGTTAACCAGGCCTGATCGACCCGGGTTTCAAAACATTAAAATTAACTAAAAAATAAAAACATGTTGGAATTTTGAAGCCTTAAAAAGAGTAATATGTAAAATATAACCACATAGAATATATAGTTTATTTAATATATACACGAGTTTAATAAAAAGCTACCGTTGGTAAGCAAAAAAGTAATAAATTACACAAGAAATTTGACCATAATGATAACGCTTGATTTAATTTGTAAAATAGAGCTCATTCACACATTAGTATAAAGAAAAAGAAATTAGCTACTACAATATAGTATCCATTAGTAACACACATGGCCTGCTTCATTCTTGCCAATAAATAATTTGATCTTAGTAACTACTTTCCACACACGTTTTTTATGAACATAAAACAAAGTTTTTATTAGCTACCAATATAGATGTGATCATATGAATAATAACCTAGATTTTGATAGTTTGTTGACACCATCTTCTTTCGTGATGCTCTGCAACGATAGACATCAAAAGTTATTAAGTCATTTCAAATGATATTGAGCACTATTTATTATGAATGAGTTCACATATTTTGGTAGATTACACGCATACTGATACGCGTACAACGCGCGTTCGGGGTCAAAGGAACTTCCTTTTCGTCGAGCAAGTTTTTCAACACCTTAGGCAGTGAACCTAATCGTTGTAGTATAGTATTAGGGTAAGCCTCGGGAATTGATATCGTTCTCTAGGGGAATAGGAATGCTAGTGAGAAATTACTACGCTAAGGTTGGGGTTGAGAAAGATTATTTTTTATCTTTTTTATATTTTTTAGAAAATGGAAAGGTACGAATCTCGGGGTATTGGATTTGGGGGGTTGGTATTTCTACCGATTATCTACTTATCTAATTATCTAAACTAAGGTGAGTGTAGTCTATGTCTATTGTTGTGTGCTCTTATGATGATTAAAAATGTATTTACTTAGATGCTATTACTCCCTAGTTATCTCCTATTGATGGTTGAATTGTCACGTCCTTATTCTTAACGCGTTGTGTCTTCTAAGGTCGTAGGGTATGCGTTTTTCCCTAACTCTTTAAGTCTACCTTAAGGTTATTGCCTACGAAATCTCTAGGATTCATAAACTAACTCTAAGGTTATCTTTGGATGTTTAGACTACAATAACTCTAGGTGATTATAAACTAATGTTCACAAAGATTACTCAAGCATTAAAAACACAACGGATGACCTACTGCAATACTAGGTCAATCATAATTAAGATAAGAGACAACCAATCAATATTCAATATCTAGGTTTCATAGATCTAAGCAAACACACAAGTAAATTAGCCGGACATGGAAAACATGCAAGCATACACACAAACAATTGAAGACATAATTGAATTAATGAAGTAAATAACTTATCTTGTTGTAAAATAGGGTATGGAACCCTAAGATACTGCCCAAGATAGCCTATGTTCGGTTTAGGTTTTACTCCACAAAACTACCTCTCTAAAATACTGAAAATTTGAATTCTATATATAGAGTTACAATATGCGACGGCGTCACTCTTTAATTGTGACGCCGTCGGGTCGCCGCCATTAGGGTTTCGTCTTGGCCATGTCAACTCTGTGACGGCGTCACCTTATGCTTATGACGTCGTCGGCTTCAACCTCTGACGCCGTCGGGATCCAAATCTAGGCCATCTAAGTTGTGACGCCCTACTCTTTTAAACCTGATGCCGTCACTTGTAAAATAGCAATTTGCTCTCTGAGTCGTCTTAAGGTGTGTCGCGACGGCGTCGCTATTAGGCTGTGATTTTCATGTTGGTTGATTTATGTCTAGTCAACAAGTATGATTGTCATTACTTGAGGCATAATTCATCAACTAAAATTTTCATGTATTGATCTATTTGGTATTTGGATAAGGGATGTTAAAAAATTGTTATAATAAATCAAATACTTGGTATGTTTGATTTTATAATATATTGTATCCTATATTTGCATGTTTAATCCGTGAATAAATTTATTTATTCTAAATCGTCCGTTGTCAATTAATGATCTGGGAGTATCATTAAACAAAGACAAATCTGAGAGATATGGTAGAATGTACTTGAAAGTATATTGATGAGAATGCATACCAATTTCAGATGATATTCAATGAATTGAATATAGGATTTATCCCAACTACATAATTTACTTTATGAATATTGTTGTTAAGTAAATTATGAATAGTTATCCTCAGACTTGAGATACCAGATAAGTGTCATGAATGTAGTGCATTTCTGTGGAACAACTTAACGCTATACGTAACTGGTAGTCATAAGGGTTGTTTCCTGAAGTGTTGCAAAGTTCATGGGTTATTCTCGTAGTCAAGATATAATTTGTTCCTTCAAATTTATTTTGGAGTTTAATATTGCTGGGCCCCTCGTAGGGTTGACAAGATGTTTGCATGGACATGCCCAAAGTTCTCCCCTGAATATGTTCAGAAGATTTGGTAATCTTGCTCAATCACTAATAACGAGAAACATAATGGTTGAATAAAGAATGACTTAATTCCATATCTTTATTTAACATGGTATTAGAAACAAAAGGATAATAATAATGAGAAATCATTAAAAGGTTTTCCAGGAGCCTTGCTCGAGTTGTACTAGAGGCATCGAAGTGTTGCTATACGCTAACCGATGTGATCACTCTATTAGGATATGTCCAAGTGGGAGCTGTTGGTTTTATGGACAATAAATTAATAGAAGTATGTTAGGATCGAACTCGAGACCACGGGATTGCACACTTTGCGTATGAGAATTAAAGTTAATAATTAAATATAAATGTTATATTTATTTATTAAATTAAATGAAATAACATAACGGACGTTAAGTAATTAAGTGTAATGGACTAACGGTCGTTAAATGTAATTGGAAAGGACTAGAATGCAAATCAATATTTGGAAGGTTTCGGAATACCTTGTGGGATACTCCATCCGATCGGCCACAAGGAAACCCAACCCATATCCAACTCAACTTGTTCTCCAAGTTTTGCTAAGTATATATACAAGGCTAGGGGTCTTGTGTTTTGTATCTCTTGTACTCATAACCTAAAACCAAAAAGTGTTTGTGTGTTTTTTGTGTTTGAAACCGATCGTACAACCCTTATGGGTGTCGATCATCATCTTTTCCAAAACATAATTATTTTGTTTAATTAAAACTAGCATTACTTTAATTTGTTTTAGTACGTGTGTACAAGAACGTGGTAATAACATACTTTTGTTATTATTCTTGGACTGAATTACAAAACGGTAAGGGGTAATTCTTATAATCCTATAAACCCTAATTAGGGTTCATCCTAATTGTTAGTTTGTGGATTTGATTCTTGTTCGGCTAGAATCAAGTAAGGTACGCATACTTTATTCTTTAGTTAATTAATTATTCATTATATGTTCCTATACGCTTCCGCACTTGCTTTGATGTTTTGTGTTTTATTTTTGAATGTCATGTTATATAATTCTAACACATAGTAAGTCTGTATATACACATACACTTTCAACTTGCTCTATTTTTCTTACGCTGTTATTGGCATTGCTAACTTCAAAGTTCTTATCTGCTCAATAAGTAGGTACCTACCTACTTATTTTAGAGTGCTTATTGACTCTAATATAGGCGGATAATCAAATTTAACCAAACACTTCTTACTGTTGATTTGCTTATTAAATAAGCAAATACGAGTAAGCACTTAAATAAGCAACCCTAGAACCTTTTATCAAAACTAATTATCTGCCTATTTTGTTTTTATACAATGATTAGCAGTAGTTTTTAGGGTGCCTTGATTGCTTATCCAAAATGTTTATCTGATTATATATGTATGAAATTCGATCGCTTATTAAAAATGGGAATATAATCTTGCAGGAGAGAAGTTGATAAGCAACTCATCGAGATTTGTGGTGATCGTGTGGGTGTTTGTGGTGGTGGTTCTGACCTCGAGCTACACAGCAAGCTTAACATCCATTTTAACAGTACAAAAGCTTCAACCTGTGTACAATGATATTAATAAAATCATGATAAATGGTGAATCAGTCGGTTACCAAGATGGTTCCTTTATTTACGATAAGTTGATAGCGATGGGTTTCCATGAAAGCCAGTTACAGAATTACAGCACCTTCGAGCAGTACGACGAAGCTATTGCACAAGGAAGTCAAAAGGGGGGCGTTTCACCAATTATGGATGAAATCCCTTATATCAGAGTGTTTCTAGCTAAATATTGTACCAACTGTTGGTTTTATGGATATAAATTAGTAGACGTGAGTTAGGATCGAACTCGAGACTATGGGATTGCACACTTTACGTATGAGAATTTAAAGTTAATAATTAAATATAAATGTTGTATTTATTTATTTATTAAACGAAATAACTAACGGACGTTAAGTAATTAATGTAATGGACTAACGGTCGTTAAATGTTTATGGAAAAGGATCAAATTGCAAAAGTTGGGAAGGTTCCGGAATCCCTTTGAGGGACTCCTTAACCGATCGGCCTAAGGACACAAAACAAGGAAAGAAAAACCAACTTGTTCACCAAGTTTGCTTGAGTATATAAACAAGGCTTGGGGTTTTATTTTTCCATCTCTTGTGCTCATAAGCTAAACCCTAAAATTGTTTTGTGTGTGTTTCTTGTCCTCAAAACCGGTCGAACACCCTAAGGTGTCGACACACTCTTTTTCCACAAACAAAGTTATTTGTTTTATAAAAACTAGCATTACTTGAATTCGGTTTAGTACGTGTGTACAAGAACATAGTAATAACACACTATTGTTATTATCTTGGATTGAATTACAAAAGGGTAAGGGGTAATTCACATAATCCTAATTAAATCAAATTAGGGTTCATCCGTTGCTAGTTTGTGGATTTGATTCTTGTTCGGCTAGAATCAAGAAAAGGTACGCATATTCTTTTATGTTAATTAATTATTCGTTAATACATCCTATACGCTTCCGCATGATTACTTTGATGATTTGTGATTATTTATTTGAATGTCTTGATATATAATTCCAACAGTGGCATCACGAGTCATTGGTTTTAATGAGTAATTAATTACATAAACGCGTAATAAAACAAATACTTGTATGTTGTTTGCTATGTTTATCTAGGGTTTATGTTTAATTTATGCTATGGTCGATTTTTTTTGATTTTTGGGGCGTTCCCCTATTTATTTTAGTCGACACATGTATAAAATTTTTAGGGTTTTAAAAATTGTTTGCTAACCTTATTAAAACCTAGAATTAACATTGATTACGTGATTAATTCGTGAATAATTTGTTATGTGTCATGGATTTTTTATATGCGATCTTGTGACTTATTTGTATAAATTGTTATGATATCCATGATTATACATGCATGTTAGTCATGGATAAGTTGCTTTGATAATTGTTTAATTGTTGAGACATGTTTATTACGATAAATCTTGAATTGAGGAAGACTCCAATTATAAAAATATTAATGAATCAATTATGTGCAATTTGGTATAATTTAATTAAGGGTTTACGCAATCGATTCATCGATGTATGTGGCTCACTTTCTATTATTGGAGTGAAAACCCTAAATTAATATACATTAATTTAACCTAGATATTGATTATTAATAGGATTTTATCGAATAAGTTGCATGTGGCTACTTGTTTACACATATAAATTGTTTATTATGTGCGCATTGTTTTTTAGTAATTTATTTTTTTATTTGTTACTTGTTTGTTTATTATGTTAGACAGTTTTAAGCAAAGGGTAATTTTGAATAGAAAAATAATACGGACTAAACAATGGTGAAATTTGATTTGTTTTGGAAGAGTTAAGTTTTCAATAGTTTAATTGATTGGTGACTTTGGTACAATCACTGAACGGCTCACCCATTTAAATGAACTATAAAGGGGTTATTTAAGAAGTGCGCACAGTCACACTGAATGGATGTCTAAGGTTATGCTTTTACGCTTACCTGGTCCTCTGCCCTCTGTAAGTTCGAATGGAGCTACTTAGTAAGCCATAAAATGTACAAGCTCATCTTAAGGGCGAATTAGTTTTAATTCCATGCGCCACTTCGGTGGTAATTATCCGAAACACTAAGTGTTTACACTTATGCAAAAGTACGGTATAATGGATGATAATTAACACTAAATTCCTTGATTGGTGAACCCAATACCTCAATCAAAACTTTGATAATTTGATCTTTATGAATTGGTAATAAAAAGTTTTTTTATTAAATTTATGCTACAAGATGAATGCATGACATCTTTGTACATATTTGATTTGACCACATAAAAGCAAAACTAGTACCCTTTTAAATTAAGTTATATGCCATCTAATTAAAAGGAACACTTGAAGTTGCAATTTATGTCATGAGAGTACTTGGCTAGATTGTGATGGAGAGGTAAATCTCTATGTAAAGTGAGACCTTACATGGACATATTTGCAGTTCTTTAAGTTAGACACTTAAGTTGAGTAGGAAGTGAGACTTGGACTCAATGGCATAAGATGGGATGAAACATGTTTATATTTGCAATAGCGTTGGAAAATATAAATCCCATAATAATCTAGGAGTTGGAAATTGTTTGCCAATTAATGTTCGACAGATTACCTTATTATGTATTTTTGTTACTAGCATATCAACTGATGTAATGAACATATGATAATTTGGATCCTAGTTTTCGAGAAAATTATATGGTTATATGTTTATATTACCGTTGGGTATATTTATTTTCTTGAAAAGTGTATTATCGAAAATACTAATACTTGAACTTTTTTCCTGTAGAAATGGCTCAAAACACCGATAACACTAACACTGCTCTAAATTCTGCGTTCAAAAGTTTTTTTGATCAAGAAAAGTTGACTGGCTCTAAGAATTTCAATGATTGGCACCGCTCTTTGAGAATTGTCTGTAGAGTTGCTGACAGGTTGAAATATCTTTATGAACCTTGCCCTGCTGAACCAACTGGTCCTGAAGCTACTCAAGCTCAAAAGGACGAGTGGAAAATGGAGTATAAGCGTCATAATAATGTGGCTTGTCTTATGTTGGGAAAAATGGAATCTGATCTTCAAAAGCAGTTCGAACATTATTTCCCATATAATATGCTCAATGAACTTCGAACTATGTTTGAGAAACCAGCTGCCGTTGAGATTTATGACTTGACCGACGCGTTACACAGCTGTAGGCAGGGAGAGGGTAAACCCGTAAGTGCTCATGTACTTGAAATGAAAGGGTACATGGATCAACTCAAGGCACTTGGCAAAACTTATGAGGATGACATGGCTGTGAATCTGATTAATAGATCCCTTAACAAGGATTTTAATGGTTTTGTCAGAAATTTCAATATGCACTGCGTGGGGAAGACAGTTACTGACCTACACGCATTGCTAATTGACTATGAGAAAGGGTTGCCTCAAAAGGTTCCTACCGCCCATGTACTTGCTATTCATGGTGGAAGAATTAATAAGCCAAAACTGCAGCGTGCGAACAACAAGAATGGGAAGGGTAAGGGAAAGGTTGACAAAGGCAAACAGGTTATGGCCTATCAACCTCAACCCAAAAAGAACCCTACTCCTAGGAAGGATAATCCTAAAAAGGATCAAGCATGCCACCATTGCAAGACAGTTGGGCATTGGAAGAGAAATTGTGCTCTCTATCTTGATAAATTGCGGACAAATAAGATGAACGCCGGGTCCTCGGGCGCCGGTCCTTCAGGTAATTTATTTGTCATTGAATTATTTACTCTAAATCATAATAATTGCTGGGTATATGATACGGGCTGTGGTATTCACATTTGTAATACACTGCAGGGGTTTAGAGTGGAAAGGAAGCTTGCCTATGGGGAGCAATATCTGCACGTGGGAAATGGAGCACATGCAGCTGTTGAAGCCATAGGAACGTTTAGTTTAGTATTGCACCTTCTATAATTAGAGGTGTTGTTTCCTAGTTTTGTTGGATGATGGTTTTACTCATACTATTTCACGTAATGGAATTGATGTTTCTTTAAATGGTGTATTTTATTTTAAAGCAATTACTGTGAATGGTGTGTTTGAAATTGATGTGATTGGAAATGAATCTAACAATAATAATAATTCGATGTTTAGCATTAACAAGAAGATAAAGTTAGACTTGAATTCTTCTTATCTTTGGCATTGTCGACTTGCTCATATAGGCAAGGCTCGCTTGCATAAGCTGCAACAAGAAGGGCTTTTGCAAAATATCAATGATGAATCATTTGATAAATGTGAGTCATGCATATCTGGGAAGATGACTAAGAAACCTTTTCATAGCAATATGGAGAGGGCTTCTGATCTACTTGGTCATATTCATACTGATGTGTGTGGACCACTTAGACATGTGTCAAAGAAAGGTGCTAGCTACTTCTTAACCTTTACTGATGATTTCAGCCGTTATGGTTATGTTTATTTACTTAAGCATAAACATGAGGTGTTTGAAACATTTAAGGTTTTCAAAGCTAAAGTAGAACTGCAATTGGGAAAGAAGATTAAAGCTCTTCGATCCGATAGAGGAGGCGAGTATCTAAGCCAAGAGTTTAAAGATTACTTAGCTGAGAATGAAATTGTCCAGAATCTCACTTCTCCATATACTCCACAACAAAATGGTGTATCTGAGAGAAGAAATCGTACATTGTTGGACATGATACGATCTATGTTTAATCTTACCACTATACCTTTATCCTTTTGGGATTATGCTTTAGAATCTGTTGTTCGTATTCTAAATATGGTTCCCACAAAGAAGGTTGATAAGACACCATATGAAATATGGCATGGTAAAGCTCCTAACCTGTCTTATTTAAAGGTCTGGGGTTGCGAGGCGTATGTTAAACGTGACTCAGCAGATAAACTCCAACAAAGATCTGTAAAGTGTATCTTCGTAGGATACCCTAAGGAAACTATGGGTTACTACTTTTACTATCCAACTGAAAATAAAGTAATTGTTGCTAGGTATGGAGACTTTCTTGAAAGAGATCTCGTATCTCAAGAATTCAGTGGGAGAGTTTATGATCTGGAAGATGATCAAGAAGATGCATTACCTTCTGAAAACACTGACGTACTTCCGGTAGAGCCTGATAGTCTGGGTCCTCCACCAGAAGTTGAAGTGATTCCCGTTCGTAGATCCATAAGGAATATACGTGCACCTGAACGTCTATGTCTTAACGTAGAGGTTGAGGAAACTATGTTAGGAGATCTTGGAGAGCCTACTAGCTATAAAGCTGCCATGGCAAGTCCTGACAAGGCAAAATGGCAGGTTGCAATGAATGGGGAAATGCAATCCATGAGAGAAAATGAAGTCTGGATAGAGGTTGAATTACCTCCAAACGCCACGGTGGTTGGAAGTAAGTGGCTCTATAAGATTAAGACTGACATGGATGGCAATGTACACGTCTATAAAGCTCGTCTAGTTGCGCAAGGTTTTACTCAAACTTATGGCATTGATTACGAGGAGACCTTTTCTCCTGTAGCGGACATTAGAGCTATTAGAATTCTCATAGCTATAGCGGCATACTATGACTATGAGATATGGCAAATGGATGTCAAAACCGCCTTCTTAAATGGTCGCTTAGATGAAGACATCTATATGAAGCAACCTGAGGGGTTCGTGAATCCACAATTTCCAAACCTTGTATGCAAACTTCAAAGGTCCATTTATGGATTGAAGCAAGCATCAAGGCAATGGAATAAAAGATTTGATGAAGAAATCAAAAGGTATGGATTTATTCAAAATCTTGATGAGCCATGTGTATATCACAAAGTTAGTGGGAGTAATGTAATTTTTCTAATTCTTTATGTCGATGACATATTAATTATGGGAAAAGACATTCCGAGTTTGCAAAATGTTAAGGCATATCTTGGGAAGTGTTTTTCCATGAAGGATTTAGGAGAAGCTGCATATATTCTGGGAATCAAGATCTACCGAGATAGGTCAAGCGGTTAATTGGTTTAAGTCAAAGCGCTTACATTGATAAAATATTGAAGAGATTCAATATACAAAATTCGAAGAAAGGATATTTGCCGATGGAAGTAAAGCATGGCTTATGTAGCGATATGTGTGCTTCAACACCTGTTGAGGTGGCACGCATGCAGAAAGTTCCTTATGCTTCGGCTGTAGGATCTATTATGTATGTTGTGAGATGCACAAGGCCAGATGTAGCGTTCCCTCAAAACATGACCAGTCGATATCAACAGAATCCGGGTGAACTTCACTGGATTGTTGTTAAGCATATTCTAAAGTATCTTAGAAATACTAAAGATATGTTTTTGGTGTATGGTGGAAATCCAGACACAGAGCTTGATGTTACAGGTTACTGTGATGCGTCCTGGCAGTGTGATAAAGATGATACGCAGTCTCAGACGGGTTATGTCTTTGTCATCAATGGAGGAGCAGTTGACTGGAAGAGCAAGAAGCAGAGTACGATTGCGATGTCTGCGACAGAAGCCGAATACATAGCTGCTTCGGAAGCTACAATGGAGGCTGTTTGGATTAGGAAATTCATTTCAGGGCTTGGTGTTATGCCTTCAATTGAATCACCTATTGATATGTATTGTGACAATTCTGCTGCAATCATATTTGCCAATGAACCTGGAGTCATGAAGGGCACCAGACATTTTCTACGGAAGTATCACTATGTTCGGGAACAAGTCCAGGAAGGTGAAATAAATCTACTGAAAGTTCACACAGATGATAACTTAGCTGATCCGTTCACTAAGGCTTTAGCTAAAGACAAGCTTGTAGGACTTGCCAATGGAATTGGACTTCGTTTAGCAAATAGTTTCATGCATAACTGTGATTAGTATTTGGATAAAGGATATTGTAAAACATTTATTATTTTGATGAAATAAAGTTTGGATTATGTTTATTTTCATTTATAATATTGTTGTCCTATATTTGCATGTTTAATCCGTGAGTAACAAAGTTATTCTAAATGTCCATTGTCAATTAATGATATGGGAGTATCATTAAATTAAGACAAATCTGAGAGATGTGGTAGAATATACTTGAAAGTATATTGATGAGAATGCATACCAATTTCAGATGATATTCAATGAATTGAATATAGGACTTATCCCAACTACATAATTTACTTTGTGGATATTGTTATAAGTAAATTATGAATAGTTATCCTCAGACTTGAGATACCAGATCAGTGTCATGAATGTAGTGCATTTCTGTGAAGCAACTTAACGCTATACGTAACTGGTAGTTATAAGGGTTGTTTTCAGAAATGTTACAAAGTTTGTAGGTTATTCTTGTAGTCAAGATAGAATTTGTTCCTTCAAATTTATTTGGAGTTTAATACTGTTGGGCCCCTCGTAGGGTTGACAAGATGTTTGTACGGCCGCACCCAAATCTCCCCTAAATATGTTTAGATGATTCGGTAGTCTTGGTCAATCACTTACAAATGAGAAACAGAATAGTTATATAAAGAATGACTTAATTTCATATCTTTATTTAACGTGGTATTAGAAACAAAAAGATAATAATAATAAGAAATCATTAAAAGGTTTTCCAGGATCCTTGCTCGAGTTGTACTAGAGGCATCGAAGTGTTGCTAGACGCTAACCGAATGTGATCACTCTATTAAGATATATCCAAGTGGGAGCTGTTGGTTTTATGGATATAAATTAGTAGACGTGAGTTAGGATCGAACTCGAGACTATGGGATTGCACACTTTACGTATGAGAATTTAAAGTTAATAATTAAATATAAATGTTGTATTTATTTATTTATTAAACGAAATAACTAACGGACGTTAAGTAATTAATGTAATGGACTAACGGTCGTTAAATGTTTATGGAAAAGGATCAAATTGCAAAAGTTGGGAAGGTTCCGGAATCCCTTTGAGGGACTCCTTAACCGATCGGCCTAGGGACAAAAAAACAAGGAAAGAAAAACCAACTTGTTCACCAAGTTTGCTTGAGTATATAAACAAGGCTTGGGGTTTTATTTTTCCATCTCTTATGCTCATAAGCTAAACCCTAAAATTGTTTTGTGTGTGTTTCTTGTCCTCAAAACCGGTCGAACACCCTAAGGTGTCGACACACTCTTTTTCCACAAACAAAGTTATTTGTTTTATAAAAACTAGCATTACTTGAATTCGGTTTAGTACGTGTGTACAAGAACATAGTAATAACACACTATTGTTATTATCTTGGATTGAATTACAAAAGGGTAAGGGGTAATTCACATAATCCTAATTAAATCAAATTAGGGTTCATCCGTTGCTAGTTTGTGGATTTGATTCTTGTTCGGCTAGAATCAAGAAAAGGTACGCATATTCTTTTATGTTAATTAATTATTCGTTAATACATCCTATACGCTTCCGCATGATTACTTTGATGATTTGTGATTATTTATTTGAATGTCTTGATATATAATTCCAACACCAACTATACCATGGCCGGTCCCATCTACAAAACCGCAGGATTCGGTTTCGTAAGTAACCTAACTATTTGTTCTTTATTGAGCTTGTTGTATAAAATACCAACGTGCTTTCTCTAATGTCCCGTTTTTGCACTGGACGTTCTTTTTGGTATATCAGAGTCAATAAAACTTAGTTTTCTGTTGTTTGGGTTACTTTCAGCCAGATTTCTTATCATTTCTATAAGAAAAACTTACCAACAATTTATACATAATTTTTAAAAATGCATGTTTTAAGGGTTGTTTTACGACTTAAACGGGTCATATGAAAAAGTATGTTCAAATTATAAGCAATAAACCAATCTTTATATACCACTTGTACACTAAAACTATAGTATAACTGTGCGTTGTGCATGCAGGCATTTCAAAGAGGGTCTCCACTAGTAGCAGATGTTTCAAGAGCGGTTCTACAAGTTACAGAAGAGCAAATGAGGAACATTTCCAACCAATGGTTTGGAGAACCAACAAGTTGCGATCAGCAAAAGGAAGCTTCAGTTACCTCCGACAGACTCACGTTAGAAAGTTTCAAGGGTCTTTTTATCATTGCAGGGTTATCATCAACTTCTGCTTTACTGCTATTTTTGTTCAGATTTTCATATGAAGTTAAAGATATGTTAGCGTCACAAGGTTCACTAGGTGAAAAGCTTTCTTCGATTGTGAAAACGTTTGATGTGTATAAGGACAGTGAATCAAAACTGACAAGTGCAGCTATTAGTCCATACACCATGATGACGCGGGATTTTTCTCTAGTGATGAAGGGTTTTCTACTATTGAACCTGGGACACCTATTCATGAGACAATACAAGTTGTGGAAGGTAACATAGAGATGACTAATGTGCATGATAATTTTACAAGCACCTCTCGTTAGTATTCTTTGTTGATATTGTTTTCTATTCTAGTGTGTCAATATCGTTGTAAGCTTATCATATTCTTTCTATAATTAGAATGTTAATTTAATATTTAGAGACGACTGTCTGGGTCGCCTAGTCGCTCAGCCAAACGCTAGAAACTGTGATGCAACCCCCTGAAGTATATAAGATGGTCATCATCTGATGTAATGATAAGGTTTTAATTTAGGTCTACTTCGAATGTCACTACAACATCGACCGGTTTCCCCAGCGACACTTGGGGTCTTTCCCAAGCGACATGGTTTCCCCAGCGACACTTGGGGTCTTTCCCAAGCGACATGTCGCTGGGGAATCGTCGCTGGGGAAACCTCGTCCCGGCGACGACGTGGGTCCCACTCATTTTTCAGTCAAAAAAGTTGTGCCACGGTGGCATATTATCCCCAGCGACATGTCGCTGGGGAATCTTCGGGTTAAGCTAAAGTGATTAGCACGCCTAATTAAAGCTAACGTTAATTTCCAACTATCCCCAGCGACCTGTCGCTGGGGAAACTATGCTTATATGTTGACAAGTCAACGAATAAGCATAGTATCCCCGCCGACATGTCGTTGTGGAAAGTATGTTTTTTCGTTGACTTGTCAACGTTTAGTGGCTATTATCCCCGACGACAAGTCGCCGGGGAAAAGTCTGCATTTTTTTTTATTACAGCCTGCACAGTAGGCGATTTCCAGATTTTTTCCGGAAAAAATCTACCAAATAAACATATACCAAAACCTGTATAGACTCACCACAACTTGTACCAAAACACAAATACAATATAACGGATCAACGCGATACAAATACATTACAACTTTTACCAAAACCGAAAGATAATAACATGATAGATAGGGCTTAAACATGGCTTAAAAGTCAATATTCAACATGATAGATAGGGAAACAAGTGTTTAAATGTCGCCAAGATGAACCTAATAATATATAACACAACTACCTAAAGTACCAATGTAGCATACTAATAATATATAACACAACTACCTCTCGCCGTCGTCATCCTCATCATCGCCACTCTCCTCGTCATCACCACACCGCCGTGGGACCGTGCAACATCTGCTGACGACATCTGTACAAGTACAATTAGCATAACATATAGAAATTCATGAACAAAATAATATAAGCATGCACACATCCAAATACATACACATCCAAATAAATATACACATTTAAACAATCCACAACAATTTCATTCATTCATTCAAATATATAAGTGTATTTTGCAAGTTACAACCCAAGATCAATCTTCTTCTTCACTAGAATAAACTTTCTCAACACCATCATCATCAACATTGATCACTAATTTTAGACGGGGATTTTCCAAAATTAATCACTAAAATCCTAAAACATTCCTAAAGGGTTCAAACGGCTCATATCAACAAAGTTTTAAGGTAATAACACAAAGAAACAAACGGCTTATATCAACAAAGTTTTATCATTGACAACTTATTATAATTATAAACGAGCACATTTCAAGGCAATTCAACTAATAATAACTATAAACTAACAAAATTTAAACAATAAACATTCCCCGGCAACATGTCACCCGGGATACCAAAAGGAGAAAAAAAAATTATAAAATACCTTGGCTTTGGATTCGGCTCGCTGTCGGCTCGGCTGTGGACTCGGCTGCTGTCGCGTACTGCCAAAACCAAAAAAAATTACTTAACAAAATTTTCTAATTAACAACTTCTTACAACAATAATAATCTTGTTTAACCAAATCATATTATAATTAAAAAAAAATAAAAAATATATATACAACCAAACCACCTATGTCGTGTACGTCGGTGCTCGTGTAACGCCGGTGGTGGTGGGTAACGTTGAAGTGGTGGATGCGGTGGTGGTGATGGAGTGATGTATGCTAAAACGAAAAGATATGTTTAATCCAGGAATAAGAATTCGTAGATCAAACTAGAAAACAAACAGGGAACATATGAAGAAGAAATGATTCCGTATTTGAGTTCTTGATTCACTTTTGAAATAACAGAATTAGAGAGAGAATTGTTTACAATCAATTTCAGTGAATGAATTACAACAAAGAATGAAAAAGAGTATTTATACAAAGGGAGGAAGGAGAAATGGGAGGAAGGAGCAAAACAAATTTTCCCGCCAAAAGTTATAACTAACTTTTGGCTTAGCAGTGGTTTCCAAGCTTAGCAGTTCTTTCTAATGCTAGCAGTACTTTCTAAGCTAGCAGTACTTTCTAAATTGGCGTGTATCAAACCCTTCTGCTTGAAATGATGCTTGTCCTCAAGCATCTAAGAAAAACTTAGGTGACATTTTCAAAACCTTTAATCCATCACATAAGTCAAAGTGATCGGTTTTCCCTGCCAAAGTCCTACTTTTGTTAACCAGGAGTACTGGTTCAGGCCATAAGATTTGTTTTATGAACTCAGTATCAACCACTGGACGGAACGCTTCTACCAACACATCTTTAAACTCCATCCTAGCTTCTGAAACTAACACGCCAACAACAGAATTCCATCTTCTTAAAACACACCCAAAAACATCAGTCAATCAACACTTCTTCTTAATCCAAATACCCTCAAAAACAACTATTGATAAATCCAAACACTCCATACTCAAATCCAAGCACCCCAAAAGACTATTAGTAAATTCCAACCAGTGCCAAAAATAGTACCCCGCAAAAACATTGAATACATGAGGCCTGGCCACTGATCTACTCAAGAAAATGTTCATGAAGTCACTCCACAACTCCCATGTGATCTTATTAGCACAACCATCAGACCCTTGTACCACTACACAGACCATTAGACCATTTCGGTTGTTTAAACCTTCAATATATTGTGCAATCCAAAGTGTTTCTATGGAGATGCTAATAGAGAACTTGTATTTATGGACTAAGTGAACAAATTGATGAAGTATACTTACTTTTATTCTGTCCAAACACTTAAAACAAGTCACGTTTCCAATCACTTTGGCTCTTATCAGTCCATTCCCCTTCAAATGATACTTGTCTTCAAGTATCAAGCTGAATTTGAGGAAATCTCTTCGTGATGTCTGCCATTTTGCCCACTGAATCTCAGCATACACAACAACCTTATTGCCCTTCTTTGCATTTTTCTTTCCATAACAGCTTCTTTCCATAACAGATTGTGGTTCCACCTTAATCCCAAATCCTTTGCCACAGTCAATCATAACACTACTACACTTCGACCCTTTTTCCTTTTTTCTTCTTGGCCATTTCCACATATCATTTTTACCTTTTTGCAACACTTTACATTGTATCTCACTCATTTTCTTCCTTGTAGGCCATTTCCAACAATCGAACTTCAAATGGTTATCTAGCTGCTTACTTGGCTCAGTTTGGCGCCACTTGTGAGTCCACTTCTCATCTTGACCCACACCACAATGTTCAAACCATTCTTCATTCCAATAATCACCTTCACCATTCTTTCCCAATTTATCCACAAGCTTCTCAATATACATACACCCTCCAATATCAACACTAACACCCCTAGTCATCGTCCACCTACAATCCACTCCATTTGGTCTTATCTCAGTCCTGGTTTCAACTCCATTGGTGACTGTGAAATTTGATCGGTGCTAAACAGTCAAGTCTAAAAGACTAAAAACTGCTCAAACACTAATGCAATTAAGATCTGAGGAGTACAATGTTTCCCCGGGTCGTTATGTCCCAGCGAGCTATGCAGTGGATCAATCAACGTCTAGTGATCGAGAAATTTGAACGAAAAAGGGAATTGTGAGATTATTATGACTACAGAAATATCAAACAAATTAAAAACGCCTTAAATGCAAATTAAAGAAAATTAAAAAGATAAAACCTATTAAATAAACGCTATCACTATAATTAAAGTGATGAACGTTTAAAACCTAAAACGTACGTTTAAATTAAAATCTACGCGACGTACAAAATAAAAAGTGAAACTAAGTCAATATTAACCCTAAAAATATGAAAATGATGTTTTTACAAACCTAATGATATAAGAAAATATTTAGAAAAATAAAATTATTTTTATAACTAATTATTTAATTAAAAACTATTTTTAACTAATAATTAATTACTTAAAATACAAGAAAATAGGAAATTAGGCTAGAAAAATAAGATTAACACTTGGAAAAGTCTAAAATATCAAAATAGACTTTTCAAAACTATTTTTGTATTTTTGTGACTATTTTTCTATTTTCTATGGATTTTAAACTATTAAAAACTAATTAAATTGCTAAAAATTACCAAATAAGCTATGAAAAATCTAGAAAATTACTTTTTTCACTTTTTATATTTATCTAAGCCTAAGAAAATTGAAAACTTATTTTTTTGAACCTTTTTCTAATTTTTTGTATTAAATGCTATTTAAAAAGTATTAAAAACTAATTAAAAATAGGAAAAATAGCAAAACAGCTGAGAAAAATCTGAAAATTTCAGGAAAATTCTAAAATAATATTAAGAAGCTATGAAAAATAGAAAAACAGGTACTTGTGTAGAGAAATAAGCAACTGATCTCACAAGTGCTTATAAATAAGCACTCAAATAAGCCAAAAGCTCACCAAAAGCTACCAAACTGATACAGAGGCTATAATAAGCTAAATATACCCTAATGCACTTAAAATCAACAGGCTATAACTACTGATAAGCAATTTTTAACAGAATTGATGTTTTTGATTTTAAACTAAAAACAGTTTTGGGTACTAGCTTGCAGACCAAGAATAAGCACACAATTAAGCTCTAAACTGAAAACCAATTATTGATACATCAACTAGACCTAGGTGACTACCTCTGACCAAAAGACCAGCTTCTAAAAAGCTTAAATAAGCTCTGTGCAAGCTTGGCTAAAACTGAGAAAAATCACTCAGTGTCAGCTGAGCTTGTGCAGGGCAAATTGGGCCTGCTTTGGGCTTATGCCCAAGCTTATCCAAAAAGCTTGAGGTAAAAACAGATATTAGGACTTGTAAACCACCTAGTGAACTACTTGTAAACCAACAATCAGGACCTAAAGACCTCTAATGAAACCTGTGCACAACCTGCAATATCTGCACAAAATCACTTTTTTGACACCTTTTGACTTTTAGAACAGATTGAAAGTTTGACTTTGGTGAAGTTTAGACCCAATTTAATGATTGATTATGAAGTTAAATGATGTTATAAACCTAATACAATCAATGTTTAATGATTCTACACTCAAAACAATGGTCTGCACTTATGAAAATCACAACAGTGATCTGTTGAAACAGATTCAGAAGATTTTTGACTTTTATGGATTTTAGGCAAACAAGCAAGACAGATATTAGTCTAATATGACTAAACAAACTTGAACACACAAAAGTTATACACTGAATACACTTTTAACACCTTTTAAACTACAAATCCAAACACCCTATTAACTTACTGTTTTGAGTACAAACAGACCCAAACTCTTAACCAACCTGTTATTGTGATCAATCTAAGTTAACTTAACCTAAACACTACTGAAAAGACAGATTTGAAACAGTTTTAACCACAAAATTAAACAATGCAAAGAAACTTAAAAATTTCACTTACAAATGGTCCAAACCACAATGGTTAGCAATAAACAACCAGTGAACTTCTAACCTATCCAAACCCCTAACCTAACTCAATATCAACCCACATCCATAGCTGCTTCACCCATTTCCATTTCCTTTGCCATTTTTGACCCTGTTTGACTTTCTTTGACCAGTTTCCAAATGTGCTTAAAACTGGAGTTTAAGCTTATAAAAAGCTTTTATAAACTTGTATAAGCTATTTAGAGCTGAGAATTGAGATGTTTGAAGCTTGTAAACAAGATTTGTACTTATAAAATTTCAACAGTGGACATAAACAGATGATTATGACATTAAACTGAAATTGGTGCTTAAATTTAATTGCAATACACTTGAAAACATAAGTTTGATACAATTTAACAAAATGATATAAGATTAACACTGAAATTACACTTTTACATAAAAAACGACATAAGAAAAATAATATAAAACTAGCAGCCTCTTGCACTTGCTTCCATTGCTTCTTTTTTTATAACCCAAAGCCTTTTCCTCTCTCCTCTGAATCTTTCCCACCAATTTGAGCCATTGGATTGCTTTGATTTGATCTCCACCGTTTAAACATGTTTTTGGCGCCAAAATGGTAAACTGCCAATTGGGGTGGTTTGAGTGAAATGGGGGAGAGGCATTTAATGCCTTTGGAGTTTGGTGAGGTGGGGGGGGGACAGGAAGGTGAGAAGGTGAAGAAATGGTGGTTTTGGTGGCTGGTATGGTGGGCAGACAAGAAGGAGGGAAAAACGGGGAAGAGGGTGGGTTTGACTGGTCTTTTGACCAGTGGGGTTAATATCAAAAAGGGGGGTTCAATTTGCATTTTGACAGGGGGTTCAAAAGGTTTTGACTAGGCCAAATGGGTTTAAAGGTTTTAAATTACAAGGACCTTTCATGTAATTTCTGAAAATGAGGGACCTAAACTGCCAATCTTGCAAAGTTGCTTCAAGGGACCATAATTGACAATCTCAATAAGTACAAGGACCAAATTTGCCAAATTGCCATTTTCCAGGGGCCATTTTTGCCAATTTTGAAAGTTGAAGGACTATTTTTGTAATTTCTCAAACTTTTTGATATTTTTCACCAAAGGACTTATTTTGACAACTTTTGATTTTAAAAGGACCTTTGGTGATTTATACTTTTGAAATTTGGGCTCAGGGACTATTTTTGACAATTCTTGAAACTTGGGGGACTGAAACTGCAATTTTTGCAAAATTGATATGTTTTTCATCTGATTTTGATATTTTTGAATTTGAAACACATAAAACACTGATTTGTGATATTTTGATCATTTAGATGTGTTTCTGAGTATTTTCAGATGATTTTGCAGTTTATTTTGTACAAAAATGATGAGTATTTACACACTCATCAGTGTTATTCCCCTGTTTCCACTCATTACATACCAACTATCCATTTTCAACTTATCTTGAAGTGCTGATATTTGGTTCTCAAAACAGCCATCAAACTTCTTTTCACAAACTAACTCCTTTCCATCACCCCAATTAACATCATATTCTTCTTCTTCTTGAATCTTTTTAACACAAGCCATAGTCTTCTCCCAGAATGGTGTCTTTAACACTAAACTAGCACCATCACTGAATGTTACCTCTGATCTTGGGATTAGGGACTTTTGTAGACCATCACTTGATTGACACAATGAGGAAACGCTTGGACCATTACATGTTATCTCTTCTTGTTCTTTACCCCCACCCAACAAGCTAATGTTGTTATCAATCACGCCATTTACACCATCTAATTTTATTTCCTTACCAGTATCATTTTCTTCACAAGGTTCATCAAGAAAAATCAACTGATCCACACGATCAGTTGCTTCACCATTTTCATTTTCTTCCACACAATCAGTTTCTTTACCAATTGTATCACATTTTCCTACAACCTTCTCAAAATCTTTCTTTTGTTCCCCGTATCCAAATTCATTATCAACAACAATACTATTGAAATCATTATTTTCTTTTCTCCCTATTTCTTTACCATCTTTATAACAAAAATTATCCATAGCAATTTCAACATTTTTGACTTGCTTTGAATGATTACTCTTCCAGATTGTATAAGCCCACGAGTATGCATCATGAAGTGTTTTAGGTTTGACAAAACTAATCCGGCTTTTAATATCTGGTTGTAAGCCCCAAATGAATATACAAATAGCAAAACATTCATCCCAACCCTCTCTACTAGCGAAAGAAACAAAGGCATGATAATACTCACTAATCGAGCCTTCTTGTTTGGGAAGTTTTTCTGGTGGCGTTTTATCGAACACTTTGTATGCATCAGTTATACCATTACCAATTCCACTATTTCTTTCTCTGATTTCCCCTGAAGTCACACCATACGTATGAATATTAACCACTGGACATCCCAACTTACTCCCAATAGTGGTTGACATGGTCAATGAACTTTCTTGATTGTTCCCGCCATTTGTAACTAACTTTTCCTTTTTTGAACACCATAACCCAAATCTTCAAACAAATCTTGATACTGTTGCACACTACCAGTTTGTTTCAAATTCTTCAAATCCATCATTGGATCTTCAAAGCATGAACCAAATCTTTGCAAGGCTTGTTTCTCTTACACCTCCCAAGAACTGTTTTCACCGAATCTCTTAATGAAATGCTGATGCCACACTAAGGCCTTGTCATACACATGCATTGCAGCAATCCCCACTTTCAATTCATCATCTACATTATCAAGACAAAAGAACTGCCTACATCGGAATATCCAACCCTTTACATCATCCCCATTGAATCTTGGAAACTCCAACTTAGACAACCTTCCATATTGTGTAATCATTTGTCCACCATTTCTACCATTGTTACCATGATTCCCAGAACTGGTGCCCTCACCATTCTTCATTCTTTGCATTTCAGCCATTAAATCTGCCATAGTTCTTTGCAAACCACTAACAGTTTGTTGGAGTGATTCCATTGAAGAATCTTGATTACTAATTGTGGTTCTTGTGTTCACCATCTCACCAGAAATGTTATTACTCATCTACAATGGAATACAACTATTGGTCCTATTCTTGATTACCCAAACCAAGTGCTTCTGATCAGCTTGTTCAAGGCTAGAGAATTCAACCACTTATGGGCTAGCCTTGTGACCGTACAAATGTTTGGCACTAATCTGATGTAATAGAATAGGTGAAATTAGTGGTGACTAATTTCTTTGCCGGAAAATCTTGTTTCTTGCCGGAATTTCGCCAGAGAAGATAACCGGAAAATCAAGAATGTCGGTTTAACACTCTTGAATATTATATGGTGCCAGAAAAGGGCTCTGATTACCACTTGATGTATGCTAAAACGAAAAGATATGTTTAATCCAGGAATAAGAATTCGTAGATCAAACTAGAAAGCAAACAGGGAACATATGAAGAAGAAATGATTCCGTATTTGAGTTCTTGATTCACTTTTGAAATAACAGAATTAGAGAGAGAATTGTTTACAATCAATTTCGGTGAATGAATTACAACAAAGAATGAAAAAGGAGTATTTATACAAAGGGAGGAAGGAGAAATGGGAGGAAGGAGCAAAACAGATTTTCTCGCCAAAAGTTATAACTAACTTTTGGCTTATCAGTGGTTTCCAAGCTTAGCAGTTCTTTCTAATGCTAGCAGTACTTTCTAAGCTAGCAGTACTTTCTAAATTGGCGTGTATCATGGAGGTGCTCGAATTGTTGGTGATGGTTGATTTTATGGATGTGCTTGAATTGTTGCAAAAATCGCCAAGGAAGTGGTGGATACTCTTTTTTTTTTTTCGTTTTCTGCAGTGAAAGATGAACCAGATCTACTTTATCATAAAACTTTTTCCCCGGCGACAAGTCACCGGGGAAACTTACTTTTTTTTGTCGTTTAGCGTAATTGGCGCGATAACGAAATTTTTGGTAGGTGGGTATCCCCGGCGACATGTCGCTGGGGAAAAGTATATATATTTTTTGTTAAAGTCAACGAAACTTAATGTTTAGCGATAAAAAAAATCAAATTCTATTTTTTAAAATTAACTTAATTTTATTTTATACGTAAACTTAATGTTTACCAATAAAATTAAAAAGGATTTAGTTCACAAAATAGCGACGAACTTTTTTCAAAGCTTCGTTTTTGTAGGTAAACTATAAAAAAAATACCATTAAATGCAACAAACTTTAATAAAGTGATTAAATATGCATATTTTGATGTGTTGTTATGTTAAAAATAATGACATGTGTCAGTTTTCTAATATGACAGCATATCAAAATGTCTATATTTGAACACTTTATGAAAATCTGTTTCATTTAATGATACTTTTAATAGTTCACGTGCCAAGATGAAAATTTGAAAAAAAAGTTGTTACTCCTTCGTATATTTAAAGTAAAAGTTCACGTATTATTTATCTAAAACTATAACACAAGCAAAAATATTTAAGGTAAAAGTTGTCAAAGAGAGACTTAAAATGTCCACTTCTATTATGCACAAAATTTCAAAAAATCTCACTAACTACACTTTCAACCAATCAAATATCATCTCTTCCCACTAAAAGTCAAATGTGGACATTTAATACGGGGCGGAGTGAGTCGATATGTTAGGGTTAGACATTAGACGTTCAACGGATGAGTCGATATGTTATGGTTACACATTAGACGTTCAAAGGATGAGTCGATATGTTAAAGTTAGACATTAGATGTTCAACGGATGAGTCGATATGTTAGGGTTAGACATTAGACGTTCAACGGATGAGTCGATATGTTAGGGTTAGACATTAGATGTTCAACGGATGAGTCGATATGCTATGGTTACACATTAGACGTTCAACGGATGAGTCGATACGTTATGGTTACACATTAGACGTTCAACGGATGAGTCGATATGTTAGGGTTAGACATTAGATGTTCAACGGATGAGTCGATATGTTAGGGTTAGACATTAGACGTTCAAAGGATGAGTCGATATGTTATGGTTACACATTAGACGTTCAACGGATAAGTCGATATGTTATGGTTACACATTAGACGTTCAACGGATGAGTCGATATGTTAGGGTTAGACATTAGACGTTCAACGGATGATTCTTAGACATTAGACGTTCAACGGATGAGTCGATATGTTAGGGTTAGACATTAGACGTTCAATGGATGAGTCGATATGTTAGGGTTAGACATTAGACGTTCAACAGATGAGTCGATATGTTAGGGTTAGACATTAGACGTTCAACGGATGAGTCGATATGTTAGGGTTAGACATTAGACGTTCAACGGATGAGTCGATATGTTATGGTTACACATTAGACGTTCAACGGATGAGTCGATGTGTTAGGGTTAGACATTAGACGTTCAACGGATGAGTCGATATGTTAGGGTTAGACATTAGACGTTCAACGGATGAGTCGATATGTAATGGTTACACATTAGACGTTCAACGGATGAGTCGATATGTTATGGTTACACATTAGACGTTCAACGGATGAGTCGATATGTTAGGGTTAGACATTAGACGTTCAACGGATGAGTCGATATGTTAGGGTTAGACATTAGACGTTCAACGGATGAGTCGATATGTTAGGGTTAGAAATTAGACGTTCAACGGATGAGTCGATATGTTATGGTTACACATTTGACGTTCAACGGATGAGTCGATATGTTAGGGTTAGACATTAGACGTTCAACGGATGACTCGATATGTTAGGGTTAGACATTAGACGTTCAACGGATGAGTCGATATGTTAGGTTAGACATTAGACGTTCAACGGATGAGTCGATATGTTAGGGTTAGACATTAGACGTTCAACGGATGAGTCGATATGTTAGGGTTAGACATTAGACGTTCAACAGATGAGTCGATATGTTATGGTTACACATTAGACGTTCAACGGATGAGTCGATATGTTAGGGTTACACATTAGACGTTCAACGGATGAGTCAATATGTTAGGGTTAGACATTAGACGTTCAACAGATGAGTCGATATGTTAGGGTTAGACATTAGACGTTCAACGGATGAGTCGATATGTTAGGGTTAGACATTAGACGTTCAACGGATGAGTCGATATGTTAGGGTTAGACATTAGACGTTCAACGGATGAGTCGATATGTTATGGTTACACATTAGACGTTCAACGGATGAGTCGATATGTTAGGGTTAGACATTAGACGTTCAACGGATGAGTCGATATGTTAGGGTTTGACATTAGACGTTCAACGGATGAGTTAAACAACCAAGTATAGGTGCATTGGTATACGTATCATGTTAAACAACCAAGTATAGGTGTATTGTATATATATCATGTTAAACGAGCAAGTATAGGTGCTATGGTATACGTATCATGTTAAACGAGCGAGTATAGGTGCTATGATATACGTATCATGTTAAACGAGCGAGTATAGGTGCTATGATATACGTATCATCATTATTATTATTATTATTATTATTATTATTATTATTATTATTATTAGAGTAAAGTCCTAAAAACATCCCTGTGGTTTGCCCCGTGGTGTTGTTTTCATCCCTAAGCTTTTTTTGGCACAAAATCATCCCTCCGTTAGTAAAGTTGGCCCAAATACATCCCTCCGTTAGTAAAGTTGGCACAAATACATCCCTCCGTTAGCAAATTCAGTTAATAAGGACTAACGGTGCAAATTTTTCTCCGTTATCTGCCACGTGTCATCGGGTCGGATCAATGAACGGGTCGGGTTGCCACGTGGACCAATGATGTGGTGCCACGTGGCATTGGGTAAATAAATCACCACGTTTGCCACCCCTTGGATTCGAACCCGGGTCGTTTGGGCCAAGAAGCATAGCTTTGCCCAACTGGGCTAAGCATAGCTTCATTAATAATACTCAAAATCAAATACATAACCCTTCCTTATTATTTGGCCCAATTCAATAATAACAAAAGGTTCAATTTAGGTTTTGGTCTATCAATTTATGAGGTTATATGGACTGTCAAAAAATAAATAAATACACCATCGGACACGTTTTTTCGTGCTCTTTCCAATGGTATGCTCGGGGAATTTTTTTGACTTAGTTTGAACCTCGAAAAATGCGAAAATCATCGTTTTTTCTTTGTTTTTGCGTTTTTTGAGGTCCAAACCAAGTCGAAAAAATTCCCCGAGCATACCGTCGGACTCGTTTTTTCGTGCTCTTTCTAATGGTATGCTCGGGGAATTTTTTCGACTTAGTTTGGACCTCGAAAAATGCGAAAATCACCATTTTTTCTTTGTTTTTGCATTTTTCGAGGTCCAAACTAAGTCAAAAAAATTCCCCGAGCATACCGTCGGACTCGTTTTTTCGTGCTCTTTCCAATGGTATGCTCGAGGAATTTTTTCGACTTAGTTTGGACCTCGAAAAATGCGAAAATCACCATTTTTTCTATGTTTTTGCATTTTTCGAGGTCCAAACTAAGTCAAAAAAATTCCCCGAGCATACCGTCGGACTCATTTTTTCGTGCTCTTTCCAATGGTATGCTCGAGGAATTTTTTCGACTTAGTTTGGACCTCGAAAAATGCGAAAATCACCATTTTTTCTATGTTTTTGCATTTTTCGAGGTCCAAACTAAGTCAAAAAAATTCCCCGAGCATACCGTCGGACTCATTTTTTCGTGCTCTTTCCAATGGTATGCTCGAGGAATTTTTTCGACTTAGTTTGGACCTCGAAAAATGCGAAAATCACCATTTTTTCTATGTTTTTGCATTTTTCGAGGTATCAACCAAGTCGAAAAAATTCCCCGAGCATACCATTGGAAATAGCACGAAAAAAAGAGTCCGACGGTATGCTCGGGGAATTTTTTTGACTTAGTTTGGACCTCGAAAAATGTAAAAACATAGAAAAAATGGTGATTTTCGCATTTTTCGAGGTCCAAACTAAGTCGAAAAAATTCCTCGAGCATACCATTGGAAAGAGCACGAAAAAATGAGTCCGACGGTATGCTCGGGGAATTTTTTTGACTTAGTTTGGACCTCGAAAAATGCAAAAACAAAGAAAAAATGGTGATTTTCGCATTTTTCGAGGTCCAAACTAAATCGAAAAAATTCCCCGAGCATACCATTAGAAAGAGCACGAAAAAACGAGTCCGACGGTATGCTCGGGGAATTTTTTCGACTTGGTTTGGACCTCAAAAAACGCAAAAACAAAGAAAAAACGATGATTTTCGCATTTTTCGAGGTTCAAACTAAGTCAAAAAAATTCCCCGAGCATACCATTGGAAAGAGCACGAAAAAACGAGTCCGATGGTGTATTTATTTATTTTTTGACAGTCCATATAACCTCATAAATTGATAGACCAAAACCTAAATTGAACCTTTTGTTATTATTGAATTGGGCCAAATAATAAGGAAGGGTTATGTATTTGATTTTGAGTATTATTAATGAAGCTATGCTTAGCCCAGTTGGGCAAAGCTATGCTTCTTGGCCCAAACGACCCGGGTTCGAATCCAAGGGGTGGCAAACGTGGTGATTTATTTACCCAATGCCACGTGGCACCACATCATTGGTCCACGTGGCAACCCGACCCGTTCATTGATCCGACCCGATGACACGTGGCAGATAACGGAGAAAAATTTGCACCGTTAGTCCTTATTAACTGAATTTGCTAACGGAGGGATGTATTTGTGCCAACTTTACTAACGGAGGGATGTATTTGTGCCAACTTTACTAACGGAGGGATGATTTTGTGCCAAAAAAAAGTTTAGGGATGAAAACAACACCACGGGGCAAACCACAGGGATGTTTTTAGGACTTTACTCTTATTATTATTATTATTATTATTATTATTATTATTATTATTATTATTATTATTATTATTATTATTATTATTACTGGTCTCAACTTCCCAACAAAAAAATGGCGCCAAGAATTCCCACAAAAAATATGGCGCCAAAACTTTCCACCAAAAGCTACCAGATCTGCTCTATATATCACATAAAGAAAACTTGAGATCTTATCCCACCAAAAACTACCAAATCTTATCCTCAAAACCACTCAACCTCACAACCTCTTATCTTCACACAAATTTCAAAACCAGAGATGGAGTCATTTAATCCTTTTATGTGTTCTTGTGGAGCAGGAAATATAAAATTAAGAACATCACATAGAGAACATTCATCTGGACGACAATATTATTCATGTCCTCTGTCAAAGGTTAACAATCATACATTTCTTATTTATGTAAATATACAAATAATTGGGTTGTAATCTCTTATAATTTTCTTATTATGTAACAGCCCAGAAAAGATAATGGGTGCGGATATTTTATGTGGAAGGATGCATTTGACGAGTACTTAAGAACAATCTCTTCTCAAGGTTCTGGATCTGCACCAACAGAGTGCTCGAGCTGCCATGAAAAAGATCTTAGGATAAACTTGCTGGAATCACAAAAACATGTGCTAGAGACAAGAGTAAGGTTGCTGGAGGCAAGACTTCAAATGGCAAGGATTCCTGACGACCACGCATGTCAATCGGATGCATTACTTCGTGAGCTGTTAGGTGATATGGAAAATCTTCGTATGTAGTAGTAGTAGTTGTTGTTGTTCTTGTAGTAGTAGTTGTTGTTGTTATTGTTGTTGTTCTTGTTGTTGCTGATCAAAGTAGTAGTTGTTCTTATAGTTGTTGTTGTTGATGTTGTTGTTCTTCTTGTAGTATGTATCTGTCAAGTATTTTTATAAATCAAAGCACATGCTGGATTTGTAAAGCTGACCATGTTCTTAGTTAACAAGATTATGGTGTCCAAACACTCATTTTCCAATACTAAATTACATATGCTCAAAGAATGAAAGTGAAGAAACAATATCACATTTAACAAACACGAATTAAGAACCATATTAATTCATCATAAATTTAATATTTTTGTTTTTCCCATAGCTATATATCTACTCTGTTTCGTCAAGTCTCATCAATAACGTATATATATTTTTTGTTAAAGTCAACGAAGTCAAAGTGAATCCCCGGCGACATGCCACCGGGGAAAATGTCCAATAAAAACATAAGCCGAGTTTCCTTAATAAGAAAGCCCAAAACATAAGCCCAATTGCATAACTTAAAGCCCAAACAGTCTTCCCCAGCGACATGTCGCTGGGGAAACTGTTGTCAACGTCACCACAATAGTCATTAACACTAATTACATATTTTCAACTAAGCAAATGAATCCCCGGCGACATGTCGCTGGGGAAAACTGAGCGGGAAAAATTCCCGCCACGTTTTACGAAGAAATATTCGGTCAAAATATAACCACTTTATCCCCGGCGACATGTCGCCGGGGAAAAGTGCACAATAATTTAGCTAACTTTTCTACGAGAATTGGTGCCACGTAGGATCTATTTTTGTCGTTTAGTGCGGATTCCCCAGCGATAAATGTCGCCGGGGAAAATTTCGCTGGGAAAACTGGTAAATGTTGTAGTGTGTGTGATAGGAAAAAAAAATTGCTATTAAGAAATACAATTTCTTCTTAGTTATGTGGGATTATGAACGTATTTGATGGTAGTGTTGAATTATATAACTTGTCACACTATTTTGTATAATAACTTGTAAAAGGGGGAGAATAATCCCTATATATTCAGCTTACATGAAATGGGAAGTCAAGCCTTTTTGGCTAATTACCAATATACATTCACTTGTCTCAAGATGTTCACATAATGAGTTTGAGCTCTTGCCTCTTTTAAGACCAGTTTGGGGACAACTTACCACTAAACCATGAGATCCTTAATTTCACAGTATGTGCATGCCGCATGCGATAGTGTTATGCGGCTGTATAAGATGCTTTTTATATAGTCATTAATTTAATCAAGGATTTAGGCGAAGTAATGAGTTTTGTACGTACTTTTAACTTTAAAGAGATGGCATAGTTGCAGTAAACTGTAAACACCGTAAGTTAGCTACATATATCAAATGTACGTTTAGATTGTGTTTATCGGTTGGTTCCTCCAACCGAATGGAGGGTAAACAATTAATATTATATTAAAAGAAAGGAAAAGAAAATTGCATCTTGTCATTTGGTGACTTCCAAATATATGATCCAACCTGAATAACCTGATACTAGGAATAACTGTGTTTTATTTAATATATAATTGGACCTAATATTTTGCCACGTTGATTGCACCAGACAATGTTTTTACAAGGTAAATATTTATTTAAATATATAATTGATATGTTAGATTGAGCTGTTGATAAATGGTAAAAAAGTTGAAATTGATTTCTATGTATTAATTGTATTAGTTGAGATTGATTGTATGTATTAGTTGTATAGGTAAAAGAATAAAAAATAACATTTTAATGAAAGATTGGCCGTGATAAATTGCTGATAAATTTGCGAATTATTATAACCAAGTGGTATATTACCCCTTATTTTATACCATAAACAAACACTATTGTATCTACTTGTAGATTTAAGATGTTCTTAAAATTTAATGTAGGGTACATTTTAGACATGGTCCAACTTGAACTGAATGCTCATCTTGTCATACACTAAGTAATGTCATTTTTGAAAGTTGACGAATATATAGTAGTCAGTCACAATCTAACACAGTTGCATACTACTATTCAATTCCTTAATTAAGAATAAGGTTTACCATTACACATGTTAAGCTTCTAGATTTTTGAAGCTCTATTTCATTTCAAAAAATTAAGAAAAATGCATGTAGCATGCATTGATTAAGTTTATAAATTATTTTATTTAAATGCATTTTTTTTTTACTTTACTTTGTTCTTTTAATATGTATTTAAAGACATTTTACAAAAATACGTAAAATAAAACTAACAAATGGAACTTCGCTACATAGTTTTTTATTTTATTTTTTATTTCTTCTCTTTTCTCTATTTTCTCATGCTCAAAATAGTAAGATCACTCAAATATAATTGATAGTATTATATTTGATAGTATAATATTTTTGATTCTTTACTTTTATGGTCTATAAAATAATGGTTTGAAGTTCGGTCGTTCTCATACTTTTGAAAAGTTATTGCATCATCAAAAGAATAACTCACAAAAAGGTTTGACATAATCAACCTTTAATAAACTGCTACCAAGTCCTTGCGCTAATTTCTTACAAGGGTATCTAATAATACCAAACTAAAATAAGACCGCGCTAATATTCGTCTCATAAGTGTTCATCTTACTATTCTAATTTGTCTTACACAGAAGTGATTTTCCTGAGAACGTTATTTAACTAAAGTAGAACAGGTCGTGCCCTCATACCGAAAGCTTGTGAGAACATTATTAACTAAAGTAGAACATTATTAACTAAAGTACCTATTGGTTTCGCTGTTGTTTTCAGAGTTTTGGACACTCGTAAGAGGAGGTTCATGTGTAACTTCTTTTTTTTTATTAGAAGTCAAGTTTCATACAAGTCTAGGCTACCATTCTCCTACATCCATTCGTGTCTCTAGCTCTTTTTAGTTATAAATAATGAATGAAAAGAAAGGATCGAGTAACCCCTTTAATTAGCATATAACAAAATATTTATACATGGACAATCATATGCTAGTCTTTGTTTTGTTGATGAGCTTGATATCGATAGTGAATGGCAAAACAAAGACAGAAGTCGGAGTTGGTGTGATTCTCGATACAGAAACCTCCTTTGGTAAGATGAGCAGAAGTTGCATTTCAATGGCTTTACATGATTTCTATCACGAACACAACAACTACACCACTATGATTGTCCCTAACTTTCGTGACTCCAAAGAAAACAACGTCGAAGCTGCTTCTGCAACCATTGATCTCTTGAAAAATGATCAGGTCATGGCAATCCTAGGACCCATGACATCCTCACAAGCAGAGTTTGTGATAGACATTGGTAACAAAGCAAAGGTTCCAATCATGTCTCAAGCAACAAGGCCTTCTTTGTCAACGAATGACAACCCTTACTTCATCCGTACCGCACACGATTCATCCTCACAACTCAAACCGATAGCAGAATTGGTGAAACATTTTGAATGGAGGGAAGTGGTGTTTGTTTATGAAGATGGTGAGTACGGAAGAAGCCTCTATTCGGATGTCATGCTAACTTTTGGTACCAAACTCATGTACCGTACGGTCATACATTCTTCTGCTTCAGATGATTGGATCCTTAAAGAGCTCTACAAGCTAAAGACGATGCAAACTCGTGTCTTCATAGTACACGCCTTAACATCATTAGCTACACGTTTTTTCAAGAAAGTAAATGAAGCTGGAATGATGGAAGAAGGTTATGTTTGGATCATAACTGAAGTGCTCACTAGTCGTTTACATTCTTTAGATCGTAATGAGATAAATTCAATGAATGGAGTAATCGGCGTGAAGTCATATATCCCAACCTCCAACAAGCTAACCAATTTTGAACGAAGATGGAAACGAGTATTTCAGAGTCAGTATCCCGAGGACGACGTGACCGAACTAGACATGTTCGGGAAATGGTCTTATGATGCAGTGTTTGCGCTAGCAATGGCAATAGAAAAGGTCGGGAATGAGATGAATACTAGTTTCCAACGACAGCAGGAGTCCACAACAGATTTTGATTCCATCGGAACCTCGGAAATGGGACCAAGAATCCTTCCATGGGTCCGAAACATAAGTTTCAAAGGTCTGAGTGGTGATTTTCATGTCGTTAATGGACAATTACAATCGTCAGTTTACCAAATAGTGAACATAATTGAAATGCGTGACAACACTATAGGGTATTGGACTCCTAGAAACAATATCTTCAAGAAGTTAAACCATGAAGCGAAGGATCTTAGGGCTATCACATGGCCCGGTGACAGTGATGTGGTCCCTAAAGGCTGGGAGAGCCCAACCAGCGATGATAACCTGTTAAGAGTCGGGGTTCCAGCAAAAGTGGGGCTTGTGGATGAGTTTATACATGCCTACACAGATCCTCAAACCCAACAAGTTATTGCAACAGGTTTTTGTGTGGACGTGTTTAAGGCAGTTGTAGACGCCTTGCCTTACGCTGTCAAGTACGAATTCATACCATTCGTTTCATTGGATGGAAATAGATCATCAGGAAGCTATGATGATCTTATTCAGAATCTCTCCCGTGGGGTAATCTCATCGAATAGATGATTTCATTAATTACAATTCATGTGCTTTGATATGCAACACGGCACAAAAAGGTTAAAAAAGAGGTTGCATCCTAATGTTTATGTTTTTATAATGTAACAGAAATACGATGCAGTGGTAGGAGACTTTACTGTCCTTGCAAATCGTTGGGATCATGTTGATTTCACGCTGCCATTCACTGAAGCGGGTGTTGCAATGATTGTTCCGCTCAAGGATGAGAGGAAGAGTGCATGGATTTTCATGAAACCCCTCGAGATAAAGCTATGGATAACAACCGGAGCATTTTTCATATACACAGGACTTGTGATATGGTTTGTTGAGCATCGTGTAAACAAAGAATTCCGAGGCCCCCCTCATCAACACATCGGAATGATCTTCTGGTTTTCATTCTCCACACTCGTTTTTGCACACAGTAAGTTTGTGCACGCACACGCATTCAACTTGCTTTAATTTGCTCAAGGGGTGTTTCGGATTACTTAGAGGGTGTTCAAGATTACTTGGGGGAGTTTGGGATTGATTACTTAGATTATAGTAAGCATGTAACAATCTTGTTTTCAAATGCTTTTTAGTAAGCAGATATGCACTTCAACAAGCAATCCCAAACACCCTCTTACTAAAACTGTTAATCTGATTATTTATTTTGTCATTATACAGCACATGAGCAGTTTTTGGTGTGTTTAGGATTGCTTACCGAATTATTTGTGAGTCAAATAAGCTTACTCAAAAATTGGAAATGAAAATTTGCAGGGGAGAAGTTGATAAGCAACTTATCAAGATTTGTGGTGATCGTGTGGGTGTTTGTGGTGTTGGTGTTGACCTCAAGCTATACCGCAAGCTTGACATCCATATTGACAGTACAACAGCTTCGACCTACATACACCGACATCTCTGAGATAAAAGATAAAGGAGAATCAATAGGATACCAAGAGGGTTCATTTGTTTTCAATATGTTGAAGAAGATGAATTTCAGCGATAGCAAGTTGAAAAGCTACAGCACCTTTGAGCAGTTTGACACCGCCCTCAAAAACGGAAGTCAAAATGGGGGAGTTTCCGCTATTGTAGAAGAGCTTCCTTATATCAGGGGTTTCTTATCTAAGTACTGTACTAATTATATGATAACCGACCCCATCTACAAAACCGTAGGCTTTGGTTTCGTGAGTTTCATTTCATACTGTTTCATTCTATTCCTGTATTTCGTAGCTTTTGACATCTCTATACTGTTTCATTCTATCCCTGCCTTTCGTAGCTTTTGACCAAGACTCTCTCGTTTAATACAGGCATTTCCAAAAGGGTCTCCTTTAGTCCCCGATTTTTCGACAGCAGTCCTGAAAGTGACAGAAGAGAAGATGATGAATATTTCAAAACAATGGTTTGGGGAAGCAGCAAGTTGTATTCAGCAGAGGGAAGCTACAGTGACATCTGATCAACTCTCGCTCGATAGCTTCAAGGGCCTTTTTCTCATTGCTGGTTTATCATCAACTTCTGCTCTCATGATTTTCATCTTCAGGTTTTTGTATAAAAACAAAGAATTATTAGTGTCACAAGGTTCAGTAAGCCAAAAGCTCGCTGCAATTGTAGCAACATTTGATGGGTTTAAGGATAATGAGTCCAAAAAGATGGTCCCAGAGGCAACAGTAGATGAATTAGTCCGTGAGGTCGAACTTAACAATACTCCAGAAAGTTCTGTATTCCGACAAGAAGCAGAAGTTTTCTCTCATGATGAAGGGTATTCTGCCACTGAACCCAGGACTCCAGTTCATCACACAATATTAGTCGTAGAAACTACCATATAGACCTAGGGTGTACTGATAGTACCCCATTAATTATATACATCCCAATGTGCAAAATGCTAATGTTACATACAACCCCCATTTATATTCATAGCCATTTGTTGCATAACAGAAGCTTCTCTAGTTTTATACTAGTCAGTGTTATTATGACAATTAACTAGCTTTCTAAACGCTTTCTCTTCCGACGATTTGTGTGTATTACAATTATCTTATTTTAACTCGCAAGTATAATGTAAGATAAAGGTCCTAAAGCTACCACACTAAATCTAATCATATTGTATAGATTCACTTGGCAATACCAAATTATTTGCATCAACTCAATTAAAATAAAGATGCATGCATTTATCCATCTGCCACAGCAACTCAAAAGATATCAAAATATTTGCAACTCAAAAGATGGGGTAAAAAAAGACAAATTTACATGCTAAGATGTTCCTCTATAGGAGAACGCAAAAGAATTCCTAAATTTATTAATCGATATCTAACACAATGATAGTAAGAGAAGAAAGGCAAAGCAAGAAATCGATGATTCTAAAATGAAAAGTAAAATTTACGTTTACAAAGGAAATGTAGCAGATTCCAGATATACAAGAGGGTAATCAATCGCCTTACGAGCTTCCATGAGATCTGATGGATGATATTGATTGCGCTGAAACAGATGCAGTTGGGCTGCTTATATCTCATTCCCCATTGACAAATCTTGGCTTCCCACTAAGCCTGTCCATTGCTTCTTGACATATATCAGCAAACCACTCATCCTCAGGAGTACACTGCCACAAAACAAACAGATTTTTTAACATTATTATAACGTTAAAAAATGGAGGCAGTTGATCCTGATTTCCCACATATTTGATAACTCAAAGCAACTAGCACTAACCCGTGTGGATCCACTCCCGTTACAGAGAAGGATGCAAGTGCTTTATTTATGATCTCATTCACGACTCGATTCAGATTTTGAGATAAGTAACGCCCTTGTGACGTAAAGGAGATAACAAACTTCATATCTAAATAGAACTGCACATTTGGAAGTTAGGAAATTATCTGATATAATTACTGGCCCAGCAAGTAAAAACATATAAAGGATTATTGTTATAAAGTCCACATATCTGTTGAAGACCAAGGGGACCCAAGGGCTGTGGCCTTTCTTCAATATCATCCCAAAAAGTTTGGTCTTCTGAAAGCCATATAAGATGATCATTTTGTAAGCCTCATCAATAATGTGTATAGTTAAATGTGTTGGAAAAATGTGGTCAATATGGTTTGAATCACAATTGATATTATCATTATGCATACTAATGTAAATTAAAAAAATAAAATTAATGTATGATTAATTTTTATTAATGAGACATTAGTAAGATTAATTGTTGTAATTAATGGGGTGAAAGCTAAAGACGCGCAACATGATTTTTCAGAACTACCGATGTACGCAACGAATTTTGAAAATTACCATTGTACGCAATATATTTTCAAATTTAGAACAATGTACGCAATATGACCGGTAACTAACAAGTTACCAGGTCACAAACTTTCAAAAATGACAGAAATGGTCCCTGTGACTTGCGTTGACTTTCACAGGTCATCCCTTGACTTTATTTTCGGTTAAAAAAGTTTCAGTAATGGTCCTTATGGTCATTAACTTTCAGATTTAGTCCGTTTTTTTCCGTTTTCATCCGTTTTTGTCAGTTTTTCTTACGCTTTGTCCGTTTTTCTTACGTTTTTATCGGTTTTCATCCGTTTTTGGCCCTTTTTCTTACATTTTTGTCCGTTTTTCTTACGTTTTGTCTGTTTTCTTTCGTTTTTGCCTGTTTTCATCTGTTGTTTTTACGTTTTGTTCATTTTTCGTACGTTTTTATCGGTTTTAATTCGTTTTTCTTACGTTTTTGTACTACTTCAACATGTTGAAAATTTTTTCCAAAAAGAAAAAAAATTTGGAAAAAAATTTTCCAAAAAAAAAATTGGAATTTTTTCGCAATTTTGAAAAAATAAATAGGAAAAAAAAATTTCCGAAAAAAATTTTGAAAAAAAATTTAAAAATATGAATAAAAAATTTCAAAAAGAAATTTGAATAAAAAAAATATTTTTCAAATATTTTTTTTTTCAAAATATTTTTCAAATATATATATTTTTTTAAAAATCTTAAAAGAAAAATTGAAATTTTTTATTTTCAAAATTTTCAAATATTTTTTTATAAAGATTTTTTAAAAAAATAATATATTTGAAAAATATTTTTTTAAAAATAATTTTTTTATTCAAATTTTTTTTTTGAAATTTTTTATTCAAATTTTTTTTCGGAACATTTTTTTTTCCTATTTATTTTTTCAAAATTGCGAAAAAATTCCAATTTTTTTTTTGGAAATTTTTTTTCCAAATTTTTTTTCTTTTTGGAAAAAATTTTCAACATGTTGAAGTAGTACAAAAACGTAAGAAAAACGGACAAAATATAAGAAAAACGGACAAAAACGAATTAAAACCGATAAAAACGTACGAAAAACGAACAAAACGTAAAAACAACAGATGAAAACAGGCAAAAACGAATGAAAACAGACAAAACGTATGAAAAACGGATAAAAACGGACAAAAATGTAAGAAAAAGGGCCAAAAACGGATGAAAACCGATAAAAACGTAAGAAAAACTGACAAAAACGGATCAAAACGGAAAAAACGGACTAAATCTGAAAGTTAATGACCATAAGGACCATTACTGGAACTTTTTTAATCGAAAATAAAGTCAAGGGATGACCTGTGAAAGTCAACGCAAGTCACAGGGACCATTTCTGTCATTTTTGAAAGTTTGTGACTTGGTAACTTGTTAGTTACCGGTCATATTGCGTACATTGTTCTAAATTTGAAAATATATTGCGTACAATGGTAATTTTCAAAATTCGTTGCGTACATCGGTAGTTCTGAAAAATCACGTTGCGTGTCTTTAGCTTTCACCCTAATTAATGTGACTATTTTCCTTCATCTTTATTCCTTATAAATTGTGTACTCTTCTATCATCTTTCAAGACACCAAGAAACACAACTCACTCCTTACTATTTTTTTAAATGTTCATGTTGACCTTGTGTGTATCCAGTTCGTAATAGAGAGAAGACACGATTTTTGTTCTCCTTGATAACCCGTTTGTGCTAACGGAGTTGTCCGTTGTTGTTGTATCCTGGGAGATAGATGTTCACGATTCTCAAGCACCATAGAGAGGACGAATCTATCTTAAGAAACTGTGAGCATCACGGGCCTCAACATTTTTCTTATTTGTGTTCTTTGAGTCTCTACATAAAAAAGATTTTACGGTACTATTTTCTACACTTCATATTTTATCTCGTTGTTATCATGTTTGTCTCTTGTAGCAATACACATATTACCTACAATCTTAAGACAGACTCTTTGCTATTAGAGGCGATGTGTCACGACCCGCCTACTCCACTAGATCATTTTCAAGTATGATCGGGATTCCGGATTATTCTACACTTCTCTTGGGAAATCTTGATAAGGATGGAAGAGTTTAGAAGCCCATGGAAGATGATGGATAATCTTGGAAGCTTATAGAATAATATGGAATAACTAGGAAGCTCTAGAAGCTTACTAGAAGCTTATGGAAATCCTATAAGCTAGAAGCTTCCAGAATGATGTACATAGTAGTATAAATAGGTGTTGCCTCATTTGTAGAATTCATCCAAGAAGTTCTCTTGTAATCAAGACTTGTAAAGCTCTCTAGTAGTACAAAGTGTTCTTTACATTACATTCCACTTGTTCCTCTCTTTGAAGTTTACTTTCGTTGCATACATCGTTGAGTATTCGAGCAAGGCTGAGCTTAGTCGAGACTAAGTGCCGCACGGGAGACCTTGTAGAGACAAGTCCGTGACAAGTGGTTTCAGAGCCAGGTTGATTCAAGGCGATGGCAAACGAGACCGATAAGATTGGTGCTAGTGGAAGTGTGATCGTTGACGAGAGGCAAGGTCGCGATGACAAGCGTCAAGACCCAAAGAAGAGAGGAGCGTCTAAGGATGTTATGTCGAGCTTGGATAAGAGATTGGCGGGTGTTGAGACATCCGTGTCGGAGTTGAAGACCCAAGTTGAAGGCTTGGAAGGTTTAGACTCGGACTTTTCGACCATGAAGGATGACTTTATGGTCGTCCTCAATACTCTTAGTGGCGACTTTAAACGCGAGATCCATGATTTAAAGGAGATGCTCATGGGTGAGATCTCCAACATTCATAAGACCATCGAAGACTTGCAAGCCGATGTAGTGCTATGCAAGCGATCCATGGCTAACGGAGGTGGCAACGCTAATCATAATGCCCCGAAGATTGATGTTCCAAAACCATCACTGTTCGTGGGAAAGCGGGAAGCTAGGGCGGTTGATGATTTCATATGGGAGATGGAGCAATACTTGGAGGGCGTCAACATCACGGATGATGACACCAAGATCAAGATGGCGACCCGATACTTGAAGGATACCGCGGCGTTATGGTGGAGACGTCGATATGGAGATATCGAACGAGGTACGTGTACTATCGATACTTGGGCTGATTTTGTTGCTGAACTTAAGAAGCAATTTTATCCGGAGAATGCTAAGAACGAAGCAAAGAGTCGGCTTCGTATACTTAAGCATTCCGGAACGATCCGGGATTACGTTAAGGAATTTACTACACTAACCTTGGAGATTCCGGATCTTTCCGACCAAGACTCTCTCTTTTATTTCCTCGATGGTTTACAAGGATGGGCTAAGACGGAGTTAGAAAGACGTGGAGTTCAAGACCTTGCTACGGCTATCGCCCATGCCGAGGCCTTGATCGACTTTAGTACGAGGAGGGAAGCGTCTAAGCCGAGGGATCGAAAGGTGAACCATGAGAAAGGTGGGGGAGAGAAAGTCGCTCAAGCAAAGCACGATAATACACATAAACCACCAACCGGAAAGAATAAAGACGTAAAGACGGCCTTCAAGAGTGGTGGATGCTTCATATGTGATGGACCTCATAGAGCTCGAGATTGCCCTAAGAAAGCAAGCCTTAACGGAATGATGGTTCATGAAGACGAAGGCCCAAGTGATGGCGGATGCATGATCTCGATGAGGATCTTGAATGCAATCAAGGCCAGGACGGAGGTACCAAAAGTTGTAGGGAAAGGATTGCAATTTGTGGAAGCAACCATCAATGGGACCAAGGTACGTGCTTTAGTAGATTCCGGTGCCACTCATAATTTCGTGTCGGTTGATGAAGCTAAACGGCTAAGGATTAGCGCTACGAAAGGGAGTGGAACGTTTAAGCCGGTAAACTCGAAGGCCAAGCCAATGGAAGGAGTGGCCAAGGATGTTCGGGCGAAGATTGGAGAATGGGAAGGGACGATTGACTTGTCGGTGGTCCCGATGGATGATTTCGATGTGGTTCTTGGGTTGGAATTCCTCGATAAGGTACGAGCTTTTCCTATGCCATTTGCTAATTCTTTATGTATCCTAGATGGTGGAAAGACTTGCATGGTTAGCACGGAGCGGGATTCTAAGTGTGGAGCGAAGACCCTTTCGGCCATGCAATTCAAGAAAGGGTACAACAAGAGCGAGCCTTGCTATTTGGCGGTAACAAGGCTAGAAACGGATGGCGAGTCGGGCAAAGTAGAGATACCGAAGGAGATCGAGCGGGTACTTGATGAGTTCAAGGATGTGATGCCCAAGGAGTTGCCCAAGAGACTACCACCTAGAAGGGAGGTGGATCATACCATCGAGTTGGAACCGGGTTCCAAGCCACCCGCCAAAGCCCCTTATCGAATGCCACCACCCGAGTTGGAGGAGTTGCGTAAGCAACTCAAAGATCTGTTAGATGCGGGCTATATTCGACCCTCGAAAGCCCCATATGGTGCGCCGGTGCTATTTCAAAGGAAAAAGGACGGATCCTTGCGGATGTGCATAGACTACCGGGCACTTAACAAGGTAACGATTAAGAACAAGTACCCGATTCCTCTTATTGCGGATTTGTTTGATCAACTTGGAAAGGCGAGATACTTCTCCAAGTTAGACTTGAGATCGGGGTACTACCAAGTACGGATAGCGGAGGGAGACGAAGCTAAGACGACGTGTGTCACGAGGTATGGTTCTTACGAGTTCTTAGTAATGCCTTTTGGCTTGACTAATGCTCCCGCTACTTTTTGCACCCTTATGAATAAGCTATTTCACCCGTTCCTTGATAAATTTGTGGTGGTATACTTGGAAGATATCGTTGTTTATAGTCATACCTTGGAGGAGCATGTCTTACATTTGAAACAGGTGTTCCAAGTGCTAAGAGACAACAAACTTTATGTGAAGTTGGAGAAATGCTCTTTCACCCAAGACGAAGTCGAGTTCTTGGGACACAAGATCAAAGACGGTGGATTGATGATGGACGGGGCAAAAGTAAAAGCTATCCAAGAATGGGAACTGCCAACCAAGGTAACGGAGTTACGATCTTTTCTTGGCTTGGTGAACTATTATCGAAGGTTTATCAAGGGGTACTCTGCAATAGCATCTCCCTTGACGGACCTATTGAAGAAGAACAAAGCTTGGAGTTGGGACGAAAAGTGCCAAGTGGCGTTCGAGAATTTGAAGAAGGCGGTTATGGAAGAGCCGGTGTTGAGACTACCGGATGTAACTATGCCTTTCGAGTTACACACGGATGCATCAGACTTTGCTATTGGAGGAGTTCTAATGCAAGAAGGACACCCGATCGCATTCGAGAGTCGGAAGTTAAACGAGACGGAAAGGAAGTACACCGTGCAAGAAAAAGAAATGACGGCGATCGTCCATTGCTTACGGACTTGGAGGCATTATTTGTTGGGTTCGAGATTCGTGATCAAGATGGACAATGTTGCTACGAGTTACTTCCAAACCCAAAAGAAGTTAAGTCCTAAGCAAGCTCGGTGGCAAGACTTCCTAGCCGAGTTCGACTATCACTTGGAGTACAAGCCGGGGAAGGCTAATGTGGTAGCCGATGCATTGAGTCGCAAGGTGGAGTTTGCGGCAATCACCCAAGCGCAATTCTTCCTCCAAGACCGAATCAAGGAAGGATTGGAACATGATCCTTTTGCCAAGAAGCTCGTGGCCCTAGCAAGAGAAGGAAAGACTCGGAGATTTTGGCTTAAAGGAGAAATGTTGTTCACCAAAGGAGATCGGCTTTACGTGCCTAAGTGGGGTGATCTTAGACGGTTAATCTTGAAAGAGTGTCATGATTCGAAGTGGGCCGGTCATCCAGGGATCAAGAGGACGTTGGCATTGGTCGAAGGCACTTATTATTGGCCAAGGATGGAGGACGATGTAGAGACATTCGTGCGAACGTGCCTTATTTGCCAACAAGACAAGATAGAGCAAAAGAAGTCCGGAGGACTGTTGGAGCCTCTATCGACGCCCAAGGGACCATGGGAAAGCGTTTCCATGGACTTTATCACATGCTTGCCAAAGTCGGAAGGATGCGGGAGTATTATAGTGGTGGTCGACCGATTCTCGAAGTATGGAACTTTCATTGCCGCACCACCCGATGTCACAGCGGACGATACGGCTAAGCTTTTCTTTAAGAATGTGGTGAAGTATTGGGGAGTGCCACATGTGATCGTTAGCGATAGAGATCCTAGATTCACGGGGCGCTTTTGGACGGAGTTGTTCAAGATCATGGGGACGGATTTTAACTTCTCTACGAGTTTCCATCCCCAAACGGACAGACAAACGGAAAGGGTGAACGCATTATTGGAGCTCTATCTTCGGCACTATGTGAGTGCCAACCAACATGATTGGGCTAAACTCCTTGACGTTGCTCAATTCTCGTACAACATGCAAAGGAGTGAAGCCACAGGGAAGAGTCCTTTTGAGTTGGTCACGGGGCGCCAACCATTGACTCTGAATGCATTAGCCGCATCATATGAGGGGAGTAGCCCGGCCACTTACAAGACGATGAAGGAATGGCACGAGCAAGTGGACTTGGCCCGGGCTTCGTTGGACAAAGCGGCTAAAAAAATGAAGAAGTGGGCGGACGGAAAAAGGAGACACATCGAGTTCGAGGTCGGAGATCAAGTAATGGTGAAGCTCTTGCCTCGACAATTCAAATCACTAAGGAAGGTGCACAAAGGCTTGATACGGAGGTATGAAGGCCCTTTCCCGGTGATAGGACGTGTTGGAAAGGTTTCTTATCGACTTCAACTACCGCCCAAGTTGAAGATTCATCCTGTCTTCCACGTTAGTCTTCTCAAGCCTTATCATAAGAACGAGGAAGACTCGGAACGAGGGGTGTCCAAGCGGGCACCAACAGCGGTTGTTACTTCTTACGATCGAGAGGTTGATGAGATCTTGTCAGATCGTACGATACGGAGACGAGGAGTGCCAAGCTATAAGGAGTACTTGATCAAGTGGCGTAATTTGCCCGATAGTGAAGCAAGTTGGGAAGCCGAAGACTTGTTGTGGCAATTTGCGGACAAGATCAAGAAGTATCACGAGGATGGCACGACGAGGACGTCGCGAGCTTAGGTGGGGGAGGATGTCACGACCCACCTACTCCACTAGATCATTTTCAAGTATGATCGGGATTCCGGATTATTCTACACTTCTCTTGGGAAGTCTTGATAAGGATGGAAGAGTTTAGAAGCCCATGGAAGATGATGGATAATCTTGGAAGCTTATAGAATAATATGGAATAACTAGGAAGCTCTAGAAGCTTACTAGAAGCTTATGGAAATCCTATAAGCTAGAAGCTTCCAGAATGATGTACATAGTAGTATAAATAGGTGTTGCCTCATTTGTAGAATTCATCCAAGAAGTTCTCTTGTAATCAAAACTTGTAAAGCTCTCTAGTAGTACAAAGTGTTCTTTACATTACATTCCACTTGTTCCTCTTTTTGAAGTTTACTTTCGTTGCATACATCGTTGAGTATTCGAGCAAGGCTGAGCTTAGTCGAGACTAAGTGCCGCACGGGAGACCTTGTAGAGACAAGTCCGTGACAGATGGTTGACGTGAAAAAAAAAATGAATGAGATACAATTGCTTGATAAGCTCTGATGTTATTTCTTTGATAAATATAAAATATAATGTGAGTTATTGGATGATGAATATCATGTTTTCTAAATTCATTGAATATAAAATTGTTATATATTATTTGGTCTTGTAAGTTGTTACTCTATATAACTTCGAAATTTGGAACTTGATTACTTTGATTATTTGGTAAAATAACGAGGGATAATATGTTAAAGAGATATTAAATAGTTTTTTTTTCATATTTAAAATATTAGTTAGACATAGTGTAACTTACGTGGGTGATATTAGATGATTCAAGTTTATTAATTTTTTTTCTTGTCTTTGTTACTTTGTATCCTTTGGTGGATGGTAGACATAAGACATTAGAATCCCTTTTATCATTTAGGAAGATAGAACTTGCATGATATCTTTATTTCACTATGCTTGTTTGAAAAAACCAAATTCGTTTTGCTTTCCATTTACCGTTTAGAATTTGCCTTTCAAAAAAAAATAAAAAATAAAAAATAAAAATTTACCGTTTAGAATTGATGTAAAACTGTTGGAGTTTTTGTTCAATAATAACATGTAGATTTTATGGTTATTAAGCAATTTCAAATTTACTCTTGAAGTAAACTCGTGTAATTAAGGTGTGTTTGGTAAAAATAGCAGTAGCAGTGAGATGTAGTAGTAAGCTGTAGCAGTAAGCAGTAGCTGTGAGCTGTGGCTGTGAGTAGTATGTTAGGAATTAGAAATTCCAGGTATTAAAGAGTCGGTCACCTCAAGTATATGTAATCATTAGAAAGCTCGTAGTCGTAGTTCTTTTAAGTTAAGTAGTATTTAGTTAAGTAACACCGTGGAGGACGGACGGGTCTTTACCCACTGTATGCCTGATCCACAGCCCGTTGTGTGGCGATTTATGTAAGACTATAAATACTCTCTACCTCCCAAGGTAGAGAGTTGGAGCTCATAATAATATCTTTCACTTTCTCTCACTAAGTTCCCTAAACCTCTAACTTTCTCTCTCTAGAATTCCATCTATATGCTACTTTGTGTTATGGTTTGATGTGTATGTGAAAAGTTATATCTTACAATTGGTATCAGAGAGCCATGGTTAGATCATATCTTGCACATCTTTGGATTTCTAGTGGTTTTTAGGTGGTTTTTGAGTTTGAAAAAGTTTAGTGGTTTTTGCATCATTTGGTTGATTTCTCGTGTTAAAGTTTGAATTTTGTTAGTACTTTTATGTTTAGAATCATCACAAGTGTTTAGGTTTTCATTTGGTAAGCTTGAATCATCTTGGTTGGGTTGTTTTTGGATTGAAAAGTGATGTTTATATGGTTTTTCTTGCTAGCGACTTAGCTCACGGATTATTTTCTTCATAGCGACTTGCTTTACAAATTTGTAGCGAGTTACAGTTTTAGACCTAGCGAGTTAGATCTAGCGAGTTAAAGTACAAGTAGTGGACTCTCCACTACGAGTGGCGACTTGGTGGTAGCGACTTGGTCTGTAGCGAGTTGCTCTTTAGCGACTTGTATCTCTAGCGACTTGAGTAGCGAATTGCTGCCAAAATTTTGCTAGCGACTTGAGTCTTAGCGAGTTACTACTTAGCGACTTGGATTTGTCTAGCGACTTGGGACTCTAGCGACTTAGTGGTGTAGCGAATTAAGTGTTAGCGACTTAGTGCATTATCTTCTAGCGACTTAGTGCATTATCTCCTAGCGACTTGAGTGATTGTTTACGGTTTTCTCTTGATTTAGTAAAATCCCGTGAAATAATCTATTTCCCGGTTTAATCATAGAGTTATAAAATCCCGTATAATTTGTTAACATGTCTACCAACGTTCCTACTGTCATCTCCACTGTTGCCGAATGATGTTCAAGCAGCTGGCTCAGATACTCGTCCACCCATGCTTGACAGAACTGACTACGATTCTTGGGCTCAACGAATCAGATTGTATTGCCTTGGAAAGGAAAATGGTGTCAACATTCTCAAATCCATTGATGAAGGACCATATCGAGTTGAGACGACTAGAGACATACTTGATACTAATGAAGATGGTACTCCAGTTTACGGAATGGACAGACCTAAGATGTATGATGAGCTTGATGATAAGGATAAAAAGAGATTTGATGCAGATATCAGGGCTTCAAACATTGTTCTTCAAGGTCTTCCTAAAGACATCTACAAGCTGATCAATCATAACACTGATGCTAAGGCAGTTTGGGATAATGTTAAGATGCTTCTCTCAGGTTCAGAATTAACTATGGAAGACAGAGAATCCCAACTCTATGACGAATTTGAGCACTTCAAGATGAAACCAGATGAGAATGTCTATGAGTACTATGTGAGATTTCATAAGTTGGTTAATGACATGAGGAACATCAGAATGACTATGCCTAACATTCAGTTGAACTCAAAATTTGTGAACAACATGAATCCCGAATGGCACAAGTTTGTTACCGCTGTGAAGCTCACTAAAGGATTGAAGAATACTAACTATGAACAACTCTATGCCTTCCTCCTTCAGAATGAGAGACATGCTATGTTTGAAAAATTGATTCTCAATCAGTTCAAAACCAACCAGGGAGAGACAAGCTCGTCTAATGACTCTACAGCTTTCTACTCAAACATCAGAATCACAACCAAAGCATCACAAGTCATACCCTTGGGTAATGGTAATCACAAACTCATTCCTGATCCTATGTACAAACAAGCTGATGCTGATGCTCACGTGGGTAACTTCATTAATCAACTGGCTCTTCTCATTAGTCAAAACATGAATACTCTCCCACAAACCAACAACAACCTCAGAACAGCATCTAACCCACACAATCAAGCCACTGTTAAAGATGGAAGGATCGTGGTGCAACCAGTTCAGGAAAGACAGTATGATCAGGGACGAGGTGGAGCTGGGAGAGGTTATGTTGGCAACCAGAATCGAGGAAGGAATGGTAACCAAGGTCAAGCTAAGCCCATCAAATGTTATAACTGTGGTGGTGAGGGACACATTGCAAGGAACTGCACATCTCCAAAGCGTCCACAGAATGCTGATTACTTCAGAGATAAGATGCTGCTGGCACAAGCTCAGGACAATGGTGCTGCTTTGGATGAAGAGGAATTGCTGTTTCTTGCTGAGGGCAATGCCAAGACCTATGATGCAGATGTGGATGAGCAGCCTATTCAGGAGATAGGTCACAATCATCAGAATGCCTTTCAAGTCGCTGACTGTGATGCATACGACTCTGATGTGGATGATGGACCTACGGCACACACAATTTTTATGGCTAGCATTTCTCCAATGGTTTCTCCCAAGGTCTCTTCTTCACCACTAGCTGGGCCATCCCATGACAAGCTCATCTCAGAGGTATTAAAACTATACGATGATGCTGATGTGCAACAGATGCATGACAAAGTACAATCAACTGAAACTATTGAATCAAATATTGAAAATATGGGTAATATCGATATTGTCCCATATGATCAATATGTGAAACAAAGTGAAAGTGAAGTTGTACCAAGTGATGCATCTTCTGCAGTCAACAATGACTATGTTTTTGATGAATACACTGCATGTGCCCCTGATGATTCCGTAATTTCTGAACTAAATGCCTATAAAGAACGTGTTGCTATTTATGAACAACGTGCTAAGTTTGAGTTGACCACTCGTGAGCAGGAAATGGATGACCAAGTGAGTACAGTAATTAGAAAAAGTAAGTTTAGAGAAGAAGTATTAAAACAAGAATTAAATTCCTTGCAAGAAAAACTTTCTAAAACAGCTAAACAAAAACAAGAACTTCAAGAAAATGTGAAAATGCTTAAGCAAGAATTTAATGCAAAGGAATCAAAACTCTTGAGAGATTTTTCCAATATGAAAACTCTGAAAAACAAACTTGAAAACAAGTTGTACATACAAGGAAACACCATTCAGACTGCTCACATGGTCACTAAACATCGAGTCTTAAGCGATAAGCATAGCATTCCCCTTGTTGAGGAACCAAATCCAGAGGTAATTAAAAAGGCTAGAAATGCTCATAAGGTGCTTTATGATGGTAATGAAATACTTAAGCCTAGGCAGAAACCTAGTTGCGTTGAGTGCACTGAGGAAGATAAGAAATCAAATGAAATCACTAGGGAAAAGATGAATAAGAAACAAAATGATCCCAAATGCAAAGAGAAAAACATAATTATCACTCCTCATGATTACAAGAAGGAAAACTGGATTTCCTTGAACAAGTTTAAGCCTCAGACTTTGTTGACTCCCGAACAAGTCTTCTGGAAAAAGGATTTAGATAAGCAGAAAGCGGAAAATATTGTTGAAACAAACCCTCCCCTTTGGAAAATGCCTAGAGCGACTGTGTATCCTCCTAATACACCAATGCATCTTGTACCTAGAACAATTGCCACTAAAAGCAAGACATTAATTAGCCAATACGTTATATTTCAACTATTTGTTGATTTTGAGAAAACTTGCAAGAAAAGGATCACACCCACTGGTATAACTGAAGGAGAAAGGGGTTTTGAACAAATGAAAGAATGTTATTTAACTGAGGTCATGCCCTTCTTTAAACTTCTAAAAGATCACTTTGAGAGTCTTAAAAAGGGGATAGAAACTGATATTAAGGGAATGGAAAAGGAATTTGATGCAATGGTTGTTGAAGTTAGTGACTATGAGCGTGCACTGAAATATAATGAGATTGAGAGAAAGAACTTGCATACATTAAATGAGAATCTTATTACTGAATGTGTTGCTCAAGATGTGTTTTTCACTGCTTCAAATTGCTCTATTAATGCTTCCAAATTTCATGAACTATCTGTGGCCCTGAAAGTCTCCCATGATCGTGTCATTGAGCTGGGAAAAACAAATTCTAAACTAAACGAGAAAATTGAACTGGATGATCACGACAATTTCGTTAAACATTTTTCTAAACAAGAAGTTGAGCATTTTAATTTACAACTAAAATATCAACATCTTAAAGAAAATGTCAAAACTTCAAATGTCAAGACATCTTCAGATGCTCCAGAGTTTGATGCAGTTTTTCAAATTAACAAACGTAATGAACAGATTCACGCTCAGTGCAACACGATCAGAAAGTTGAAAGCCCAAATCTCTCAATTAAAGGGTCAAACAAACAATATGACAGGCTCCTAAATGCCTCCTCCTTTAGATTCTCAGAATTCTCAAACGTTTCATCTTCAAAACCTAGTAAATGCTTTACAAAAGGAAAACGAAAGTTTTCTAGAAGAAAATGAAAAGGTTAAACGTCATTTCAATGAGTTATTTGAATCAATTAAAGTCACTCGTAACAAAAACAACGAACAAATAGCTTCATTGCAAAAGGAAATTGAGAATCTGAAGAGTCAGGTAAAAGGGAAAATGCCAATGACCAATGGGGAGAATGATGGATCAAAGGTTCACTCTTGTAATAAATATACTTTGTCTGTGACTTATGTCCCTCCTCATCTAAGGAACAACAAACTTGCTATTCAAACATACTTCTCATCCCTTAAGGATTGCCTAGAATGTCTGCGTGAGATTGTTGAAGAGGATAAGTTAGAGAAACCTCATGATAATGCAATTGGACATGCATGCTTATATGCCAAACGATCTCAAGAAATCTTAGAATGCTTGATCACAATATGCCCAAAGTCATTAGGTGAGAGAGTTAATCCTTTGATTCCATGCTCGATGCCTAATGCCAAGTATGATATGCACTCGATTCCCAATGTTTTGAATGTGAACCGTAGTGTGCCTTTAAGGGGTTCAGATTCTAGATCTGTCAATGCTAAGAAAGAGAACTCATGTGTGCCTTCTAGGAGTACAAATCTCAGTACCTCTAGTTTTAAGAATGTGAACCGTAGTGCACCTGCATGTAGTTCAGATCCCAGCACATCTAAACAGGTGATGCAAAGAGTAGTTAAACCAACTAATGTTCCCATTCCCTCTACAGGAGTAATCAGTGACATTAAAGGGAGCAGGTCAAAGTCTCAAGACAATACAAGGAATGATAGGACCTCGCAAGCTAAGAATGTGCACTAGAAAAGAGTAGAAGAACAATCTAGGAACTTTAAGCTTGAATCAAATAAAACGAATCGTGTTGATTCTAGTATTAGCCATAGGCGTACTGTAATTAATTCGAATTCTGATACTATTTGCAAACCTTGTACTGATGTCTGCTTGAACTCTGTTTCTAATCATGAATGTGGTGTTAATGTTCTGCCTAATGATGTTAATTGTCCAGTTCTTATTGTTAATGCGAAAATTCATGCTAAGAAGGCTAAAAGGCAAAAACGAATGAAAGTTAGAAAACAGTGGAAACCCACAGGAAGAACATTCAGTAAAATAGGCTTCTATTGGATACCTGTTGGTCATAAGACTAATCAGATAATGCCCACTAGAAAATGGATGCCTACTGGTAGAACTATTCCTTTAAGAAGTGATCACTCTGTAAACAGGGCTAATACAGACACTAGTACTGCATCTATTCACAATGATTCCATTGCCTTACTTTCTGATATGAATGCTTCTATTTCTGATGTGGGTGTTCCAACCATTGTAACTAACCAAATGGAACCCATTCTTGCATGGGGATCCCAATTATCCAGTTATCCATTCTTGTCTGTGTTCAACTGCAGATCGTTCAAATCGTTCTGTGGTACCTGGACTCAGGCTGTTCCAAGCATATGACTGGAGACCGGTCGCGGCTCATGAACTTCGTGAGCAAATCATCGGGACTGTTAGATTTGGTAATGATCATTTCGGTGCTATTATGGGTTATGGAGATTATGTTGTTGGTGATAGTGTCATCTCTAGAGTGTGGAAGGTTTAGGTCATAATCTGTTCTCTGTTGGTCAATTCTGTGATTCTGATCTAGAAGTAGCCTTCAGAAAACATACCTGCTTTGTTAGAGATCTTAATGGTAAGGAACTGTTAAAAGGAAATCGTGGCTCAAATCTTTACACCATCTCTATCGATCACATGATGAGGGCCTCTCCAATCTGCTTGTTATCAAAGGCTTCAAAAACAAAGTCATGGTTATGGCATCGTCGTCTCAATCACTTGAACTTCGGCACAATCAACGATCTTTCCAGAAAGGACTTAGTTGTAGGTTTACCTAGACTAAAGTATGAAAAGGATCATCTTTGTTCAACATGTCAATTAGGAAAAAGCAAGAAGTATGCCCATAAACCCAAACCTACTAACTCTGTCACAGAAGTTCTTCATATGATTCATATGGATTTATGTGGACCTATGAGGGTGCAGAATATCTTTGGGAAGAAATATGTGTTAGTTGTGGTTGATGATTACTCTAGATTCACCTGGGTCAAGTTCTTAAGGACAAAGGATGAAACTCCTGATATCATCATCAAACTCATCAAACAGCTGCAGGTTCGACTAAACAAAACTGTCAGAATTATCAGAACAGACAATGGAACTGAGTTTGTCAACAAACAACTTAGTGAATTCTATGAAAGCGTTGGAATCAGCCATCAAAGAAGTGTTCCACGAACCCCTCAACAAAACGGTGTAGTTGAAAGACGAAATCGTACTCTTGTTGAAGCCGCAAGAACTATGCTTATCTACTCAAAGGTTCCAATGTTTCTCTGGGCTGAAGCAATTGCCACTGCATGCTACACACAAAATCGTTCCCTGATTCACACTGTTCATGGAAAAACTCCATATGAACTTGTCCACAACAGAAAACCTAATCTATCTTTCCTTCGTGTGTTTGGTGCATTGTGTTATCCAACTAATGAGGGTGCACCAAACAAAAAGGGATACCGAATCTACAACAAAAGAACCCGAAATATCATGGAAACAATTCACGTTTCGTTTGATGAGCTGACCGGTCAAATGGCTCCTGGACACTCCAGCTCAGGACCCGCACTTCAAAACAGTCCCATTGGATCATCTCTTGTTCCAAACTCTTCTCAAGAAACTCCATATGTACCTCCATCTGAAGATGACTTAAAGAAATTGTTTGATCCTATGTTTGATGAACTGTATGATTCAATTACTAATGAGGTGTTGATCCCTACAACAGAGGATGCTCATATTCCTGTGAATGATGTCAATCCTTCAGTATCAGTATCTTTAAGTCAAGAAGCACCTGCTGCTGATCCTTCAGTCTCATCAACATATCATCATTCTTCAAATGTACATCATGGAAATGTTTCTGGCATCAATGATGAAGTTAATCCCTTTGCTACTCCTGAAGATGCTCCATTTGAAAACATATTTGCTACTCCTGAATCATCATCAGAACCATCTTCTTCAGGAGACATCGACTCTGCTACCTCAGTTCCTCAACAACTGCCACATGAACACCTCAGAAAATGGACTCACGATCATCCATTAGACAACATCATTGGAAATCCCTCTCGTCCTGTATCAACCCGGAAACAACTTGCAACCGATGCCTTATGGTGTTTCTTCAACTCAGTACTATCTAAGATCGAACCAAAAGATGTTAAAACCGCCATGAATGAAGACAGCTGGTTCAATGCCATGCAAGATGAAATTCATGAGTTTGATCGACTTGATATATGGGAGTTAGTACCTGCTCCAGATTGTGCTATGATTATAGCTCTCAAATGGATCTCAAAGTAAAACTTGATGAGCATGGTGATGTGTTGAAGAACAAGGCTCGATTAGTTGCTAAAGGATATCGTCAAGAGGAGGGTATAGACTTTGAAGAATCTTTTGCTCCAGTTGCTCGAATCGAGGCAATCAGAATCTTTCTGGCTAATGCTGCTAGTAAAAACATGGTAGTATATCAGATGGATGTAAAGACGGCATTTCTGAACGGAGATCTTAAAGAAGTCGTCTACGTCAGCCAACCTGAAGGATTTGTGAATCAAGAGCATCCTACTCACGTTTATCGTTTGAAGAAGGCTCTTTACGGTTTAAAGCAAGCTCCAAGGGCATGGTATGATACACTGTCAAAGTTTCTTCTATCAACCGGATTCATCAAAGGAGCAGTTGATCCTACATTGTTCACCAGGAAGTCAGGCAAACATTTAATTCATGTTCAAATTTATGTTGATGATATTATTTTTGCCTCGACAGACCCAATGGAATGTGATCGTTTTTCAAATGAAATGAGTTCAAAGTTTCAAATGTCAATGCTGGGACAAATGTCATTTTTCTTGGGATTACAAATTTCACAAAGTCCCGGAGGCATTTTCATAAATCAATCTAAATATGCAACAGAGATTTTAAAGAAATTTGGATTTGATTCAAGTGACCCTGTTGACACCCCCATGATTGACCGAACCAAACTAGATGAGGACCTCTCAGGGATCATGATTGACCAAACAAAATATCGTAGTATGATTGGATCCCTGATGTACCTCACAGCTAGTAGACCAGACATCTTGTTCGCTGTTTGCATGTGTGCTAGATACCAGGCTAAGCCTACTAAAAAGCATCTTGAAGCGGTTAAACGGGTCTTTCGGTATCTCCAAGGAACCATCAATATGGGACTTTGGTACCCAAAAGACACCGGTATGTCACTAACAGCATATGCAGATGCAGATCATGCAGGGTGTCAAGATACTCGTCGAAGTACGTCAGGAGGTGCTCAGTTTTTGGGTGATAAGCTTGTGAGCTGGTCATCAAAGAAGCAAATGAGTACTTCTATTTCCTCTACAGAGGCTGAATACATAGCCATGTCATCTTGTTGTGCTCAAATCTTATGGATGAGATCTCAATTATCTGACTATGGCTTTGAATTCAACAAAATCCCTCTGTACTGTGATAATAAAAGTGCTATTGCTCTCTCATGCAACAACGTTCAACACTCAAGAGCAAAGCATATCGACATTCGACATCATTTCATCAGGGAACAAGTGGAAAAAGGTGTGGTGGAACTATATTTTGTGAGGTCTGAATATCAGTTAGCAGACATCTTCACCAAAGCTCTTCCAAGAGAACGTTTTGAGTTTATTCTTCCACGACTTGGTTTGAAAAGCCTTCAACCAGAAACTCTCAAACGTCTTCAGGAGGAAGACGAGGAGTAAATGGTTTCCTTCATCTATCTCTTGTATATATCTATTCGAAAAACAAAATACAAAATTATAAAACCTTCAAAAATCAAATAGAAAAATATAAAACTTTCAAAATCCATAAAAATTTGAAAAAATTCGAAAAATCTTCAAAAAATATTGTCATTTTGTCATGTTTCTCTCGATTCGATAATATCTACGGTCTTGAGGTTGTCATTCAAAGAATGACACGGGACTTTAGATGTTGTTCGAATTTTTATATATATAAAAAAAAAAAAAAAAAAAAAAAAAAAAAAAAAAAAAAAATTGGGAGAAAGAGAAAAAAATGGTTTATCGTCATTTTTCAGGCAATAACCCGGTTTTAAAAGAAAGAACAGAGCCATGTTTTACCATGTTTTCAAAATTCCATGCTCTGATTCTATAAACATTTATCTGCTGAAAACTAAATGCTTTGACAAATAACTCGGTCTCTATTTTTGATAATCATCAGGACTTATATGTCAAAATCTCTATCTCTCAATCAACAACCTATGTCATTGATTGAGGGGGAGAATGATTTCAATTAAATTAAAAAGTTATTTGGCATTAAATTGTTTTCAAAAGATATACATGCATGTTTTATCAATGGAGTTTAAAGTCTTAAAATCCGATCCTTATCAGTTAAAACGCTTTCATAATCAAGTCACAATTCCCCTTAAAAGCTTTCAAAATCAATTTAAATCAATAAGAGATCACAAATCTCAAATGATTTGATAATTGTGATCGGGGGAGAATGTGTGATTTAAATTGGATTTAAACTGATAATTAGGTAAATGGTTTTAAAAGGATGTACATGCTATCCTGCCCACATGTGACAAACGATTTCAATTTTTCCATGCACATGTTGAGGGAGAGCATCTATCTTAAACCTATGATTTGAAATGTGATCAACTTATCTCAATGTGCAAGGTCCCTCTAGTATGTGCAAAACTCTATTAAAATCTCGAGGCACATATTGAGGGGGAGCGAATTTATGGAAACCTCATCCTTCCCGGAAATGCTATTTCTACTTGATTTGATGTGGGAAGTGATGTTGATATCTTTTAGAAAATGGTAATCAAAGAAGTTAATTCTTTCTCTTGCCTCCGTGTGCAAAACATTTTCAAATATTTGATGCACATGTTGAGGGGGAGTTCTCGTTCTAAAAATATCAAAAACAATTCAGGTACAAAATGCTTTGATAATATATCACAAGTATCTGAATTGATTTTCAAATGGTTTTCAATTGGATCCAATGGCAGATGAACAATACCAAATAGACCGACCAACTCTACTTTATGTACGGTGATATAAGGATGATAAGGTTAGGTATGTGTTCCCATGATCCGCCAGAACCGGAGGGATCTACCCAGGGACAATCCACTAGTTAGTGTAGAAGTCCTTAGGTATGATGATAAAAGGAGAGAAATGAGATATGGGAAGAGTGCGGACTAAGACTGAGCTAGTACTGGAATAAACCCAACAAGGCTCTAGCTATGAAGTCTCGGTAAGCACTGAAGGGGTTGAAGAATTAAAAAGAATTGAATGAGAAAAGGGTGAAAACAAATAGCCCTCCATTTATTCAACCTTAGGGCAGAAACCGCGTTCACTTCATATGCTACTGATGGTAACATCGGTATTGAAGACAAGACGTCATGGACCCAGTGACGCACTGCACTTCAACTTTCCAAACCACTCAAGTTCCTCTTAAAAGGACTTGTTTCATTCTCACGGGGAACCGACATTGTCTATCGACTTTCTCTTAGAGATGGTTGATATTGAAGAAGGAGACCCTCTCCCTAGTCTCCGGCACAGGATCCAAATATGCACATATTGAGTCTAGAGCCACGAGAGCATCAATAAATCTCATTAGGACACTTTCAATGAAGACTCTCTGTTTCATACAATGTGGAAAGAGAGATTATATCTTGAGTCCTACGCATTATCCTTGTGGTATTGCCAGAACATCTGAGTGATGTGTTATCATATTCACAATGAAGATGGAAAGCCTTCTGGAGCCATCATCTAACAAGCTCCTGGTAGGTGGCATGTGAGATCTATTATATAGATCAACCATGTGACAACTGAACAGAAACAATGGGGCGATTCAATCTCCTAAATCAATCCTGGTTCAGGATATGGATTGACGGATACCTTTGAAAAACCGGTCCTTGTGCTTAACAACTCTTTTCTTTAGCACATCGACCGTGTACTCATTTTTCAAACCAAAAGGTGTTTTTATGATTGATAATTGATTTTCAATAAAACCTTCGTTGTATTGCAAAAAAAAACAATTTCTATTGAGCAATACACGATTGTTTTTCAAATCTCTTTTCATCAATCAGTGGACTTAAAATTCGCTGGTTCACTCACTCCGTGTTGTCTTCTTTGGGACGTTCCGGTTTGAGAACAGCTAGAACAGCTGCGAAACCCTGTCAAGGAAATTCTTCGGAATTATACCTGATCACAGGCAGTACATGTACTGATCAACGGGGAACCGTGGGCCGTGTACCTCAATTCAACGAAAGTGATCAAAGACACCTTCGTGCGATTTATTGCTAACTGTTGTATGCAGGTACTCCCGACGTTTGCAGCTGATCAGAATGAAGCGGTCAATCCATAGCCGCATGCTCACTTAACACATTCATCTCAAAAGAAATCATGATTAGTGCATCAATGACTCTGATATTTTCACTCCATGCTTCTGCTACGCTGCTGCCAATATCATGAATCAACTAAAGCTTCCGCTACTCTGATGTGAAGATATCATGATCCAGAATGTGAGCATGTCGGTCCTAAAGTCACAACATCACATAATACCAACACCACAAAGGATGTCACAGAGATTTTTGATAGCTGATGATCTCAAATGATGGCTCAAAATTATTATCACGTGGATCAGTAAAAGACCTCCACTTGGAGTAACCAAACATGCAATGTGATGAATCAATGACTATGAGCTTAGAAGCAAAGGACTACATCAAGAATGCAAGAACAATTTTTCTGTAATATCCATTTGTATTCAATGTAATTTTGGTACATGATTGAGGTGACCTCCCTTAGGGGGAGATTGTTAGGAATTAGAAATTCCAGGTATTAAAGAGTCGGTCACCTCAAGTATATGTAATCATTAGAAAGCTCGTAGTCGTAGTTCTTTTAAGTTAAGTAGTATTTAGTTAAGTAACACCGTGGAGGACGGACGGGTCTTTACCCACTGTATGCCTGATCCACAGCCCGTTGTGTGGCGATTTATGTAAGACTATAAATACTCTCTACCTCCCAAGGTAGAGAGTTGGAGCTCATAATAATATCTTTCACTTTCTCTCACTAAGTTCCCTAAACCTCTAACTTTCTCTCTCTAGAATTCCATCTATATGCTACTTTGTGTTATGGTTTGATGTGTATGTGAAAAGTTATATCTTACATAGTAGCTGTATTTTTTTATAAAAACGTTTGGTAACGTAGCTGTATTTGTAAATATAATGTGTAAAACAGCTCTTAAATGTTCAAAGCTCCTAAATGCTACTTTATAGAGCATTGGAAAATGAGCTTTCCGAAAAAATAGGTAAAGCCAATTGCTACTTGCCAAACAAACATTAAAAATCACAACGCTCAACGCTCGCTGCTCACCGCTCCTAAATGCTCCAAAAAGCTCTGTGTCAAACACACCCTTAGTCTCATTGCACAATAAGATGGGAAAAGAAGAAAATTAATGTGATGTTTGTTACATTTGTTTATGAATCTTTATTATTGATGGACTGTTATCTAGACTTACATATTTGCATTTATTATATTTTTTAATATCCATGATTGTATGTGAATGTGAATGTGAATGCCTAAATGAAAGGTTGCGGTAAAGTAACGATCCGATTTTGAATTTTAATGCGTAGTATGTAATATGAAATAGTAAGGTAGACCATTTCAATTGTTTGATTATGAAATTGTACAAAATGTTTTATTTGATTATGTGACCATTTATACTATTTATGTGTCATGAGTAAAATAGTTTATTTTGTCTGAGTTAAAGAAATTGGTATGATGTTTTTTTTTTTCTTGCTTGGAAAGGTTTCATTATTATGACACATATATTTTTTTATACTAATATGCAATACAATTGAGTTGTATTTTATGGAAGCCAAAAGGTTTTGAATCATTACATTATGATAAAACAACATAGTGTTCGAAGCATTGATGTGCTCGGTTGGTGCAAGTTTTAAAAATTTATAAACACGAAATAACCGTCTAACCTATTAACACATACGAGCAAGTATACTCGTCCGTAATAGCAAAGTTTGGTAAGTCGGGATCGTCCCAAGGGATTTTTTGTTTGAAATCGATTTGATTAAAAAGTTTCTAACAAGAAAGCTTGTCAAGGCTTCCTCGAATAAGTGTTCTAGTGAAAATACGAATCAAGAATATAAATATATACTTGTGTGTAGTCTTATAATCAACCATAGATAGTGTTCATAAAGGTTTGGTGTATACTCTTAGTATGATGCGCAAATCATAAGCAAATGATTCCCCAACCATGGTATTTGTTTGTGAAAATCATTCTAAGAACAAAAACATTTAGGTAATCCTTTCGGTCCTTATCCCAATGATTATCCTATAGAAGTTCCATTTGTTTGCAACATGTTCTCATTAAATTTGTTCTTACGAATCTTTCGACCCTTCGTGATGAAAATGTTCCTAGTCTTGTTTTAATAAGCAAAACATGGTGGTTGTCAATCACCATATCCCCATACTAGTTTGTCACTACACTTTTTGGAATAAAACACAAGAGAAATCCTTTCGGTCCTTTTTCTTAAAACATGTTTTATTGACAAATCAATCCAAGACTAGTATTTTTCCAACAAACTCATTTAAACAAGATCATATATACATGCATCACATTTTGAGAACACTATTATGATTAATTACATTCCGACACACAAGTATATCACAAACTACTCCATGAAAACAATCATATCTAAACACAAGTCATAACAAGGTAATTCAAACAATTCAAGAGAATAGATTTCCATAACAAAGTTCATAGAATACCTAAACTTTTGTGATTACAAGAATTAGAAATCGTGGATTGTAGCAACCACGCGCCTCCAATCACCTAGGATCACCGCACAACTTCAAACTACCGAAACAATGGACAAGAATGGTTCCCTCCTTGCTCCTGGGCGTTTTTCAGTAAGTACTAAGCTTTTGGGTTGAAATAATAAGGTTAGTATTAGTTTTGGTGTAAACTAACACTCTTTTGGTTTTGTCACACTTAGTATACAAGTACTAGGTCCTTTATATAGCCAAAGCTCATGCTTAACTGCCAAAAAACGTTCTCTCCAAGTTAATATCAAGAAATGATCGGACTCCAATGATTATGGGGAGTTAAGGCAACAATAAATGCGATTTTGTGTAACTGCAGTGCCAGAAACCGGATCGGTTTCTTGTCCGACCGAATCGGTTATTGCTTGACCAACTGCCCAGCCGAATCCGGTTGCGGGTTGCGACCGATCGGCTGGGTTCTTGCTATTTTGACTTTTTGCTGACTTTCTCCTTTACGCTTCATTCTTTGCTTACGTTGATGATTTCCAAAGCCAAACTTGATCTTTCCTTGCTATAGATGCTTAGAAATCACTACGCTTCCATATCATTGAGTCCACAAGCTTCCAATCTCAACTTCCTTCCTTGAGAATCTTCCAAATGTGCATAAAAACTTCATTTCTTCATTATTCGCGATACCTGACTACATATACATACACAATACGCATCTTTGCACTTTTGCAACAGTTATGAGTAAATATAGCCGAATATCATGCACAAAACTGACAATAACGCTACTAAAAACATGTTCATTTTAGACGTTATCATATTCCCCCACACTTAAGCTCTACTCGCCCTCGAGTAGGTCTAACATTTGCAAAGATTGATTTCAATGGTCCATAACACCATGGTTCCAAAAAAATGTAACAATTACCATAAAAGATAATCATTGGTTTGCTTATAATATGTGAAAATCTTCTAAAAATGAACCAAACACTTTAGATAACATAACTAGGATACCTCACGAATGGCTTTAAGATTTCACTCAACACTCATATATTGGTAGGTATATGTAAATCACTCAATGCCTAGTCATGATCAATGCTTTTTACCATAAGCTTGTACAAGTATCAAAACAAAGAAAATAAATTCATCAAAGAGGTCTTTTATTCGGGTTATAGCGTTAAGGCTAAGGGTTCATAATAGGTATAGATAAGGCATGGGATAGTTTATGAAATTGGTTTTAAAATAAAAATAAAATCAAGTCCAAACCTCCATGTTGCTAGTCATCATACAAACCACGATCCCGAAAAATGATTATTACTCCTCTTCACATATCGATTCTCCGCAAATATGTATAACTCAATTTATCTCATTGGCTAATCAATATCCCTCATATAGCTCGCTGGCTATAAAAATTTTTTTTTATTTTTTTTTTCAAACAAACTTATCCTTCTCATACATCATAACTCCCCCACACTTCGTATAAGCATCACCACAAAAATACAAATAAGAAGTATGCATCCTTCGTCTTTGTCGGAATGGCACACACGAATGGCAAAGTGCAGCTAACTCATAATCATCAAAAACAATCCAATCATTCCAAACAACTAGCAACAAACCAATAGACTTGATAAGGGTTGGCTAAAGCTTAAAGTGTAACATATTTTTGTATTTTTCTGGATGTAACAAAAAATGAAAGGGAATGGCTCAGAAGGTGTAACTAGGGGTATCTAGTGCTAAAAATGAGCACTAACAAAATTGGTCCATGTGGGTGGTTAACTAACCAATGTGGTTAGCTAATATATCATGAGATGTAAAAATGGAAGGTCATTTGGTTTTATTCCTAAGGTGCCTCTTATCATTTGAAAATATTTAGATCACTCGAAGGTGATTTTAACCGTGATGCATAACTAGTACAAGTTCTAGAATCGACATAATCACCGGCACACTCATAGCAAATATAAAACAAAAGATGTGTTTTATACAAAAAGAAACCTCACAAAAATGTGGGAAAAAGGCTAATATGCATGCTAGAAAATGCTATCGAATCCAAAATGAATTACTTCAGTAATTTGGTTCAAATCCAAAAAAATTTCAAAAACCTCATTTTACCATTGAAATCCCAAGTTATGTATTTTAATTATCAATAACGCGTGAAAACCATTAGACCACCAAGGGCGAATTTCTTCTAATCACTTGCATCCAAAAGTTATCTAAAAAAAATAAAAAATGCGTATCATTTTTCCTATTTTCTTCCCTCCCCCATACTTAAGTTTTGCATTGTCCTCAATGTAATGAAAAATGAACTTCAAAGTAAAGAAAATGGGAAAAAGAAATAGTAAAAAGATACCACGGGATAGAATATGCAATATGCACATTGGGTCATTAGCAAGCCTGTGAGTTATCCAACTCGAAACATTTGACCATCAATAAGCTTCCGACACATCCATCCTGCAAACAAAAACTGCAACACGCAATGCAAAAACAAAACAAAACTACTAAAAACTAGATAAAATCAAACAAAGTACGCCAAACATCCTAAAGAAATGGATCAAAAGATAGAAATTGTTTAAAAACACATCATGACCATTGTTTTTGAAACCATAATTCACGAATGATCCATAATCACTCGTCATCCTCGCTCATGTCTTCTCCTTCTTCATCATCATACTCATCATCATCACTTTCGGTTACGTAGTTTTCGTCTATTATTTCTGAACGAACTCTCCTCTTTTTCTTCTTACCTCCAACTCCTGATGATGATCCTCCAACCTCGTAGCTTGTTCCTCCAACTTCAGGTAATCGACCATATGGGGGTATTGGATCAGGAAACGGTGCGTACCCAGGATATGGATACGGATAGGGTCCAGGATAAGAAGTGTAAGGAAAAGGATACGGTGGAACATTTGGTGGATTGTAGGGTGGCAACTCATAATTGGCTTCTCGAGCCATGTGTTGAAAGATAGGCATCGAATAATCATTGATGTAGTTGTTTCTTAACATCATCGAATCTCTCCACACATCCCTACATTGAATCTCATCTAGATGTTGGTTCCACTCTCCCCAACCTGAATCAAAACTACTGGACGTACCCATTTGCACGTTCTCCATTGGTATATTCCCTTGCTGTTGTGGTGGTTGTTGTTGTGGTCTTGGTTCAACCCATAACCCTACGGTTCCCAATCTCCTGTTCAAAGCATTACCAAAACCTTTCGCAGCCCACGTTTCACTATACTTTGGCTCTCCACACTTAGCCAATTCCTCATCAACATAATACCCAAGATTCTTCGCCAATCTTGTCACAAAATGTCCTCCACAAATGTTACTGTTGCTCTTGATTCCCGGGGCTCTCCTAGACAAATATTCGGCTATCTGCCAAATGGCATTACCGTCCTTAGTTTCTTCCAGTAACTTCATAATCCATAAGTCCGGTTTCTGACATTTGTCCCTGCTTCCAAATCTATTAAATGGCCCGGTCACAATCAACTTGTGAAGTATCCTCATCAACGGATTCCTGATGGTTGAAGCATTCCTCCTAGCACAAGTAGGATCTCCCACTTGATTCCAATAAGCGGGAATACTAGGATAATCTTTTTCAAACCTCCGAAGTCTAGAAAAGTGAGTTTCAAATAATCGATGATTAACCTCATGTGGCTCATACAAACCAAGAGCTACGCCAAAAGCTGGCAACGTGTAAGCATGATCCCTTCCACAAAGTCTAAACCAAATACAAATCTCCGTCATCAAATTCCGAACATCCACCTTTCTTTCAAAATACATGGTTGAAAAGAATTCCATACACCATTCTCGATAGACCTCTTCATTGACACTGAATGCTCTTTCCCATGACAAATCATTGAACGAATCTCCATCTCCTGGATATACATAAGACGTTCGCATCATCCCTCTTAACTCATCTTCACAATCACATTCTTCAAATAAATCCCAATCAATCACCCTCGGAACCAAACATGTCCTATGTTGTAACTTCGACAATCTTTCCCGAAAATCATGTTTCTCTCCGTCGGTGAGATTTTTGAATTTTAAATTAGCATTTGCTTCCGTCTTCACACTATACTTAACCTTCTTCTTCTCGTTCCTTTCACAAAACTTCGTAACAAGCGGGTTAATTGGAATTTCCTCCCCACTCGAGCTCCCTACAATAATTCTCTGCAGAAATCACAAATATAAGACCATATAAGAGTGTTAGAACAAACAAGAAGGTTAGAGAACCCTCTAAGATACATTTCAAAATTTCACAAAAAATTCCACACAGAAACCACAACCGGATTCGGTTGGATCACCAACCGAATCGGTTTCCAATTTGTCAAACACCAACCGTTCGGTTGCAATGCGCAACCGAATCGGTTGTGCAGACTGCATAAGGCATTTGCCTTCGAATCCTCATAATCTCGAATTTCTAACGCCCAAACCACTCTTAGATCGCATTCTATCATCCTCACTGATTCCCACATCCTAGAATTACTCTACTCTTGCTTTCAAATCATCAAACATCTAACATCTTAGAACTCATCCTATATTTTTAAATCATTAGTTCTAACAATGTGGCATCCATCACTCTTAAGAACATATCATCCATCATAATGAATCACCAATTACAACTTATCTCGTTTCATACGCACAACCCAACTAATTCCGAAAAATCTTATCATCTAACATCCATTCTATGGTGAATCAATCAATCAATCTCTTGTTGTAATGCACTCCTATATCAATTATCCACTCAATCCTAAAATATTACCACTTAATTCGAATTATAACAAAAACCCCCAAATTGGTGACCTAATATTCAATTCGAATCAAATGCTCTAATAAGACCTTAATTGAGTTAATTGAATGTAGATGCTTACTTGTTTGGTTGCCATGATGTTTTCCTACAACTTAAACAACTTTCAATCTGCTCTCTTGGATGAATTTTTGCAAAACCACCTGGAAAATTAGTGTGTGTGTGTGTTTTTGGAAAAGTGAAATTTTTATACTTTGGTGCAACCGGTTCAGTCAAGGACACAACCGTTTTGGTATGCTTTTTGTCAAATTTTGCTTCTTTATGTGTTTAACATGTTACTTAGGCATTTACCCTCCAAGCAACATTTTTACTCAAAAATTCCTGCTAAAGATTCACACAACATTCATTCACCAAATGAAATTTTGAACAATCATCCAATCTAAAAAAAACTCAACTCATCATACTAATGAACTAATCCAAACTTCAACTCAAAACTCATAGTCATAATGCATTAAACCAAATTACCTCAATCATAAAATGAAAAATAAATAAGAAAAAAAAAATCCTAATGCATCAAATCAAAAGAAATAGTTTATGACATTTAAGCAAATGATTGCTTGTTATTACGGTCTTTGCCTTCTCCTCAAAATTCCTCAAAATACTCTTGTCTTAGAATATCCTCGCTTTGAAATTTTCCGGTCAACTCACGGAACGTTTCAAAAGTTTTGAATTTTCACATAAATCTTCGTCCGTCCGGGCATAGTATATCAAACTTAACATGCCATGCTCCATCTCCGGTTTGTCTCTTGTAAGTCCCCGACCCTTCGGGTTTCCACTCCAAATTCTTAAGTTGCACCGGTAAAGATCCTAAAAAGTCGGTCAACTTCTTGTAAACTAATATGTTTTTGAATGGGTTATAGAAAGCTTCTATCGCAAATGCACGTTCCATTTCGTCCTCTATATCGAAATAAGGTGGAGTTAAAGGTCCGTACATTGGATTACCGTGGACATCACGTCCCACTTCAAAACAAGTTAAATCATCATTTGCATCCATCCATTCCAAATCTTCCATACATTCTAAAATTGGTCCTCTTGGTTTTGGGTAGTATGTTTGCCTCGAAATCCCATCATCAATAGTCATGGTGCCTCTTCCCATGTCTATAATTGCTCCACACGTTCGTAAGAATGGTCTCCCCAACAATAGCGGTAAACTCTTGTCCACCGGAATATCCAGGACAAGGAAATTTGCCAAATACGGTTGATAGCCAATTTGCACTCTTACATTCTTAACTTCTCCCATTGCCTTTGCTTGAGTGGTATCCGCCATAGTAAGCTTAGAATGATTAGGTTGCGGATTACTTAGTCCCAAAGTTTTGAACAATGGATACGGCATCACATTAACACTCGACCCTGTATCAGCTAAAGCATAAACTGGTGTAGTTCCATTTACTTTGATCGGCAACACAAAATTACCCGGATCCTTTTCTTTCCTTGGCATTCCTTTAAACAAAATTCGATCTCGCTCCTCATCCGTGAGATTCTTATCTTCCAACCTAGCCCTTGCTAGCATCAATGCATCCAACTTCTTACGGTAAAGCACATAATCTTGGAGAACTTCTATAACCGGTTTCTTTTCATTGAGCTCGAGAAATTTTTGTTCTAGATTTTCTAAAATAGCTTCTTTTTGGTTGTCGGTTAAGGGTTTGATAGTAGTGGTAGGTGACGATGGTGTGTAATCATTTTTGGTGGTGGAGGTTGTTGTTGGGGTTAGTTTATTTGATGATGGTTTCTTTCGGTTTGCTTTTCCCATTTTAACCACTTCCACCTCTTTCTCTTCCATGTTTGCACAAACTTCCACTAGCATCTCGTTTACTCCTTTTCCTTCTTCCAACTCAGTTATATTAATCCGCATTTCTCCCATACCAAAATCTACTTGACACTTGGTCGTGACAAGAAAATCTCGACCAAAACACACATTAGGTTCATCCGCATTTCCTTCTTCTAAAACAACAAAATCAGCTTCAAAAATATGTCCATGAATATTGACATTCAGATTTTTGACCATCTTTCTTCCATAGGCTTCATAGTCCATACACACATGACCGATTTCGTCAAGAACCTTTTCCAAGATATAATTCTCTCCATAAGCCATATTAAGCTGTGCATCCCAAGCACTTACTCCTTCCACGCTACAAGGCGTTCCAAATCTCATTAGCGGTGAATCATACACCGTTAACGGTGCTTGTGTGAACACTACGACTCTTTCCTTTTTGGGTAGTTGAACCTTGTTTTCACATACTTCTTCCATATCACCCGTGTCAATTCCCAATTCTTTCTTGCTTTCCTCCAAAATTCCTCCAATCTTTTCTAATGAACTTCCGGTATCCTTGAACATTTCATCCAAAGTACGAAGGTATTCCGAGATTCCGCTCAAACTATCCATGTTACTAGACAACTTAACAAAGCAAAACAAAACAAATCCCGAATGATTAGCGTTAAAGTTAGTAAAACAAGAACAAACTATAAAAACATATAATAAAACAAACTAAGACATCTAACAAAATTAAAAACTCAAATAAAAACTCAAAACCTAAAAATGATAAAAATCAACTCAGAAACTCCAATCGGATTCGGTTGGATCACCAACCGAATCGGTTGGTTGAAAATGTTAGACAGAAATACGAACCGGATCAGGTTGCGGGTTGCAACCGATCGGTTTGATCGAAAATTTTATATATATATATATATATATATATATATATATTTAAAAAAAAAAAAAAATTAATGCAAATTAAGTGCCATTAAGGTGTACTAACTCCAGTTAATTAAATAAAACTCTTCATAAACTAATAATTAAGTAACATATTAAATCTCATTAAAACCAAAATTAAAACTAAAACTAAAACTAAATAAACTACCAATAAATTCTATTATTAAATAAACTATAACTGAAAATAAAATTACTACCTAACCATTACCATTAATTATTAATATTAAAATTAATTAAAACTTGATTAACTAATAAATGACAAATGTAAAGAAAATGAAAAAAATAAAAATAATAAATCTAAAAAAAATGATTAAACCACAAGAATTATTCTAGAAATCAAAACACAATGAACTAAAAAGATAGACAAATAAATTCGAACCAGAAAATTTTCACAGAATGTCCAACCGGATTCGGTTGGATAACCAACCGAATCGGTTAGTTTGTAACAAAAACTTTTTTTTTTAGATATTTCAAAACTACTAATTTCAAAGAAAATTAAAGAAAAATCCGCGGCAGCGGCGCCAAAAACTTGATGTGCTCGGTTGGTGCAAGTTTTAAAAATTTATAAACACGAAATAACCCTCTAACCTATTAACACATACGAGCAAGTATACTCGTCCGTAATAGCAAAGTTTGGTAAGTCGGGATCGTCCCAAGGGATTTTTTGTTTGAAATCGATTTGATTAAAAAGTTTCTAACAAGAAAGCTTGTCAAGGCTTCCTCGAATAAGTGTTCTAGTGAAAATACGAATCAAGAATATAAATATATACTTGTGTGTAGTCTTATAATCAACCATAGATAGTGTTCATAAAGGTTTGGTGTATACTCTTAGTATGATGCGCAAATCATAAGCAAATGATTCCCCAACCATGGTATTTGTTTGTGAAAATCATTCTAAGAACAAAAACATTTAGGTAATCCTTTCGGTCCTTATCCCAATGATTATCCTATAGAAGTTCCATTTGTTTGCAACATGTTCTCATTAAATTTGTTCTTACGAATCTTTCGACCCTTCGTGATGAAAATGTTCCTAGTCTTGTTTTAATAAGCAAAACATGGTGGTTGTCAATCACCATATCCCCATACTAGTTTGTCACTACACTTTTTGGAATAAAACACAAGAGAAATCCTTTCGGTCCTTTTTCTTAAAACATGTTTTATTGACAAATCAATCCAAGACTAGTATTTTTCCAACAAACTCATTTAAACAAGATCATATATACATGCATCACATTTTGAGAACACTATTATGATTAATTACATTCCGACACACAAGTATATCACAAACTACTCCATGAAAACAATCATATCTAAACACAAGTCATAACAAGGTAATTCAAACAATTCAAGAGAATAGATTTCCATAACAAAGTTCATAGAATACCTAAACTTTTGTGATTACAAGAATTAGAAATCGTGGATTGTAGCAACCACGCGCCTCCAATCACCTAGGATCACCGCACAACTTCAAACTACCGAAACAATGGACAAGAATGGTTCCCTCCTTGCTCCTGGGCGTTTTTCAGTAAGTACTAAGCTTTTGGGTTGAAATAATAAGGTTAGTATTAGTTTTGGTGTAAACTAACACTCTTTTGGTTTTGTCACACTTAGTATACAAGTACTAGGTCCTTTATATAGCCAAAGCTCATGCTTAACTGCCAAAAAACGTTCTCTCCAAGTTAATATCAAGAAATGATCGGACTCCAATGATTATGGGGAGTTAAAGCAACAATAAATGCGATTTTGTGTAACTGCAGTGCCAGAACCGGATCGGTTTCTTGTCCGACCGAATCGGTTATTGCTTGACCAACTGCCCAGCCGGATCCGGTTGCGGGTTGCGACCGATCGGCTGGGTTCTTGCTATTTTGACTTTTTGCTGACTTTCTCCTTTACGCTTCATTCTTTGCTTACGTTGATGATTTCCAAAGCCAAACTTGATCTTTCCTTGCTATAGATGCTTAGAAATCACTACGCTTCCATATCATTGAGTCCACAAGCTTCCAATCTCAACTTCCTTCCTTGAGAATCTTCCAAATGTGCATAAAAACTTCATTTCTTCATTATTCGCGATACCTGACTACATATACATACACAATACGCATCTTTGCACTTTTGCAACAGTTATGAGTAAATATAGCCGAATATCATGCACAAAACTGACAATAACGCTACTAAAAACATGTTCATTTTAGACGTTATCAAGCATGTTGACTAAAATCATGTCATGGTACTAGTTTGTGTAACTAGTATTGGTTTTCGATCATGACTGGATCGTAAAGAGTAAACTCAATTGCGGAATGCGGACTTTGGTGTTAATTGGAATCCAAAGTACTTGTTGTCACAATTACGCAATCATGGGAAAATACATTGTTTGTTTTGAGTTTTGTGCCAATTTTTTTTACGTTGCATACTAAAACATTAAAGTTGATTGTTGGAAAGTTTAAGCTTATATGGGTGAACTATTAAATCGTAGTTTCTATTTTGGGTATAAATTAGTTTGGACAGTTGTTGTTGCGTTGTCTTGAGAACATATGTTGTTCTCATAGTAAACGGAGATGTTTTGTACCTAAATTTTTAAGTGTGTAGCTAAGACACTAAACTTAATTTGTAAAAAAAATAAAAATAATAAAATAAAAAATAAAAAAAAAGTGTTGTTTTATCGCAATTATTATTTTGGTCAGTCAATACATTTTTTTTAAGAAGAAAAAAAAAGAGAATGCGTTGTAGTGTTTGACCATCAATGAAAAGTGGATGTGTCTAAAGACAATGTTGTTAATAAAGAATTGTTACTTCATGCATTGACTTGATTAATACATGTTGTGGTGTATTTAGTATCAAGAAAACGACGATAAAATTACGGGAAACCTTTTATGCCGACATTGTGAATGGCTAAATGCCATGGTATAGGTGATAAATGTGGTTGACCCTATCACAATAATTTATTGGCTTGGCACTTGTGTCAGTAATCATATTTGAGTGATGAATATTCATTCAGATGTCTTGGTTTAAGATCGAAAAAAAGGCTCTTTATTAGCAATGATAAACAAGTCGCTCGGTTTTGTACCGAGTATTGGGAAACTTGGATGTTGCAAATACTTTGTTTTGAATGTTGTTGCAAATAATCGAAATACTTGTTATTCTAGAAAGATGAACAATTCCTATGACTTGTTACAACTCATATTGCTAATAATCGAACGGTTTGTTATTATTTAAGAAATGACTATGTGTTGAATATAACCGTGTAGGACATTGTGAAAAGTCAAGAAAGAACACACATATAGATGACAACGAATTACGTTGGTTTACGTAACTAACTTGAACGGTGTGATTGTCATCCAATGTGCGCTATTGTCCATTCGCTAAGTTGGACATATTTTGATTGTGTAAAATGATTACACATTGATTTTATGTGATTATAATCACATAATAAATTGTGATAATCATATAATGATAAGAGATTAAATGTGATTATATATATAATCACAAGTGAATTGGAATAACATGTTATAAGTGTAGTACTTACACATATAACTTATGGGATCCTCCTAAAACATGTGTGGTTTAAGGTGGTGATTTGTCTACAAGAAGAATGTTAGTAGATGAAGCTGTGGGTAATCAGAATGATGCATCTTCTGTCATACGCTTGATTCCTTGGTCTATAGCATGCTAGATTTGGAATCTGTTAATTATTATACGGAAAATAATTAACATAATACATTCAAAAGGTGTGCATACACTAGTATGAAACTTGTGATGTGACAAATTACTAATGATCTTGATGTCATTTCCATGTGAGAAAAATCATATAAACAAGATTTAATACATTGAAAGAGAGAACCTTTCTATAAAATTCTTGAGATAAATTCCATGTGGGGGATTCCGGCCTAGCTAGAGTAAAAAAGACATCAACAAACATGAAGTTCTTGCCTAGTTGGAATACTCAAGAATTACCCGGAGCATGATATATTTAGAGTTGAACGAAACTCAAATTTGTACAAACATATTATGTCGATACGACAACTACTCTCAGCATGGATTATCCCTATTGACAATATGAAGTCATAGAAAAACATTGCGGATCCGCTTGCGAAAAGCTAAATGTGAGAGTTAGTCAGAAATTCGTGAAAAGGAATGAGACTAAAGCCCTTGAAAAGTTTATATGAAGGAAAACCTAACCCAGCTGACTGGAGATCCAAAGATCTGGGTTCAATAGGACAACCTAATTGTATAAACCGAGGTCACTGTGGGGGAGTAACAAACTCCATATTTATTTAAGGGAGTTAGTAAACTTCCTAGTCCATTCCTATGACAGTGACACTATGAGGTTAAGCATATGGCTTTTAATGATTAATGGAGAATCACATATGTAAGAGAGAAGTAGGGTCGCTTCGAAGGGAATTGTTGGGGCGCAATTCTTAAAAGCTCTTGCAGAACCAGGCTAATGTTCATGACCATAATGAACATAACTATGAGAACCAAAATGTGTCAAGGAAATATTTGTGTGAATATATATTATCGTCTACAAAAAAAGCAGACAGTTCAAAGACATCATGTTCTACTGGCTGCTAGGAGGCTAAGTATATTTCACGAGGGAAGGTTCAAAGGGTAACACCTACCTATCCTATGCAAATATCAACCGCAAAACTCTATTACAACATCGAGTCATTGAAATTTGTTTCCTTTTATCAATTTCATTCATGTGGGGGATTGTTGAAAAAAATGTGATCAATATGGTTTGAATGACAATTGATAGTGTCATTATACATTACTAATGTGAATTAAAAAAATAAAATTAATGTATGATTAATTTTAATTCATGAGACATTAGTAAGATTAATTGTTGGTAATTAACGTGACTATTTTCCTTCATCTTTATTCCCTATAAATTGTGTACTCTTCTTTCATCTTTCAAGACACCAAGAAACACAACTCACTCCTTACTATTTTTTTTAACGTTCATGTTGACCTTGTGTGTAGGGGTGAAAACGAGCCGAGCCGAGCTCGAGCCTGCAAGAGCTCGAGCTCGGCTCGATACGAGCCATGCGATTTGAGCTCGAGCTCGGCTCGTGGTGTTTATATAAAGCTCGAGCTCGGCTCGTTTCAATAATGGCCTACAAAAGATAAAGCTCAGCTCGAGCTCGTTTATTTAAGCTCGTTACTGAGCTCGTCAAATACTCTGTGTGAAAAAGGAAAAAAGGAACTTATTCTTTAAACAATATGAATATGTAATGTAAACAGTGGCTAACCCAAATTCAAAACTACAAGTAAAGAACCATAGGAGCACAACAAACTTTAAATCTGAGTAAACCCTCCATACAAAATATAACATCCATTGATGATTAACAAAACGATGTCATGTATCACATGAAACAAAATATCTAGCAAAAGTTCTAGAAAAGCAACAAACTATGATCGTGATCGCATGAGACATCTCCATCAGATTTCTTTTTTACTACAAGGCTACGATACGACAAAAGACCATGGAACTGTTAATGGAACATATGCAACTACCCTGTAAGATGAAATATAAAACTATTAGTGAGGTACAAATGGTTTAGTCGCAAGTCATAATATACAAAAACATGAACTGTAACAATAAATCTATCTCATTGATCAAGATTCCTTTTATTTAGCATGTCTACTTTGTTGTCAATCACTCAAGTACCATTACTACTAATTTAGCAACACAATCCATGAAATAAAAAAGAATCCAACAAAACATGTAATATAATTTTCTTCCTCTTTTCACTCTATTTTAAATAAAGTAATCACCTAGAACTAACATCTTTTCACGGTTGGCAGTAAAACCTCAGTGGGTATATCTTCCTTCTATAAAAAAAATACATCAATTTTAAACAATTCACAATATATATGCCCACAATAAAATGTTACGTTAGTGATCAGGTCTTGAAGCGTACCTTCACTTTCTTTTTAATTCCATAATTTTGTCTAATCCAATCGCCTCCACAAAGCAACATTTCTACTGTGTTAGAATTCGACGCGGATCGATATGGATCAATAACTTTTCCCCTAGCACTAAATATTGCCTCAGATGCAACTGTGGAAATTGGAATTGCAAGAACATCCCTTGCCATATTTGACAAAACAGGATACTTCAATTGGTGAACATTCCACCACTCTAAAGCATTGAATTTCATCCCCCATTGTCCTTTAAGTAAACCTTCTTCCAAGTAAATTTTAAGTTCATATTTGTCACACTTCTCTACATCTGCACCTTTATAAAAATTCTCAAATTCCTCCTATTCTGATCCTAGCGAGTCTTCATTTGACCTCAAATTGGAGCTCCCCCCCCCCCCACAAGATCCACTTTTATAACTTGCAGCTTCTTTAACCATTGCATCATGCATCTCCACATACTCTTTCAACATATGATCAAATGCGTCCGATACCTCTTTAGCGTTGTTTGCAACTACATCACCAGGATATATTTTTTCATAGCAAAATGTAATGTACCACATTTTCATCCTAGGATCTAGCACTGCAGCTATAGCCATAAGCAGGTGGCACTCACCCTAGTACTTGTCGAACTTCTCCTTCATTGCTTTTGCCATTTTACGAATAAAATCATTTCTTGAAATTGCACTTTTATCTATTGTTTTCTTGACCTTGTACACCTCCATAAGGTATAGAGTTGCAGTAGGATAATCAAAGCCTGAAATGACATTTGTACACACTTTAAAAACCTTTAACACTTCACATAAAACTTTGATATTTTCCCAATCTTCATCGCTAGGCAAGTGACTAAAATGTGGTTCATACTCTGCATATCTAAGAAAACAAGTAAAATTTATAAAATTTCTAAGAAAACAAGTAAAATTTATAAAATTACATCATCGTAAATCAGAATTGTGAAAGACATTATTTTCCTACTAAACACATACCTCAGGAAAACATCTTTGAAATTAAGAGCTAGGGACAACATATCATATGTTGAGTTCCATCTTGTTGGAACATCAAGAGTTAACTTTTTATCATGTATTTGTAGCTGATGTGCAACATTCGAAGATACTTGACGAACTTCTTCGATGACATGACCGATCTTTGAAAGGCCCTCTTTTACAAGGAGATTAAGGATATGTGCACAACACCTTACATGAAACAACCTTCCGTCACAAGGAAGTTTTTTTACTCTAGAGAAATTGGTTTTTAATGTTTGCACGACCTTGTCATTGTACGCGGCGTTATCCACAGAGATGGAGAAAATCTTCCCCTCAATTTCCCACTCCTTTAAACATTTTTAAATGCCATCTGCTATATCAAGTGCGGTACGAGGAGGAGGAACGTGCACAAAACTTAACACACGTTTTTGCAATCTGTTATGACAAGTATAATTAGAAGGTCAAAATATAACATAGTATAAAAAAGACCTAAAAAATTAAAATGGGAATTACTGAATTAATCAAACCTCTAATTCTGATCAATAAAGTGTCCGGTTATGACCATGTACTCAATCTTCTGATGAGACAACCTCCAACAATCAGTTGTTAAACTGATATTCGAGAGAGCATTTGTTAGGGCTTTCAATTTTTTCTTTTCATGCTCATACACCTTAAGGCAATCTGCCTTTGCTGTAGGCCTACTTATCCTCTCAAACAGTGGATTAGCTGTCTTCATCATGTATACGAACATCTCATCTTCCACGGTACTAAACGGTTGCTCAGTAACCATTAGCCAATTAGCTATTGCTTCCCTCATCTTGTTAACATCATACTTCGCATCAGTGTAATCAATGGCAAAGGCTTATAAAGTCCTACATCTATGTCAACAGGCTGGATATTTAAGAGTTGTTGAGTTCGAAGGTATTGTTTGCGTTTCAGGCAGGCATTCATGTGTCGATTCCATGTTGTTGTAGTTCCGGTTGAATTAAAGGCCAACCGTTCTTGCAGTGAATGCATTCTACTTTTTTTTACCATCAGGAAGTATTACTTGTATAAAGTCCCCCCACACCTTTGAGGTCTTTTGACGCTTACTCTTTAACTCCACTTCATCTTCTCCATTATGATTTCCTATATCTCTTTCACCTAGATCTTCATTAGTATCTTAAGTGTGAACGGTCTCGTCATCAAGATTAATGTACTCATGTTCAGATTGTGATGATTGACCATCAACTTCAACATAATTTTCTCCACCCGATTGCATTGGATTCGAAGTAGAACCATGCATTGGACTAATTGGATTTGTTGCACCTCTGTCTTGCATTATTGTGTTTTTTTCAAACCAAAATGTACCTAAAACAAAGTGATATTGTAGAATTAGAGACTGAATAATCAAATGAAAGCATATTTACAAGTCATCAAATGTGCTTGCATTATAATCCATATATTATTGTTGAATTAAGCAAAGTAGTAAATTTTAACATAAAAATCATTTGGATCAGTTTCGCACATACACTTTTTTCAAGAGTTACTAGGTTCACAAAAACTATAACATGCATCAAATACTTACGTTAACCAAATCACTTTAAAAATAATACTTACCTACCTTAATGAATAGATAGTAGTACAACCATTTCACAACATCACAGAACAAGTTTATGAACACAATAATGATATGGAATAAAAAATGCAATGACGTCAATAATGATGTAAACAAATACAATAAAACATCAATAGGAATAAAAAACATCAAACATGGTGAACGTCAATAAATAACACATGAACTAAATAAATAAATAAATGCAATGATACGGGTTTTTTTTCAAGCAAAATAAAAAAGTTACCTTATGGAATGATGAATGATCTATTAGAAGTCAATAGGAAGAACCAAAGAAAATGGTAGTGATGGGTGGATGAAAAGTCATCAGTGAAAATATGAGAGTGAGTAGGTGGATGAGATAATCCTTATTTAGTTATTTTATTAATTATTAGGACTAAACATGTGGTTCTAGAAAATTAGGAAAATGGGTCATAGGAAAGGACACGTAAAATTTTGTTAAGGCGGGAAGCTCGAGCTAGTTTTGTGTAAAAAGTTGAATTTTATGAATTTTAAACTTAATATACATGTACATATATGTAAGTATACCTACACAAAATATACATATACATATATGTAAGTATACCTACACAAAATATACTAGAGCTCGTTTAGGTTCGCGAGCCTAATCGAGCTCTATACATAAGGTTCAGGCTCGGGCTCGATTATTAAATGAGCTCTAATTTGGGCTCGAGCTCGGCTCGCTCGAGCTTTTTACCAATCCGATCCCGAGCTTTTCACGAGCGGCTCGGCTCGTTTCCACCCCCTACTTATTTGTATCCGGTTCGTAATAAAGGGAAGGCTCGATTTTGGTTCGCCTTGATAACCCCGTTTGTGCTAACGGAGTTGTCCGTTGTTGTTGTATCCTGGGAGATAGACGTTCACGATTTTTAAGCACCATGGAGAGGACGAATCTGTCTTAAGGAAACTGTAAGCATCACATGCCTCAACATTTTCCTTATTTATGTTCTTCGAGTCTCAACATAAAAATGATTTTACAGTACTATTTTCTACACTTTATATTTATCTCGTTATTATCATGTTTGTCTCTTGTAGCACTACACGTATTACCTACAAAATGTACTACTGGATATATGAGACGTTACTCTCACACAAAATTGCTCACAAAATATCTGTCGACAAAATATTAAATCACTCAAACAATTCTTTATTAAAACACTTGATAAAACTCTGTTTTTCTTTTGCTAGCTTACTGGTACATTTTTGCTACATTCTTTGATGTTGCTTTTATAAGCCAACTTTGCATGGCTATATTACAATGTGAAAAACTATCATTCAAAGATAGGCTGAGATCTTGAACCGACACTACCACATACATTTATCACATGTCTTGTTGACTACTATTTAGAAAGCAAATTGCAAAATTTCTTTGGTAACAAAAACATGTCTAAACTTAGCCATACTATTCTTTTCTTAACTCTAATAGTAAGGCCTGTCCCCCAAAGTCTTTTCCCTTTCTTTTTGTGGCAAAACACATTAGTTTATATTCTCCTCGTAATGCGTTTTGGCTGAACTCCCAACTTTCATCTGAGCTCCTGAACTTTTCTCGTGGAAGTGCTTTTGTGAAAATGTCTGCTAGCTGAGCATCCGTTCCACAAAATTCGAGTTGCACCTCCCCTTCTTCAATTGTTTCTCCGATAAAATGATGTTTCAAAGCGATATGCTTTGTGCAGCTATGATGAACCGGGTTCTTTGCGATTGCTATTGCAGACATTGCTAACGCAAAAAATTGTTTTAGGCTTTACTTGCTTTTCTCCAATGTCTTCAAAATTCTTCGTATCCAAATTGCCTGTTATAACAACCCGTAAAATTTCAAGCAAATTTTAACAATAAACTATAGTAATTATGTTACTAAGATTCACTCCTGGATTTTTCCGAGCCTATTTGAATCGAGAACGATGCATTTTCTCATAAAACATAAAAACCGACAATTGACACGTACCGACACCGTTGGGCTAACAGCTAAACGAATATAATTTAATCTTTACATAATAAAGATACCGTAGTATTACTCCTCCGAAAACGTTTCTACAAATATAAATTTTATATTTTACGTATGTTGGAAGGTACGTTTATTTAGAGATTCGATGGAACACGGGGTACAATAAATAGTGTATTTATAATAATACTTGCTCATACTTTTAACTTTACTCCCCAAAACGTCCCACCTTCTTTATACTTTTCTTTTTCAGTCTACCCCCTCCCTTACTTTCGTCCCTCTCAGAAATACAGAAACATCAAAATAGTATCATCTCCTCCTTTGAGAGCAAAGGGTATGGTTGTTTTATAACATGCCAAATGCAATTTTTTTGAACCAATAACATGCCAAATCATACCATGCAAGTGAGCCAAATTCATGCCAAAGGGAAATGAGCCATTAGATTGGCTCAAGCCAAAGAGAAAAATTGTGTACCTTTTGTTATTTTTTAATTCTTTTTTTATTGTATTGTGAGTGAGTGGATATTTTTAGTGGGGTATTTTGTGGGACCTAATAACATGTTAGTGATGTGTTATGAGAGAGGGGTGTTTGAGTGATTGGTATGTTATTGGAAGGTGTATGATGTGGCACTGAGGTGTCATACCAATAACGTGTTATTGGTATCCACTATACCTTGTGCTCTGATAGTCAACTCCAAGAAAATACTCTTGTCATATCCTCCAATCAGCAAAGCTCATCAGAGGAGTCACATGATGATGTCGGGAGCGTGGCTGCAGGATAGTGACATGAGCCAAGAACGGGGTATCGCCCCACAAACGAGGTCAAGAAAGCAAAGGGTCCATCATCTTTCTCCATTCGCCTATCTATAGGAGTGTTTTTACAGGTCTTACACTATCACACATAAACACAAAACAATTAGGGTTTTTATAAGTTAGGGTTTTCTCAAATTGATTGAGGGGGTTTTCTAATTCAAGTGATGATTAGTCAATTTGAGTTGTTAATTTAGTTCAAGAAAGCTCGGGTCCATTGTAATCGAGTCTCGGTTCTTTTCCTTTCACACGACATCATCACCACCATCACCCTGTAAGAATCTTCAATTAATATTATGAGATATTAAAGTCATTAATTTTCATTTTTCTTTTTATCGATTGAATGGAAATAATAACGAAAATAGTTATTGTTGCTTATCTTGTTTAAGATTGTTGTTGTTGAGTGTGGCAAAAATAAGTAATCTCACAACTAAAACCTGTATATTGGCTTAGATGGAAGTGACTATTAATAATCTACTTATTTCTATTTGGCTTATTTGGTTAAGTTTAGATCTTGTTAAAGAGTCTTGTTGCATCAGATTTTGACAAAACCCACTGTGGTTCAACACAGTGGTTTGCTTTTGGGTTTATAACAATACATTTGACCACACTTGGTAAACATATTTAGTAGTTTGTAAAATGGTTTTGGAACAAAGTTTTGTTAGTGTGTTGGTCATGGTCGAATCCACAGTTTGGGTCGAACCCAACAGTGAGTACTTCGGCTTGTTCATTTTTGTTCTCAAATTTACAACTTCCCAAATGGTTAGATGAAACGAGTGTGGAAACCCGCGCGATGCAACGGGATTGGCTTCGAAGGACTTACTTTGTAGCGACACTTAAACCTTAGGGACTAATTTTGCCAAGTTGCTATAGTTAGCAATTAATTCTACAGGACTTGCCTTGCAACGCCTCTTAAACCTTAGGGACTGTTTTTGCCAAGTTGTGAAACTTTGCATTTAATGTTTGGACTTATTTTGCAGCGCCACTTGAACCTCATGAACTATTTCTGCCAAGTTGCAAGTTGGGAAACTTTGCAATTAATGCGTGCTTTGCACTGTTTTCTTCCCCAACAAATAGTATATATATATAATATAATGGTTTGGTTGGTCTTGAAATATGAATGTTAAAACTGATGTTTTATTCTTGCTTCTGTGTCGAAGTACTCAAACAAAAGAAGTCGTATTTTGTTAGCAAATGAGTCAAATGGTGTGCGTATGTTTTCTTTGCTACTGTGGTGAAATTTCTCAATCAAGAGAATAATGTTTGGTTTTCTTTACTCAGAGTTAGCAAAAAAAAAATAATAATAATAATAAATAAATAAATAGCTTACAACAAACATCTTAAATGGTTGAGACTATAAACTTATAATTACGGGCTAATATTATTTTTAGAAGTTGAAATAATTCTTTTGGTTTCTCGACCAGATACGACTTAATCGACTCAACTCATCTTCGATCATGATCAGATTATGATATAAAAACTAAAAGTCCTAATCTATTAAATATTAAGCTAAGCTAAAAATATAAGTGTTAAATTAATTTAAGACCTTCGATTTGTATTACCTCATTTAGGCGTACATGACATGTTTTTACTTACAAAAAAAAACTTAACTAAGATTAATAAGCGATATAAGTGGTTATATTTCGAGTGTATAAATTATGTTGCATGTAAATTTTCTTGCGAAAACTAAAACGGATATACGGGTAATGACTGATTTTCATCAAAATATACACTTAACTTATTTTCCTATTAAACCCGACTAAAATGGCAAGAATGAATTGTTTTCGGTACATTTACCTATTATTCCATAAACTACGTTCTCGCTAGTTAACTATATATATAAACTTTATAAACACTTAACAAATCTTATCCCTCCTACTCAATACATGCACACTATAAACTAATAACATTTCTACATTTTTCGACGACGTCTACAAATTTATTTTGATAGTACAACAAAGAATTATTAAGTTATAACGCTTGGTTACACTTATAATCTATAAGTGTACTTTTAATATAACTCTTTTTAATAAGACCATTACATGAAGTATAATTTTTACCTACTCTTATTTTTAAATTGGTTATATAAATATATATACATTTAGCTATATATAAAATTTTTAACAACAATGTTCTCATTATCCGACGACGTCTAATATTTATTTGTGATTACTTTTCATACATCGTCTTTTGGTTACTGTCGAACCATAGATTTATTCATCTTTGATACTTTTGTTATTATGTGTTTATATACTTATACACTTCCAAGAGCCAATACTTTCAAACACTTAGACACTATTTAAACTTAAATGCTGCCACGCAAGCAACAACAACAACAAACACTTGAAAGTTTTTCTTAAACTTCATCAAGCCTTAAGCCTAGAACTATAAACTAAGACTTGCTATACTAATCTAGGTCGCGTGTCGGTACTGCGCACTCATACTAATTGAATTTACGCTAGTTCAGATTTCTTCATTGAGGTGAGTTCATAGCCCCACTTTTACTCTTTTAACTGTTTTATAAACTCTTTGGGGGAGATACATGCTATAAACTAGAACACAAGACTTTTCTTAAAATGCATGCTTGCATGATTATTATTATTATTATTATAGCCTAAGTTGCCTGCCAAAAGTCCCCTTCATCATGAACCATTAATCACTTGCGAGTGAACGCAAATATTGTGGATAGTACTATGGGAATTGACGACCCCGACTCGGTTATCGAAAATAACCGGGGCGCACCATATTTGATTATCTCTATGTATTTGGCTATTACATCTGGGGGGCAATTTTATTACTTACACCAGTAATTAGGTGTATGCAGTTAGTTTGGTATCATGAGCTTAGTGCAAAATAATAATCTCTGTTTTTCTATGGTAATTGTCTTCGAAGCAATTATCATCTCTTACTTGTGTTCAACTATTTACTAAACCTATGAATATCACTCAACCTTTGTGTTGATCTTTTTAAGCATGTTTATCTCAGGTATTAAAAAGGTGATAGCTAACTCTGGAGGCGCTTGGGCATTGGCATGGCATGGTCATAGATGACTTTGTTTACTTATGGGGACCGTATTTTATTAATGGGCCATTTTACGCAACAATTAAAACTTTGTAAACTCTATTTTACTTCAATAAATGAAATCTTTTAAGAAAAATCTTTATTTTTCACTTTGTGTTATGATCCAATTGAGTAACATCCCAAAAACCTTTTCTTCCGCTGCAAACCATTTTTGGGGGTGTTACACCTGTGTTGTGGCTAGAGCTGTTGCTACGTACTCAACCCTCCGTTGATGATTGCGTGATTGTTTGTTGCTTCTTGGAACACCAACTAAACACACCTGAACCAAGTGAGAATATATATCCAGTTGTACTTTTCATGTCATCTGTACATCCTCCCCAATCACTATCACAAAAACCACGCAAATTTATAACAGGTCTCTTGAATTACATTGTTGGTGGTTGTAATCCCAGAACAAGGTGAAGATTATCAATAGCAAACCAAATACCAATACAGGTTACCGGATATCACTTGGAATTGTGTAATCACTTTCCAAAGTAAACTAGTCGACCCTAATGCCTGGGTATCATGAATATCTACTTGATTTAACACTAAATGTATGTTATTGAATTAGGCACAAATGAATAACCATTGCGCATCCAAGTGTTCAAGTTTTTTTTTGTGTCTTCCATGCAATTATATGTTCCTATTTATAGGATTTCATTTACTATAGTCAATGGATGAGAATTTATCGGTCCATTAATTTCCTCATAACATTCCTCCATGATTACAATAGTGGTTACATAACCAATTAAACGTAGTTATTAATGCAGATATAACTGCCACTTGAATAGGTCAAAGTCGTTACAAGTTAGTTATGACTCACTCCCAGCTTGTTATTACACTCGCTGATGAGCTTGTCCCGAAGAGGGTTGCTCCCTGAGTCTTCTCACTAAGAGTTTCACTCATTGACGAGATGAAACCTCTAATGAGACTACTCCCTGATGAGATCCATCAGCTTACTACTTAGAGAGTACAAAATTAAACTCATCAACCTGATGAATACCGTTCAGAGTTAGACTTAACTTCATCAGACTTCCTGATACTTTACCACTGTCAAAGTCAGGGTGGATCAGGGACCTGATGGGTTTACACTTCGTACCCCCTGACCCATTAACATGTGTGATCTGATTCCTTCCAGTGCACTAATTTTTCCAACAACCCTCTCCAAATTTAGTTTACTTCTTTTGCATGAAAAAACATTAAACAAAACATATGCATACATGAAAATATCCTGAGGATTGAATTTTCATCTTAGTACATTACACGTTCAAATATTTGAGAATCAATGTGAGGATCTATAACACACTTGAGCCTTGTGCTAGAATACTTTGAGGATTACCAAATAGTATGCGGAATCTACTACTTGACACTTAGAAGAATATTACAATGTATGAGACAATACTAGAACAAACAGTTAACGCCAAACGCTTCAATATTATTAATCTAATAATACGAGTGATCTGCCTATCACTAGGATTTACAACCTTGAAGCAAAACGTATCCAAAGATATTATATCTAACACCTTAACCTAGCATCTTCTTTTATAGGCACAAGGAGTCCTTTGCAAAATAACTATCAATATTCTAAACATGCAGAATATTCGTATAAGTCTAACTATATAAGATATATCCTAAATATCTTCTATACATATCACATTACACGTCTTCTAACACTGGCAGTACAAAGTTTTCTTTCGGCATATGTAGCGGTACAAAGTCTTCTGGCAGTACTAACTTACTCAGTATTGTTAGTGTAATCAACAGTACAAACTGTTAAGTGTTCTAATTCCCAACAATCCTCCCCTAAACTTGTGATTTATCTCCAAATCAACAAGTTTCTTGAATTAAATCTTCAACCTTGATCTTGTGGGGATTCTTCCAAACACTTATCTTTTTTTTCATTGTTTCTTCAGCCTGCTGATATATCTTTCTCTGTAATTCCCTTGCCATGTTAAAATCTTCATCCACTCTGAGTTTATCAGCTAACATAACAGTGAGAATACCAGCTCTCAAAGGATATTCCGTTTCAACCAGCATGAAAACATCAACTCCATCTTTTGTAGATATGATGACATCATGGTCTTTACGAGTGATATTTATGGGGACCGTGTTGTACTGCGAGCTGGTATTATTGGTATTAAACATCGGCATAACGTGGTGCACGATACTCTTGTTGATATCTGTTGTCGTTCGGGGATTTCGGCTCGTAAAGAAGTTGATATTGGCTTAGTGGAGAACAGGACAAACCCTTACATCCAGCAGATATATTGCTCTACTTTTGGGATGGAGGACTTGATGTATGTGTTGACCTGACAGGGTCATCGCCCTTGACGCAAACTGGTATTGTTGATTTTGTGCCGGGTAGTGTGGTGATTGAGGCGGCACAACGTAAACACGTCAAGTATGAGGCTAAGTGCGCGAATATTGGATATGGGTTTCTCCCCTTTTCATTCTCTTCTTTTGTGTGTGTGAGAAGGATGCGGTGACTTTACTAAAGAAAATTTGATAGTTCTCTGTGACTCAAGACGTTGGGGCACGTACTGCTATTCATATCTTCAGTAGGATTAACTTTGCTATAGATAAAGGAGTGAGGGTTCAGATAGTATCGCGGCTCCCCACTAATTTTTTGTAAATCTTATGAGTTTCTAATAATAATAATAATAACAGATTTTTGATGATAAATATAAGAGAAAATTACCAAAAGGGGACTTTTTTCCAAGTGTGGTCCGTTTTTAAGACCTTTTTCCCATCTCTTTCCCAAAAGAGCCACGCTCAACTGCTCAACTGCTCGACCCCATACATTTTACGACACGTGGCAATTCCCGGTACTGTTCCAATAGTACACTAAGGGTCAAATCAAATCTTAAAGAAATCTCTTGTTTTGTTTTCTTGCATAAGGTCAACGCTCAACCGTCGGCGCTCAACCGACGGTGCTCAACTGACCCCACAACTTTTCACCTAGTAAATTGAAAAAGCAAACCAAAAGATTTCCCAAATCCAAGTGATATGACAATTTTTTATTTCTTTTTTTATTTTCTTTTGCCACTTTAACCATTGAATATCATCAAAAAAACATACACTCAACACACAGTAACACACAGTAACAGTGCATGGATTAGAAAGAAAAAAAATTCCCGAAACTTTGATCACACAACACCCGTTTTGTTGTTTATATCATTTCCAGACCAGATCCGTTGATGTGATCACAGTAAAATTGCATGTAGCAGATGACAAAGTAGACGCACAAAGATAAAAATGGTAAGTATTCACACTTGATTAATTTCGTTTCTTACTACAACGTAAGGTTTTGTTGCATCCCTTTTGTTGCAACTTAGGGTTTTGTTGGATCCCTTTACATCATGTTTTGTTTTATGTGAAAATTACCAAAAAAGAAGATCCATCCCTTTACACGTTTGTGGTTTTTTTATAATTTTTTTTGCCTTTTTGAGATGGTTTAGGAAAAAATGAATAAAACGATACTGTGTTAGTCCAAAAAAGAGGAAGAATGAATAAAACGAACATGGGAAGAGCTATATATGTGTAAGTAACATATAGAATGCGTTAAATGAGAGGGTTCAAAACTGTATTTGTCCCATTTAATAAGAGTTTTAGGGTTAGTTGTCAAATAGGTGTAATTAACGTGTATTGACACATGATCTAGGCAGAATGAACACTTAGCGATGAGTTCTTAGTCTTGAATACATCGGGTTTTCTGCGGATATGGTTTTACTTGTAGATACTTGTAGTTTAGGTGTTGTATGCCTGACTTGATGAGTGTGCTTGTAGACACTTCTTGTTTGTTTTAACTTTTTTAATATGTTATTTCTTGTAGGCGTATGATGCTAGAGTTATTGTTAAAAGCAAAGTGCATTACTTCTTACTTATGAAGGATCGATTAGACCAGCCGCGTCGCTCCATGTTTAAAGCCACATGTTTTGGACCATGGCTCGATCTTACCTATGTCGATAACGAGGAAGGCCTTGTTCATTACATGCTTCGAAAACAATTCCATCAAAACAATGATAACTATGATCTTCCACTTGTATACTATTTGAATGGACATTCTCTCTATTTTGGTCGAAATGAATTCTGCCTGGTTACTGGTTTTAGATTTGGTATGGTCAGTTTTAGGAAATGGCGTAGTGGTGATATCCCTTTCCGTCACCGAGTTTTTCCAAACCATGTAGGTCAACATGTTAAATCAATTGATCTATTATCTGTTATTGAAGATGAAGAGTTGTTTCTAAATCTGTCTGATGAGGATGCGATACGGGTTTGTCTGTTGATAACGCTTGAGGTGATATTAATGGGTAAAGACTTGGGGTCTATCATTGATGATATTTTTCTGAGGATGGTCGAGGATCTTGATGAATGGAATGCATTTCCATGGGGGGAACTCCTTTGGAGGCAGCTTTATGAGTCTATTAGAAATGTCTCTTCAAATCATCCAGTGGTTTACCGTCAAAGAATTGGTGATAAAGAATCCAACGATGTTCCTACCTATAGCTTGAAGGGATTCGTTGCTGCTTTCAAGGTTAACACAAAAAAAATTTGCTATCATTAGTTTACTGTTTTGACACTTTAATGGTAGGGCTTGAAAATTGTCTTCATATGTTTCTCGTCCTCGTAACTTATATTTGTTGTGTTAACTTTTTGTAGATATGGATCATAGAGTGTGCTGACACGAGTAAAAGTAAACAGTGGTGGAACAAGGCTCCAGGGGTGATCCCAAGAGCACTTGCATGGTCGAAACACACACCATTTAGAAAGACTGATTATTTCGACCAACTGTTTGACAAGGTAATTATATATAGTATTTTATTGATTGGTTAACTTTAAACATATACACAATTTTAGATACCATATAACTTATAAATCTTTTGTAAGGACTCGAAACCCAACGTGATTATGCCAACATGCTTTGAGGCTGAAGCTGAATGGTTCACACGAAGCATTGAGTTTTTCATGTGGTATTCCCCGAGAGCACCGCCTCTTGCAAAAGGGGGACCCTGGGATGAACATTTTCAGAAAGTGGCCGCGAATAAAGCTAGGCAGAAAGTGGTATGCCCCGAGGGTTATGATATGGAGAGCATGGGTAAAGAGGTAGAAGTTGTTTCAGTTGATGAACGGGTTAAGGCTTTGGAAGCCCGCACTTTGAAACTTGAGACTATTATTTGAGTTAGTTTTTTACCTTTATCAATTCTTGACCAAGTTACATTGCTATCAAACAATTACCATGTGGTATGCTAATACGCGGATTTTGTTTCTAAAAACTTTATTCTACAGGTCATAATGAGTGACAGAGACAAAATGAACCAAGAAACCTATGAAAAGGTACGTATAAATTGTATTAATGTGACTAAACCTTTAATTCTAATGTTCTACTAATAGGTGTTATAAACTTTTGTATGTAGGTTTATGGAAACAAAGTTAACACAGTTGATGGAGACAAAATAAAGAATGATGCATATGAAAATGTAATTAAATGGTATTTATGTGATTATACCTTTCATTCTAATGTTATACAAATAAGTGTCTACCACTTTGGTATGCAGGTTTATGGAGACATAGTTAACACAGCTGACGGAGAACAGGTAATTTAATGATATTTTGTTTTGTTCTTATTTCATTTGTGATATAATTAATAACTTGCGATAATAAAATTTTGTTAACCTTTTTCATATCATCCGCAGCCTGTAGATGTTGCTAATGAGTATTGCAGTCAAGTCAATGATTTTTTCAAGTTGTTTGATACGCCACATGTTGATGTGGATGGCAAGGTTGATCGATTGGAAAACGTCTCAAAAGGAAAAATTGAGAAAGCTGAAAAACACGAGGAAGAGGAGGAGCAGAGGGGAGCGAGTAAGAAGTTGAGTGTTGAAGCTAGTAATAGATTGAAGGTTATTCAGAAACTGAATTCAACGCCCTTCAAAAGGGCTTTGGAGCAGTGCGAAACAAAGAAGAGGAGGCTTGAACATGTTCCTAGGTCACCCTATGTGGAGAAGAGGAGTAAAACTTTTGATGTTACTAGCTTAGAAGATTTGTTGAAGGGTCGAAAGTATTTACCTGTTCATACTCCACTTATGGCTGAGAAGTTAGTACAAGTCAAACCATGGGTAGAGGTATGAGAAATGATTCCTTTGCTTTGATATATCAGTCAGTAGTTAACCGTCAACGTGTAAACGTATTATTACATGCATGATTTACATTGTCTTTATTTTTAGGTTCTAGAATGGCCATACCAAAACCTAGATAAAATTTATGTTAACTTTGAAGTTGATCGATTCCTGGTTAAGGACGGGTGGCGTAACTGTGTGTTCCCTTGGTCTGATATCGTTGTTGATAGTCATTTCTGGGATGCTTTAACCGGTTTCGACGATAATCGTAAAGGATGGCTACGTGACGAGGTAAAGTAAATTTTATTTACTTTACTCAGTTTTTTATAAAACATGCTTTTGGTTGTCTATGCCTGCCATTTGATTATAAGTAATTTTTATATTTTAGTGTTACATGAGATACTAGATATAAGTATCATTAATCCATCATTTACTTTAACCACTTTAGGTATTTTAGTATAGCATCCACCAAATCCATTAAATTCTTTCTCAAATGACATTATTATTTGTTAAAAAATTGTAGTGTAGCCACAGACAAAAGTATATTATTCATGACTTCAAAACTTTGCTGCTTTTAGCAGTACAAATTTTACAAGTCTTGATTAACTTCATTTTTTTTCTTGTACACAACAATATTTTGAACCAGTAGTGATATCATTTGAGAAATGATTTTTGTGAATTTGGTGGATGTTATGCTAAGATGCCTAATTTACTTGAAGTATTTTGATCCAACTCTCTATTTTGAGTTTTCCCTCGAAAATCCATTGCCATGACGACGTAGCAATGGGTGTTGGTGTAAGCCATTGTACATGTTACGTCGTCATGGGGATGGGTTTTTGAGCAGAGGCTAAAAGTAGGAAGGTGTGGCAATGATGCTTGTCTCGTAACACTATCTAACTTGATATCTAGTACAGGTAGAGAAAATGAAAAGCACATTTTTTTTATAAATGACTGAATATATATGTCAATTTGTTTTACCTACAGCACATTGATGTTTGGATTAGCTACATGTGGCATACGAGACCATCAGATATGGAGTGGTCTATGGTAAGCTGGTTTTTCCTACCATTACTGATGAACGGAAGGATGCATGTCTGGTACGCAACCAAAGAAACTTACCCTCTGGGTTGGGGTGATGTTGAACGAGTTTTCATTCCCATAAATCAGCCAGAAACACATTGGTCCCTAGCTGTGTATCATATCCAGACCGGTCGAGTTACATTCTATAACAGTGGACCTGTATATGATCCTGAGACTCGTCCATTCTATTTGAGTGTGAGGAAATGTCTAGAGACTAGGCTTCCGGAAGTGTTGCAAGAGGCAGGTATTTTCGAGAAGAAGGGAATTGATCCTATGACCTATAGGATTACTTTTAACAATGCTATGAATGTTCCCAAGCAGGGTGGATTGTATGATGATTGTGGTGTGTGGGTCTGCATCTTCTTATTCAGGTCTGCATCTTCTTTCTAATGTACTATTTGTGATGTTAGTATGAATGTAATCTTGAACGTAAAATAGGTGTAGTAGTTGGAAGTGGTATTCTAAGGTGTCGACTGATATATTTGGAAGTGGATTTCTAGGGTGTCGATTGATATAACTGTACTGTGAAACGTAAAACATGTTTACTAGTTTAGCAGCTACATTAGGTTAGTATTGCTATAGGAGGTGTCCACTCAAAATCACACTCTTAACTGAAGCGTATAAATGTACAGGTTAGGGAATGGCAAACTGTTGGATGTGGATGATCCAGTTCAGGCTGCATTGGCGTACCGTGAAAGAATGGTTAGGTTTTATTACAAGCACAAGATCCATGTTGGTTGAATGTTTTATGTGCTTGTTTTGTTAAACATTTAGGTGTCGAATTTGTAAACAATTGTATGGTTTATGGGTCTAAACATTTAGGTGTCGAATCTGCATGGTATGGTCACTTTTGTGTTTTGCTGCTGGATAACTTGTATGGTTTATTGGCTGAATATTGTATGAATGTATGTATCCCTCCTGGCTAACTTTGGCACCTAATTTTCTGTATATATTTGCTGTTTGTATGTTTCTAAATTGTTTTTTATTCCTCCTGGATTGCATGACTAATAAGGTGCAACATAAGCAGTAGCAAACAAGGTTCAAACTAAACAAGTACATTAAGCGTGTTACATCCCGGTTATAATCCAACAGACCCAGAGATTGTTTTACGACAAGTACATATTCAAACTAAACAAAAAACAAAAGCGTCTTACATGATTCCAGAGCAACGAAAAAAAGGAAACTAACAACCCATCAAATGTTTCCGATTACCAATCTTACGGGTCAGCCAAGTTAATAGGATCAAAGCTTTGCACCATATCAATCGCCATCGATGGTAGTTCCCTACTTGAGCTTCCTCTATTAGATACATTTCCCTACAAAGTTTCAACATTTGTGAGATTTCTTTCTTCGTTAGTTACATTCTTTTTCTTTGGCAATGGTTCCCTGCAAAATTGTGTTTTTTGAATACAAATTTTATTCACTTACATTCTTTTTCTTTGGCAATGGTTCCCTGCATGCTGTTCGCGTGTGTCCAACGGATTGGCACCTTGAGCACCTTACCGGGGTTAGTTCCTCTCCTTGAGATCTTACACGATCTTTGTTTTTGGGTCTTCCAGATTGATGCACTACCATTATTGGTGGCTTCACAACTTGCAAGCCATCAGGAAGTTCCTAACTTGACATTTCTCCTATAGGATAAACCAATCCTTGGTACGTACCTTCCAGTGTTGTTTTCTTGAACCAATCAAAAGCCAAATGATTACAATCAGACAATCTAAGAAGTCTAGTTACCGCTATCGCATGCCCACATGGTATGCCAGAAAGTTGCCATTTACGACAAGTACATGAATGACTAACTAGATCGACGGTATGTTGTTTTCGGTGATCATCTACCATGTAGAGTTTAAACTGTTCAATCCCATACATAACCCAGTTAACACTCTTCAACATTTTGTCCTGTACTTTCGCGGCAGCCCAATCACTAAGTTCTCCCTTGGGTGCATCTGAAATAATTTTTACAAGATAAAATAACAGAATGTTCTCTTCATCTTATATTGACTAATAAGGAAAAAGAAAACATATTTTAAAAAGTACATTAAGTTGATATTTGTGTCGACGGTCACAATACCACCGTTGTAAAAGCTTTCTGTACCACTCCATAAGCATTGTTATTGGTACTTTTCTCACATCCCTTGTTAATGCATTTATTGACTCTGCACTGTTTGAAGTCATGTAGTTGTACCGATTACCAGTGCAATGTGCCCTAGACCATTTATCAAACCCAGTTTCAAGAAGTTTGTTGTAAGCCGTACCATTTCTATATACCCTAATATCCGAAATCGCTCTATCAAATTCTTCCGCGGTGTAAGCTTTGCATGTTTTCCAATATTTTGCCTTTAACTTTGTACTACCGTTCAAACTGCAGTTCATCATCAAATGTCTACAACAGTAACCATGAAATGAATTTGGGAAGACCGTGTTACACGCTTGTCCAATAGAATAATGTCTATCCGATATAATAGCCAAACCTGGTCGTTCCCCTATGCCTTCTTTCAATTTGGACAAAAACCATGTCCATGCCTCCCCAGTCTCACCTTGACAAACACCGATAGCAATAGGTATAATTTGATTGTTACCATCCATTCCAACGACAAGCAAATTTGTCCCAAGGTACTTCCCTTTAAGATGTGCTGCATCAATTATAAGCAACGGTCGCATATACCGTAAGAAACTCCGAATCTGTTTTATGTAGAAATTATTAGTGACACAACATATAATATGTTAGAAAAATAAATAAAAAACGTAAAAGAAAAAAAATGTAAAAAAAAATACAAATGCATACCGCAACACCAAATGCTATAAAACATATTTTAAAGTGTCCTACATCATCGGTATCAATATATGTTATCGTACCCTCATTTCTCATCTTTAAATTATGACAATAAAATGGCAACTGCTCAAACGAGTCGTTAGGGCAACCATTTACCAATTCCAAAGCTCGGTTTCTTCCACCCCATGCTTTCTTATAAGAAATGTCAATTTATACTCTTGACTAATATCTTCCATTATGTCCTTTGGGGTATAAATTCGACTGCTATCTTTCATCTTGGGTTCGAGTAAATGTCCCAAAAGTTTTTTGGTAGCATTACGGTGATTAGGGTGAATTTGTGTTCTTGAACAAGTGTGAACATCGTAAACTCTTCCTAACCTCCATTTTACACCTGATTTTGTTCATACCAGACAATATCTTCCATTTGCACCCATCTTGCACACAAATTACATCGTACCTAGACTTATTTTTTTTCCTAGCCTTAAATTCAAATCCATCTTTGATAGCTTTTTTAGCAATTGCAAACATGCATAATTCTTTACTATCAAATTCATCACCCTCTTTGAGGATGCTAGAGCTGTTGTTGTATTTCAATGTATTCGGTATCTTAGTTTCAAGACTTGGTGGATCGGGTGGAGGAGGCATATTTTCGAAAGTATTTGTTGTTTGCCATTTAAGCATAAATTGATCATTTTGTTGCTGGTTTATATACTTATTGGCACATTCATTGTTAGATTGGTTGAAATTGTCAAAAGGTTCATTTTGTGGTATTTCCGAATGGGGTACAAGACATTGGGAATCAAAATCATTACGAAATAAGGGATAATTAAGATCAAAATCATTAGAAGAAGATGGATTTACCTTTGAAGTGTTGACAATCATTTTGATTAAAAGTTTAGGCAATGCAGCTTTTGGTTTACAAACTTCGTTAACAAAAAATTCAACATCATCGTCATCACCTATGCGGACCGGACCGTGTGGCATTTTGTAAGAAAAACCTAACTTGTATCCTTTGCTAATCTTGAACTTTTTCTTCACAAATGAAACTAACCCAGCATATCTAATATCTCTTTTTAGCGAAACACCATAACTATTGCCATCTTCAAAGACAAGAAACACACGAAATTTTTCCATACGAATGTTATGGACGTGTGAGAATAAGTTTCAATAATTTTACGTACTAATATATATCTATTGGAAAATTTGGTAAAAGTCGAGCAGTCGATCAGTCGATCAGTTGAGCAGTCGGTTGAGCAGTTGGGGAGTTGTATCTTTAATTCCACATTTATTAAAACCACCTATGGACATTTACTCACATTTAATACCCATTAAATTTACCAACTACCTCACCACATTAAATAGCCATCTCCCCAACTACCAGTTGAGCAGTCGAGCATGGGACACGTGTCGAAATATGACTTGGGTTGACTGCACGACCAGTGGTTGGGGAGATGGGGATATTTAATGCAACAACTGCTCAACCGCTCAACTGCTCAACTGGTAGTTGGGGAGATGCATATTTAATGCCACATTTAATATAACCAGCAACGACATTAAATTTTTCATCTACCTCATTACATTTATATTAACTGGTAGTTGGGGCCATTTAATGCAACACATGCTCAACTGCTCAACTGGTAGTTGGGGAGATGGATATTTAATGCCACATTTAATATAACCAGCAACCACATTAAATTTTTCAGCTACCTCAACACATGCTCAACTGCTCAACCGCTCAACTGGTAGTTGGGGAGATGGATATTTAATGTCACATTTAATATAACCAGCAACCACATTAAATTTTTCAGCTATCTCACCACATTTACATTACAACCACCAGTTGAGCAGTTGAGCAGTTGAGCGGTTGAGCTGTTGAGCAGTTGAGCAGTGGAGCACGTTTATATTGAATCTCAAAGAATTGTATCCCAAAGAAATTCGTATGGATCGATATATGTGTCGATGTGGAGCTGGAAACATAGTGCTACGAAAATCATACAAGGAGCATAGTTATGGTCAACTTTTCTATTCATGTCCTCGTTCAAAGGTTAGATATCTTATGTTTCCCGTATAGTTAAAATGTTATTTCATAACCATCTCTTATTTTAATCTTTAACAGCCAGTAAAAAAAGAATACGGGTGTAGATTTTTTATGTGGAAGGAAGAATTTGATAACAATCCCGGTTATAATCCTTCACCACAGCCAAATTTTAATTCTCCGGGACCTTCAACTCCACCAGCTTGTACATCTGAACTAACAGAATGTTACAACTGCAAGTTCAAAGATTTGCAAATAAACATGCTAGAGACAAGAATAAAGATGTTGGAGACCAAACTCGAATTGGCAACGAATCCAGAAAACCACGCATGTATGTCAGGTGCATTGCTAAATGAGCTGTTAGATTCGGTAGGAAATCTTAGTGTGGGGTAGTAATTAACGTATGTTTAATGTGTTGACTTATGTTCTACGTTAGTCAAATTGGAATCAAATGCGTCTCATCTAGTTATTTTATATCTTATATTATTGAATACCACATCATATTTAACCAAGTCGATTAAATTATTGAATTAATAGAAAAATACATGGATAAACAAGTAGAAAATTACATTAATTAAAATTCAGATTACACTTCCACTACTTCCAACTCCACTTTCATTGTTAGCAACACTATCCTTGGAGAAAACCTTAACAACATTTTTTAAAGTAATATTAAGATAGTGATTTCCAGATTGTTTCGGAGAAAACACATAAACGTTACGAAGGATCAAAACGGCCCCGACAGTAAGCAGCTTTTCATACCTCTCGTCATTAACCACTTTGTGATGTATTGAACCTGATATAAAACCTGAAACATCTTTCAATGATACTGTGAGATCACCCAAGACGTTTGGGGTACAAGACTTAATTATAGCAACAACGTTGTCAAGTTTCCCTTTCTTGGTAAATTTTTCGATATCAGCGAAACAACCAATCATGATACCGCCATCAGGTTTGATATACTCAACTGCACTAACCCATGGCCCACTATTAAAATTGGAATCCTCTCCCACATCATACACTACTTTTCTAATGTACTCCTGTGTCGCCATTATACCATCATCCACACCCACATCATTCGCCGTTTGAACAATACCTGCAGGACCTCGTATTATCGTAACCGACATTTTAGCATTATTTTGAGATGTAGTGTTTCCATATGAAAATGGTAGTTGGGAGGTGGCTGACATTCGGAGATCAGAGTCATCTATATCAAGTAATTCTTCCCAATTTGGGGGTGAATTCATTTTGTTGTTTACTTTCTAGAACACTAGAAGGTATATAATTGTTTGTGGAAATTCCATATGTTGTTAACTTATATTTATATCGACAATCACACAAGAAACATTAAATGCACCATCTCCCAAACTACCATCTCCCCAACCACCAGTCGATTTATATCTTATATTGTTGAATACCACATCACATTTAACCAAGTAGATTAAACGACCATACACTAGCAACATGATACATTAGCAAGATAAGTTAAATATATAAATATATACATATTAATGTTTGCATAACCTGTCTACATAAAACGACCATAGTCTAGCATATTAATGTTTACATAACATGTTCAAAATAAGCCATTCGTAAATGGCAACCGACCATACACTAGCATACCAACAGTAGCATACCAACAGCAGAAGTTATATTGTTTACATAAGTTAGATTGTTTACAGAACTTAAATGTCAAATGTCACTCGGAACTGGAATCTTGTATTTCCAGAAATATTCAGCCAAATACTCACGGTAAGCCAAAGCAGCTTGGACAGGATTCTTCACCTTCAATGATAGCTTATGAGACAACCTGTACAAAAGTATACAGACCCAAACACCACAATCCCTATAAAGACCACCTTGTTTAGGGACATCAGGTGCATACTGAAAGGAAACACGATACTTATTGGCATCGATTTTCTTCTTTTTCATCACCTCACTCTCAACAAGATACGTGGGTAGTTGACAAGCAAAAACTTCCCTCAAAGTTAGCCACCACCTACGTGTTTCAACTTTCGGGCTCCCAAGGCTATCATATAAAGTTATAACACCTGTTTTGATAGATAGTTCCCCCAGGCACCAGTGTGTTTCAGGTTCATTGATGGGAAAGAACACCTAAACATGTAAATAGTTGCATCAGAAAGAGTGGAAAGCCAAATGATTATATAATGTTTACAATTACAAAAAGTGATCATATGAATTAGAAGTTTGACAGTCAAAAGTAAGGCTCAGATTTTAAAATGTATAAACGGTACAAAAAACCCGCCATGGCTGCAACCACATTCCCTAAGATGTGGCTACCCTGCCAAGATACGGGTGTCGTTTGCAGAAAAGGTTCATCATCGCCTGACTAACACAACCTGGTTACAAATCTCAATTTTATATCATAGACTGCTAAAAGTAAGGCTCAGATCATGAAATGTATTATCGGTACAAAACACCCGCCATGGCTGCAACCACATGCCCTAAGGTGTGGCTACCCCGCCAAGATACGGTGTCATTGAATTATAGTCCGATAAACCATTTGCAGAAAAGGTTCATCATCGCCTTTCTAAAACTAAAACTGTTTGATGGGTTCGAAAAAGTAAGCCTCCAGTTACAAATGTCAATTTTATATCAGCCGATTGATAAAAGTAAGGCTCAGATCATCAAATGTATTATCGGTACAAAACACCCGCCATGGCTGCAACCACATGCCCTAAGACTGTGGCTACCCCGCCAAGATACGGGTGTCATTGAATTATAGTCCGATAAACCATTTGCAGAAAAGGTTCATCATCGCCTTAAGCATAAATATGAAGGTGTCTGTAAGGTCACTAGATTTACAACACAAGCTTAATAGAAAGAGATAAAGGCGATTGAACAATAAACCAAACACACACACACGATATGCTTATACGGTTATGCGTAGTATATGTGTGAAAGGAAATAAATTGAACAACCAACCCTCAAGTGAGGGTTATAAAATAGTATTTATAGGAGGGAAGCTAGGGCAACACTCCTAGTTCCAATCCTTTCCTTTATGGGCTTGGGCCTAAGCTCATGGGCCTTCTACATAAGCTTAAGGCTAATAACAAACATAAAGGCCATAATTAAGCTAACTATTACATGTGAATTACTAACACTTGATTAAGGTTTAGGAGTGATTCCAACAATCTCCCCCTAAGTGTTAGTGATGAAAACGGTGAAGGTGTTGATGTAATAGTAGCTGTGACGTCTCTGACATTCTTCTTTCTTGTGAGAAGAATTGCCTTGATTTGAACAATCAATCCAGTGTAGAGAAATTGTTTTCTTTAAACGGTTCTGCTTTGACGTCATCTTTAACTTTGTTCTTTGATCATTGTTCTTTGTGATGGAAGTGATAGTATGTTGTTGTTGTCTGCATCAAGTCTGCCTCAGGTCTGCTTCGCTGCTACAGTGTCTCCACGTCATTCTTCAACATGCTCACACGCTCTTTGACGTTGGATTTCAGTACTGATGAAGTTCTTTAAGTCTTTAACTTTGTAGATTCTTTGATTTGGCAAAGAATCATTCTGACTTTTGTGTTGCTTTAAGATAGAACTTCCATTAGTGATGATGTTGGCATGAGCATGTGAAGAATATGCATGATCATTCCGCTCCAGAGCTTCCATAAGAAGAAAACATGAAAACGGTTAGTAATAAGCGGATTCCGGCACTTACAAGTTAGAACTTCGAGAGTGTTAACAACATAGTGTGAAAACACAACTCTAATTCTCACAAAGGCCGTTCCTGAACTGGAGTCCCACAAGTGAGATAACGCGATGTACCGAAGTACATCTACAGTTTAGAAGAGTCGCTGAGGTACACCGAAGCATCACCTCACGACTGTAGACCATTTGAGACCACTAAGCGCAATCCACGGGGAGTTGCCGAAGCGACCTGCTGTCAAGGCTGTTTGATGTTGACCCTGGCAGGAGTTTCCATTCAATCACTGAGGATCACAGTTGTGAACCTCTCATAAATGTTCTTGACAGATTGCTAAGATCTGTGAAGGACTCGATAACGTACCACTGATGTTCTTATTGTTAAACATCAAGTGATGAAATGTCAAGTGTTCCTAAGAGATCTTTTGATGAATCTCGTGGCTCTAGACTCAATAGTGCGTTTTGGTTTTCCTGAGCGGAGACTAGGGAGAGGGTCTCCTTCTTCAATACCAGCGATCTCTAAGAGAAAGCCAATAGTTTGCGTAGGGTTCCCTGTGAGATTGAAACAAGCTTCTGTTGAGAGAAACTTGAGTGGCTAAGAAGGTTTAGTGCATGCGTCACTGGGTCCATGACGACTTTTAATCTTCAATACCGGCGTCACTAAGTGACAACCAGTAGCATATGAATTGAACCCGGTGTCTGCCCTAAGTTGAATAATTTGGAGGGCTATTTCTTTTCACCCTTTTCTTTGCATTTCTTTTTAATTCTTCAACTCCTTCTTTCTCCGATTCTCATTTTCTCCTTTTTTATAGTCGTACCTAAGGACTTCTAAGTACTAACTATTTGTGATGTCCTTGGGTAGATCCCTCCGGCTCTGGCGGATCATAGGACGGTTATTCCTAACCTTAGTCACCTTATCACTCCATGACTAACCTATGTTGCCATAAAACCAATTTTCAAGAAAATCTCTCACTGTGGTTATGATTGTAAAACATTTTGTACCACAGTAAGAGTTTGATCTTTTGCAGAAATACTCCCTCTCCACATGTGCTTAAGAGTTTTTACGGAAATCTGCACAGTGAGGAAAGAGCGCGCACTTTATGAATTGATCAACTCAAGATAGACATTCCCCCGCGATACACGGTTACGTTGCATAGTTAAAGAGTTACATTGTCAGCTTTTAGGTGACAACTAGCTCTACTAACTACCTTGAAGGTGTAGACAAGCCTCGAAAGGTTGTCATACCCGTCAGAGTTCATGTCTACCAAGAGTTTCTCGAATGGTACTTTCTACTCGGACAAGTCCTTTGCGAGACACGTTTACATTACTAGCGAACTAGCTTGAAATTATTACCCGTCCTGGACAAGTCTTTTCGAGTTACTAACAGTTAAGTACCGTCAATTCGTTGGTTAAGTCTATAGCACAAAGATTCATTTGCATTTACACAACATATTTCTTATCACATAATTTTCTCCCCCTCAAAAATGGCATATAAAATGTTATTTTTAAAAAGTTGAGAATAAATATGACCATTTTGAGTGTTGCGGGAAGGTGACCACTATGAACAATTTGTGAACAAAGTTTTAATTCAAATACTCCCCCTCAACAAGTGATATAAACGGTTGAGGTTTTCGAAAATCGTATGGGGAAGTACTTGTTCTTTTGAGCAAAACCTTGAAAAATGAAATGTTTGATAGGTTTTTCTCAAAAGTAAGAAGCTTTCACTCCTTTTATAAGGATTGTGGCACTGATGCGTACCACAGGGTCCTTTCTTGACAAGAACGGGTTGTACACTGAAATGCGTGCACAAGCCATTTTTCATAATAAATCATACATCCAAATTTATAATGAAATAGAAGCAGTTCAAGGGGTACCAGGAAGTCCGTCAATGTTTCCAGGAATGCGAACAGGGCGTTGATAGCCGGCGAGAGCAATCCTGGGACGACCGCCTACAAAGCTTTCCAGCGTTCTGAACTGATCCTTTCGATACAACCTTTCATCAATCATGGTGATGATCCTCTTCACATCTCTCCGATCCTGAGAATTCCATCGCTTAGGAGACCCAATCTTTTGATGTATATCCTTCAATCGATAAGCCAATCCGTCCCTAACCATCTTCAAAGTGTGATCCCCAAACTTGTGAAGATCTCTACACGCCATTAAGCAATTTCTTTGAAGTTCACTGCGGTAAACGACGCCGAATGGTTTGCTGATGAGTGTAAATTGTGAGAGCTGGTTGATGCTCGGAAGATTAAGCTGCGGTGGAGTGAAGTTGACACGGGTCTGATAAGATTCAACTGCAAGCTGGACATCTTCTACACGTTCTTTGATGACTATGCGTCTGATGAAGATGAGCAATGACTTGATGAATTCACGTTGTACTTCAGTTGAAAATTGTCTCATGCGACCTTGTACTTTGGCAAGGTACATGTCTTCAATGTCGTTGATAGACAAATTCTCAAAGTCAGCTTCAGAGAATGCATAATCCCTTTCGTCTTGCCTTTTGACCACAATATTCTTGAGAAAAGTGTAGTCCCATTTGGACGAAAGATCAACGTGTTTGATGGCAACGATACTCTTGGTACTGAACACTGCATGTTGAGACTTCTGAACCTGGCAGCTTCTGTAGTAGATTCTTCGGCGTTCCGGCCAATGGTGAATCCCATACAGTGCATCACGGTCATACTCTCCCACATTGTTGGAGAGCATGTGGTTAGCTCTTTCCTTGATGGCTATGCAGTTAGAGTATATGGCTGCCGGGAATGGAAGTGTCAGAGATGTAGCGTATTTCCTTGAACCATCGCCACCATGTAGAAGAAAATCCAAGTCTTTGTTGAAGAAATATCGGAATGGAATCCTAGGCTCATCTGGTTGGCCAATTGTTGGTAGAGGTTTAGACCAGTCGGTGTAATATGGAGGGTTGTCCCGTTTGGTGAAGTCGATGTTTGCTTCTGGGTTGAGCCAATCCATGTTGTTAGACATAGCTCGAGCAATGTTTTCAAGGTGATATTCTACCTCGATGGCACTTTCTGAGCTATCTTTTAACAGTTGAAAAGCTTCATTCTTGATTCTCCTCAACTCAGATTTCGTCATCTTCTTTACTCGGAATTTTTCTTGCAGTATCTTAGCATGCTCCAATGTATTACCATCTACCAGATCTTGACCTTCAGCTGGATAGGGGGTGGAGTTAACAAGTGTAGAAAACCATTCAAATTCTTCAGTGTTATCTTCATCTAGCCATGATACGACGTCAGCCTTGGGCGCCTTCTTCTTCTTTTTCTGAGGCCTAGATGAGGATTCTGGTTTCTGTACTTTGTCGAGAGAGGCGGGTTGTTGTTGGGGCTCAGGGATTTCCTCATCGTCAAGTTTATCACCAAGAAATTGTAGTGCTCCTGAAGTACTTTTCCTTGAGTCTAAGCATCCTGCGTGGTCAGTGTCTGAAAAAGCGATTAGTTCAAAACCAGAATCCTTCGGATACCATATCCCCAAGTTAATTGTTCCCCTGATGTATCGGAGGATTCTTTTAGCCTTAGAGAGGTGGGTTTTAGTTGGTCACGACTGATAACGGGAGCAGAGATAAACGGCAAAGACAATGTCAGGTCGGCTAGCTGTTAGATACATGAGAGACCCAATAATACTTCGGTATTTGGTAGGGTCCACTAATTTCTCATGTAAATCAGCGTCTAGCTTCTTGGTATGAGTCATTGGTGTGGTATAAGTGTCACAGGTTTTCATTCCAAATTTGTTTAACAATTCAATGGCATATTTGGACTGACTCAAGAAAATACCACGGGGTGATTGATGAACTTGCAATCCTAGAAAGAACGTAAGTTCACCCATCATGGACATTTCAAAAATTTTCTTCATTAGTTTTGCAAAAGCGATTGAAAACTTTTTATGTGTAGACCCAAAAATGATGTCATCCACGTAAATTTGAACAATTAAGATATGTGCCCCGTGATATTGTATAAAAAGAGTAGGGTCGACCGAACTTTTGGTGAAATTATTAGCAATGAGGAAAGATGATAGCTTATCGTACCATGCCCGAGGAGCTTGTTTGAGACCATACAGAGCTTTGTTGAGTTTGTAGACATGGTTCGGGAACTCAGGATCAACGAATCCATCTGGTTGGCTGACATAAACCGTTTCTTTAAGTTGTCCATTGAGAAACGCAGTTTTGACATCCATCTGATAGACCGTCATATTCATATGAGCCGCGAAGGCGAGAAATATCCGAACAGCCTCAAGACGAGCAACCAGAGCAAAAGATTCTTCAAAGTCTATTCCCTCTTCCTGATGATAACCCTTAGCAACTAGACGTGACTTGTTTCGAATTACGTTCCCTTCAGCATCCAATTTGTTTTTCCAAATCCATTTGAGACCAATGACGTAGACCCCTGTTGGTCTTTCAACCAGTTCCCATACTTCAAGACGTTTGAATTGGTTGAGTTCTTCTAGCATGGATTCAATCCAGTTGTCTTTTGTCATTGCATCTTTAATGTTTTTAGGCTCAGATTGGCAGACAGTGAGTGCATAAATGCAATGTTCACCATTTGTGTGAAGACGTTGTCTCGTAACGACTGGTTGGTTCGGGTTGCCAATAATATTTTCCAGAGGATGATCTTTTTTCCATCGATGTGTAGAGGGTTGATGTTGGTATACATTGTGCAGATTTTGAGGATTCAAATGATTTGTTGAAGATTCCGCGATATCTGGTGCAACAGTTTCATTAGCAAACGGGTTAAAGAACGCATTTGGATCAAAATCTGCAGGTGGGGGTACTTCATTAAGAACATCATCAGCCGGTTCATCATTGTTGGAAGCGGTTTGTTCAACTGTTGTGGTGGAGTCAACTGGTGGTGCTTCTTCAACAGTAGTTGTTGTAGCAGGTGTATCAGGTATAAGAGTAGTATCAGGTTGAGCAACGGAAACAGCGGATACACCTGGAGCACGTTTATCAATATCGTCACTGAACAGCGGAGCAAATAACCTTTCCATTTGTTGACGAGTGAGCTGGGGGCTTTGTTCAGCTGATGATGGGGTTTGAGGGAAGTTTAAACGGTTGTGACCGGGTTCTAAGTTGTTATACTCAGAAGCCATTTCCGTGAGTTCATTAAAATGAGCATGAATCGTTTCCATAACCTCCTTTGTTCGACGATTCCAGATGCGGAAACCTTTAGAATTGTCACAATATCCAATAAAGACTCCAATGTTAGCTTTGGCTTTGAGCTTTCCAAAGTCATCACGATCATTATTCGGATAGCAAAGAGATCCAAATACATGAAAGTGTTTGAGATTCGGTTTTCTGTTGTGGACAAGCTCGAAAGGTGTTTTGTTGTGGCGTTTTGTAATCATAAAACGGTTTTAAGTATAGCATGCAGTAGATACAGCTTCTGCCCACAAGTAATCTGGGAGTTTGGCATTGATTAACATTGTTCTTGCAGCTTCCACCAACGTTCGGTTTCGTCTTTCAACAACTCCGTTTTGTTCAGGTGTACGAGCAATAGATGTCTGATGCTGAATTCCCAATTTCTCATAAAATTCACGAAGGGTTTGGTTAATAAATTCAGTTCCTCTGTCTGTTCTGATTTGTCGGACGGTGTTTCGGAGCTGAACCTGTATTTTCGTGAGAAAGGTGATAATCATATGTGGAGCTTGGTCTTTGCTTCGAAGAAAGTAGACCCAAGTCCATCGTGAATAGTCATCAACAATTACTAAGATGTAGCGTTTTCCATTTATCGTTTGCACGCGCATCGGGCCACACAAATCCATGTGAAGAAGATGAAACACATGCTGAGAGCTGTGTTCCACCTTTGAAGGAAAATGAGCACGAGTGCTTTTCCCTTGTTCACAAGCTGAGCAAAGGTGATATTTTGAATACCGGAATCGTGGGAGACCTTCAACTAGTTTGTGTCGAGCAAGGTTGGTGATGGTTTGAAAGTTTAGATGTGAGAGACGACGGTGCCATAGCCAGGATTTTGTTGATGTTGCCTTTGAAAGTAAGCAGATGGGAGATGTAGCAACCATGTCTTGCATAGAGATATTGTATAGACTAGAATTACGCGAGCCAGACATAAGGTCATTTCCTTGTAGATCACGAATGAAACAAGTTTCTCCCTGAAAGCAACCTCCAAATCGCCATCATAAAACTGACCTACTGAAAACAGATTGTGACCGAGGCCTTCCACATAGTAAACCCTGCTAATTTCGATGTTCCCATTGATATAGTCTCCGTAGCCCATGATAGCTGCGAAGTGATCATTCCTGAATCTGACAGTGCCAATGAACTTTGCAATAAAGTTTGATAACAGTTTAAGGTTGCCTGTCATATGTCGGGAACATCCGCTATCAACAATCCAGAGAATGATCTGTATCACCTGCATTACACACAGACGACACAGATGGAATAGAAGTAGATGTGGAACCCGAAATGTTAGAGGGTTCCGAAGCAGTTATAGTAGACATACACACATTAATAACTTTAGGCATCCATTTAAATCCTAATGTGTTATATATCCATTTCTACCATCTATAACTACTATTTGCTTTGGTCTTAGTGAATGCACTAGGTGGTACTACATTCTTTTGAGGTAAAGCTGGAGCTACAGGGACAGCAATGCTTGCCTTAGAATCTAAAGAAGGCGGTCTACCAAGCACAGACTTAGAATGATTAGTGGGCCTAGAGGTATTCCGATTCTTAGGATTCCGTAAACGAGAGATTATAGCTTTAGCAACGCATTTGCCATGACAATCAGAATTCATACTTTTACGATAAATAACACAAGGTGCATTAGACTGAATATCAAAAGTACTTAAAGGTTTAGCACTCGTTACATCACTATTTCTATTACATTTGCCAGACGTAATATATGTAGTGGAAGCAACGTGAGTCTTATTCGTAGTCCTAGGGTGTTCTTCTACTCTAGCATTCCTTATTGATCTTTTCTTAGGTTGCAACTTCCTATTCTTCGATTGAGTGCTCCTAGGCTATGAAGTGCGGACGTTTGGAAAAGACGCAACTATTCCTGTTTCAGTAGAAGGAAGCACGTTAGCAACTTGTGATTTGGCAGTAGGGATTCTAGGTGTACAATTACTAAGTGTTACTAGTGCTATTCTCTTAATCACGGTAGGAGGAAGTTGTTCATACTTTCCTAACATTTCTCTTAACTTAAAGATAGTGTGAATCAAATCTTGATTTTCAGAACGAATGTTACCAGCAAAATTCATGACTTCTCTAGTGTGTGCAAGATAGTGATCAAGTTCGTTTGATGCTTCATGACGAGTCTTATTGAGTAAATCAAATATGACACCATATTCCTGTTTAACTTTTACAAGTTATTGTTCATATTTTGAGATTTGACTTTTCAAAGACACGTTTTGATCATCCAGTTGCTCAAATTTTGGATTTGATTGCAACTGGTGGATTTTGTGTTGCAAAGCAAGTTCGCGAGTTTGACAATCTTTTAACACCATTGAAGACGACGTTTTGCATTTGAAAGCTCGTGTAAGAGACGTTCGTTTTCAACTTTTAAAGACTCGATCTGAAGCACATTATTAGTATTCTCAATAGTTACAACTTTCTCAACAGTATCAGCAGAGATGTAATCAGATGCATATGAGACAGAATTCAATAACACAACATTATGGATATCAGCACAGATAACATCATTCAAGAGTCGATCAACATCTTTTCAAAACATTTTCTTTTTACGTTTAGTATTGGTAATAGATGTTTCTGTTTTCTCGAAAACGACCTTCATCACTCCAAGTTCCTTATGAAAGTCCCGTTCCCAAGACAATGCACAATTTTTCAAATTTTTAACATTTGGTAAAAGATTTTTCTGAAAAATGTCTCTTTGTTCTCGCGCTAGAGGCGATTGAAAATGTTGAACTTTGATTTCAGAATGATATTCTATCTCATGTTGTAAAGTTTTGAGGTCAGCCATGAAAATGTCAAAATATCTAAGAATTTTTCTATTTTCAGGTTTTGAGTTTACTTCACTAATGGAAGGTAAAGGACCATAAATTTGTGCATAATCTGGTTGCGGATTAACATTAGAAGACTCAGACGTTTTTATGATAACCCTTGGTGTGTTAGAAGAATCTGTTGATGTGACGAATGTGACCGGTTTTGAATAATTAAAAGGTTTGTTGTAAACAACAGTTTCTAATTTTGATCGACTCTCGTCTTCTGCATCTAATTCCTCTTGACGATGATATTCAACAACACTCATAATAGAATGATCAATTTATATTCTGCACTGGAAACTTCAGGATTTAGTTTGAATGCTTTGGTTGAAAGCTTAGGTTTGTAATCTGCAAGAGTCAGTCCATATCCATTTGGATTGGGTTTTAAAGTAAACTTTTTAATAGCAGTTACTGACTCACCATGTTTGTAAACAACAGTTTTAAACTCTTTAAGTTTGTTTTGCAAGCCGATAATTTCTTCAAGATGTTTCGTAGAATGCTTTTTGTATGCTGAGAACTGTTTTTGACAAGTTAACAACTCAGCCTTAGCTTTTTGATTTTCTAAGGTGAGAGCGTTAATTTGCTTTTTATGTTCATGTTTCAGTTGTTCTATTTCAGACAATAAAGCATTCTTCGAAGCGGCTAGATCACGCATCTGTCTCTCTAAATATTTTTCGTTTTGATGAGATTTAGTAAAGGCTGCTTCAAAACCTTTTTCACGTTTTTCTTGAGTTTTGAAAAAGTTGAGTTACTTTTGTAAACATTCAAAATCCTTGGTTAATAGTGCATTTTTACTTTTTAAGACCTGATTTAATGCACAACATTATTCAATTTGGGATTGCTGGTCTTTAAGTAAAAGAGCAAGATCTGGATGAGGCAAACGTTTGGTTTGTTCAACGGGAGTCACAACATGATCATTATTTAGATCCTCAAGTATAACCACGGAGTCAATTTGATTATCAATGGAAACCATAAGGTCATCTTGATCGTCAAATGTAACTACGGGATCTATTTGAAAATCATCGGAATGAGATGTAAATAACTCATTTTGAACATTCTGAACCTTGCCGGATTCAGATGTTGGCGGAGATATTAGATCAGAGATAAATATGGTTTGTTCGGGTACCTGAGACAAGCCATCAGTGTCATACACTGGGCCTGTGTCACTCATGTGTAACTCATGCATATTAGCCATCAACATAACAGCTGCATTGGCCTGCAAGTCCTCCATATCATCATCTGAATCTGCATCTGCCATAAAGCTCTGTTCTTTGTCTGTGAGAGTTCCACCAGCTTCATCCTTAAGAGCCAAAAGAAGAGCCTCTTTGTCATAAGCACTGCCCCTAGTCCTAGGCTTTGGGCATGCATTAGCCAGGTGTCCCTTCTCATTGCAGTTGTAGCATCGAAGACCATTCAACCCATTCTGAGCATTTCCCTGTTCCACCACTTGAGCTCTGTTGTTATTCTGACCCACAACATTAAACCCTTGACCACCGCTCATCTGACGTCCATAACCACGATTCTGAACTTCAACTCGTCCATTGTTCACAACAGCTTGATTCCTTGCGTTTGATGAGGAACGAATGCGATTGTTGGATTTGTTGGTATAACGGCTAAAAGCATTAGCAATCATAACAAATCCTTGTTGCAATGCTTCGAACGGATCGATGTCCTCATTATCTTCACTGACAATTGCTTGAGCATTGTTGTTGTTGTATGGAACCAATTGATTTTGTTGAGATTGTTGCTGTGAAGGATCATGTGGTGAGATTGAAGTAGTTGGTTGAGTTGCTGGTTGAGGAGGATAATTTTGTTGAGCATATAATGCAAGTTGTTGATTTTCCGGATGTGTAGGTGGAGCAATTTGAGCACGGAGAATCCTTTCCCGATCAACTTCCTTTTCATGAGGCTTCAAGTAATCGTACAACAATCCATATGTAGAATGATGCATATTCTTCGCTTGACGGAGAAAAATGACATACTTCTCCCATTCAGGACCAAGACTACTCAGGAACTTAGTATTCACTGCAATTCTTGGCATGATGATGTTGTGTTTATCCAAATCATTGATGATGTCTGAAAATCGATGATGATAAGAATCTAGTGTCTCTCCAGGTTCAATCATGAAGTGTTCATAAGCCAAGTAAATTTTGGATTCCAAATCCTCCTGATTGAGTACAGATCCTTCCATAAGAAGATGAATATGTTCCCACATTTCCTTTGTAGTCTTTTGAGCATCAACACTTCGAAGAATAGGGTTAGGTAATCCTAAAAGGATATATTGCATTGCAAGCTCATCAGCTTCATAGTGTAGAAGTTCTGCTGGATTTAAATCTGCAACAGTAGCAATGTTCGTTTGTTCATCTCTTGGTGGGTTGGCATTTGGATCGCCGGGTACAATGATAGTAGGCATCTGAAATGGACCTTCCAAGATAACCTTCTTTAAGAACTTTCCATGTGGCTTCTTTAGATCACAAAACCTAAAGAACCTTATCACCCATTGATCGTAGTTTCCTGGAGTGAGCATTGGAGGTCTATCAAGTGATCCAGCCTCATGAATTGATTGTTGGCTGCTTAAAGCTTCACACATCTTTACAAACCAAGTGGGTTCCTTCATAGTGTTCCTTGATGGATGTTGATTGAAGTCATTTGTGTAGGGTTGAACTTGAAGACTTGGTGGTGGTTGAACCATTTGAGGTGGTGGAATTGCACCAAGTTGTGGAGTATGTTGTTGATTAAATTGTTGTTAATAAATTGCTTGTTGTTGATTCCATTGTTGATGTTGTGGAGTTAGTTGTTGTTGACGTTGAGAATAAGTGTAAGGGAAATAGTTAGAGTATGGTGGTTGTGACATGTTGAAAACTTGTTTTGGTAAAAATGGATCTTTGTAGTCGAATGAACCTTTGTTGATGAAGTGTCCTTAGGCGTAGAAATCACAAGAAACCAAGTAGGACTTATGCGTAAAAACACCAAAGTTACGCGTAACAAAGAGAGTTACGCGTAGTTTTAGCTTACGCGTAAGTAGGGTAAATGCACTAAAGTTATGCGTAGACACAAAGTTAGGTGTAGAAAGTTAGGCGTAGGATTACCTTATGCGTAAGACTAGGCTTAGGCGTAAGATGAATCTTATGCGTAGGATTTCTACACGTAAGCTTTTATGCTTATGCGTAAGTTTAGGGTTTTATCCCAAGTGATCTTTTACACTATCACAGTGCAAAAGATATCCAAAGTCGACGTATTTTCAGGCTTATCCAATCAAGAAAACACGGAGTAAACCACGAAACTGAAGATCAAACCAAGGATAAAGTTACGCGTAAAACTAGGGTTTTCATACGCGTAGCTTTACTCGTAAAAATGATTTTGCCCAAAGTTGTTTCTAAACCAGATTTTTGTTATGGAATAGCTTCAATATCACCAATAAAAACACAAGAGTGTGAAACTTGATGAATCAAAATGGCTAAACAGGTTACGCGTAGAACGACACCCACGAACAAAAACAAGCTTAAAAATTATGATCCACACATAAAGTTTGAAACTTTTTGCCAAAAACAGTTATTTTAACACCTTAAAACATTGAAAGTACAAGAATCTTGGATTAAAAAAATGTAAAAACCGTGTTTTTAAGCAAACCAAAGATCTCGTTACCTTTACGCGTAAGACCAAAAACTTACTTCAAAAGCAATAACGATTTACCCAACTAGTTGGCGATTGATACCACTGTAAGGTCACTAGATTTACAACACAAGCTTAATAGAAAGAGATAAAGGCGATTGAACAATAAACCAAACACACACACACGATATGCTTATACGGTTATGCGTAGGATATGTGTGAAAGGAAATAAATTAAACAACCAACCCTCAAGTGAGGGTTATAAAATAGTATTTATAGGAGGGAAGCTAGGGCAACACTCCTAGTTCTCATCCTTTCCTTTATGGGCTTGGGCCTAAGCTCATGGGCCTTCTACATAAGCTTAAGGCTAATAACAAACATAAAGGCCATAATTAAGCTAACTATTACATGTGAATTACTAACACTTGATTAAGGTTTAGGAGTGATTCCAACAGTGTCATTGAATTATATTCCGACAACGCTCAACTGCTCAACTGCTCAAACTAGATTCATATTACCAAAAGAGCCCAATTTTCCAAGTGTGTGCCATTTTTAAGACTCTTTTCTCATCTCTTTCCCGAAAGAGCCATGCTCAACTGCTCGACTCGATACATATTATGACACGTGGCATGGCCTTGTACTTTTCCAATTGTACACCAAGTGTCACATCAAATCTTTACGCAATCTTTCAAGATGCCAAAGGCCGTGATAATTAATACGTTCTTGCATGTTTTCGGTTCCAGTTCCACAAAAGGCCCTGATCAATAATACAATGCAATTCTCAAAGAAAGATGGGAAACAAAAGAGGATATTGCGAAAAAGAAATCTGCACCAAATTACTTGCCACAACATTCTCTTTAGTGTCACATGTTTCTTTGGTGAAATGCACTCTACCGCTGATCAGGGCCTTTTGTGGGACTGAATCTAGCAACATGCATAAAACAAGAGAAAGTTACCAAAAGAGGCCCAAAATCCAAGGTTAGCATCTGTAAGCATTACGTAAGTAATGTTTGACGTTAACAAGGCTCAGATCTAGAAATGTATGAACGGTACAAAACACACGCCATGGCTGCAGCCACATTCCCTGAGGTGTGGCTACCCTGTCAAGATAGGTTATGAAATTGTAGTCCAATAAACCATTTGAAGAAAATAGTCATCATCGCCTAACTAAACCATATACAATTTATGCACATTCAGAGGCTTACTTTTCACTTAGAAAATTGATAAACCAAACAAAAAGATTTCCCAAATCCATGTGAACCAAAAAAACACGCACACAACACACCCGTGGCTGAACCAAAACAAGGCTCAGATCAGCAAGGCTCAGATCAGCAAAACAACATCAGGATGTAACCACCCATGGCTGCAAAAATAATGCTATAAAATTTCCATGCCAAGATATGGTACATCGCATCATTTGATTCATCGTCATCACAGCCTCTTAATTCTCGCATCACTGTTTCCAGTCAAAAAGCAAACCAAAAGATTTCCAAAATCCAAGTGATCTGACACTTTTTTTTTCTTATTTTTTTTTCTTTTGCAACTTTAACGATTGAATATCATCAAAAAAAACACACAAACAACAAGGCTCAGATCAGCAAAACAACATCAGGACGTAACCACCCATGGCTGCAAAAGTAATGCTATAAAATTGCCATGCCAAGATATGGTACATCGCATCATTTGATTCATAGTCATCACAGCCTCTTAATTCTCGCATCACTGTTGCCAGTCAAAAAGTTTTTTTTGTTTTTTTGTATATTTGAAATGATACAAGATTTGGCAATAATATATAGAGTATATATCAGGTATTGTTGATCAGGAATATTTGCATGTGATTTCAGATATTCAACTGTCAGTTTTGACAATAATATAGGTCAGGAATCAACTGTCATTCAAAACCAAATAGTATTGATATGGCCTTTGGTAGGTGTGGTTTTTCCTATTTAAGAGTGGACACACTTAATTCAGCATTAACCCTACTTCACTTTATTCTAAATATGTCAAAACGTAAAAATAAAAAAGTTACATTCAAGGCTGATGCTGATGATATGGAATGGTCAATCAAGGCACTAAGAGAGGTCATATTTCCTGAGATTGAAGAGAGATATGGCCCAAATGCTGAACCAAAGGACCGATTACCAGCTAAAATTCTAGAAAAGCTAAGACAACAAGTTTACATGGATCAACAAGTACAAGGTGGTAAACCACGTGGTACTACTAACATCAAGGTACCACATTGCGAGAAAGTCAATTCAGCCTATAAAGATGTACCAAAACCAACAAGGATCTGACTATAAGGGGCCATAGTTGTCTAGGATCTTTTCATCTACGGGACATAAATCTGTTTGCCATTTATGATGTCACGTAGTCTTTTGTACATTAATTGTTAAATACCAATGCTTATTTAGAAGTAAATCTGTTTGCCATTTATGTTCTCACATAGTCTTAACAATCATATAAAAGTAAATCTGTTTGCCATTTATGATTTCGTAACACTGGAGATTTGATGTGACACTTAGTGTACAATTGGTACAGTACCGGGAAATGCCACGTGTCGTAATATGTATGGGGTCGAGCAGTTGAGCAGTTGCGTGGCTCTTTTGGGAAAGAGATGGGAAAAAGGTCTTAAAAACGGACCACACTTGGAAAAAAGTTCCTTTTTGGTAATTTTCTCTGAAAGACAAAATTAACGGTACAACACACCCGCCATGGCTGCAACCACATGCCCTAAGGTGCGGCTACCCCGCCAAGATACGGGTGTCATTAGAAAGTAAGGCTCAGATCTTAAAATGTATTATCGGTACAAAACACCCGCCATGGCTGCAACCACATGCCCTAAGACTGTGGCTACCCCGCCAAGATACGGGTGTCATTGAATTATAGTCCAATAAACCATTTGCAGAAAAGTTTCATCATCGCCTCACTAACTAAATTATCGCTACTCTTAAGGCAGATTAATATATATCATAATATGTGATAATTAAATAAAGAGACACCTTATTGACGCCTTCACGAAACCACGGGATGCCGTTCGTCACTCCGTCTGCATAATAGAGCGACATTTGCTTGTCAAGGATCATTGTCGCCCAAAATGGGCTAACCATGACCCAATCAACATCATCAGGTCGAAAATGCATAATTAATCCACAAACAATCCAACATGCTGTGATTTCAAAATTGAAACTGATCATCTATTAGGTACGAACCACCCGCAATAAAGCTTTGAACTATATACTTGTAATAAATACGTACCACATCACTTAGCCAACCCCTGTGTCCCTCGTCTTTGCCCAATAATCCTAGCCAAAACTTCGGATTTGCAGTCGTCCCTCAGCCGCCCCATGGGAACATAAACAACTCCCTATTCTTATTCTTTTTTTGTTTATCCAAAAACAATTTTATTTCTGGATGCACAAAAGGTCTGAACATTGTCCCTAAACCAGTACGACATAGATTCTGCATTTGGGCAATGGAAATAAGGATTATAATAAAATTATAGAAGCTATATCATTGTTATTAACATTATAAAAAAAATGTTACCACTAAAATACCTCTTTGAACGGTTTGAGTTTGATTTATTTCCCATCCGGTCCAATGACAGCGGGAAATACAGGTTTCAAATGTCGCCTTAGAGACCTTCTTGGTGTGGTCGAAGGTTGCTGCGTATATGGGGATTGAAGGAGCTTGCCCTGCTTCCTCTCCCGTTCAAAAGGAACGCGTACAGTTTTTACCTTCTTTTCATCACAGTCAAACGCGTAAACATACTTCACATCAACAGGAGTGCTAATTCCAGGGCTAGAGACAGACTTTGGCGTCACTTGAACATGTTGGTCCTCGTTAAAAAGAAGAACATCCTGAAAAACAGTTTATCTTGAGTGAGTAATGGTTAAATTTTTATTAGATTTACATCTACAACGAATATTTACCGGATTAAAAGGAGAGTCTGATATTTGTGCCTCAGTCATCACGACATTCTCATCCTGAAGAACAGGAGACTGTGAGTTTTGTGCCTCACTCGTCGCACCCTTCATTTGCACATCTTCATCAACTTTTACACTATTCTCAACCTGAAAAACAAAAAAACTTTGTGTCAATATCATGTTTGAGTGAATGTCATGTTCGTTTTTTTATTTTTATTATATTATAATGTTACGAGTATACTCACCATGCTTACAGGAGACTGTAAGTTTTTGTCGTCAGTCATAACGGCCTTCATTTCCACATCTTCATCAACTTTAAGAACATTATCATCCTGAAAAGAAGTTTACTTTGTGTTAATGTCATGTTTGTTTTTTTTTAATTTAAGATAATATATTAACATGTTCAAAGTATATTTACCTTGCACAAAGGAGAATGTAAGTTTTTGTCCTCACTCATCAGATCCACATGTTCAACATGTTCAACTTCACAGCGAGTCTCGACCTATAAAAAACATACATATTTTTGAATGTGCGTGTTATCAGATTAAAAGGTGAATCTATCATAGCCGGATAAAGAGCTGAATCCATCTGTTGGGGCTCGTTCATTTCTTGCTTGTTTGGCACATCTTCATCAACGTCACAAAGATTCCCATCCTAATCAAATGCACGTGTAAATTTCTCGAAATTTTGGGTATGTATTAACTCATAAGATTCATATGTAATTCCTATCATACATTACCTGAACATCTGTATGATCTTGCGGTGAGTCAAAAAACTCATTTATTACTTCTTGCACTTGTTGTGAAGATGAATCGTTCTTAGAACTAAATACATCATCTTGCACATTCAGATTTGCATTAACATTAACATCCTTCACAACATCATCTACATCCATATCACCGTCATTTTGACCACCCGTCTGAAAAATAAATATATACTTATGTTACGTACTTGGTCAACTAATTGATGTGTACCGAATACTGAAAAATCCATTGTTATAACAAACCTTTGAATCATCATCTACATCCATACTACCATCATTTTGAGTACCGCTCTGAAAAAATTAAAAGTACCGAATACATTCGTTAATTAGGATCGGAGATTTATTACTGTCTACATAAATAATATGGTTTTATTATACATAACAAGTACAGAAAACCTTAGAAACTAAAATACAACCAACTAGATAAAAACATACAAACTATAACATACAAATAACTTAATAAACTGAACAATCTGGATGCGTAAGCAGAAGTAGCGATTCGTTGAAAGGACTCATGAAGAAGGACCCTGCGTCTCCTTCAACACGAAGATTAATTAATTCTTGTGACCGAACTTGGAAGATTTCAAGAGTGTGATCCATTTGGTAAGGCTGATCAGATTCAAAAACTGGATCCCCGAACTTCGTAAATCCAATTAATTTTAGTAAATGAGGAGTGAAAATGTTAAATAGTGTTTTAAAGAATTTTAAATTGTTACCATCCAACAATATCTCCCATATACAGGCCGTGTGCCACTGATCTCCAATCATGTTGCAAAAAATGACAAGAGAGTCTCTTAGTTTTGAAATATAGAAAGGTCTTGCAATCCGATTAAGTAAGCTGTAAGGTATATCTAATACCGAAAAGCTGTGGTTAACCAAATCAAAAGAGACGATCATATAAGATTTTTCAGATGAGCCTAAAGTCCGCTGAGAAGCCACCCAGTAAATAAAACTACCTAACACAGCCTGACTTGACCGTTTAAGTCGGAATGAAAGACAATGCATATGTTGACTTTCTAACTTCTTCCAGCGCTTGGAGCTCAATGTAAACACTGAAACATTCCATGGTTCGTGTCCATCAAGCGGATATGAAATCCTTAAAATGGTAGGGTCAAAAGTGACTGGATTAACACCAAAACCGATAACTACTTTATCATATTCAGATTGACTTAACCAACAAGGGAGAACTATAGCAACTGATTTTCTTATTGACGGGTTCCAAAGAACAGCCATCTTATAAGAATCAGAAAAACACCACAAACCATGAGAGGTGCTAATAGGCAAAAGATTCAAAAACATGAGACTTGTATTAGAGATGACGTTAGGAAAACTTGGAAAAAACAGACGTCGTTGGAACAAATTGACATTATCATCAACAAAAGCTAAAAACTGTGACTCAACAAAACCTTGTTGATAGTGAATAAGGAAACTACAAGGCACGGACGTGCGAACACCGAAACCAACAAGGAATTTGGAGCTGTCGATGAACGACTTCCATGTCTTTGAAACAGTTCTAAACTGAAGTAAAGCATGTACAGGAAGTTTAGAAATGATTTCCGTTTGAATTTCGAAGGGAATGTTGTCGGACATTTTTTTGAAACAGTGGAAAATAAAGACTGTCAATGTGTAGAATTATGAATGTGTAGAAGTGTAGAAGCCTTATTTATAGAGTAAGTAGTTTAGGTGAAGTTAATGAACTAATAGTGTAGGTGAAGTTATTAAATACAAAGCACTAGTGTCATAAATGAACTACTAGTGTAGGTTAATGAACTAATAGTGTACGTGAAGTTAATGAACTACTAGTTTAGGTGAAGTTTTTATTAAATTTTACAAAAACTAAGGGTGCGTTTAGTTGGGGGAAAACACCCTTGTTTTCCACAAAATATTTTGTGGAAAACAAGAAAAATAGAGATCGCATTCAAATTATCATTTTCCAACAAAATGTTTTGCAAAACACAAAATCCCCTATTCCTAATCTAACAAGGAAAATTAGAAAACAAATTTTAGTTGTTTTCCTTTGTAACCCCCAACCCTCCCTCCTTCTTCAAAATAGAAAATACAAATATCAACTAAACGCATTTTCTATATTTTCAAGTGTTTTGTAGAGATAAATTTCCCATGCAAATTTTTACAAAACTAGAGATAGAAAACAAGGGAATTTTTTCTCCAACTAAACGCACCCTAAAATTTTATAATTTACAATTTACTTTTTATTACTTAAACGCTACAGATTTTAACAACATAACTATAGTAGTTTACGTGAAGTTTTTAAAATGCATATCCAAAACAATATCATACCACATAAAACACGTATGAATAAGTAATACATCAAATGAGTCAGCATAGAAGCAAAACAAAATATATAAAAAGATTAAAAGGATTGCAAGAAATATAACCTTTTCAGCAGACACGCGTGCAGTATCAGATTCACCCCCATTCTTCTCACTAACCCCATCAAGCTTCAAATTCGTATGGATAAATTTCTGAAGTTCATCAATTTGCCGTTGCATATTAGCCATCTGATCTAAAACTGTTGCACTAGGTGTCAATTCTCCATCCATACCCGGAATCAGTCTATCCCAATCAGGCCTCAAATGCTTGACAAATTTATGTAATTGATTAATTTGTTGTTGCATTTTAGCCATCTGAGAAACAACTGTTGCTGTAGATGGCATCAAATCCCCCATATACGGCATGCCTTGCTGCGCCTTCCTAATGACTGGTGATGTATCTGCATTTGAGACTGAACACCTTCTCCGTGGTCTCAACTTCTCCGGTCGATGGGATCTATTGACTGCTGGTGTGTCTGCGTTATACTTCTTGAAAAACTCTAAACTAGATGTCCACCAAAGTTCTTTCATCTCAGTCACTGCATATAAAAAAATTATTATACACTAACGCAAATACCTTAAAAAATCATAAACAATTTTAAAAAAAGAGTAGAGTATAGCCTGTCGGCAAAAGGCGAACCATTTCTGCATTACGAAAAAGAAGATCATAATCCGTCTTCTCAAACATGTGTGCATCCTCCCACGCAACACCCCGAGGGATCACATTATCTTCTTTGACCCACCAATTTAGTGAATTGCGGCAGGTTTCCAAAATCCAAATCTAAAGGAATTATTATTACTATTAGCATAAAAAATTACTACAATACTGATTTAAATTCTTAGTATTTAAACAATAGTTACGCACCTTCAAAGCGAACACAAATCCATTCAATGTATAAGTTGCAATGTAACCATCACCCTTAGTAGCCTTTTCAGTCAAATGTCTATCTCTAACCTTTGAGATAGCATTACAAATCTTATTGTGAAACTCAACCCAAATGTACTCGCCCCATGGAAATGCATTCCATGCATAAATGTCATCTACTAAAACCAATATCTCAGGGGATACCAAATTTCTTTCCTGTTTGTCGATAAAAACGTTCTCCAACATCAGAACCAGACAAAGGCGAACAACATCATCATCTGAAAGTTCATTAAACTCAACTTGATCAGTAAGAACCCTAACTAGTTGTTCAGCTTTTATATTGTTGATTCTCTCGTTACGCCTCTCTCTAAGAAAACTTAGCATACGTTTACCAAATCCAGATTCCTGTTTTTTAAATTGCTCTAAAGAAACATCACCAAAGCGAAGACCTAATACTAGACACATATCTTCACGACCAAACTCTAAGTTGTTTCCCCAGATATCAAAATACAATAGAGTGTTTATATCATGGTTTTCAACAAAGCGTTGATGTTGGAGCAAATAATGAAGCAAATGGTTATCAAGCTCGTATGTTTTTATGTCTAACCATTTCCCGAAAACCGTACTTTTAAAAAGTTCAAGACGATCATGCTTGAAACTCAACTTTTGTCTTATAGTTTTGATATAGTGCAACTTTGATCTAGCACTGAGCTTTGCAGAATACACCTATACACAAAAAAATAAAAAGAACATTAGATGCATACACATATTAGCATATGTTATAAACTTATGAGCAATAAAAAAAATACTAATGACCAATATCTTAATAACCTAAACATCTCACGTATGCAGGTGTCCAATTTTTCAGATAATCAATAAATTTCAGATATGTTAAGCACAAAAACGTGGGTTATTGTGCAGAAATAAGCATCAAATAACCCTAAAAAATAACCCTAAAAATGTATACTAACGTAGTCGGTTTTCTAACAATAACGTAGTCGGTTTTCTAACCACACTACACATCAAATAACCCTAAAAAAATTTAAAAACCCTAAAACAAATTTATAATCAAAGTTACTGTACAAATAGAAAAAAATCGATTAAAAATCAAAGGGTATAAAACAGATGTATGTGTTACAGTGAAAATCGCACTTTTTACTTACTTGTCTAGAAGCCATTATCATATAATCGAGTCGAACATCAACGGATCTGGTCTGGAAATGATATAAACAACAAAACGGGTGTTGTGTGATCAAAGTTTTAGGAATTTTTTTTTTCTTTCTAATCCATGCACTGTTACTGTGTGTTACTGTGTGTTGAGTGTGTGTTTTTTTTTATGATATTCAATGGTTAAAGTGGCAAAAGAAAATAAAAAAAGAAATAAAAAATTGTCATATCACTTGGATTTGGGAAATCTTTTGGTTTGCTTTTTCAATTTACTAGGTGAAAAGTTGTGGGGTCAGTTGAGCACCGTCGGTTGAGCGCCGACGGTTGAGCGTTGACCTTATGCAAGAAAACAAAACAAGAGATTTCTTTAAGATTTGATTTGCACTTAGTGTACTATTGGTACAGTACCGGGAAATGCCACGTGTCGTAAAATGTATGGGGTCGAGCAGTTGAGCGTGGCTCTTTTGGGAAAGAGATGGGAAAAAGGTCTTAAAAATGGACCACACTTGAAAAAAAGTCCCATTTTGGTAATTTTCTCTAAATATAATGAATTTCTATATGAAATTGTAAATATTCTTCTCATTTTGCAATGAATGTTGAATTTTACACATATAGCATTTTTAAGTATTTTCATTCCATTGCCAACCAACACATAGATAAATGGAATTGAGATTCCGGATTTTTTGAATCTGCCAACCAAACACGTTATGGAATGAAATCAGATTCTAATTAGAATCTTGAAATTTCATGAACTAAACGAGGCAGAATAATTAGCAAAAGAGGTCTACGGTGTTTGCAATAAAAACTAAATATGCCAGTTTATCCAAGAAACAACAAAAAGTTAGATACTAAACTTTTGAATTTAGAGCATTGCTACAATTCAAGTTAGATACTAAACTTTTGAATTTAGAGCATTGCTACCGGGAATTGTAGCTAATAGAGTTGCAGCCTGGTTGGCGAACCGAGAATGCACACAAAATGAGCAAGTTTGCATATTTGATTCGCTGCCTCAGCTCGATGCTGTTTGAGGACGTTATAAGAGTGGCAAGACCACATGGTATCATTTCTGGTTAGTATGGGTTATTTACCCTTCGTTGCACACAAAAACCATAATAATAGCAAAGCTAGCTCTTATATATACTATGTTTAAGTTAATTTTGTGGTTAATATAGATATTTTAATGGTTTTTTTTTACACCATACTGTATGTGACATGCAAATTACACCAACTTTGACGTTGAATTACAATACGTATTTGTATTATACTAGTGGCATACATATTTCATACTGTTTATAGACTTTGTTTATTTTTATTCTGGAATTAATATCTCGAGGGGCGGATCTAGGTGTGAGTCACCTGTGGCAAGTGTCACACATGATTTTCGTTGACAAAATATGATATTTTCTTGTAAAAAACTTGTTCTTTGAAACTGCAGAGTGCTATAGAGCAAAAAATTTTGAGGAATTACATAGTTAATGAGTTTGAAGAAGAAAGAAAAAGAGATAAATTAAAAGAAGAAGATGATGAATATTTATTTTTACTTTTTAGTTTTTTGTCTTTTGTGTCTTTACTTTTACTATGTTTGTGTGCAGACACATAGACATAGGGGTAGTGTTGGGTATCGAAATTTTATATTAAAACATGAAACATTTATAAAACATGAAGAAAAAAAATGATTGTAATATGTACCATGTAGTATTACCAAACAACGTAAGTTAAAGTCTCGCTATTCTTTATAAGTAATTTAGACTAATTGGTTACTTCAATTATCAAGCTAAGGTATACAAAAATCAAATCAATCACGATTTACCCGACTCCGCATAATGAAACCGTAATACACTTAGTTTACCCAAGTCAATGAACAAGAACTATGCGTGAAACAAAGTGAGCCAAAAAATCGTGCCACACATAGTTTAAAATTCTGGATCCGCCGCTGAATATCTCAATTGATCATCATATAGTGTATAGTGTACTACTATATACATGAGTAAAACAAACAATAACTTTTTATACCTAATTAACTAATAGGCAGATACAGAATATATGAAGCTACAATTAAATAAACCGAATTGAACCTAACACTAGTTTTTTATCTTATCACATACGTTTATGTGGCATAGGAAATTGTCAAATATGAAGGTTTGTCATTTTTAGAAAATTACCAAGAAGGTTCATGCATAGCTATGTCCTTTTCGCTATGTCCTTTTCAGCATACGTTAAATATTTGATATCGACTAGATTAAAAACATAAAATAAAATAAATAAGTAGATGGCTTGATTTAGTTGCTTTTTCTTTTTGCTTGCCTCTCAATCTCTCTCATGCTATTCAATGCTTACTTGCGTATTACTACATTGTTTTCCTTTTTTTATCCAAGATTAAAATTTGGTCAAAGTTAGACATGAGCATAGAACTGTACATGTAAGTTAACTTTTTCTTTGACTCCTAATAGAGAACGTATCTACTATCTTGGCAAGTGGTCGTTGCAAGTCATCCCTCTAGTGACTGTAAAATGAGCTTGACACCAGGTGGGGAATCAGTATTTTAAAGAGTAAACTACACCGTTCGTCCTTGTGGTATACGTTGACCTCAAGTAACGTTCTTTGACCAAAAAAATTGCACCGTTGGTCCTTAACTGCGAAACGTTACTCAGCGTTGGTCCCTCACCCTAACGGGCCACACTAACGGTCGTTAGATGTCAACCACATAAGGGTATTTTGGTCATTTTACCATTCTTTTTTAACTTTATATACCTATCTTGGAAGGATTTCTCGTACACCCTGCATTTTCTTGTTCTCTACAGTGATAACAAATCAGATGCTTGCTACTAATAACTAATTCATCTTTCCTCTCAAATTACGAGATGTATAACTCGAAGTCATAAAACTTCTAAAGCAAACAATTAGCTTTTTGTATAAGTTAAAATGTTCCATCATATTAAATCTAAATCACCTTTAATTCTTTCTCATGGCACAAGTTTGATGTCAAAAAACATTAAATCTTGCAGCAAAAAACCCCAACATATTACTAAGCTCTAAGCTCTATTAAACAGCCTGGTCCAGTTTTAATGTTGTAGCCACCACTGGAAGGGAAAAAGATACACCAAAAGACGAGTTTATATTAGAGAAGATAACAAAAAGATGTCTAATTTATAAAAGAAATATAAATACTACCTGTCAAAAGTGAGTCCCTTCCCTACCAACGCCAGCTTCTTTTTGATGGACCCACTGGTGGGTTTGTAACATAAATGGATAAACTTGGGAGGATTAGCAGAAGCAGCAGCAACACCAAGATAAGAACCCGTCTTCAACTCTTTGCATTGTTCCGTGTCCAATATTTTCACACTAAAAGCAGCAGCAACACCAAGATAAGAACCCATCTTCAGCTACTGCGTTTTTTGGTGGTGGTTCTGGCTGCAACAGAGACGGCTGGTTGGTGTTTGTGGCAGCGAGGGTGGATCCGACTGGTGTGTCGGAGGATCCGAATGGTTGTGGTGGCCGGATTTGTTGGGCTTTTAATTGTTGTGGTGATGACTTATTTTTTTATTTAGGTATGAATTAGTTAAAATGTATGAAGGTGATAATGGGGTTGGCGGGACTGGTGGTGGACGGTGGTAGTGGTGGCCTGGTGGATGAAGATTAAGGTAAAGAAGTAGAGGTTGGTGGGAAGGTGTAGGAGGAGTGATTGAAGAAGAGGGAAGAAAATGATTTGTGGTGGTGGTTTTTATTTGGTGATGGTGATGAATTGATGATTGGGGTTTTTATTTGGTGATGGTGATGAAGTGTGAAAGGACAAAAATACCCTCACGTGTATATCACGTGAGCATGGTTAACGAGAGTTAAATGGGTCCGTTAGTTGGAGAGACGAACGGCAAATAACGTTTCGCACTTAAGGACCAACGGTGCAATTTTTTTAGTCAAAGAATAAAACTTGATGGTCAACGCAAACCACAAGGACGAACGGTGTAGTTTACTCTATTTTAAATTAAAAAGGGTCAAACTTAACATAAAAATTTTAACAATAATTATATATTGCTCCAAAAAAGAATCTATTTTTTTTTAACTCATGATTCAACTTAACACCACAATAATTAGAAACTAGGTGGTGTTTGTTTTTCATAAAGAGGCTCTTAACAGCCTCTTAATCTGAACCGTTCAGACGCGGTCAGACATTTTGGTCGTTCAGACCGTTTGTTTTTTTTCCCTTTCAGACGCCTTCAAAGGCAGTAAGATCTTAATGGTCTAGACTTGAGAGGGTTGTCTGAATGCCTCTTGTTGCCTCTTGCTGACCATAAAAAAAAAAAAAAAAAAAAAAAAATTAGTACGAGCAAGCAAATGTGCGGTTTAAACATTAGTTTTTTTTTTCCCCATTCAGATGTGGTCAGATTCAGACATTTACGTCTCAGATTCAGATTCAAATGTGCGGTTCAGATTCAGAGCCTCTTAAAAAACAAACACCACCGTTAAAAATTAAAAAATAGTAACTTGACAAGTAAATTTATTTTGATGTTGTATCTGATTGTTAAGTTATTCGAAATTTCAAAAGGAATAAAAGGGCTAATTGCAAATATTATTAAAAAAATTAGCTTGTGGGCTATGTAACTGATGAATAAAATGGGCTGATAAAGGGTGGCTCTGCAACCACTAATCACCTACTAGCTTTATCCCTGACACTTACTCGTGTCAAGATTTACAGACTACAAAGACTCATGCCTTTGAGCCTATGAGTCTGTATTCTTGATTTCTTGTCCATCGACGTTGCTCATCTCAAACAAGAGTGAGCTAGGCCAAAGGCGACTCGCTGCGAAGGCGTGTCTTAAACGCTATATTTGAGTGATAAGAAGTTTTTTTTGTTAGCCAGATGAAACTATTATATATATTAATTAATTGGTCTAATCATAACAATATTCCCGTGGACCTTAGAGCATGCACAACAATAACACAAGTTAAAGTTTAACACCGTGTCACGTTAACGCCACATCAGCTTTAACATTTCACCTTAACATCCCCAAAAAACACACACAATCATAACATTCCCAAGTTAAACTTTAACACTTCAACAATTTACAAAAACAACCCCTCATTTAGGGGCATAAAAAAAAAAAAAAAAAAAAAAAAACGGCCGTTGGTGTGTTAACACCGGCCCTTTAACACCAGAATAACACCGACCCTCCAATGGTTAACACCGAATAACGCCGAGATCGGCGTCATTGGAAATGCTCTTATGAAATCTATTATTTGATTTTTTTTGAACTTGATATGGGTCATTTTCGAAAGTGATTGCGTCTTCACACAACTCCAAAAGGGTTGACTTAATCAAACTTTGATAAATTTCTATCAAGTCCTTACGCTAATTAAATATTTGCTAGCCACAAAAGGGTCTATCATTTGTCTCAATTCTCAAAAGTCAAGTTTTGTTCAAGTCAATGCTACCTATGTCACATTCATTGGTGTCTTCATATTCTAATTCTCTCCACTGTCTAAGTATAAGAAAATAACTCAACTTCTTTGGCAAATTTACCAAACATTATGGAAAATATTATGCTAGTCTTTATTTTGGTTATGAGCTTGATATCGATAGCAAACGGCGAAACAAAGACAGAAATCAAAGTAGGGGTGATTCTTGATACTGAAACATCTATTGGTAAAATGAGCAATAGCTGCATTTCAATGGCTTTACATGATTTCTATCAAGAGCATGACAGTTATACCACCAGAATTGTCCCTCACTTTCGCGACTCTAAACAAGATAACGTTGAAGCGGCTTCTGCAGCAATAGATCTCTTGAAAAATGAGCAAGTCGTGGCAATTGTAGGACCCATGACATCCTCGCAAGCTGATTTCGTGATAGAAATTGGTAACAAATCAAGTGTTCCTATAATCTCCCCTGCCACAAGCCCGTCTTTGTCACCAAATGACACCCCGTATTTCATACGTTCTTCACATGATTCTTCCTCACAACTTAAACCAATAGCAGAACTGATCAAACACTTTGGTTGGAGGGAAGTTGTGTTTATTTATGAAGATGGCGATTATGGAAGAGGCTTGATTCCTTATATATCTGATGCCATGGTGAACGTTGATGTTAAAGTTATGTATCGCACCGTCATATATCATTCTGCTTCTGATAATTGGATCCTTAAAGAACTCTATATGATGAAAACGATGCAAACTCGTGTTTTCATAGTACACGCCTTACCAGATTTGGCAACACGTTTTTTCAAGAAAGTAAATGAAGCGGGGATGATGGAAGAAGGGTATGCTTGGATAATAACTGAAGTGCTCACTAGTCGTTTGCATTCTTTGGATCGTTCAGACATAGACTCGATGCAAGGAGTGCTAGGTAAAGATACACAAAAAAACTCATATCTTGACCATAATATTAGGCCTATATTTGGACCCCAACGGTCTGGACCGGTCCTGAGTCCTGACCGCCCAGGCTTATTTTATTTATTTTTTTTAGAAAGGCAACATAATATTAGAACCACAAAAGAAAAAAAAGATATAAAACAAGGCATCTCACCTCAATTAACAAGTTAATTAAAAGAGGATGAGACCCGAAAGCAAAACAAACACAAATACGTACAAACTGTCACAAGAACTCAAAGCACCTGAATGAACTAAAATATCTATGAACCAAATACTAAACCATTGGCTACTATCCATATGTTAATATTGGATTCCCATATGACATTTAGCAGATGTTTTAGCATATCTTGTTTTAGACATTTAGCAGATGTTTGGTATTGCGTATGCAAAACAGATTATGAATTTGAAAAATGGAATTCATCTTTAAAAAACGCAAATAATTACTTTTCTCAAATAATTTGTCAACACTATTTTCTGAATATTGTTGCATGACTGTTTATGTTTTTGCAATAGCCGTAAACAAATAATCTCCGCCCAAAACGCAATCACAAACACATATACACTCTAATAATGTGTATAATAATGGGTTTCTAATATTAATTTATCGAGTACATTTACATTTATATTATAACTTCATGGGAATGGATCTAGTGAGAAGAGTTATTGAAATGAGAAAATGAGAAAAAATACTAGCCACATATTTTAAATAAGGAAGGAGAAATAATAGGGAGATGCATCTATTTTTGTAGATGCATCTCAAATTTGTGGTTGTAGTTTCTTCTCATTCTTCTCATCTTAATTATATCTCTCATTTGATCCTTACTCATAACATCATTTTATCTACTAGGGGTGAAGTCACGTATCCCAAGAACCAACGAGCTAATCGAATTTGAGAAAAGATGGAAAAGGAATCAAAATCCAGAAGGCGAAATGACTGAGCTAGACATGTTTGGATATTGGTGGTATGATACAGTTTCTGCGCTAGCAATAGCATTGGAAAAGGTCCCGAGTGACACTATAATCAATACTACTTTCAAACAAAACCAAAGCTCCAGAACCGATTTAGAAGCTATTGGAACCTCGGAAATGGGACCAAGGCTCCTTCCACTGATCCGAAATATAAGACATAATGGTCTTAGTGGCGACTTCCATCTCATTGATGGACAGTTACAACCCTCAGTGTACGAAATAGTGAACATAATAGGAAAAGGTGAAAAACATATCGGGTATTGGACACCTACAAACGGGATCATAAAAAAGTTGCATCAAACCAATGGGACCAAAAATGATCTTCGAACAATCATATGGCCAGGTGACACGCCTTTTAGTCCAAAAGGTTGGGAAATGCCAACCAGTAATGAAAGCAAGTTACGAGTCGGGGTTCCAGCAAAAGGAGGCTTTGTTCAGTTTGTCGATGCCAACATTGATCCTAAGACCAAACAGGTTATATCTGTCACTGGTTTTTGTGTGGATGTTTTTAACGCAGTTATTGGTGCTTTGCCTTACGCTGTCAAAACCGAATTCATCCCTTTTGTTACTCCGGATGGGACGCGAGCTGCAGGATCCTATAATGATCTTCTTCATAATCTTTCCCATGGGGTAATCGATCATATAGATAAGTTACATATGTTATAATAGTTTGTCCTACAAAGTTTGGTTTTTAATGTTTAACTTTATTCTTAATAATGTACTAGAAATACGATGTGGTGGCTGGAGACGTTACAATCCTTGCAAACCGTACGGAATATGTTGACTTCACATTGCCATACACAGAAGCTGGTTTTTCATTGATTGTTCCAATTAAAGTTGATGACAGGAAGAGCGCGTGGATCTTCATGAGACCACTAGAGACAAACCTTTGGATAACAATCGGAGCGTTTTTTATATATACAGGACTTGTGGTATGGGTAGTTGAGCATCGTGTAAACAAAGAGTTCCGCGGGCCTCCACATCAACAAGTTGGAATGATCTTCTGGTTTTCCTTCTCCACACTCGTTTACGCACATAGTAAGTCTGTATATACACATACACCTATTTTTCTTACGCTGTTATTGGCATTGCTAACTTCAAAGTGCTTATCTGCTCAATAAGTAGTTACCTACCTACTCATAATAGAGTGCTTATTGACTCTAATATAGGCGGATAATCAGTTTTAACCAAACACTTCTTACTGTTGATTTGCTTATTACATAAGCAAATACGAGTAAGCACTTAAATAAGCAACCCTAGAACCTTTTATCAAAACTAATTATCTGCCTATTTTGTTTTTATACAATGATTAGCAGTAGTTTTTAGGGTGACTTGATTGCTTATCCAAAATGTTTATCTGATTATATATGTTTGAAATTCGCTTATTAAAATTGGGAAATATAATCTTGCAGGAGAGAAGTTGATAAGCAACTTATCGAGATTTGTGGTGATCGTGTGGGTGTTTGTGGTTCTGGTTCTGACCTCGAGCTACACAGCAAGCTTAACATCCATTTTAACAGTACAAAAGCTTCAACCTGTGTACACTGATATTAATAAAATCATGATAAATGGTGAATCAGTCGGTTACCAAGATGGTTCTTTTATTTATGATAAGTTGATAGCGATGGGTTTCCATGAAAGCCAGTTAAAGAATTACAGCACCTTCGAGCAGTACGACCAAGCTCTTGCACAAGGAAGTCAAAAGGGGGGCGTTTCAGCAATTATGGATGAAATCCCTTATATCAGAGTGTTTCTAGCTAAATGTTGTACCAACTATACCATGGCCGGTCCCATCTACAAAACCGCAGGATTCGGTTTCGTAAGTAACCTAACTAAACTATATTTGTTCTTTATTGAGCTTGTTGTATAAAATACCAACGTGCTTTCTCAAATGTCCCGTTTTTGCACTGGACGTTATTTTTGGTATATCATAGTCAATAAAGATTGGTTTTGGGTTGTTTGGGTTGCTTTGAACCAGAATTCTTATCATATCTATCGAAAAACTTAACAACTTTTTTATACATAATTTTAAAACATGCAAGTTTTAACGGGTTGTTTTACCACTTAAACGGGACACAAAGTCGTCTTATTGACTAAGATGTCGATGACTTTAATAGGACATATGAAAATGTATGCTCAAATTATAAGCAATAAACCAATCTTTACATGTACATACCACTTGTACACTAAAACTATATAATTGTGCGTTGTGCATGCAGGCATTTCAAAGAGGGTCTCCACTAGTAGCAGATGTTTCAAGAGCGGTTCTACAAGTTACAGAAGAGCAAATGAGGAACATTTCCAACAAATGGTTTGGAGAACCAACAAGTTGCGATCAGCAAAAGGAAGCTTCAGTTACCTCCGACAGACTCACGTTAGAAAGTTTCAAGGGTCTTTTTATCATTGCAGGGTTATCATCAACTTCTGCCTTACTTATATTTTTGTTCAGATTTTCATATGAAGTTAAAGATACGCTAGCGTCACAAGATTCACTAGGTGAAAAGCTTTCCTCGATTGTGAAAACGTTTGATGTGTATAAGGACAGCGAATCAAAACCAACAAGTCCAGCTATTAGTCCAGACCATGATGACGCCGGATTTTTCTCTAGTGATGAAGGGTTTTCTACTACTGAACCCGGGACACCTGTTCATGAGACAATGCAAGTTGTGGAAAATAACATAGAGACTAATGCGCATGATAATGTTACAAGCACCTCTTGTTAGTATTCTTTGTTGATAGCATTTTTATTCTAGTGTGTCAATATCATTGTAATATTCTTTCTAAAAATAGAATGTTAATTTAATATTTAGAGACGACTGTCTGGGTCACCTAGTCGCTCAGCCAAACGCTAGCAACTGTGATGCAACCCCCTGTAGTATATAAGATGGTCATATGATGTAATGATAAGGTTTTAATTTTTTGGGTCTTCTTCGAACGTGATAGAAAAATAAAATTGTTATTAGGAAATACAATTTCTTCTTAGTTATGTTATGAATGTATATGATGGTAGTTTGCAATAGGAAGTCAAGCCCTTTTGGCTAGCCAATATATATTCACGTGGCCGTTTCTAGACATTTTCCGGCGATCTCAAGATTTTCACCCAATGAGTTTGATTTAGAGAGCCCTACCCCTACCAAATGTATTTGATGGTAGTGTTGAACTATATATTTTGTATAAAAAGTTGTAAACTGTTCAAATAAATTAACATAATTTGTTGCTCAAACATATCAGCTTATCAGTTCCTAATTGTGCTTGTAGATGTGTCTATCTTTCAGCTTATTATGACAGGGGCCTTTCTTGGACAAATCAAAGTATTCTTATAATAAGAGAAAGTGTGTTGATGCATTTATTCATGTTAGAGAAGTTGAAGGGGTTGTGTGTACTTTATCCTCCTATATATGTAACCCTTTCTTCTAGGGTTAGAATCACCTCTGTGTGTGCAGTCTTTCTCACACTCACTCTCTCACAATCATTGTTCTGTTTAGTTTCTTCTTTGTAATAGTTTGGTTAGTCTTGTTGATAATAAGCTGATCCTGCAAACATTGTGTATTGTATGTTGGTTCAGTATGTGTCAACTATTGAGGTTCTTGGTTGAATAAAGGTTTAGTTGTGATTCTGTTGTTGTTTTGATACTTTCTCACATGGTATGAGAGCCTCAGGCTCATAATCACGATTGATTTAATTTCTAGGGTTTTTCTAGAAACTTGGGTATCTTACCTCTTGATCCCTCCGACAACAATTAAAAGTATTCCTGGGTTTCCTAAGGTGGTCAATCTCGATTGCCTTGCTGTATTGGGTATTGATTGAAAAATTAGGGCTTGCTCCTGAAACCCTAATTTTTCTGATTTTTGGGGTTTTTGCTACTGGCGTAATTGTTGGTTGCTTCCTGCTCACAATCAGCCCTAGACTAAGTGAATCTAGGGTGATTGTGATTTATCTATTCCGGTGCCTATTGCTCTGTAAGTCTACTTTCATTCTTCAATAACAGTACTTATAGTCTTTGTGGGTGAAAACGGGTAGACTAACATCTTGATCTGCCACCTTTGAGTGGTACGAATACCTGCTCTAGTTTACCTCAATCTACTGGCTTGGTACTTGTTATTTCTTGGTTACAAGTTATCTATTTTTAGTCTCTTAATTTCTATTATTTTATTGTTGGAGATTACTCTGGTTGTGTTCTGTGCCCATCTGTGATATCTTGTCTGTGCTATCTACTTTACTTGTTTACTTATTATAGCTGGTGGTGATGATAATGAGGGTGGTTCTTCCACCGAAATAAGCCTGTCTTTTGGTGATGCTTTATATTTACATCCTAATAACACTAATGGCACTCCCATTGTATCTATTAAACTTACTGGAACTGAAAATTATAAAATGTGGAGTATGGCCATGACCTTTGCCTTAAGGAACCATAATAAATTAGGATTTATTGATGGCACTTGTTTAAGAGATAACTCCAACCATGTTCTTGCCAATCAATGGGATACCTGTAATTCTATTGTTGTTACTTGGATTTTAAACTCTCTTAGTTCTGAATTATTGCTGGTGCCATTTATGCTAAAACTGCTTGTATTGTAAAATGTGGAATGACCTTAAAGATACTTATGATAAGGTTGACGGTTCAGCTATCTTTAATCTGCATAAAAATATAAACTCCCTGAGTCAAAATGGGTCCTCTCTTGCTGATTATTACAACAATCTTAATTCTTTATAGAAACAATTTGACTCAATGATCAGTTTACCACCTTGCACTTGTGAGGCTGCAAAACATTTTGAAAAACACAATCAGCTAATCAAGTTAATGCAGTTTTTCATGGGCCTTGATGACAATTATGTGCCTATTAGAATTAATATTCTGACCAAAGATCCTTTACCTAATGTCAAAACTGCTTTTTTTGTTGTCTCTGGAGAAAAATCTGACAGAAATGTTTCCTCTGGGAATAGTTCTGGTAAACCTAATGCTACAGCCTTTGCTGCAAAAACATTTGATGGTGCAAAAATTTTTGATAACAAAAAAAGGTTTAACAACAATAACAATTTCAACAAAGGGTCTGGTTTTAATACTGGTAATAATTCAAACAATAGAGGACCAAACCTAAATCTCAAATGTACTAACTGCAAAAAACATGGCCACACTATTGACAGATGTTATGATCTTGTTGGTTACCCAGCTGGGTATGTTAAAAGGAACTTCAATGCTAAACCTGTCACTAGTAATAATGCCTCTACTGATGCTAATCATGTCACTGATAATAAAGCTAGCAACTCTCCTGTCTCCTAGTCTAATGAACAACTCTCCAGGCTCATGAGTCTTCTTAATGACAACAATGTGTCTTCTGCCAATGCCAACATGGCAGGTAAATTTTTTTCAGGAACTTTCTTTAATGGAAGTGTTAAGTTTAATATAAACTTCAACAAATTTTTTAATAACAACACAAATTCTTTATCTGGAAACAAGTTGGATTGTTGATTTTGGTGCAAATCAGCACATGACTGTATCTGCAAAAAGTTTAATCAATGTTGTGGATATTTCAAATCTTGGTCTAACTGTTGGACATCCCAATGGTGCCCAGGCCTTAATTACAAAAATTGGTGATTTAGAAGTCAATAATGATCTAACTCTTTTTGATGTTCTGTTTGTTCCTGAATACAATGTTAGCCTGTTGTCTGTTCATAAGATTGCTAGAGACAATAAGATGTTTGTTGGCTTTAATGAATCTAATTGCTATATGCGGGATTTACATCATAAAAGGACTGTGGGGATTGGTAAACAATGAAATGGGTTATATATGCTTGATATTGATTCTACATGTAAGATTGTTTCTAATAATTGCATTTCTGTCTCATAGGTCTCTAGAAATCTTTGGCATCAAAGACTTGGTCATCCTTCTGACCAAGTCTTACATATCCTTAAACCCACTCTTAACCTTGATAGTCCTACTGAATCTGATCATCTTTGTGATACTTGCAATAAAGCTAAATAAACCAAGAAACCATTCCCTCTAAGCGAACATAAGTCAACTAAAATAGGTCAACTTGTTCATCTAGATGTATGGGGTCCATACAAAGTCACTAGCAGAGATGGTTATAAATATTTTTTAACAATTGTTGATGACTATTCAAGGGCAGTCTGGGTTTATATGCTTAAAGAAAAAGATGATGTTTATGTTTCCATTATTAACTTTGCTCATATGTTATCAAATCAAATTGAACACAGTGTAAAAAAATTTAGAAGTGATAATGGAACAGAATTTGTCAAACAACAAACTTCAAAAGTTCTTTCATAACAATCAAATTTTACATCAAAATACTTGTGTTTACACACCTCAACAAAATGGTATTGCAGAAAGGAAACATAGGCATCTTCTTAATATGGCTAGATCCCTTATGCTTCAGGGGGATTACCTCTATATCTCTGGCCTAAATGTGTTCTAACTGCTGCTTATGTTATAAACAGATTGCCTTCTTATGTGTTGTCTGGCAAGTCCTCCTTCTCTTATGTGTATGGGCATGACCCTTTACTCTCTCACCTTAGAGTTTTTTGCTGCTTATGTTATGCTACCATTTATAACATCTCTGACATATTTGGTAGTAGATCTGAAAAAAGTATCTTTATTGGTTACTCTAATGAGAAAAAATGTTATAAACTTTTGAGTTTGGAAACAAAAAATATTTTTCATTCAAGAGATGTCAAATTTTATGAAACTGTTTTCCCTTTCAAAATGAAAAATACTTTAACAAAACCCATTTTTGAAACTGGTGTGTCTAAAGATTTAAATAAAAAAAAAAAAAAAAAAAAAAAAAAAAAAAAACTTTTTTTCAAATATAAGTCTCAATGATGAAGGGATAGTGGCTTCTTATGATGAGGGCACAGTGTTGGGTCATCGCAATGAGGATGATGAACCTGTTGCAACATCCATAGATGAAAATACACACCCTGAGGGCACTGTATCACATGAAACAAATTCTGTTGATACATCTTCTGACTCTGATCAGAATCCTGAACAAGAAGAAGGCTTGCCAGCCATCACTGCTAGAAGGTCAACCAGAACTTCTAAGATGCCCAGTAGTCTTAATGATTTCATTGTTGAAGGTAAAGTCAAATATTGTGTTGAAAGAGTTGTTAATTACTCTAATATAGACAAATATAATTATTGTTTTGCTTCTAGTCTAAATAAAAGTGTTGAACCTACTTGTTATGAAGAAGCTATCCTTGACAGTAATTGGTTTGATGCTATGAATTCTGAAATTGAGGCCTTAAATGAAAATCATACTTAAGATATAACTGATCTGCCACCAAATAGAACCCTTATTGGCTATAAATGGATCTTCGAGATCAAATACAGAGCCAATGGTGAAATTGATAGATACAAGGCCAGATTAGTTGCTAAAGGCTTTAACCAAAGGGAAGGAATAGACTATGATGAAACATTCTCACCAGTTGCGAAAATGTCAACTGTTAGATGCCTAACTGCTTTATGTGTTAAGAACAAAAGGCCTCTTTTTCAACTTGATGTTAATAATGCATTTTTGTATGAAGACTTAGATGAAGATGTCTATATGACCATTCCTAAGGGCTTCTGTGATGAGAACAATAAAAATAAAGTCTGTACACTTGTTAAGTCTCTCTATGGCTTAAAACAAGCTCTTAGAAAGTGGAATGAAAAACTTGTCAGTGTATTAAAGGAGAATAACTTTGAACAATCTGCCAATGATCACTCACTGTTTACTAAAACCTACAATAACAATTTTATTGCTCTTCTTGTTTATGTGGATGACATTGTCCTCACTGGAAACTGTATTGATGAGATAAATCAGTTCAAAGACTTTCTAAAAACTAAATTTCATATCAAAGACTTGGGCTACTTAAAATATTTTCTTGGTATTGAGGTTCTAAAAACTGGTAATGATATCTGTCTCACTCAAAGAAAATATTGTCTTGAACTTCTTAAGGAGTTTGGGCTTCTAGGGTGTAAACCTGTGTCTACTCCTATGGAACCTAACTCTGTTCTACCTTATATTCCCACTGCTGATGATCCTTTACTTGTGAACATAACTGGTTATCATAAATTGCTTGGAAAACTTATCTATCTCACCCATACCAGACCTGATATCTCATATTCAGTTCATTGTCTTGCATAATATATGCACTCTCCTTTGAAGTCCCATTTGGAATGTGCACTCAATGTTCTGAGATACCTAAAAGGAACTCCAGGTAAAGGCTTAAGATATGACTTTAGTAATATTGATAATCATCTTGAAGGATACAGTGATGCTGACTGGGCTAAGTGCATGAAAACCAGGAGATCTGTCACTGGTTATTGTGTGTTCTTTAATAAGTGTTTTATCTCATGGAAAAGTAAAAAACATAATACTCTCTCAAAATCTTCCACAGAAGCAGAATACAGATCTATGTCTACTGCTGCCTATGAAATTATTTGGATTCAAAAAATGTTAAAAGATATAAAGGTTGATATCAATCTTCCTGTCAACCTCTTTTGTGATAACAAGTCTGCTCTGCAACTGACTGTTAATCCTGTTTTCCATGAAAGATCAAAACACTTTGAGATTGATGTCCATTTCATTAGAGAAAAAAATTGTGCCAAAAAGATTGGCTCTTCAAACCAAACTGCATACATATTTACCAAAAATCTTCCTGTTTATCAGCATAAAATTCCTGTGTGAAAAATTGATATTGTTTGATATGTTTGCCAAACAGATTAAGGGGGAATGTTCAAATAAATCAACATAATTTGTTGCTCAAACATATCAGCTTATCAGTTCCTAATTGTACTTGTATATGTGTCTATCTTTCAGCTTATTATGACAGGGGCCTTTATTGGACAAATCAAAGTATTCTTATAATAAGAGAAAGTGTGTTGCTGCATTTATTCAAGTTAGAGAAGTTGAGGGGGTTGTGTGTACTTTATCCTCCTATATATGTAACCCTTTCTTCTATGGTTTGTGTGCAGTCTTTCTCACACACTCACTCTCTCACAATCATTGTTCTGTTTAGTTTCTTCTTTGTAATAGTTTGGTTATTGTCTTATTGATAATAACCTGATCTTGCAAACATTATGTATTGTATGTTGGTTCAATCTGTGCCAACTATTGAGGTTATTGGTTGATTAAAGGTTTAGTTGTGATTATGTTGTTGCTTTGATACTTTCTCACATAAACGGAGGAGAAATACTCTATATATTCAGCTTAATTACATGCAATGGGAATTAAGTACGATCAAGCCTTTTTGGCAAACCAGCCAGTCTATATATATAGCCGTTTCCGAACACTTTCCGACCATCTCAAGATTATCAACGAGTTTGAACTCTTGTCTCGATCTTATAAGACGACTTTGGGGAGATCATTTCACAGTATGTTGTATATTCAGTATATTTAAAATACCTTTTGATGTGCATGCTATAGTGTTATGCAAGGGTTAACTGGGTAAAATCTATAGATACTCTATATATTAATCGAAACAACTCATTATGCTTTCTCAATTCATTTACAACTCATTTTGCTCTATAAAATATTATACGTTAGTCCCTGTGGTTGTAGAATCTTGCACCGTCAGTCCTTTTGCCTAATGGTCATTTGTTTTTAGGGTTATCTCTTTGCAGCGTCCATCCTTTTGTACGTTTTGTCCGTTCTTATACGTTTTTGTCCGTTGTTATATATTTTCGTCCATTTTATACGTTTTCATTCGTTTTATACGTTTTTGTCTGTTTTTCTTACGTTTTTATACACGTTCTAACGTTTCCAAATGTTTCATACGTTTTTATCCATTTTCGTCTTTTTATACGTTTTTATACGTTTTCATCCATTTGTATACGTTTTCGTCTGTTTTTCTTACATTTTTATCTTTTTTATCCGTTTTTATACGTTTTCACCCGTTTTTATACGTTTTCATCCGTTTTTATACATATTCATCCGTTTTTAAATGTTTTCATTCGCTTTTTTTCCATTTATATGTTTTCGTCCATTTTTATACGTTCTCGTTCGTTTTTATACGTTTTCCTCCGTTTTTGTACGTGTTCGTCTATTTTTCTTATGTTTTCATACCTTTTTATCTGTTTTTATATGTTTACGTCCATTTTTATATGTTTTCGTTTGTTTTTAAATGTTTTCATTTGTTTTTTTTTCGTTTTTAGACGTTTTTATCCGTTTTTATATGTTTTCTTCCGCTTTTATACGTTTTCGTCCGTTTTTATATGTTTCCGTCCGTTTTTCTTATATATTCATCCGTTTTTATATGTTTTATAAGTTTTCGTCCATTTTTATACATATAATAATGTAATAAAAATGGAAAAAAACTTATAAAACTGATAAAAGCGCAAGAAAACGTATAAAAACAGATAAAAACGTATGAAAACGTAAGAAAACGGAAGAAAACATATAAAAACGGACAAAAACATATAAAAGCAAAAAAATAAGTATGAAAACGTTTATAAACGGATAAAACCTATTAAAACATATAAAAAAGTAAGAAAAACAGACGAAAATGTATAAAAATAGATGAAAACGTATAGAAATGGATGAAAAACGTATATAAACGGATAAAGATGTATGAAAACATAAGAAAACATACAAAAACAGAAGGAAAAAAACGTATGAAAACGTTTAAAACGGATGAAAACGTAAAAAAATGGACGAAAACATATAAAAACGGATGAAAACGTATGAAACCATAAGAAAATGTATAAAAACATATGAAAACGTAAGAAAAACAAACGAAAACGTATGAAAACAGATGAAAACGTATAAAAACATAAACGATAACGTATAAAAATGGACGAAAACGTATAAAAACGTATGAAATCGTAAGAAAAACAAACGAAAACGTATAAAAACATATGAAAACGTATAAAAAAGGACGAAAACGTATAAAAATTGATACAAACGGATAAAAACGTAAGAAAAACAGATGAAAACGTATAAAAATGGATGAAAACGTATAAAAACGGACAAAGACATATAAAAACAGACGAAAACGTATAAAACGAACAAAAACGTACAAAATGATGGACGCTGCAAAGGGATAAACCTAAAAACAAACGGCCATTAGGCAAAAGGACTGACGTTGCAAGATTCTGCAACCACAGCACTAACGTGTGATATTTTATAGAGTATAACGAGCGGGGTAGCCCGCGTGTTGCTGCGGGTTCGGTTTGGCTTTTTTGTTTTTTTATAATATCGGTTTGTAATAATCATTTTTTGTTTTATAACGATTAGTATGCGTGCGTTTTTTATAATCAAGGTGTATTTCTTTCAAACAAATTGGCATTGGCTTGTTATCCGCATTAACCGGATTGTCAACCTTTTAAAATCCACATTAGAATTAATATATATGGAAGTCAATTTATTTTCTGCCCCTAACTTGTTCGTATAATTAGAAGCACCAATCACGCCCTTAAGTTGTGTATTAGTTGTCACTTGTTTCGCACTATCAGGGGATGTATTCTTCAGTTACACTTAATCTTACTACCAGAAATAAATTGTACTACTTTGTCACATTTCAATCAGTTCATGTTACAAACTGAAGATGATACGTCATTTTTACTGATACATGAAAACAAACCCGACTTCACGATGTACAGCGATTCTTACAATGTTTGTGCAACCGTTTTCTCGATTTATGCTAACATCAACACACATTGGGTAAAACAAATATACAATATTCCTATCGAACTATTTTTAATGTAAAAATGTTTGGAATAATTTTATTGCATGTTCCCTCTTCTTGTATCCTTATGCCCAAAAATAGAACCTGCAGAATTCAACCAAAAAAAAAACAAAAGTTAGATATTGTAAGTAAGTATAAAATAGGAATAAGTGTTATTAAAAAAAAGAAAGGTAAATCATGGAGTTCTCATGCTTCCAGATTTTTATTTTTTCCTTTTTATTTTATTTTATTTTCCACTGGTTTCATATATATAAAAATAATTTTTTGCTGCCTGGTATCCTTTTTTTTTTAAATATCAGTAAACTGAATTATAGGGAATTGTATGTTGGAAAAGAAAAAAAAAAGAAAATGAAAAGGCAAGTGTGTGAAAGGTTGCTCATTTAATGTTAGTTCTTGGGGAAGACAAATACATCATTAGTCTCCAATGGGCTTGGTGGCTATAGAGTGGCTGTCAAATCAAGGTACTCATCAAGTGTGTACAATAAGCTACACTGATTATATTATTTACTTAAAGTAAATCTTCTCTTTAAAATACACACACACAAAATATCAGTTTTAGTTTAGAATCAAAAGGGAAAAAACCAGAAACATAATGAAGAAAACAGAAAAAAGCATGACATCACATATGCCAGTTTGTGAAGAGCTTGCTTCTGTTGCAGGATCTAGTTTGGTCAGGGACATGATGATTATTCGTTTTCGAAGGGAGGTGAGTGTTGTCATGGTGGATGAAGCAGAGCTGATGAAGAAGGCGCAAGAAATCAGAGCTCGTGTAGCTGAGAGGGATTATGTTATTGGATAACTGGAGCTTCTATACCCATTTGACTCTTGTGTAGAAAGCATTTCAGAATTAACCAAGTTGCAAACCGAAGATCTGACAGAAGCCGCAGCGCTATTGGTTATTGTTATGAAGAAGTAGAAGCGAGCACAGGAGCTTCTGTCATTCATAGAAAAGCTGAAGGGCATGGTGTACTGATTCGGTTTATCTTGGTTATTCTGAAATCTCTTTTGGGTTTAAGCGGTCTTGTGAATGGGTAGTCTTGTTATGTGAATGGGTAGTCTTGTTTTGGGTTTAAGCAGACTTGGTAATGTTTATGGTTTTGTATCTTTGAACATTTTTTTTTTATTATTATTTTCTTTTAATCATTCAATGCCTAATGAATCTTAGGTTTATGGTAACATATTATTTGTTTTAGAACATACCTTTCTTTGATATATGTTGTAGATTGTCGTCTTGGTATAGGCATGTTGTAGTCATGTAGTGCCAAACTCATCTTGGTAGCCTTTGGTTTGTTCCATAGGTAGTTGACTCTATAGGTAGCGGTATGTGCAACCTGAGAATGAGAAGAGAATGTGGTGAACACATTGAAGAAGAGTGATACATACGAAAGGCATGGCGTTATTTTTTAAACACAGTAATCGAAGTTGATTTAAAAAAAATCAGCAAATAAATTGATAGCAATAATTTTCTAACCAAATTTACATGTGTCTGATTATAAATCATTAATAAACTTTAGCTACATATAAGTTTGCAAAGTAATTTCAAGTTAGTTTATAAATTTCGGTGCTAAGATTTAGCATCACATCAGATTTGGTTTTAGAATACATCAACAGGCTTATGATATAAAACATAGATTTGAATGTAACACTTAAGAATACGTTTATCAGTTAGATAAAAGGATAGTTGTATTAGTTTGTGTAACCATTTGAAGTTTGTAAAGTACTTTTAGGATGACTAAGGATTATATTATCGATGCTTTTTTCTTGTAACTGGTTAGTCTACGTTGGTAAAGTGTAGATTTGTGGTGATGGGTTAGAAGTGCATATATAAAGTTTATTATATAACTGAACATAAAATATAGATTAAGATTATACCTTATGAAATAGAATCTGTTCCATATCTTTGTTTATTGTCTTCAACCAACAAAGTAGAAAGAGCCTCTAGCGACACATGTATGGTTGTCTGTGTGACTGCAATATTAGGAAGAAGCAAATAAATGAGCATATGTAAAAAATATATGGAAACAAAGTGTAGTCTTTGTAGTGAACTAAAAGGACATATGCAAATAGTATGAAAGTTGGCTTTTAGTTATGAAATATTAATGTCACATATTGTATAAGTAAAATGCATATATTGACAGTAGCATATGTGAGCAAAACTTTTTTCATCTGTGGAGGAGAAGTATGTGTAAAAAAAATCTAGTATATTTGTTGTTCTTAAATTAGTTGGATATGTAAAAGCATACATGACCAAAAATGGCATTTGATCTTCTGGCCAGAACTCAATAAGCATTTATCCAACATTGATTGCATTGAACATAAAGATGAATGTATGCTACTCTCTTTTTTTCCTTTTCAATTATCTTTTCTCTATATTGCATTGTCATATAACTGAAAAATTGTTACTCAGATTTGCTTAAAATAGACTAAAAAAGAAAATGAGCAGATTGTGCTTTTACATATTCCTATTTCATCATACTTATTGAAATACATGTGATATATCTCTTTTTGGGTTCTTCAAAGAATTCTTCTTTTACAGATTATACACCATCTACTTTTTTGATATAAGATGATATTGCCAAATAATGTATTAATGAAAACGTATAATAAAAAACATGCATGAATTATTTGTGCTAGATACCATCCAAGCAAATAAAATATAAGTCTGAAAAAAACAGTGCCGATTCTCTGTCTTTTGTTTTTTATGCAAATAGTGTTCAATGTATAATTATGTTTTATACATATCAATATTATGTTTGTCATTATGCAAAAGGTATAGCCTTGTTTTTGCTATTTAAGAGAGGTTAACTGGATATCTATTTGGTCATAACTTGTAATAAAGAAGGAAGTAAACACAATGTCCAGGCGCGCTAAGTGTGATAAGCTTAGAAGTGAAGCAAACTCGAATAACTGGTCTGATATGCTGGTGTTGTACTGTTGCCAGCTGCAGGCCAAGATATTCAAATGACACAGCAAATGAATGGCCTATGTGGTAGCTTGGTCAGTGTTACTTGTGAGAGGCTTGATTTTATTCATGAACTGGAAACAGTTGGGAATGTTTATGCCTAGAGAACTGCAGAATATTTAAGAGAAGTACAGGCAAGAGATGAACAAAAGCTTATGCAAATGCGCACTCTGGCAGCTGAACTGGAATTTCGTAGCAAATTTGTTTATCGAGAAACTCAGGGGCTCAATGGATTGGTAAGCATGTGTGGACAGATGGTTGATTTTGATGGTGGTGGTGATGTCTTATGTATGTTGGTCTTTGTATTTGCAGTCATGTATCTGTGGTGAATTTTAGTTTGAGTGATGTTGTGATATGTGGGTCTAGGCTTTGGCATATGGTTGTAAAATATTTGATTAAATAAAAGTCAGTCTTTCTGTTAAATAATTATATGATGTTCACCTTTTATCGTGGCTGCATCTCATGATCCATTTTGAAAGATCATCTTCTCCACTGTTTTTAGTTTAAATCAGTTTAACCAACTGTATTTGTGGACCTGTTTACCTGTTAATGCAAGTAAATAACATGGTTAACATATACATATGCGAATGTAAATTTTCAAATTAACAAATAACACTATTTTTTATATTGGATATTAGCTATTAATAACATTTGTGGTTGTAAGAATTATAATACCTTAGTATGATTATTCACACGAATATATTGGTGGCGTAACCAATCGTCATATAAAATAAAATATCACAATATTCTTGGTCTATTAAATGCTATTTTATAACACATAGATCTGTATTCTACATATACATATGCGAATGTAAATTTTCAAATTAACAAATAACACTGTTTTTATATTAGACATGTGGGCTGCTGTAAGTGTGATGATACAATAAATATCCTAACAATTATCTGAGTAACGATACTAATATTAGTTTTCTTTTAGCAACAGCGCATAATTTAATTTGTAAATGATACGTACCAGTAAGATACTGAAGCGCTCACTTTATCATGCAACAAAAAAAAACGACGATATCTTTGGGCTGTTAAATGCTATCTTGTGGTACACAAATCGCGTGCTTTAGTAAATTTATGTTTCACAAAATAACATCTGACAGCCCAAGGATATCGTTTTTTTTTCATACACTCGACAAAGATTCCTGTCATGCATCCTGCCACTGTGGGAAGTTAAGAATATAGGGTCAGTACGCGTAGTTACCATTTAATATGTAAAGTGTATACTAAAATAGAAAGTTTAATTTGATTACTTTATGCTATAGAAACAGAGAATAAAATAGGAACTTATCTTCTTTGAATGGGCCTGTACAACTACATATTTTATCTCGACAGTTACTGATTGCAGCCGTCTGCATATACATACCTGCAATAACAACAAATATTGAATCAAAATATTGGAACCTATAACCGGTATTACTAATAGGAAAATGTAAGTGTAGTAAAATATAAAATAATTCCTCGTTGCCATGAAATAATTAAAGAAATGGCACAATATATGTTCATCTAATGCATCAAATCATGTTTACAGTAGATGAGAGTGATTCACGTGTGTAAAAATGTTGTGACAACTGGACCCAAGTGTAGAAAACCACTTACACAAACAAGGATACCACTAAGACTAAACCAGTATATCAGTTACACCCAACGACATTGACATACAGCAGTAATGTCATCATAATGGCAAAACCGATATTACCTGGCAATCTTTAAATTATAAGTTCATTTCATAGGTATAAGATGGTATGCCATGCCAATATAATCAGATATGGATGCAAAACTACCAAATAAGTAACCTTTGGCCAGGCAATAGACTGGACTAATTGAATCCATTGCAACCAGTCCGTGCCAAAAATAGGCATTCTTAAATCTTAAAAGGAAATCTTGAGTTGTGAGAAAGTGGATGAAACCGCAATGGATGCAATTGTATGACAGCGGTCTCACCAAAATTTGATAAATTTCAAATGGCGTAGGTCACATAAATCATTATCCTTTACAAAGACACAGATAGTTGTCTACAATTCAGTAAATGGTGAACACGATGCTAACCAGTAAGCGTAAGATGTTCAGCCATCTTAAGATTTCGCATAACATTCCACTGCAGATATTGTTCCATGTCCATTGTCATTCGAATGCTGCATAAAAAACATACCCAACATCCGTAAGTAACAGTATTCTATTGAATATGTAAGATTCATCTTGAAAGTAAATACCTGAAACTGGGAAGAAATGGAATCTTGTATGGAAGGCTAAAGCTATTGTTGGATGGATTCTTCACATTTCTTTTGGTACATGTAGCCTGTAACATAAAAGTGTAATGAGTTGAGTAGCTAAAAATCCTAAGTTTGTCACATTTTCAGTGTTACTCGTGAGTCATGTATTTGTGGTGAATTTTAGTTTGAGTGGCGTTGTGGTATGTGGGTCTAGGCTTTGGCATATGGTTGTAAAATATTTGATTAAATAAAAGCCAGTCTTTCTGTTAAATAATTATATGATGTTCACCTTTTATTGTGACTGCATTTCATGATCCATTCTGAAAGAACATTGACTCAATTGTTTCAAGACCAAATATGTTTGAGCTTTTTCTTAGTCTAGTTGTTTACCTGTTAATGCAAGTAGATCGCACGATTAAGATATACATATGTGAATGTAAATTTTCAAATGAACAAATACTATTTTTTTTTATATTGGACATGTGACCTGCTGTAAATTTTCAAATGAACAAATACTATTTTTTTTTTAAAAAGTTTAATATGATTACTTTAGGCTACAAAAACGGAGAATAAATATGGAACTTATCTTCTTTGAATGAGCCTATTCAGCTACATATTTCATCTCGACATCTATTGATTGCTGCCGTCTGCATATACATACCAACAACAACAACAAATATGGAATCAGCAGATGAGAACCTATAGTTGGTGTCACTAATAGGTAAATGTAAGTGTAATAAAATATAAAGTAATTCCTAGTTGGCATGAAACCATCAAATAAATGACGCAATATCTGTTCTTCTAATGCATTAGAGCACCTTTACAGCAGATGAGAGTGATTCTTGCGTGCAAACATGTTGTGACAATTGGACTCAAATGTACAGAAGTACTTACACAAACAACGATACCAATAAGACTAAAGCAGCATATCAATTATACCGAACGACATTGGCATTCAACACTAATGTCATGATAACGGTGAAACCAATATTATCTGCCAATCTTTTAATCAGAAGTTTATTTCATAGAGATAGGATGGTATGGGGTGCCAATATAGATATATATGGATGCAAATTTACCAAATAAGTAACTCGTTGGCAGACAAAAGAGTGGACTAATTGAATCCATGGCAACCAATCGGTGGTAAAAAAGGTATACTTAAACCTTAAAAGCAAATTTTGAGTTGTGACAAAGTGGACCAAACCGCAATGGCTGTAATTGTATGACCATGTGTTTGCGAAAATCTGGTAAATTTCAAACAACGCATTTCACATAAACTATTATCCTTTATAAAGATGCACGTGACTGTTTACAATTGAGAAAATAATGAACACGATGGTTACCAATAAGCATAAAATCTTCAATCATCTTAATATTTCGCGTAACGTTCCAGTGCAGCTATTGTTCCATGTCCACTGTGATTCTAATACTGCATAAAAAAGTGCCCAACATCCCTAAGTAATATTATTCTATTAAATATGTAAGATCCATCTTGAAAGTGAATACCTGAAACTGGAACAAAAGAAGGAATCTTGTATGGAAGACTTAATAGTATTCTACCAAGAAAAGTCGAGCCCAATACATCAGTAGTAGAAGTAGTTTCTTGTAAGACGAAGAATGCTCACCACATTTCTTTTGGCACGGGTAGGCTGTAACACAAAACTGTAATTAGTTGAATAGCTAAAAGTCCTAACTTTCTCAGATTCTCACCTAAATTATTAGAAACACCAAAAGAGCTATCTGATAAAACTAACTAAATATGTAAGCCTATCCTACCTGAACCAGCAGGAGCTACTTGTTGGAATCACTCCTAAACCTTAATTCAAGTGCTTGTTACTCATATGTAATAGGTAGCTTATTATGGCCTTTATGTTTGTTTAAGGTCAAGCTTATGTAGAAGGCCCATAAGCTTAGGCCCATGTCCAATAAGGAAAAGGGAAGGAGTGGGAGTGTTGCCCTAGCTCCTTGCCTATAAATACTCTTGTATAACCCTCACTTGAGGGTTGGTTGTTCAATATTATCTTTCATTCACTCCTTACGCATAACCGGCCACATTCATACGCGTGTGTTTGTTTGGTTTATTGTTCAATCGCCTTTATCTCTTTCTATTAAGCTTGTGTTGTAAAACTAGTGACCTAACAGTGGTATCAATCGCCAACTAGTTGGGTGAATCGTTATTGCTTTTGAAGTAAGTTTTTGGTCTTACGCGTAAAGCTAACGTGATCTTTGGTTCGCTTAAAAACACGGTTTTTACACTTTTTAATCCAAGATTCTTGTACTTTCAACGTTTTAAGGTGTTAAAATAACTGTTTTTGGCAAAAAGTTTCAAACTTTACGCGTGGATCTAAGTTTTTAAGCTTGTTTTTGAACGAGGGTGTAAACCTACGCGTAACTGTTTTGAGAGCTTTGGATCATCAAGTTTCACACTTTTGTGTCATTTTGGTGTTATTGAAGCTATTTCATCATACAAAAACTGGTTTAGAAACATCATTGGGCAAAATCATTTTTACGAGTAATCTTACGCGTATCAAAACCCTAATATTACGCGTAAGTTATTCCTTGGCTTGATCTTCGTTTTCGTGGTTTACTCCGTGTTTTCTTGCTTGGATAAGCCTGAGAATACGTCGACTTTGGATATCTTTTGCACTGTGATAGTGTAAAAGATCATTTGGGCAAAACCCTAAACTTACGCATAAGCATAAAGCTTACGCGTAGAAATCCTACGCATAAGATTCATCTTACGCCTAAGCCTAGTCTTACGCATAAGGTAATCCTACGCCTAACTTTCTACGCCTAACTTTGTGTCTACGCATAACTTTAGTGCATTTACCCTACTTACGCGTAAGCTAAAACTACGCGTAACTCTCTTTGTTACGCGTAACTTTGGTGTTTTTACGCATAAGTTCTACTTGGTTTTTTGTGATTTCTACGCCTACGGACACTTCATCAACAAAGGTTCATTCGACTACAAAGATCCATTTTTACCAACACAAGTTTTCAACATGTCTCAACCACCATACTCTAACTATTTCCCTTACACTTATTCTCAACGACAACAACAACTAAGTCCACAACATCAACAATGGAATCAACAACAAGCAATTTATCAACAACAATTTAATCAACAACATACTCCACAACTTGGAGCAATTCCTCCACCACAAATGGTTCAAACACCGCCAAGTCTTCAAGTTCAACCCTACACAAATGACTTCAATCAACATCCATCAAGGAACACTATGAAGGAACCCACTTGGTTTGCAAAGATGTGTGAAGCTTTAAGCAGCCAACAATCAATTCATGAGGCTGGATCACTTGATAGACCTCCAATGCTCACTCCAGGAAACTACGATCAATGGGTGATAAGGTTCTTTCGGTTTTGTGATCTGAAGAAGCCACATGGAAAGTTCTTAAAGAAGGTTATCTTGGAAGGTCCATTTCAGATGCCTACTGTCATTGTACCCGGCGATCCAAATGCCAATCCACCAAGAGATGAACAAACGAACATTGCTATTGTTGCAGATTTAAATCCAGCAGAACTTCTACACTATGAAGCTGATGAGCTTGCAATGCAATATATCCTTTTAGGATTACCTAACCCAATTCTTCGAAGTGTTGATGCTCAAAAGACTGCAAAGGAAATGTGGGAAAATATTCATCTTCTTATGGAAGGATCTGTACTCAATCAGGAGGATTTGGAATCCAAAATTTACTTGGCTTATGAACACTTCATGATTGAACCTGTAGAGACACTAGAGTCTTATCATCATCGATTTTCAGACATCATCAATGATTTGGATAAACACAACATCATCATGCCAAGAATTGTAGTGAATACTAAGTTCCTGAGTAGTCTTGGTCCTGAATGAGAGAAGTATGTCATTTTTCTCCGTCAAGCGAAGAATATGCATCATTCTACATATGGATTATTGTACGATTACTTGAAGCCTCATGAAAAGGAAGTTGATCGGAAAAGGATTCTCCGTGCTCAAATTGCTCCACCTACACATCCGGAAAATCAACAACTTGCCTTATATGCTCAACAAGTTATCCTCCTCAACAAGCAACTCAACCAACTGCCTCAGTCACACAAAACGATCATTCACAGCAACAATCTCAACAAAATCAATTGGTTCCATACAACAACAACAATGCTCAACCAATTGTCAGTGAAGCTAATGAGGACATCGATCCGTTCGAAGCATTGCAACAAGGATTTGTTATGATTGATAATGCTTTTGGCCGTTATACCAACAAATCCAACAATCGTATTCGTTCCTCATCTAACAAACGAATCAGGCTGTTGTAAACAATGGACGAGTTGAAGTTCAGAATCGTGGTTATGGTCGTCAGATGGGCGGTGGTCAAGGGTTTAATGCTGTGGGTCAGAATAACAACAGAGCTCAAGTGGTGGAATAGGGAAATGCTCAGAATGGGTTGAATGGTCTTCGATGCTACAACTGCAATGAGAAGGGACACCTGCCTAATGCATGCCCAAAGCCGAGGACTAGGGGCAGTGCTTATTTCAAAGAGGCTCTTCTTTTGGTTCTTAAGGATGAAGCTGGTGGATCTCTCACAGACAAAGAACAAAGTTTTATGGAAAATGCAGACTCAGATGATGATATGGAGGACTTGCAGGCCAATGCAGCAGTTATGTTGATGGCTAATATGCATGAGTTACACATGAGTGACACAGGCCCAGTGTATGACACTGATGGCTTGTCTCAGGTACCCGAACAAACTATATTTATCTCTGATCTAATATCTCCGCCAACATCTGAATCCGGCAAGGCTCAGAATGTTCAAAATGAGTCATTTACATCACATTCCGACGATTTTCAACTAGACCCCGTAGTTACATTTGACGATCAAGATGACCTTATGGTTTCCATTGATAATCAAATTGACTCCTTGGTTATACTTGAGGATCTAAATAATGATCATGTTGTGACTCCCGTTGAACAAGCTGAACTTTTGCCTCATCTAGATCTTGCTCTGTTACTTAAAGACCAGCAATCCCAAATTGAAGAATGTTGTGCATTAAATAAGGACTTAAAAAGTAAAAATGCACTGTTAACCAAGGATTTTGAATGCTTAAAAATGCAACTCAACGTTTTCAAAACTCAAGAAAACCGTGAAAAAGGTTTTGAAGCAGCCTTTACTAAATCTCATCAAAACGAAAAATATTTAGAGAGACAGATGCATGATCTAGCCGCTTCGAAGAATGCTTTGTTGTCTGAAATAGAACAACTGAAACATGAACATAAAAAGCAAATTAACGCTCTCACCTTGGAAAATCAAAAGGCTAAGGCTGAGTTGTTAACTTGTCAAAAACAGTTCTCTGCATACAAAAAGCATTCAACGAAACGAATAGATGATCATCTTGAAGAAATTATCGGCTTGCAACACAAACTTAAAGAGTTTAAAACTGTTGTTTACAAACATGGTGAGTCAGTAACTGCTATTGAAAAGTTTACTTTAAAACCCAATCCAAATGGATATGGACCGAATCTTGCTGATTACAAACCTAAGCTTTCAACCAAAGCATTTAAACCAAATCCTGAAGTTTCCAGTGCAGAATATAAAATTGATGATACTGTTATGAGTGTTGATGAATATCATCGTCAAGAGGAATTCGATGCAGAAGACGAGAGTCGATCAAAATTAGAAACTGTTGTTTACAACAAACCTTTTAATTATAAAAACGCGGTCACTTTCGTCACACCAACGGATTCTACTAACACACCAAGGGTTATCATAAAAACGTCTGAGTCTTCTAATGTTAATCCCCAACCAGATTACGCATAAATTTATGGTCCTTTACCTTCCATTAGTGAAGTAAACTCAAAACCTTAAAATCGAAAAATTCTTAGATATTTTGACATTTTCATGGCTGACCTCAAAACTTTAGAACATGAGATAGAATATAATTCTGAAATCAAGGTTCAACATTTTCAATCGCCTCTGGCGCGAGAACAAAGAGACATCTTTCAGAAAAATCTTTTACCTAATGTTAAAAATTTGAAAAATTGTGCACTATCTTGGGAACGGGACTTTCATAAGGAACTTGGAGTGATGAAGGTCGTTTTCGAGAAAACAGAAACATCTATTTCTAATACTAAACGTAAAAAGAAAATGTTGAGAAAAGATGTTGATCGACTCTTGAATGATGTTATCTGTGCTGATATCCATAATATTGTGTTATTGAATTCTGTGTCATATGCATTTGATTATATCTCTGCTGATACTGTTAACTTTGTGGTAACTGTTGAGAATACTGATAATGTGCTTCAGATCGAGTCTTTAAAAGCTGAAAATGAGCGATTGCTTAACGAACTTTCCAATGCAAAACGTCGTCTTAATTGGTGTCAAAAAGATATTCACAATCAACAACTTGTGTTTCAAAACAAAATCGCTCAGTTGCGTACAAAATCTTCTGATCCTAAAATTGAGCAACTGGATGATCAAAATGTGTCTTTGAAAAGTCAAATCTCAAAATATGAACAAGAACTTGTAAAAGTTAAACAGGAATATGGTGTCATATTTGATTTACTCAATAAGACTCGTCATGAAGCATCAAACGAACTTGATCACTATCTTGCACACACTAGAGAAGTCATGAATTTTGTTGGAAACATTCGTTCTGAAAACCAAGATTTGATTCACACTATCTTTAAGTTAAGAGAAATGTTAGGAAAGTATGAACAACTCCCGCCTACCGTGATTAAGAGAATAGCACCAGTAACACTTAGTAATCGTGAACCAAGAATCCCTACTGCCAAATCTCAAGTTGCTAACGTGCTTCCTTCTACTGAAACAGGAATAGTTGCATCTTTTCCAAACGTCCGCACTTCACAGCCTAGGAACACTCAATCGAAGAATAGGAAGTTGTGACCTAAGAAAGTATCAATAAGGAATGCTAAAGTAGAAGAACACCCTAGGACTATGAATAAGACTCACGTTGCTTCCACTATAGATATTGCATCTGGCAAATGTAATAGAAATAGTGATGTAACGAATGCTAAACCTTTAAGTACTTTTGATATTCAATCTGATGCACCTTGTGTTATTTGTCGTAAAAGTATGAATTCTGATTGTCATGACAAATGTGTTGCTAAAGCTATAATCTCTCGTTTACGGAATCCTAAGAATCAGAATACCTCTAGGCCCACTAATCATTCTAAGTCTGTGCTTGGTAGACCGCCTTCTTTAGATTCTAAGGCAAGCATTGCTGTCCCTGTAGCTCCAGTTTCACCTCCTAAGAATGAAGTACCACCTAGTGCATTCACTAAGACTAAAGCAAATAGTAGTTATAGACGGCAGAAATGGATATATAACACACTAGGATTTAAATGGATGCCTAAAGTTATTGATGTGTGTATGTCTACTATCACTGCTCCGGAACCCTCTAACATTTCGGGTTCCACATCTACTTCTATTCCATCTGTGTCGTCTGTGTGTAATGCAGGTGATACAGATCATTCTCTGAATTGTTGATAGCGGATGTTCCCGACACATGACAGGCAACCTTAAACTGTTATCAAACTTTATTGCAAAGTTCATTGGCACTATCAGATTCGGAAATGATCACTTCGCAGCTATCATGGGCTAGGGAGACTATATCAATGGGAACATCGAAATTAGCAGGGTTTACTATGTGGAAGGTCTCGGTCACAATCTGTTTTCAGTAGGTCAGTTCTGTGATGGAGATTTGGAGGTTGCTTTCAGGGAGAAAACTTGTTTCATTCGTGATCTACAAGGAAATGACCTTATGTCTGGCTCGCGTAATTCTAGTCTTTACACTATCTCTATGCAAGACATGGTTGCTTCATCTCCCGTCTGCTTACTTTCAAAGGCAACATCAACAAAATCCTGGCTATGGCACCGTCGTCTCTCACATCTAAACTTTCAAACCATCACCAACCTTGCTCGACACAAACTAGTTGAAGGTCTCCCACGATTCCGGTATTCAAAAGATCACCTTTGCTCAGCCTGTGAACAAGGGAAAAGCACTCGTGCTCATTTTCCTTCAAAGGTGGAACACAGCTCTCAGCATGTGCTTCATCTTCTTCACATGGATTTGTGTGGCCCGATGCGCGTGCAAACGATCAATGGCAAACGCTACATCTTAGTAGTTGTTGATGACTACTCACGATGGACTTGGGTCTACTTTCTTCGAAGCAAAGACCAAGCTCCACAAATGATCATCACCTTTCTCACGAAAATACAGGTTCAGCTCCGAAACACCGTCAGACAAATCAGAACAGACAAAGGAACTGAATTTGTTAACCAAACCCTTCATGAATTTTATGAGAAAGTGGGAATTCAGCATCAAACATCTATTGCACGTACACCAGAACAAAACGGAGTTGTTGAAAGACAAAACCGAACGTTAGTGGAAGCTGCAAGAACAATGTTAATCAATGCTAAACTTCCAGATTACTTGTGGGCAGAAGTTGTATCTACTGCATGCTATACTCAAAACCGTTCTATGATCACAAAACGCCACAACAAAACACCTTTCGAGCTTGTCCACAACCATAAACCGAATCTCAAACACTTTCATGTATTTGGATCCCTTTGCTATCCGAATAATGATCGTGATGATTTTGGAAAGCTCAAAGCCAAAGCTGACATTGGAGTCTTTATTGGATATTGTGAGAATTCTAAAGGGTACCGGATATGGAATCGTCGTACAAAACAGGTTATGGAAACGATTCATGCTCATTTTGATGAACTTACGGAAATGGCTTCTGAGTATAACAGCTTAGAACCCGGTCACAACCGTTTAAACTTCCCTCAACCCCCATCATCAGCTGAACAAAGCCCCCAGCTTACTCGTCAACAAATGGAAAGGTTATTTGCTCCGCTGTTCAGTGACGATATTGATGAACGTGCTCCAGGTGTATCCGCTGTTTCCGCTGCTCAACCTGATAATACTCTTATACCTGATACACCTGCTACAGCAACTACTGTTGAAGAAGCACCACTAGTTGACTCCACCACAACAGTTGAACAAACCGCTTCCAACAATGATGAACCGGCTGATGATATTCTGAATGAAGTACCCCCACCTGCAGATTTTGATCCAAATGCGTTCTTTAACCCGTTTGCTAATGACACTGCTGCACCTGATGTCGCGGAATCATCAACAAACCATTTGAATCCTCAGAATCTGCACAATGTATACCAACATCAACCCTCTACACATCGATGGACAAAAGACCATCCTCTGGCAAATATTATTGGTAACCCGAATCAACCAGTCGTTACGAGACAACGTCTTTATACAGATGGTGAACATTGCATTTATGCACTCACTGTCTGCCAATATGAGCCTAAAAACATTAAAGATGCAATGACAAAAGACAACTGGATTGAATCCATGCAAGAAGAACTAAACCAATTCAAACGTCTTGAAGTATGGGAACTGATTGAAAGACCAACAGGGGTCTACGTCATTGGTCTCAAATGGATTTGGAAAAACAAATTGGATGCTGAAGGGAACGTAATCCGAAACAAGTCACGTCTAGTTGCTAAGGGTTATCGTCAAGAAGAGGGAATAGACTTTGAAGAATCTTTTGCTCCGGTTGCTCGTCTTGAGGCTGTTCGGATATTTCTCGCGTTCGCGGCTCATATGAATATGACGGTCTATCAGATGGATGTCAAAACTTCGTTTCTCAATGGACAACTTAAAGAAACGGTTTATGTCAGCCAACCAGAAGGATTCGTTGATCCCGAATTCCCGAACCATGTCTACAAACTGAACAAAGCTCTTTATGGTCTCAAACAAGCTCCTCGGGCATGGTACGATAAGCTGTCATCTTTCCTCATTGCTAATAATTTTACCAAAGGTTCGGTCGACCCTACTCTTTTTATACAATATCACGGGGCACATATCTTAATTGTTCAAATTTACGTAGATGACATCATTTTTGCGTCTACACATAAAAAGTTTTCAATCGCTTTTGCAAAACTAATGAAGAAAAATTTTGAAATGTCCATGATGGGTGAACTTACGTTCTTTCTAGGAATGTAAGTTCATCAATCACCCCGTGGTATTTTCTTGAGTCAGTCCAAATATGCCCTTGAATTGTTAAACAAATTTGGAATGAAAACCTGTGACACTTATGCCACACCAATGACTCATACCAAGAAGCTAGACGCTGATTTACATGGAAAATTAGTTGACCCTACCAAATACCGAAGTATTATTGGGTCACTCATGTATCTAACAGCTAGCAGACCTGATATTGTATTTGCCGTTTATCTATGCTCTCTTTATCAGTCGCGACCAACTGAAACCCACCTCTCTGAGGCTAAAAGAATCCTCCGATACATCAAGGGAACCATTAACTTGGGGATCTGGTATCCGAAGGATTCTGGTTTTGAACTAATCGCTTTTTCAGACGCTGACCATGCAGGATGCTTAGACTCAAGGAAAAGTACTTAAGGAGCACTACAATTTTTTGGTGATAAACTGGTGTCTTGGCAATCAAAGAAGCAGGATTGTACATCGCTGTCATAAACCGAAGCAGAATATATAGCCATGTCAGCATGTTGTGCTCAAGTCATCTGGATGCGAACACAACTCAAAGACTATGGTTACGTATTTGACAGAATCCCGATGTACTGCGACAATCGGAGTGCCATTGCGATCTCGTGCAACTCATTTCAGCATTCGAAATCAAAGCATATCGATCTACGCTATCATTTCATCAAGGACCATGTGGAACAGGGTACAGTTGAATTATATTTCGTGGGTACAGAATACCAATTGGCAGATCTTCTCACCAAAGCCTTGCCTCCCGCTAGGTTTAATGAGTTGGTCCACCGGATTGGTATGAGGTGTTTGACTCAAGAGGAATTGGATGACCTCCTAAAACAGTCTTAAAAACCTGTCAAACACCAAAATATCTTTTGTAAATAATTTTTCAAAAACAAAATACAAAAATATAAAACCTGATAAAACAACAAAAATATTCTTCTAATCTATTTTTCTTTCAACATGGCAAGTACATTTCTTTCGTCAACACTTTAATCTTTCAAAATTCAGTATTTTTCCGATCAAGTGTTGAGGGGGAGAAAATAATCACTTAACTGTTTCAAAACATCTGTGTACTTGCATGTTATCATATCCCGGTTGTTTCTTTTATCAATGGTGGTAAATTTTTTTGGTTCAATGACACTCCTCGGACTAAAATTTATAACCTTTCGTTATTTTCTTAAGTCGAGGGGGAGTGTCGTCAAGTTTCTTTCTTAAAATCTTTGTTTGATAACCAAAACGGAAGTTAAATGGCTTTGGATGAAAAAGGAAAAGGTGGAGGGACCAAAACTGTTAAAACTTTAAAGTTATTTTAAATAAAATACCCTACCAACCTCATTAACTTCATCACATTTATTATCTTACCAAACATAATCCACGATCCATGATCGTTTGACAAATCCGTGTTTCAGAACATCAATTTGTAAGTGATTTCGCATTTATAACAAGTTTTTAAGCAATGGTTTTGAATTTTTCAAAGATCCAACGGTTTAATCTTGAGATATTATCACTTTTGTGTCTTACGCGTAAGCGGAAGAACACCAAATCATGAAAGGGTGTTTATGGTTAAAAGAGTAGTGTCAAAACGTTCTTAAAACATCAATGATACTTTTTCAATCATCATAACGCACCCAGAAACACGAATTGAGTGTATTTAAAAACTAGGGTTTATGCGTGGATTTAGGTTTTTTTTTCAAATGAGAATGTTTTTGGGGGAAAAGATTGTTGTATAAGGTTATTATCAAGTTGAATTGATTATATCCAGGCCCAGATTACACCCAGAAACACTAATAACTCATAAAATGGAAATTAGGGTTTTGTGTTCATACGGTTTGGGTACTTTTGATTCTTGACACTTTTGATGTTAAAACTGGACCAAAACAACTCTATATGCTTCTTAGAACTCCCAGAAACACTATGGTGCAATTCATATGGCTAGAAATCATATGCGTAATTCTTAAACTCTAGAGTTTTGACTTACGCGTATGACTTTCTACGCATAAAATATTTAACAAGCTTTCATGCCATAATCTATTTTAGAATGAATATATGTGTTAAGATTGATGATATGATGATTTTATTTCAGGCTTGCTACTCGTAAAACTCAGAATCAAGGTCTTTGTTACTCTACGCATAAGGATCACCTTAAGCGTAGACAATTATGCGTAAGAGAAATCCTACGTGTAACTATTACGCGTAAGGTTCTACAATGGGACTACGCGTATCCTGTGAAGGATATGCGTAAACAGTGACTCTACGCATAAGGTCTACTCTTACGAGTAAGCCTTACGCGTAAGGTTCTTTATACGCCTACGCGTAAGCTCTACGCATAAGGTCCTCTTTTCCTACGCGTAATATCTCTTACGCGTAAGTAAGAATCCTACGTATAAGCTTACGTCTACGCGTATACTTCTCATGTTTACGCATAAGCTACTATTCCTACGCATAAGCCTTGATCAAACCTTCGTTATGAATTGTTACGCGTGCAAACTTGTAAATAAATGAATCATAACGTCACGAAACCAATAATGTCACTAATAAACTTAAACGTTTAATATGTTGTGTTAAATAAGTGATAACATAAACTTTAAAACTTAAAGTTAATTAACTCACGAAACTTATCACAACGTCATTAAAACTATTAGACAAAAAGTTACTTTGGACTCGTAACAATCATTGACATTGCACATTCAATAATTAGACAATAAAACCTTCTGTTGACTAACATTATGTCTTTCGATATGTTGGTTCTTTTGGCTAATGTTATTTTAGATCACGACATGGCTGCTCAAATGAATGTGGATGCACCAGAAGTTCTCACAATTGCTGACATCTTCCCTAATGGCTATCCAAGAAAGATTGGAAAGAACAACCTTCGAGTTGACTTTGATACCCTCACATGCTCAGAATCTTCTTGCCTGATTGCTGTGGATATTCTTAAGAATCATCCGTACCAGAACATGCTCTCACACTCTGCTACTGTTCCGGAGATTTACATTCAACAATTCTGGAATTCAATGCAAAGGATCAAGGGTCAAAGTGCGGTGACTGTGACGCTTAATCACAAACAAATCACCATCACACAAGCAGATCTACGGGCTGTTCTTCTAATTCCTGAGATCGAGCCAACCGACTTCTATGCCACACCTACTGAAGAGACAGTTCTGAAATTCCTGATTGATATTGGCTATGATGAAGCTTAAGGAATAATCACTAAGCACTCTCATGTGGAGCTTAAGAACATTCCTCAACCATGGAGAACCCTCTACATCATCATTACCAAATCGATCTCTGGTCGTGATAGTGGCTATGAGCATCTCAAGCTCATGGAACTACAAATCTTCTGGTCATTAATCAACAAAAAGAACATCGAAATTGAAGCACTGTTATGGGAAGACATGATGTCATTTCACAAGAAACTTGGCTCAAAGATTCCCTATGTCAGATACACAAAATTGTTGATCCAGAGAGCACTTGGACTTCATCCCGATATTCCACAAAGGCTCAATGACCCAGACAATCACGATATGTTGACTGAGCCTACCCTATCAGTCAGAATCAAGGAATCGTCAACAAAGAAACAGGGTGCTGTATTACTTGATCACCTTCTGTCTAATGAAATCAAAAAGCTCGAGACATACAAAAGGTATCTAGTAGCAGTAAGAGAAGGCAAAGTTGGTCATCTCGATGAAAAGTCTTCTGGAACACCTATAAGGAGAACCAGAAGAGGCAGTGCAGGAAGTGCTACAAGTACTGAAAGTCAAAGGAAGTTTCCCAAGAGGAATCCTCCTCGTAAAAGGACTGTTCCTTCTAAGGAAGCTGTTCCCATTCCCGTACCTAAACCTGAACCGCAGAGAAAGCTAATTGACGAGGACTCGGAAGGTACTGCATCAGATGAAGAGACTTTCTACTCTGAAACTGCTGAAGATGAAACCACAACGTTATCTAAACCTCCCATTCCTCCAGCTCAACATAGCAAAGGGAAGACTCCTGTACTTGTGCCTTATGAAGAAAGCTCGGATAAAGAAGAAGAGCAACTGGATACTTCATACAGGAAGAAGTTCAAATTCATTAGACTCCAACATGTTGCGAAGGAATTTGCAAAGGATCAAATGGGTGGCCCTGGAGGTTCAAGTGGTGTTGCCCACTCTAAACCATCTCCTGATGCGGTTAATCGACCCGATAAGGGAGTTGGTCACCACTCTTCTGCAACAACAACAACTTTTAGAGGATTCTATTGATTATGAGTTTGAGGAACCAGCAAAAGAAAAGACTGAGGAAATACCTGCTGATGAAACAAAGACTGATGACAAGGCTATGTCTAAGGAGGAAACTTCTGAACCGCCTAAGGACCCCGAGTCTCCTCATGTCTCCTCCTCATCAGACTCATCATCTCATTCTTCGCCACCACCATCAACGAAATCAACCAAATCATCATCCAAATCAGTGAAGAAGCCAACTCGATCTTGGATTTCTCATGCTCATAAAAGAATTGGGAATGCTGTCAAACAAGTCAGAAAGAAAGACATGCTCTACAGGAAGATGAATTTCTACGCTGATCAGATACAGTATATTCATGATTATATCGACAAGACGCAAGTTGAAAGGAAGTATGTCCAGAAGCTCATGAAAGATGATCTTCAAGGGAAAATGGACGAAATGATCAAAGGATACACTCACCAGTTCCTTATGGAGGTCGTTTCGAAACTGAAAAAGGAGATGTATACCAGAAAACTGTATCCAAATCTCTTGCATCTAGCCAAACAAGCCATGAAATCAACTCCGATGAATTTAAGCATCAATCCAGTTGAATCCACAATTTTCTCAGATGATGAATTGGTGAACCGGCTAGTAGCACAAATGTCAAAACGCTCTGCAACGTTTGCCTCACACGAAGCTAAATTGTTTGAAGCTCTACTGGAATACCAACTCAGGTCCGCATTCCGAGAAGAATCTGTAAGGCCCAAACGTTCAAGAGATGATGAAGACAAAGATCATGATAAGGATAAAGAGCCCAAACGCACAAAGAAGTCTGATGAATCATCCTCTATTCAGTACTCGATGCAACCTCCACCACAACGGACTCCTGCTCAACAAAGATCTTCTCCTCCCTCTTCTGCAAATAAACCTCATGATTCTGAGACACCACCCCAGATTCAGAAAACTGGTGACCACTTTGAGTATACGGGTGGTGACGGTGAAGAATACCATGAGCCCCAACAACAACCAGCCTCACCCGACAAAGTACAGAAACCAGCACCCTTATCTAGGCCTAAGAAACAGAAGAAGAAGGCGCCCACGACTGACGTCGTATCATGGCTAGATGAAGATACAACAGAGGAATTTGAATGGTTTTCTACACTTGTCAATTCCACTCCCTACCCTGAAGAAGGTCAAGATCTGGTAGACGGTAATACTTTGGAGCATGCTAAAATTCTGCAAGAAAAGTTCAAAGTAAAGAAGATGACGAAATCCGAGTTGAGGCGAATCAAGAATGAAGCTTTTCAACTGTGGAAAGATAGCTCAGAAAGTGCCATCGAGGTCGAATATCACCTTGAAAACATTGCTCGAGCTATGTCTAATAACATGGATTGGCTCAACCCAGAAACAAACATCGACTTTACCAAGCGGGACAACCCTCCATATTACACCGACTGGTCTAAACCACTACCAACGATCGGCCAACCAGATCAGCCTAGGATCCCATTCAGATATTTCTTCAACAAAGACTTAGAATTTCTTCTTCACGGTGGCGATGGTTCAAGGAAATACGCTACATCCTTGACACTTCCATTCCCAGCAGCCGAATACTCAAACTGCATAGCTATCGAGGAAAGAGCTAATCACTTGTTCTCCAACAAAGTGGAAGCATACGACCGAGATGCAATGTATGGGATTCATCATTGGCCGGAACGCCAAAGAATCTACTACAGAAGCTGCCAGGTTCAGAAGTCTCAACATGTAGTGTTCAGTACTAAAAACATCGTTGCCATCAAACAGGTTGATCTTTCGTCCAAATGGGACTACACGTATCTCAAGAAGATTGTGGTCAAAAGACAAGACGAAAGGGATTATGCATTCTCTGAAGCTGACTTTGAGAATTTGTCTATCAACGACATCGAAGACATGTACCTTGCCAAAGTACAGGGTCGTATGAGACAATTCTCCACTGAAGTACAACGTGAATTCATCAAGTCAATGCTCATCTTCATCAGACGCATAGTTATCAAAGAACGTGTAGAAGATCTCCAGCTGGCAGTTGAATCTTATCAGACCCGTGTCAACTTCACTCCACCGCATCTTGATCTTCCCGACGTCAACCAGCTCTCACAATTTACACTCATCAGCAAACCATTCGGCGTCGTTTACCGCAGTGAACTTCAAAGAAATTGCTTGATGGCGTGCAGAGATCTTCACAAGTTTGGAGATCACACTTTGAAGATGGTTAGGGAAGGATTGGCTTATCGATTGAAGGATATACACCAAAAGATCGGGTCTCCTAAGCGATGGAATTCTCAGGATCGAAGGGATGTGAAGAGGATCATCACGATGATTGATGAACGGTTGTATAGAAGGGATCAGTTCAGAAGATTGGAAAGCTATGTTGGTGGTCGACCCAGGATTAACATCACCGGCTTTCAACGCCCGATTCACACTCCTGGCGACATCTCTGGACTACCTGGTACCCCTTTAACTGCTTCTTCCATTATTACTTTGGATGTATGATTTATATATGTGGATGGCTTGTGCACACATTACAGTGTACAACCCGTAATTGTCAAGAAAGGACCCTGTGGTACGCTTCAGTGCCACAATCCTTATAAAAGGAACGAAAGCTTCTTACTTTTGAGTAAAACCTATCAAACCTTTCATTTTTCAAGGTTTTGCTCAAAAGGACAAGTACTTCCCCGTATGATTTTCAAAACCTCAACCGTTTATATCACTTGTTGAGGGGGAGTATTTGAATTAAAACTTTGTTCACAAATTGTTCATAGCGGTCATCTTCCCGCAACACTCGAAATGGTCATATTTATTCTCAACTTTTCAAAAATAACATTTTATATGCCATTTTTGAGGGGGAGAAAATTATGTGATAAGAAATATGTTGTGTAAATGCAAATGAATCTTTGTGTAATAGACTTAACCAACGAATTGACGGTACTAAACTGTTAGTAACTCGAAAAGACTTGTCCGGGACGGGTAATAATTTCAAGCTAGTTCTCTAGTAATGTAAACGTGTCTCGCAAAGGACTTGTCCGAGTAGAAAGTACCATTCGAGAATCTCTTGGTAGACATGAACTCTGACGGGTATGACAACCTTTCGAGGCTTGTCTACACCTTCAAGGTAGTTATTAGAGCTAGTTGTCACCTAAAAGCTGACAATGTAACTCTTTAACTATGCAACGTAACCGTGTCTCGCGGGGGAGTGTCTATCTTGAGTTGATCAATTCAAAAGTGCGCGCTCTTCCCACACAGTGCAGATTTCCATCAAAACTCTAAAGTACATGTGGAGGGGGAGTATTTCTGCTAAAAGATAAAACTCTCACAGTGGTTCAAACATGTTTTTCATTTACAAACCCTTTGAGAGATTTTCTTGAAAATTGGTTTTATGGCAACATAGGTTAGTCATGGAGTGATAAGGTGACTAAGGTTAGGAATAACCGTCCTATGATCCGCCAGAGCCGGAGGGATCTACCCAAGGACATCACAAATAGTTAGTACTTAGAAGTCCTTAGGTACGATTATAAAAAGGAGAAAATGAGAATCGGAGAAAGAAGGAGTTGAAGAATTAAAAAGAAATGCAAAGAAAAGGGTGAAAAGAAATAGCCCTCCAAATTATTCAACTTAGGGCAGACACCGGGTTCAATTCATATGCTACTGGTTGTCACTTAGTGACGCCGGTATTGAAGATTAAAAGTCGTCATGGACCCAGTGACGCATGCACTATACCTTCTTAGCCACTCAAGTTTCTCTCAAAAGAAGCTTGTTTCATTCTCACAAGGGAACCCTACATAATCTATCGGCTTTCTCTTAGAGATAGCTGGTATTGAAGAAGGAGACCCTCTTCCTAGTCTCCGCTAAGGAAAACCAAAACGCACTATTGAGTCTAGAGCCACGGGATTCATCAAAAGATCTTTTAGGTACACTTGACATTTCATCACTTGATGTTCAACAATAAAAACATCAGTGGTACATTATCGAGTCCTTCACAGATCTTAGCAATCTGTCGAGAACATTTATGAGAGGTTCACATCAGTGATCCTCAGTGATTGAATGGAAACTCCTGCCAGGGTCAACATCAAACAGCCCTGACAGCAGGTCACTTCGGTAACTCCCAGTGGATTACGCTTAGTGTGTCTCAAACGGTCTACAGTCGTGAGGTGATGCTTCGGTGTACCTCAGCGACTCATCTGAACTGTAGATGTACTTCGGTACATCGCGTTATCTCACTTGTGGGACTCCAGTTCAGGAACGGCCTTTGTGAGAATTAGAGTTGTGTTTTCACACTATGCTGTTAACACTCTCGAAGTTCAAACTTGTAAGTGCCGGAATCCGCTTATTACTAACCGTTTTAAATGTTTTCTTCTTATGGAAGCTCCGGAGCGGGATGATCATGCAGATTCTTCTCATGCTCACGCCAACATCATCACTAATGGAAGTTCTATCTAAAAGCAACACAACAGTCAGAATGATTCTTCGTCAAATCAAAGAATCTACAAAGTTAAAGACTTAAAGAACTTCATCAGTAATGAATTCCAACGTCAAAGAGCGTGTGAGCATGTTGAATAATGACGTGGAGACACTGTAGTGGCGAAGCAGACCTGAGGCAGACTTGATGCAGACAACAACATACTATCACTTTCATCACAAAGAACAATGAACAAAGAACAAAGTTAAAGATGACGTCAAAGCATAACTGTTCAAAGAAAACTATCACTCTACACTGGGGAGATTGTTCGAATCAAGGCATTCCTTCTCACAAGAAAGAAGAATGTCAGAAGACGTCAAAGCTACTATTACATCAACGCCTTCACCGTTTTTCATCACCAACATTTGAGGGGGAGATTGTTGGAATCACTCCCAAACCTTAATTCAAGTGTTTGTTACTCATATGTAATAGGTAGCTTATTATGGCCTTTATGTTTGTTTAAGGTCAAGCTTATGTAGAAGGCCCATAAGCTTAGGCCCATGTCCAATAAGGAAAAGGGAAGGAGTGGGAGTGTTGCCCTAGCTCCTTGCCTATAAATACTCTTGTATAACCCTCACTTGAGGGTTGGTTGTTCAATATTATCTTTCATTCACTCCTTACGCATAACCGGCCACATTCATACGCGTGTGTTTGTTTGGTTTATTGTTCAATCGCCTTTATCTCTTTCTATTAAGCTTGTGTTGTAAAACTAGTGACCTAACACTACTCTTTGAGGCAAGGGCCAGTTATTAAAGTAACTAATATGAATTATTTGATGCTGGTTATTTAAACTGGTTATTTAGGTATATGTAATTCATACGAAGCATTGCCATTCATAAAGACACAGATGGTTGGTTACAATTGAGTAAAACCAAATACTATCCGTACCAGCAGGTATAAAGTATTTAGTCATCTTAATATCTAGTTTCAGTCATCTTAATGTTTTGTATTAATGTTTGCGCTAACGGATGTATACATATAAGGTAATCGAAACATCCCTAACTAATATTATTCCATTAAATATGTAAAATTCAACTTGAAAGCAAATACCTGCAGGCGCAAAAAATTGTAATCTTGTATGAAACACCAAGTTTTTTGGCACATGCATTATAGAAATCATAAGCGGTGATCAGTATTCGACCAAGAAAAAGCAATCTCAGTACATCAGTAGCAGGATTAGTTTTTCTTGGCCGAATACTGGCCACTACATCTATTTTCCCAAAGGTAGCCTGAAACCCAAAAAACGGAATGAGATTTAAATTTCTGACATTTTCAGTTAAATAATTAGAAACACCAAAAGATACATCTCATTAAACCAACCGAACAACCATTCAAAACATAGAAAATTGCATGTTAAAATTCCTAAAAAAGAAAATCTACAGTCAATTACCACTTAAATTGAAAAAAACCATATAACTAAACTGTTAACTTACATCCACCATACATGATGAATGTTTCTTCCAAAGCTAAAAACCACAATAATTAAAATAAATTACTGAGAACATATGTAGAAGCAAAATATTTGGAAGATAACAGATAAAACCTAAACAGATCGTACAAAAAAAAACATGATTCAATAAACCGTGGGAAAAAAAGAGAGTAATTACAATAAATCATACCTCAAAAAGGAATTAAAGAAAGAGATCGTCGTACGACCAATTGGCACACCATTTTTGTAACCGGTAGGGTTATAAATCGTACATAAAACCTAAACAGATCGTACAAAAAAAATTAATTCAATTAAGCCGTGGGAAAAAAAAGAATAATTACAATAAATTATACCTCGAAAAGGAATCAAAGAAAGAGATCTCCGTACAATCGATCGACAAACCATTTTTCTAACTGTTAGGGTTATGAATCGTTCACTTCCAATCGAATTGTCATAATTAGGATAAACCAGGGGTGCTGATCGTTTGATTTGAGAAAGAAGAGATATAAGAGAGGATCGCAAGTTTTATTTTGGGTATCAATTGGGAGAAATAAGACAGATCTAGAATATTTGGGAGAGAGAAAATGGTGAGCTAACGCTCCACAGTTGGAGTATACTGTAGGACACTGTAGAAAATCACTCACGATTGGCTATTAGCCAATAGCATTAAGGCAACACATCTATAAGGACCAATCATCTTGGGACACAACATTAACGGTGTTACAATAGTGAAATCCGTTTGTTTGGCAATTAGTATATAGATATAATGAGTGGTAAATGAATTAAAAAAGCATAATGAGTTGTTTCAGTTAGTATATAGACTATCTATAGATTTTACCTTGTTACGCGGCTATGTGGTATAAGATGCTTTTTATATAGTCATTGTTATTAAGGTTTTAGGTGAAGTAGTGAGTTTTGTATTCTTAACTTTTAAGAGTGTATAGTTGCAGTAAACACCAAAAGTTAGCTACATATATCAAATGTACGTTTATACAATGTTGTATGCAATTAATCTCGTGCGACCTGCAGAGCAGTAAGCATCATTATCCTTTAACGTTAAAATTTGTAGATTCTAATAAGCAAGTGGCTATATTACTCATTAGTTTATACCAAAAACAAACATTATTGTATCTACTTGTAGATTTAAGATGTTCTTAAAATTTTATGTAGGGTACATTGCAGACATGGTCCAACTTGAACTGAATGCTCATCTTGTCATATACGTTCTGGTTTAAAAGACACGGTCCAACATGAATAAGTTTTGTCATTCTTGAAATTTGACGAATATATAATAGTCAGTCACAATTGCATACTATTCAATTCCTTAATTAACACAGTAAGGTATACCATGTAGAATTAAAACATAAAGTAAGGCCTATAGATTATGAGCGTGTATAGTTAAACGTACACATATTGTTAAGCTTGTAGATTATTAACGACTATAAGAGCATGGGGTGTCGTTTGTTTTGTCCCTCGCCGTTTCATACGTGGCCTCTCGCCACTTCGTTTTGCTTCTCGCCGCCACACCATGGCCTCTCGCCACTTGGCCTCTCGTTGTTACAACGACAAGGTAAAGGACAAAACCAATTCATAATAACGTTGCAAAATGAGGGTATTTTTAAGGGGTGAGTGGGGCCCAAATAAAGAGAAGTGAGTTAGTTGTTATTGGGGGTATTTTTAAGTGAGTGTGTGATGTGGAGGTAATGTGGCACACGTGGGGCTCAAATGAAGAGAAGTGGGTTGCCCACGACACCCCATGCTCTAATAGTAAGGATTTTTTATCTTTTTTTTTTTTTTTTTTTTTTTTTTAACGTGTATGGTTAAACGTACACACATGTTAAGCTTATAGATTATTAATAAGCTCCATTTCATTTTTAAAAAATTAAGAAAAATGCATGTAGCATGCATTGATTAAATTTTTAAATTATTTTATTTAAATGCAATATTTGATTTTAGTTTTTTTAAACTTTGCTTTTTTTTAATATGTGTTTAAAGACATTTTACAAAAATCTGTAAAATAAAATTAACAAATGGAAAATTCGCTACTTAGCTTTAGGTGTGGTAGCATGCCGTTTTGCCAAATCGACGCTACCTCAGCATTTTATATTTTACATTCACACACAAAAAATACCCTCTCTGTAGCGGCTCAAGCCGTTAGCATATCGTTTCGTAGTTTTTTGGCCCCGCCATTTTTATTTTTTTTTTACATTTTTCAAACAAACTAAATTTCCATTCATAAAATAAAAATACAACTTACTACAAAATTAAAAATAAAACATATGAAATAAAAAAATGTTACGAAAATTAAAAAACATATAGGAAAAAAATTAAAAACAATACGAAACTTAAGAGCTAGGGTCTGCTTTATCTTTGAAATATTTTTTCACTATTTCGTCTTTTTGCATGTTGATGATGTAGGCTTGGGTTTCCGACAAACCGTCGGTACTAGTTAGGAGAAACTTCAATTCTTTCAATTTTTGTATTGCCGGACTTTCTCCATCGTCGCCTCGTACGTTGGTTGAGCGGCTTCTCGTTTGAGTCGAAACTCATTTTGCATAGCACCCGCAAATTTCGGTGGGTTACTTCCCGCAATGGTCGACGAGGTTTTCGATTTTGTTTTTTTCAAAGGGTGTGGTTTACCCGGGGGACGTGATGTAGGATCATCGCCGAATTGCTCGGCATGTCCGGTGAGATCAACCGGTTCAACGGGGTCGGGTGAATCCCACTTGGCGTGTTTTTTCAATATTTCTCACGCCCCGTCTTGAGTAAACGGTTTACTTCCCGTTCAAGACTCATCACGATATGTTTACCTAACACGGGACAAAAGATCAACCTCGTTTTCCCTACTTCAACTCAAACGTTTTAAACGTTGTAGATAGCGTTGAACTTTTTACAATTAAGGTTCAACGTTGCCCACTTCCCCATCAACATATCATTGGTACATTTGTGATGAGAAGATTTGTTGAACTCGAAAAGAACCTTGTTCCAAAATGAATTGTCCTTTTGGCCAGTTCCGACTTGGTTATCCTCGGAAACGCTAACATATCGTCGGTACCTCGATTGTGTTACGTTTTGAGGCTCGTTTTCCCTTTCTTCATAACTTTTCTTCGTGGGACGTGGGCTCGTATGGTGGTGGCATCGATTGTGTTTGTTGTGTTTCTTGTGGAGGATTTTGTTGAAGATTTTAAAATTGTTGGTTAAGCATTTGATGTTGATATAGTTGATGTTGTTGATATAGTTGTTCGGGGGTGTATGGCGGCATAGAGTATTGGGTACCAAACGGAGGATAATTGGGAAGTTGTGAGGAAGATATCGAGTGTCCGGACGAAGGTGTCAGAGGGTTTGACGAGAATGATTGTTGCTTTGTTGAGACATTTTTTTGAATGTTGAAATGAAAGGCAAAATTATTTTGTGTGTAAAGAAATGAAGAGAGAAATGGAAGTAATTATGTGTAAAAATGGTTGTATATTTGGGTTTATATCGAGTGGTAAAATTGTATAGTTTTAGTTTAATAAAAAGAAGAAGTAAATATGCAAATAGCAAAGGTGAGTTGATTCACTTGAAAAATGGCGAAACTTAGGGGGGTGGCAATCATGCCTAACAAAATTTATCATACTTAATTACTCACCAATAATATCATTCCATCTCATCTCATACCTAACCATAGATTTTTAGTGGCAACCATGCCTAACCCATACCTCATCTAATTTTATTTTTTTTTATTAATTATATTAAACAATTTAATAAAAACATAATATTTTATTAATACTTAAAAGAAAATTACATAATACTTATTAAAAAAAAACACTAGTCATCAAGGTATGGTAAGTCTTGAGCGTCTACATGCTCCGTAAGATCATATCGGAGACGGTAATGGATATTCTCGTCGAGTAACTCCGGTAGTACATTCGGGTCATAAACTGGCGTGACCGGCTGATCCATTATATGAACCGGTGATATTGCCCTCCCGTCGTCTTTTAAAATCATATTGTGTAATATAACACACGTATGAACGATTTTTCGAATCTTTTCGACAGACATAGCCCGGAGAGGATGACTGAGAATAATCCATTTTCCTTTAAGACGACCAAAAGCTCGTTCGACATCCTTTCGTGCAGACTCTTGTAGCTTCTTGAATCTCTTTTCTTTCGGGTCAGTTGGATAAGGATATGCTTTAACAAACGTTGAATACGTAGGATATATTCCATCGGTAAAATAATATCCACGTTTGTAAAGCCGTCCATTTACAGTAAATGAACTGTTTGGCGCCGTTTCATTTCGCTCAGTAAGATACAACGGAGATTGATTCAAAACATTGATGTCGTTATTTGCACCGGGAGGACCAAAAAACGAATGCCAAAACCACAAATCATTTGAAGCGACGGCTTCAAGCATAATAGTTGAGTATTGGTAATCACCTCTTTTATATTGGCCTCTCAAATGCATAATAGTCAGGAATGTGATGTTGTTCTTCATGTGCCTCGAATAAGCGTGCAACGTCGTGGGTTGTCGGCCTACGTAAGAACTCTTGCCTATATAATTGAATCGCATCGCAAAAATGATCAAGGCGTTCACCTACAAAGTAAAAAATTAACCGAATTATAAAAAGCTAAAAAATACCGAATTATAAAAAACAAAAACATTATAAAAATATACCGAATTATAAAAATAACCTGACATTCTTCGTGCCATGTTTAAGTAGTCATCATATCTATCCGGAGGTCCACCCGTTGCGAGTTGTCGAATGGCCGATGTGCATTTTTGTAACGCCGTGAAACTTTTTTCACCCCTAGCGTCTACGCCCTCTTGAAACCATTCGAAATTCGCTTCAATATCACAAACAATTTTTAGAAACAAGCTTTTATTCATACGAAATCTTTCACGAAAAACATGGGGGGGGGGGAACTTTGGGTTTTCTTCGACGAAATAGTCATTCATTAGAGTTTGAAGAGCTTTTTCACGAAAACGGGTAACATACCCTCGGGTATCGGTTGAGCTTGCCGTGTCTTCAATGGCATCGCACGCGGCTAAATAGGTTGATATGGTAGAACCTGTGGAAAACAATAGCTCGGAAGAGTCGGAGGGAAAAACTAACTCGTCTTCGGATGAAGAAGATGAAGATGAAGATGAAGCCATTTTGTTTGTGAAATAGAGATGTTTTTGTGTGTGAAATAATGTTAAATGGGTGGTGTTTAAATAGGTAAAAAAAAAGGAAATTTTTATTTTTATTTTATTTATTTATTTTTTAATGTAGGCCAACGGCTACATTTTTAATACCCAACGGCTACATTTTCTCCACGCCTAATCAGTTATGTTTACCGAATTCACCCACAACCATACCACACCGAACTATTGGCAATGGGCATACCGATCGGTATGGGGCAAACCGCAACCCACATCGATCCCACTGCCACCCCCTTTAGGTGGTATGGTGCAGTTGCATGCAAATGGCGTCACCATTTGGCCATTCATTTCGGAATGACTAGCCACAAAAGTGACCACGCTTTTAGTTTATTTTATTTTTGTTTATTTTTTTTTCTCCCTTTTCTCTAGTTATTCTCACTCCAATAGTAAGACCATTCAAATTTAATACTATCAATTAGTATACTTTGCAGTGATTAACACATTATAATAGGTTAATTTGATTCTTTACTTGTGGTCCACACAATAATAGTTTAAAGTTCCGTCGTTTTCAATACCTTTGAAAAAAGTTATTTGGTCATCATAAGAATAACGACTCACAAAAAGGGTTGACATGATCAACCTTTAATATAACCTTGTACCAAGTCCTTCTCCTAATTTCTCAATAATACTTTTATGTACCTACGGAATGTTAGAAGGGACTTAAGATCAAATGAGAAGAAAAATTAAAATTAGAAGAATGAAAAAAACCACAACCACACATTTGAAATACACCTATAAAAATATATGCATCTCCTTTTAAAAATCTCACTCTTATTTAAAATATGTGGCTAAAAATTCTTTTTATTCTTCTTATTTTAGTTTTTTTTCTCGCCGGATCCCTTCTGTAAGAAGGTATGCTTTTTTTAAATAAAGTTTCAAAATTGTACATATTTAGTATTAAACTCTAAAGTAAGTAAATTTTATGACATTTTGACCTCAGTATCTTAGTACTTCAAAGGTTAATTTGATTCTTTACTTGTGTTCACTAAATTTTCTAAAAGAATGTGCGTAAGTTACTGAACTTTCATTTTGTTCACTTGGGTTACTCAACTTATAGGAAGCATACTCTGTTATAATTTAAGGGTTAATCGGAGTAACTTGAACGTATATTTTTGGATAAGTTAAGTAACATAAATGTTGTCTTTTTATAATTTCAGTGATGTTTACATATATTTTTGAAAGTAACCTCAAAATGTCATAAAATTTCAAATTTCATATGTTTAGTAACCTAGGGGAACAAAATGAAAGTTCGATACCTTACAATTTAACCATTTTTTTTCTTGAAAGTCAAGTTTCATATAAGTCTAAATTAGCAATCTCTCTTTTAATTATATAAATAATAGATGAATAAGATCTCAAGTTTACAACTCATTCAGACAAAGCATCCAATTCCATAAACCCGTTTCATATAAACCTGTAACTAAACTCTTAATAACACACCAGTAACCCCTCTAGCATATTACAAAATACCTATACATGGAGAATCATATGCTAGTCTTTGTTTTGGTGATGAGCTTAATATCGATATCGATAGTAAATGGCAAAACAAAGACAGAAGTCGGAGTTGGTGTGATTCTCGATACAGAAACCTCCTTTGGTAAGATGAGCAGAAGTTGCATTTCAACGGCTTTACGTGATTTCTATCGAGAACACGACAACTACACCACCATGATTGTCCCTCACTTTCGTGACTCCAAAGAAAACAACGTCGAAGCTGCTTCTGCAGCCATTGATCTCTTGAAAAATCATCAGGTCATGGCAATCCTAGGACCCATGACATCCTCACAAGCAGAATTCGTGATAGACATTGGTAACAGATCAAAGGTTCCAATTATGTCTCAAGCAACAAGCCCTTCTTTATCAACGAATGACAATATTTACTTCATCCGTATGGCCCACAATTCATCCTCACAACTCGAAACAATAGCAGAATTGGTCAAACATTTTGGATGGAGGGAAGTGGTGTTTGTTTATGAAGATGGTGAGTACGGAAGAAGCCTCTATTCGGATGTCATGCTAACTTTTGGTACCAAACTCATGTACCATACAGTCCTATATCCTTCCTCTTCAGATGATTGGATCCTTAAAGAGCTTTACAAGCTAAAGACGATGCAAACTCGTGTCTTCATAGTACATGCTTTACCATCATTAGCTTCACGTTTTTTCAAGAAAGTAAATGAAGCGGGAATGATGGAAGAAGGGTATGTTTGGATCATAACAGAAGTGCTCACTAGTCGTTTACATTCTTTAGATCCTAACGACATAGTATCGATGCATGGAGTACTCGGCGTCAAGTCATATATCCCAGCCTCTGACAACCTAACCAATTTTGAACGAAGATGGAAACGGGACTTCCAGATTCAGAATCCCGATGATGACGTGACAGAACTAGACATGTTCGGGAAATGGACGTATGATACAGTGTTTGCGCTAGCGATGGCGTTGGAAAAGGTCGGGAATGAAATTGGTACTAGTTTCCAACGTAAACATAAATCCAAGACAGATTTTGATGCCATTGGAACCTCGGAAATGGGACCAAGAATCCTTCCATGGGTCCGAAACATAAGATTCAAAGGTCTGAGTGGTGATTTCCATGTCGTTAATGGACAATTACAATCGTCAGTTTACCAAATAGTGAACATAATTGGGATAGGCAAGAACACTATCGGGTATTGGACTCCTAAAAGCGGCATCATCAAGAAGTTAAACCAAGAAACAAAGGGTCTCAAGGCTATCACATGGCCCGGTGACAGTCATATAGTCCCTATAGGCTCGGAGATCCCGACCAGCGATGAGAACCTGTTAAGAGTCGGGGTTCCAGCAAAAGTGGGGTTTGTTGATGAGTTCATAAATGTCTACACCGATCCTCAAACCCAACAAGTTATTGCAACGGGTTTTTGTGTGGACGTGTTTAAAGCAGTTGTTGACGCCTTGCCTTACGCTGTCAAATACAGATTCATACCTTTCGTTACGCTGGATGGAAATAAATCATTAGGAAGCTATGATGATCTTCTTCAGAATCTCTCCCATGGGGTAATCTTTAATCGAATAGATAACTTCATTAGTATTCATATGCTTAGGATTAGGCTTGGCTTTGAAACGGGTTTCATTACATAATTGGTTGACCCGCCCGACCCGAACCCAAATCTGATTAAGCCTATACGGGTCGGGTTACTCGGGTCAAAATTTTGTTCGAATTATTCGGGTCATCCCGAGTAACCCGAATAGTAAATAGGGTCGGATATCGGGTTGAAAATATTTGACTAACTCGGGTTCGGGTCAAACCGATTGACTCGAATAAGGATTTTTTCTATTTTTTTAATATAATTTTTATAAATTATTTATGTAAACATATTGAACTACGCCATTTTTGTAATTATTTTACTCTTATTCGGGTTGACCCTAACCCGAATAGACCCGACTCGATTAGAACCAACGCGAATAGATCCGAACCCGACTAACCCGAGTTCTAAATAGGATCGGAATCTGATATTATTTTTTTGCCTCAACCCAAATCAACCCGACCCAAATTGACCCGAACCGACCGACACGACCCGACTAACACCTCTACATAAAGTTGAGTTAGATAAATGATTACATGGATAGTATCCGGGTTATGGTTATGTGTATGGGTCAGAGTTCACATATTAGACCCGATTACTTAAAAGAGTAATGTTCAGGTTGGGTTGTCCCGAACCATGCTCGTATTGCCACCCTTATTTGAGAACTGGTTACAATAAAGGTTGCATGCTAATGTTTATCTTTGATGATGTAACAGAAATTCGATGCAGTGGTAGGAGATGTTACAATCCTTGCAAAACGTTGGGATCATGTTGATTTCACTCTGCCATTCACCGAGGCAGGTGTTGCAATGGTCGTTCCGATAAAGGATGAGAGGAAGAGTTCATGGATCTTCATGAAACCCCTAGAGAGAAAGCTATGGATAACAACCGGAGCATTTTTCATATACACGGGACTTGTGGTGTGGGTTATTGAGCATCGTGTAAACAAAGAATTCCGAGGCCCCCCTCATCAACATGTCGGAATGATCTTCTGGTTTTCATTCTCCACACTCGTTTTGCACACAGTAAGTGTATATTTACACACACTCGTTTTTGCACACTGTAAGTGTATATTTACACACACACACACACATACATTCTACTTGCTCCGTTTTGCTTACGGGGGTGTTTGAAATATTTGGGGGTCTGAGATTGCTTATTTAAAAGCAGTTATTAGGTCGTAAAATAACCAATTAACAACTTGCTTGTTTTCAACTGCTCTTTAGTAAGCAGATAAGCACTCCAAAAACCCTCTTACTGAAACTGCTAATGTGATTACTTGTTTGGTCTTTAGACAAGAAAATAAGCAGAATTTAGTGTGTTTGCGATTGCTTATACTGATTATATGTGAGTGAAATAAGCTTATAGGATATGGAAAATGGATATTTGCAGGGGAGAAGTTGATAAGCAACTTATCGAGATTTGTGGTGATCATGTGGGTGTTTGTGGTGTTTGTGTTGACCTCAAGCTACACAGCGAGCTTGACATCCATGTTGACAGTACAACAGCTTAGACCTACACACACCGATGTCACTGAGATAAGAAACAAAGGAGAATTAGTAGGATATCGAGATGGTTCATTTGTTTTCGCTATGTTGAAGAAGATGAATTTCAGCGATAGCAAGTTGAAAAGCTACAGCACCTTTGAGCAGTTTGACACCGCCCTCAAAAAAGGAAGTCAAAATGGGGGCGTTTCCGCTATTGTAGACGAGCTCCCTTATATCAGGGGTTTCTTATCTAAATACTGTGCTAAATATACCATAACCACCCCCGTCTACAAATCCGCAGGCTTTGGTTTCGTGAGTTTCATTTCATACTGTTTCATTCTATTCCAGCATTTCGTAGCAATTGACCATGATTCTACTGTTTAATACAGGCATTTCCGAAAGGGTCTCCTTTAGTCCCCGATTTTTCTAGAGCAGTCCTGCAAGTGACAGAAGAGCAGATGATGAACATTTCAGAACAATGGTTTGGCGAAGCAGCAAGTTGTATTCAGCAGAAGGAACCTACAGTAACATCTGATAGACTCTCGCTTGATAGCTTCAAGTGCCTTTTTCTCATTGCCGGGTTATCATCGACTTCTGCTCTCATGATTTTCATTTTTAAGTTCTTGTATAATAACAGAGAAATATTAGTGTCACAAGGTTCTGTAAGCCAAAAACTTGCTGCAATTGCTAAAACATTCGATAGATATAAGAATGATAAATCCAATAAGACGGTCCAGGAGGCAACAGGAGATGAATTAGTCAGTGAGGTCGATATTAATATAACTCCGGAAAATTTTGTATTCGAACAAGAAGCAGGAGTATTCTCTCATGATGAAGGGTTTTCTACTACTGAACCTGGAACTCCAGATAATCACACAATAGAAATCGTAGAAATTTCCATATAGCCCTAGGTGTCATGATGCTACCCGGCTAATTACATACATCCCGGTGTCCCTGATGCTAATGTAACATACAGCCCACGTTTATATTCTTTACCATTCGTTGCATAACAGAAGCTTCTCTAGTACTATTCTAATCATTGTTAATACGACGATTAACTAGTTTTCTAAAAGCTATGTACTCCCACTATTTGTATAAATTAAAGATAAAGATCCTAACGCTACCAAACTAAAGCTAACCATATTATGTAGATTCACTTGATAATACCATATTATGTAGATTCACTGTATAGGATTTCTGCAACAGCAAGTCAAAAGATACCCAAAAAATTGCACTCAAAAGGTGGAAAAAAAACAAAGAAATTTACATGCTAAGATGCTCCCTCTACAGGAGAACACAAAAGAATTCCTAAAGTGTGAAACGATATCTAGCACAATGATAGTAAGGGAAGAAAGGCAAAGCAAGAAAACAATTATTCTAAAAGAAAGATAAAATTCTATGTTTACAAAAGAAATGTTGTAGATTCCAGATATACAAAAGGGGGATCAATCGCCTTACGAGCTTCCATGAGATCTGATGGATGATATTGATTGCGCTGAAACAGATGCAGTTGGGCTGCTTATATCTCGTTCCCCGTTGACAAATCTTGGCTTCCCACTCAGCCTGTCCATTGCTTCTTGACACACATCAGCAAACCACTCATCCTCGGGAAGTACACTGCCACAAAATAAACAGATTTTTTTAACATTATTATGACATTAAAAAAGGAGGCAGTTGATCCTGATTTCACACATATTTGATAACTTAAAGCAACAAGCACTAACCCATATGGATCCACTCCCGTTGCAGAGAAGGATGCAAGTGCTTTATTAATGATCTCATTCACGACCCGATTCAGATTTCGAGATAAGTAACGCCCTTGGGAAGCAAAGGAGATAACAAACTTCATATCTAAATAGAACTGCACATTTGAAAGTTAGGAAATGATCAGATATCATTTACCGGCCCAGCAAGAAAAACAATAGAAACTATTGTTATATTGTCCACATACCTGTTGAAGACCAAGAGGACCTAAAGGCTGTGGCCCTTCTTCAATATCATCCCAAAATGTTTGATCTTCTGAAAGCCATAAGATGACCGTTTCTGTAAGCCTCATTAATAACATTGTTGAAAAACGTTCCCTGCCAACAAACATTTCAGATGCTATTGCAGACATCCTGTAAAGTTTGGCATAAAGTTCCTGAACATCAATTTAAAAATGTAGGCATTAGTCTATCTGCAATAACCATAATCCAATATATATGAATGCATATGTTAGTTTAAATAAGTACCTGAAATATTGGAGAAGGGAGCCATTCTATTTCCTCCATGATTCCATCCATATTTATGTACATGTCTGCAGTTAGATGGCTATCACCATCTTCAGTAAAAATAAGATCCAGAGCATGTTGTCTGCAGAAACTATCCTTCAATCTATCAACTATGCTTGCAAGACGCCTCTTCCATTCCCTTTGTTCAGGATTTCTATTTTGCCGATCTGTAGGTCTTCTACGAGGGTCATCCTTGTAAATAGATTGAGCTACAGGGGTAAGTTTCATGGCTGCACGTGGTAAAAGCTCATCAGCTAACAGGGATGCATTTGCTAGCAATGCCATTTGCTGAGCTTCAGTCTCAGCCATCCGAACTAATTTACTCCCTGATCCTTCATAGTTTGCTTCTTCTTCCATGGATCCCGGAAGTGCTCTTATGAGCATGCTAACGTAAGAATTGAATACGTGGAATAATCCCTCCAGCATTTTACCACCCAACTGCATGCTCAAAAGTGGCCCTACGTCCTCGAAGAAATCCTATTCAGCGAATATATGCAACATGAGTGACGTGGCAGATTACTCAAATGTTGACATATTTATATATAATAACTAAAAAATGTATTACGTCAATGTACAACCACAAATTACCATAACATGCTTGTATTGAAAGATAGTTAATTAGACCAATGCATAATTAAACATCATCCGTTTCTTTACAAATATCTGTCAGAAGCAAACTATGTTTAGATGTGGGTTGGTCGGTGAAAAAGTGGGCAGATGGTAAAAAAGCTGGCAAAATGATTAAGGCATGAATATCAGGTAACTCATTCAAGTTATTTTTTTGTACTCAGTTGAAAGTTTGAAACAGATCAAATCCGATTGACCCAAAAAAAACTTTTTATCCAAACATTTTCATTGTTTTATAACCTATCACTCTATCAGAGTGTCAAAATTTGAGTACAAAAACTACAATATTTCAATAATATTATAATTTTCTGAATAATATGGTTTAGGAAGTTTAATGCTATAAAAATACACTATAACCAACATTTAACCCATTTGACCACTTTCCTTTAGAGCTAATCTTCTTGAAATTACCTTATTGATTCGTCAGAGAATCGAGCCATTAATAAGTATATGGGTAATAATTGCCACTTCTACTTTCTAGCATGCATGATATAGGACGAATCATCTAGTACCAAGTGCATATCAAATTACTTGTATATCCTTTACTAGTCAAGTGCAGTGTGAAGGTCAAGGGGACTGCTTGAAAAGACTCCCAGACCTTTAAAAGGCATCCCATAGGTAATTCACAGTGTAAATATGCAAGGTAGCAAAACAAGACATACAGAGGATTTGAATTAAATATTCACCTGGACCATCACATTGAACCGTTGAGCGCTACTTGAGAGCTTATACTGAGAAGATGTTATAGTACTAAGAGATGTCGTTGAAGGTCTTCCTGATAAACGTGTAACAGTTGGTGAAGAAGAAAGATCCCAATCATCAGCTGCAGCCAATGCTGCAGTACTCTCTTCAATTCGCTTTAAGTTGGCATCAAGCGCTTGTTCAACACTAGGTCTAAAAAGCTTTAATAGCACAGGACAAAGAGCTAAACCACGAGCTTCCAACAGAGAACAATGTCCTAAAGCTATTTGAACACATTCAGCAGCAGCCCTTAACCCTCCAGCAGCAGCAGATGAAGCTAACGCATGTCTTTTAACAAGAAGAGCAAAGTCTTCAGTTTGTTTTGTAGCCCACATCACAAGCTCAGAGCTATAAGATGGTTCCGTACCAAAAATAGCATTGGAATCAGTTGCTGTTTGAGCAATAACTGAAAATACCAGTTGTGAGATAGCTGCGGTATATGCTCCACCATACGAGGTGCTCGATGGTCGAAGATTTTGCATGTTACTTTGAAGTCTCTGGTAATGGGCTTGAAGCAGTAAACTGTGGGCCCGCGGGCCATCTCCAAGTTTTTTAAGAGCACTAATAGCTGCACGAAGCTCATTGCCACGCGTTGTAGGTTGAGAAGCAGCATCAGCTAGCTGATTAGCTAATCTCTGCCGACATTCTGTTATAGCAGTCTGTAGTGAAGCTAAAACAACAGGACTAAGTGAATTTTTTTGTTTTGCGTCAGATGCTATACGTTCCCCTTCATCAAGGGTAGCCAGAGCTTCCTCCACCCTCCTTTCGGCTAGCAAAACATCAAGGATGTCAGGGAACTCAACTAACCAATTCTCTAGTTCTGAAGGATCTCTGTCCAGATCAGCAGATAAACCATTTAAATAAGAACCACCCGGAACAGCAACAGACAAAGACTCCACATTAACCCCCTCGGCTAGACCATGAATTAAAGTGGCCTGAGTAGATAGCAAGTTTCTTATGGACAATAGCTCGCCTTCTAAATCTGATATCTCTTTTGATGTGCTGAAATATTTTAGCAATTAAACTATCAGCAGTGAGATAAACAGAGATGACACAAGCACAAAACAGGCAACATGAAATAATCAAGCAATGGCATGTATTTTGAGGAAAGCACCTACCGTATGAATGCAGTATAATTAGCATACACACTTCTTCGCATTTCCTCTGCAGAAGCTTTCTTCAGATCCAAAAGATATGAGCATAAATGCCTTATCTCCTGGTATGCAGATAACATATGTCAGTAAATTCAAACTAACTGCCAACAATTAAAACATGCATTGGACAGTTAATAATATACTTGTGACAAACAATGTATACAATGGGTGAAAGTCTCTGATTACTTGTGTGTAACCCAGCGGCTAGAACTCTAGTTTCCCAGAGCTGCAACCACCTATATAACTGAGTTAGAGTATATGCACTGGGTGAGAGATGCAAGTGCAGCTGAATAACCACCTGGTGCAGACCGTTTTATGAAAACTCACATGGTTGAGCTAGCAAAGCTGGTTTCAGCCTGCTACGGCTTGGCTGCAGATTGACTAGCTTTTTTAAGGGTTTGATTTTTTTGTAATTCTCAGTTAGTGTTAGAATCTCAATAATAAACGGTATTTGCTTCTTCCATTCCTCTCGTCATTATATTTCCATTTATGTGTAGTCATTTCCTCTGCTTGCTTGTAAAGTATGTTTTGTGGGCCTTCTGTTCTGTTCAGTTTTTATTAATATTTAGAGGCTTGTATTTCTAAGTACTAAAGGCAACTGTATCCTGGCGAGCCTGAAAAGTATATTAAAGGATCCTTATGGTGTGGGATACTTAAACTGGCGATCAACTTATTTCGCTAATCACCTTTATTTGAGAAGCCACCGTGTCTTACAAGCTGAACCATTTGATCAACCTCCTGAGCAGTAGCTGGTAAATACAAGTAAGTGGAGGGCTGGAGGCCACATATGTTCTTTATGAGCATTGTAAAGCTCTGTCACTGAACATAGTTTTCCTAGAAAGTGTTTAATGCACCCTTCTCCATTGTTGTGTTAATTTATGTCACCATACTCAAAAACAATTACGCCTTTCTTCCGCAGTTGAGAGTGAAAGAAGAATACGCTATTTTAGGGGTCAAACGCGTACGTTTATTGTAATAAGGTAAAACATAATTATTATTGACAAGCATTTCACATTCGAACTGTGTCGACAAGATAGTTTATAGTCAGCAAGATTTTATGTTGATACTAACTTAGAAAGAAACATGTAGCCTTATATGCTTCACATTTACAGAAAGCATAAATATCCGAAGTTTGGAAAATACTTATCGAAATTCACTTTTATACTTATCTCGCACCAAATATTAATTTACAATACGAGGTAACAATTTAAACTAATTATAATGGTGTAATGAACAATTAAACTGTTCATCCTAATAATCCAAACCAATCAATTCTCACACAGCCATTGTCACATCGCGTCCAAAAAATAGCACAACAACAGCTAGGTAAGTATAAACGAACCATTATAATTCCAAAACGCATCATAATAACAATGTAGACCTAGTATCACTCAATTTAATAGTGCAACATTTCATCCTATAACAATTCAACGAGCAAACTACAACGCTAACCTAATATCAGCATATCTAAGTATCTAACGCCGAAACAAACTAAGAAACTATTCATCCTATACTTATTATCTAAACCTAACAAATCTCCTTACGCAGCCACGACCGTATGAAAGAATCATTGTATAAGCTATATATCTACCTAAACATTCAGGCCATATTACTACACCTACAATTTGAAACCGCATCATAACTGAATACAATGTAGACCTAGCATCATTCGATTTACCAGTGCAACATTTCATCCTATAACCAATCAACAAACAACCAACAACGTGAACCTAATATCAGCATATCTAATAGCATAAAAAAAAATAATAAACCGATCAGCTCTCCTTACGCAGCCACAGCCGTCTAACCATTACATGAGCAATATATCTAGCTAAATCATTCAGGCCACACTAATACACCTACAATTCGAAACTGCATCCTAATTGGATACAATGTGGACCTAGTATCAGTCGATTTAACATTTCATCCTATAACACTCGATTTAACATTCCATCCTATAACACTCAACGGCCGAACTACAACGTGAACCTAATTCCAGCATACCTAATAAAGTAACAAACACCTAAACCATCAGTTCTCCTTACACAGCCACAGCCTTATAAACGTTGCATACTGATACGAACCGAACCGATAATAGAATAAAGAAGAAAGTAAGCAAGATAGATGGTTTATATTGATGGGATAAACCGACCCCCCGATGGTTTATATTAGTGAGATAAACCGACTCCCCAATTGATTAACAAATCAATACTTCATATTCATTCAACATAATAAAAATTACAATCCTAATACCCTATTTATAATTGACTTAACCTAATGCCCTAACTTTCTCACCAAGAAATATAATAAAAGGAAACTAAATCAACCAAATAATTAATAATAATCATAATATAAACTATAATAACGCAGGATCGTATCAATACTCCCGCCCCCAAAAACACCTTGTCCTCAAGGTGTGGCTGCAAACATTCTTGATTCCGGGATCCCATGTTTTGAGTTGTAAATGTGACTCTTGCAGATTATACTCAAAGCGCAAAACATGCCTAAACAAATGTTCGCACAACTGCCCCGCAATCGGTTTAAGTATTCTTTCATAGTATATAACTTCATTACTTTGATTCAAAATTGACCCAACCTGATTGGCAGCATAATACTTTGTTTCCATTAGCAAGATAGACCCACCTGCCCTTTTCTTTTTTTTTTTAGTCACATATCCATATTCCAACCGTACATTAGGTTGCTTATGTTTCTGCCCAACATCATATATCTTATTCACCCGAACATCAGGCTCTAACTTGTTTCCTCCATCTTCTCTTTTGCTGACATGTCCTTCTGCAACTTTACTTGTTTCAACAGCTTCCACCTTGTTCGACTTATGGAGAGTTGTTTCCTCAAGATCTTGAACCTGTACCCAACTGTTGACTTTGGTTGTTGCTACTAAAGGAATTTGTTGAGGGTCATGATTTTGGCGCTCTAAAAACTTCTGGAATGAATCCTCCTCCACAGTAAAACTAGGGTCATTACTATTTTCTCTATCGTCTGGGTATTGAAAACCCAAATCATCATACCTTACCCCAGACTTATTTGTTGCCAGCTTGAAGGCACCAGTAGGTTGTTTGAATACATCAGTATGTTGTGCAAACCCTACAGATGGACTTGACTTAGCTGGGGAATTCTGAGCCTCTGAGGTTGTAAGTAGTTTCACTAATTGCTCATGGCGTTTATCCAATTCAGCTTTTTGTCTAGCTGCATCAGCCTTCAATTCAGCCCTCAAATCAGCTAACCCAGAACTAAACTTGTCTTCTAAAGTCTGAAACTTAGTTCCAACATCGGTTTTGAAAACTTCAAGGTCAGCGTCAATTTCTGCAACCTTTCTGTTCGTCATCCTCCCAAAATATTTGAATAAAAATCGATGTACAGTAAAATCGATGAACAGTAACTATTTTTTTTTTTTTTTTTTTTTTTTAAATTAAGGATCGAATAGCTCTGATACCAATTGATACGAACCGAACCGATAATAGAATAAAGAAGAAAGTAAGCAAGATAGATGGTTTATATTGATGGGATAAACCGACCCCCCGATGGTTTATATTAGTGAGATAAACCGACTCCCAATTGATTAACAAATCAATACTTCATATTCATTCATCATAATAAAAATTACAATCCTAATACCCTATTTATAATTGACTTAACCTAATGCCCTAACTTTCTCACCAAGAAATATAATAAAAGGAAACTAAATAAACCAAATAATTAATAATAATCATAATATAAACTATAATAACGCAGGATCGTATCACATACACTAAATTAATTTACCTACATCATACAATCCACATCATAACCGCTACAATACCTAATAAATTTATCCTAATAGCATAATAAACATACATTATTTAATAATACGAATCATTATGCGAGATAACGAAACTAATAGTTACATAAACTATATATCTACTAAATCATACATTCCACGTTAACGCACCTACAATTCAAAACCGCATAATAATAGATACAATACATAACAAAATTAACCTAAATACATAATCAATATAATTATAAAACAACGTGAATCACTACAAGCTAACGAAATGAATAGTAACAAATGCTATATATCTACCTAAATGATCCAGGCACGTTACTACACCTACAATTCGAAACCACATAATAACCGATACAACACGTAACGAAATTAACCTAAATACATAATCAAAACAGTTATAAAACAACGCGAATCACTACAAGCTAACGAAATGAATTGTAGCCTATATATCTACCTAACTGATCCAGGCACTACAATCGAAACCGCATAATAACCGCTACAATACGTAACAAAATTAACCTAAATACATAATCAAAATAGTTATAAAACAAAGCGAATCACTACGAGCTAACGAAATGAACAGCTACGAATGCTATATATCAACCCAAATGATCCAGGCACATTATTACACCTACAATTCGAAACCGCATAATAACCGATACAATCATACAATACGTAACAAAATGAACCTAAATACATAATCAATATAACTATAAAACAGCACGAATCAGTACAAGCTAACGAAATGAATAGTTACAAATGCTATAGCCTATATATCTACCTAACTGATCCAGGCACTACAATTCGAAACCGCATAATAACCGATACAATACATAACAAAATTAACCTAAATACATAATCAAAATAGTTATAAAACAACGTGAATCACAACGAGATAACGAAATGAATAGTTACAAATGCTATATATCTACCTAAATGATCCAGGCACATTACTACACCTACAATTCGAAACAGCATAATAACCGATACAATACGTAACAAAATTAACCTAAATACATAATGAAAATAGTTATAAAACAACGCGAATCACTACGAGATAACGAAATGAATAGTTACAAACGCTACATATCTACCTAAATGATCCAGGCACATTACTACACCTACAATTCGAAACCGCATAATAACCGCTACATCAATACATATGACAAAAACAACACGAACCTTCTCATTGAGCGAATTACACTTAGAATTAACAAATCCGTTAGCATCAAACTTATCAGACTTAAAAATAGTCAAATTCTCCTCAAGCTTAGGACCTGATTCCTTTGAACTGCTTTTAACAGGTGCACCACTTCTTGACGACCTAGATGATACTTTTGATGACATGATGATTAAAATTAGATCGAAATGATTGATCCGACGGTTTGGATTAGATCTGATGTGGTGGTTACGGTGACCGGAGATTGGGAGAGAGAAAAATAGGGGGTTGTTATGAGTTGGTTTGAATGTGGTAGACTATTGTTGTATCTGTAAAGCGTAATTATTGTATTCGGTTTTTTTATTTTTTATGGGTATTTTGTAAATATATCTTTGAAAAGTAAAAGGTTATGAATTTATGATAAGAATTTACTCCAAGTTTTTTAGTCATGCTTAACTTTGAAATTAAGAAAAATGAATCATAAGGTTTCATTTGGAAAGTTCACAATTTTTCAGTCTTGGATGGAAAAATATATCGCTTATGTTAAAAGATTATTTTTAAGTATATTTTGAGAAATTTGTAAAATTAACATTTTAGATAACATTTAGTTTTAAAAACGTCAAAGTAGAATTAAAAGAATGGAGCAAGAAGAGATTTGGTGTAATTGATACACAAATTGTTACATACTGTCGCGAAGCAATGAATTGGGAACTTGAGGAAGAATCGAGAAATCTTGATGAAGTAGAGATGTCTAAATGGATGGAGGCAAGGAGGTTGTGGCTTGACAAAGAAAGGGAGAAGAGTAGCATTCTTAGACAAAAGGCAAGAGTGAGATGGGATGTAGAAAGAGACGAGAATTCAAAGTTTTTTCACTCTTATGTGAAGAGAAGAAATAACAAGAATAGTATCAGAGGTTTGATGGTGGATGGCGAATGGTGCGAAGACCCTAAGAAGATAAAAGATGAGGCTCATAGGTATTATAAGTTGATTTTTTCAGAACGTGATTGGATGAGACCTAGTTTTCTAAGTAGCCGATTGTCTCGTTTATCTACTGAAGATGCAAATCTACTTGAAATTCCGTTTGAGGAAAAGGAGATATGGGATGCGATTAATAGCTGTGGTGGAGATAAGGCTCCCGGTCCGGATGGTTTCAACTTTAGATTTATAAAAAGGTTATGGGAGATTTTTAAATCAGAGATAGTGAACGCGATCACGTGGTTTTGGGACAGGAATCTCAAGGGGGTGTAATTCATCGTTTGTGGCATTGATTCCTAAAGTCACGGACCCTATTGGTCTTGGTGAATATCGACCTATTAGTTTGATCGGATGCTATTATAAAATTATCGCAAAACTACTAGCAGAAAGGATAAAGAAAGTGATTGGAAAGCTGGTGGGAGACGTACAAAATGCCTTTATTGGAGGTAGATCCATCCTTGATGGTATTCTGATAGCAAATGAAACAGTTGAGTTCCTAAAGAGAAAGAAAAATTGCGGATTGATATTTAAAGTCGATTTCGAGAAAGCGTACGATAGTATTAATTGGAAATATTTATGTGATATTTTGAAAAGTATGGGCTTTGGAGATCAGTGGTGCGCTTGGATTGAAGCTTGCTTGAAGTCTTCTTCTACGTCTATTCTAGTTAATGGTTCCCCGACCGTCGAATTTAACTTGGAATGTGGGGTTAGACAAGGCGATCCTTTGTCTCCGTTTTTATTCATCCTTGCGACAGAAGGTTTGAATGCTATGGTTAAAGATGTGGTGGATAGAGGTGTTATCAAGGGAATTAAAGTTGGAACCGATAATGTTATTGTGTCCCATTTACAATATGCGGACGACACAATATTTTTTGGTGAATGGGATAAAGAAAATGCAAAAAATCTGATGTGTATCTTAAAATGTTTTGAGAAAGTATCAGGTTTGAAAGTCAATCTTAATAAAAGTAGATTGTATGGTGTAGGAGTGAATTCGGATGAGATTGTCATTATGGCGAGATGGATGAAATGTAATGTTGGGGAATTTCCATTTACTTATCTAGGCCTTCCAATTGGAGAGTGCATGAGGCGGGAAAGTGCATGGAGAGTTGTAGTGGAAAAATTTAAGAAGAGATTATGCGACTGGAAAGCAAAAATAATGTCGTTTGGGGGACGTTTGACGTTAATTAAGTCGGTTTTAGGAAGTTTGCCATTGTATTATTTCTCGATGTTCTGTGTGCCTTTATGTGTGACAAAAAAACTTGAGAGTATCAGAAAGGATTTCTTTTGGGGTAGGGTGGGTGAAAATAAAAAGTTGGCTTGGATTAAATGGGATAAAGTTTTAGCTTCACATGGGGCGGGGGGTTTAAACATCGGATCTCTTTGGGCAAAAAATTGGGCTTTGGTGGGTAAATGGTGGTGGAGGTTTAGGATAGAAAGCGGTGTATTATGGGTTAGGGTGATTAAAAGTATCTATGGGATTAATGGCGGTTTGGTTGTAAATGGGGTCGTGAGGGAGTTGGGTGGTAGTGGTGTTTGGCGTGATATTGTTAGGGTAGGCATAGATTTAGATAAAACTGGAATTGGGTTTTCCATTTTGTTTTCGAATAAGGTGGGGAATGGAGGGGATACATCTTTTTGGGAAGATAGATGGGTAGGAAATGTTAGGCTTTGTGATAAATTTCCTAGGTTGTATCATCTAGATAGGTGTAAGGAGGCTCGGGTGATTGATAGAGGAAATTGGAGTGAGGGGGTTTGGAGGTGGGAATGGGATTGGTTGAGGGAACCTAGGGGAAGGGCTTGTGGGGACTTGGTAGTACTTAGGGAGTTACTTCATAACGTTAATCTAACTCGTGATTGTAGGGACTCGTGGCATTGGAATCTTGTTGAAGATGGAAAATTCAGGGTCAAAGATTTATCTCATATGGTGGATGAGAGTCTTCAAGTGGCGGGTTCAAATCAAGAGACGGTGTGGAGCAAACTCGTGCCAAAGAAAGTGAATATTTTCATTTGGAGAGTTCTAAATGGGAGAATTCCGGTTCGTGTGGAGCTCAATAAAAGAGGTATCGACTTGGATTCTACTTTATGTCCTTGTTGTGGAGATAATGTGGAAACGAATGATCATGTTCTAGTAAATTGTAATGTGGCAATGAGTGTTTGGGAAAAGATTTTCGGTTGGTGGAGGAAAGGTGACGTTAATGCTTTTTCTGTTAGTGATATGTTGCAACATGGTGGGTTAGACTCTAATTTTACCTCCGGAAATTTGTGGCAACTAGTAACATGGGTGACTGCGTATATGATATGGAAGGAACGTAACTCTCGTGTCTTTAGTGTGAAAGTGGCGAGCATCAATAAAATTTTCCAAGATATTCAACTTAAAAGCTTTGATTGGATATCAAGAAGGTCAAAGAAAGTATCGTTTACATGGCAAAATTGGTTTCGTGACCCTTCGAGCTACAAAGTTTCAAAATGATTTGTGTTTCGTGACTTTTTCAGGGTGTTTGGTTTTAGCTTTTGTCCTTCCTTTGTTTTGTGGGGCTGCTTGTTTTCAGTGAGATAGGTTGTTTTGAGGATTCTATGTTTTCTGTCTAATTGCAGTAGGCATCTAGTTCTCTTGTCTTCTTGTTTGTTTTCTTTTCCTTCTTGTTGTAATTGTCTAGTTCTAGCTCCTGCAGGTTCCAAGTGTCTTGTTGGGTTCCTGTTGGTCTTTGTTTTGGTTGTTGGGGTTTTCTCTCTTTTGTGGTTAATAAATTTCTGCCTTTCAAAAAAAAGATAACATTTGGTTTTAATTGAACTCAACTTTGTGTCATATTGCTAAAACTAAAACAACAAATCACGTTTTTTGAGTTTCCTCTTCTAGATCAATTGTGCACTATTTATCACATATTTATCATTTTATTTAATAACTTATTATCTTCTCGCATGCACCTCTATTCTTGTGCACTATTTATCACATATTTATCATTTTATTTAATAACTTACTATCTTCTCGCATGCACCTCTATTCTTCACAAAAATTTCATTGTCTTCACGTCGTCTCATTTCGATCCTCCGTCACGTCTGTTTTCATGCACCTCGTATTTTGACCGGATCGAAATCGATGATATTGCGATCAAGTTGCAAAGTAAGGGTCACGTGACAAATAAACGAGGATCGTTATCGCCTAACGGTTTTTACATTGCAACCGATTACGAATAGTTCAACAAAACGAGGTGTTTATGATTTTTTTATTTTATTTTTTTTTAAAGAAAAAAATTATGAAACGGTTGCGAATATATTGCAAATGCGTATGAGAAATAATGCTGACCAAGACATTTGTTTACCTTTCTAATAAGACTTTGAAACCTTAATTTCATCGAGTTACTTCAACATGTCCCTTTTAAACTCTACTTACGATATTTTCGGCTACTTATAAACACGTAAACTCTACTTTATGATATTAGTATATATACTATTTGGCAGGAGCTTACTGTAGCAACATAGGTGCATTAAATGCCAAGTTTGCCAACTTGGCGAAAACAGCCCCTGAGGTTCAAGTATCGTTGCAAAGTAAGTCCTTTAGCATTAATAATCTTTCGCAACTTGGCAAAAACAGCCCATGAGGTTTAAATGTCATTACAAAGTAAGTCCTTTAAGCAATCCCGCTGCATCGCGCGGGTTTTCCAACACTCGTTTCCAACTAATCTATATTTACTACTTTACTTTACGAAGGTTAACGATAGAGTTTGACAAATGTAATTATTCAAATACGTATGGTAACTTTATATGTATATTTTATTTCTTATTTTAAATAGCTTTATTTGTTCAATTTTATTGGTCAAAGTGGTTGACGACCCAAATTCAACAAACTAATTGGTGCAAGTGAGTTGTTAAATAATGGAGTACATAGGAATATAGGATAATTGGCAATCAAAGACAACCACACAACATTATCTTCATAATCTCAATAATGATTATAGCAATTCATTAACAAAAAGACTACAGCATAAACTCAACACGGTTCAGATCCGATGAATCAGTATAAACTTTATTATAGCAACATTGCTCAAAAAGCAAGTGCTTCAACACTAGAGATCAAGTGAAAATAAGGTCTTGAAATTCAGATATCAACTTCAATAACATAACGCAAAATGAGATATCATCCAGCCTCATTCAGGTGTATCGGACCGGATAGCTGTTCAAGAGAAGATTAAAAGAAACAAGTTAGCAACTCAGTCACAAAATAAAATCCTCGTTCATACACAAACTGCTTCTGCACATTAACATATGAATAATCATAGCCACGTCATGAAACATCAAAGGTAGACAAATCATTACAATAAGTAAATGAATTAAAAAAATATGTCTATAGAAAAGCCAAGTTGGCTCAACCAACATTCACAAGAAGGCAGCAGTATGATGATTCTATCCATATAATTCAAAGCCATCCACAAGATATATTAATAAAGTACACACATGATTTAAAAATAACTTTTTATGCAGCCTTGTGGCAGCCGTCTTTTTTTAATATTAGAAGTACAAGAAACAACAAATTCAATTATGGATATCTATGGTTCAGTCTCAGTTTTCCAAATGCTAGAATCATTAACAGCAACATGTGACTAGAGTACATACAATGCTATCTTATTATTGCACATTTAGCTTAACAAAAAAGTTTCTTGATACCTCTAAAGCAGGAAATCACTATCTTAGAGCACAAGGTATGGAGATGAATAACATGCCAAATGCATATTTTTTTCGTGCCATTCGTGTGCCAACGGTACCGGCCAACATGCCATTGGTGAGCCATTGGGTGTTTGAGCCATTGGAATGGCTTGTGCCATTTGCATCTTTTGTTTGTTTATTATTATTATTTTTTTGTATTGTGAGTGTGTGGTTATTTTTAGTGGGGTATTTTGTGGGACCCAATAACATGTTAATGGTGTGTTATGAGGGAGGGTGTTTTAGTTATTGGTGAGTTATTGAGAGGTGTATGATGTGGCGCTGAGGTGGCATACCAATAACGTGTTATTCGTATCTACGATACCTTGTGCTCTTAGTTGTGTTGGTTTAAAACCCAATAAAACTTGATAGATTTTCACTGATAGCAACTTGTCTTTAAAGAGAGTATATAACTTATTAGGTACACATTGAGTTAGGAAATCTGGTAAAAACACATAAAATGCTAAAAGAAATGCGCAGAAATTCATCTAAAGAGTTTTTATAGTACTTTTAGTACACACACAATCTCAAATTACTTAATTCAAAGAAATAATCATTAAAGTACTAATATGTTTATAGAGAAGTTTTCAAATAACATAAATGTGCCTACACACACAAGAGATTTCATGTTATCGTAAGTTACCCAGACCAACCATTTTGTAACTTTAAGCATCTATTAACCCACATTGTGTCATGTGCCTGCCATGGTAAAGTTTTTGTGACAGCAAATCACATGAAAGCTAATGTAACACTGTTGCTAAATTTGCAGTTGCATTAGTAGGTATTTAAAGACATGTTAACGGTTAGTCGGTTACACAAAGAACAGCACACAAAATGCCCTTTTGCTCCAGAATACATAAGGACAATTTAAAAAACAATATCTGTCGATTCAAACAGTAAGTGAAAAACTAGCCAGTAGATGCGAAAACATAACAACAAACCTTCCAATTTCTCTAATTAACAGGCAAAACTAAACCTAAAACAGAGAAGAGGAAACTGTCACTCCAAAACAAAAAATTTCTCCTCAACTCTATATACATGAGAGACTTAACAAAAGGAGTGGTCGTCCAACCAAGTTTCCCAAAGAACAGCCGAAACATTATCCGATGACTAAAAATGTTTTCGACAGAGTTGATTATCATACTAAAGACTAAAACTTAAATTACCTCCATCCAAACACCCCATACCATCTCCAATTTTAAAATGCAACAATCAGATTGTAACGTCCCATACGAAACACCCAAGCAACAAAATCAAGAAAAAGATTGATATCAAAAAGATTGCAGGTAGAAAGCATGTGTGCAGGAAGGTATCAAACATATTGGCACATTAATATCAAAAAGATAAATATTATGTTTGTCAGAAAGTTTTCAAATAAACAGAAATATGTATCGAAACATACAAGATAATTTCATATTTTCAGAAGTCACTCCCAAATTGTGTTTTGTGCCAGCCATAGTAAAGTGTTTATGACAGCAAATCACATGAAAGCTAATGTAACATTGTTGCTCTATTTGCAGTTGCATTGGTAGATATGTATAGACATGTTAACGATTCCAACTTCTAACTCATAGGAACACACAAATGCCTTGATACATAAGAGCAATTTGAAAAAACATCTGTCCACTCAAACACTAAGTAAAAAATTAGCCGGTAGATGCGAAAACAGCAAAACTTCCGATTTCTGCAATTGACAGGCAAAACTAAACCTAAAGCAAATAAGAGAAAACTGTCATGCAAAACAAAAACAAAAAAATCTCCTAAACTCTTTATATATGAGAGACTAACAGAAGAAGTGACCGTCCAACCAAGTTTCCCAAAGGACAGCAGTGACATTAGCATACCGTAAGTCTAAAATATGACATGATGGATCACAATCATCATTTCACAGCTGATATCCAATGGTCTAAAAACAATGTGTGAGTGCACTTTAGAATAGATTATGTGATACAGAATATAATCAATTTTCAACAAGGTACTCTCAAATTGTTTACTGTAAAATGTAAACTGATTATTACACACGAAAAAAATGAACAAATACTGGAAACTCAAATTACCTCTACCGAAACACTCAAAACCAATCATCTCCAATTTAACAACGCAATAATCCAATAAATCAACTTAAAATCTAACCCCGAACACACCAGTCCACATTTATCATAACAATCTTTTATATAATAAAGGAAAACCTTTTTGACATAGAGATTTTGGAACTTCCCTTATTAGGTATTAACTTAACTATTTTTCTTTAAAAAAAATTGGGTAGAAGTGAACGGCAAAATAAAGATTGTCAAAATATAACGTTCTATGTCAATGTCCGGTTTAAACCAAGTGAGCTGTTGTTTTGATCAATTTCAAAATCAAACAGCCACTTGAGAAACTTATTAAGCGGATCAATAATAAACAGCTTTTAATTTGATCCGGCAACTTATTCAGCAGATAATTAACAGCTTTTAATTTGATCCGGCAAATAAAACCAACTGCAATCTATCGGGTCTCAGATACTGAATCCAACATCCTTTCTACAGTACCAGTTATATAAAAAACGATACAATCACCACAACTACTGAGCTACCTCCTTTCAGATGTAATTATCAGCACGTGTGATGCGCTTTTCTTGCTTTCAGCAATTCACTCCACAATTTTAATGCTTTTTATTAGTTCATCTTTTATGCTTTTGAGCATTCACACAAGACAATGCTGACAAGTATGTATGGCGAATGGTGATGCTCCATTTTAAGAAAGTTAATCAGTCTATCCAAACGAGATTTCATGGCGAGTGCATGTTTGTTTAATATAAACCGTAAAAGCATAAATGAAGAAACAGGTACATGATTTAAATAACAAAAACAACCCTTGTACTGATCTTTCTTTTATAAGGAAAAAACACAGCGTTTCTAATGAAATTATTAACAATACAAATAATTCCATCACAAATGAAATTATTATCAGCATACCAGATTAATCTAAACATTTAAACATTAACAAATACAAAAATTTAAGATAACACAAAATAATAGATCAAGTAACAATAAACCACATAAACAAGCTCAACCTTTAGATCTAAACAGTCAACAAACCAATTAAAATAACTGACGTAAGCATAACCAACAAACAAAGCCTAGATCTAAAATAAAATTAGAACCGATCAAATAAAATGAAAAGAAGCTTACTGGGCTTTTCAGGCTTGCCATCGGTCCATTTAGAGACTGAGAAATGAACCTTTTCACGGTTTATAGCTTCAGACTTGAAAGGCTCCTTAAGACAGTTACGAACAAGGTTGGCACAGATGTTGGAGTAGGTTATGTATGTCATTCCTGCTGATCTCCAGAATGGTACGGCTGCTGTTGATGCCATTTTGGAAGGATGGTTTTGTTTTCCGGTGATGGGCCACGGATTTGGGATGGGGTGGGTGATTATAATGCGACTATTCTTTTTAGGGCAAGTATGATATAACGAGATGGACCCTTGACTTTTTTGGAGTGTCAAGTTTTGACCCTTTATTTATGGTACATGGAATTATAGACCCTTTTCTTTTTATGAATTCAGTAAGAGTATTGCTAAAGCCTCTTATAATATACTTCTACTAATCCTTTTATACACACAACAATATTATATACTAGCTAAAAGACCCGTGAAATTCACGGATATTTTAAAAGAAAAAATAAAAAATAAAAAATAGATAACGTTTATATATTTCAATAAGCCGATAGAAAAAAAAAAGAGTATACGAAGTTAGAAAAATAAATTTTTTACAGATAAAAAGGTATGTGTAATCAAGAAAATATAGAGAGAAGTAGCACATGTATAATAACTAATATGTGAATGATAAGATACATAATTTGGTTTATAACTAAATTAATAAACGTGCATGTATCGTTTTCTCTAACTGGTAGATAGTCTTGAAGAGCAACAGTCAATGTCAGAGACGGACACAGGATTTTTGAAAGGGTGTTGCACAATTTTTTCTTTTATTATTATGAGTACTAAAGTTGTCCGATGAAGAATTTATCAAAAAAATCGAGGGTTGCACGTGCCAAAAAATGCCACATTTTATCCAAAATTTACATTCGTGACCTAAAATGGGGTGTGGCCCGTGCCACACCCGGCTCCCATGTGGGTCCGTCCATGGTCAACGTCAAACACTTAAGTAGTCTATGTTCATACTCGTGAACACCTAAATATGAAAAAAATAAATAAATAAATAAAAATAAAAATAAAAAAGGAAGTTGTTGATAGTGCAGTTTTGCAGCACCCACAAACACCCCCTTGAAAAGACCCATACAGGCCATTTAAAACATAAATTTTTAGCAGCCTAAACACCCCTTAAAATATCACCAAGTATACCCGAACACCCATTTTGAACTTCTGTTTTGCAGTTGACAGAAACAACAAATAGAGTACGTTTTTAATCAAATCGGGACACCCCTTAAAAGGACCACAAAACCTAATGAATACTTCAATTTTTTCCAGCCCCAAAAAACCACTAAAAACGACCCAATCACCTAATTAAACTGATGTTTAGCCCAATTGACCCCTTGTTCCTAAAGCCGAACTTATATATAAGAACATCCAACTCTTATATGACTTATTTATATTTAATATTTATTTATTCTACAAAATTAATCACTATGTCGTACCCGAAACTTCTCCTTTTATAAAATGGTGAAAAGCATTACCAGTTGACAACACCTAAAGTTTGGTATAATCCCCGTTTCTCAAAAAGGATTCAGAAGAACCAACTTCAACACTGCAATATTGGTTCTTTAAAAGTTACAAATTTAGCTTTATTAAGGAGGGAGAAAAAATGCTCTGTAGAGAAATGTATTAAAAAGCATATATGGTGTTGAAGGAGTATATGAAGGTGGAGATGGGTCTCAAATTAGGGGGATTTTGGTTTGACATTATTAAGGTTGGAAAGAGGCTTGATAGGCTAGAGGGGGATTTTGTTAATAACTTTTACAAAACAGTTGGTGATGGTTTAGATACCTTGTTTTGGCTTGATAAGTAGGTGGGGTACGCCAGACTTTGTGATCGTTATCCAAGGCTTTTCAGGTTAGAGAAAGATAAGAAAGTAACGGTTGGTAGGATGGGTAATTGGGTTGGATAAATTTGGTCTTGAAATTAGGAGTGGGCTAGAAAATTCATTGTGACTAAAAAAGTGAAGAAAATGTTTCTCTATATGATAATCGTAATAAATAATTAGTATGTAGAAACTCTTGTAACCTAAGAATTTGTTTTCATAATTTTCATAGCTCAACCTGGTTAAAAGAAAATAAATTTACCTTAATCTAGGAAGCATTCGCATATCATTCGACAAATTCCCCGAGACGTGCATTCTTTCCTACGTAATACTTATATGAGGTAGAATTTCATAAAAGAGTTGGGAGTTAAACCAAAAGTCTAATGAATTCATAGTTTTTAGGGATAATTATCTAAAAAAATGTATTTAATTTTTTACTTTTTTCAATTGTGTATAGTCTTCTTTATTTTCGGCTATTATATATCCTAAACTCTTGATTTGGACTTTTGTATGTATTTCATGTATATAAAATAACTATTTTACCCTTTGTTGCCAATAAAGCAGTTACAAAATATAAGGGTAAAATGGTCATTTTTTATAGGAAGAAATGGCATTTTTCATTTAGTAAACCTTGAAATGAGTCAACCTTAAATGAGCACCTTGTGCCTTGTTTGGGGATCATATAATAACTAGCTAGCTTGAGTTAGAGCTTCGCATCCGAAACTAAATTAGACTTGCGAGTTTGAACAAGCATATATATTCGTGTTTATATATGTAATTATACTTCGTGTAATGGTGTACGTATAGGTATATATGTACTTACTCATGCTTATACATAAACCAAACTTAGATTTAAATAATCATGTTCAAGTTTAGTGTATTTAAGAAGGGGATCTTGATATTTTTTGCTACAACTTTTGCATGATATTTTTTGCTACAACTTTTGCATGATAGCATCTTCGTGGCTCTCCCACTTCATTTTCACCAGAAAAGCACAAGCGACACATAACTTTAGCATTAAAAAGTCCTTGCTCATCTCCAACATCTTTAGTGAATCCCTGCATAAAACATATGCATGACATTCATAGGAAATAGATAAGTAAATAAGCCTGAAAAAAGAGTTTTTAACTTCTTTTTTAACACCACAGAACAAACAAGACATATGGAAAGCTGCTATACCCTTTTAATGAAGTGTTAGAAAAAGGTTATTACATTTATAAAAAAAAATCCCAATCTTTATGCTTTACAGGGAAACAAATGAATAAGATTCCACATATGTGTCGCATTACACTATATTAGAATGATAATCATCGAAAATGAATCTTTGAAGCCATTCTTGTAACAAAGTTACTGCTGAGAAGGAAATACCGGCAACTATTCAATGTATCTCCACACAAATTATTACTGTCATAGAAACTTGAGGCCAACACATGACGCCGCCAGTGGAATCGCATGCCATCAGAGAACTTTTGACTATATTAAGACCGTTAAATGAACATCCAAATCATTATTGGCTTAAGAGGCAAAGTAGAGCTTTCCAGCTACGCACACAGGCATGAAGTGGGAAACCAAATTGTCAATCGCAACCCAACATTAACCAACTAAACAGTTTTGTCAACTTTCAACTCTTATCAACATGAAGCTACCGGCCAATGTATGCTGGAAGACTGGTTCCCAAAGACCCAATTTCAAAACGTTTTTAAGCCGCCAATGCTGTAGTTGTGCCAGCTGGTGACGAACGTCCCACCTGAGGAGTAATAAAACTTTGAAAATAAGTCATGTGTATTTTGAAAAGGTTAAAGGCACTAATTAGGATTCTAATAAGTAAGTACATAAACTGTCTTGTGATTTTTGACATAGAAATGGATATGACTAAAATGACTACCAAAACTTAAGAAACTAACTAAAACTTATAAGATACACTAAATAGATTGAAAATGACTCAAAAAGGACACTTAAGAACACCTTACTCTATAAGATCAGTGATAGGCTGTTCTAACATAGTCTATGATTATGCAGCTTTAGAATTCATTAGGAAGGACATGAAACTAAATGGAAATGTTTGAAAATTCTTTTAAACTACTACTAACAATTAATAATGATTGATTGAGACACAGAATTTGGTCAAAACAAAGTTTCTCTACAGATAATGGTTTTGTGGATACCAATGCACAGACGTGCAGGGCACTAATGTATCAAACAACCATATTGAAGCTCCTCAAAAGCTACTTAGAAAAATTCACAAAAAATTTAAAAAATATGGACTAAAAAGACAAGCTACCAAATTTTATAATCCCCAAATCTCATAAAGATTGAATTAAAATTGAACAAATGAAAATTCAAAACTAAAATTGATTTAGAAAATGTTATGAACTTTTGACTACTATTTTTTTGTTTTGTTTTGAAGAATTTAGAAAACTGAACAGCATCATAATAACAAACATGTCTAAACGTCTGACTTTACGCCACAAAAAAGGACTATCGTCTCATTAAGCACAAGCAATTGAAACGTCCAAACTTACTCCTGTTTCCGAAAACTTAAATCCCCGTATTCAGCAATAAAAGAGCCTAACTACTAATTTACCAATACCTTTGAAAGTTGTTTTTAGGATCTGTTTTTAGGATCTAAAATTAATATGATCTAAATTAATAGGATCTAAAATTATGGTCTGTCATCAATGAGTCATGCAAATTAATAGGATCTAAAATTGCTCAATGTTTGACTTCCATGTTTTTAGCAAACTACAAACTTACAAACAATAAGCCATATCATTTTAGAAAATTCAAAATAAAAAGGATTAAAGTTTACATCAGAAAAAAGACTGTCTTTAAACAAAGAACATCACCAAAATAATCAAGTATCTCATGTCTATGAAAAAAAAGCTACCAGACAAAGAGAACAATGCAATACCAAACGTTTCTTCGTCAACACCAAACAATATGATTTCTATACTTTTATTATACTGTTATATAAATCTTTATGTAATCAATACATGTTTTATGCCTTACGTATTTACATATAATATGCCTTTTTTAAAGCAAATCATCTTACCATAGTTTTACATGATCTGGTATCATTGTTGAAAATTATAGGTAACCCTGAATCATATGCGCTACGTCGTAGAGGAAGAACTCGATTAACTGATATAACAAACACGAACCACTCTAACATACCTATTAGTGTTCCTCATGTTGTGGAACGCGTTACGAGTAAGAGGAAAGCCAATTCAAATCCAATTACGCTAAAAAGTGGTATCACTAAAGGAGAGAGAAAGAAAACTGCATTGCCGGACAGAAATGTACCTTTTACTACTGGTGTGCCGTTAGTTGATATTGCCAAAAGACCTGCTGGAAGACCTGCACGGAGACAGCCACATAATGATATTACGGATAGTACGTTTTTTTATTAAATCAATATCATAAAGTACATGTTATTCTACTCCATTACATAATCTTCACGCACCGATATGATTTGCTAGAATAACAATACTATATTTTAAATCCTGACCATAACTTTTTGCCACTTTGTATTTATAGTTATAAACTTATTTTTTTGTTTCCATTGCAGACCAAAAGACTGACTCGAACAACAGTACTTCTAAAAGTAATGTTGCACATTCATCATAAAACTCTATAACACAATTTTTTTTATCGCATTCATAATAAGACTATATATTATTAATCTACTAAGAATATGTTTTGTTTCAGGGCCAAGAACACCTACACAATTAACTCCTAAAGCAAGACAAGCTGCTAATGGTGTTGGCTCTGACAGTGGACTGTCGAATTTTACACCTCGGCCAAGGGGACGTCCGCGCATTAGTGACATTTCAACCCGTAAGACACATTCTGTATTCAAGATGTTATGTAATTGTTATTATGCAGATATAACATCACAAAATCTTTACGTAACAAAATATTCAGTGTCAATTAATTTTTTATATCCCGATGCTATTTGCATTAGGTACACTTGATCAAAACAACACTCCTCTTGGTTCAATAACTTCTAAATCTACGATACTTAATGGTTCAGTTCATGGCGCTGCGTATAGTGAGACAACAACAAGAACAACAGGTATTTGTCACAATCTGTTCTTAACAGCCTTAATGTAGTGATATTACCTCTATTTCGGATATGTCATTTAATAAGCCAGTTCGAGCAGAGTTCTAACTTCTTTCAGATACATGTAGTGATATTACCTCCAAAGAGAAATAAAAAGTACAAAAAAAATATACAACTCATCAACTCTCTAATAGTTTTGCCCCCCATATACACTAAACTTCATTGTATCTATGTGCACTTCATTTAAATCATTTGCCCTAAGGGATTAACATTGTGTTAGGCTTCCCTTTGCAACACTTTTTCGTTGTATATCACTCAATCTTGTAAGTGTAATTTTCTAACAATTTGTAGAAACAAAGGAGTATCATAGTGTTTAAAACAATAAGCATGGTAAAAGAAGTAGATAGATTATCTAACAGCAAGCAATCAATTGTTTGACTAACTTTGAATCTACAGATTTCAAAGTCTAGACTTTTAATTACAGTTAAACTGGTTCTAATTGTATCTACAGTTTTTGATTTCCATGTTAAGCCGCCACACGAGTCATGGCCTATAACAAATCACATAACCATAACCATAAATAAACCATACCATATGCATAAGCTATCGATGTAGTCTCTTCATTCCGTAAGATAGTTTCTCCATCCCCATACAACGCAATGTCCTCCCCTCGCCGTATTTCCCTCGGACTATTCATCGAAAAAAGAAAAAGTCAATTCACGTCACATCAAAATTAACCACAGTATGTTCAATCATTAACAATACTAACACACAGTATCTGCTTTAGCTATTATACCAACTTAGATTGTGTTACCAATTACAACAGCCTTTTTTATTTCATGTTGCTATTATCAGATACAATCACTAACAAATACTTTTGTATTACGTTACTATAATCGGTATTTGGTAAATTCAAATAATCCGTTGTTACCACAATTTCATCACATGAGTTTCTAATAGCAACAACCCTTATCTGCTTCACCTATAACAGCAACTCACTACTAAAACTAATCATTAACAGATTCTACATTATATTACCAGTCAGCAAATATTTTCAATTAATTATGAGTACAAATAAATACTTCCTTTGTACCTTAATATTGTCGATAGAACATATATAAATGATAATACCGTACCAATTTTTACACCTAAGCTAACAATAGCAACATACCTTATCTGTTTCACCTATAACCATCAAAATAGATACATACGATTATTTGTACCACGATTTGATCATGTAAGCTTATAATACGAACATACCTTATATGTTTCACCCATTAAACTAACCTACATTTTGTTACCAATTATAACAGCATTGTTTCCTTCATGTTGCTACAATCGGTAACTTTCACTAACAAATACTTACAGATACGTATCCAATTTGTGAACTTACTACTTACGATATTTGATTACTTACAGATACATTTACAAGGAACAACAATTGTTCGAGGTTTCGGAACCAGACACCAGTGAAGTTTAATATAGGTAGAGATTTAGATTATGCAGCCATCATTTAACCGTTTTATGGTTTAGCATATTTGCAAATTTGTATCATCGTTGAATACCTTAGAACACGAAACTAATGTAATAATCTAATATGCAACAGGTTCTACATCTTCTAAAAAGGATAGACTATGCCATGGTACATCTCCTATGCTTCCATCTAACTGGCAAAAACTTAAAGGGAAAATGCCGTCCAGCCAATCATCACGTCGTATTAACTTTACGGAACCTGAACATGAATTTGAAAGTGAAGCACATGAGAATGCATTTGTTGGAATTTCAAACGGTATGCAATACAAAAATCAAAACTTATCACAATATTAATAAAATTTCTCACATATTGTCATTAATCAGATTACATTGATCATGGAGATCCCGATTATTCATGTTCTTCTTGTGGTGCAATGCTATGGTATGCCGAGAGTATCCGAGGAGCAAACAACACATCTTCTGAATCATACTCACTTTGTTGTGGTAGGGGTAAGGTTAAGCTAACCAATGAACTGGTGGAGCCACCTCAATTGTTGAAAGACCTTATTACCAAAGAACACCCTAAGAGCGCGTCATTTATAGATAATATTCGGCGGTATAATTCAATGTTTTCCTTTACTTCTATGGGTGGTAGACAAGACACGTCTGTTAACAGCGGACGTGGTCCCTATTGCTACAGACTATATGGTGAGAATTACCATTTAGCAGGTTCATTGTTGCCCGAAACTGGAAAGACTCCGAAGTTTGCCCAACTGTATATATTTGATACTGATAATGAGGTTCGTAACAGAATGGCTACTGTCAGGTATAAAACAAATCCTATATTACATAAACAAAACTTAATGAAATCTTCCCTATTTTGTTCCTAACTCTTATAATCTATACATATAGCAATGGAGAATCATCCTCTTCAAGAAACATGGAATTAGACTACCAGCTTACCACGGATATACGCGACCTGCTTGATTCAATAAATCCATTGGTTAGGAACTTTCGCATGGCTGGTGAACGTGTGATGTCTTCAGATGAGTCTCAAAATTTGAAGCTTCGACTTATTGGTACAAGGCAGCGAGATGGAAGAAACTATAATCTACCAACTGCTTCAGAGGTGGCTGCATTAATTGTTGGAGATTTTGACTCAACAAAACATAAGAGGGATATTATTCTACATACACAAGATGGCGATCTTAAGAGAATCAGTGAGTTGCACCCATCCTATCTTGCATTGCAATACCCTTTATTATTCCCGTACGCCGAGGATGGCTATCGTACTGATATTTACCATGAAGGTGTAGCCGAATATGATGAAACAAATAGAGGAACACGCGTTACAATGAAAGAGTGGTTTACATATCGCATACAAGACAGGCGAAATGAATTCTCAATGATGCTAAATGGAAGACGATTGTTTCAGCAATTTTTGGTAGACGCATACACAATGGTGGAAGCTGAAAGGATCAAATTTAATCGTAAACAGCAAAAGGAACTGAGGAGTGAAACGTATTCTAAGTTGGCAAAACTATCAGAGTCATCAGACTCTGGTGTTAAATTACGTGGTAGAAAGGTGATTTTTCCGTCCTCATTTACAGGAAGTCCAAGGTATATGATGCAGAATTATTTGGACGCCATGACTATTTGCAAGTTTTATGGTTACCCGGACTTATTCATAACCTTCACTTGTAACCCGAATTGGCCTGAGATTGCACGGGAGATGGCCAAGAAAGGTCTGAAATCTGAGGACCGTCCAGATGTAATAACAAGAGTATTTAAAATTAAGCTTGACAGTCTCATGAAGGAATTAAAGGATCAACGTACATTTGGACGTGTTAAAGGAGGTAATCACCATACACATCGATCTTATTTTATTCACTCCTGCTTTTGTTTGATTTTTTTTACCTTATTACTTAATCGCATCCTTTTTATTTTAATTGGCAGTCGTTTACACCATTGAGTTTCAAAAAAGAGGACTTCCGCATTGCCACATATTACTATGGCTTGAAACTGAAGATAAGTTAACCACTACAGCAAAGATAGATGAGTATATATCTGCGGAAATACCCGATAAAGATGAGGATCCTGATATGTATCAGATTGTGACAGATCACATGATGCATGGCCCATGCGGTCCTGAACATCCAAGTTGTCCTTGCACGGTTGATTTCAAATGTACCAAGAATTTTCCTAAACAATTCAACGAAACCACAGTCATTGATGACAATGGTTATGCAATATATAGAAGATGAAATGATGGCAATACTATCAAGAAAAGTGGAACAGATTTGCATAACGGTTACGTGGTTCCATACAACCCAGGATTGCTCAGGCGATACCAGTCACATATAAATGTTGAATGTTGCAACCAGGTTGGGTCCATAAAATATTTGTTCAAGTATATAAACAAAGGTCCGGATAGGGTTACTGTTGCTTTAGGCGATGAAGAGGTCGACGAGATTCAAGATTTCTATGATTGTAGATATCTTTCAGCTTGTGAAGCAGCTTGGCGTATTTATGGCTTCGACATTCATTATAGGACGCCCTCTGTTGAACGATTACCTTTTCATTTGCCGGATGAACAGTCCGTCATATTTGACGAAACCGAAAGCATTGATTACGCACTGGACAAGTCATCGGTTAATGAGACCAAATTTTTAGCATGGATGGAACTAAACAAGACTGATGCGTTTGCACGATCTTTGCTTTATTTTGAGATCCCTAAATTTTATGATTGTAAATTTTACGCACTGGACAAGTCATCGGTTAATGAGACCAAATTCTTAGCATGGATGGAACTAAACAAGACTGATGCGTTTGCACGATCTTTGCTTTATGTTGAGATCCCTAAATTTTATGTATGGAATCAGAAACTAAGAATTTGGACGCCGCGTCAGAGAGGTGTTACTCTAGGCCGTATACATCATGTGCCCCCTTCTTGGGGCGAGCTTTATTACTTACGTGTATTGCTAAAAAAGGTCAGAGGTCCGGAGGAATGGGACCACCTCAAGACCTTTGACAATGTTGTCTATCCCACATTTAGAGACGCTTGCTATGCGCGCGGACTTTTGCAGGATGATAAGGAGTATATTGATGGTCTACTTGAGGCCAGTCATTGGGGAATGGGCGATTATTTGCGTTCTTTCTTTGTCATGCTCCTCATGACAGATAGTATGTCTCGGCCGGAGATCGTATGGGAAAAAACTTGGCATGTTATGGCCGCGGATGTGTTGCATGTGGAGCGCATAATGACCCAGGTATTTTGTCCTTTTTTTTCAGGAATTTAAATAAGGGTGTGTTTGTTTAATCTTATATATGGCCTTATGAGCTTATTTGATTTTGGATTATATTTCATATGCGCGAATTTTCAGGCTTATTATGAGATTTATTTTTTATATAAATCATAATAAACTTATATAACCCCACAAGTCTAGAAATGAGCCAAAAAAATTTATGAAATATAAGACAAAACACAAATAAGCTTATAAGCTACATATATGTTTAAACAAACACCCCCTAAGTATCATATAATTTGTTGTTAAGTTAAACTGATAGTAACCATAATATGTGATGCCACATGCATTACATATACAAAAAACAGTTCACACGTTTTTTTTAATTATTTATATAATCATTTTAAATGCAGGATTGGAGCTTTCAGACGTACAGAGGACTGGGTTTTAAAAAGCGCGATGCGCGTTGATGCGATAAGGGTCAAAAAGCCGAGGCGTGAGGCGCCTAGGCGAATGCGTGCGCATCACGTACCCGAGGCGACAATTTATAAAAAAATATTTAAATTGTATATAGTGCACAAAACACATTAGTAACACATTTATACCACATTTAATGTCAAAAGATACCATGGCATGTTCTTAGTTCACGATTCTATGTCACTAAAATACATAAATAGTCGAAAACTAAGATCAAAAGTCTTATCGTTTATAAGGAATTGGTCAAATTGGGCCCATATTTTAAAAGTAAAGCCCATGAGAAGAAGCCCAATACACATTATTAAGTCTAATTAATATTTTTTTTTAAAAAGCCAAAAGTACATGATGCGCAAAAAAGCGCTGATGCGAGCATCAACTGATGCGTGCCTGATGCGCGCGCATCACCTCGCATCCCGTAAACGCAACGCATCAGGGTGTCTGATGCAACAAAGCCGCGCATCGCAATGCATCACGCATCAGGCGCGCCTGATGCGCGCTTTTTTAAACACAGACAGAGGATGAACATTTGTCTCACTTATATTGAACATATGCTACTTTGTAACAACAAGAGTTTAAAATATATACAAAACATGCCGTATCCGAATCAAGATTACACGATGGAAGGGTATAACAGATTGCTATATAATGAGACAGCTTACAACAAAGTTGAACTAAGGGACCAACATGAAAGACTGCACGGTAGTTTGACATCCGAACAGAAAGGTATTTACGCCACTGTTACGGACGCTGTTGAAAAAAATAAGGGTGGCATGTTCTTTGTGTATGGTTATGGTGGCACTGGAAAGACATACCTCTACAAGACAATGTCGGCTGCATTACGTTCAAAAGGTGAAATAGTCTTGAATGTGGCATCAAGCGGTATTGCTGCACTTTTGTTGGAAGGCGGAAGGACAACACATTCTCGGTTTGCAATCCCGATCAATGTAGTTGAAGATTCAATGTGCAACATAGCTGCAGATAGCGACCTCGCTGATTTGATACGCCAAGCAAAGCTGATAATATGGGACGAGGAACCAACGATAAACATACATTGTTATGAGGCATTAGATAGGACTTTGAGAGATATTTGTAGGTCAGGCCCGGCGTTATCTTCTAATCAGGTTTTTGGTGGAAAAGTGGTTTTGTTTGGTGGCGATTTCCGTCAAATTCTCCCTGTCATTCCTAATGGCACGAGACAGGATGTAGTGCATGCCACAATTAACGCTTCGTATTTGTGGGAGCACTGCACAGTGATGAACATGAGGTTAGGTTCTGGAACAACATAAACTGAAAAAAAGGAAATACAAGAGTTTGCGGATTGGATTTTAGATATCGGTGATGGAAAATTTTGTGGTAAGAATGATGGCGAGTCTACTGTCGTTTTTCCAGATAACATGCTGATTCCAGAGTCCGATGATGATGTTGGTGCAATTATAGAGGAAACCTACCCGCAATTGCTAGAAAACCTATGGAACCCTTTGTTTTTCCAAGAAAAAGCCATTCTAGCGCCAACACACGAAATGGTTGATGTTATAAATGAACGGATGCTTTCTTTAATTCAAGGAGACGAGAAGTTATACGAATCTTCAGACTCTGTTTGTTTGGCTGATTCTGATTCGAATTTTGATGACTCGATATACACAACAGAATTCCTTAACGGTATAAGGATGTCAGGTGTTCCCCGACATAGCTTAAAGTTAAAGATAGGTACTCCTGTAATGTTGATGCGAAACATCGATCAAAAAGCAGGACTATGCAACGGAACTAGGCTTCATGTATTAAGGATGGGGATCAACATAATTGAAGCTAAGATCATATCCGGTGGCATGGTTGGTAGAATTTGCGCTATTCCGCGTATGGTCATTAGCCCTTCAGACAATAAGATGCCTTTCAAATTGAACCGAAGACAGTTTCCTCTTCAAGTTTGTTTCGCTATGACGATTAACAAAAGTCAAGGCCAAACATTGTCGCAGGTTGGTCTGTTTCTACAAAAGCCAATATTCTCACACGGACAACTATATGTGGCGGTGTCGAGTCAAGAGCAAGAACGGATTGAAGGTTCTTTGTTGCGATAAAGAAGGAAACTATTCGAACTCCACAACAAACATCGTTTACAAAGAAGTCTTATTTCGTATTTGAATTCGCATTACCATTTATATAAAACTAACTACTTCATAATTGTTTTTCAATTTCTGCTGCTATGTAAATTATGTCTTTCTTTCTTGACTAATAATAGTTTATGGTTTACTTAATTTCTTAGTTGTCTACTTATTTTTATTTTGGCATCAAATAGAACACAACTACTAAATAAAACAAAATAATAATTAAAAAAAAATCCTATGCGTGCATTGTCTTTGTTTGCCTAATTCGCGCAGTGGGCCCATTCTAGAATCAAATACATATGGATTTCAGTATAGAAGATACCATGCATATACAATGTGACAATTTTTAGTATGTAACAAGTAATGACTCATTTAGGCGATTAAAAAATTAGTTTGATCGAAATTGTCAAGTATAGTATAAAGACACATACGTATAATGAATTCATAAGCATTTTAATAACCAATGCCACTATTGCAACACTAAAAAAGATTACCCATTAGGAAGCGAAGAAGTATAAGACGGATGCATGACATAATCCATCCAACAAAATCACTTTCATGATTATTATTCAAGAAATACATGTTCGGGTTCTTAGAATGCGATTCATACCATGTTATTATCAACTTAGTATTTGGATCATAAACGCATCAATGAAAAAGAATAGAAAAAAATTAAAATGATCGAGTAATTGGCTTTTTTTATCAGCTAATTGGCTTACGAGGTGTTACCCCTTTTACTTCATATTTTACTAATGAATTATCATGAGCTTTTTACGACGATCAAGTAACCTTCACATTACATCAGATTGACACAGTTTAGACACAAACAGGCTGAAGTTGTCAAGAGTAATGAAAGTGAATTTACCTGTCATTTTTCATAAGCACATTCCTAAGTGATCCATTATGCCATAAATTCGGTCCGAGTAGCTAAAATTACTCCAGATCCATCTGGTACAACCCCATAAATTGAAACCACATTTGTTTGGTTTTGTAGCTGTAGTTGAATCTTTATTAGTTCGATTGGGGTTATCACAAGGCTTTGGATGGCACCAGCTCCAAAGCCTCCTAATGCGACACTTCTGTATGATGGAGGTTGTGTGGCACCAGCTCCAAACCCTCATCGATCATTCTGAAATAGGAATATTTATAATCTTTAAAACCAATAATCCCTTGACACAAACTAAGAAACCTAATATAAATGTTTAGTACTTACGGGACAACAGCAGCGTCCGATATTTCAGGATGTGTAAGCAACAACGCTTCAAGCTCAGCTGGAGCAACTTTAAACCCGTTGTACTCAATCTTAAAGCACTTGTAATAAGTCTTCTTTTGCTTGGTGTACCCAATATCAAAGTAGTAACATCTTATATCACCTTTAATTAAGATTGTACAAGAGTTGGGATGCTTTACATTCTCAACAAATGTATACTTCTCTTCACCAAGGACATGCTCATACACAAGTCCAGCCCATCCAAGGCAATCAGGGGTTAAGTCATCCACAGAGTTCACAGCTTCCCCACCACAAGCCAAAACCAAACGTTCCATGTTTCTCCTTTTGGCTCTTCGAAGAGCAACTATCTGAGAAATATCAAATTACTCTTGGTTAGTACAATAGTTGGATTTAAATAGTCCATCCGCCCAAAGTAACTGTCCACTACATATGTATAAGTAATGAATTACTTACCCCTGCCCTAGCAAGAAGATCCAATGATGGAGGATCAATCCCCTTCTGATTGATAAGAACAAAGTTATCTTCAGTGCCCTCACACACCTGTTGACCATGATAACTATTAGATTGTAATGCTTCAATAAAGAGCCTTATATTATTCAATGTAATTACAGCATACCTTGTTTTTCAAAGCAATAATTTTTCTCACTCTCTCATCAACAGAACGTCTCTCTGCAACAACCATTGCTTCTCTCTGTTCAGCATTTGAGTAGAAAAATCCTGCATTAATTTCACTGAAAACAAGAGATGTCAGGCTTATATAAGATATTCTATGAGCTCACTAACTTTAATATCGCTGCTCCAGCTCGTAATCCACACAACAACAAATCCTAATTGGCAGGACAAAAGTGGCAGGACACCCACTTGATACCACCATAAGTATAAGCAATACAGAAATACGATTTTTTCAAAAGAAAGATACAAAAGCAGTCCCAAACACCCCCTAACTATCATATAATCCTAATTGGATGGGTAAGATTATCAATTTATTGCATTTTTACTAACTCATCACAACAAATCCAAACAGTATCTCCTACATGGTATTTAATAGAACTAATAATACCTTTTGAGTATTTGGATGGAAGAAGACAATTAATCAGCTTATTTGACCTCATGCCTTCATTTGATAAGAGCTGTGAGTTTGATAACTATGTGACTGCGTCGGATAGTGGTGACCTCATGCTGGTTGTTGCGGTGGTGGGTGGTGGTGGTGTGGTGGTTGAAAAATTCGGACACTTTTATTTTCCGGTTGTTTAGTTTATTTAAGGATGTCAGATTTGAATATTAAGAATGTCAGATTTGGTTGGTTTTTTTTTTTTCTTTTTTTTTACTGATTTTAACTTCCAAACGAGGAAAATAAAAAACAAAAAAAACAAAAAAAAAAAAAAAAACAAAAAAACTTGCATTGAAACAAACGTTGTAATTTGTAAGACTAATAAGGCCATCTGCAACCACGCGTCCACCTTATTACCATCGTCACGTATGACGCGTCTTGTTTGCTTTGAGGGGAGAACTTGATCATTCAGCCGACCGAATTGTAGAAGTTGTGGTTGTATGTATGTGATTTTGGTTTTTCGAAAGCATATTTTTATTTAATTGGTTTATGCTATGTGGTGATGTTGGTTGTAGAGAGAAAAACTAGCATGACGTTCAGGCAATAATGATGACGATGGTTGGGTGATCTCTTATCAACAGTATCCAAACAATTGGCTTGACTACATCATACGCTTTTTTTTAGAATACACATTCTACAAAGACGGTGAAAATACGAGGTATATAACAAAAGTTGTGTATGAACAAGTTTTATTTAGTCTATTTAATATGTACCATTTAATTCAGTTGTTTCTTAAACCTTTCATTATTATTTTTACATATGATACATTAACAATTTCATTTTTGTCTTCCAATTTATGTGCCTAAGAGATTTGTCTTCATTCGATATATGTTTACGTCCAGTTAAACTACGTCAAGTAATATTATGAAGCTAGCCCGCCCATCCGGTCGGGCTATGAAGCTAGTAGGTATATATGTACTTACTCATACTTATACATAAACCAAACTTAGATTTAAATAATCATGTTCAAGTTTAGTGTATTTAAGAAGGGGATCTTGAGTCGAGCTTTATATCGCTTAAGCTTGTCATAAGAACAATTCAAGGACAATCAGACGGAGCAGAATCTTTTTCTTTTAATAAATAATAACATGACTTCTCAGCACATACATATTCTGCTAAATTAGGTTTTTTATTTTCTTGTCGATACACACAAGCGTGTGAAATATATCATAATTTGAGCACAAGCTTGTTAAATACGTCACAAGTCAAGTTCGAGCCAAAGACATAAGGTACAAAACAAGTTGAAATGGCTTTTTCGCATTAAAAGTAAAAAATATTTGTTTTTTTCTTGGGAATGTAATCGAGCAAAAATGATTATCTTAGAAAATAATTTCTATGGTTACCGTGTTTTCTTAGGTCATCGTACTTAACACATTCGATAAAGGAAAATGAGCTACAAAGCCACAGTAAGAAATGTAATTTTTTGAAATTATGTAAACTAAGGGTGCGTATGTTTTAATGATAGGTTTGGGTTGGATTTATGATTTGGTATAATGAGAGATATAATTTATAATCGTATAAAAGTTTGTTCGCATTTTGAAATATGAATTAGGATCATGTTTTAAGATATTTGAACTTATGAAGTTTAACATGGTGATCATGGTGAGAGTGAAATGAGAGAAATGGGAAAATGATTTGTACAATGATAGGTGTTAGTTACAGTATTTAAAGAGAAAGAAATGGGAGGGAAAGAGCTCTAACTAATTTTTCCTCCAAATATTCAAGTAACCGCTACTCTGTATTCTATTTATAAGTTTGGTCCTCTAACTATTCAAATGTTTCAATTCAGCCCCCGCTTTCTTTATACTCCCAACTTGTTGAGTAGAGTATGATGTTGTTCTGTGGTAAGTATCTTAGTGAACACATCTGCCAATTGCTTAGAAGTATCCAGATAAATAGGTTTGACCACCTCTTCCTTGACTTGATCTCTCACATAATGGCAATCTACTTCAATGTACTTTGTTCTGGCATTGAACACTGGATTGTTTGCAATATGAATAGCTGCTTGATTATCACAGTGAAGAGTGATTAGATGTATATCTTTCAAACCAAGATCTTTAAGTAGGCTGAGTAACCATGTAATCTCACAACAAGTGACTGCCATAGCCTTATATTTTGCCTCAGTTGAACTTCTTGACACCACACCTTGTTTCTTTGACTTCCAAGATATAGGAGAATCTCCCAAAGAATACGGTATCATGTAGTAGATCTTCCAGTCATGGGACAACTAGCCCAATCTGAGTCACAATAGGCTGTAAGATGGATCTTTGAATCATTAGTTAGCAAGATACCTTGGCCTGATGAATTTAAAAGGTATGTGAGAAAGTGTTTGACTGCTTGCATATGGACTGATGTAGGATTTTGCATAAATTGGCTGAGTAATTGCAATGTGTAACAAATATCAGGCCTAGTTATGGTTAGATAGATCAGTTTCCCAATGTATTTTCTGTACACCTCTAGATCTTGTAAAGGAGAACCCATATCAACCTACAATTTGAGATTATGATCCATAGGAAGCTTGTAAGGTATGTTATGTAGAACTCCGACTTCTTGTAACAGCTCAGTGGTGTACTTCTTTTGAGACACAAATAGTCTTGTATTGCTCTCGTGACTTCTAAACCCAAAAAATAATGCAAATCACCAAGATCCTTCATATGTAACTGAGAATTTAATTGAGCTTTCAAAGTTTCAATTTAAGAATTGTCATTGCCAGTGATCATAAGGTCATCCACATATACTAAAACAGATGTGAATCCTTCTGCATTCTGCTTGGTGAACAAAGAATAATCAACTTTAGACTGCTGATAACCAAACGACAATAGAGCACTAGACAATTTAGCAAACCACTGCCTATGTGCTTGCTCTAGACCATATAAGGACTTATTCAACTTGCATACTTGTGTGGTTGAAGGTGTCACATTTTGAACAGACTTCCCCTTTCCAATATACCCCATTGGTAACTTCATGTACACGTCTTCAAACAAGTTACCATGGAGAAATGCATTTGAGACATCCATCTGCACAATACTCCAACCTTTTATAGCTGCAACAGCCAACAATTTCTAACAATTACCATTTTAGCTACAGGGGAAAATGTCTCATCATAGTCCACACCTTTCATTTGTTTGTTACCTTCAATAACCAGTCTTGCCTTTTTCCTATCAACAAAACCATTAGACTTTAACATGATCTTGAAAATCCAATGACAGCCAATTGCAGTCTTGTTTGAAGGCAAAGTTGTAACTTCCCATGTTCCATTTTCTTCTAAAGCTCTCAATTCTGCATTCATAGCATCACACCAACCTGAAGCTTTCACAATCTCTTAAAAGCCATTTGGATCTTGTTGAAGCACCAACTTGGTCAAAAAACAGCAAAACTCATAAGACAGAACATGTTAAATTACTTGGTTTGCAGCTGGGTTCAATGTTGGAACTACAAAATCCTTTGTCCAAGATGGTGGTTTGGTAGACCTTGAAGAGCTTCTCACTTGACTTGCAGGATTAATAGAATTACAATGTGCATAACCACTTATATCAGGAACATTTTGGGTGTTTGGGATAATAAGCTCATTTGTCAAAACTTGATCGTTTACCAAAACTGGATCACTTTGAGCAGTTGAGGGTACACAATTATCATAGACAAAAGGATGACTAGGCATAGAAACATGCATTGGTTGAAAAAAATGTTATGGACTTTATTCAACAAAAGGAAATATATGTTCATGAAAGACAACATCTCTACTAACAAAGCAATTGTGAGTTAGCAAATTATAGAGCTCGTACCCTTTTTTATGAGCTGGATAGCCTAGAAAAACACATGGAACACCCCTTGGAGAGAATTTGTCTGCTAATCTTGAAGGATTGGTTGCCACAACAAAGCAACCAAAGACTTTCAAATTGCTATAATCATGAACCTTATTCAATAATTTTTCATAAGGAGTCTTATTTTTGAGAACAGAAGAGGGCACTCAATTTATAAGATAAGTAGCATTTGTTACATAGTCTCCCCAAAACTTTAAAGGCGAACTAGCCTGAAATCTCAAAGCTCTAGCCACCTCTAAGATATGCCTATGCTTCCTTTCCACTTTACCATTTTGTAGTGGCATATCAACACAGTGGTCTGATGTTCTATGTAGCGGTGTTCATCGGTTCGGTTATTGGGTTGTTCGGTTTAATTTTTTTTTGGTCAAACCGAACCGAACCGAACCAAACTAGAATTCAACCAAACCGAACCGAAAACCGAATTTGAATTCGGGTCAGTTTTCAGGATTACCCGAATTACACCATTATATTTTTTAAATAAAATTTAATTTATAGATTTTGGCAAATAAAAATTATTTCAACCATAAAAGTGTCTTTTTTTATATTAGGATATAAAATTTTAATGGTCTTTTGTATATATAAATATATAGAAAGTAAATATATTAATGTAATTCGGTTTTCGGTTTAGATAGCTAAAACCATATCCAAACCGAAAACCGAAATTTTAGTTCAGTTCTCTGTTTTGGCAAATTCGGTTCGGTTATAAGTTCGTGGTTTCGGTTCTCGATTTATTCGGTTATTACCCAAACCATGCACACCCCTAGTTCTATGCCTTGACTAGCCAAAAACACAACACAAGGTCCTTTTACAAATTCAAGAGAATTGTCTGGTCTTACACATTTCACCTTAGCATAGCATCAAACTGTAATTCTAAAAATTTAAGAAAGGCCTTTAACACTGCCAATGCATCAGACTTATGAACCATCAAATAGACCCATGTTTCTATGTTATAATCATCAACTATAGTTAAGAAGTACATATATTTTTCATTAGTTGGTACTTTGTAAGGACCCCAAGTAGCTATATAAATCATATCAAATGAGGAACTACTACATGAATCACTGTATGCAAAGTGAGATTTTGTAAGCTTATCCATTGGACAAGTAAGACAATTTTTAGTAGAAGTACTATCATTCACAACAGGAACATCAGAACTTTGAACATGTTTCAGTTTGGAAATGGAAATGTGTCCTAACATGTGATGCGCCAACAGAACAAGAAGACAAACCACTATTTGGACTACTTTCAACTGTAAGCCTCAGCTTTGCATCCACTTGATTCATAGGTACATTGAGAAGATGATACAAGCCTTCAATCTTTCTACCCAGACCATGTACCTTCCTTGTTCTCAAGTCCTGAATTACACAGAAATTGGGAAAGAAGATAGCAACACAATTGTTATCTTTGTTCAATTTAGGCACTAAAAGTATGATAAACTTAAAAGAAGTAACACATACGACATTTTTAAGAAGAATTCCATTTTTTAGCTTAACTTGGCCTATTTGATTTATATCAGAAGAATCACCATTTGGCAGGGTTATTTTAGGCAATATTTCCAAAATATTTGTATTAATCATATCCATACAAGATGGTTTCTTGTGCTTTGTGGCTCCGGTATCTAAGATCCAATAAAAGAAAGCATTATTTGTAGGTGTATTTAAGGTAATCACCTGCTGTAAACTCCAATTCATCATCAGTACAATCACCAGTAGTAGCACCATGCTTCATATCCTTAAGAACACTTCTCATTAAGTTCTCAACCAGCTTTGACACTTGTTGCAGTTCTTCTGTGATCAACATTGAACCCATTACCTCTGCCTTTGTCAACTTCTTTGAACCTTGACTGTGACTGATTCTGTTTGCCCTGAGCCTTGTACTTATGATGCCACACTGGATATCCTACCTTCTCCCAACATATTTATGGTGGATGCCACTTAAAACCTCAAATTGAGCACTTATCTTTCCCAACACTCTTGTTATACAAAGAAGTGGATTAAACAATCGGCATACCAACACTAAGCACAACTTTTTGATACTTTTCTTGTTGGATTACTGCACATGCATTTTCTACACTTTGGTAAAGGATTAATCAACAACAACTGACTTCTTTGTGCACTGTAACAATCATCCAAACCTTTCAAGAATTGAAACAACCTCTACTATTCCTTTTGTTTTTCAACAACATTCAAGAAAACTGTCATTTCAGGAGTGATTGTAATCAAATTTGGTAAAGCAGTCAATGAATCCAACTCTTCCCAAACACAATTCATTTCTTGTATAATACTCACTCACATAACTTCCTTGTTGACTTATTCCAAAAGTATCTTTACACAATTTGTACTTTCTTGAACCATTTCTCAAAGAGAATCTTGTTTTCAATTGAGACCAGATTCCAATAAACATAATAGACTTTGCAATTGAATCACTCACAAAACTCATAATCCAATTGATCACCAAATTGTTACATGTTTTCCACATTTCAATGTTCACAGCATTAACAACAACAATAGGATCATTTGGTGGGAATAGTACCTTTAACAAATCCTAGCTTTCTCTTAGTGGACAACCCAAACTCTATAGCTCTTCTCCATGATATATAGTTTTGGGGCCCTATCAACTTCTCATGAACTGGTAGAGAACCTGATCCATCAGAAGGATGTACATACAATGGATTGCTTGAATCCATAACACGATCTCAACGGAATTACAAGAATCACAAATAATCAAAAATTTCCCAAATTATTGACTAAAAATCAACACACAACTACAAGATCTTAATCAAACACTAGAATGATGATCTTATTCTACAATCTTGACTGAAAACTTAATCAGATGATGATACACAATCAACTAGATCATGAAAATAGAAAAATGGTGAAATTTGTAATTTAACGACGGTTTACCGGTGGTTTAAAGGTGGCAGTGGTTTAATGGTGGCTCTGATACCATGTGAAGTTTAACATGGTAATAATGGTGAGAGTGAAATAAGAGGAATGGGAAAATGATTTGTTACATTGATACGTGTTGGTTACAATATTTAAAGAGAAAGAAATGGGAGGGAAATAGCTCTAACTAACTTTCCCTCCAAATATACAAGTAACTGCTACTCTTTATTCTATTTACAAGTTTGGTCTGCTAACTATTCAGCCCCCCCCCCTCTGTGTTTATAGAACTAAATAAGAATTGTCATATAGTTATTATCATGTTTTACTTTCTTTATCTAACATAAGGTATGAAATTATTCGATTTAATCATAAGTTGAAACAAGTAAAAAAATCTAATTAAAAGATCATAACAAAAGAAAAAAAATGTAAGAAAAAAAAGACATTAAGAGGTGTTAAGACACTTCTTCTCCATCTAGTTCTATAAGAAGTTTATGCCTCTTACTGCATCTTAACGGTCAGAAAAAAAACAAATGCTCTTAACATGATTGTCTTTTATCGCCTCATAATGAAATGAAAACTACAAACACATTTTTTGGGCCAAACATCTGACCGCATCTGAATGAGTCAAATTAAGATGTTGTTAAAAGTTAAGAAACATACACCATATAGATACTCAGTTTAAAATAAAACTGTTATTTTACAAAAAGTAAGAAAAATAAAATAATAATAATTGTGATTTTTTAAACTGCATGTTTTTTGTTGATGAACAATTCTTTTAGGTTGGAAGTAAGTATGATTTTTCTTCACCTATAAAATCAAATTGAATTGTATGAAACTTTGTCTAGATGTCTTTTTATTCGTTAAGGTGAAACATAGAAAATGAGCTCATTAATGATGTTAGAGATTTGTTAATAAAATAATATTGGAGATTAGTTAATTTTAATGTAAAGTTACTAAACAAGAACAACGTATATAGTTCAAAGGGAGACGAATTTTGTGGCATTCTTGTTGAACTTAACATGTACATGTACAAGTGGGTTATGACCCCAAGGTTTATAAATTACCAAGGAAACACAAGTACACATTGATTGACACACCATAAGAGACGAAATATAACTTTGATTATTTTCTTTTACATTTTTAATTGACCAAGCCCCAAATTTTGTTTGGGATTAAACCTAAAAAAGCTTTTGTTGTTAATTGAATTTAACAAATTAATACAAGTAAACAAAGACCAAGGATCACTGGACAATAAAATGTCTAGTTAGTGTGGTACATTTAAAAAGCTATAAGCACAAATGAGCTTTTTTAAAATTTTTCTTTAATGTCTATGAAATTATGATGATGATTGAACACACAAAAGCTTGTGATACATATGAATATTTTTAGCTCCAATAAATCATCAAACTACTACATGTATGTAAGATCTTGTGCACTCATTTAGAATACAAGCTCCGGCTCCAACTAGTCTCGTGAAGCACACCATAAGTGTTTGACAATTTGCTTATGCTCGTAAAGTTAATAAAAAAGACATACATACAAATTTGTGTATATCAATGACAGTAATATTAGACGTGTTGGTAACATTTTTCATGTCACAAAATCTTAAGCTACTTGTTGTATTAACATCTACGCCCGTGTTTAAGTTTACTAACTATTGCCACCTTTATTAAGTTTATGAAGTTTCCCCAACGCCTTGAACCAGACCCTTTTGCCACCTTCAATAATGATACATCAATATCTATATACGATTATATGAAAGTAAATGCGAGTCTCTTCTTTGAAGCATTTTTCTGGATCTACTTGTGAAGGGTACAAGAGATCACTGTCCTTAAAAAAAATTAAAAAAAAAAAAACACTAAACTCTTTTATAGTTTTATGTGTAGTGAATGTTCGGAAAACCATAGTTGAAAGTTGTTAGTATGTGTTCGGATCAACTTGGTATTTCATAAATAACGAGGTAATTTATTATTTAATCAGACAGTTTTATTGTAGTTTCTATGTTTGTGACAACCCACACTTTTAAAGGTCAATACTTACCTTATAACTCGAGTTTATCCATTTTGAAAGTTTATGTGTTCGTTTAACTCACAATTGGGAAGTTATCCTGCATGCAACGTAAAACATCTTTGAACATGTACCAACACTAGAGTAAGTGTAGTATACCCACAATAAACATATTACGATCCTTTCGTAAGTCTCACGTACATATAAGTAAGTAATGTAAAGATAAAGAGTAAAGGAACACAAAACCACGACACAAGTATTTATAGTGGTTCGGCTATAAAGACACCTTCCTTGCCCTACTCCACTCCCCGAGTACCCCACTCGAGAGTTTGTAATCACTACACAACACAAGCTCCTTAATATGGTGGAGAAGCCTTCACAACGTTGCCTACTCTTTATCTGGTACTAGGCTAGACACCGAGTTCTTCCATGAGATATAACTAGGGCTGAGCATCAAAGGTACAAAACTGAACCGGACCAACAAAATCGACAAAAACTGAGCCGACCCGACAGACCATCAGTTCGGTTTCGGTTTCATGTTTAACATGTTTTTGGTTTCGGTTCGGTTCAGTTCGGTTCGGTTCGGCCCAAAACCGACAAAAACATACCTAAATACACTTAAACCGAACTGAACCGACGGCCTGACACAAAACCGAACCGACTCGACGGCCGGTCGGTTCGGTTTCGGTTTAGGTTTTTCATGAATTTCGGTTTTCGGTTTTGTCGGTTCGGGTCGGGTCGGGTCGGTTTTGGACCGATGCTCAGCCCTAGGTAGGATCAAACCTATCACACGTCGCCTACACTTTATCCGGTACAAGGCTAGATACCGAGTTCCATTACAAAGAAGGATCTACTACCCAACACTACACCACAACACAACTACCCCAAATGAGACACGCTCCTTGTTACAACACTATAAGGATATCAATATCCTTTAACCCAAACTATCTAACTTGTACATCGATGCACCATATCGAATGTGCACCTTTGGCACCATTCACTAATGCCTTCAACACGACCCTTCGGCACCTTTCACTATTGCCTTCAACACAACACTTCTATGGAGGGAGGAAAGAACTATCAACAAGATGCACTTAGGTGGTCTTGATGATAACGAAGCTTAGCAACTCATGACTTGAGCTTGCACGTCTTCAAGAGGTGGTGATCTCGCCTTTAAGAGGAACCTAGAGAATCAAACAAACATAAAACTACATAGAATGATCCTTTGGATCTATGGTTAGTGAGGTTAGAATACTGAGATAAACTATATCTAAGAGTGGTAGTGAGCAAGAGAGAAATGACTCACTATTTATATACAAAACATGTTTATTGTCTCACGGATCCCTCACTAGAGGGATCCAGCTAGTGCAAAACCTGGGATCCGGCTACTGGGTCAGTTTAGTCCGGATTTCGGGTTGCAAACCGGGTTATGGGTTATGGGTTATGGGTTATGGGTATTGGATTATGAATACTCAACAAGATGCAATGTACCTAGTCATTGGGTTATAGATCTTGGGTCATGGGTCATGGACTTTGGGTCATGGATCATGGATAATATCCAACATGACTTCATGCATGATGTCATGCAATGGGTCATGGGTTATAGATCATGCTACATGGGTATGGGTTATGGACTTTGGTTTTTACCCAACAATATTCATTGTACCTAGTCATGGGTCATGGAGTTTGGTTTTTACCCATTACTTACCCATTACAACATATACAAAGTACATATATATTTCTATAAAATGTAAACACTAGTTGTTATACATATGCATTTATATAAGATGTAAACAATATTACTTGTTAGTGTTTTATAAAAATGTCTTTGGTTTTATAACTTATTTACTAAACATGTTTTGATATAGTTTTAATATGTTTAGTAAAAGTGTGTTAGTAAACTATTGGCTCAGACCATTTACGTATTTAATTTGTTTCGTTAAAATGATTTTACGTTTGTTATCAACAAAACATTAGAAGATCGTAAAATATAAATAAACGTTTTTATGGCTTATTTGTATTAACATTTTCTATGGAATCAAAGTGACGAATCTAAAGGTAAATCAAAAGTGAGCTAGAAGAATGTCTGCAAGCCTAAGCAAAAAGGAGGGCTGGGGCTTAAAGATCTAAGTGTTTGGAATAAAGTCGTGATTGCTAAACATTTGTTCCATGTAGTTGTGGATAAAAATTCCTTATGGGTCAAATGGATTAACATAGTCAAATTGAAATAAAGAAGTGTTTGGGCAGTCAGTGAAGAAGGAAATGATAGTTGGGGATGGAGGAATATTCTTAGACTGAGAAATGAAACTCATAAGTATATGGTCATGCAGTTGGGTGATGGTAGGAAAGCCTCTGTATGGGTTGACAACTGGAGTTCAATAGGTGCTTTGATTAATCACATTTCTTATAGAGATTTATATAATACAAGGTTAAGTATTGATCTTAAAATTGTTGAGATAATGGTGAATGGTGTTTGGAATTGGCCTGCTGAATGGCATAATGAGTCCCCTGTAATTACACAAATTATGCATATTGATAACGCTACACGCGTCGTTCGGGGTCAAGGAAACTTCCTTTTCTTCGAGCAAGTTTTATAACACCCTAGGCAGTGAACCTAATCGTTGTAGTGTAGTAATTAGGGTAAGCCACGGGTATTGATATCGTTCTCTAGGGGAATAGGAATGCTAGTAAGGAGTTACTACGCTAAGGTTAAGGTTGAGGAAGATTATTTTTTTATCTTTTTATGTTTTTTAGGAATTAGAAAGGTACGAATCTCGGGTATTGGATTTGGGGGGTTGGTATTTCTACCGATTACTCTACTATTATCTAATTATCTAAACTAAGGTTGTGGGAGTCTATGTCTAATTAATGTGTGCTCGTATGATAGTTTAAAGATGTGTTTACTTAGGTTGTATTACTCCTTAATTATATCCTATTGATGGTTGAGTTGTCACGTCCTTATTCTTAGTTGCGTTGTGTGTCTAAAGTTGTAGGGTATGCGTTTCTCCCTAACTCTTTGAACTTACCAAAGGGTCTCGTCTACAAACCCACTAGGGATGATAAACTCCTACTCTAAGGCGCTCTTTGGATGGTTTAGCCTACAACTACTCAGGTAATTATATTCTAAGGTTCACAAAGATGAATCAAGCATTAAGTACACAACGAATGACCTATCGCATTACTAGATCATTAGTCAACTAAGATAAGAAACAACCAATCAATATTCAATAATTAAGTTTCATACTTCCTAAGCAAACACACAAATAAATTAGCCGGACATGGAAAACATGCAAGCATACACACAAATAATCAAAGACATAATTGAATTAATGAAGTAAAGACTTATCTTGATGTAAGATAGGGTTTAAAACCCTAAAATACTGTACAAGACACCTTAGGTTCGGTTTTAGGTTTTTACTCCAAAAGACTCTCTACAAAAGACTGAAAAATTCGGATTCTATATATAAGATTACATATGCGACGGCGTCACCTTATGTTTCGTGACGCCGTCATGTCGCCGTCATTAGAGTTTCGTCTTGGCCACGTTAACCTTGCGACGGCGTCACCTTATGTCCGTGACGCCGTCTTCTTCAGCTTCTGACGTCGTCTGGATTGCATCTAGGCCGTCTGAGTAGCGACGGCCTACTCTTTTACAACTGGACGTCGTCGCTTGAAAATACGAGTTTTGGGTTCTGGATCGTCACAACAATTTTGGGACGGCGTCGCCATTAGCACCTGACGCCGTCGCCTTCTAATTTCAGCAACTGTGAGTGTCTCGATTTTGACTTTGGCCATTTTCTTCATATATTCGCGCCTTTTCGTCCAAATAAGTGCCATTTCAGCATTTTGCCTTCAAGAGGCCTAAAAAGTGAAAAGGAACGATATTAAGCAATAACGGATACAAAAGTGATCAAATAAGGACTTAAACGACCCCTCAAAATGGTACCTTTTAAAACCTTATCAAATATCCCTACACTTGTTATTTGCTTGTCCTCAAGCAAATGTGCTTTTAGCCAATTAATTTATAAGTTAGGGGTCATGGAGCATTAATTCAAAACGGTCCACAACACATATAAGCCCCGCAAAAGTCATAACAAGCACGGAAATTACATACTAGCACCTCACATGGGGTGTTTGGATACTCACATCTCTCTCGGGTGTATATATGAAATATAACAAATAGGAAATGGAAGATAAACACTCATTAACCGGTCCTAGTACATAGATTACCATAGGCTTGAGAATAGATCAAACCTCCATCGCTTTGGCGTAAGCACCTAGGAAAGACTATCAAAGAGGTCTTTAAAGGGTTGTAATGTTAGGCTTACGGTAGGGAAACAAAGGGTTTGGTGGGATAGGCTATTTAGTGGTGGTAAGTCAAAAATCTTTATGTTAAATGCATACGAAGAATGGCGTTGCTAAGCCAAGACTCGACACTCTAAACTCTAGATAACTGAAATAAATAAACATAAATTCAAAGATAGATGTAGGATGGTAGCCCGTATTTTTTTTTTCTTTTTCTATTTTTTTCTTGATTTTTTTTTTTTTTTTTTCTCATACACTTTTACTCTACCATCCTCTACGATAACATCAAAATACTAGGGATTTACAGGCATATCCCTACACTTGAGTTTTTATTACTCTAACACTAATTTGACCCGATTTGAAAAGATCAAAACACTTGGGGTACATTATTACGCAAACAAAGGGAATTTGAATTTTTAACGTTCCCTTCCCGTCATTTCATAAACTTTAACTTTTCCCATGAATCCCAATCGTCCCAAAACTGTATACAAAAGATATGACTCGACTTAGCAACTTATGCAAGCAACTAGATAATTGAACTAAGGGTTTAGGGTGATAACAAACATTTGCACTAAAAGTGAGTGCATAAGGGGTAGGCTAAGGCGATTTGGGTGTATATTTGGGGGTGGGGTGTTAACAATGTTCTTCATTGATATTCCGGAAAAACCGAAACATCACGAGAACCGCGAAAAGGATAGGCTCTGAGGGGTTAACTAGGGGTATCGTGTACTAAATATGAGTACAACGCAAAGGGTGTGGGGGAATTACTCAACCGATGTGGAAGAAGTAATTATATTACGGGTATCAAACAAGGGTTATCCTAATGCCTCTTATCATTTAGTTATTCCTAACTACACAAGTGTAGCCTTACTTGCGATCTCGGAATGCATCACAAAACAAGTTCTAGAATCTAATATACTACCGGTTCACACTCTAAGCATTGAAGATGAATGCTTTAATTCCTACTAATCTAAGGGCGATCCTCACATTTTGGTGGAATTTGGGTGGTAAAGGGTTTTTGTGCTAGTCATGCAACTTCCTATCCATGAGACGCTTTTGTTAAGACTAATGGCCCACTCCTATATGTCATGAAAAATTTTAAATTTGGTGCCAAAATTACCCTAACCGACATTTTCTCATGGTTTATTACACAATCACAATTGGACAAAGCAAATAGTCAAGGATAAGCATAGTTTCAAAGTTCCCGTTTTATTTTCCCTCCCTACACTTAAACTGAACATTGTCCCCAATGTTCCCCGAAAGTATCAAAGTTATGATAAAAGAAGGTAATCAAAAACGAAAGAAACTAGTACTCCCCTGATTAGCTCGGTAGGATCCGTGTAAAGTGGTGGTTAAATCCTTTTCAAGAAGAATTATTGCGTGAAAAGGTCCTTCCAATCTTATGTAACTTCTTCTTGACAAACTAAACCTGCACACTTGAAGAAAACAAACGAAACCTTCGCGTAAAATCGGCGGTAATAATATATATAAGACTCGATTTAAACTAGGATATAATGCTTGTGGAATGGATGTTTACAGAATTTCTAAGAAAATTAAGACCTGAAAAATTCCAAAAATTTATAAGTGGCTCAGAAAACGAGAAAAAAGTAATCTGATGTTTTTACTCCTTCCTGACGCCGTCAGGTTGCAATCCTGACGCCGTCAGGTTATCCTGACAAAAACTGGTCTGCGATTTTCTGGAAGAAATTCTGGAAAATTTACATCTTTAGAATCTGGAAAAATTTCTGCAAAACATCCATTATGACTCGATACAAGCATTTGACTCGAACAAACAAATATAAATATCTTTTAGTTAATTGTTATTCTCATGTTTACGTTTCTTTTGAAAACGTGTGTAATCCTCCCTACACTTATCCTTTATGTAAAATACCTTTATATGCAATTAAGACGAGGTTAAAAACAAAATAAAGCATTTTTACAAATTTAAACATGAGGATAAACAATTAATAAAAGATATATGACACTAACAAGCAAACAATTAAGCATGGGTTGCCTCCCACGAAGCGCTTTTCTTTATTAAAGAGTCTTGTAGCTAGACTCATAGTCGTGCTCCTACGTTTTTTCATTACCGCCCTCTTGACGGTCTCTAATGGGGGATTCCATGTTGTAGAAGTGCCCTAACATGCACTTCTCTAAGAATTCATCCTCTACCCAATTGGTCCTATATTCCGGTCCTAGGCTCAAGCAATCCTTATAGAATCCGAAAATCTTAGCCATAACATAATCAACACCTTTCTCCCTATCCTCATCATTCCTATAATAGACCGACAGTTTAAGTTCCTTTTCATCATTAGAGAGTGATGAAAACTTCTCAATCTTAAACGGCATTTGGTAAGCTATGTCATCGGTCTCATTCTTGAATCGCACTACTCCTAACGAGGGGTCATAGGTCATCCCGGTGCTTTCTATGAAAGGTTTTCCTAGAATAACATGGGACAAGCTAGGGTCTATGGCCGTGCTAATATCATCCACAATTATGAAGTCCGTAGGAAACGCGAAACTACCTACATAAACGGGCAATCCCTTAATTCTTCCGAGAAAATTGCAACTAACATTAGGATCATTGGGGTCTTGCCTAGCTGGAATAGGCTTCTTCAATATCCAATTGTAATAGGTGCTAGTCATTATGTTGATTGGGGACTTGCGATCAATGTAGGCTTTTGCCACAAAGAGGTGTCCTATGACACATGGTATGTTAAGATTCCAATGGTTCCCAAACTTGATTCGAGGACTTTTCCTAACATACATGTGACGGAGGTCACGCACTAAGTGAGGGTGGCGAGATAGTTCTTCTTCCGTAGGAAATTTGTTGAAATAGTCAATGTCTACTTCATCTACTTCCTTGGGTATTTCATCATCCCCAAGTGTATAGTCCTCTTCGTCATTTGTTTCATTAGGTTCAACTAAGGCGATGGTATTGACGAATTGGACATGCTTAGTTAGCTTGCTTGGATCCTTAATCTCTATACCTGAAGGCTCGGGAGTTGAGATAGCACTAACCTTCTTATCACTATTAGTTATGGCTTTCAAAAGGTTGTCTATTTTCCTATCCATCTCGGCTTGTTGATGGTTAAAGCGGTCCGAGAGCTTAGCCATTTGGGTTTCTTGGGATGCAACTAGGTTTTGCAACATCCCTTCGATGTTTTGTTGGTTAGGACCGTTAGGTGGGGGCCATGAAAAATCATTAGAGGTGAATTCTTTGGTTTGTCCCCAGTAGAAGTCGGGCTTGTTTTTCCATGCTTCACGGGTTTCATTGAAATTCCTAGGTCCGGGTGTTGTAGGGAATCTTCCTCCCGCTCCATTAATACGCGATGATGCGTAGTCAACAGAAGCGTGTTCGGGGGATCGGGTGCTAGTGCGCGTGTTATGAGGATCACAAAACGGCTCGCACGAGGAAGAAACTTTGTTCACATGGTGTGAAGACTTAGGATTTTCGTAGGAACTCATGAGGAATTTAACTTGATCTTCAAGTTCGATCATCCTACGGTCGGAAGGAGGCAAGGAGATTGCCTTCACGGTTTTGGGCAGCTCACGGGGGTCATCCCAACTTTCGTTGTCATAGAGGGCGAGGTCCTGTATTATTTCCCATGATTCTTCTGCGGTGAGATCACTAAGTTTTCCACCGGTCGCTTGGTCAATGGATCGCTTAGTGGGGAAGTTGACATGATCATAAAAGATTTGGACTTGGAGCCAAAGATCAATGCCGTGATGAGGGACTTTATGAAGTAAGTCCTTGAATAGGGTCCATGCTTCGTAGAGAGATTCACCTTGACGTTGTTGGAACATCAAGATGTCATTCCTAAGCTTAGTGGTTCTCCCCGGTGGGAAAAATTGAGCAAGGAAGCGAGAGGTAAGATCATCCCAACTTGAGATGGAGCCGGCGGGAAGTCGCTCAAGCCAATTACTAGCTTGGTCCCGTAGAGAGAATTGGAAGAGACGCAGGCGCGTGGTCTCCCGAGTAGTAGCATCAAGGTCGATGGAATCGACAATTTTGAGGAAATCCCTCAGATGCTGATTTGGATCTTCGGAACGAAGTCCATGGAATGTACACCCGTTTTGCACCAACCGGATGGTGTCGGATCGCAGGGCCGTAGTTTGGGCTTGGTCGGGAAGCTCAATGGTGTTCCTATAGCCTAGGTGGCTTGGTCTCGAGTATTCACCAAGAGTACGGGCTCCTGGCGGGTCATTTGGCGGTAGGTTGATGAATGGTAGTGGGTTATCACCTTCCATGATGAAAAGTGATGGGGTTACGAACAAAGGTCACGAAGAAGGGGGATAGACTAAGAGAAAGCTAAAAATGAGAAAAAATTACTTGATAGGAATCAAGCAAAGAACCTAAACGAGGTGGACTACTAACTAGCTATTCTATTCCCCGGCAGCGGCGCCAAAAACTTGATAACGCTACACGCGTCGTTCGGGGTCAAGGAAACTTCCTTTTCTTCGAGCAAGTTTTATAACACCCTAGGCAGTGAACCTAATCGTTGTAGTGTAGTAATTAGGGTAAGCCACGGGTATTGATATCGTTCTCTAGGGGAATAGGAATGCTAGTAAGGAGTTACTACGCTAAGGTTAAGGTTGAGGAAGATTATTTTTTATCTTTTTATGTTTTTTAGGAATTAGAAAGGTACGAATCTCGGGTATTGGATTTGGGGGGTTGGTATTTCTACCGATTACTCTACTATTATCTAATTATCTAAACTAAGGTTGTGGGAGTCTATGTCTAATTAATGTGTGCTCGTATGATAGTTTAAAGATGTGTTTACTTAGGTTGTATTACTCCTTAATTATATCCTATTGATGGTTGAGTTGTCACGTCCTTATTCTTAGTTGCGTTGTGTGTCTAAAGTTGTAGGGTATGCGTTTCTCCCTAACTCTTTGAACTTACCAAAGGGTCTCGTCTACAAACCCACTAGGGATGATAAACTCCTACTCTAAGGCGCTCTTTGGATGGTTTAGCCTACAACTACTCAGGTAATTATATTCTAAGGTTCACAAAGATGAATCAAGCATTAAGTACACAACGAATGACCTATCGCATTACTAGATCATTAGTCAACTAAGATAAGAAACAACCAATCATTATTCAATAATTAAGTTTCATACTTCCTAAGCAAACACACAAATAAATTAGCCGGACATGGAGAACATGCAAGCATACACACAAATAATCAAAGACATAATTGAATTAATGAAGTAAAGACTTATCTTGATGTAAGATAGGGTTTAAAACCCTAAAATACTGTACAAGACACCTTAGGTTCGGTTTTAGGTTTTTACTCCAAAAGACTCTCTACAAAAGACTGAAAAATTCGGATTCTATATATAAGATTACATATGCGACGGCGTCACCTTATGTTTCGTGACGCCGTCATTAGGGTTTCGTCTTGGCCACGTTAACCTTGCGACGGCGTCACCTTATGTCCGTGACGCCGTCTTCTTCAGCTTCTGACGTCGTCTGGATTGCATCTAGGCCGTCTGAGTAGCGACGGCCTACTCTTTTACAACTGGACGTCGTCGCTTGAAAATATGAGTTTTGGGTTCTGGATCGTCACAACAATTTTGGGACGGCGTCGCCATTAGCACCTGACGCCGTCGCCTTCTAATTTCAGCAACTGTGAGTGTCTCGATTTTGACTTTGGCCATTTTCTTCATATATTCGCGCCTTTTCGTCCAAATAAGTGCCATTTCAGCATTTTACCTTCAAGAGACCTAAAAAGTGAAAAGGAACGATATTAAGCAATAACGGATACAAAAGTGATCAAATAAGGACTTAAACGACCCCTCAAAATGGTACCTTTTAAAACCTTATCACATATCAATTTGGATACAATGAAGGAAGACAAGTTGGTATGGAAAAGTAGGAATGGTAGGATTTGGAAGTTTACACTAAGCCAGGATTATAAAGATTTGCAGACTGAGGAAAATAATGTAAAATGGAACAGATTGGTTTGGTTTTCTCATAATATACCTACACGCTCCTTTATTCTATGGTTGGCAATTCAGAACAGGTTAGCTACTCAGGATAAAATCAAACAATGGGGGTTCATATGACTTAATGACATGTATTTGTGTTACAAGGATATGGATTCACATCAACATTTATTTTTCCAATGCAGGTTCTCAAATAAGATTTGGGTCAAAATATTATCAAAGCTTGATATGGACTGTAGAAAATTGAATTGGAATGATATTGTGAGTAAATTTGCAGACAACTTCTAATGGGAAGTCTGTGGATAGTATTGTAAGAATACCGTGCTTGGCTGCAAGTGTTTATTTCATATGGCAAGAGAGGAATAATAGAATATTTAGAGAAGAACAGAGGGAATGTGAAGATTTATACAATATCATCTTTGATACTATTAGACTAAGATTGATGAGCTTGAAAGTTAAACTGTCTAAAGCTACAAGCAACGAGCAGAAGGTATAGGATGTGGAACTGAATATGTTAAGAAATGGAACAGTAAACTAATGGCAATATGGGTTCTTGATAGATATTGAGGTGTTTGGTTGTGCAGCTTAATAAAGTTATGAGGTGAATGTATTGAAGTGGTATTGTGTTGAAGAGATATGGGCATACTGGGCCAAAAGTTGTATGTCCATACGCAATTTAATGCAGATCATACAATGGCTAGTTACTAGTAGCTTGGAGTTTGTCTGTTGTGATTGTACCTACTTGAACAACATATTTTTATTAGTTTGACATTGGGAGAGAACTAGTAATATATGTTTGGGATAGTAGGAGGTCTAATTCAGATGAATGTACCATAAGTTAGGGCTATGCCATTGAGAAATGTATATGATCTGGGTGGATGGTGCATGTTGGGTGGAATAGAGAGGTATGAAAGACGAACCTTCTTGGTCCATCCTATGCACTGTCAAAGGAGGAAAGGTTGTTTCTATCTGAGGGTGTGTGTTCCCTACATAGTGATGCCTATTTTTTTGTCCTAAGATCAATCTAAGTGAGGATATAGCTGCTTGGTTATCTCTTGGGATGAAAAGTTAAGGAAATGTAGCTATGATAGGTATAACCCCTCTTATAGTGTAAATGGGGGTTATATCGCATTTGATGATGCCTCCTCAATTTCATCTCAATCTATTGTGGATGTGGGTTGAATGGGTTGAGCTTGAATTAAGGTTAGAAATGTAGTCAAAAGGATATGGTCGTTTGGTGCATTGAATGTGAATCTATGAGCTAACAGTTGGAAATGGTAAACTGTTAGAGTGTTTGGCATAACTGTTAGACTTATGATTTTAGTTATGTTCGAGAAATGAGTAGTGTTTTGTCAGAGATAGTTGTATTCTTAGTTTGTATGGATTTGGATGTATAAAAGAAGGATAGGCTTGTATATCTCTTATTCACATAAAATGTAATTTGTTTTAATAATTAATATATAGTTATCCTTTGCACAAGAAAAAAATATTGTGTACTTATTCATGATTTGCGCTAACTCAGATATGTGTGACTGATATGGTAGGTTCTTGGCTGGAAGGAACACAAACACAACACACTCGAGCATCTAGGAGCCTTTTATTCAATTGGGCATGTTTGCATTAGATCTGACCATACATATTACTTATAAGATGCTCATGTGTCATATTATTAGGCTTAATGTTAATGGAGAAACCCATGATTTGTACCAAAATTTGTTGTTTTTCGACGTATGAGATATGTACACTTATTGCAAGTTCGATACCAATCTTACATCCTTTTTATATTTTCACATTGATATCTATATTTAGCGCTCATCAATAAAACTAAATGATTTCTTTTTTATCTATTTTTTTTAATATATTTCACTCTATTTTGAAGTGTAACTACCATCACATACGTGCTTTTACTCAATTTGCCACCATAAAAATAATGAACACTGAGTTTGGTATTTCAATGTGAATGGATCCAATAGCACTCTTAACACGAGGTGATAACTTTACATATACCATCATGATTGAATTTCAGTTTTCCTACTATATATTTTGCACACAATTTACATGCCATGCATATAACATAAGAAATAGAAGAAAAAGCAGTCGCAACGCGCGGGTGCTATCACCTCGTTTTATTAAGAACCAACAACTGATGTTAGCACAAAACTATAAAATGATGTAAATGTATATCATATATATGCCTAATAAACATGCTCACTATCAGCATAAGAACATACAATCTAGCTAATTAAAGCTTGGGTTCAATGCGGGTCATGTGATAAGGCAAACATAGCTCGGACCCAAAACACTTGTTTCCAAAAACATGACATAAACAAAGTAGTCATAGACGTGTCATACAAGATTTAGGATAAATTGGAGGTGTCATATCAGACTTTATAATACTTGTTCTGGTGGGATTGGTTTTTGTTGTTGTTGTTGTTGTTGTTGTTGATATCCGACTTATAATAATTTGGCCCAAACATCGGTCATTTTTCTGGTTTTTTCATTTGCCTCAAAACAATTACTTATAAGTTACTTAAAAAGAAGTCGTTGTTCGCCTTATTTTGTATAAAATGTAAGAATATAAACAAATAATCTATTGGTAAAAAGTTTCAACCAAATTTGTGTTGAAAATAGTTTTAAGTTATACATCTTTATAAAAAGGATAATAATAAAAAAATGCATCGAACTTGACCATTTTTGTTATTGTATGTAATTTTTTATTTTTATTTTTTGTGTGTATCACAAACCTTTTGAATTTTTGTTATTGTATGTATCCAGTCCAACTAAACTTGGCATCATTAGTCCTATATACTAACGACCGTTAGTAACAACCTTAAAATTTGGTTTTCTTACGTTTTCATACGTTTTTATACGTTTTCATCCGTTGTTATACGTTTTCGTCAGTTTTCTTATGTTTTCATCCGTTTATATACGTTTTGTCCGTTTTCTTATGTTTTTATATGTTTTCGTCCGTTTTTATACGTTTTCATCCGTTTGCATACGTTTACATACGTTATTGTACGTTTTCTTACGTTTTCATACGTTTTTATACTTTTTCATACGTTTTCATTCGTTTTTATATGTTTCTTCCGATTTCTTACGTTTTGTCCGTTTTTATACGTTTTTCATCTTTTTCATACGTTTTCGTCCATTTTTACACGTTTTCGTACGTTTTTATATGTTATCGTCTATTTTTATATGTTTTCATCTGCTTTTATACGTTTTTATCCGTTTTTATACGTTTTCATCAATTTTTATATGTTTTCAGCCGTTTTTATACGTTTTTGTCTGTTTTTATACCTTTTCCTACATTTTCGTCCGTTTTCATTCGTTATTATACGTTTCATCCGTTTTTACATGTTTTCGTTAGTTTTTGCAAGTTTTAGCCGTTTTTGCACATTTTCGTCCGTTTTTATACGTATTCATCCGTTTTTATATGTTTGTACCCGTTTTCGTCTATTTTTAACGAAAACGTATAAAAACAAATAAAAACATAAGAGGATTTATAAGACGGAAGAAAACGTGTAAAAATGTATGAAAATGGACGAAAACGTGCAAAGACGAATGAAAACGTGGAAAAACAAATGAAAACGAGCAAAAACGGACGAAAAAAGTGAAAAAAAACATACGAAAATGTATAAAAAGAACAAAAACATCTAAAAACAAACGTAAACGAACGAAAATGAATGAAAATATATAAAAACGGATGAAACGTAAGAAAACTAAATTTTAAGTTATTTACAAACGATTTCAAGTTTAGCTGGACTGGATACATAACAAAAATTCAAAAAGTTTGTAATACAAAAAAAAAAAAAAAAAAAAAAAAAAAAAAAAAAAAAAACTTACAATAGGTGCTTTGGTTAATCACATTTCTTATAGAGATTTATATAATACAAGGTTAAGTGTTGATCTTAAAATTGTTGAGATAATGGTGAATGGTGTTTGGAATTGGTCTGCTGAATGGCATAATTATTTCCTTGTAATTACACAAATTATGCCTATCAGTATGGATACAATGAAGAAAGACAAGTTGGTATGGAAAAGTAGGAATGGTAGGGTTTGGAAGTTTACACTAAGCCAGGATTATAAAGATTTGCTGACTGAGGAAAATAATGTAAAATGGAACATATTGGTTTGGTTTTCTCATAATATACCTACACGCTTCTTTGTTCTATAGTTGGCAATTCAGAATAGGTTAACTACTCAGGATAAAATCAAACAATGGGGGTTCATATGACTTAATGACATGTATTTGTGTTACAAGGATATGGATTCACATCAACATTTATTTTTCCAATGCAGTTTCTCAAATAAGATTTGGGTCAAAATATTATCAAAGCTTGATATGGACTGTAGAAAATTGAATTGGAATGATATTGTGAGTAAAATTGCAGACAACTTCTAATGGGAAGTCTGTGGATAGTATTGTAAGAATACCGTGCTTGGCTGCAAGTGTTTATTTCATATGGCAAGAGAGGAATAATAGACTATTTTGAGAAGAACAGAGGGAATGTGAATATTTATACAATATCATCTTTGATACTTGATAAGGAGTTAAAAGGTACACTTTTGAGGGGTCAATTAAGCCTTTAATCGACCACTTTTATATCCGTTACTGCTTAATTTCGTTTCTTTTCACTTTTTAGGTCTCTTGAAGGCAAAATGCTGGAATGACACTTATTTGGACGAAAAGGCGTGAATATGTGAAGAAAATGGCTAAAGTCAAGATCAAGACACTCAAGCTGCTGGAAGTGCACCCGACGGCGTCACAAATAAAGGGCGACGCCGTCCCTCTATTTGCGATGGCTCAGGAGTGAAATTGCTATTTTTTACCTGACGATTGGGACTCATGGGTAAAGTTAAATTTTATGGAGTGACGGGAAAGAACGTTAAATTCAAATTCCCTTTATTTACATAATAATGTACTCAAAGTGTTTTGATCTTTTCAATTCGGGTTAAATTTGTCAAAACCTAAAAATCTAAAACGCGTAAAAAGACTATTTTGCCCCTAAAATTTTAAAACTTATAAAATACGTAAAATATGTCTATGCTTATTAAATGTGATTTTAATCTAACTTATGAGTAATTTTAAACCTAATGTGTAAGATTATCAAAAATCAAATCACGTATGTCTAATATGCATGAACCGAAAATTCTAATATACCAAATACATTATAACTTAACTAAGAGCCCAATTAACTTGTAAATTGATATTGGACTTGGGCTTGGCCCTTTGTGCTCTCCTGTTACTCGACAAAACCGAACGCGGGATTAACGGATAAGTTATACGGTACATAAAAAGGGTGTCGGGGAAGATGAGTCGGGGGTAATCACTAGGTGTGTTTTCCGAGTCGTGTTGGTTAGCCGTTTGAACCGCGAGCGAGGGTGAAGTTGGCATGTCGAGATAATAAAATAACTAAACAAAATGAAATATTTTGCTATTGTACGAATGGTTTACTATATTTCATGTTAGTAGTTATATGAATTTTCACTTTTAACCCTCATTTTTAGATATTGGCGCATGCAAACCCTAAACTTTGTCAAGTTGTTTTTGACCCTAATCTTTAGAATCTATCATATTTGACCTCTAACTTTGCTATATTATCATATTAAACCTTTAAGTTTACCATTTATCATTTATAACCCCTAAGTTGGCTAATTAATAATTATTACCCTAAAGTATTTATTTTGGTTCATTACTAAAAATGAGAATACACTTAATAACTCCAAAAATATTAATACGATTATATAAGCAATAAATCTGTTATGACTTAAATGAGTTGAAGAAGACGTGACGTTATTTCTTCGTGCTCGCATTTCCATTTGCTTCCATTTGCTAAGGTACATATATTCTATCCCTTTTCAGTAGGGGTTTCTCATGACTTTCTGATCCTTTGACTTGTTCGCTTATGATATTTCATTGCTATGATTCCTTTGCTATTGACCCTCTGATATTGAACCATTTCTATTGACCCTCTGATATTGCACCATTGCTATTGACCTTTGTTATTGAACCTCTGTTACTGAACCTCTGTTATTGAACCATTGTTACTGGACCTCTGTTATTGAACCTCTATTACTGAACCTCTGTTATTGAACCACTGTTACTGGACCTATGATATTGAACCTCTGTTACTGAACCTTTGAGATTGGACTTTGATATTGGACTATTGTTATGAACCTCTGAATTGTGAACTAATGATATTGAACCTTGATTATGATGACTCACCTATTGTATATTGTGGACCTTTTTGCCTTGACCTGTCAGTTTGATACCCGAGCCATTATACTAGGCATGGGGGTTCCATGCCCGTGTCATTGATGCACCAATGGCATGACTCTAGTGTGGTTGAGTGATGTTCCACACCATCCCTATTCTGTATTGATTATGCGCGCTTTGGATATATATTTTATGGTCACTTTTGTCTGCAGGGGCGTATGGATGCATCCTAGATTTGTTTTGTTATCTGATATGTTATGATTTGTCTGGTGAATGATGTCGTGTGTAATACGCGTCTTCACAGTCTGGGAGCTGATCACTCCATGTCTGCTATGGTTACTATTGGTTACTACTGGGTTGCTATTGCCACTATTGATATTATTGTATTGTCTGTTGGCTGGTGGTGGATTACTGACCTTTCCTTTTACCCTACTCTATACCTTTGATATACCATATACATTGTCTGACTTTCCTTACTTTGTTCTTTGTTCAGTTTCTTTATTATTGTATCGTTATATTTGTTCACTGGGCTTTTTAAGCTCAGTCGCATTTCTTTTCCTGCGGCAGGTACATGAGCTAGGAGCTGGGGATTGTTTGGGTTAAGAGATGAGCTGATACAGAGACAATGCCTAGTCATCTTAGATTTCAATTGATTATGTTTTATCATTTATTAGACTTGGTTATCGTATTTCTACTTTGGAGTTTTCTTTCTTTGAATTTACGCATTGAAAGTCATGTTGACTTGATTTTCCTTTGTTTATTTATTTAAGACTTCCGCTGTTTGATTTATGCCCATTGTGAATGCTTTGATATGACACCATACTGTGATACTTCTACCCTTATCGGGGTTGGGGTGTTACAAAATTAGTGTTAGAGTAATAAAAACTCAAGTGTAGAGATGTGCCTATAAATCCCTTATATTTGGATGTTATCGTAGAGGATGGTAGAGTAAAAGTGTATAAAAAAAATGAAAAAACCATACGGGCTACCATCCTACATCTATCTTTATATTTATGTTTGTTTGTTTCAAAGTTATCTAGAGTTTAGAGTGTCGAGTTTTGGCTTAGCAACGCCATACTTCTCATGCTTGTAACATAAAGATTTTTGACTTGCCACCACTAAATCACCTCTTAGAAAGTTTTTCCTAGGTGCTTACGCCAAAGCGGTAAAGGTTTGATCTAGTCTCAAGCCTATGGTAATCTATGTACTAGGACCGGTTAATGAGTGTTTATCTTCCATTTCCAATTTGATATATTTCATATACACCCGAGAGATGAGAGTATCCAAACACCACTTGTGAGGTGCTAGTATGTAATTTCCGTGCTTGTTATAACTTTTGCGGGGCTTATACTTGTTGTGAATTGTTCTAAACCAATGCTTCATGCCCCTTAACTTATAAATTGATTGGCCAAAAGCACATTTGCTTGAGGACAAGCAAATACCAAGTGTAGGGATATTTGATAAATTTTTAAAAGGTACACTTTGAGGGGTCATTTAATCCCTTAATCGACCACTTTTATATCCGTTACTGCTTAATTTCGTTCCTTTTCACTTTTTAGGTCTCTTGAATGCAAAGTGCTGGAATGACACTTATTTGGACGAAAAGGCGTGAATATGTGAAAAAAATGGCTAAAGTCAAAATCAAGACACTCAAGCTGCTGGAAGTGCACCCGACGGCGTCACAAACAAAGAGCGACGCCGTCCCTCTATTTGCGATGGCTCAGGAGTGAAATTGCTATTTTGTACCTGATGGCGTCAGGCTTTAAAGAGTAGGGCGTCACGAAGATTTCTCACCCCAGACGGCCTAGATCCAGACTCAGATGGCGTCAGAAGCTGAAGCTGACGGCGTTACAACCACAACGTGATGCCGTCCCAAAGTTGACTTGGCCAAGACGAAACCCTAATGTCGGCGATCCGACGGTGTCACAATTAAAAGGTGACGCCGTCACAGTTGTAACTCTATATATAGAATCGAATTTTCAAACATTTAAGGAGGTAGATTTGTGGAGTAAAAACCTAAAACGATTTTGGTTTGTCTTGGGTAGTATCTTAGGGTTCTCATACCCTATTTTACAACAAGATAAGTTATTTACTTCATTGATTTCACTATGTCTTCAATTGTGTGTGTATATGCTTGCATGTTCACCATGTCCGGCTAATTTATTTGTGTGTTTGCTTAGATCTATGAAACCTAGTTATAAATATTGATTGGTTGTCTCTTATCTTAATTGTAATTGGCTTAGGATTGCAATAGGCCATCGTTGTGTTTTTAATGCTTGAGTAATCTTTGTGACCTTAGTTTATGATCACCTAGAGTAATTATAGGCTAAAAATCCGAAGATAACCTTAGAGTTAGTTTATGAATCCTAGAGATTTTTTAGGCAATAACTTTAAGGTATTCTCAAAGAGTTAGGGAGAAAAGCGTACCCTAAGACCTTAGAAGACACAACGCGTTAAAAATAAGGACGTGACAATTCAACCATCAATAAAAGATAACTAGGGAGTAATAGTATATAGGTAAACACATTTTTAATCATCATACGAGCACACATCAATAGACATAGACTACCCCTTAGCTTAGTTAATTAGATAATTAGAATAGTAGAGTAACTGGTAGAAGTACCACCCTCCAAATCCAAACCCCGAGATCGTACTTTCAGTTTCTAAAACAATATAAAAAAGATAAAAAAATAATCTTTCTCATCCCCAACCTTAGCGTAGTAATTTCTCACTAGCATTCCTATTCCCCTAGAGAACGATATCAATACCGAGGCTTACCCTAATACTACACTACAACGATTAGGTTCACTGCCTAGGTGGTTGAAAAAGTTGCTCGAATAAAAGGAAGTTTCCTTTGACCCCGAACGCGCGTTGTACGCGTATCAAGTTTTTGGCGCCGCTGCCGGGGAATAGAATAGTTAGTTATATTTTTATCTCGTTTAGGTTCTCTTGGTTGATTCCTATCAAGTAAGAATTTTTTCTCATTTTTAGCTTCCTTGTAGTCTATCCACCTTCTTTGTGTTTGTGTTTGTAAAACCCTTTTCATTTGTCGCTATGGCAAGCGAAGTTGCATTTGAATCATTAACAAATGAGGAACAATTGAATTTCACAAAGTGGATTGCTTTTTATTATTCTAATGAATTTGTGAGTGATCTTAGTGATATCCAAAAGGAGACGGGTGTAAGGTTGGATGGATTTGATAAAAAATTTTGCTTGTGTGGCTTCTATTCAACGATCATTATTAGAATCAACTCCTTTTGGTGAGACCCTCTGGAAATTTTTGGAGAAAAGCCTCCTAAGCATAAACCATCAGTTGAATGATCTTAGGCACCATAATCAAAAAGACCTAGTTTTTAAGAACATGGAACCTAAACCCGAACAAGATTGTGAGATGGTTAGAGTTGAACTACCTAGTTGCATGTGTGGGATAGATTTCAAAACATATGACACACATGAGGAATCCTTTAGGCATATAGAACATAGTGATCAAATTTTTGAAAATGATTCTTATGAATCGAACCAAGAATTTGAAATGGCTAAAGAAGGATTTGAGATACTTAGTAGTGTATTTGGGTTAGATCATACTAAAACACATGATGAACATTTAGGAGATCTAGATATAATGGAGAATGAGGTAGAAACTCCAAGCCCACAAGCCCTACGATCACTTGAAGAACACACATCGCCTATAACTTACCCGAAAGAAGTAGAAGAGACTATAAGAATCCCGATTGATATAGAACCTTAGGACCAAACGCCACTATAGAATGTAGGTTTAGATGCTTGTTGTCATGACCTCTCTCTTAGTCCTAGGGAAGTTCCTAATTTTGATGAACTGGAACCTCAACCAAAAACCTTACCCAATTTTCCCTCTTTAGATGTGAGTCTAGGAATTGAATTAGGCCCCAATCCACCCATCAAAATAAATAGTCCGGGTAGTTGCTTGATAAAGGTAGTGGACTCTAGGCCATGTAGAGTGGAAGCTAATATAGGAGTAACCCATGACCTTACACACTTACGTCACCCATTCATGGTTGATAACAAAAAACATTATGGGTTTAAACCGAGTTTATTAGGTCAAGATGGATCCTTAACTAAGAATCTCTTGAAGTTAATAGAAGACGATCCATTTCTAGGAGATAGACTTGATTCACCCGCTACACCCATAGAATTAGGTAAGGTTATAATGAATGGAGCACACCCCTTTGAGCATATAAATCACCCATCACCCTCTCCTCACGTAGCAAATTTCCACCTTAAGGGTGTGTATCGCTACTATCACCCGCACTTAAGCTTAAGTGTAGAAAAAACTTCCTATTTATCCGTTAAATAAGGGTGACTCGAACAAAAACAAGCGCTTCTTAGGAGGCAACCCATGTGTTTTTCTTTTTCTTTTTTATTTGTGTGTCATATATCTTTTCATTGATTGTTTATTCTCATGTTTGAATTTGTGAAAATGCTTTATTTTGTCTTTAACCTCGTCTTAATTACATATAAAGGTATTTTACAAAAAGGATAAGTGTAGGGATGATTACACACATTTTCAAAAGAACGTGAACATGAGAATTATGATTATTAAAAAGATATATATATGTGTTTGTTAGAGTCAAATGCTTGTATCGAGTCATAATGGATGTTTTGCAGAAATTTTTCCAAATTCTAAAGATGTAATTTTTCCAGAAATTTTCCAGAAAAACGCAGCAGACCAGTTTCTGTCAGGATAACCTGACGGCGTCAGGAGGAGCAGAAACAAATTATCTAACTTTCTCTCGTTTTTCTGTGCTACTTATAAATTTTTGGAATTTCGCAGGTCTTAATTTTCCAGAAAATCTGCAAACATCTATTCCACAAGCATTATATCCTAGTTTATTAGAGTCATATATAGTTTTACCGCCGATTTTACGCGAAGGTTTCGTCTATTTTCTTAAAGTGTGCAGGTTTTATTTATCAAGAAGAAGAAACATAAGATTGGATGGAGCTTTTCACGCATACATTCTTCTTGAAGAAGAATTTAACCACTACTTCACACGGATCCTATCGAGCTAATCAGGGGAGTATTAGTTTCTTTCTCTTTTAATTACCTTCCGTTATCATAACTTTGATATTTTCGGGGAACATTGGGGACAATGTTCAGTTTAAGTGTAGGGAGGGAAAATAAAACGGGAACTTTGAAACTATGCTTATCCTTGATTATTTGTCTTGTCCTATTTCATTTGTGTAATAAACCATGAGAAATATCGGTTAGGGTAATTTTAGCACCACATTTAAAAATTTTCATGACATGTAGGAGTGGGCCATTAGTCTTAATAAAGCATCTCATGGATAGGAAGTTATATGACTAGCACAAAAACCCGTTATCACTCAAATTCCACCTAAAAAATGTGAGGTTCGCCCCTAGATTTGTAGGAATTAAAGCATTCATCTTTAATGCTTCGAGAGTTTACCGGTAGTATAATAGATTCTAGAACTTGTTTTGTGATGCATTCCGAGATCGCTAGTGAGACTACACTGTAACATCCCGATTTTTAAATAAAGTAGTAACGGATATATCTATTATTTTAGTGGATTGAATAGAAAAGTCCCACTTTGACGGTATTAATAATATAGTTAACAGGGACTTGATATGTAAATAACATATGTAAGCTTTTGGATTTCACAAACACATCACACCATGATTCAAAGAGGCGTATAAAAGGTTTAGAGAGAGAAAGTTTTAGAGAGAGAAAGAGAAGAGAGTTGGGAACTATGTGAAACAAAGAAAAATGGTATTGAAGCTCCAACCCTCTACCTTGGGAGGTAGAGGGTATTTATAGTGTCTTACAAGATACGCCACCTACGGGCTGTGGATCAGGCATACAGCGGGTAAAGACCCGTCCGTCCTCCATGGTGTTACTTAACTAGATACTAACTAACATTAAATAACTACGAATACGAGCTTTCTAACGATTACATATACTTGAGGTGACCGACACTTTAACGACTGTATTTTCTAAATCCTAACAATCTCCACCTAAGGGAGGTCACCTCAAATTACATAGAATACAAACAGATATTACATTAAGATTGTTCTTGGATTCTTGTTTAAGTTCTTTGCTCTGTAGCCCGTAGTCTTTGATTCCTCATGTTTTGCATGTTTGGTTAATCCAAGTGGAGGTCTTTAACTAATCTACGTGATAATGAGTTTTGAGCCAGCTTTGAGATCATCAGCTACCATAAATCTTTGACTCTTCCTTTGTAGTGTTGACATTATGTGATGTTGTGACGTTGGACCGACATGCTCACATTCTGGATCATGATTTCTTCTCATCAGAGTAGCGGAAGCTTTAGTTGATTCATGATATTTGCAGCAGCGAAGCAGAAGCATGGGGTGAAAATATCAGAGTCGTTGATGCACTTATCATGATTTATTTAGAAATGAATGTGTTGTGTGAGCATGCGACTATGGATTGACTTCTCAATTCTGATCAGCTGCAAACGTCGGGTGTACCTACACACAACAGTTAGCAATAAAGTGCACGCAAAGTGTCTTTGATCACTTTCGTTGAATTGAGGTACACGGCCCACGGTTCCCCATTGATCAGTACAAGTACTGCCTGTGATCAGGTATAATCCCGAAGAATCTCCTTGACAGGGTTTCGCAGCTGCTCTAGCCGTTCTCAAACCGGAACGTCTCAAAGAAGACAACATGGAGTGAGTGAACCAGCGAATTGGGATTCACTGATTGATGAAAAGAGATTTGAAAAACAATCGTGTACAACTCAATATAAAATGTTTTTGCAATACAACGAAGGTTTTAAGGAAAATCAATTATCAATCATAAACACCTTTTATTTTGAAATATTAATACACAGTCGATGTGCTAGAGAAAAGGATTTAAAGCACAATGACCGGTTTTTCAAAGGTATCCGCCAATCCATAACCTGAACCAGGATTGATTCATAATTTTGAATCGCCTCATTGTTTCTATTCAGTTGTCACATGATTGATCTATTGGATAGATCTCACATGCCACCTACCAAGAGCTTGTTTGATGTTGGCTCTAGAAGGCTTTCCATCTTCATTGTGAATATGTTTGCATATCACTCAGATGTTCTGGAAATACCACAAGGATAATGCGTAGGATTCTTAAGATATAATCTCACTTTCCATATTGTGTGAAACAGTGAGTCTTCATTGATTGTGTCCTAGAGAGATTTATTGATGATCTCGTGGCTCTAGACTTAATAGTGCACATTTAGTTCCTATGCCGGAGACTAGGGAGAGGATCTCCTTCTTCAATATCAACCATCTCTAAGAGAAAGTCGATAGATAATGTGCACATTTAGTTCCTATGCGTAGGACTCTTAAGATATAATCTCACTTTCCATATTGTGTGAAACAGTGAGTCTTCATTGATTGTGTCCTAGAGAGATTTATTGATGATCTCGTGGCTCTAGACTTAATAGTGCACATTTAGTTCCTATGCCGGAGACTAGGGAGAGGATCTCCTTCTTCAATATCAACCATCTCTAAGAGAAAGTCGATAGATAATGTAGGTTCCCCGTGAGAATGAAACAAGTCCTTTTAAGAGGAAATTGAGTAGCTTGGGAAGATGTAGTGCAATGCGTCACTGGGTCCATGACGTCTTGTCTTCAATACCGGTGTTACCTAGGTAACAGCCAGTAGCATATGAATTGAACCCGATTTCTGCCCTAAGGTTTAAATACTGGAGGGCTATTTCTTTTCACCCTTTTCACATTCATTTCTTTTTCATTCTTCAACCCTTTTCAGTGCTTACCGAGACTTCATTACTAGAACCTTGTTGGGTTTATTCCAGTTCTAGCTCTATCTCAGTCCGCACTCTTCCCATTTCTCACTTTTCTCCTTTTTTCATCAAACCTAAGGACTCTACACTATCTAGTGGATTGTCCCTGGGTAGATCCCTCCGGCTCTGGCAGGATCATGGGAACGCATACCTAACCTAACCATCCTTATATCACCATACATAAAGTAAATTTGGTCGGTCTTTTTAGTATTGTTCTTCTGCCATTGGAACCAATTGAAAACCATTTGAAAATCAATCCAGATACTTGTGATATATTATCAAAGCATTTTGTACCTGAATTGTTTTTGATATTTTAGAAACAGGCTCCCCCTCAACATGTGCATCGTATGTTTGAAATCATTTTGGCACATGGAGGCAAGAGGAAGAATTCACTTCTTTGATCAATATTTTCTAAAATTATCGACATCACCTTCCCGATCAAAATTAATGTTTCAAATTCAGTTAAAGATATATTTGGGAAAGGATGTGGTTTTCAAAAATTTGCTCCCCCTCAATGTGTGCATCGAGATTTGAAAGTGTTTTGCACATATTAGGGAAAACCTGCACTTAGAGACAAATCAATCACGATTCAATCCTTATTGGTTTGATATAGATGCTCCCCCTTAACATGTGCATGGAAAATTTGAAATCGTTTGGCACATGTAGGGAGGAGAGCTTGTTAATCACTTATCAAACCATTTATCGACTTATCAGTTTAAATCCAATTTAAATCACAAATTCTCCCCCGATCACAATTTTCAAATCCTTTGAGATTTGTGATCTCTATTGATTTAAATTAAATGTTGAACACTTTTGAGGAGAATAGTGACTTGCTTTTGAAAAACATTTTAACTGATAAGGATCAGATTTTGAGACTTTAAACTCCATTGTTCAAACATGAATAAATATCTTTTGAAAACATAACATTAGCCAAGGTCTTGAATCAATTGTATATAACATTGTTCTTTTTGATTGTCCAAAAGTAGACCTTGCTCTTTTACGTGCCAATTGTTTGAAAAATAACCTTTTTAATTGAATTGAAATCATTCTTCCCCTCAATCAATGACATGAGTTGTTGATTGAGTGTTAGAGATTTTGTCAAAGAATAAGCCCAGATGATTTTCAGAAATATGGTCCAAGTTATTTTCAAAGCAATTTGTTTTCATTAGATGATAAATATTTTTCCGAAGAATATTTAGAAGGAAAAATATTTGTGAAAGAAACATTTGTCTTTTTGCCGACAAACATTTGGTTTTTAGAATCAGAGCATAAGATTTTAAAAACAGATAAAGCATGGCTTTGTTCTTTCTTTTTAAACACAGGTTACTGTCTGAAATAACAGTAAGCCACCATTTTTCTCCATCACAATTTTTTTTAAACAATTTATGTACATTCGAACTTCATCTAAAGACCCATGTCACTCTTTGAATGACAACACAAAGACCGTAGATGAAATCGAATAAAAAGATCAAGACAAAAATGACAATATTTTTTTTGAAAATTTTCAGATTTTTTAAATTTTTATGGATTTTTGAAAGTTTTATATTTTTCTATTTTCTTTTTGTTGGTTTAATAATTTTGTATTTTGATGATTTTTTTATTTTTTATTTATTTATTTATTTTTATTTATTTTTTTTTTGATGAAAATATGTACAAAGAATAGATGAATAGATGCCTTTACTCTTCTTCTTCCTCTTGAAGACGTTTGAGTGTTTCAGGTTGAAGACTCTTAAGTCCAAGACGGGGAAGAATAACGTTCTCGAGGGAGTGCTTTAGTGAAGATGTCTGCTAGCTGATATTCAGTTCTCACAAAGTAGAGTTCTACCACACCTTTTTCCACTTGTTCCCGAATGAAATGATGTCGAATGTCGATGTGCTTTGCTCTTGAATATTGAGCATTGTTGCAAGAGAGAGCAATGGCACTTTTGTTATCACAATACAGAGGTATTTTGTTGAATTCAAAGCCATAGTCAGATAATTGGGATCTCATCCATAGGATTTGAGCACAACAAGATGACATGGCGATGTATTCAGCCTCTGTAGAGGATATTGACGTACTCATTTGTTTCTTAGAAGACCAGCTTACAAGTTTTTCTCCCAAGAATTGAGCACCACCTGATGTGCTTCGACGTGTATCTTGACACCCTGCATAGTCTGCATCTGCATATGCTGTTAGTGACATGTTGGTGTCCTTCGGATACCAAAGTCCCATGTTAATGGTACCTTGGAGATACCGAAAGACCCGTTTAACCGCTTCAAGGTGCTTTTTGGTAGGCTTAGCCTGGTATCTAGCACACATGCATACAACGAACAGAATATCAGGTCTACTGGCTGTGAGGGACATCAGGGATCCAATCATACTATGATATTTCGTTTGATCTACCATGATCCCTGAGTGGTCCTCATCCAGTTTGGTACGCTCCACCATGGGAGTGTCAACGGTGTCACAAGTGTCAAATCCAAATTTCTTTAAAATTTCATTAGCATATTTAGATTGATTGATAAAAATGCCTCCGGGACTTTGTGAAATTTGTAATCCTAAGAAAAATGACATTTGTCCCATCATAGACATTTGAAATTTGGAGCCCATTTCATTTGAAAAACGGTCACATTCAGTAGGGTCGGTCGAGGCAAAAATAATATCATCTACATAGATTTGAACATGGATTAAATGTTTGCCTGACTTTCTAGTGAACAATGTGGGATCCACTGCTCCTTTGCTGAATCTAGCAGATAAGAGGAACTTTGACAGAGTATCATACCACGCCCTTGGAGCTTGTTTCAGACCATAGAGAGCCTTCTTTAAGCGATAGACGTGAGAAGGACGTTCAGGATCCACAAAACCTTCTGGTTGATTGACGTACACGATTTCTTTTAGATCTCCATTAAGAAAGGCAGTCTTTACATCCATTTGATAAACCACCATGTTCTTACTAGCAACATATGATAAGAAGATTATGATTGCCTCAATACGTGCAACTGGAGCAAATGATTCCTCAAAGTCAATACCCTCCTCTTGACGATATCCTTTTGCAACGAGTCTTGCCTTGTTCTTTAATACATCCCCATGCTCATCAAGTTTCACTTTGAAGATCCATTTGAGAGCAATGATCATAGCACACTCAGAGGCTGGTACTAATTCCCAAACATCAAGTCGGTCAAACTCATGAATTTCTTCCTGCATTGCATTGAACCAACTGTCCTCTGACATTGCGGTTTTGACATCTTTTGGTTCGACTTTTGACAGTATGGAATTGAAGAAGCACCATAAGGCATCTATTGCAAGCTGTTTACGGGTGGATACCGGACGAGAGGGATTCCCTATGATATTATCCAAAGGATGATCGTGTGTCCATTTTCTGAAATGCTCGTGTGGTTGTGGTTGAGGAACTGAGGTAGCAGAGTTGTTTTCCCCTGATGAAGATGGTTCAGATGATGGATGAGGGGCAAAAATATTTTCAAAAGGTGCATCTTCTGGAGTAGCAAAAGGGTTTTCTTCATCTGTGACAGCATCAACGTTTCCAGTGTGTACGCTTGTAGATTGAAGAGTTGATGATGATGAAGAATGATCTGCAGAAGGAGCTTCATGAGATAACGACATAGAGATGGATGGATTGACTGTGTTGGACGGATTAGGAGCAACCTCTGTTGAAGTAGTAGAGTGGATGTTGTCCTGGGATTCAAAGTATTCATCAAACATTGGATTAAACAATTTCTTCACATCTTCTTCCGAAGGTGGTACATACGGAACTGCAGATGAGGGATTCTGTACAAGAGAGAAACTAATGGGACTACTTAATGAAAGTTGCGAGGCGGGTCCAGAACTGGATTGTTCTGGAGCCATTTGATCGGTCTGCTCATCGAACGTAACGTGAATTGTTTCCATGATATTTCAGGTTCTTTTGTTGTAGATTCGGTATCCTTTTCTGTTTGGTGCATATCCTACAAATACTCCAATGTCCGCTTTAGCTTTCAGTTTACCTAAATCTTGACCCTCATTAGTTGGGTAACACAAAGCACCAAACATGCGAAGGAAGGATAGATCAGGTTTTCGATTGTGGACAAGTTCATATTGAGTTTTTCCATGAGTTGTGTGAATTAGGGATCGATTTTGGGTGTAGCATGCAGTGGCAATGGCTTCGGCCCAGAGAAATGTTGGAACCTTTGAATAAATCAACATTGTTCTTGCGGCTTCCACAAGAGTTCAATTTCGTCTTTCAACTACACCGTTTTGTTGAGGAGTTCGTGGAACACTTCTTTGATGACTGATACCAACACTTTCATAAAACTCACTAAGTTCTTTATTAACAAACTCAGTTCCATTGTTAGTTCGGATGATTCTAACAGTCTTGTTAAGTCGAACCTGCAGCTGTTTGACAAGTTTAATGATGACATCTGGAGTTTCATCCTTTTTCCTCAAGAACTTAACCCAAGTGAATCGAGAGTAGTCATCAACCACGACTAACACATATTTCTTCCCGTTAATTGTTTGCACTCTCATAGGTCCGCACAAATCCATATGAATAGTATGAAGAACTTCCATAACTGAGTTTGTGGGTTTGGGTTTGTGAGCATATTTCATGCTTCTTCCCAATTGGCATGCTGAACAAAGATGATCCTTTTCATACTTTAATCTAGGTAAGCCTCTTACTAGGTCCTTTCTGGAAAGATCATTAATGGTGGCGAATTTCAAGTGATTGAGACGACGATGCCATAACCATGACTTTGTTTTCGAAGCCTTTGACAACAAGCAGATTGGAGAAGACTTCATCATATCTTCGATAGAGATGGTGTATAGGTTTGTGCCACGTGTTCCTCTTAAAAGTTCCACACCATCAAGTTCTCTAACGAAGCAAGTATGTTTTCTAAAAGCCACCTCTAGATCGGAATCACAGAATTGACCAACAGAGAACAAATTATGACCAAGACCTTCAACATAGTATACCCTGGAGATCACACTACTTCCAACAACATAATCTCCATAACCCAAAATAGCTCCAAAATGATCATTTCCGAATCTAACAGTCCCGATGAATTTGCTCACAAAGTTCACGAGCCGTAATCGGTCTCCAGTCATATGCTTGGAACAGCCTGAGTCCAAGTACCACAGAACGATTTGAACGACCTGCAGTTGAACACAGACAAGAATGGATAACTGGATAATTGGGATCGCCATGAAAGAATGGGTTCCATATAGTTAGTAACAGTGATTGGAACACCCACATCAGAAGCAGAGTCAATGGAATCATTAGGGATAGATGCAGTGCTAGTGTACGCATTAGACCTATTCAAAGTATGTTCACTTCTTAAATGAATAGTTCTACCGGTAGGCATCCATTTCCTAATGGGCATTGACTTAGATAATTTAGGGCACAACTCATTAAGATTAAATTTGCGGCCATTAGGTATCCACTGATAACCTACGTTACTAAATTTTCTTCCCGTGGGTTTCCAATGTTTTCTAACCTTCTTCCGCCTTTGCTTTCTAGCCTTCTTAACTTGATTTTTGGCATTAACAAGTTTAACTGGGTATTTAACAGCATTAGTAACAGAAACCAAATCATTCACACTACATACATGATTAGTAACAGAAACCAAGCAATCATCATTACATGTTTTGCCAAAAGTAGCAGAATTCGCATTAATTACAGCATGCTTAGAGCTAATACTAGAATCAACACGATTCGTTTTATTCAACATAGTTTCATTCTTCCTAAGGTGATCTTCTACTCTCTTCCACTGAACATTCCTAGCTTGCAAGGTCCTATCATTCTTTGTGTTGCCTTGAGGCTTTGACCTGCTCGCTTTAGTGTCACTTTTTACTCCTGTAGAGGGAATGGGAACATTAGTTGGTTTTGCTACTTTTTGCATTTCAGGTTTAGAAGTGCTGGGATCTGAGCTACTTAAAGGCACATTAAAGTTCACTTTCTTAATACTGGGCATACAATGGGTTGCATACTTAGCACTAGGCATAGAACAAGGCATCACAACTTTATCTTTCTCACATAAGGATTTAGGATATGTTGCTCTTAAACATTCTAACAGCTCCTGAGATCGTTTGGCATGTATGCAAGCATACCTAATTTCACTATCAAGTGGCTTATTTATGTGATCCTCTTCTACAATCTCACAGAGACATTCTAGACTATCCTTAAGGTGAAAGAAATAGTTATGAAACACAAGTTCGTTATTTCTAAGATGAGGAGGAATGTATTTAACAATCACAGTATATTTAGAATTTGCAGATGACTTTGATGCAACATTCTCATTAAAGACAAGTGGCATTTTCCTTTTTACCTGACTCTTCAGATTCTCAATTTCCTTTTGTAACGAAGTTATTTTTTCATTGTTTTTGTCACGAGTGACTTTCATTGAATTGTATAACTCTTTGAAGTGTCGTTTGACCTTTTCATTTTCTTCTAGAAAACTCTCATTTTCTTGTTGTAATACGTTAATGATATTTTTAAGATGAAAGTTTTGAGAAGATTGAGAATCTAAAGGAGGAGGCATTTAAGAGCCAGTCACATTGTTCTTTTCACCCTTTAATTGTGAAATTTGGGTTTTCAACTTTCTGATCGTGTTACAGTGAGCTTGAATTTGTTCGTCACATTTGTTTATTTCAAAAACTGCATCAAACTCTGGAACATCCAAGGATATCTTGATGTTTGAGGTTTTAACATTTTCTTTGAGATGTTGATATTTTAATTGCAAATCAAAATGCTCAACTTCCAGTTTAGAAAAGTGTTTTACCAAATTATCGTGATCATCCTGGTCAATTTTCTCATTTAGTTTTGAGTTTTTGTTTTCAAGCTCAATGACACGATCATGGGAAACTTTCAAAGCAACAGATAATTCATGAAATTGAGAGGCAGTAATAGAATGCTTATTAACAGTATAAAACACATCTTGAGCCACACAACTCGATATCAAGTTCTCATTTAAGATATGCAGATTCTTCCTTTCAATTTCATTATATTTGAGTTCCCGTTCATAATTATTGACCTTAACTATCATTTCATCAAATTCCTTTTCCATTTCTTTAATGTCTGAGTTTATCCCCTTTTGAAGACTCTCAAATTGATTTTTTAATTGTTTAAAGAAAGGCATGATCTCAGTTAGATAACATTCTTTAGTTTGCTCAAAACCCCTCTCCCCTTCAGTTATCCCTGTAGGTGTGGTTCTTTTCTTACATGTCTTCTCAAAATCAACGAATAGTTGATAAACAACATACAGGCTGATTAAGGTCTTGCTCTTAGTGGGAATAGTTCTAGGAACTAAATGCATTGGTGTATTCGGAGGATACACAGTAGCTGGAGGCATTTTCCTAAGGGGAGTGTTTGTTTTAACAAGTGCATTAGTTTTTTGCATATCTATGTCCTTTTTCCAAAAAACTTGTTCTGGGGTTAATTGAGTTTGAGGCTTAAACATGTTTAGGGAAATCCAATTTTCTTTAGTGTAATCATGGGGTTTGAACGTTATGTTTTACTTTTTACACTCAGGATCTTTTAGCTTCTTATCCATTTTCTCCCTAGAGGCATCTTCAAATTTTCTATCCTTTTCCATGCTTCCAATACAAGATGGTGTTTGCCTAGGCTTGAGGATCTCATTACCATCATATACAATCGTATGGAAAGCTTTAGCCTTTTTACAATACTCGGGATTTGGTTCCTCTACTAGGGGAATACTATGCTTATCGCTTAAGACTCTGTGCTTAGTGATCATGTGAGCAGTCTGAATGGTATTCCCTTGTACGTACAACTTGTTTTCAAGCTTGTTTTTCAAATTTTTTAGGTTGGAAAAATCAGTTAAAAGTTTTGATTCCTTAGGATTAAATTACTGTTTAAGCACTTTAACATTTTCTTGAAGTTCTTGCTTTTGCTTAACAGTTTTGTTTAGTTTGTCTTTTAAAGAATCTAGCTCTTGTTTTAATATTTCTTCCCTAAAATTACTTTTTCTAATAATTGTACGCATTTGGTCATCCATTTCCTGCTCACGGGTAGTTAACTCAAACTTAGCACGTTGTTCATAAATGGCAACTTGTTCTTTATAAGCATTTAGTTCAGAGATAACAGAATCATCAGGGGCACATGCAGTGTATTCATCAAAAACATAGTCATCATTGACTGCAGAAGATGCATCACTTGGTACGATCTCACTTTCACTTTGTATCACATATTGATCATATGGGACAATATTACTATTACCCACATTATCAATATCTGATTCATTAGTTTCATGTGATTGTACTTTGTTATGCATCTCTTGCTTATCAACTTCATTGTATAGTTTTAATACCTCTGAGATGATTGAATCTTTGGATAGACCAGCCTGCTGTGGTGATGAGACCTTTGGAGAGACCATTGGTGAAATGCTTGCCATGAAGATTGTCTGGGTAGTAGGTTCATCATCGACATCAGAGTCAAATGCATCACAGTCAGCAACTTGAAAGACATTTTGATGATTGTGACCTATTTCCTGAATTGGCTGCTCATCCACATCAGCATCATAGGGTTTGGCATTTCCCTCAGCAAGAAACAACAACTCTTCTTCATCCAAAACTGCTCCACTGTCCTGAGCTTGCACCAGCAGCATCTTGTCCCTGCAATACTCTGCATTTTGAGGGCGTTTTGGAGACGTGCAGTTCCTTGCAATATGTCCTTCACCCCCACAGTTGTAGCACTTGATTGGCTTTCCTTGTCCTTGATTTGCATTCCTTCCATGGTTGTGATTAGCCACATACCCTCCACCTACTCCACCCTTTCCTTGTTGATAACGCTACACGCGTCGTTCGGGGTCAAGGAAACTTCCTTTTCTTCGAGCAAGTTTTATAACACCCTAGGCAGTGAACCTAATCGTTGTAGTGTAGTAATTAGGGTAAGCCACGGGTATTGATATCGTTCTCTAGGGGAATAGGAATGCTAGTAAGAAGTTACTACGCTAAGGTTAAGGTTGAGGAAGATTATTTTTTGTATTTTTATATTTTATGAAATGGAAAGGTACGAATTTCGGGTATTGGATTTGGGGGGTTGGTATTTCTACCGATTACTCTACTATTATCTAATTATCTAAACTAAGGTTGTGGGAGTCTATGTCTAATTAATGTGTGCTCGTATGATAGTTTAAAGATGTGTTTACTTAGGTTATACTACTCCTTAATTATCTCCTATTGATGGTTGAGTTGTCACGTCCTTATTCTTAGTTGCGTTGTGTGTCTAAAGTTGTAGGGTATGCGTTTCTCCCTAACTCTTTGAACTTACCAAAGGGTCTCGTCTACAAAACCCACTAGGGATGATAAACTCTTACTCTAAGGCACTCTTTGGATAATTTAGCCTACAACTACTCAGGTAATCATATTCTAAGGTTCACAAAGATGAATCAAGCATTAAGTACACAACGAATGACCTATCGCATTACTAGATCATTGATCAACTAAGATAAGAAACAACCAATCAATATTCAATAATTAAGTTTCATACTTCCTAAGCAAACACACAAATAAATTAGCCGGACATGGAGAACATGCAAGCATACACACATATAATCAAAGACATAATTGAATTAATGAAGTAAATACTTATCTTGATGTAAGATAGGGTTTAAAACCCTAAAATACTGTACAAGACACCTTAGGTTCGGTTTTAGGTTTTTACTCCAAAAGACTCTCTCCAAAACTGAAAAATTCGGATTCTATATATAAGATTACATATGCGACGGCATCACCTTATGTTTCGTGACGCCGTCATTAGGGTTTCGTCTTGGGCACGTTAACCTTGCGACGGCGTCACCTTATGTCTGTGACGCCGTCCTCTTCAGCTTCTGACGTCGTCTGGGTCGCATCTAGGCCGTCTGAGTAGCAACGGCCTACTCTTTTAAAGCCCGACGTCGTCACTTGAAAATAGGGTTTTTGGCTTCTGTATCGTCACAAAAAAATCCTCCGACGGCGTCGCAATTAACACCTGACGCCGTCGCCTTCTGTTTTCAGCAGCTTTGAGTGTCTCGATTCTGACTTTGGCCATTTTCTTCCTATATTCGCGCCTTTTCGTCCAAATAAGTGTCATTCCAGCATTTTGCCTTCAAGAGACCTAAAAAGTGAAAAGGAACGATATTAAGCAATAACGGATACAAAAGTGATCAAATAAGGGCTTAAACGACCCCTCAAAATGGTACATTTTAAAACCTTATCAAATATCCCTACACTTGTTATTTGCTTGTCCTCAAGCAAATGTGCTTTTAGCCAATTAATTTATAAGTTAGGGGTCATGAAGCATTAATTCAAAACGGTCCACAACACATATAAGCCCCGCAAAAGTCATAACAAGCACGGAAATTACATACTAGCACCTCACACGGGGTGTTTGGGTACTCACATCTCTCTCGGGTGTATATATGAAATATAACAAATAGGAAATGGAAGATAAACACTCATTAACCGGTCCTAGTACATAGATTACCATAGGCTTGAGAATAGATCAAACCTCCATCGCTTTGGCGTAAGCACCTAGGAAAGACTATCAAAGAGGTCTTTTAAAGGGTTGTAATGTTAGGCTTACGGTAGGGAAACAAGGGTTTGGTGGGATAGGCTATTTAGTGGTGGCAAGTCAAAAATCTCTATGTTAAATGCATACGAAGAATGGCGTTGCTAAGCCAAGACTCGACACTCTAAAACTCTAGGTAACGGAAATAAACAAACATAAATTTAAAGGATAGATGTAGGATGGTAGCCCGTATGTTTTTTTTTTTTTTTTTTTTTTTTTTTTTTTTTTTTTTTTTTTCACATACACTTTTACTCTACCATCCTCTATGGTAACATCAAAATGATAGGGATTTATAGGCACATCCCTACACTTGAGTTTTTATTACTCTAACACTAATTTGACCCGAATTGAAAAGATCAAAACACTTGGGGTACATTATTACGCAAACAAAGGGAATTTGAATTTAACGTTCCCTTCCCGTCATTTCATAAACTTTAACTTTTCCCATGAATCCCAATCGTCCCAAAACTGTATACAAAGGATATGACTCGACTTAGCAACTTATGCAAGCAACTAGATAATTGAACTAAGGTTTTAGGGTGATAACAAACATTTGCACTAAAAGTGAGTGCATAAGGGGTAGGCTAAGGCGATTTGGGTGTATATTTGGGGGTGAGGTGTAAACAATGCTCTTCATTGATATTCCGGAAAAACCGAAACATCACGAGAACCGCGAAAAGGATAGGCTCTGAGGGGTTAACTAGGGGTATCGTGTACTAAAGATGAGTACAACGCAAAGGTGTGGGGAAATTACTCAACCGATGTGGAAGAAGTAATTATATTACGGGTATCAAACAAGGGTTATCCTAATGCCCCTTATCATTTAGTTATTCCTAACTACACAAGTGTAGCCTCACTTGCAATCTCGGAATGCATCACAAAACAAGTTCTAGAATCTAATATACTACCGGATCACACTCTAAGCATTGAAGATGAATGCTTTAATTCCTACTAATCTAAGGGCGATCCTCACATTTTGGGTGGAATTTGGGTGGTAAAGGGTTTTTGTGCTAGTCATGCAACTTCCTATCCGTGAGACGCTTTTGTTAAGACTAATGGCCCACTCCTATATATCATGAAAAATTTTAAATTTGGTGCCAAAATTACCCTAACCGACATTTTCTCATGGTTTATTACGCAAATGCAATTGGACAAAGCAAATAATCAAGGATAAGCATAGTTTCAAAGTTCCCGTTTTATTTTCCCTCCCTACACTTAAACTGAACATTGCCCCCAATGTTCCCCGAAAGTATCAAAGTTATGATAATGGAAGGTAATTAAAAACGAAAGAAACTAATACTCCCCTGATTAGCTCGGTAGGATCCGTGTAAAGTGGTGGTTAAATCCTTTTCAAGAAGAATTATTGCGTGAAAAGCTCCTTCCAATCTTATGTAACTTCTTCTTGATAAACTAAACCTGCACACTTGAAGAAAACAAACGAAACCTTCGCGTAAAATCGGCGGTAATAATATATATAAGACTCGATTTAAACTAGGATATAATGCTTGTGGAATGGATGTTTACAGAATTTCTAAGAAAATTAAGACCTGGAAAATTCCAAAAATTTATAAGTAGCTCAGAAAACGAGAAAAAAAGTAATCTGATGTTTTTACTCCTTCCTGACGCCGTCAGGTTGCAATCCTGACGCCGTCAGGTTATCCTGACAAAAACTGGTCTGCGATTTTCTGAAAAAAATTCTGGAAAATTTACATCTTTAGAATCTGGAAAAATTTCTGCAAAAACATCCATTATGACTCGATACAAGCATTTGACTCGAACAAACAAACATAAATATCTTTTAGTTAATTGTTATTCTCATGTTTACGTTTCTTTTGAAAACGTGTGTAATCCTCCCTACACTTATCCCTTATGTAAAATACCTTTATATGCAATTAAGACGAGGTTAAAAACAAAATAAAGCATTTTTACAAATTTAAACATGAGGATAAACAATTAATAAAAGATATATGACACTAACAAGCAAACAATTAAGCATGGGTTGCCTCCCACGAAGCGCTTTTCTTTATTTAAGAGTCTTGTAGCTAGACTCATAGTCGTGCTCCTACGTTGCCTCACGCATGCTCTCGTGCTCATACTTAAGCCATTCCAACGCTCTTTCATTCTTTTTGTAATCATCTCCTAATTCTAGGCATTTTTTGTAATACCGCTTAGTTTTCTCATATGGGTACCTAAGCCCACTCTGCTTATCCCTTTCACTAAGCAATGGAATATGGGTCATTCTATTACAAGCCTCAATGTCCTTATGTTTAAACCTAGGATGAGCGTGTGGCATTTGGTAGATGAAATCTTCAACTTCATCAGAGAATGTAATTAGACCATCAATCATCCGTTCATTCAACCTAGTCAATTTTTTGAAAGGTTTTCCAAAAATTACTTGAGTGAGGTCCTTATCTATAAATTCTCCTAAGTCTTCTAAGACCATGAACTCTACCAAATAAGCAAAACTTCCGACAAACACGTGCAAATAAATGACTGCTTCAACAACATTGTTCCCTTGATAGGTTAACTCATTGACCTTGATTTTGTTGTATAGATCCCTTGAGATTAAGTTTAAAGGTAAGAATGAATTCAAATAAGCATCGAACCCTTCTAGTCCTATTTTGCAAAGGAATTGCACGTTAAAGGGGCCATCTTTCTCAATACTACACCTAGGGTCAAAACATTGGGAGGGGTCTTCCTTAATTTCATTAATGACCTCCCCGCTATCAAGTGCCTCACCATAATCAAATTCCTCATCAGAATCAGAGTAATAGAAAGGACTTTGTTGTTGCCAATTTATCTCATTATGCCCTAGGTGATTACCAAAATGGTGAGTGGGTGAAGGGTTTTGTGGGATTGCGTTCTCAATCTCGGGATTGGGAACGGGTAGAGTGAAGAATCTTCGGTGGAAGATACGGATCATGGTGAGTGATGGTTTTTACGAACGAGGGTCACGAAGAAGGGGGATAGACTAAGAGAAAGCTAAAAATGAGAAAAATTTACTTGATAGGAATCAAGCAAAGAACCTAAACGAGGTGGACTACTAACTAGCTATTCTATTCCCCGGCAGCGGCGCCAAAAACTTGATAACGCTACACGCGTCGTTCGGGGTCAAGGAAACTTCCTTTTCTTCGAGCAAGTTTTATAACACCCTAGGCAGTGAACCTAATCGTTGTAGTGTAGTAATTAGGGTAAGCCACGGGTATTGATATCGTTCTCTAGGGGAATAGGAATGCTAGTAAGAAGTTACTACGCTAAGGTTAAGGTTGAGGAAGATTATTTTTTGTATTTTTATATTTTATGAAATGGAAAGGTACGAATTTCGGGTATTGGATTTGGGGGGTTGGTATTTCTACCGATTACTCTACTATTATCTAATTATCTAAACTAAGGTTGTGGGAGTCTATGTCTAATTAATGTGTGCTCGTATGATAGTTTAAAGATGTGTTTACTTAGGTTATACTACTCCTTAATTATCTCCTATTGATGGTTGAGTTGTCACGTCCTTATTCTTAGTTGCGTTGTGTGTCTAAAGTTGTAGGGTATGCGTTTCTCCCTAACTCTTTGAACTTACCAAAGGGTCTCGTCTACAAAACCCACTAGGGATGATAAACTCTTACTCTAAGGCACTCTTTGGATAATTTAGCCTACAACTACTCAGGTAATCATATTCTAAGGTTCACAAAGATGAATCAAGCATTAAGTACACAACGAATGACCTATCGCATTACTAGATCATTGATCAACTAAGATAAGAAACAACCAATCAATATTCAATAATTAAGTTTCATACTTCCTAAGCAAACACACAAATAAATTAGCCGGACATGGAGAACATGCAAGCATACACACATATAATCAAAGACATAATTGAATTAATGAAGTAAATACTTATCTTGATGTAAGATAGGGTTTAAAACCCTAAAATACTGTACAAGACACCTTAGGTTCGGTTTTAGGTTTTTACTCCAAAAGACTCTCTCCAAAACTGAAAAATTCGGATTCTATATATAAGATTACATATGCGACGGCGTCACCTTATGTTTCGTGACGCCGTCGTGTCGCCGTCATTAGGGTTTCGTCTTGGGCACGTTAACCTTGCGACGGCGTCACCTTATGTCTGTGACGCCGTCCTCTTCAGCTTCTGACGTCGTCTGGGTCGCATCTAGGCCGTCTGAGTAGCAACGACCTACTCTTTTAAAGCCCGACGTCGTCACTTGAAAATAGGGTTTTTGGCTTCTGTATCGTCACAAAAAAATCCTCCGACGGCGTCGCAATTAACACCTGACGCCGTCGCCTTCTGTTTTCAGCAGCTTTGAGTGTCTCGATTCTGACTTTGGCCATTTTCTTCGTATATTCGCGCCTTTTCGTCCAAATAAGTGTCATTCCAGCATTTTGCCTTCAAGAGACCTAAAAAGTGAAAAGGAACGATATTAAGCAATAACGGATACAAAAGTGATCATATAAGGGCTTAAACGACCCCTCAAAATGGTACCTTTTAAAACCTTATCACTTGTTCATACTGTCTTCCTTGCACAGGTTGCACCATGATCTTACCATCTCTGACAATAGCATGATTGTGTAGATTGGATGCAGTTCTGATATCATTGTTAGTGAGTGGAGTGAGGTTCAGATTTTGCTTAACCATTAGAGCCAGTTGATTGATGAAATGTTCCATGATCGTGTTCCCATCAGGTGGTTTATACCCTGGATCTGGAATGAGTTTGTGATTACCATTACCAGTAGGTATGACTTGAGATGCTTTGGTGGTTATTCCTACATTGGTGTAAAAGGTTGTTGAATCATTTGACGAACTTGCATTACCAGAATTTTAATTGAATTTTTCCAAGATCATTCGTTCAAACATAGCATGTCTCTCATTCTGAAGCAAGTACGCATACAATTGCTCATAGTTGGTGTTCCTAAAACCTTTTGTTAACTTGACAGAAGTGACAAATTTGCGCCATTCGGGATTCATGTTGTTCACAAACTTTGAATTTAGCTGAATATTTGGCATAATCATTTTGATATTCCTCATGTCATTCACAAGCTTGTGGAACCTCACGTAATATTCAGTGACACTTTCCCCCGGTTTAATCTTAAAGTGCTCAAAGTCATCATACAGTTGAGATTCTCTGTCTTCTTTAGTTAATTCAGAACCAGAGAGAAGCATCTTGACATTGTCCCAAACTGCTTTGGCTTCAGTGTTGTGATTGATTAGTTTGTAGATGTCCTTTGGTAGACCCTGAAGTACAATGTTTGAGGCCCTAATATCCGCATCGTATCTCTTTTTCTCCTTATCAGTAAGTTCATCATATGTCTTTGGTCTATCCAATCCTAATGTCACTGAGCCATCAGCAGCAGTTTCAAGTATGTCTCTGGTAGTCTCAATCTGGTACGGTCCTTCATCAATTGATTTGAGAATGTTAACCCCATTTTCCTTACCCAAGCAGTACAATCTGATTCGTTGAGCCCAAGAGTCATAATCAGTTCTGTCTAGCATGGGTGGACGAGTATCTGATCCTGCTGCTTGAACGTCCTCAGCTACAGTAGAGACGATAGTAGGTACGTTGTTAGACATGATTCTAGATTCTACAGGATTTTACTATTCTTTGATTAAACCGGGAAATTGATTCTTTCACGGGATTTTACAAAATCAAAAGAACAACCGTAAAACGTAGCACGAAGAAGTGACAAGTCTCAATAGACAAGTAGTAAACTTGACAAGTCGCACCCTAATCAACTCGTTTAAGGATCAACTCGCTTAATAGACAAGTCGCATAAAGGGACAACTCGCTTAATAGCTAAGTCGCATAAACCAACTCGCTTAGAGCACAACTCGCATAGAACACAAGAACACAAGTCGCTTAAGAGACAACTCGCTGAAACAGACAACTCGCTTTCAAAGAAGCTAGCTTAGACAACAACTCGCTTAAGTATCAACTCGCAGAAGTGACAACTCGCTTCTAGCAACACCTCAACTCGCTTCGAAGAAACTTTATACAAAACTCAACTCGCTTATGACAACTTTCAAAAACAACCACTTTACAAGCCAAAAGCAACCCAACCACGATGATTCAAGCCTTCCAATTCAAAACCTAAGCACATGTGATGATTATAAACACAAAAGTACAATCAAAATCCAAACTTTAACGCTAAAAATGATCCAAATGATTCAAACTCCCAAAAACCTTATGAAATCCACTAAAACAAAGAGCATGAAAGATGAGTGATCAAACCATGGCTCTTGATACCAATTGTAAGCTTTTGGATTTCACAAACACATCACACCATGATTCAAAGAGGCGTATAAAAGGTTTAGAGAGAGAAAGTTTTAGAGAGAGAAAGAGAAGAGAGTTGGGAACTATGTGAAACAAAGAAAAATGGTATTGAAGCTCCAACCCTCTACCTTGGGAGGTAGAGGGTATTTATAGTGTCTTACAAGATACGCCGCCTACGGGCTGTGGATCAGGCATACAGTGGGTAAAGACTCGTCCGTCCTCCACGGTGTTACTTAACTAAATACTGACTAACATTAAATAACTACGACTACGAGCTTTCTAACGATTACATATACTTGAGGTGATCGACACTTTAACGACTGGATTTTCTAAATCCTAACAACATATGACCTAGTTTGCAAGACAATCTACTACAAGGGACTGATTATGCCATAACTATCAAACATGCTTGGGCTTATCCATTTGTTTTATTGAATTCGGTTAAGGGGATAAAAATCTCCCTCCTATTACACGACATAGAACAAAAAAACGAGAAGAAAGGTCAGGAAGCATGGTTTCTTCAAGGTGAAGAATTCTTAAAACTCCTAGCTTACTTCATCAAGAATCAAGCAAGGATTAACAAGAATTGAATGGGTTATCAAGGCTTGATTGGTTATGATAAATTAAGGAGCTTCAAGCAATTTCATGTTCTTCTCTAATTCAAGGTAATTAGTGAATCATGTGTTAATTTATGATTATGAGTTATGAGGTTATGTTTAATAAGTGTTGTACATGATTATGTGATGAATTAATGGTTTATGATTCACGGGTTTTGCATATGATTATTATGTTTTTGATGGGATTATGTTAAAATCAGATTAAGAGATCTTAGGAGGTGTTTATATGATGTTTGGAGCTAATCCAAACACCCCTTTATGTGATCTATGATGTTAAACAAGTTGCTGAAATTTTCATCAATGATTAGTCATGTTTGAAAAATCATATAAAATTGATAGAAGCTCGGATTGAATCATGGCTGGACTTTATGGAAAGCCTAAGGTGTCTACTTCAGTTTTTATTCATAAAGTTTTTGCTTATTTAGTAGTTAAGTTGGTCTAAAACGTGATTTGGTACAGCAAGGGCTGATCCTGAAATGTGCAGCAAACCGAACTTTAAAAATTTATATCGGATAGACCGTATCTCCGTTTGGAGTGTTCCATACCTTTTCGGAAAGGGGAAATAATATACTTTGATGGAAAAATAGCCTCATGACCTGTTTCATTAGCTAAGTAAGCCAAAATGATGCATTTGCAGGCTGCTGCAGAAAATCAGCAAACGGTTTGTTAAGTGTTTTGATGATTATAACATGATATGATGTTTTTGCAAGTCCCGAGTGATTATATGCTATGATAGCTTATATTCTCAGCCCATATGGTTATAATTCATGTTATGAAAGTATAGAACCAAGTGACCATACTTGGTTAGCTTAGCTCGAGTTCGCGAGTATAGTACATGTTTGGCGAGATTTATGCCATAACTAATTTATGAGTTTATGCATTATAGTTAGTTTATGTGTGCTTAGTTGCGCTTATAGTTGCATTATCATGTTATATTCATGCTTAGTTGTTATGTGTTAACATTATACGTGTACATCTATCGTGATATAGGCGTTCAAGGCATATTCAGAATCATTCATCTTGCATTATACGACCCAAGTGAGTAACGGATGTTCAGTTAACATGTTTAGTATATTAAGCGTGTTTAGTATATATATGCCTTGCTATATCTCAAGTACTATGCAAGTTATGTATCATGTTGACCCGTGTGGTCATATAAGTATCATATTGACCCGTGAGGTCATATTAGTATCATGTTGACCCGTGTGGTCATATTAGTATCATGTTGACCCGTTGGGTCATATTAAGTAGTATGTTGACATGTTAGGTCATATTAGTATCATGTTGACCCATTGGGTCATATTAAGTAGTATGTTGACATGTTAGGTCATATTAGTATCATGTTTGTCACACCCCGCCGAAGGCGGAAACACGAGGTGTAACTGGAAAGGAACACAAGCATAAGATAATAGAATATACCAACGTTTAAGATTTAAAGGAAAGAATACATCATTACAATAATAGTTTAGCCGACATCGGCAAATATAATATAAAGTTTAGTTCCCAAAAGATTGCGTTTTAATACATAATGATTAGTAGTGACATGTGAAAACTTCATTATGCAAAGACCTTGAAGAAAAGCTTACTGAAGATCATCTGAAATGCATGAGAGAAAACGGGTCAACTATGAAAATTGTTGGTGAGTACACACGTTTCATATAATATGAAAACTCTTAAGAGAGAGTCTAAGTTTTTGGTCATTGAGAATAGTCCACAAAGCAAAGGCGTTGTCAATCCATTCAGTTGCAAGTCCCGCCCATACAAGACTTGTAACCTATGTGTTCACAACCCACTGCATAAAAGTAGTATGTCTAGTAGTCAAATATACGTTGTCATAATAGTTCACAATATAGCACCACGTATATAATAATGTATGCCAGGCAAAGCCCCTAGAATAAATAATATGCATCCCGTAACATAGTGAACGAGAGGTTGGCCGACCTCTAATAGCGCTATCCATACTACCTACTGATAGGAGACTAATAATGCGAATGTACGAACAGTACATCATACAACTATTATATACAATTAAGAACGCTCCGAACATGGGAGACTTTGCACGCTCCACCAAAAAGGCGAGACTTTAGGTCAAGAACGCTCCACCAAAACGGCGAGACTTTTAGGTCATAGTACGTACGGTTCTTTAAGTTTAAAACAGGTCATAAGTTCATAATTAAGTTCACGGGTTTGATTCAAGATCAAAAGTTCAAGTCAAAAGAGTTCATAAAAAAAAATAGTAATCAATTTAGTTCGAGTATGATTCATGCATTCCACCCCAAAATATAGTAAAACGGTAAAAAGAGGATTGTGATTACTCACCCGATGCAATGATTATGATGACAAGAGTGGATACACTGAAATGAAGCGAATACTCTAACTGCAACCTATATGAATGATATGATCTATTATAAGTTATGAATTAATGTTGTGCATGCAATTTCATATGATATCCATACCACTTATGCATTTGAAAATAAAGTTTATCGTCGAAAAATAAGTTTATAACGTCTTGTCAAGTTATAAAATACTTTACGCTTATATATGTTGAAACAACATCCCACAATAGTCGTTTAGAAATAGAACAAGAATTTATAGTTTTTCGTCGTAAAAAAATAATATACTTTGACAACTCATAAAAATGTCTAAGTAACCTCGCGAAGCTTAGTCGCAAAATAGTGAATATAGAGTGTTAGTGTTGAAGAAAAATAATTGTGATCGTCGTAATTCAAATACGTATATCTTGGTCGTTATAGGTCCGTTTTCTACGATTTATATATCCTTGGTTTCGTGTTAATGTATACTAATATATTTTTGATAAATTGACTCATTTAGATTATGTTTAAAACTCGGTTTTGCCCCTTAAAAATCCCTTGACAGCTTGTATTATTTCAGAAATTAGTTTTCGTTGTTAAACTTAAAATTAACGTTTCTTTTTCGTTATAAACCCGTTTTAACCCGTTCAAGCGGCCATGGTTTTGTTTTTAAGTTTATTTTCTGAAAATGTAAACCAAAATACTCCACCACTTACTGAAATTTCCAGATTTTACAAATTTGGACAGACCTAAATTTTGTGTTGTCGAAAATGATTTTTCTAGTGTAGAACTTGTTCTAACCCTTTCCAATCAACACCAAAACTACTCTAAACCTACCATACACCTTCTTAGGGTGTCATGGGGTCCTAATCTTCTCCAAAAAATGATAGAGTTCATGGGAATAAATATAGGATAGTTAAAACTCATTATAAGTAGAAAAACAAGTAAAAAGTGGTATGATTCATAACATAGTTGCATGCTTTTGCTAATAGATCATGAAAATATAACAAGCAGGAGCTCAAAAGAGTAGGAAAAATATATCACTAGCTTACTTGGATGATGAAGAATTTTTTAGCAAAGTAAACCTAATAATCTTGAGGTTTTTATTTCAAAACTGATCTGTGCTGAAAACAGTCAAGCTACCTCACACAAGCTAGCCACTTGTGAATGGCTAACCGTAAGAAGCTTAAAACTGCTTAAAACACAAATGCAATGAAGTCCTGGAGAATAGAATGAATTCCCGGGTCGTTAAGTCCCACGGAGACTCAATGGTGTGTAAACACTTTCAGACGATAGAATGATCTCTAAGGATAGTGATCAGTAAAGATAGATTGATTGAACAATTATAACTAAGGAAAAAGGAAATAAATTACAGAGGCTTAAATGCAAATTAAGGGAAATTAAAAAGATAAAATATATTAAATAAACGCTATCACTATATTTAAAATGATGAACGTTTAAAACTTAAAACGTACGCTTAAATAAAAAAAACTACGTAACGTACGAAATAAAACGTGAGAATAAAGAAAGAAAATACCTACGGATATGAAAAATACATTTTTACAATCCTAATTATACTAGAAAATTATTGGAAAAATAAAATTATTTTTAAAACTATTTATCTAATTATTATTGAATAAAAACTATTTTTACTTATTTAATATTAGACTAAAATACAAGAAAATATGAAATAAAGCTAGAAAAAATAAAATTAAGACTTAGAAAAATCTAAAATATCAAAAGAGAATTTTCAAAACTATTTTTGTATTTTTCTGAATATTTTTGTATTTTCTACAAATTTAAAACTATTTTAATCTAATTTAATTTGTGAAAAATTCCAAATAAAAGGGGAAAAATAAGGAAAAATCTTTTTTATGCTTTTTATATTTTTCTTAAACTGGGAAAATTGAAAAATTATTTTTTGGAACTTTTTCTTAATTATTTGCAATAAAAGCTAATTAAAAGTGATTAAAAACTGTTTTTAATTAAGAAAAATACTAAACAGTGACCAAAAATTATGAAAATCTCAGGAAAATTCTAAAATGTTATTCTAATTCTAGGAAAAATATAAAATATGATGATTATGTGTAAGAAATAAGGGCTGCAGTGTAACTGATGTGGCAATAAGCACTTTTAAATAAGCAATCTAGCACAATAAGCCACCAAACTTCTACACAAGCTAAATTATACTATGACCACTCTAAATAAGCTAACTACTGCTACTCCTAACCTCAAATAAGTAGTCTACTCAGGATTAAGCTTAACTGATTTTCTATCCAAAAGCTGATACAGGTCCCTACTTTGAGCTTATTCACAAGCTTATCAGAAAAGCTTGAGTGAAAAACAGTTATGTGGTCTTCAAGACCACCTAGCAAACTATCACTGGACCAAATATGAGACCCTAACTACTTAAAATAAGCACTGTGCACTTGCTGCAA